>FR990130.1:7112427-9512427 GCA_905404295.2 Ochlodes sylvanus | reverse complement strand
TTTGATCGTGAGTATTGGTGAGGTCTTATTTATGTTGTCCATACCACCCACGACACAGGGAATCGTAGCGTGGGGGTATGAGTGTTAGATTATTGTTACGAATATTTCGAACCACAAACCTACACTCACTAGCAAAGTTATGATTTTTATTTATGATTGCAAAGTTATGATTCCTTTTTCAGAACCATAATTATGTATTGTAGTCTACGAAGTTTCTAAAACCGCAAGCATCACAAATTATTTCTTTCATCTTAAATGCCTCATTTAATTTGGTCGAAGCCGTCAAAGATTGATTGAACGAAAACTAAAACTAAATTTAATTAAACAACAGCGCTTAAATTATAAAGTTCTACGTTCTTTAAAAAATGTCATGCAACAAAATTGCATTGTTGTGCGTAATGTGAACATGCAATTGCAAGCTTTCGAATTTATAATAGGTACATACCCAGAAATGGTATAGCGCATTGAAACATTTCTTTTTTGTATAGTCTGTATCACAAATTACAGTTGAAGTAGAGTCTGTGACGAGAATTCGAGAACTTTTAGTGATGTCATTGCAGTTGATTCATGATAATTATTATCTAAGTTAACTTACAGTAGGAAGTTATGCAAAAAAAACTATAATGGGGCCAAATATGTATATGTACTGAACATTCACAGAACAAACACAAGCAATCAAAAAAAATATTTTGTAGATTGCCTGTGTTTGTGTCTTTTTATTAATATCTAATAACTAATTGATATTAGTATTACTAGATAGAATAGATTGATCTAACTTTTGAGTGTTTGTCTGTGCGAGCATCCCGCTTGAAACCGCTGAGTAGGTGAAAATATAAAATATAAATAAGGAAAATTGACGACCGTATTCCAATGTATGACGATGATTACCAATATTTTACTTTAATACAATAGTGATATCGATATACTACGATATTTCCCAACCCTAATCACTGCTGTCACTGTCACATACATTGATTTTTTTTTTTTTTTTTTGGGGATTTTATGACCTGGTATTTAAAACCTTTAGGTCAGCTCTTATTTTCCATAGCTCATTCATAGGCGTAATATTACGCCTATGAGCACATTCAATTAAATTGTTTTAATTGTATTCTTGATGTATTTGTAGATATGCTTGTAATTAAGTTCGTCTTGTAGCAATTGTTTTAATGGCGGCGGGCGGGACAATAAATCACACTTATTTTCAACATCACTAAGTTCACTGGCCAACACTAGTCTGTCGATTAAAAATTTTTGACAATCAAAGATAATGTGCTCCATAGTTCCATCACTTGAATTACAATATGAACAGTTTTTATTCGCAATAATGCCGAGTCGAGCAAGGTGTGACGGTGCAGTATTATGACCAAAACGCAGTCTATTTATGATAGTAATAAACTCTCTAGTAGCATCTTCCATTCGATGATACCAAGGTCTTGCAGGTAAGCTTTCTTGTATGCTTCCATACCATTTTCCTTTCGTATCTTGATCTTTCTTCCACATTTCTAACCACAACTTTTGAATATTCTGGTCAATACATTGCAAGTAATCGGACATAGGAACATACATTGTATGTCTAACGTCAACAGCATTAACTCCTTCATATGCAGTTTTATCAGCCATTTCATTGCCAGAGATACCTTTGTGGGAAGGCACCCATAGAAAGAAAACTTGGATATTTTTAATGTGATATTGGTGAATTATTTGTTTAATGAAGTAAAGGATATAATTGGACTTGAATTTAACTGTGAGGGTAGTTAAAGCTGTTATCAAGCTCAAGGAATCAGAAATTATTAAAAAATATTTAATGTTATTGATTTCACGAATACGCATTAATGCCTGATACACTGCATATGCTTCTGCCGTAAATATAGAGCAGGGTTCATGCAGAATAAAGCTTGAAGAAAATTTTGCTTGTGGATCATATAGAGCAGCATGTACATAATCACTTGCTTTGCTCCCATCAGTGTAGATAACATAGTATTTTGTATTTTCCTCTAAAAATTTAAGCATTTCTGAATTATTGTTTATTGTCTGTTGAACTACATTAATTGGATGTGAAATACACTGATAAGAGAAAGAGTAACATGGCCATGGATACTGTTTTCTAATTTTAGATAAACTATTGTCTATTTCCAGAAATATATCGGACAGTGTTGGAGAATTGCCGCATAGTAGACCTTGTGCTGTTGTTAATGGTCTTCTTGGGGATCTATTTATATAAGGTACAATTTTGTTTATTACTTGAGTGTTATTTGATGCCAGTAATTTGAGACAGTATCTTTCAGCAAGTAAGATTCGTCTCAAAATCAAAGGCATCACTTTTGTCTCAACTTCCATGGCCCTTATGGGAGTCGAGCACATAGCACCAGATATTATTCTTAAAGCTTTATTCTGCAATATGTCTAATTTATTTACATGAGAACTATTCATATAAGCGAGTGAACTATAATCTAAGTGACTTCTAACAATACTTTTATACAATATAGACAATATTTTAGGGTCTGCACCCCATGTTACACCACAAAGTGATCTAATAACATTTAGTCCTATGTGAGCATTTTTGGATACATATTTAATATGTTCTTCAAAAGTTAGTTTTTGGTCCAGTATTATTCCTAAAAATTTCTTTGAATTGACTCTATTTATAATTTCATTATTGTAAATAATATTTGAATTTGAGGCTTCATTACCAAAAAACATAGCACTACTTTTAGAGGGGTTAATTTTCAAATGTAAATGATTGTTATAATATTGTAATAGTTGAAGTAAGGATTTGTTCATATTATCTATTGCAATCTCTAAGTTGTAATTACTACTATATAATACAATGTCATCAGCAAATTGTAAAATATTTATATCTTTATTATTTACATATTTACAAATCTCACTTGTGTATATATTGTACAGTAATGGAGATAACGTGGCACCTTGCATTGTACCTCTTGAGGCACATTTGGGTCCATATAAAATATTGTTATGCCTAGCATAGATTGTCCTGTTGCTCAAAAAATTATAAATCCATTCACATAAGTGCCCGGGCACACCTAACCTAGACATGACTTGAACTAGTATGCCAGGATCAACACTGTCAAAAGCACTTTGAACGTCTAGGAATACGCAAACAGTATTTAATTTTCTATGTTTTGCATTTTTCAGGTCAGAGATTAAAGAGGTGAAACTGTCTGCACTACTACGTCCTCTACGGAAGCCATTTTGTATATGTGGAATTAAACACTTGGATTCAACATACCAATCAAGACGGACTTTCACCATATTTTCGAATATTTTACCAAGACAGGATGACAAGGAAATTGGTCTATAAGAACTAGCAAACTCAGGAGATTTGTCGGGCTTAAGTATTGGGACAACACACTGTGTTTTCCATGACTGTGGAATAACTTTATTACGCCAAAGCAAATTGAGGATTTTAAGAAACAACTTTTGGGCAGATACATCTAAGTTTTTAATAATAATGTAAGGATAATCATCTAAGCCAGGAGTTGTATTTCGTCTAGACTGCAAACTTGTTAAAAATTCAGACCATGAAAATGGATCTAGTAAAAATTTAGAATTTGGGTTATCATTGTTAATTTCAAAAAGAATGTTCAGTTGATCTACTTCAATTAAATTGTTATTATCTGATAATTTATCCAAAAGTGGAGATATAAACTCATCTGTATATGATTTATTCTTAGGTCTTATGCCTTTAAACATTTTTAATAAATTCCAAATTTTACTTATGGGAGTATTTCTATTAAAAGTGTTACACAAGTTATTCCATCCAATTTTTTTCTGTTCTGAAATTGTTCTCTTTTTCCGGGCATCTTTTCTTTTGTAATTAATGTAATTCTCAATAGTAGGCTCTTTTCTATATAGTTTTAGTGCATTATATGAAGCAATAACACTTTGTTCGCATATACTATTCCACCAAGGAGATGGTGGTCTGCTTATGAAAGTGTTTGTTTTAGTGAGCTTTGGAATTGACATTTCTTTAAGAGTATCTAAATGAGAACAGAAATTATTATAGGTTGAAATAGGATCATGCGATTGAAGTACCAAATCATTAAACATTGTTTTTGAAAGAGCTGTGTATGTTGCCCAGTCAGCTTTTTTATATATGAACCTATCTACAGGTGAATTGAGATGATATTTATCTATATTTAATGAAATCTCTGTTATTGTTGGATAATGGTAACTTCCCATTGTGTCATCATGTACAGACCATTCACATAGTGGTGCGAGGCTGCCACTGATGAAGCTTACATCAATGGCAGAAGGAGTTTGTCTAGGGCGATTTACAGTTGTAGGTCTACCATCATTTAAAATACACAAATCTAAGTCATCAATTAAATTAAATAAATCCTGACCTCTACCTTTGGTTGACTGACAACCAAATGCAATATGATGAGCATTAAAATCACCACTCATAAATATGGGCTTTGGCAGATCATTAATAATGTAACGGAGTCTATTAATTCGCATTCGCCCACTTGAAGGTGGACAGTATACACAGAGAATTGTTAAACTACTATGTCCAGTTGATACAGACACAGCAACTGTTTGAATGTCTTCATAAAATCTGGTATTTAATATATTATACTTAAGGTATGGTTTAATCAGAATTGCAACTCCATTATGTGCATTGTTTGAATTTTTATTGTAAATGTTATATCCTGGTATTTTAAAATTATTATCTTTGAACCATGTCTCATTAAGAAGGCAAATATCAATATTATGTTGTTTTAAAAATTGAATTAATAAAGGTTTTTTACTATTTGCACTTTGAATGTTATACTGAGCGATACGTAGCTTGGATTGTGTAGGACTAGGCCCAACACAATCCATTATGTTAAGTTTTTTAATAATGCATCTTTAATAGTTTTAATATTAGTGGGTGTACTGTCATCTTTATTGGCTAATTCCACCAACGTTTGCACTAGGGCCATAAGTACATCGTTGTTGGAAATTATTTGAGTTTTAAGGTCTTCCTTAGAATTAACTATTTTAACTTTATTTACATCTCGTACAGACTTATTTACAGAGGTATTTACAGACTTATTTACAATAACATTACTATTTACAGGTTGTGGTTTTGGTGGTGGGAGTGTAGGGAAATCTGTTCCATTGATGGCGACCTGTTTTGTTAAGGCGGCACTTGCATAAGATATGTTGTTTTTCTTTTCTATAATCTTCTTAGTTTTAATCGGACATAATCTAGATATCGCGAGATGAGGCCCACTACAATTTATACAGCTGATTTCTGTTGGTTTATCACATTCCTTATACAAGTGTTCACCTCCACAAATACTACATCTTTGTTTACCATTACAAATCTTTGCTGAATGATTAAATTTAAAACACCTATAGCACTGTAGTAATGGTGGAATGTATTCAAAAACTCTGTACGAGAATAGATCATATTGTACATTATTAGGCAGTACATTAGATAAGAAAGTGATGCTTACAGTCTGCAATGGAATGCGCTCTTGTCCTACTTTCTTTGAAAACCTTCTTATTGCCACTATTTCATATGTTGAAGAAAGTCTTGTGTAAAGTTCTTTGTTAGATATATTCGCTGGAACAAATCTGATGATGCCGGTTTTTTCAATTTGCGCTGCCGGTATGAACGCCTTCATGTCATATTTTGTGAGGAAAGTTGTGTTATTAATGAAGTTATTGGCCGTATTATATTGCTTGAAGATAACTGCAATTTTATTGGCATTCACCCTCTGAATACCCGTCACACCTTTTATGTCCATTGCGAAAATATGGTTTAAGTAAGTAGGGCTCTTGTTGCCCAACCTATCGTCGCTTGTGGATTCCACATACACTTTAAAGTCTGTGTTGGTTGAGTTTTCCGGATATAGTCTTTTGTAATTCGGTTTGTAATAAGGGAGATATGCATCTCGCTCATCGCCGCAGTCCAATCGTCCAGAGCCTACGCCTCCTCCTTCATCCGTAGGCCGTGGCCGTTTTATTGAGGTGGGCGGGTGAGACCCGCCCCCCTCGTTTACCTCCATTGCTATTGCGCTTTTCAGCAGCTAATAGCAAAATTTTAAGTCACTTTAACTAAAAAAACCACTACATAGAGGAAAATTTTAAAATTAAAGTAGAAACACAACCGCGCTTTTTCAAGGTTCCCGCCAGAATCTTTTTTTTTCACATACATTGATAGATTGAGACCACAGCACTGCATCAAGATTGTCAAGCACCAAGCACAAGCAGAGTTTTTATTCGCTGTCAGTGTCAACCTGTCAATTTAGCTCGCGGCACGCTTTTTTTAACTTTATTTATTGCCTCATTCGAGTTATTCGAATGTGCAACACAAGACAACAGGAGTGAAAAAGATCTAAGATGTGTTTGAATTAAAATACATGAAAGAATTGTACTTGTAGACAAAGCAAGAGCTATGGAAAGCAGAGTGTTTTATTAAACAGCTTGAAAGTTTTTTAAAGTGCGTATATCGAGTTAATAATTTCATCTTTTGTAGATCGTATGTTTTTGATATCAATAGTTTCGTAAGTTTAAAAGTTCGGAATACGTATTTGTATTGTTCAGTATTTCTCTGTATTTGATCTTTACCTTAAAAAGTGTTTTAACTCTCAAGATTTACTAAATATCTACACATGTGATAGTGAAAAGTCCGCCAGATTTACGGCTCCTATATGGGATATATCTTTAAGTCTGTAAGTATAAAAATGATTAATAATAATTATGTAGTTATAAGTTCCACAATTTCGTTATTAAAGTAAGTATTGTTATTCCCTAGTTTTAATATGGTTTGTGTTCAGTTACATTTGTAGAATGTAGTTAACAACTGTGTTAAATCGCTTCGGTTTACTTAATTACAGCCTTTGTTTAAATGTTGAAACAAAATGCTGTACATTTCAGTAGATATTGTCTCAATTATTTATGTTTATGAGATACACATAAGTTTATTTTATATTTTACTAACTGCTAGTCATTCACAAGAAAAATTTTCGTATCTCCAGCCCTATATTGACACAATGCGTGTTAAACATGGTTTATTTGTCTACAGTAGGATATTTTATTAGATGAGTTCTTGTAGGCCATTAACAGTTTTAAATTACTTAATGTTAATATTTGTGAAAAATAGCAGGTCCAAGTCTTGTTCTCAGAATGGTATAAGTATCTTTTATTTATTATGTTCTGTGTAGATTCCCCAGAGCACACTCTTAGGTTCTAAGTACCTTATAATATTAAAAAGTAAATACATAATTATGTATCCCCAAATTGGAATTTTACTGTTGAAAATTTAACATAAGTCCTCATGTTCAACAGATAATAAAATAGGTACTAACTGTTTAATTTTATGATTAAAAGTACTAATATTATGGTACATCTATTTATGAGTTTTTGTTTTCTATTCATCTTTCTGTCCAAGTCAAAGTTTGTATAGCACTTTTCTGACCTACAGACTAGGCAGTGGCTTCTGGACCATCTGATTTTCTTTCTTGTCTCTATACACCTGAATTTATTACAACATGATAGTGATGGGATACTACATTAGCTAGGAACCAAATTGGCAATGTCTAGGTCCAATAAATCTCAATAGCCAGATTGACCGCTCACCAATGGCTTGGTAATGCTTGTTAATTTGTTACTGGTTAAAAAAATATATATTGAGTACAGATCCATCAGCTACAAGTCTACATCATTATATGGTATAATTTATCTTTCTATGTAGCTTACCTGACCAGCTAGCTACCAACCTCTTACTTAATTGAGCTTTCATAAAACTGGTTGTGTTCCGGTTAAGGTTCCAGGGTGGTAGCCTTTCTTTCTTCTTTGGCCAACAATGCTGTTACTGGCAGCCATTGCCTGTAATGTTGCTAATGTCCGTGGGCAAGAGAGACAACTTACCATCAGCTAAATCAGCTTCTCATTTGTCTATTTATATAAAAAAATATTACTATGCATTGCAACTCATAACTGTCCTATTGCTGGGCCCATGTCTCCTCTCACAATGTGAGGGGTACAGGCCATAATTCACCATGCTGGCTAAGTTAGGTTTGGCAGACTTCACACACCTTTGAGAACATTATTCAGAACTCTTAAGTGTGCAAGTTTCCTCACTATGTTTTCTTTCTTCAAAGCAAGTGATAATTAATTTCTATTACGCAAAACTTGAGATGCATACATGATTCAAGCCCATGACCCCCCGTTTGGAGCCCAGTTATCGAACCACTTGGCTATTACTGCTAGGAGAGTCATGTACTTAAGTATAATTAGTATGGTGCTGGCATAATGGAAGTAACATATTAAGCTAAGCATAAATGTTGATTACAAATACAGTGATAATTAGTGTACAGGAAAAGTTTAATTGTACTAATAAAGGCCCAGTTAATTTTTTTAACAAATTGAACATTAAATAGGACAACATTAATTGTTTTGTTACTGTTGCTACCAGTACTTATAAAGATGTACATTTTAAATTTTTATTAATTATTACTTAGTTTGTTTTAATTTGAGAATGTAGTTGTTACTTTTTATTGGTCATTTATGTAATAGATTAAGTTATAATATAAAAAAAAAAATCTTTTTAGATTCTCAATAATTCTGCATAATACTCATTGTTGCATTATGATGAATGTAATGAATGTCTTTTATGACAAATTCGACACTTCCAAATTTTCATTGAAATTATTTTTTATAGTAAAATTATATCTCCATACTGTATAAAATTCTGCTACATACAAACTTACAGAGAGTAGCAGTGAAAGTTGTAATAGGAATTAAAATAGGGCTAATGGCCCTTTACTAGGCCCTGCCCTTAATTGTTGTAGGTTGGGAAACATTGTTAGCAAATTGTTTTGAATTAAAAGTGGCATTATGACCTTAGTTCCAAGATTCAAAAAAATTGTATAATATTGGTAGCAAAAAAAATCCATATTGTTATGGCAAATATAAAATCAAATTACTGATAAAAAATAAAACTTTTGAATTTGAGTTATCATTTGTCCATTATTTGTATGAGTATTTGTGGATATTCTGACAATAATTTTCTTCATTGTGATCAATATAAAGGTGTACATGTAGTAATATGTATTGTAACTGATATTTACATAGTATAAGTCAGCGATTGACGACAATCCCACCTGATGGTAGGTGGTGATGAAGTCCTTGGCATTGAAAAGTACTTAGTATTGATGCAGTTGATAGGCCCATAAAAATCATTATTGAAGCTTGGGAGGTTCACAGAATGCTGTACATTCATATGGTGATCTTTCGGAAGCATCAGGTTGTGTAAAACACAAAACATTTTATCTTAAACTGGGTAACTATGGTCTTAAACATGGCAATTAATCTGATATCATCCTGTTTAAATGGTGCAATTTGGTACTGTTCAACGTACCTATATAATTATTCAGTCAGTGAGGCAGTATTGTAATGTAATGCTCAAACTCAATCTTAAATGTAATGTTACGGGCAAATGCTCTCTTAAAAGGAGGACCATAATAATTACAAAAATACATTGGTTAGATACCAGTACCTACTTATTTGTGTTAAGTATCTATTGAAATTTATATTCCATACAATGTAAATTTTTATTTACGACAACTCATCCAGTGCCATTTTATGATTATATAGGTTTCCAATCATGATTATCAAATCTACCATCTATCAAAATTATATGTGTCATATTATCGAGATTAAGATAAAAGTTCAATATTCAAACAATATACCTGTTTATTATTGTTATTTCATTATAGAATATTCCATGTACAAAGTAGGCTGTGAATATCCAAAGGTGGGTGGCATTTGCATTTAGCTTTGTTGATATTTGTGCTGAATGACTGCGCACGGACCTTTTAGCTAAAAGTATTGTGTGACGTCATCGCGACAGCTCGGTAGCTGAAGTATCAATGCCCTTGTCTTGCAATACATTATTTATTTTACATATCGGGAATACCGGAATATTGCAGAGGGCATTGTTGATTATTCAGAGAATTTTGTTTATCAATGTTTTTGAAAATATTATTCATCGATTAAGAGGTCAACGATCTTTATTAAGCGCTATCGGAACAGAGTCGATGAGTTGCCGGCTCAACGCGAGAGAGTATTGTCCCAAATTCAGAATACGAATGGACACCGTATTTTTCCTTCAGTGATGATAGAATAATTATAATACATAACCTAGTAATGGTAGAGTGATGGTAGACGCATTATCTTTTGTGACAAACAATTTTTTTAACTTTCGTAAAAAATAAAACTTTTTTTAAATAAAAAGTATCCTACGTAACTTCTAATACCTCCGAAAACATGTGTACAAAATTTCATGATGATCGTTAAGTAGTTTTCGCGTGAAAGCGTAACAAACAAACTTACATTCACATTTATAATATTAGTATGATGTCACTCTTGTCTTTCAGTGACATTAATCAATACAATAACAAGAAGAACGCTATTCAAAGTGGTGTGATGTTTTGTTGATTATTCTGAAAGTAATTTTCTGTTATACCCGTAATGAAATTGGTTTGTTATTAGGGGTTATTCCGTTCGGATCCCCTAATAGTACCGAATTTTCGGTCGGATAGAATTTGACAGAAGGTACACACGATGAAGGTACACACGACGATTCACGATGTTTCAATCCCGGATAGATCAGTTCTTTCAAGAAAATGTTTAAAATGCTACCGTAAAGAAGACAGTAGAACAAAGCTTATATTTCAATCTTTTCCTATGAGTTGAATCCGAGTTGAGTTCACGTAATGTGCGCAGACCTTAAGGGTTCCGTGTTTACTGCAGAACCCTAAAAATGAAAGATTATTTGACCTCTTGACTGATACTGTGAGATATTATTTTGTGTTTCTATTGACGGTTACCAGTAGATGTGTGATCGAATTTTTAATGTTTGAATTTAATCCAGAAGCTTTTACGACGAATAGGTCCCTGTCAACAAAATCATCAAATTGTATTTGTTTTTATTGCATCGGAGAATAACTGGTTGCGTTTGCTGTGTAGAGCTAAAAATTCCACTGATGCTTCACTTCGTGCAGTGTGTCATTGTAACGGAGAAAGTATACGAGAAACTCGTCAGTCCTAGATTGGCTGCGAATGAAATGCTGTCTCCACATGTCAAATTAATTAGGTAAATAAAGTTATTTTTCATTTAAACTCTGAATTCAAATTATTTATTTCATGAAGCTAACTATCAATACACTTATGAAAGTCAAATTATTTTGCATCTACGACCGTTCGCAATCGCAAGGGATTTTTGGGATGCTATGATGTAATTAAAATCTAAATGCGTCAATTATGATCCTTAATCCTCATCTCCCTTGTCGTGAGACTACTACATATCAGTAGTACTAGTAGTATTGATAGTAGCAGCAGTAAATAAGGCAGAATAAGGCAGAAAGTAGCAAGTATCGCGAGTCATTCTTTTAGTGTTGTGCATGAAAGAACTTAAGGACTGCGCACATTACACCAACTCGACGTCAACTCCACTCCGACTCCACTCCGTTTCAACTCCGACGATCTGTTCCGCGATCAACGCTTCATCGACGTCAACTCGACTCCGTCTCCACTCCGTTTCAACTCCGACGTTCCGTTCTAGGTACATTACGTCATTGTGTCGGTCGACGCGTGGACTACTCGTCTACGGTGAGTCGTCAACGCAACGTCGACGCGTTGGTCTCGAACGGGGAGGGGCCGTACAGGGCTTTTAAGTATAAGTTCGAAATTCAACCTTACTTTCAAAGATATAAGGCTCATAATTGAATGTTAGCTTTGTCAAGGTTTTAGTCGCGTTTTCGTCTGTCGGTCGTGGAGTCGTTGTACTGTGCGCAGTCCTTTACTCCACTCAAAGGCTTCTGTTGTTAACGACAGTGCTGACATTCAGCTTAACATTCATGACTCGGAACCGGTCATTCTACACCAGATCACGGTTCATATTAGAGTAGACTGAGTGCTTTTAATTTAAATTTATTATATATATACATTTGACATGTAATTTTAAACTTTTTCATGGATTTAGATCGCTGACGCTCATGACTACTGTGACCGACACAGACCAAGACTCAGATTGCAACTGGGATGGTCAGTCCAGTAAGCAGAGGATGTTATTAAGAAAGTTGGTCAGATCGTTAGTACCTACATATAAGGACTGGGGCCGAAACTATTAGTGCATGATAGATAGTTAGTCCATTTAGTAATTGTTAGTCAGTCACGTTTTGATTCGGTCACAGATATGTTGCTACTCTTAAGGAATAATATGGTCGCGTCTAAAAAGTGTAATCGAACGATAGTTATTACTATTACAAACATATTGCAGCTGATTCACGAGATATTGTGCAATGTCGTTTCTTGGTACATGACGAAAATCACGTGATAAGAGAACAAATTGTTCTTGTTTTCCTTGCGAAGTCTGTCGAGTACACATATCCCATTGACCGACTTAGGAGCACTTGTAGTAATAAGCGGCTGACGATGTATAATTACTTTGACTTTGAAATATTGAATTCGTATTTAAAATATAACAAGTAAATTAAATTGTAAAAAATATACAGTCAAGCAGTAAGAAATAGTCCTACCAAGTCAGTATAACTTAAAGATCTCTTATTCGTCATCCAGGGTCACTATCAAGACTGTGCTGTAGGATCGTCAGTACTCAGTGTTGTGAAATTCCATTTGACTTTTGCAAGCCCGCGTTATCCACGTCAGGTATGATAATCCATCTTCCTAAAATATAATTATTTTTAAGTGCGATTCGGATATCAGCAGGTAGACGGGCAGGCCAAAAATTTTAGAATTAAAGGACCGTTCCTATTTCTTTTTGTTTAGAAAAAGCTTTTGGCTAATATTTCACGTAAACTTTCTTCGTCGGGTACTGCGGAAATGAGATGATGAAATATAGTTATGTATTTTAATACGAACGAAAGTATTTATTGTTATGTTATTTCAAAGACCTGCTGTACATAACACACGGTGGCTGATATTATTCACATGTATTTAACTCTATGATTCACACATAGGTAATTCATTTAAAACATTATGTAAATTACACCTCACACACCTCATATAGATACCTTAGAGATACAATTACATAGAGTATAATACAAATTACCTTCCTACGTTATGCAAAAGCTATTAAAAGATGCACCAACGACATCAAACTGTATAAGAAAACACCGAACACGATGAGACGATCATGCTTGCAAAAATGCCCAATGTACGGGCCATAACCGTAGTTATTGCTAGAAGAACCTAAGGGTTTATTGCTTGCTAGACCAAAGCAGTAATAAAAAGTCAATGGGTTACAGTCCATGGACATCAGTCATCGTTGCCGGCCAAAAAAAGCGGGGAAACTTTTTTTTTAATACATGTCACGGTCGATTTAAGGAGGGTGGTAGCTAAGCAGTGGGATAATAAAGTCAAGGGCCGTGCATGAACACCGTAGGGATTAAACTGGTATAAAGCCCAGTGAGCTTGAACTCGCCAATTGTTCCTCAGGGTGTACGATTACCACAAGCAAGAGCGATTGGCCTGAATTTCAGAATGGATGGAGCCTCATAGAGTATAGTTTTATGTGACAGATAAACATTTCTTCTCGTGAGTCGTATATTCTTGTCGGACACGGACTCCTTGTGCGAATTATTTTGTTGTTTTATTAGATGACATTCCTACACTAGCAACTGCGCGTGAGCATTAAAAATTACAAACGAAGGATTAAATTAGTGACAACAAGCAAAAGTACTTGTTACTCAGCTAGCGGTCATATTTATAATTCGCTTTGCGTTTTAAATATTAATATTAACATTGTGGATATTCCAGTATTGTTATGGTCGTATCCAGAAATGTAATCATGCTATAATACTAACTACCTACTGTTCTAGCGAGAGAACGTCCAGATAAAGGAATCTAGGTATATTGTATAGTTTTCTTATGAATGGGAAAAGCAATCACTAATTAATTTTGGTGAGTGAAGTATTGCAATAAACATCGGAAAAGTGATTATGAAGTTTTGGAACGTAATTAAAAAATTTTTTTTACTCACTTTATTTGAAAATATCATAAAATAGCAACAGCGCATAGCGATAAACTTACCTGTATTTGAAAACAATTTGCCCCAGTTTATAAAAGTTGTAGCAATTACACTCGGGTCAAGGAGGGGGTGCACTGTATACAGAATACTGGCGCTATTGAAACGGGAAATATCAGGAATAGGATTTTGATTTGTCAGTAATGCCTGGCAAATGAAGGTAATGTTGCCTGTAATGAAAAATATCATAATAACAAATTTTATGTGCTTTTCCGTAGTTAACGATCATTACTATGTACTGGTATTTACTACATATAATTCCAAAAATAGTCCGTTTTAATGATGATGAAGAATATAATTATGTTCATAACAAATATGACTAGGCAAAGTCCACGCAAACTTGCGGTTACAACTAGTAATTAATAAATTAATCTAATATATCTTATAGCGCTTTTACTCGAAAATATTACATAAATATTTCTTACTTACTGAATCGGCAGTAGTTAACTAGTTACACACTATTAATAGGTACACTAAAAATGTAACCTTGGCAAAGCCACGTTACCTTGACGAGCCCGCTGTCCGAAGACAAGATGTATGTCAAATATGTCAATTAAGAAATTGTTGAGATTAACCCCATGGCTTTTATTAATCTGTCATTAATGTTTGTACTACATACTACGAAAATAAACCATACTACTAATATTATAAATACAAAAGTAACTGTTTGTATGTCTGGCTGTATGTCTGTATGTCTGTCTGCTAAATTTTCACGCTTTATCCAGTGAAACGATTTAGATGAAATTTGGCATGGGGATACTTGGCGACCCTGGAACAAGGATATATAAGGACATAGGATAGTTTTTATTCCGATAATAATTGGGATGACGGGAGGGCCTTGGGATCATTTTTATGGTATTGCTAGCGTGTCACATTGTTGCAAGTGTGGTAATTGGGTTAGGTGCAAAGTGCATTACAGGTTAATGCCATCACATATCCTTTTCCAAATACCACGCGGGCGAAGCCGTGAGCAAAGACTAGTGTATTGTAAATATGCGCCCTATTTATATATTTTGTCAGCGCGTTTCAGCTCGTTCACTAAATTATCGTTTAATATAAAAATAGCTTTGTCGTCCTATACAACAGACTCAATGCTTCATTTAAAGTAGGTATAGAGTTACCCATGGAGTATTGAATTGAAATTTTATGAGTGTTAAATTTATACTTCCTCTAACTAGATAAAATGTATCTGTCATTCTTGGTAAAATTATTTTTAGCAAATATTTGCTGTTTTAGTGCCAAATCATGTGCTCTATTTAGGACCATAATTATTGCGCCAACGGCACTTTTATTTTAAAAGTGTGGTGCGGCGAGGTTCCGCTATAACTAAATTATGATAATTTGCAATCTATACAAATGAAACTGTAACGGGGGCAATCTGTACTTTGCAATGTTTTGAAAACTTTAATAGGTACATAGAAAAGTAAAGGGAGGAAGGAGGTTGGCTTCTACCAACAACCACGTTCATTGTAAAATCGACCGTGAAATTTAATATCAGATAGCTAGAAATTATGCAAGTTCGCCGCTACTTTTCGGTTTTATTTAATACCGCCCGAAAAATATGAATAGCATTGTTTCGGATGCGGGTACTAATTCTAACGCAAAGGTTTCTTGGCGTGAAGCGAGGTGGGATTAATATTATTTATATAATTTTTTTTATGATATTAGAGTAACTATTATATAATTACACATTGCAAGTGAGAGACACCTTCAAGGCTTCTTGAACATGATCCCATTTGCGTTCATAAGTAGTAACCGCAGGTATCTAACGGTGTGTAAATGTGATCATTACGTTATTATTAATATACCTAATTATCAAACAACGCGACGCTAATCTTA
The DNA here is from genome assembly GCA_905404295.2 of Ochlodes sylvanus. Classification (NCBI taxonomy): domain Eukaryota; kingdom Metazoa; phylum Arthropoda; class Insecta; order Lepidoptera; family Hesperiidae; genus Ochlodes; species Ochlodes sylvanus. Next base: position 9,496,523 of record FR990130.1, on the reverse strand, counting down.
TTATTTGAAGATTGAAGCGGAAGGGTCAATGTACTCCACAATGTGCTTTTTGTACAACTATGTGTAACTGTCGATGAATTATTATTATTCGTACTGTTTTATGTAAGGCTCGCCTTGTATTATTGCTTCCTAATACTGGTTGAATATAGCAGCTTAGTCTGTCTGTCTAGACAGACAGAAGTGATTTGACAAATTAGGATTATGCAATACAATAAACTGTATAATGTAAAAACGCTTGCCAACTCACACCTGTATATCCACACACATACTTGGATATTTATTTATTCTTTCTTGAACTTTACATAACTCTTAATGAAATAAAAGGCGAACTCAATGCTATTAAGAGTATTCTCTGCCAGTCAATCTGTGGCCCCAGTTAGAAGATGGCGACGCGATGGTTTTCGCGCGTCCGCACTACGTTCATGCGTGTTGTATAAACGCGCCCTTAAGAGGGGGTATAAAGCAAAATTGGCAATCGTAGATTCAATTTTTACAGTAGTAGATCAAGTTTCTAGAAGCTGAATAAGGACATAGATAAACTTCATTATATTATTGAGTGAATGTAAGAATCAAAAACATAAAAAAATTAAATTTTCTCGATAGAAAAAAATCACAAAGTTAGGTCTAATTTTCAACTAAAATCAATTTTTTTTCAATATGGTGCATGTTTTTGAGTCAATATTTTAATATGTTACGCTAATTAGTATCACGGAGGGATTTGTAGATCGATTTCTAAATCAAATGTATAATTTACGAATTATTTAAATAAAATACATTAATTGTCTTTATAGCTCTAGGATTTTGACATGCTCTGTTCCATTTATCAGTACCGTTGAATTTGATTTTTTCCTAGCTTTATACCCCCTCTTAAGGCAGTGGGAGAAAGAATAAGGCGATAGGAACAAAGAGAAAGAAAAAGGAGAATTCTTTGCTGCAGGTGACACGAATACACAAGTGAAGCAAGGATTCTATAAAAAACATTTTATCTGTCACATTAATATCCGGGTTAAGTCCTGGAAGCTTGGTGAGGAGAAGGGGTCACTAACTAGTTATTTTCGCATTAGCGGTTCCATTCAACAAATGTGCTAGTCCGCATGTCTGGAGTTTAAATTATGTAGATGTCAGTTGTAGAGTTGAACTACGTAATAAATAAACTGTTATCGGAAAGTAATATAACAGAAATGCAAGATCTTAAGTGTTTACAAAAGTCTAGTGACTTTCTAAGTGTAATGACATAGTTTTATTTTTATTGAGTAGCTGTACATAAAGATAAACCATTTTTTCCTAACTTTTTATGGATACAAGGTAGTGAACGAGCATCAGCATCACTTTTCCGCTGCCGCCTATGACAACGTGTGACCGACCTAGAGCTAGAACAAGACTCAAATGGGGACTAGGATGGTAAGACCGGTTAGCAGACGGCGTTAGAACATTAGTTGATTAGTTTTTTAGGGAAAATGACGACTGGGGCAGGGACAGTTAGTGATAATTAATCCTGTTAGTTGTTGTTACTAATAATCCAGTTAGTAAGAGTCTTGTTCTAATTCGGTCACAGATGTGTTGCTTCCCTTGAGGACTGAAATTGTCGACTCTATAAAGTGAAACCTTCCTAAGTTCTAGAGCGTTTTAGAGGTCACATAATTGTACGAATTGAAACTTTTTGTTCGTATGACAATAACTTCCATAAAAGATTTGGCCTTCGCGGTTCTCTTGCTAAGGAAATAAAACAGATACCGTAAAGTACAGTAGTCCTATTAACAGTCTCAGTATTTCCTACAGCTCACCTTCATTGCCTCGCCATGCCCACTTTACCAGTACCAATATGTTAATCAAGTGCCGTCGATACTTCGGCACTGTTTAATGAACTGAACGGAAATGACACTTTATTCGTGAAGCTTCGCTTCGGGAAACCTGTCTCTTAGAAACTTTCGATAAATAATTGTTAGACGTTATTCGTTTAACTGACATAACTTTTTTATTTATTAAACGATTAAAATAAAATAAGCACAAATATGACTAGGCAAAGTCCACGCAAACTTGCGGTTACAACTAGTAATTAATAAATTAATCTAATATATCTTATAGCGCTTTTACTCGAAAATATTACATAAATATTTCTTACTTACTGAATCGGCAGTAGTTAACTAGTTACACACTATTAATAGGTACACTAAAAATGTAACCTTGGCAAAGCCACGTTACCTTGACGAGCCCGCTGTCCGAAGACAAGATGTATGTCAAATATGTCAATTAAGAAATTGTTGAGATTAACCCCATGGCTTTTATTAATCTGTCATTAATGTTTGTACTACATACTACGAAAATAAACCATACTACTAATATTATAAATACAAAAGTAACTGTTTGTATGTCTGGCTGTATGTCTGTATGTCTGTCTGCTAAATTTTCACGCTTTATCCAGTGAAACGATTTAGATGAAATTTGGCATGGGGATACTTGGCGACCCTGGAACAAGGATATATAAGGACATAGGATAGTTTTTATTCCGATAATAATTGGGATGACGGGAGGGCCTTGGGATCATTTTTATGGTATTGCTAGCGTGTCACATTGTTGCAAGTGTGGTAATTGGGTTAGGTGCAAAGTGCATTACAGGTTAATGCCATCACATATCATTTTCCAAATACCACGCGGGCGAAGCCGTGAGCAAAGACTAGTGTATTGTAAATATGCGCCCTATTTATATATTTTGTCAGCGCGTTTCAGCTCGTTCACTAAATTATCGTTTAATATAAAAATAGCTTTGTCGTCCTATACAACAGACTCAATGCTTCATTTAAAGTAGGTATAGAGTTACCCATGGAGTATTGAATTGAAATTTTATGAGTGTTAAATTTATACTTCCTCTAACTAGATAAAATGTATCTGTCATTCTTGGTAAAATTATTTTTAGCAAATATTTGCTGTTTTAGTGCCAAATCATGTGCTCTATTTAGGACCATAATTATTGCGCCAACGGCACTTTTATTTTAAAAGTGTGGTGCGGCGAGGTTCCGCTATAACTAAATTATGATAATTTGCAATCTATACAAATGAAACTGTAACGGGGGCAATCTGTACTTTGCAATGTTTTGAAAACTTTAATAGGTACATAGAAAAGTAAAGGGAGGAAGGAGGTTGGCTTCTACCAACAACCACGTTCATTGTAAAATCGACCGTGAAATTTAATATCAGATAGCTAGAAATTATGCAAGTTCGCCGCTACTTTTCGGTTTTATTTAATACCGCCCGAAAAATATGAATAGCATTGTTTCGGATGCGGGTACTAATTCTAACGCAAAGGTTTCTTGGCGTGAAGCGAGGTGGGATTAATATTATTTATATAATTTTTTTTATGATATTAGAGTAACTATTATATAATTACACATTGCAAGTGAGAGACACCTTCAAGGCTTCTTGAACATGATCCCATTTGCGTTCATAAGTAGTAACCGCAGGTATCTAACGGTGTGTAAATGTGATCATTACGTTATTATTAATATACCTAATTATCAAACAACGCGACGCTAATCTTATTATTTGAAGATTGAAGCGGAAGGGTCAATGTACTCCACAATGTGCTTTTTGTACAACTATGTGTAACTGTCGATGAATTATTATTATTCGTACTGTTTTATGTAAGGCTCGCCATGTATTATTGCTTCCTAATACTGGTTGAATATAGCAGCTTAGTCTGTCTGTCTAGACAGACAGAAGTGATTTGACAAATTAGGATTATGCAATACAATAAACTGTATAATGTAAAAACGCTTGCCAACTCACACCTGTATATCCACACACATACTTGGATATTTATTTATTCTTTCTTGAACTTTACATAACTCTTAATGAAATAAAAGGCGAACTCAATGCTATTAAGAGTATTCTCTGCCAGTCAATCTGTGGCCCCAGTTAGAAGATGGCGACGCGATGGTTTTCGCGCGTCCGCACTACGTTCATGCGTGTTGTATAAACGCGCCCTTAAGAGGGGGTATAAAGCAAAATTGGCAATCGTAGATTCAATTTTTACAGTAGTAGATCAAGTTTCTAGAAGCTGAATAAGGACATAGATAAACTTCATTATATTATTGAGTGAATGTAAGAATCAAAAACATAAAAAAATTAAATTTTCTCGATAGAAAAAAATCACAAAGTTAGGTCTAATTTTCAACTAAAATCAATTTTTTTTCAATATGGTGCATGTTTTTGAGTCAATATTTTAATATGTTACGCTAATTAGTATCACGGAGGGATTTGTAGATCGATTTCTAAATCAAATGTATAATTTACGAATTATTTAAATAAAATACATTAATTGTCTTTATAGCTCTAGGATTTTGACATGCTCTGTTCCATTTATCAGTACCGTTGAATTTGATTTTTTCCTAGCTTTATACCCCCTCTTAAGGCAGTGGGAGAAAGAATAAGGCGATAGGAACAAAGAGAAAGAAAAAGGAGAATTCTTTGCTGCAGGTGACACGAATACACAAGTGAAGCAAGGATTCTATAAAAAACATTTTATCTGTCACATTAATATCCGGGTTAAGTCCTGGAAGCTTGGTGAGGAGAAGGGGTCACTAACTAGTTATTTTCGCATTAGCGGTTCCATTCAACAAATGTGCTAGTCCGCATGTCTGGAGTTTAAATTATGTAGATGTCAGTTGTAGAGTTGAACTACGTAATAAATAAACTGTTATCGGAAAGTAATATAACAGAAATGCAAGATCTTAAGTGTTTACAAAAGTCTAGTGACTTTCTAAGTGTAATGACATAGTTTTATTTTTATTGAGTAGCTGTACATAAAGATAAACCATTTTTTCCTAACTTTTTATGGATACAAGGTAGTGAACGAGCATCAGCATCACTTTTCCGCTGCCGCCTATGACAACGTGTGACCGACCTAGAGCTAGAACAAGACTCAAATGGGGACTAGGATGGTAAGACCGGTTAGCAGACGGCGTTAGAACATTAGTTGATTAGTTTTTTAGGGAAAATGACGACTGGGGCAGGGACAGTTAGTGATAATTAATCCTGTTAGTTGTTGTTACTAATAATCCAGTTAGTAAGAGTCTTGTTCTAATTCGGTCACAGATGTGTTGCTTCCCTTGAGGACTGAAATTGTCGACTCTATAAAGTGAAACCTTCCTAAGTTCTAGAGCGTTTTAGAGGTCACATAATTGTACGAATTGAAACTTTTTGTTCGTATGACAATAACTTCCATAAAAGATTTGGCCTTCGCGGTTCTCTTGCTAAGGAAATAAAACAGATACCGTAAAGTACAGTAGTCCTATTAACAGTCTCAGTATTTCCTACAGCTCACCTTCATTGCCTCGCCATGCCCACTTTACCAGTACCAATATGTTAATCAAGTGCCGTCGATACTTCGGCACTGTTTAATGAACTGAACGGAAATGACACTTTATTCGTGAAGCTTCGCTTCGGGAAACCTGTCTCTTAGAAACTTTCGATAAATAATTGTTAGACGTTATTCGTTTAACTGACATAACTTTTTTATTTATTAAACGATTAAAATAAAATAAGCACAAAATGTGGAATTGCGCCCAAATCGATTCCTGTTTCTTAGATTAGCATGTACGCACAGACTAATCGACAAAAATCCTAACAATTATTGTTTCGGGTTCAAATACGTTAATAAACGCCGCCAATAATTATTTTTCTCATATATCATCCATGTGCAGAGCGATCGATTACATTTTTATCATAGGTAGGTATGTATTGATTGTCAAATGAGTGTAATAACCTCTGCATCACCTGATCACGGCCAGTCTTTTGTCATTATACAAGATTATTTATCTTTCCATAAACTCATTCGTTCGTATGCGATTCTTTCTACGAGTCAAGTCATTGCTCTCGCCAGTAAACGCAAAAGCGAGTCTCTGTGCGCCGTTAATGTCGACGGTAGAAAACGGAAACGTCGTAACTGACAAAAAGCAAATTGTTCACTAGATCCAAACACTTTTAGTGCTAAAAATTTAAAATGTCATGTTTTGGGATATGCAGGTCGTAGGACAGTAACCTGCAAATGTGTATTTGAAAACACAAAAAAATGCTGTTTTTGTTAGTTTTGTGGTCATAAAAAATGAAACGGAAGGTAGTATCCTAAAATCGTTATTATTTATCGTAGAGCTATAGGACCGACACCAATCGACACAGAAAAAATCACTGATTCTAACAGTGCTAAAAAGCATTTTGACCAAATGTGTCAGTTACGACGTTATCGTTTTCTTCCGTCGATATTTTCATTTCGGGTCGACCTCGGTTGAGATGTACCGCGCACGTGGTTACCACACTACCTAATGATGGCACGTGTTGAATGCGTGATTCCGTCTCGTTCATACACATGCGACCACATGCTTATAAATGGCGATTTGTGTCGAACCGTGCGCTTCGCTTGGACCGTGGTAATCAAAACATTCGTATCACAGCTGATAACCACCCAGCTATGCTTGGCATGCAAAGGCGAATCTCCGATGCTCCTATTAAAGATCTACGTCCATTTTCTCTTAATAGAATGATTGCATTCACATGACTTTGATATTGATCGGTTTTTTATGTTTTGGTGAAACAATGAGTAGATTAAGTATTCGCATCTGTATGCTTATTCAAATAAATTGCGGAAAACTTGTCGTCACCTTGTAAAATATTACCTATTCATTACTAACCAGCCAGTGCCTAGTGTATGTCACTGAAGTGAAGATCGTGGTCAGGTTGTGTACCTTCAGTGGATTTCGTTTTGGTTTCAGGTACCTATGTAGGTGGCAATGTTAAAATGAAGGTCCTTGTCCCGATTTGAGTCTTGTTCTGGGTCGATTACAGACTTACAGTTGTCATGGGCGGCAGCGGAAGATGGTGCTGCATGCTCGTTTGCTACCTTAAATCAATAAAAAAAAAACATTTTTGTTCCAGGTACGTAGGTGACAAAGGCTAAAATGACGGCAGAGAAGAGCAAAGGTCTGGCGCAGAAGCCGCCGCCGACCCGCAAGGTCGCACCCGACGGCGGATGGGCCTGGATGGTTTGCTTGGGTGTAAGCTTGGTGAATGTAAGTTAAAAACAGTTTTTTTCACTTTGTAAAAAAGTAGGGTTGTTTAGGGTTAAACAAATTGCGATACTAGGCGACTTATATGATAAATAAAAGATATACAAAACAACAGATAGATCCCCATTCCATCTCTAGATAAGGTTTTTAAAATTAATCTTTTAGTAATTATATGCTATTTTTAGTTCTACCGTTCATTGTGATTTGCATTGCAATCATTGAGGAGTTGCTATTTAAAACCTACCTTGGTACCTACAAACAAGTATTCATCGGTAAATTATTATAACAAATGCCATGAGAACTTGTGAATTAGTTATACTTCATACTACGAAGGAAAAATCCTTCGGCTTAGAGTCAAGGTGAAATATTTTTCTATTAATTTGTATTCAGCATTTATTAAAGAAATTCCTATCTCTTAAAATTTGAATTATCCAATATTATAATGTCGAAAGATTTCCTTTGAAAAGAAAAATAAGTATTGAAGTAGGTATAATAAATAAAATGTGGCACTCGGAGACTGCCGCGGTAAAGCTATTGCATAGCATTTTTTATCAACTTATGCAATTATAATTATTAGAAGTTATATAGTTATATCAGAACAGCGCCATCTAGTTTGTAGAAAATATACGTACCATACCTTAGTATTAAGGTACTAGATGGCGCTGATTGGGGGTGTTAGGTTTTTTCGTTACGGAATTTCTGGATTCGGTCCCCACGCTCAAGGCCCGCGATAAAAGTTATGCAATAGCTTAAAACCGAAATTTTTCGATTTATTTAATTAAAATGTAGCGACATTTTAGATGAGAACAAAGGTGGTCTGGTGAGCTTGAAAGGGATTTTCATTAGTCAGATAACCAGGTCAAAGCTTTATGAAAAATTTGTATAGCCCTTTGTACCGGTTCAATATTTCAATTGGACTTCTGGAAGTATGTGAAATATCAGCAGATTCTCTATGTTATAAAAATCGGAGTACCCACGGTTGTTCTTCAGGCATGATCAATATTGTTTACGTAGCCCGGCGGAAGATTTCCCTTAGCTGAAGTACACATTAGTCTAAGACACAGGAGGGCGATATAAATAGCTGTATGACCTTAGCGATCGTCATTTCCATTTAATTTTAAGATTACTTCTGTGACTAATTAATTCGTTATTATTCAGTTCACTTTACACCGTGACTGTACTGTGCAACACATGACAGTTGCGTGTATAGGTGGTGTTATTTTAAACAATTTTCAAGGTTTTAATCTTAAGGTGAAACGTATTCAGGGCCTAGATGAGCGATTGGCAGTTTTCTACTACAAAAATGGGGAATTTTCTACTACAAAAAATCTTTTCATTTAATTATAGATCCTTACATTGTTTTCATTGGCATTAACCCATTAATGGCCCACTACCTGAGCAAAGGTTTCTCCATTACGTTGTTTTCCAGTAGGGATTAGTTGAGGGGCTAGTGGCCCGAAGGCCTTCGATTTGGCTTTACGACTGCTACCGAATGATACCAAACTAACCTAACATATTATATACATCAAGACTTTATGTACTGATATAAAAAGAGAGTCCTCACTTACTAACTGACATAAATAATGCCTTATTTCCGTAACAACATATCTGTAAAGACTATTTTCAAGATATATTTAGATATCCCCCCCCCCGCTATTTAAAGAATGAAACACATTAAATTTTCCTATGTAACAAAACTGCAAATTTTATATGTAAATAAGTATTGAGATCCGTAATATTAGTTAGATGGCTAAATTATGATAATTGGCGAAATCGTTATTTAAATTTTATAAACACATTATCTATTTACTTAGTATGAATCCGCTTTTAGTACTCAATGGTTCATAGTGCATAAGATAACTGAATGACGTACCTAGTTGATTATTATTTCGCATGCCAATTAAATGCAAATACCTATGAACGTAATTGCATTCATTGCGATTCAAAATGATAATAAGTGCAATAGATTATCTGAGAGATTGGTGAAATCTTCAACCAAGGACATAATTATGTATAATAACAATGTATGTGAGAAATTAAAAACAAAACAAAAAAATTAAAGTAGTAAAAACAGAAACTATTATTATGGTACACGTATTCAAATACATACTTACATATTATTACCCTTTTTTTCCTGTTATTCCTTGGTTCGTTTAATGAAATAATATGAGAAGAAACATTTCACACTGCCACGTAACATGTTGTGTGGTTTTATTTCGACATTATAATGTACTTTGTACCTGTAACAGGTATATGCGATATTTGTACCAAAATATTAAGTACTTTTTATAATTTATAGACATCTCATGTATCAATACATATTTTGCACCGATTTTCGTCTCATACCTAACAATAATATTATGAACACAAAATATACATACATATTATTATGTATATTGTACCTATTAATAAATAACATTACAAATAATCGTAACATAATGCGAAATCAATTTTGCGTAAGTAGGTAACTATTTCGAAAACAACAACACAAAAATTAAATAGGTCAAATAATATGGTGTCTCCATGCGTTGTCACTAAAGACATAAATATGATGTAGTAGTACATTAATATTCTTTAATGAACATTGTGATGTAGTGTACGTGTATAGCGTGACGTGTAGCCCTCGAATGGCATAGTGATTATTAGTCACAATCATGTTCTCATCTCGAAAACAATAACGAGTATTGACGGACAGACTGGCTATGCAGTACCTACGCAACATGTAATGTTATTTTTATTAATACAATTAATATTTATTTGTGAACCGATTAAAATATAATAAAGACTTTACAACACACCAAACTCCACTCCACTACAATGGATTAATTAAATCGCATTTAATTTAATCGTTTAAGCCCTTTCTGATACTAGCGTGAACAAAACAAACGTATATACTTATATACTTAGTATTACTTAAACGTATATACTTAGTCGGCAATGCTTCAGTAGAAGCCCTGAAGATTTAGATTAGCATGGATAGCGGTGACCATCATCATGATGGCTTTCTGATTTATCAGTTGTTACGTAAATAACGGTACTAAGGTTTGCTATTGTTTACAATTTACCTAAATATGACATTGTATCCGATATTTCGTTGACAGTTTGATAAGGGTTTTGACAGATGGATCACAATCGATCATTGATTGAAATCTTACGAGCGTTGACTGAATGAACAGACCTACTTCTTTATATCATGTTTTACCATCATGCTATTTGATGTAAGGAAACTTTTTCTAATGACGATTGGTATGGCGCAATGATTACCATGCCAGACCGCCGATCGAATGGTCTTGGTCGATTCCCAACGACGCGGAAATTTGAATGATGAGTTTAAATTTCTTTTCTTGGTGTGGGTGTGTGTTCTTGGTTTTGTATGTTGTCCATGGCACCCACGACACAGGGAATCCCGGTGCGGGGCTAAACGTATAGACGTTTTTGAGATGTATACGGTGTACACCTTATATTCTTACTTATTATGTTTACCTTATGTTCTAGGGGCCGTTCAAGTATTACGTAAGCAGATTTTTTGTAATTTTTAACCCCTCCGTCCCCCTCGTCAGCAAAAGTAAGCAAATCTCTTACCCCTCCCCCCATGCTTACGTAAACATTGGTATTTGCATTCAATGGTTTCTTTATTGAATCAAGAGAATTTTGAAAAATAAAATGGTGGGAAATCTGAAAAAGTTAAAAAATATATTTATACTGCTGACGTAATCACCATCTAGACTCCCCCACCCCCCATGTCATCAAAAATAAGCAAAGCAATGACCCCCCCCCCTGTAGTGCCTACGTAATACTTGAATGACCCCCTACCTTATATTATGTTTACTTACCTTATTCATGCAAATAAAATATGATTATGATTACAGTAAGTACATGTACATACAGATGAATTTTACGGGTAAACTTGAGCGTGTATGTTGTATGTGCTTGTATATCAACTAAGATAGCTCAAGTTTACCTGATAAGTTAAGTACGCCCTAGCATGTATGGCTAGCTAAAGATGGCCGTGTGCGTTTCTTCCAAAGGAATAAAAAATCGTGTTTTAACCACGAACGTGCAGTGTAACATACTTACTCTATTGCACTCATATTACTCTTATGTAAGAGTGTCATGCCTGAGGTAATACATTTTATTTGTGTTCAAGCAAGCGTACCGCGGGTGCATAACAGCGTACGTGTCTCACCTGACGTATAAGGATGTGACATTGGTGGAAAAGAATCGATTAAATAATAATCGATTTTTCTTTGTTCAAAATTAATCGATTTGTCAAAAATCGATTAATTTCTAATAAATAATCGATTTAAAAAAATCGATTAATAATCGAAATGTTTCTGTATTATTTAAGACAATTTGTTTTTCATATTGTCGCGTAGATTAATCTGTAGACACGTGCGAGCGGGATGGAAGTATCTAATTTAAAAATAGAATGATCATCTGTTGACATGAGCATTGACACGTGCGAGCGGGATAGAAGTACCTAATTTATAAATAGAATTTCTGGAATGTTCTCGACTTCTCCATAATAAATTTAAATAAACGTTTAAATTTGGAAAGCTGTATTCGAAATTAGGGGTACCTATATAAGGCGATCTCAAACAATCGCAGGGACAGTTCAGTTTCGGAAGCGAATCCGAGAGGAGGACCAGGAAGAAGAAGAAGAAGAAAGAAGAAGACATGTACAATTTTACACTTGACTGGCGGAACTGCCGGCCACTTTGTTGCTTGGATACCTACTTAGTTTCGGTTAAAGTTCGAAAAAATACGGTAACTTACAGACACCGTAATTTATGACTACTGTAGGTGGGAGATCTAAAAACAAATATCAAAAATACGGCAAATCTACCGTTATTACGGTGCATATATATGGCAACACTGCACACCCACAACTGTACTTTAGTAACTTTACACCAGCGAAAAATAATACTTAGATTCCTAGATTTCCTAGCCTAGAATAGAAGTGTAGTGTATGTAATGTACTAAGTAATGTAATGTAAGAATGTAACTGTAACTAATTAACTATAACTACCACAGAGTAGAGTACTTTGTACCGACCGACTAGGCTCATAGACTGGGGTGGGCGGGATAATTAAGCACCTATGCAGCCTAGTAGGCATTTAGGCAACGTCAGTCCATTCGTCGTTCCGTTTTTTGTTTTTTACTGATACTGAAATTAGCCAATCACGGCTGGTCTTGGGTTAGTCGACATAAAATAAGAACCAATTGTGAACTTTTAGCGGTTTAAGTCACGTGGCTGATTTGGTACCATTTTTGATTGTATGGAACTTCAGAACTTGTAATATTTGTATGGAAGTGTCAACTTGTCAAGTGCGTCCTCTATACTTTATAGCTCGTTGCTTTACATGCATATATAATCATATGCCTACAGATGACGCCGTTTTTATTTAATCCATACTATCCATACTATACTATGTATTTTAATTATAATTTATTAATCCTGACAAAACATATTATTCCCACGAGAAGATCCTTTATGATGTCTATTTGAACTACAACAATAACAGTAATAACACCAGTAGCAATTTGTTTTGTCCTTTTTTAACTTCGTAAAGCATCCATGGATTGATATAAATTTTTGAATAGACTGAGTTGGAAGTTCGAAGAAGATCATAGGCTACTTTTTACAGTTGAATAACATTAAATTCCCAAGGGAAAAGGAAAATAGTCCTAAATACTCCGTGACAACATAATATATCTAAGAGTACATTTTACGAGGGAGCCACTAAAGTAAAAAATAGTGAGGTATAAATACAATCAAATTGGGTGCTTTTCACAATGCAAATTTTACAAAATTTATCAAATTCTTATCAAAATTGATACATTTGTCGCATTCAGTATTGAATGTAAATAAACTTTCTCTATAACACTCCAAGACCGGACGAATAGTTCAAAAGTTCTGACGATAAAATTGAACATTATGTAACCGACCAAATTCCACGCGGGCGAAGCAGCGGGCAAATGCTAGTCAATCAACTTATACGTATGAAGTTAATTGGCGATTTTTCATCCAACGCATAGATGGCGCTGTTTATAAAATTGAAACTTACTGCAAGATTTTTTCATCCGTGGCATAGATACGATCGGTTTTTGAACATCGATTAAAACACGTAATTTACATAATCGATTTTTTAAAAATCGATTAATATTACTATAATAAAAATCGAAATAAAATCGATTATAATAAAAAAATAATCGATTTAAATAAAAATCGATTATTTTTTAACATCCCTACTGACGTAGGCGTGTTCGGACGAAAAAATCCGTGATGCTGACTAGGGGATCGTTTAGAGTTCGGTCAGACATCACAACAGGACTTTGAAACGTGTTCCCTTAAATACGTCTAGTCGTCTAGACTACACACATACATATCTACTTTTACACGAAATCGATTTTATACTCAGTTTGTCAAACGAACTTATTTTATTGATATAGAAGTAGGAAACGGAAATTCAATCGCACTTTTTACAGATACAGAATGGACCAGGCAAACGAATTTTTTTTACACGTCAAATAAGTCTATAAAAAATTACAAGAAAAACTGTGCTTTTACTTTTTCCATATCTCAATAAATGGCTGAGATAGTAACGATCAAAGTGCGTATTTACGGCCGTTGGTTTTTTTAAAAACGCAGGCGGGCGGTCACTACTCGATGACGTCATCATTCAGTAGTCGCGCGTAGTTGATAGGGATTTTTGACCGAAATGTTAATTTAAACTCAAGTAAAGCCGCGAGCAAACCTTAGTTATCAATAATAAAATAACATATATAATTCACATACTATCTACTACATCTATGCAAAATTTCAAGTCCGTATCTATAGAAATAAGAAAGTTATAGATTTTTGAACTGCATAGACCCATATTTTCTATAGTTACGCCGTATCGTGCATGCGGCCGAACTAAATCGTGACGTCATAGCGTAAGCGCGGAAATTCAAAAAAGGGCTTGAACTTCTCGTCTTTATAACTTCGGAAATACTGCATGTATTGAAGTGAAATAAAAAGTTATGTAATGTATATGACCTAAGCTCGGATTTTAGGTGTATTTGATAGTAATATTTTGACCCTTTTGCCTTCTCCATTGCTTCTTCCTTAATGAATAATAATAATATAAATAAAATTTTAATTTACCTAATTCGGTAAACTAAAGAGACATTGTGGGCACTATGTGCCGTACGAAAATAGGCTGTTATTTTTCCTAAACTGCTGAAGATCACCTACAACACTACCCAATAATGTTTGAAGAACACTTTTTATGTCTAGTGCTGGACATAGGCCACGTTTAATTTTGTCACTTTGACACAATTAACTCAACTTCTCATGGGATACAATTAATTCTTTGCTCGAACAGGTTTCAATATTAAAATTTTGTTCCAGTTTTCGACCCGTTCGCTGGAGCCGTCGTTTGGTTTGCTCTTTAACGACCTCCTGGACGATTTGGGGGTCAAAACGACGGGCGCGTCGGTCATAGCCAGCACCCTGGACTCTGTCGTCAACTTCTCCGGATTCTTCGTCGGGCCAGTCATAAAGACGTTTTCTTACAGAAAAGTGTGCTTTGTCGGGTCGTGGATATGTGCGCTGGGACTGTTGTTCACAGCACCCGCTAACAGCATGGCACATATAATAGCTACTTATAGTATCTTGGGAGGTTTGTATTACCTTTTAACTCGATCACCAATATTTCTAGTTAATTTTGATAATTTTGTATATCGTCGCAAAGAGCGGAGACGCTGTAACCCACAAAACAGAAAATTAGCACGAGAACCGATAAAGTTTTGAGATTTCAGAACATAACTATGTATGAAAATAGGGTTAATTTTAAAATTTTCTATTGATCGTAGAGCCACGAGAGTTTGACTGTTCGACGCATTTTTTTTTCTGTTTCCGAATCTGCAATAAAAAAATTGTAATATTTTTTTGCGATTTTTTGCGTCGATTGCGTCCTCATGGGTAGAAACATATCGGAATTAACTAACTATTATTACAATAACTAACTGTACTATTATTAATAACAACTAACAGAACTAACTATTACTAATAGCCCCTGCCTCAGTCCTCATACTTACCAAGGAATTGAACAAGGGTTGGTCACAGTTGCTATGGGCGGCAGTGGAAGGGTGCTCGATTAAAGTGCTTAAATAAAAAAAACAAATATTAATTTAATTGTTGCTTATTTCCTTAAAGTAATAGTAATGACATTGCTTACATAAAACTTCATAAAATACAATGTCAATGACCGTTTCTTAATGAAATACCACGTTGATTAAAAAGGCAACCTTGCTTATACAGGGTGTTAGGGGCTCAAACAGAAACCTTGTAACCACGGTTTCGGACCGTGATTCTAAGTAATACTACATCGAAAAAAATTTTTTTGGTGCATTTTTTTGGAACATAATTTTTTTTACAATTTATTTTTCGAAAATTTTAAAATATTTCATAATTATTCCGGCCCCTGTTAGCTATAGTGAATGAATTTTACTATAAAAAAAAAATATATGGTCCAAAATCGCACAAAATGTTTTTTTCGATGTAGTATTACTTAGAATCACGGTCCTAAAGCGTGGTTACAAGGTTTCTGTTTGAGCCCCTAACATCCTGTATATCCTTAATTGTTTACAACTGTGAAATTCTTGAACGAGGTTTTAATTAAAACTTTAGATTGCCCATAATTGATATTTTGCTTCATATGAGTTAGAATTGTTTACCTCCTAGTAGGTACCTATATACATATACGCGTATGTGTAGAGTCCAGTGGAAAAAGGATAAGGCAAATATGTTATGTATCGAAAATCAAAATTTATAAAAACCACTAGCTGGCCGTTTTACTATTTATGGCTAAGTAGTAGATAATTTTAGGGCTTTTGATACAACTGTTTATACAAATTTTGTGGTAACGTGTATACGTCCCAAGGACCATATCATTTTTATTGTAGTAGCTAACCGTTTTAGTTAGTGCTATTATTACTACGTAAGCATGCCTCCTTTGCTAGAGGTTTACAGTGAATATTTTCGTGTGTATCATTATCGCAACCCATAACTGCTGGGTACGGGTCTCCTCTCACAATGTGAGGAGCACAGGCCGTAGTCCACCGCACTGACCAAATGCAGATTGGAGGACTGCACACACCTTGAGAATTCACAGGTTTCCTCACGATGCTTTCCTTCACAGAAGCAAGTTATAGTTCATTTAACAAACGCACTTTCTTTTTGAAACTTAAAGGGGCTTGCGGGATTCGAACTCAGGCTCCTATTCGGGAGTTCAACGTTCAAACGATCACTGCTACAATTCAATTGCCATGCAATTTATTGTGCCTAGCAATAAGATGTAAGATAAATGTAGTTGCCTTACTAATGCCCTTTTTCAATTCCAGGTTTCGGAGTAGGTCTAGCGTCGTCATCATCGTTCGTTTCGTTAAACCACTACTTTTCCAAGAAGCGTGGGCAAGCCGTGGGCCTTTCTATGGCGGGAACAGGCTTTGGTTTGATGGTGATGCCGCAGTTAGTCAAGCTGTTGTTAGGCGAATACGGGTTTAGGTGGACTGTCGTTATACTTGGAGCACTGGCGTTTCACGCGGTGTTAGGATCCTGCTTGCTTCAGCCGGTCAAACGACATCTTATAGACGAACCGCTTGACTGTGAACTGCAGCCAGTGAAGGTATGTTTGTTTTTGGTGTTATTGAACTTTTATTTTAAGTATGTATGTTGTGGAATTGGCTGTTTGTTCTGTGAGTATGAAGGCGTGTATATGTGCGTGCGTGGGTTATAACGCGTGTAGGCGGGCCTTGAAGTTCTCATTACAAGTAAGCATCTAAGATTATCCTCGAAGGAGCTATGGCCTTGAACGGTCAAAACTTACCAAACGCATTTGAACTTACATTACTGAATTATTTTTTTATTTTGGTAAAAAACAATGAAAATAGGTAAGTAATTTTAATGAACTAAATGTTACTAAGCCGATTAAAATCTAATCACACGTGCGTAAATGTTGAGTTTTATCGAAGTATCACAATCAGTATCTTTTGATATTGCGATATAAGATATCGCAAAATAAAATCGAGAGTTATATATCACAGCGATGACGCGAGTATTAGAAATTACAATTTGGAATGTTATCTATATTAGATTTATATTTTTTTCATAAACTATATTATTTGGGTTATTTTTATGGATTTTGACCAAATTTAAATAAATTAAAACCTTTGGTGGGTAACATACCTATTTCATGTTTACTCATACCAATAGTCCATTGAAATGTAAATTTTTTTGGGCTTAGCATGCATTTGTCAGTGGACGCAATTTTATTTTTTAGATGTCAAGAGGTAGTAGTATTTAGTGTAAAGTCAAATTCAAGTTTGTGGGGTCGCAACACTTGTCCCGCGGCCGCCATCGTGGAAACAAGGGTGCAGATATTTTTTATGATTTATCTGGCAAACTATAGGTCTCACAAAAAATTTCTAAGAACATTTTTCGTTGCAAATTCCAGTCTCGCTAGTTAATTAAAAATTTTGTTGACGGCTTAGAAAGTATTACATATCAGCATAATATCAGTGTTGTTTTAAATTTGATTGTTTTACATTTGAAGTTTTTCGTCTACAAAAATAACGTCTTTTAAAAAATCGTATTTCCTGCTGTTCTTTCATTTCGAAGGTTTTCGACTGCTCGGTTAATTAATCACCTCGGGTAAATGTTGATTCAGTTTCATCAAGTCTGTAGCCAAAGTTTCTCTTATATCTTGGGAATTACACGGGTGTATCTGGCGTGTATTAATTAGTCTAACAACTGTGACCTTTAGCTTCGCAGAGGCCAAATCCCACTAAATTGGCCATAAAATTGTCTTTTGACGTGAAATTTTTATAAAATAGCTATTGATAAAGTAAGTCTTGTTATGTATTGTGACTATATCAAATGGTTTGTGCTAACCTTTATAAAATTAAGTCTTATCTGTGCTTTTGTTGTAAATAAAAGATATTCGTCTGTCATTAGCTCTCACAAAATAAAATATTAATTCTAATTGGTATGGTTAGTTATGAAAGAGTACGATATACGTGTATGGGTGTGTGTGAGAGTGTGACGTGTTAATAGAAGTAGATTAATTGAGGATATAACTGCGATTGGTCACGAAAACTTTTTGGGATTGCTTCTAAACTTTTGTCCGCTAATATACTTTTGGTTTCTTTTTTATCAATATCACACTTATTTCAGGAAATGGAGTGTATATATGAAAGCGACGAAGAAACGGACGATAAGTTTGAAATAAATCCTCTAGTTACCCATCCGATGCCTAAGTTGACGCCGCAAAGATCGCACGGGAATATGAACCATCCATCGGTCCGGACTATTGGTCTGCCGAGGGCCAAGACCTGTGACAAACCGTTACAGGACTTTGAGAAGAACAACAAGTTAATGCCCCCAGTGCTGACCACTGCGGCGTCTGTTGGGGCGATGCAGCGGGTCACATCTAGTGGTAGTATGAGCGAAGCGGCAAGGAAGCGCAAGGTGTCCGTCATATCAAATATATCAAACATGGACTTCACGGGCAGTTATCTGCAATTGTATTTAGATGTAAGTATGATTTATGTACGACTTCCAGACTATTAGCAGTCAATTGCGCGTACCTACCGTAAGTTTTGGATTTGATATGGCCTCAAACCATTAATGGCTCACTTCAGGGCACGAGCTTACTCCAATACGCTGCTCCATTGCGGATTGGTGAAAGAGTTAGTGGCCAAAATAAGTGTCGGTAATTTATGTGCCGTCCAAAAGCTTCATTTTGTTCATTTTATGACCGTTTTCAAATCAAGATACATAACATTACAGACAGCTGACGAGGAAGCGATACAAATGAAGGCATTCAAGAAACTAGAACAGGAACAAGTGAAGAAAGAAAAGGGTTTTTTTAGAAAGTTTATAGCACTTATGGACTTGGATCTTCTAAAGGACTGGTCCTTTTTGAACCTTTTACTCGGGCTGTCTCTGTTTTGGAGCGGCGAGTTACAGTTTAGGATGTTGACGCCGTTCTTCATACGCAGCTTGGGGTACGACATGAAGGAAACGGCCTTCTGTCTGTCCATGACGGCCATCACTGATATATTGGTCCGTCTGATACTGCCGCCTATTTTTGATCGCACGAGTATATCGAAGAAAATGATATTTTTCATCTCCGCTTTCTTTCTGGCGGCCACGAGGTCTGGTGAGTAGTTTGTGTTATGAATTAGTGCATTTTATTTTATCATTTTATGATGTAAGAGACTCCGTCCATCGTCATGTTTACCCGTGTTTGCTCGTGGTGCATCCTGCAGAACGGATGAGGTTATGGCTCCAGGTCTCTTCTGGAGGCTGCTGGGGTCTGCACCGGCATTGAATGGTGTCGTCGGTGTTGTGGTAGAATATTTTACTATAGGGTTCCTCCTTTTATCGGTAGTGAAATATTAAATACATGCTTTCATCGGAAAGTTAAAAATAATGCGGGGTTCCTGCTAAACATTTTACTGAAAGTTGAAAATGAAGAGGTAAAGTGGTATTAGTAGGGGGTTAAAGTCTCTATGACTAAAATTCTTTTTTGTTTACGGGATATAATATTTTTGTCTGGTTTACTGTCTGTCTGGAAAAAACCTATTACTAAAGATTTAAAGACTGGTAACAATATTATGTCATCACAACCCATAAATGTCCCACTGCTGGGCACGGGTCTCCTCTCACAATGTGAGGGGTACAGGCCATAGTCAACCACGCTGGCCAAGTGCGGATTGGCGGACAATATGTACGAGTATAAAAATAATAATGACACCCGTACACCAGCCAGTATGCAAATAAGACAATTTGTTAATTTAAATCTCCAGTATTAGCGGAACAAAGCGAGTGGGTGCCGTTGATGGTGTGGCTGTCGATATGCGGGTTCTTCCGCGGCATGTGCCTCAGCAACTTCACGCTCACCATCTCGGAGTACTGTCCGCTGGAGAAGCTGCCCGCCGCCTTCGGCCTGCACATGGTCAGCAAGGGAGTGCTCGTCGTCATCATCGGACCTATTATCGGTAAGAATTAAGGACTTTGGACCCACTCAATTCTCACCCGTCACCGACAAAACTAAAAGACTCGGACTAAAATTCAATTATGAGCTTTATATCTTGTTGCGCGAGGTTGAGTTTCGAACGTCCACCAAATCGCATTGGAGCAGCGTGGTGTATCCTCTATGTCTTTCTTATTTATAAGGAAAAGCCCGGGCTCTGTAGCGGGTTATTTATTTATTTCTCTAAAACCTTGCTTCTAGTCCGATTATTATGAAAAAGAAGGCCAATCATAAACTTCCTCAGATAGATATCATAACAAAGATAAGTAGAAAGGGATTATACAAGTATGCACATAAGGGTTGGCCAGCAGATTAGGGTTGGAAATGAAATATAATATGAAAATGAATACAAACGGAACTGATTGATATTAAAGAAAATACGAGTATAAATACTGTAACAAATACTGTCTAAAAATGGTAGTACAAAGTTATTTTTAATTGTAACTTGTAAAAATTTTGGCGCATCAGCTTGTTGTTTATGCTTTTATCGATGTTATAATT
This sequence comes from Ochlodes sylvanus, assembly GCA_905404295.2. Classification (NCBI taxonomy): domain Eukaryota; kingdom Metazoa; phylum Arthropoda; class Insecta; order Lepidoptera; family Hesperiidae; genus Ochlodes; species Ochlodes sylvanus. Next base: position 9,475,879 of record FR990130.1, on the reverse strand, counting down.
TTATCAATTTTTTCATCATCATTTATCATTTATGCTGCTTTTTGTAATGGAGGGGAAGAATGGCGAAAGAAACTCCTCAGCACATATTTTAACAAAACAACAACCATGTATAATTATTTAATACAGAAGGAGAACGAAAAATACACTAAAATATATTTAATACAGATAACTTTTATTTATACAAATAAATAAACTTGGAGTGTCTGTTTTTAATATTAAATTAACCTATTTTTACTAAATGCATAATATACACACGGTACATATACCAAAATAAATTTTTATACAATTTTTGTCTGTCTGTCTATTTGTCTGTCTGTCTGTCTGTTTTGGCTAATCTCTGGAGCGGCTTGACCGATTTTGACGGGACTTTCACTGGCAGATAGCTGATGTAATAAGGAGTAACTTGGCTAGTTATATTTTAGAATTTTCCCAACAATTAAAATTCCACGCGGACGAAGTCGCGGGTTCACCTAGTAATCCTATAACATTTTGTTTTCAGGTTACGTAAGAGACTTTACGGGTAGCTACGCTATTTGTATTCACGTACAGAACGCTCTTATAATGTCTTGCGTGCTCGTGTGGGGCATCGAGTACGCGCTCGCCTTCACGAGGAGACGCAAAATCGTGCAGATATAGTGCGATGTGTATACGCTTATCTACTTGATGTAACAACTATGTTGTTGACCTTGTATTAGCTGATCAAGTTAACTAGGCTGTCGAATGGGACGTCGTTATGCAGGTACCGATAGCAAATTTAAGTAAATGCTTAATGAAATATTTTTCTAATTTTTTTTTACTACTACGCCAAGGTACACAAATATGTACGATACGATATGTACGAGTACGTACAAATTAAATATTAAAATACTTTCTTCATAAAGGGTTTTCGTCAAGGAAATCCATTTCATCGTAGCCATTATATCGTTTTCCGAATACTTAATTGGAGTCACAAAACAGTAGGTACTGAACTGTCAGCAAAAAAAAAATTTTTTTTGTAACGGAAAGGTAAGACTAGAACGAATTAACGTTGCTGACGGTATAGAAAGGGGAGGTTAAGTTGCACCTGTTCGTCTAGTTAGCTTGGTCAAGTAATAGGTATATATTTTCATGTTAGTATTGTAAAGGGATTTGCATGGATTCATGGTGATAGTGCCAAATGGTTTCTTTAAAACTACATTTGACTTTTCCGTAATTTTTGATTTGACGAAAAATGTTTGTTGAGAATATACCATTTTTTGTTTGGCGGTATATTCAATATTTTATAACTTTTTATTTTTTTGAAAAACGGAAAGACATCGAAGTACATACAATCCATGCGAATTATGTTAAAAAAAATAATGTACGGGATATAATGCTAATTTTTAATGATTTTAAATTGTTGTGTTGTGTTGGAGGTAAGGTTTGTTTTTGATTAAACGTTAAACAATTTAATTAATGAAAGACATCGATTTGAGATATGATAAAGTGTTGATAAGGTACTGTTGAGCCATTGTGTTAATTAAACACGTGTTATTGTTTAGTTTAGTGTTAAATAAAAAGGGTTAAGAATGTTTATGTGGGAAAAAGTATATTTTTTGTTAATAATACGATTATTCTCGTTAGAAAGCTCAGTATACTAAATTTGAATAGTCTTGAAGGGGCTTGAATAGTCTTTTTAAAATTTGGTTTAAAAAAATTATCTCGAATGATTTTAATATAGGTAAGCGAGTAATTTAGCAAATTTTTGTTTATTTCTCATGTGAAGAAGTACAATTATTTGTGTTAAATTTTATTTTGAGTGTTGACCAATGGGGGCTGTTTAGCTGTGAAAATAGGAGTGATTAGTCATGGGTATTAATAAAGTAAGGAATAGGTAAGGAACATGGTGCTTGAAGAACGGAGTCTTGATGGCGAGGATTGATAGAATAGGTCTCCATCATATTTATTAGCAACGACTCACGTTTTTTTAACGTTACACACTCATAGCCCCACACCCCTGTGTCGCGGGTGCATTGGACAACACACAAGACAAGAACACACACACCCAGACCAAGAACGGAAATTTTAAATTCATCATTCAAAATTCCACTTCGCTGGGAATCGAACCCAGGACCCTCGGAACGGCGATCCGGCGTGTTAACCATTGCGCCATCCGGGTCGTTTAGCTGGAAGATCCAAACTCTTTTGATATGAGTTTAAAAAACAGCTTCAATACTTTTCTATGAGTCGAGGTGGATTGGAGTAATGAATACAGGCCTAGAACTTTATTTCCACTTACATCAGGTGGAACTGTGTGGTATGGAAGCATTAACATAATTATATTAGAAAAAAAAATGGATTACACTTGTACAATGTTTACGTGTAATCTATTCTATTCTAATAAAGTGCTACAGTTATTAACATTTGAAATACAAATTGAAAAAGCTGAATGCTGAAATCAGAAAAAATGCATGAGCGTATTCATACAAAACAGATATATCATACATATAGTGCGAGTCGGTGGTCATAAATATGATTCAGGCCTTGGGCGGTTCATAAGGAATGGAGATGGTGTCGTAACTTACGATTTGTTTTTGCACTGTCACGTAATAGTTGGTAGTGAAGCGTATTGTTTCAACTAGGGTACTGATGTGTGACGGGCGACGAAGATCACTTAGCTATTTACATAAAAAAACACAAGTACACCAGTGGGTAAAGGTGAACAGCACATCAACTCAACTCCGACCAGACAAATATGAGCCGTATATCGTGTACTTTACCGTTGGATTTTCAACATTTATTTCAAAGATCTGATCCAATTGTTATTTTGGCGTTGTATATGTGCTAACTCCGACTCAGACGAAAATTCAAACAAAAGTGATACGAATTAAAGCTCGTATTTCGATGATGAGATGAATCTGAGTTTACTTGCAATTGAGTTGATGTAATTTTCGCAGACCTAAGAGTGTATAAACGTTTATTGTTTAACTTTACGTTGTGAACCGCCTTACTTTCGGGTTACTTAACGAAGCATTTAAGTTTTGTCTGCAATTATTACTTAATATATTTTTCATATGTGTAATATTTTCTTCCACTGTTTTATGTATGTGGGTACAAGTTTTTTTTTGTCATATAATCGTGTAACCATGACTTATTGTGCTCAAAACGAGACAAGATAGTGTTTTGTGTGCGCAGTAATAACATAGCCAGTGAGTTGATTGACTAGAATTCAGTAAGTTCTTCTTAATTTTTTTATAGACTTTATATAGTTACAATAAGAGTTTAAAGTTTTGTAGATATTCATTTAAATAATCGTATTTTTAGATGGTTGTTGGCAGTTTTTAAAAGGTTTTATCTAGGTATTTCTAGACAATTGATAACATAGAATGTAGAAGTAGATACGATCTTTAGAATTTTTAAAAAATACATTTAGGACACTTGCGATTGTGTAGTGTCCTAGAAATAGCAACAATTGTATTGTATTCCTTGTGAATACTTAATTTTAGTTATCTATACAGGCTGTAATCGTTAAGTGTGCACAGGCGATTATTCCGTAACTATTACAGATATCAAAAAGCTTTAAACTGATATCGAAAGCACTTTACCTAATGAGTAAAATTACAATAATAATTTATTAAAATAAAAACGAGAAATATCCAAAAAAAAAATACATTAAACTCTCCCATACATTTAGTATGAGATAGTAGTAAGGTCTTACTTTCTTTATTTAAAGTGGAATAGTACCTACTCATTTTACCCTTATCATTTTATAATTATGTATGATATGATATTTATGAATTTCAAGTAGATACACACGTGTAGATTAATTATCTTACCACTTCAAAAAAATAATAAACCTTGTTTCAATATCGTATTGATTTGAACTGGCTGAAAAGCAACATACTAAATAAAAACAAAAAGAAAGATACTCTTTGGTGTTCGTTCTAAATTCAAATTCTTTAACGCGGGAGTAGGTACTATTCCACTTTAAATAAAGAAAGTAAGACCTTACTACTATCTCATACTAAATGTATGGGAGAGTTTAATGTAATTTTTTTGGTTATTTCTCGTTTTATTTTTAATAAATTATTATTGTCATTTTACTCATTAGGTAAAGTGCTTTCGATATCAGTTTAAAGTTTTTTGATATCTGTAATAGTTACGGAATAATCGCCTGTGCACACTTAACGATTACACCCTGTATATTTAATTACCTACTTGCGATCTACGTTGTTTCATCAGTACGAAGTTTGTAATCGATAGAAGGGTAGGGTAATGTAAACTTACTAAATGCATGAATTTTATTTAAAAAACGGTGGAGAATATTGAATGAGAATATTGAAATTCTTAGAATCATTTTATAGATAGCAACAAAGAAAATATCTCGACATTTAAAAGGGATTTTAATGGACCTCATGTACTTTTTCATTTACTTTTACAAGTATAAAATGGTATGATTGGAAAATGGCATTTTACAATGAATTGGCTATCGATGATCGTTTAGAATAGATATTAACTATTTCAATAGTATACAAATATAAATCGTTTTTTTATTAAAATTGATCAACTTAGTATGTTTTCAATGGTTATTACAATAACAAGTGTACAATACACTTTATTAAACAAAACTTTTTATTTTAGGATAATAATGATTCTTATCTCGTTTCGTAGTTGATATCACTATCCAGTGATATAAGACTTATTCCTGCTATCCAGTGATATTATCAACTTCAGTGAATATGCCTCAACACGTTCGCTGCAGCGATCGTAATTTTCTATGGAAAAGAGCACGACGTATACGTGCTCAGCAGTGAACGTGTCAAAGGTGTTGTATGCTACAACTTGTAACATGGCTTTTATTTTTATTTATTATTGTGAGGCTTAAATAAATTTTAATTTTTAATTTTCTTATCCTGTGTTATTGTTAACTGCAATCTTATTTATATAGACCCAACAGTTTTCAGGATGCAGCTACACTTACCTACCAATCTATAGCCAATATTGATGTATCAGTAAAACTGTTAGTTGAATAAAAAACATGATAATTATGGAATTATATTAATTATTAATTATACTATTAATTACGTGTAACGGATAAATTAAATTTATTGTAATTGATAAACGTTATTTTAGGCGATATTCACTTAAATCGGTTTTATGTTCAGTTGTTTCATTTTTATGTATGTGTTACACATTAAGTTTATCGTCAGTTCTATTAAAGTTTTATAATTCGAATGTTAAATATCAACTAAAACAGTTCCTTACAAAGTTATCTCTAATTAATTAACTTGTGTTGATTATATAGTAAGCAGGAGTAGCATTATGCATTTCTTATCCAATAATTCAAAGGTAGTTTCGATGCGAATAGCGATTGTTTACTAATATTTATATATTTTTTATGTGTTGTTATTTATTGCCGAATATTGTTGATACGTGTATATATCGCAGTGAAATGACAAAATACGGTGGAAATAATCAAACATTTAAACTGTTTAGTCGGTTGTCTCTAAACATGTGAAATTGTAACTTAAAGTAACTTGAGAAGTATTAAAACGCAAAAGACAAAATGTATATAAAGTGGGGTAGGGTGAAGGAAAGGTAGGTGAAAAAATAGGTGAGGTTCCTAAAAGTCGACGTAACCTAGCTGCGCGGGGTTCCTAATTCGAACTTGTTAAATCTAACCTAACCTGATCAATCTTTGTTTATTTAAGTATAACAGTTGGTTTAAACATTTGTTTGCAATTGATTATCCACCTTAAGAATTTTACTAAATCTCCTTTTTCATAATTCACTGCGACATGTACACTATTAAATTAGAATATTAGAACATAGCGTATCCTACTATATAAAAATATTTATATTATACTATCTATATACAAATACAGCCATCTTAGTTCCATAATAATTATAATAATGTTATTGTATCATCAACCAACATGAATATCAAAAACAAAAACTACAATATTATTATGTTAAATCCGTGCCCTGCAATCGGCCGCTAAAAGATTGAATCGAATGAAGAATATTCAAATAGTGTAAACAAGCCAAATTATTTTTCCTAAATTCTTATGTAATAACTAGCTTGTAGATAAATCCAATATTCCAACATACATTATTGGTTTAGTAATGAAGGCTATGAATGGCTGACACCTTATAATGGTGATGTATATTTATAGGAAAAATATCCCGCTAGTATTAACAACTTTTGTGTCAAATTTTATTAACATGATAACATTGCACATATGTGGTAATGGGGATGTGACAATTGCATAAAAATTTGAGTGATAACAAGCAACCTTTTGGGTTACATTCAGTACTTTGATTAATTTATAAATTTCATTTACATATATTACATAAATCCTTTTAAATACCTAAATACAATAACTACATCAAAAAGGGTCAGCTCAACCCTGTTGCAATGCAACAAAAACTGCTAGTATTTGAGCAAACTGAGTAAGTACCTTCTCAAGAATATTTAATGTCGTTATAACCTTTATTCGGGCTCAAATGTTGTTATCTACATACCTTCTTAAAGATTTGCGTCTTCCAAACTTTCCTACTAATTAAACTTAAATGGGCTCTTTGATATGTGATTTTAGACCAAGTATGCTTAATCTTTTGATAAATATGTACTTACCCTTACACGGTAATATTGTACTTACACCAATTTAAAAATGTACGGTGAAGGTTTGAGCAGGATCGTGTCGTGTGCCATTTTCTTAAAATCGTGTGTGTAAAAATGTTTTTAGAAGAGAACGCTATAAATGTTTTTAAACGTTTTAATCTTTTTAAATCAATTAATGAAATGTATGTGCCAATTGTAAATAAATTGATTATACAAATATGAAAAGACACTATAATATAAATTGTATTACCTATAGGCCTGATTTTACATTTTAATTGTTCTTTTAGATAAAATCACATGTTTTCTCAGTTGTAGTTTTATAGACATAGTGTTGTAGATGCATTGCAAAGAAAATATTGTTGTAGTTATTAATGATTAACTTTCATTCGTTCCTTTTTTTAAGAGTTCTATGTAGGGTCAGGCCTATCCATTTTCTTAATAGTTTTACAAAATGTTTAATAGGATATCTTAAAGATTTGTAAGAGGATAAGCTTTTGTTTGTGTGCTTTTTTATCATCAGAATACATTAATACTCTTAATGTTAACATATTTTTCTCTGGAATACGTTAGGTATATGTTTTCTTTTAATGACCGGGTTCTATAAGTTATCTATCTCTTACTAACGATTCCCTGGCCCACGTGTATCAAACATAAAATAATATAAAAAAGAAAAAGAAAATTGTTGATTACAGATAAATAATTTATATAAACCGGTAGTTACATAACCTAGGAATCCTGAAAGTATTTTAAATATTCGTCCTCAACGAAGCCTATACATATCTTGATGTACATAAAAATAAACAGGCATATTCAATTAGTATGAAATTTGTTCTTGAGTATATGTTAAGTGTTTTGGGCTTTTGGTTTTTGCTTTTCATTTTTTATTGTGAAACGAGGCTTAAATACTTAATTTGTTTTATTATTGTAAAACTAACGTGCAATGCAAAGTTATTATGAAATTAATAATTGATTGACTTATTTAATAAACGATCTACTTTGAATAGTTAGAAATGTAAGCACGACTTTATACTTGATACTATATTTTAATACTGCATAAAATATATCAAGAATTTTATAACTGTATGACATACCTATTACGATACATTAAACTAATTCTTGGTTACCGAATGTTGTGTTTTTTTCACTTGGTAGCATAAGTTTAACAAGTCCCACAACTACCTGAAAAAATCCCATTATTTTGATATTATTAAATCAATAAGTATTAGACCTGCAAAAGCCGTTAAATTTCCTTTTTCTCATATATTTTTGGGCCTTTTAAGTCTTTGGGTCAGAAAAGTAACATAGTCGTTCTTTTTTTGTATTTACTTTACTAAATGACACTCGGTTGGGCTTGAGATCTTAATAATAACAGCGCAAGTGCAACAGATCTTTATGAAAACGAAAAATATCTCTATATATTATAACTTTATAAAACAATTACAGCTATTCATGAAAGAACGAAAGAGTAACTGGAAGGTGAAAGTTTATTTGTCAAATACTTATTTCAAAAGCAGTGTCGAAATGGAAGAAAAATACTGACTTTAGGTTCGCCACCAAATAAATTAGACTCAACTAATTTATATTTTGTTGCAGTATACTTAAAACGATTGATTGAAACGATGATTTACCTCAGTTTAAACTGTTTTTTTACCTCGCCATCTTCTACTTCAGTTATAAGGTTTACCCACATATAATTATGACTAGTCTTGTTATAGTCGTTCTGTAGCTAGAAATGTTGACGTCCGTCAGCAGGTGAGAGAGGCATCTCGAAAGCACATAGAAACAGTACCCTGTAAGTATTATTTTATTAAAGTATACATACTAGTACAACAAAGCTTATAAATAACTTACGGAAATGCCATGATAAAAAGATACCGTTTTATACATAAAATGAGTTTTAAGTTAAAAAAAATACTTGTAAATTTTGCATTCCATACAAACATAAGCAATTGAGTAAAGCCTAAACTTCTTTTTGCATATTTAAAATATTTACCTCTTACAACATACTGAGTCTTATTATAATAAAAAAAGTGTATTTACTTACGTAAGTAAATAGGCAGGTAACACAGTGGATGCACAATGAAAACACGCGGCCTGTTCTACGCCTCGCCGTCGACTCATACCTGTACCACATACTCATGTGCCTGTACTCTTACCCCTCTATGGTAGGGGAGCCCGTGGTGCTAAATGGGGATTTACTCGAGCGTCACAGAGACCTATTGGGTTGCAAAGCTTAGATGATAAGAAGAAAAAAATGTTATATGATATATACCTTTTCATCGGTGGGGGAAGCGGCTATAGATTTTTAAATATGTAAAAAAAAACTGATGCATGGACATCCTCGAGCGCGTCAGATATTGATAGCATCAATGCCCTACGTATTTTTAATAATGTACGTATGTTAATCTGACCGTTTGCATGGTGGGGGTGGTTGTATGTAAGGGTTGAAAATGAAAAAAAAAAAAATTTAATCGAGCGCGTCAGATTTTCTAAGGGAGTGTTAAGTGCACCAAAAACAAGCTCTCATTCACTAATCTGACGATTTCGATGGGACGCAAACTCGTGGCCATTCTCATAATATGCAAAAAAAATTCGCCATTTTGACATACTCAAGCGCGTCAGATTAAGATATATATGGTTCATCTTTATGTTCTAAACGTACTGTCTCATAATCTGACGATTATCTAGAGGGATTCGCCTAATCTGACAAAAAAACGGTTCACCCTAAAGGCCATCCCTGCAATTTCCCGCTAATTCCATTCCTGGGCGCTTAAAATTGTACTTATGACATTTATTTTGAGCTCGCGGAGTTCAAAGAAATAATATTTCTATGCATTTGAGCTCTCCCAGCTCAAAAGTCTGATAGAAGTTTCATAAAACACTATATTTGGAATTTTCAAACTGCAATAACTTTTGAATGGATCAACCAATTTTCACGCGGTTGGCGGCATTCGACGCAGTTTTATCATCCTCATAAGTAATTTAAAAGTTTTAATTAATCGAACCAAAAATTTCGGAGTAATCCCGAAAAAACACTTTTTCGGGTTTCTTTCGTTCACGATATCTCTCGAATGAATCAACCGATTTTGACCAACTTGGTGGCGATCGACGTGGTTTTTCAAGCTCAAGGGCGGATTAGTTTTTGAAGTTGATCGATAAAGCCGTTTAAAAGTTATTCCAAAAACACCACTTTCAAAAAAATTTTTGCTGGAATATGGTGATGGCGTCATGACAGCAGAAACTGGAGTGGGGACGGAGTGAGAGAGTAATAGATAGAGAAAGAGTGAGAGAGGAATAGAAACGCGGAGAAGGAAATATAGGCATCACGCAGCTGCACGCATTTAACTCTATCGACGATTTTTTTGTTATTTCGGCTTGCGGAAATCGTCAGATTATATATTTTTCGTTATTCTTGAATTATTTCCTTCAAAATAAAAAAAAAATTAACTACGCTCGAGAATGTCAAGATGACGTTTTTTTTTTACAACTTTGCTGCCCTCCCCTTTCTTTACGTCACTCTCAAATTGTCAGATTAGTGGAATATACACTTTTTAGGAGGTAATTAACTCACCCTACCTTAATCTGACGCGCTCGAGAATGTCTGATGATCAATTTTTTTTTACTAATCTGATCCTGTATCCTTCACGTGCGGCCTGATATATGAGGCTCATTTTTGGTGGAGTTACTTAACCGGGTACAGGGTATCGCCCTGTATATTAATCTGCCGCGCTTCTGTAAATCCCGAAATCCCCTCTTGGGCTCCCCTACCACTACCCCTGTGTAAAGTTAGTACAGTCTAAGCAGTGCCATCTCTCTTGCGATTTAGTCAGTAACATAGTGGTCCAGACAGTTTCGCCCAATACATACATTGTTATTAAGTAGATTTAAATATAACTACTTACCTACTTACGTCGAAACTTTTGTCGAATGTGTTAATTATAGCTATTCCGATAACTTTTGTTATGTTTTACGTTTTTGAAACTATAAACAAGACGGCTAGATTTAGGTAGGTTAGGTAGGTACACTTACCTGTATTTATGTCATCGACGCATTTACAACCTACAAGAGGGTGAACCCACTTAATACAACCCCCTATGTAAGTAGGTCTTGTAATCCGAACACTTAGAAATGAAACAGCTAAATATTCTTTCCAGTGCACAAATACAGTCAGCATTACTTATGCATACTGTCACACTCTTTCAGGGTTCTCGTTCAGATTATCAATACACGAGCATGGAATATGTCTTAAATTTACGAATACATAAATAATCGAAGCCTCATAAAGTGTTACTTGTAAGTAATTACTCGAAAATACTCTTAAAAATATCCTCGATCACTATGATACTGACTGCAATGTAACTTTTTCATGCATTTTAAATCTTCTTTCTTTAGTTGATAAGTTTTTTAACAATTTTTCACCTTGCAGTCCAGTTCCGCCATGACAACAGTGTTTTAATGAATGTACCGTTCTGTTAGAGGACTGTATTTTAATCGGGAAGACCCTCATGAAACATGAAAAAAATCAGTCATGTGGCTTAAGTATCTATTTGTCGACATGTCAATTCGGTAAGTCGAGGCTCGTTAGCTTCCTTAAAACGTAGCGTAATGTAGAGACTGCGGCAGTGTAGTTAGGCCGCTTGGACGTGTTTTGTCGTCATTTATATTAGTCAAACATGTTCGTTTATATAAAATATAATTTATAATATAAATATAAAAATTATTTAATAGTTTAAGCATAGTAAACATTTTCATCCGTGTTTCAAAATATTAAATTTGAAAAGTTATATAGTTTAGTTACAGTTAAAAAAGTATTCGTTTTTCAAGGATCATTAAAAATGGATGAGGCTTTTGCGCATCTCAAAAGTAGCTGTGTAAACAATTGCAACAGAAAGAAGGCTTTAAAGCCTCCGGATGGCGGTTGGGGCTACGTTGTATGCATCGGCGTTGGATTTACGTTCGTAAGTATTCACTGCGAAGTACTTACTTAGCTACACAAATAATACTTTTTAACGTACAGTAAATGTACCATCTTACGGCATATTAAGACATTTCCTACTTTGATGATGGGTTTTAGGAAAAGTAGAAAGGTGCTAGGAGTAGAAACTGTTTTATTCAATAGACTATTATTAATATAAAAGATGGATGTAGGATATAGGACATAGTTTTTGTCGTAGCCTTTAATTTATAAACCTAATCGTCATTATGCTGAATCTCGAGATTTTTTTATGGATTTAAAAATGATCATGCAATACCACCCTTCCGCTTCCGCCCAAGACATCTGTCACATAACTAGAACAAGATTTAGATCGGGACTATGGTTAGTTCAGTTAGCAGAGGGTGTTTGGTTAGTTCGTTAGTACCTACCTACCTAGGTAGCAAAGTATGATGATTGTAGCACGGACTGTTAGTGATGTCATGTTAAGTTGTTAAGTCATGTAAGATGAGTTAGTCATGTTAAGTTGTTAGTAATACATCAGTTAGCAATTGTCATTGAGTCTCTGATTCGACCACAGATAGTAGTCGACCCTATCATATCATCATAGACCCTATCAGTGTAATCGGATCATTTTATAATAGTTGTTAAAATAAATGAACAAGTATGGCACAATTTTATACATTCATTTATTTCCTTACAAAACAGAATAAATCATAAATAGGTAGATATTTACTCTTGTGCCAAGGCATAATGTACGTACCTAACTATGTACATACCTACTTACTATTCCGGCTTAGTCATAGAGTAATTTATATATGGGGCTTAGTGTACCTACATTTACTATACCTAAGAGTAAATTTTCCTTACGCTTCGTAGAATAAATTTTATGCTTTTTTTTAAGTCTTACCTACCTATATAATTATCTACCTATCTACCAATTCCGAAATTGCTAGATACATAATGATGTAGGTAAATAATTATAAAATTATCATATTCACCAGTAAAAATATTAGTTTTTATCGAATTAAATTTTTATAAAGACGGAATTTTCGCTGAGTTGGAAAATAAATTATTTTGTTCTTTTATGGTATTTATCGTTTGTTTTATTAGTTTGCTGTTTATGACTTTAGTAGTAGTAGGTAATGGAGTTGGATTGAAGCTATCTTGGTACTTTAGGTTAGTCATAACAAATACCTAGTTATGTTGTATGTCACACTCAGGGTGCGCACATACGAGTAAGTGTTGTACCTAAATTTATTATATTTCCTATTTATTGTTTAAGGAAATACATATATTGTGTTCTTTAAAACGCATCCATATCATAGGTATCTATCTATCTATACGTTAATGTATTATTAATGTGTTTGTAAACTATTTAAGGTTCTGAAATTGAAATACGGCGCGTTGCTGTATTTGAGATATAAGAACACATTGAGATAGCGAATGTAAATAATATACTGAATGATTATTAACGCTAAATTATGATGATAATGGAAAAATTGTCTTAAATAAGCGATAAATGGATATTCAATGAGAATGCACCAGAACTTGATATTACACACCCGTGTGAACCACAATAGAGAATGTTGAACTTTAGCTTGGATGGCGTCCAATGTTCCTTAAATCCTTAGATTAAGAAAAAAGTAAGTAGGTAACTATATACTGGTACCCAGGGGCGCCGACTCCGTGGGTGCTCGGGGGCTCGAGCCCCCATGAGAAATAAACAGTGGGTGCCGAGCACCCCTGAGAATAGACATCAAGGAACAGATCAGTAATTGTTGTGTTCAACCTAAGAGCTAACCGACACATCATTTTTATGTCATACCGCTATTAACTACGCAGTAAGTATATCAGTGGGACATTTATTTATTTGAGCATGAGCTCATGTGGTTTTCTAACAGCCGGCGCCCCTGCTGGTACCAACCTACTTTATTCTGTCCTTGTTTCTGGAATAGACGAAGCCTTATACCAAGATACTTTTTCCTCGTAGTACCTATACTGCAAACTTTCAAACGATCTAAGATGTATCAAACATAATTATGCCAGACCAGCATTTGTAATCTAAATAAAATGTACATAATTAGTAGATGGTGGGCTAATGGAAATACCACATTAAGACGGAGGTGATAAAATTATAAAGCATTATTTTGCTTTAACCCATTTATGGCCCACTACCGAGAACGGGTCTATCAGCGTAACTGAGGAGGCTTAGAGCATGCTCCACCACGCTGCTCCAGTGCGGATTGGTGGAGGAGTAAGTGGTAAACCCATGTGTGGCAACGTATTAACGTACCCTTCTAGAACGGAAGCGCTCAAGAATGTTTTTACCACTAGTATTCGTTCACCCATCCAAGAATTAATTAATTATGAGTATATCATACTTATACTTAATATCGGTGAACTGACGTATAAAGATGCATGCAAATTGCTTAAAGAGAGACTGATAATCCAGAATAGAACATTATAAGTAGGTAAACATGCCATTTCACAAGACATACATACATAGAAGGCGGTTCTAAAATGATGTCTTTATCTGTTATTGTTGATTGTAAGAGCTATGTCGTAACGTTATGTAAGTCAAAAAGTCAAGAAGTGAGTTGCACAATATTGCTTCACATTTAAAAAATATTTTTATATGACGAAGACTCAGTATCATGAATAACTTCATGATGATTTAGGTATTTAAATAATCAAAAATTATTTAAAATAAAACTACCTACTTAGGAATAGTTTTACTCACAGTGATCTAACAACGATCTATTAAAATATTATTATAGCATTATTATTAAGATTATCAAGATTTTAAACCAAATTGGTTTAATGGTTAGGTAGGTAAGTGTATAATTAGTGTATATAGTATAGCTACATATAGTATAGCTACCTACTCAAAGGAAAGTTGAGAGAATTATTATCATTAAAAAAAACCCTTGGAAAATCTTTAAATTCTCGCGAAAACAATCACGCGACAGTGGCATGGCTGATGCGATTTCAAATTTTCTAGTCGTTACAAATTGTGCTCACTATATGTATTTCTTTTAAGTAAGTATAATTTGACTTGCAAATAGTCACAATTCTTTATATTTCTTTTTTTTTACTTTCAGATGCTGGGATTTGGTTCGTCGAACGCCTTTGGTATACTGTTCAATGATTTTTTTATCGAACAAGATGGAGCGAGTGGCCTACCATTAGTGATAGGAGTCTATAATGGAGCTCTTTCTATTGCAGGTAGGTAATTTAGATTACATGAAATTAAAAATACATTGCGTGCAAATCAATAGGTACACATTTTAGGACAAGTCAAAGAAAGACGAAAGTTGCGTTCTTAAAATATCAGGCTTCCGGCTTTTTCAGACCCACACAGATTTTCTATTGCCTCAAAAATTGAACTATGCCAAAATTCGTGAGATGTATTTAGGTAGTTTACTACTGAGTAGTAACGTATACTGAATTTAAATCTCGTAAGTACACCTACACGGGGAAAAATAGTTTTCCCTTAATTTTCAGTCACTATGAAATAACTCTTTCAAATGTAGCGCTACTTCCGGAATTGTTGCAAATATATGCCATAAGCTTCATTTTACCTCTAATGGTTCTCCAACCTTTTCCCCCCCTTTTTTCCTTTTTCCTATCTGACAGAGATTAAAATTATTTCGCTTTATTATTATGAGATTAAAATTATTTCGCTTAATTATTCACCTTAGACTACATGTCACGTTAGGTAGGTAGGTTTAGGTACCATTATATGGAATTGTTGTCAAGCACAAACTTATAAAAGTAAAAAGTCGGTCTTGTTATTAGTTGTAAGCTGATCACCGTGCACAATAATATCAATAAAAGACTCTTTCTATAAAAATTAAGGTCAATTACAGATTACGATTAACTTTAGCCAGCGTTATAAAGAGAAATTGTAGATCGCTCAGGTTTCAATGACGTCAGAGCCATAATTGCTTAGTAGCAAGTTGAGCTCAATGCCCCGTCGATACAGCCGTAGATATTTCATTGTTTTATAATACAGTTGTTATAGTTCAAGTATGCTTTAATTAACGAAAGGCCGTTGTTTGATGTATCTACTAAAACCGTTTAAACGGAACAGCTGATTGAGTAATGCAGTATGTTTAGTCATTACGTAGCTATAGTTTATAGCAAAATGATTCTGTTTAATGCTATTGAATTGAAATAGTCGATTTATATGCAATAATTTGCATTTTATATTATATTTACATAACAAAATAATTAAATGAGTACCTAAATCATGGTGGAAACGAATTTGGGAGATAACGGACCTCGTCCTACCCTGAAACCTAGCCAAACTTCTTTATTTGAAATGTAGATAGGTACTCTCTAAAACAACCCTTTCTCAAGTTAAAGATCTCAGGATTATTCTTTGCATAGTAGGTAGTTAGGCTAGCCTAACTAGGTACCACGTACCTTCCGATGATAATGTTTGATGTTGATCAGACATTGCAATACACACGAGAAATACACTTTTTAGAGGCGACCATCTCAGTCCTCAAGGGTAGCAACACATCTGTGACCGAATTATAACGAGACTCTTACTAACATTTAAAAACTGGACTATTACTAACAATAACTAACAGGACTAACATTCACTAACAGTCCCTGTCCCAGTCCTCATACTTACATACTAACCAACTAATGTTCTAACACCGTCACCTAACCGGACTAACTATCCCAGTCCCCATATATGAGTCTTGTTCTAAGTCGGTCACAGTTGTCATGGGCGGCAGCGGAAGGAAAAAAAATACAAGGAAATTCACAATGTTTCGGAGTTCAGACAATTTCAAAAATAACTATTTCGATCCCCCGATATCCTTTACCTCTGGTTTGGTCTGGTTATGTCGCACGAGCTATAAAATTAGTATTAAACGTTATTCAACGAAGACTTAAATTGTTTTATTATTGCACGGCATTTAGCACTACTTCACGCCGTGAAATAATGGACCACTTAAGTCACACATAATCGTAATTAATTTATTTTGTTGTCGCGACCCATCGCGTATTCTAAAAAAAAATCGTATTCAGGGTCATCGGCAAAATTGATGATTTCTAACGCTTATGCAAATTATAAAAAATACGATAATCATCACTTAAAAGAAATCGGTAACTCATAATAAAATTTAAAGTGCCTATTTGTAATACTTTTAAAATTTACGTGAATCGGCGTTATTTTTTTTAGGAGTAAAGTACCTAGAAGCAGTGATATCGGAGTGGTTTTTGAACGTTGGACTCTATGAAATACCTAGTTGATAAACGTTTTTGAAATAATCTGCCTATCATAAGATTTTAAAATAGCCCTACTTTGGCTCTCTAAATCCAATGGCTTCCATTGTATTATTATATTAAATTATTTGCTTCGTTGGACTTAACTTGGCTTCAGTATATTACGCGTGCCTTCATCATTGTATGGTTATTCAGCCGGTACCATACATGTGTCCAATAAATATCTATGTTGTACGTACATAGGTATTAAAATATTATTTATTTATCACTCAGGTCAATTTTTTATGATGAAGCGAGATTGTGATAAATCGACTATACAATGATTTACAGGATTTTCGTATTGACATTGACCCTAATCCGACCAATGGCTTCGTGTGTATTCATGCATTGAACTTCTTTGAATTACATACATCCTTTATTAGTTTGACCGACATTTAGATGGAAATGTTATTGATGGCTGATAATTATAATAAATTGCTTTTGTATAACCGTATATCATGTCTTACGACAATTTTCGCACGTCACTTGTTGCGTGACTAGAGTTCAAAAGTGACACGGGGTATTTTATTACTTATGTGTTTTTTTAATAACCGATATAGAATATCGCTAGGCAGTTTTTTGTACACATAAGATATTTAGTCATTTGAGAACTTCAGAGAAAAAAAAACATGAAGTCACTTCATTTTTATCATAAGTAGTTTTTTTATTTCTTATAATTCTTTAAATTTGGTGACGTAAACATTTATGTACAGACCATTTTGTTTAAAATATTTCAGGATTTTTGGGCGGTATAGCTTTAAAGAAGTATTCCTTTCGACAAGTGGGTTTAGTTGGTGCTGGCCTGTTTGTTCTAGGCGACGTATTGACAATATTCGTCAATCGAACCTTCCAACTGGTGTTTACCTTCGGGGTGATACGAGGTATTTTACATATTTTTTTATTTTCATAATTATACTAGTAACTCAACATGTTAAGTGGCAATCCATCGAATAAACGAAGGATCCCGGTTAGTAGTAGGTGCTAGTTTTCTGGAATACATTTTCCAGCCCTGGGCAGCTTTACAAAATGCTGTAGATGTTTATTGTGATGTGTCTAATTTAAAGCGTTTGATTACGTTAACCACGAAACAACTGATTTTGATTATTCACTGTGGCATCAACAACACTTCACTCAATTTAATTATGTCCTATTTATAGGACAGGATTAAATGATGCTTAATCACTGGATCATCTGCCTTGGGTGTTCCACGGGGCTCTATTCTAGCTACTTTTCTTTTTCTAGATTTCATTAATGATTTGCTATATTATATTTAAAACTCATAACACATCCCTAACAAAAATAAAATAAATTTTGGCGATTCTCGTTTACTGGTTTACTGTAATATTTTTTGGTAAAAAAATGCTAACTAATAAAATAAAGTTTATGGAATTTAAGCTGCCAAAGGTGCAGAGAGTTACAAATATAAAAGGTTTAGATTTCTAATTATGGAACAGTTCACATTTTTGTAGGTGTCACATGAGATACTAAACTTCAAAGATGCATCCATTTATTGGCTCTCGCGTTGAATTTTGGCAAATCTATATAATTATACCATTAGAAAGATGAAGTTTGCGGATGTAGAAACTGCTAGACTTGTTTATTTTGCTTATTATCACAGTGTTGCGTTATAAAGTATTTTGACGTGTTATAAAACACCTTGCATAAATGTTATATTAGTATTGTATCCCTCATCCTGAAAAGAACTAACTCGAATAATAAAAAGACAAATTAAATAGGCACGTAAGACAAATTAAATAGGCACTTATGTATTCATTTACAAGAAAACTTTACAAAAGTGTTACAGCCTCACTAAATTTGGAAAATATTTGTTGACACCTTTACATCACGACATCTTATTCCTCCAAATCTGGATGTATTTTGTACTCCATCTATTATATTCCAGGGGCTGGTTTTGGAGTAATGATACCAGTGAGTTTTACCGCTTTCAATTCTTATTTCACCCAGAAACGAACTGCAATGATGAGTGCTAACCAGACGATGAGTAGTATGGCGTCCATAACTTTCCCCATGCTAGTGACTTATCTATTGGCAGAGTACGGTTTTAGGTGGACTCTGGCTTTAATCATGGCTGTGGACTTACATTTACTGTTTGCTATGTTAATCATGCATCCCGTTGAATGGCACATGGTGGCCGATACTGAAGCGGTTTACAAAGAAGGTAACCATTTAGAAGTTAATACACTTGTCTTTTTATGTAAATAGCCGGAAAATGAGCAGATGAGCCACCTGATGGTAAGTGGTCATTATTGCCCATGGACATCAGTAAATCTAAGGGAATCACCGAGACGTTGTTAGTGAAGAAAGAATAAAGAATAAAGTAGGTATAAAGAAAAGCAATGGCTCTAGAGCTCGCTGCCGGAACATGATAAGACGCTTGGCGTGACTCTAGCAAGCAAGTGGGTGGTAGCTAGCTGGACGGACATCACTATCTATCAGTAATAGTATTCATTATCCTTGTGGGAAGCCCTATCACCAAGTAGTCTTATTAAACACTAGTATTCCCCGCGACTTCGCTCGCCAATTTCCAAAAATCCTTTCTTAGTTTGCGTCACTTGACAAACCCATATACAAAGTTTCAAGTGAAGAAATAAAGTTTCAGTTTATCCCCCTTTTTAATCCCCGTAGTGGAAAAAAATCCAAAAATCCTCTCGTAGTGCTCCCCTACACTCCCAAGGGAACTTACGAGTACATACCAAATTTTAGTTTGTTCGTTCGTTCGTTCGTTAGCGTTCATTAGTTTTAGCTCTGAGTTGTCTGTCAGTTACTCAATAACGCAAGAGTTTAATATACATAATTATGTTATGTATATTGTTTTATTTTAATTTAGATTTGCATTATTTTCAGATCCATTAAAAAGCATTGCTATATATGAGGAATCCGATTTCAATGAACAAGGTATTACAATTCTGCCAAATGATGAAACTACGGTAGAGGCGAAGGATAAATCAACGCGGCATGAATCCATACAGAAAAGCATAATGTAAGTAAACTACTCACTTCATTATTGATGACCCAGTTAGCTTGTCTGCTTAGTGACTTGTTCCGAATTTGGTCCTCGATCATTGATGACATTTATGTAATAGATAAATGCTTGTTCCCGGACAGTAGATATGTGTTTTTGATATCTTGTTCATGTTGTCAAAGCTACTGGGTTACGGAGTTATGTGTGTAAGCGTTTCCTATCCTTCCAAATTTAGGTCAGTGAGTCTTAAAGTGGACCATAACAGTAAGAGTATCGTTGAGTAAAAGTGGTATAAGTCGAAATACAACTTGGTCTTTATTTGTTTTTCAGAAAGACCATTTACGAAAATGTTGAAGTAGACTTACTGAAGGACCCTCGGTTTGTGAGCACATTAGTTGGTCTCGGATTTGCCTTTGTTTCTGACGTCACATATTTGGCTATGGAACCTATGCTACTTTTCTCGTATGGTTACACTAAGGTAAGAATTAAGAAGAAGTAAATTAACTGTTTTGGCATTAATTGGATGACCTAGAATATTCCATTTCCATTCCCATGCCGGCAGTCCAGTGTTTTGTAAGACGTGGCTAAAGTCCCCCTGCTCGAGGGTAGGGCATTAATATTAAGTGATAAATATCATTACTGATACCTATTATCATTTTTCCTGAAGCCTGCCTGGCTAGCTACCGTCCTCTCGCTTGAGTAAGTCGCCAAAGACTCAGCGTGTTCCGGCTGGGGACAAAAGCTAGGCTTGATACCAGTACTTTTTTACTCCTTTTCTTTCTTGTCCGGCATCGCATTGGTCTTTTGTTTTCCTATATCCATGGGCGACGGTGATCACGTATCATCATGTAGTCCGACAACTTATTTGCAAGCTATGAACTTAAAGAATACTTTGGTGCTATTTCAGATGCAAGTAGCTACGTGTGTCATGGTTGGCGCCATAGCCGACTTGGTGGCGAGGTTCCTGCTCGCTGTGTTTACATATTTCTACAATGTCGATAGCCGGAAGATTTTCTTTGCTGGGACTACAATAACGGTGTTCTTAAGAATTGGTTTGTAGTTTCATTTTATACTTAATAGAAAAAAAATCATAATATGATGACTTTTCTGTGGTTAATCAACTTTTCAGCTTTTTCTGTTTCTGTTATTATTTGTAGTGTTCATATAAATTTACTCAAAAAAACGCGTTAAATTTGTTGTAAGAATAAGATTGTTTTACTGATGAACCTTTTTCTAATTACTACCATTGGCATGCAAATAGCGAAAAACAAAGCAGACTAGTCATCTGTTGGTAAATGGTCACTGTCGTCCATGGACATCAATACTCCAAAAGCATCCATTGTTGTTCTCTCTCTAGGTAGCATTACCTAATTGCTAGTCGTACGAATACGGGTGCAGGTACCTACATATTTCACATTCTTTCTGAGTATTTTTTGTGCATTTTTATATACAAGATTATTTCTAAACATGCCCTTGTAAAAAAGCTAGAGTCCAAGAAGAGGCAACTGAGTCATACTAACTTAAAAGTTTATAAATCTAAAGCGTAAAAATACATCACCGTAAGTAGGATTAACTAAAATATTGTATTCCTTCCAGATGTGTCGATTTATCTTTCAGTAAAACAGATTTAACACTCTGATTATTTTTTTCTTATTTCCAGCTTTAATAACTTCTAGCAACCTGGTATTCGTATTCGTCATAACAATTATATCAGGTCTGGTGAGGTGTTCAGTCCAGGTGTTGTTTCCATTGGTGCTGGTGAATGCGGCTCCGGAGAGGTTCCCGGCCGCATTGGCTCTTCATATCATATTCTCTGGAATTTTGATGCTCATGGCGGATCCATTTATAGGTAAGTCAGTGGTAAATACAAAAAATGACGTTCATAAGTGTATTGAAAATACCTACATGAAATAAATGATTTGGGTTGAGTTGAGTTGAGAGTTACGTACCCTGTCGCATTTAGTTCCAAAAGAACCGGTGGTTGTGGTCGGTGGCCCGTTTGCGTAGAGTTCTTTTTAAAGCGTGCATTGGATGTCGTGAGCTAATAATAATAAATTAAGAAGTAATAATATTATTTTCAATAAAAATTTTACAAGGACTTCTAGTCCTGGACTAGATAAAATTTAATGGTGGATCACTAATATTATTATACTATAATTGCACGATATTCAAGAACAATATTGATTAATTTGGAAAAAAACTACTGGGAACGATATAACAAATTGAGACCGGTGCGATTATACAATTTATTTGAATATAAATACAATCTTCTCTGATCAAAAGACAATAAAACACTCATTAAAAACATCGTGAGTAACATACCTGAGTTAAAATTCATTGTAAATTAATTATAATATAAATAAGCAAGAAACTCTGTTATAAATTTCCGCTTATTAGCAAGGTAAACAGCATTTTCCATTAGTAAACAATAACTAGTCCGTGTAAACATTTTGGTGTAGGTATGTAAGTAGGTACTTACGGGCCATAATTAGCTCCCTATGTATTAAATTGAAAATCATTTATTCACGTACCTGTTGCACGTGAAGGCCCCTGTTAGCCGACGCGATAGTTTTCGGGCGTTGTGGACTAGTCAATAAAGTTTAATTTGCTATGCACCAGGCACGAGCGCGCAGCCACCACGCGCCGCCCTACGATCATGCGTGTCATATAAACGCGCCCGAAAGTTTACAGGTACTTCAAAACACGACTAATGTCCACGAGTACTGAAGGATTGAAATGGGTGGTTCAGAACTCGGTCACATCCAACAAAAGGGTCATAGCTTCGTCCATTGCCCAGCAGGGTGCACCACGAGCAAGCCTGCTCGACTTGGACTCAAGAGAGGATGGCCCATTACAACTTGCAACACGATAACAAACTGCTTTAACAAAATATTGATTCTTTATTTGTTATGCACATACATAATTACTTGTAGTAGGTACTAACATGTATTTTAATGTTGGCCTTAAGCAGAGATGGGCAAGGCGAAAGGAAAGGCCTTTTCTCGAAAGGCGTTTGCTGGGGAACTTCCAGGCTTCAATGTAATTGTAATCTGTAACCTTGATTACATTTTGCCCATATTTGGCCCTAAGCATAGTTTTTAATTTTATTTTGTTGTTGTTTCAGGCGTAATATACGAAGCAACTGGTAATTACGTGTATTGTTTCGTGGCGATGAGTTTCTGTTGCTTAGTCTGTGTTGTGCTTTGGACCGTTGAATATTTCATTTATCGTAAGCACAGTTCGTGAAAATTCTTTCACATCGAGAAAATTGACGCGTGTAACATTATGTGAGTAAATGTGACAAATACGATTTTAAATGTAATATGAGTAGGTAAATGTTACAAAAAGTTTTATTTATATTATTTTGAAATAGTTGCTGCATGCCATGTATTTACTTTATTTAAAAAATGTATTTAAATGTTTATTAACAATTATTAAATATTACATATAACTGTGAGTAGCAAGACAAATGGTTAATATTAGAATGTTATTTAGATATACCTATATGTGTATGTTTATCACAGTGTCTTGTGAATGTTATACATTTTTGACGTGATAACGTCTTATAAATCAATAAACGCCGGCTGCACGCACGAAAAACGCGTTCCATCTGAGCCGAGCGTGCAAGCGAGAGCGCGGAAAAGCGATAGAGGTCAGTTTTCTTCAATGTTTCTTAGACGTTATCTCGTAAAATTATCGTCCGTAAACCGACTTTACAGACAACCATTTTTTTATAATAATTAATTTACACTGCCATTTTATTATTATTTTATAAATAAAAGTACAAATAGTGATGTAGCGTAGTTATTATGGTTACTCGTAAGGCTTTTATAATTTTATGAGGCTCCTTAACTAAAAACTTGTAAAAGAAATACTCAACTTATGTTTTAAACACTTTGATGTTCACGTTACCAATGTATGCCTAAGTTTTAATATTATCTAGGGTTGCCCATTTCACTCAGCAATGGGTGAATTGAAATCACATGACATAAATGTAAAAAGTGATAAGTACTTATTTTGACACATACCTACCTAGTGTTTTTTATATTAAAGTATTACGCACTTTACGAATCTCACATTTTTTATGTTTTACTAGTAAATTTTTTATGTTTTATTATTTGGCAGTCAATTGTTTATGTTTTAATTCAAGTACATTATGTATTCCAGTATAAGTATTCAAAGGGTAAGATTAATAAGTATTAAGTAAGAAACGGAAATACTCTAATTAAATTAATTATAATATTTTTTGAAATAATATATTTATAATAATTAAGTATTAATAAAATAGTAATGATTGATAATAATTAAATAAAACTTACGTAAAAAGTTTACAATTTATTTCATTAAAGTAAAATTATACAATATGGCATTAACTAAGAAGAACCGACCAACACGGATCAAAGCTAAACCTAACCAACCATTGCTTTCAATCATGATTATAATTTGAATATTCTTCATAAATAGAAACCAATTTCATGAATATTATTCAGAAATTTAGGCAACGGGAATAGGAGCCCTGTTCCTAGGTTCGATCTGAACCCTGAATCCGTCCGTCCTCTTTAAAATGATATCTGCTTGTAGTCGAAATTGATCCTCGGTGATGTCCGACACCATCTTGTAATTCCGCAAAACGGTCGACAAAAGGATCTTTAGCTTCAATAGGGCGTATTTGCGACCTGAAAATTGTATTTCATTATTATGACAAAATGGAAATAAGCAGTTGCATTATATGCAGTTGCTTATCCAATTGCTTTATCCAATAAATATCTTCATTTCAAATTTTATCCATTACTCGAGAACCTTCATAGACCTCATTGTAGATTATGATAATATCAAAAATTAAGAGCGTATTAGAATTTAATTATCCCTGATTTTGGTGAAGGAAAACATGCTGAGGTAACCTACCTGAGAGCTTTCCATAATGTTGTCAAAGGTGTGTGAAATCCGCCAATCCGCACTTGGCCAGCGTAGTGGATGGCCTGTACACCTCACATTGTGAGAGGAGATCCGTGCCCAGCAGTGGGACAGTAATGGGTTTCGATTATAATGATGATGTCGATGATCTGATGGTACTTACCAACACAACTCCTTGGCCCAGCGCTGAATGGAATAAAGCTGTAGTAGTGTCTATTCTGGGTATTTTCTGGCAGGAAGTTGTCAGGGTCGAATACGTTTGGGTTCTTGTAATACTTCTCATTACGGTGGATTTTGAATGTGCCAATTACTACTGTGGCGCCCGCGGGTAGTACGTAGTTATTAGTTGCTGTAAGAAATTAGGTGTTGTAATTAAATGTGTAAGAAATTAGGTGTTGTTATTGTAATTAATTAGTTAATTATAATGTATAATGTAATTAACTTCAGGTGCATTAAATTTTCTAATTTATCTAAATTACATTCCATTTCCATTTTTAAAAGCTTTGATTAAACTTGCAATGTATGTAGGTATGTACATATGTAACTATGTTTGTTCGGCCGAAATCTTGCAACTCCATTTTGAGCCAGTTATCGTCAACAGATCATTAAAATTATGCCGGCATTATTGTGGCATTGTTGGGCGGCAACACTCACTAAGAACAGTGAAATTACGTAAGTCCTAAAATTTTACGTACCAATTTTAACATCTTGTTTTAATTTCCTTGCGATCATAGGAACGGGTGGGTACATTCTTAGTGCTTCGAAAATTACTCTCTCCAAGTATTTCATATGCAGGGTGTCCTCAAAGGTGGCGGGTCTGTCGGAATCCCCAAAAATTTCATAGAGCTCGTTGTACACTCTATCTTGGATGTTCTGGTGGACACCCAGGAGACAGAGCACGAAGCTAGAGCCAGCTGCGGTTGTGTCGTGACCCTAAAATATAGAGGAAAAAAATTTTGCGCAATCATAACCCTACTAATATCATAAATCAGATAGCAACGATTTAATGAAACTTGGCTTTCTGACAGACCATGTCCTGGATAATTGCATGACCTTGGAAACAAATTTCTTTACTTTAGTTGATTGGAAGTAGAGCTAAAATTCTTTTAAGAACTTACCTCGAACATTATCGTGTCTACTTGTTCTTTAATTTCATAATCTGTTATTTTACTAACTCCAGCTTGTGCTGTTTCGAGCATCAGGTCTAAGAAAGCTAGTCGTTTTTTTTCACCTGTAAAATATGGAGCTGGATAATTGTTTGCATTAAACCATGAGCTTCTAGTTCTAAGATCTTGGTGCATGATCGCACTTTGAAGGGACTGATCAAACAGCTAAAAATATAATGCTAACTATTGTCTATAATAATAAAATTTATGGTGCGTTTTACTTTTCAGAAATGAATTTTGAACAGCTGTTTTCAATTCCGTAGTTGAAGTTTTACTCATTGAAAGGACATAAATACGTGTAGGGTATAGTTAAACAATCTTATAGTGTAATTTTGTTTACATTCTAATATAATTTCATATAATAAAATTCTAAGTTTAAAAGACTCGACGAATGTAGAACGACGAATTCAATAATATCTTTATGAAAAATGCATACAACTTACCAACATCATTTTCATCATTGAAATCTAGATCATCTCGATACCCTTTAAAAACTGTATCAGCCAGCGTCGCGGCATTAGCTAATCCGGTATCATGTTCTTTTTGTTTTTCTGTTTTTCCTACAAGCGATGCTGGAGCGATTTCCTTAGTCTTATGTTGGTAATATGTTTCTTTTTTTATCTTAATTACCTATAAATATTTTGGAATAAAAAAAATTCATATGTATCAAGACGAAATAACTTTCAATCAATTAAGTCCTTGAATAACAAAATATTTGAATAATAATTTAAATCAAACAGTATTTTTTGTTTTGGTTAATAAATTAAGGCAAGTTTTCATTTGGAGTTGGATTTTGAATTAAATTAGTAAGTTTGACCCTCTAAATTATCATTAGGAAGTAAATCAGTATACTTACGGCTTCTTATCGTCCTACAGATATATAAATCAAATATGTACCTTATTTGTAAGTCCATGAATAATTCCAAGAAGTTTCTTTTGCTTTTCGAAGAACGATGAAAACTTGAACAAGGCGTCAAATCGTAGCCAAAATTTATAATGTCTTTGGTGAATAATATCGCACATTCTGGAACAATACAATAGATTTTGTAACACAATAATAATTTACTTTTGTGTAAAGTAAATAGACATCACTATAAAATTCAATGAATTTGCTTAAAGAGCAATAATATACAAAATATCTGGTGTTCAGTCTTAATTGAGGGTTATTCAGTCCTATTTAAAACTCGTCACAATTTAATAAAACGATGTCACACGTCGCTGGCTTTAAAACGAAACGCGAGGATAGGAGAAGCTACCTACTCGTATTAATTTCATAATAGATTTATAAGGTGTAGAGATACTATTGACGGTCTCTAATCTTACTGAGATACCAGCGATGGGGCATACTTTCAGTTTAATTATATACACTTATTTAGAGCATAAAATGAAGCGACTTAGCGATATGGTCTGTCCTAATCGTATTCTATACTAATATTATTAATGCGAGTGTGTTTGATTGAAAGACAGTTTGTAAAGATGTTTTTACTCTTTCACGCAAAAAATATTGAAGGGATTAGATGAACCTTAACAAGGTCAGAAATACACATTGGCTACAATTTACATAATAGAATTTGTGTAATTTGGCCATAATATAACGACAAATCGGAAAAAAGCGGTCCTCTGAGAGCTATCTTGGCGTGCGCTGCCTAAACCGGTAGAGTTACACGAAGATAAGGGGTACCGTAAGATTGTTTGCCTTCAAAAGTCCTAAATAAAAGTCCAGGACAGCATATACCCACCTTTTATGTGGAAGCCACTATGTCCAAATTAGCTACAAATACAATTAAAATGCGTACTTTTTTAGAATAGTGCACATTTTAGAATAATCATCACATTCTTATCAAAGTTGATACATTTGTCGCTTTTAGTATTTAATGTAGTCAAACTTTGTCTTCTACATTAGGTACATTTGAAGAATAGTTTAAAAGTTACTACAATTAGATTGAAGATTATGTGACAGACCAAATTCCACGCGGGCAAAGGCTAGTAACATTATAAACTTACTTCATAACAGCCATTGCGTAGTCGAACCCAGATTCGTCCTGTGTTTCTTTAGTAATGCCCATTGCAGTTTCTAGAACATTGCAAATTAGAAACTCATCAAATAAATATTATATTTTGGCTTTCAAAGTTGAGCTGTTTCATTTATAAAGTGAAGGCCATGTCGTGTGACTTAACTATACCATGTTATTTATGCAGTTTATGAATATGTAAAAATGCTCGATCAAAGTTCGTATATATTATATATGAATATTGATTTCTTTGTTTTGTTGATTGCTACAATTACACGGTACTGTATTGACGATTAAGAGTGAACGCAGTCGAATTGCCAACAGGAATGGATTTGTAAACAGCCAATTGATCAAAAATTGGTCAAGTTCACCGTTTTCAATGATCAACATTGACCATAATTATAATGATATTTCGAAGACGTATACCTACTGTCAATATAAGTAATAACTCAGATACTTAATGATGCTATAGCTACATTAATTACTATTTCATTAGTTACTAGTTCATTAGTTACCTACTACTACATTTTCAACAATTACCTTCAAGCTTTGGCCACAAGTCCGATGTGAATCGTTAATTGGCCAACATCTTTACTACTAAGTAATAGCCAATATACTACTAAGTATGGTAGTAAAGATGTTGGCCAATTAACGATTTGTTTTTGGGACCTTTGAGAACGTAATGCAGATTTTCTCACGTGTTTTATCAAAACATAATATTTTTTTTATAGGATTTTTATTTAAAAATAAATGGATTTAGAAGATCAATGTTATGGTCCAAGAGCTACTGCCAATTTTTGGGTAGGTATTTGAGGCAAGCTGAAAACTTGTCTCATAGCTCTCCTACTAAACCCCAACTCGGAGCTGCAGACCTGGCTGCTGAGTAGCGGGGCATTATGGACCCCTATAATTTTAAAAATGTTATTTTTTTATTCCAAAAAAAATGTTTGAGGCAATATGCAATTTTTATAATGTTGTAGTTTAATGTTTAAAGAATAGAAAAAAAAATAAGCCAGACGATTTAGTCGGGGCTTTGACATTGCCAGGCGCGTGCAAAAATTAAAAAAAAAATAGTTTAAAAAAAGTGTTTGAGGCAACTTGAAATTTTAATAGGGTGTAATTTATAGCTAAAAAATAAGATTCTCAAAAAGACAGATCATTTCGGTGGGGCTTTCTACCCGCCAGGTGATCTAACAAATCAGGGTAAAAAACGGTTTATCTCGATTTCTGGCAAAACTACAAGTCCGATGGAAAAAAGTTTAATGACAAAGTTGTAGGTAATAAAAAGATCTATAATCTTTGTCTTAACACTTTTCTCACATAACCTCAAAATGTATGTGAAAAATGAAAAAACCCAAATTTATGATTTTTTATTTTTATCTCTTCCAAAAAAAAAATTTTTTTCACTAAATTTGGTAAAAAGCTACCTTTTTCTGTCTCAAACACACTGTAATTTTTTTGATTTAAAATATTTATTTATTTAACATCGAAAAAGCACCCTAATTTTCAATCTGTCTTCAATTCAATCAAAATTTCTTTTTTTCTAAGTCGGTGGGCTTTTTGTTCGTTGAAATCAACTTTCCGATGGTTTTAAAAAAATGTATTATGTCGGCATCAGGCAGGCAGGGTGTTTGTATGGGTTTTCACTCGATTTTACTCTATGTAGCATGTATTTTCATGCAAGTAGGTATTCTTCATCAAACATCCATTGTGGGATTGTTTCATGTCAGGACTTCAGATTAGGATTTCAAATAAAAGACAAGAGTCCGGACCAACACATAAACAACTCATTTATTCACTTATCACTGTCTGGCTCCGTTTTAACGCTCTTTTACTTTGTTTATTTGGTTATTTACGCGGATCTCCGATTCCGACCTGTTTAATTTACTCAGCGATACGCAATATTGATTTATCGATCGAACCACTCGCTCTATCCGCGAGTTATGTGATAGCACGTTTTATTAGAACTTTATTCACTTTCAGAGATTACTCGCCTTAAGGTAGCATTCGGTTCTTAGCGACCGCGACCCGCGTTTGCGTCCATCTCCATTTAACTACGCAACCATGGTCGCCTGTCGCGGGGCGACCCCTAGATTTCGTTGTCGTCGTGTTCGTTGTCATTCTGTTGCAGTACGATATGTCGGACAATTTATCCGCAGCAAAGTAAAAGTTATCCATCAGCTATTGGTGGATGAAGATGATGATATTCTTATTATGTTATTATCTATGCCTCCGGAAAAAAGGAAGAAGATTGACTCAATTTTCACATCACCAGAAGTTGAGGGTTGCTTTCAAATACTCATAAAACGACATTTAAATTATAAATAAAGAAAAGTTCAGAAAATATTGTAGGTAAGTCATAAACAGCTTGATTTTGTAAACAGATTAATAAATCAAGACATCAAACCAACAAGAAATGGCACATCAGTAACACGGCACTGCCTATTCAGTAGATGAGACGCGTGGAGCCGCGCGGTCGCGGGTCGTGGTCGCTAAGAACCGAATGCTACCTTTAAGATTACCTTTATAACTTCTCCCGAGAATTCCTTTTATGTGGGACGACATCTTAATGAACTGCATTTTGACAGATCACGCGTTTATCAATGGATCGGGAGTCCCGATCCATTGATAAACAATACCATCGATTAACGCGTATCACAGATTAATTCGTACCATCGATTTACCATCTCCGACATGTATTCGAGTATTACTATGGTAAATTTTCTCAGAAAATGCGCCTTTACTGCGACTAAATCAGGCACATTTTGCACATTTCTGAGAAATTTACCATAGTAATGTATATTTTTTACACCATCAGAAAGTCAAAATGTCAACAATAAAAAGCCCACCAACTTAAAAAAAAGAAATTTTGACTGAATTGAAGACTTATTAAAAATTAGGGTGCTTTTTCGATATTAAGTCAATATAAGGTGCAAAAATAAATATTTTAAATAAAAAAAAATAACAGTGTGTTTAAGACAGAAAAAGGTAGCTTTTCACCAAATTTAGTGAAAAAAAATTTTTTTTGGAAGAGATAAAAATAAAAAATCAAAAATTTGGTTTTTTTCATTTTTCACATACATTTTGAGGTTATGTGAGAAAAGTGTCAAGACAAACATTATAGATCTTTTTATGACCTACAACTTTGTCATTAAACTTTTTTCCATCGGACTTGTAGTTTTGCCAGAAATCGAGATAAACCGTTTTTTAGCCTGATTTGTTAGATCACCTGGCGGGGAGAAAGCCTCACCGAAATGATCTGTCTTTTTGAGAATCTTATTTTTTAGCTATAAATTACACCCTATTAAAATTTCAAGTTGCCTCAAACACTTTTTTTAAACTATTTTTTTTTAATTTTTGCACGCGCCTGGCAATGTCAAAGCCTCGACTAAATCGTCTGGCTTATTTATTTTTCTAATCTTTAAACATTAAACTACAACATTATAAAAATTGCATATTGCCTCAAACATTTTTTTTTGGAATAAAAAAATAACATTTTTAAAATTATAGGGGTCCATAATGCCCCGCTACTCAGCAGCCAGGTCTGCAGCTCCGAGTTGGGGTTTAGTAGGAGAGCTATGAGACAAGTTTTCAGCTAGCCTCAAATACCTACCCAAAAATTGGCGGTAGCTCTCAATCTATTAGCTGTTTGAATAAGGAGATAAATCAAAAGATGGGACGCTGTCAGTTTCTTCGACTAAATTATGAATATCATACCAAGTAAAATGTCGACTGTGACGCCGCTCATATAGTCGTGGACATCGAATACTTTTCCCATTTCTCCTTTCATCTTATTAACGACATTGTTACTATTCTGGTTGAAAACATCAACAAATGACTTGAGCACGTTGATATGGAACGTTGGAGCAATTATCTTTCGATGTGTACGCCATTTTTCACCTGTAATTAAATTGTTTATGTAATATGTACCTAGTTACTAATAATGCAAATTAATATGTTTTAACGTCAGGTTAGTTACCGATTACACCAACAAAAATTTTGGTTATTACTGTTTTAAGAAATATGTTTTAAATATAACTTCTACGTCATGTTACTATTATAATTATGTATTTTCTAAGAAAAGAAGGAAATTAGGCAATTACTTATACATATTCAAACTGACCGGAAACCATTTATTTCAAATGGTTTGCATCGATGAAGACCTAATTTTATTATAAGAAATGTACTTATAAGTTTTTTTTCTGTTGTTCACTCTGTTATCTCAACAAAATAATTGTGGTGATTATCTCTATTAATTATTAAGTAATGTAAATTACATGTATCATTATTAGGTAAAGCAATTATTGTAAACATTTAATTAGTTTACAAATTATTGCATAAATATAATTGAAATAAATTACAATGTGATCGAGACCTTCATTTCGTATCTCATTTCTATTGTAAATAATAAAACTAATTCACAAGGTGATTTACCTGAACTGATTAAAAGTCCATCGCCCAGCCAGGGCTTGAAGAATCTGTAATCAGAGGCCTTATCGATATGTACTTGGCTATTAAGTATAACCTCCACATCATCGGCTTCAGTGAGGAAGATGAGCAGTTTAAAGCCCAGCCAGCCGCGAACCACGGTCCCGTACTTTTCTACATACTCCATTGCGATTTCCATTAGATCTGTTAGACACAAAAGGGCTAAATATATCAGAGGTATGCTTTCTGGCTTAAGTACTCAGTGATTTCTCCTTCATTCACTCATAGGTTAATCAAAGAAAAAATCCTTAAGATTAATTTATTCTGAAAAGGGCTGGATACTAAATAAGCATATACTCGTAAATTTTAAAAGACAATAGTAATAAGACGTGTTAAATTGCCAAGTAATTTTTGTAAAACTTTAGACTCAAGACCCCGCAAAATTAAAGAGCCTTAATTTTTTAATGCTTGACTACAATCCCACCTGATGGTAAGTGACGATGAAGTAAATATATGTAGTAATATCAATTGACTTATTGTTTACAAGAATATCTACTGTTACCAATTTACAAATAATAATATTATCTCAAAGTCGTACCTTCCGGTTTCTTTCCAATCGCTAGTAACGCATTTCCAAAGATGGGTATTGCGGTTGGTCCGGGGAGTCTGTTCCCCAGCTTGTACATCTTGGACTGCTGCTGCCATCGGTACAGCAGCCAGAGGCCAGTCGCCAGCAATATTAGTGGATAGAAGATGAGCCGCGTCGTATTGATTGACGCAACCGGAATATCCTCGACAACGGACATGTCGCTGAAAATGAAACGGAAAAATGTGCATTAATAATAATATAACATTGACTTATTATTACTATGGACGTCGGGTCCGCGCTGAAAATTGTCCGAGCGAAATGAGTAACAAAACGCAAGAGAGAAACAATTCCGCGTTCACGACTGCAATCAAAATTAAACCGTGATATAATGATTTTAGTGCTTAAATTACCTTGTTAACATTTCTATTCTTGCAATGGCTGGCGTTCACGACTGCAATCGAAATTAAACCGTGACATAATGATTTTAGTGTTTAAATTACCTTGTTAACTGCATGACATGACATGACATAACTGACTGGGACATTTTTATCGCGATTTTAGTATGAGACTAGATGTCCATAGTAATAATAAGTCAATGTAATATAATCAAGAAATTTGGAAAAAGTTATACTTATTTGGTTACTGTTTTGTTAGTTCGAGTCTAAGTTTTAAATAGGGTTGTCAGGATTTATCAGAATGGTAATTTTTGAAGAACAATTTACCATAGGTACTTATTTTTTACGTTGACTTTTTAAGTATACCTACTTTATAGATAAACCCATAATATTTTTAAGTATTATGGTTTACTAAATAATTATAATTAATAAAAATAATAAATTAACCATAATACTCAGGACTCCAAAGATCTCATTACGAAATCAGCTGTGAATATGTTTTTTAATAAAGAATTTGGTCAAATTCCTATTTCTTCCCTTAATAAGATTGTTAAATGTAGCTCCTGAGTAATGAGCACTCCTCATTTTATAACTATTGCTAATCTTAACGCCGTCTATTATACGTAATGTACTATATTATATCTGTTATTTTTGTAAAATAAGTCAATTTCATTTAAATACCGTATAACTTGAATGAAATGTATCTAATGTGTAGCATAGTGTCAAAATTATTCCAAAAACTTACAGATTAACGGCGGATGAAGCTTATAAAACTACAGTATAAAGAACAGCTTAAAAAACACGTAGAATAAATATTAAAAATACTTCATTTAATATACATTGTAACATCTATCACATCCTCTCGGTAACATCCAGGGTTGACTGTTAGAGAATGACATAAGGTATTAAGTCCGCCCATTATTTTTAAGATTTTACAATAAAGCTTATATAAATAAACAATAATATCTACTGATAGCCTGTATTTTATTATAAACTATTTCTTCTTACCGCTTATTGCATCCCAGTAGTCTACACTATAAAATCTCAATGAAGACTACATCAAAAGTTCATGTTCTCTGATACTGAACTATAACGAATGATTTAATTAACTAGTATGTGTTCTCGTTTTGCTTCAGTAAATCTATGCTTTAGTAACAATGCTCAAAAATGTTTACACAGAACACTTTAAATTGATATACTATATTTTTAATTGTAGACTGATTGAAATAAAACAAACACTAAATGTAACCCCAAGTTCAACAAAAAAACACATTAGTGAAGATGATATTGAAATCGGTTAAGTGGTTTTTGCAAGAAAAAACGTATAGACAAGCGCAAAAATTGTAAAAACCATTGTTATGGAATAAATGTTTTCCAGTAATCGTTTTTCTTTATCTTCCATGTACAGACTTCGATCAATAAGAATTTTATTACATGTATGATGATTACGTGTTGCATGTTAAAAGAATCAAATCTTCTTGCGTGCGTCCGATGTAGGTACTTGTTTCGCGAAAACGATAAAGACCTCGACCGTTACCTTATGATAATGTTATTACAATATGCCCTAAATAAAAACAATTTGTAATTTGAAAGAAAGAAAGAAATAATTATTTGTATGTTAGTACTATAGCCATTGATGTAAATTATATCTAGGTATGACTTGTTGTTACAATACAAAAAGTCTGTCCTCAGCATAAAGCTGCTAGCATGTAGAGCTAGCAGCGCTGGTTTTCAGTACCTACGAGGAGTTACTTGTCGTATTGCCGGGCTTGAGCCTACTCCAATGCAAGGCGTATATAACATAGCCATGTATTCTAACTAACTGCTAATTGGCAGACTTAATCCAGGCTTATAAGTTGAAAGATTCC
Source organism: Ochlodes sylvanus (assembly GCA_905404295.2). Lineage (NCBI taxonomy): Eukaryota > Metazoa > Arthropoda > Insecta > Lepidoptera > Hesperiidae > Ochlodes > Ochlodes sylvanus. The sequence continues at coordinate 9,440,725 of FR990130.1, read as the reverse complement.
CGGACTGAAGAAAGCTATTAATCTGCAAAACACACTTGGCAATCTCTGAAAAAGTTTTGCAAGACTCAAATTCTGGCCCCGGTATAGGAGAAAAACGTTTTAATCACTAGACTATATTGTGAATTGTTAAAAATAGATGTCAATTTAAAATATTATATTTCATGATACACTTTTTCGAATGCAGGTACAATGTATATCACGATAGGTACGAGTATTCCATTTCATTTCATATTCCCGAAGCGAAGCGTTGCTGGTTTCATTGGAATTAGTTAATAAGTAAATTACTATTGCTTAAAAAAACTTACTTTGCAGCATAATAATTATGTAGTCACAACGTAAACATTTTAACTACCTTTACGTAACTAGTTAATTTTATGATAATTTATCTAATGTAATCAATATTTCGAAGCCTTATCAACTTCCTAAAATAATTAGCATTTTCATGAATTAATTCACTTTGTCACTTGACTACATTGATATCTACGTCACAAATATCTAACTATATTGTTCTTGTTAACAACGTAGCCATGTCGTTAAATCTTTGACTATTTCAACAATCGTAAAATGCAATTACCTCTGCCTTATTTAGTACACTAATATTATAAAGAGGAAAGATTTTTTTCTTTGCGTCGAATAGCTACAAAACTAATGGACGGCTTTCGAAAATTCTTTCGCCAATGTGTACAATGGAATCTTAGGAGTAACATATATGCTATATTGTCCCAGAAAATTAAAAGGATTTTACCAGGTAACCGAATTGGCAAAAGAAAGTTGTCGAAATTTACGTTTTTTACGAACGGTGCTTCAACGGTAAGAGAAACATGAATGATTTCCTTTCTAAGATTCTCATCGCCCGACAGCATCTGACTTTATGGACTTCACCCAGTTCACTTCACCATACCACTTACACTTCACACCAGTTGATAGTTTTACTGATAAAAGTGGTAGAAGTGGTGTGAAGTGAACTGGGTGAAGTCCATAAAGTCAGATGCTGTCGGTTGTGACTCTATTCGCCGGATATTATTATCTGTTCCGTTTACTATCTGTTGAGGGTGGCACAAATTATTTGACCTACCTGTTAATTTCTTCAGATGCTGGATATTTGTTTTCCTCCCTCTAGTAAACGACCGTGCGTTCAAACACCAATCAATATTGTTAAAGTTCTACCTCTCAACACTTTTATATATTGAAAATGACATTATAATACAAAAAAGTTAAGGCACATTCACACGACGAATGAAATATTAATTCTACTATGGAGGAACAATGAGAACCGACCAACTAGACTAGTAATTCATAGCAACTAATAATTAAATGCATAATGTACAAATTGAAAAAAAATGCATTATTATTCAATTAAATAATAATAGTAATAGGTACTTTAATAAATAATTTTGTTTCGTAAAGCCGATTTTTGTTTTTTTTGCAAGACGACCTACATTATTTTTCCTAAATGTAAAAAAAGAGATACCTACTTGTAAGGATTTTGATAAGCTCTTAGACACTAGATAGAGGTCGAAGACTCCAGAGTTTGTTTTCCCAGGCTGCTCCAGTGTAGATAGGTGAAAGGTTACTCACACGTCACAATTTAATGTCGACGAAACTATGACACCAGTAGTGTAACGCTAGTTATAAAGTTGCAAAGCTTAATAGAGGGAGCTACTATAGTTTGATGTCGTAGAGCCTAGAGTTCTCCCGAGGTAGTAATAGCTACTACCGCCCGCCACGGTACTTAGTACCGTTTCTACCGTGTAGCAATTGTTATAACAGCAATTGTGTAACGTGTAATAACTATATCTTCAACTTAACATAAATTGATGATCCTAGAGAGAGCAGCCCGGATATATACTTATTATGAAATTATTATATTATTATCACCGGATCTCAGTATGAGTGTAAAGGTTGCATTACATTCATAAATCACGCACACAAAGGCGAATATACAACATTGTGTACAAACACAAGCGAATTTTAAACTCATTTTATATGAAGCGTATGCTTCTCTGTTATATTTTAATTTACGTACATAATTCATTGACTTTTCACCTGAAATAATTCATTGTTTGCTAATGGTAATTTAACAAGTTATTCTGACTTTACTTGTTGGCACTGAATGTAGGATTTATGGTATAGTCATTTTTTCATAATTTAAAATAATAATTATGCCGACAATGCAATATAAAGAATAAATGACAGAACTTCATTGTAATTGCAAAGCAGAAAGCAGGTTATAAAAGTAGCAACTTCCGAACTTCCTCACATTGTGGAAAGACCCGAGCTCGGAAATTTTGACCAATAAATTAAACATAATATTTTAAAGCTTAGCCTTTTTTTCTTTACAGATACAAACTGCAACAGATTAGTACTTCGTACTGCAGTAGTTATTGCTTCGTTAAATAAACAGGCGTTATGCGGTAGTTTTCAACAACAATAATTTTATATTACACCTGTCCTGTGGACCCCTTTATATAGTTCAACTTATATTAAATCTTTTAAAGTTTCACTGTTGGGTAAGCTGGTCTAGTGTGGATCGGTGGAGGGGTAAGTGGCTAACCTATCTGACGAAAGTCTTTGTGCCGCCCGACGGCGTCCGAAATGGCTTAACGATTGCTATCTAACGAAGGTTTAACGTGACTTACGAAGCACGGAAATGATCAAGAAATTATTGCCACGGTCACCCATCCAACTACCGACCGCGTCTGCTTAGGATCGTACATGCCCCCGCGCCGGGGTATGAACGCTTCTGTTCTGTTGCAGTATTGATAAGTAATTATCTATAAAATGGCCTTAAGGTATAAGGTATAATGTTGTGCAAGCATCGTAATAAATTGTAAAGTAGTCACATTAGCGTGGTATCTGCCTACGTAGAAGTGTACATACTTATAGTGTACCTACATATGTTTTAAACAGCTATTTATCCTATGCCTATTCTTGGACACCTGAATATTCATATTTTGCTGTTTGCAGGTAGCGTTGTCCCCTTTTTTATTCGCAACATTCATCATTATCATCACAACTCATAACTGCATCAATGCTGGGCACGGGCCTCACAATGTGAGGGGTGCATGCCATAGTCCACCACGCTGGTCAAGTGCGGATAAGCGGACTTCACAAACCTTTGAGAACATTATGGAGAATTTTGTAATTGTACTAAGCTTTTCGTTCATCGTTCGTTCGTCGTTCGTCGTTCGTTTCGATTCGATACATCCCACAAAAAAAAACATGTGAAACGTTGCCAAGACGGCACACTGCCAAAAAGTTATCACATCATATGTAGACCCAAGCCTCTAACTCTACACGCCCTAACTACACAAACTTTATACATGATATAATGTGGCTTGGACGTTTCCCTACAGTGAGATGGGCGTGAGGCTAAAAATTTATTCATGAAGAATTTAGTCACGAATCTCGAGACTTTTGTGAATCTGGTATAATCCAAACCCAAGTTAAGAGAGTTCAAAAAACCATTGGGCGCGTACCACTTTTTTTATTATTTCAATTATTATTGAAGGAAATAAAGCGAAGTATGTAGGTACCAATTTAAGGTTACGTAATAAGGTTAACATTATAGAACATTGTTGTTATCGGTAGGTACAGTGTCCTTGCTTAGTTTTTGTGAAGTGGAGACGTACTTATCAGATAATCTTACAAATATTATTTGTTATTGAGTAAGTATGTTGTGTGTGTTTTTATTACTCTTGCGCACAAAAACTACTAAACGGATTAAAATGAAACTTTACAGAACTATTATACATAGGTATTACTTATACATCAAAATAACATAATTATTATGGGCTACAATTTATAAAGATTTTGTGTAATTTGGCCATAATAATATAACGATAATTCGGAAAAAGTCCTGCCCTCTGAGAGCTATCTTGGCGTGCGCTGCATACACGGATGTCTCTGTTCTGTGGCTACTCTAACCGTTCGAGTTATTAGAAGATAATGTATCGTTGGATTGTTTGTCTTAAATAGTCCTAAACAAAAGTCCGCGACAGGATATATCAACCTTTTACATTTAAGCCACTATATTCAAAATAGTGAGCTATAAATATAATTGTCGTTTTCTGACTTCCGCGGGCGAAGCCGCCAGCAAAGTGTAGTTTATAGGATCCCGTTTGTCACGGATGGCATGGAAAACATTAACACCCATGGTCGGAGAACAAACATTTACCTGTTACATAAGTAACTTAATCTACCCCAGCCGGGAATAGCACCCGGGGAAGCTTGCTTCGCAGCCATGCTCAATAACATCTAGACTACGGGATCGTTCAAACATTATTATTACATAATATATATTTATTACTATATTATTACATAAAATAGGTATAGACACCTTCACAAAAGTTGCTTCTAAATGTATACACCCTAGAGTAAGATGTTACAATGGTCGTATTGATGACAAAGGAAAACACTAATGTTTCATCATTTTGTTAAGGTTATCAGCATGATATAGTGGTGTGTTTACATTGCGCATGTCCTGCTTTGCCCCAAAGTGTATTAGAGTTTCGGGAACACGAGGCATGTCACGTGCCCCGCGTGATTAATGTGTCTAGACTGATCTAGACGACCTCTTGGAGACTGTGACTTGTTAGTCATATTTAACGTAAATTCATAATTGTGTGTACCCTGCTGATTTTCTAATTATAATAAAGAAATTACGTGATATAATTTACATTATACATAAGCATATAAATGTTTTTTGTGTGTAAATTAATTCATAATCATTGAAGTCATCAATAAATTAGAACACAAGGTGGCTATTTCTTAACAATCTTCTAATATAAGCAATACCGACGGTGAATATGGCCATCTTTTAGAAAATTTTCCCTACCTACTACTAGCTACATAACATAATGATTATGTCAATGTCTAGGCTACAACCCATTAATGGCCCACTACTGAGCACGGGTCTCTCCTCGTACCTGAGGAGGCCTAGAGCATACTCCACCACGCTGCTCCATTGCGGATTGGTGGAGGGGTTAGTGGCCAACCCAAGTGTCGGAAATTTTAAGCCGCCCGAAGGTATCCGACATGGCTTAACGACTGCTACCAAATGATAACAACCGGGACCGACGGCTTTACGTGCCCTCCGAAGCACGGAAGCGCTCAAGAAATTTTTGCCACTAGCGGTCACCCATCCAACTACCGACCGCGCCCGCTGTTGCTTAACTTTGTCGATCACTTGAGATCGACGCAAGCCGCCGGGCTATGAGCGCTTGTCAATGTCTACTTCCTCTTAAATGGTATCGGAACTTATGAATACATATGAGCCAAAATAAGTTTGTTGTTAAATTCGATATTGATGATATTTTTCTTAAATCTCAAGATTGAGATGGAACGCCCCATTGCTAAATATGAGAAGGGATTTAGGACCAGTCACTTATCGAAACAGCAGACTTTACCAAGCAACTTATATAACAACAGATTATGTGGGTGAATACATACATCTTTGTATCATACAAATAAGGTCTGGCCTTGAATAATATACCTACCTACAAAGAGGTTACAATTACAAGTTATCTAAACCAAATAGATATATATCGAACTTTTGAATACAAAATTCAAAATTCGTGACGTTAAAATGTAGGTTAACCTTCACTTACAGAACATTTGAAAATAAATGATTATATAAGCGTAAGGTGCGTAAGGCATCTTAAGATGTGAACCAGTTGCTTAGGTTCGTTCACCGTGTTCTGACTTGTTCTCGACCTGTTATGGGTTCGCTCGGTTAATAATTTGTCTTTTATTTAATGCCCACTTATGTGTCCTCTGCGAGATCCCTGTGCATGTAAACGTTAATGTACCACTCCATATTAGGTACATCTTGCCTGCACAGCTCAGGATCAGTCTCTAATCATCCGCTGTGGTACAACGACCTCTAGAATGTAATTTAACTAAATACCAAACCCAAAAACGTGGGCCTAGTATCCGTAGTTTACGTTCCACACACGAGTGATGTCTGTGTGATGAGTAGAGTATTCACGACTCAGTGATAAGATAAAGCGTAATCAAACACTAATCGGTGTTTCACAAAGACATTGTTTGGGAGAACCTAGCTCGCAATAGGCAGTGCAGTTAGTGACACCACCGAAGATGGACAAGGATACGGTGTCGGAGTTGGAGAAAATAAACAAATCCGATAATCAAAATGGATCAACGACGCACATGGATTTGGAAACCAGACGCTATTCACCATTTCGGAGACAGGTGTGTTTTGTGATGTATGTACCATGTAATATTATGTTTTTACCCACGATAATTTGAATATTGGTCGAATTTTAAATGATTATAAATGAAGTCTAATCTTGATGTTTTACATTTGAATATTTATTTTCAATATCATTTAAAATTTTAGGCGCCTTTGTCTTAACGAACAGGTTCTTCAATGCTACGATCATAAATATCCAATAGTTATAGTAGTACAATTCGATATTAATTAAACTTCCTCTCTTAATTAAATGGTTATGATATTTTTTTAGAGTGACGGCCGACTGGTCACAACATTCCATCTGCGAAGTATCACTATACATTTATATCAATACATTTTAACTACATTCGCATATAACTTAAGTCATTAATGTAGTATGAATTCTCCATAACTAATATACCTACTCGTAGATAGGTAGGTACTGTTCAAGTGTTTTGTTTTGTGTGCCTAACGCATTTGACATTAAGCTTGACCTCTTGGTTCGTAACTTTTGTTTATTTCGTAATAATCAAAGTAAGTTTTATAATAAATATTAAAGGTCAGTTCCTTCCTACAACATCGGTGGCTTCATGTAGTTTGGTAGCTGCATTAAACTATGAAGTTGTTAAATGTCACCTTACCTTCCGCATTCTTTCGTGTAGGTAGAATAATGTGTTTTATCATTTTATGCCACTATCTCGTATTTATAAAGTAGATGTTAATATAGAATATGCAGGTTAACTGTCTCTGTATAACTATTGTCTACTTAACCTTTAAGATTATAATATTCTGTATGCACTTTCATCTCCTCATTAATTTCGTGGTAGGCATATTTTTATATCTCTTGTGTTTATTCAAAGCTCGTATAGTATTAATGACCTCAGAGATGTATATACGCACTTATGCAGTAGACAAAAGTTTAAACTATTAGGCTATCACTATGTAATTATGGAGATCATAATTATCTCAGAACATGTTATCTAGTGGCGCTTAAAATTCGACCATTATTTACAATTTGTCATTGAAACTAAGAATGTAGACACATATTAAATCTATGTCATGTTTTATTTTCCTTTAATTAAAAGGATTAATACCACTTATTATATTTTTTAAATATAACTTTGTGGATTTCTAATATAATATAAGGATATTATAAACTTTAACTATGCCAAATGTCACACTCCTCTTTTCGCACAAAATGCCGAAGCAAGATAATTGTATCTATAAAAAGTCGTTATTTGGTTCTTTGTGTATTAAAAAAATAGAAATATATTTTTATATATGAATTGAAAGAGTAGTAGTTTGATATTAAAAAGCAATACTTACTATAGAAATATTTTTTGTTTGAATAGGTTCCGTTTTTTTAAGATACAAAATATTTTTGGTCTTACATTATTATGATAAAGAGCTATTATTTTTATGAGGGTAATTAATTAACTTTTGTTAAAAACTTCTGTATAAATAAATTAATTACCTTCCAGGCATTCGTAGCTACTGGTTCATTCATGTTGTCTTGTGGCGCAGGAGCCACGGCAGGATTTTCTGCGAAACTCATTCCCCAACTACAGGAAGATATGGGAAAACACAAATACTCCACTGAAATGGTGTCGTGGGTAGGTACGTGTTCTTTAGACCATAGGAATCACTGAAGTGTCAAAACTTATACATATAAATAAATGCTAAAATCTTTTTTTTCAGCTGCCATGGCGTCATTGGCGCTTTTATTTGGCAACATGATCTCAGGATATTTAATGGAAAGGCTAGGAAGACGGGCATCACAGATATTACTGTCTATCTGCTACATTGGTGGATGGACTATCATAGCATTTTCAGGAAATATATACTTTATTCTACTTGGAAGATTTATAACAGGTTTTTGCCAAGGATGGCTAGGTCCGCTTGGCCCAGTTTTTGTGGGGGAAATTAGTTCCCCGGCTTACAGAGGACTCTTTTTAGCCGGATTGTCCTTGAGTATAGCTGTTGGTGTATTTATGTCACATTTGTTTGGAACATTTTTCCATTGGAGTCATGCTTCTTTATTGTGTGGCATGTTTCCTTTGATAGGATGCATTGTATTATATTTTGCTCCAGAATCACCATCTTGGTTAGCATCGAAAAATCAGATTGATAAATGTATCGCATCTTTTTATTGGTACAGAGGTACTAGTCCTGTTATGAAAACTGAACTGGATAAAATGCTATTAGAACAAAGCAAGAAGAAAGAGACGAGAGGTAAAATTGAAACGCTGACAGCTAATATTAAGAAGCCAGAATTTTGGAAGCCTCTTTGTATAATGATGACATTTTTTGTGATAACTCAATTATCGGGCATAAATGTTATATGTGCATATACCACAGATATAATGGAGGAATTGTTGGGAAATAAGAAGTATGTGGACGCCGTTATGTTAGGAACAGATATACTGCGATGTGCAGCCTTAGTGACAGCTTGTATTTTATTAAGAAAAATAGGTCGTCGGCCTTTAGCTATTATAAGTGGACTTTTTACTTCCATATCATTAATTATATTGTCTATATATTTGTATCTTGTCAAGGAGCGTGTAATAAGACACATATCACCAGTAATATCTTTAGGGCTCATGGCATTTTACATTGCTATATCGAATTTAGGTATTTCTCCTCTACCTTGGAATATGGTGGGTGAAGTGTTTGCAACTGAAACAAAAGGATTAGGATCAGGGATTAGTGTAATGATGACATCTATTGCTTTCTTTGCAACGGTAAAGACTGCTCCAGCGATGTTTGAGAGTATAGGGTTCCATGGAACTTATTTGTTTTATGGTATGTCAACATTCTTTGGTACGATATTTTTATACTTCTGTTTGCCTGAAACGAAAGGTAAAACTTTGTTAGAAATAGCGGAAAATTTCAGGAAGCCTGAAAAAGGAAAATCGACAAAAGAAAGTAATAGTCTTTTATCCGAATGCAAAGTAAACATATCAAAGTGATGTATAATATGTAGATTAGATAAACTCTTATTATTGAGATTATTAGTGAATATTTATTTGTACTAAGAATGCATTAAGTTGCAAAATTTTGCAAATGCGGTTCATTATTATGTTAAATTATGGATATAAATAAATGAAATCGAAAGAGATCGTAAAATATAGTAAATTCCGTAAAAATAGGCACGATTTCTAACGTACATTAAAATATACCTATCGATAATATTGATGTTAGTCAAACTTTATTTAACCTAATAGATAGTTGTTTTAATTTACAATTAAACAATAAACTTTATGCTGCAAATGGTACCTTGAGAGTGTTGCAACATAACAAATTGTCTGGACTAATTGATTAGATTACAGATAAAAGTGGGCGATGTCAAGGACTTATACTCAAGTTTTATTAATTTTATTGGCCGTATTGGGGGTGTAATATGAGCGACAAAAACTGGACTCTTTTTGGTGGTAGTTACCATCAACGACCTGTAGTATTCTGGCTTTCTTTTCTCTTCTATATCTATATTTTGGCGGCAACGCATGGGTGACGCCTTTCGGATTGCTGATGCCCATGGGCGATGCCGACGGTGACCACCGTGGCAAATAAAAACAATAACAGGCCATAAGGACTTGAAAATATATTGACAAAATATTGAAGTTCTCGGAGAAATGATTGCAAAGTTAATAATAGGGAAAATTCCTGTAAATACATATAACTTATAATAATATTTCTTTTGTGTTTTATACGACAGTGTTATTATTGTTTGCGATGTTTTTGTATTCTGCACACGGAACATGTTTAATCAGAACTGATATAAAGTAAGCATAATAATTAATAAACTACATAACGCTTATTGGAAACCACATTACGAATGTTTTTTTTTCATTTCGGTTACTAATACCTATTAATAAAAAAAAGGAAATCTAAAATATACCACAGCATTAGTCATAAATAAATCTAAATTTTAATACACTTCTGGTGAATATAAAACAATATTATTTAATGTACATACTTAATTTAAAATATAGCATATTTAAGGCTGCTATGATTTAACAGGTTTTCGATGACCCGATGATTAAATCTGATTTTACAACCCAGTACATGTAATATCAATTTCGTCGTCATGTTTCTCCTTGTCCTTATAAAGGACTGGTTATGCCCGATTAGCATTAATGGAAAATAGCAAATGTCCGTCAAGCATCTACATAATATACATATATTAAGCATCTACATAATATATGTATATTATGTAGATGCTTGATGGACATTTTTACCGCACGGAGCTAAGTGCTAAAAGTGTTTACCTATTACTTGCTATGCACAAAACTTACTTAAATATTACTTAATTTATATTTTTTGTTTATGCAGAATTTATAAACGAAGTCCAAGCAACAGTCGAGCTAGGCACACATACACACATTTAATCTAATTTTTTATAGTAATGACTTTAAGAAGGCGTGCTGTCAAGTGGAACAAAAACCAAGCTTTCTGTATATGAGTAAAAGGTCTATTTCACAGTCCGTTAGAACCGGACAAGTGGCACGCGTCTGTCGATATTAAAAACATCTTCCTGTTGTGACACGTGGTTGTTAGCGGCGCTATGCATTGAGTGGATATTCGCCAACATCTGCGATGAGTTTTTTCATCAAATCTGAGGTTCCCACGTCGGTACGCGACCGGTTTTAGTCGCAGGCGCACAAAAAGCGACCAGGAAAACATCTGGAGAGTGGATATAGTTATTTTCGGAGGGCTCTCAACGTGTTTATGAAGTGATGTGTGAGGAAGTTGTAAAGTGCAAGTCTGACTTCGGGTTTGGTGACGCGCACTTGTGAAGGTCTGGGAATATGTGTTCATAAAAGTAATTATATTTATATTTTACAAATTCAAGCCTTTGTAATGTAGCATGACGAAATAGTCAAGTTTATTTTATTTCTTACTTTATGTACCCTTACATCTACTGTGGGCACTAAGTGATAAACCCTCTATTAAAAACAACAGCGAAGAGCAGGATTTGGTGATGAATGAGGTGCGGCGAGGAGAGGATAGATATGATGAGGAGGGAGTCTTCCAAAGGTTTCTGGACGGCAACCAACAAAGAGAGAACAGATAGATGATTAATAAAAACAATGGAAGAGGTCTTTATGTTGTCATTGAATAAAATTGTTTGGAAGACGATGCACTACTATTTTATTTCCCTCCATAATTAACGCCTGTTCCGCGTGTACCGTAGGTATGCTAATCAATTATTTTAATTAGCATTTTAAAAGTATCCTATTTTACGACAGAATCGTCCTCTAAACTGAATTTAATAAGATAGTTTCCTACTTGTATACAGCCAGCCTTACCACGTTGAATTGAAGAACAACATTGAAAAAATAATGAGTGACTCGTGTCCACCATAAATTATTTAATTTAAATTTTTGATTGTAATTTGTATGTTTTCATACCCGTCATTTAAATTTTACTTATTTTATGGATGATTTTTATGACCGGCTTGTTTACATACTTAATCCAGTTTTGGTTGTATTGCTTGGCTTAGGTATTGCTTGTCTATGTCTGACGGTGACCATTAAGAGGTTCAATATTATGTTCATTTGTTGGCTATACCCCTCATATTGTGAGAGGAGAACCGTGCCCAGCAGTGGGACAGTTGTGGGTTGCAAATTGCGACGATGATGATGATGAATATAACTAAATAAAACTATATCGAGACATAAAATAAAAAAAATGTTTATGTAATTTAATTTAATTGACCAGTGGAAAATTTCGAGAAAAATATTGAGTGGGGGTTTTGAGGTATTTACTAATGCAACAAATAAATAACAATGATGTTTAGAAATTGTTTGTCTGTGAATTTGTTCCCGTTAATCTCAGAATCGGATTTGGATGCGGTTCTCACTAATGTATCTACCAACTAACCTTGAGGTCACATGTATTGTTTGTTTTATTTCAGTTTGTAATACTTCAACTCCATCGAATTTTTTACAAGTAGGTGATGTCCTTAGGTATTATGCTCAAATGGGTCGTACTGTCATTGATATTTTCTCTTTCTTACTCTATCTGTTAGGCATACTAATTTTGGATCAATAAATAAATGTTATGACATGTAGGTTATCTTATTAGGTAATGTACCAAATTGACTAATTAATACCACCTACATATGTTTACAAACTTACATTCAACTCAACTGCATAATTAAATAATAGACTTTATCTAAACGTTTCGCATAGCGAAGCGAGGTCAGTTACTAATAATTAATATTATAATTATACAGTCAGGTTTCGAGATGATTATATGTATTTTGAATCGATAATTACATCAATAAACCCCATAGTATTAAACCTACAAAACAAGTAGTTCAAAGAGGTAAATAATGCTAATACACTCCCCTAAAATCCGTCTACTTAAACGTGGCTATAAAATAAAGAGCATGTCAAGAAATTGCCTTTATGTTCATGTTAATTTGTTCCTGAGCTAAGCATTATCTACTCGTATGTTCTTTATACACGTCCTGCATATCGTTGCGATAGTTGGTAGCGGAACGGGTGTTTAATAATTGTGGAGGCCACGTGGCTGAACGGAAACTGTGCACGTGCTATCAATTAGAGTTGGAATAATAAAAAATATTGTTATGGTTCACCCCAACATTGAGAATCACGGACACTGCAGTACAATTGAAAGGAATACAGTAATACACTCCTTTACAAGCTTTTATTTAACTTGCAATTTTTGTATGTATGTTTGGATCAATTTGCAAGCTGAATTAGAAGTTAAAACTACTTCCTCTTTCTAGGCGTGCTTGAAAATTTGCATATTGCTTTAGTTCCGATTCCTATAATAGAATTATTAAGCGTGTTTGTAATTTTTCAAACTTTTCAAAATTTTATTAGGTTATGTGGTTTCTTCTCGTGGCGCATCCGACGTGGCTTAACGACTGCTACCAAATGGTAACAACTGGGACCGAGCTTTACGTGCCCTCCGAAGCACGGAAGCGCCCAAGAAATTTTGCCACTAGTGGTCATCCATCCAACTACCGTCGATCACTTAAGATCGCCGCCGGGCTATGAGCGCTTCATGAGATTTTGTTTAAATAAGACGACCTAGGTATTTTTAAAGAAATCTTAATACGCACATACCTACCTAAGTATTAAAATTACAGGTGCATGCAAGATTTGAATTGATATCTCCCCGTGCGGGAGATCAACGTTCGAACGACTAGGCTATCGCAGCCATGTTAACATTTTATTGAAATTTATCTTATTTCCTATCACATGCGAAGTTTTTAAGTAGATGGTTTATCAGTGACAGTGACCTTTGGATAAGTCCCAACGTGTGGCTGGTCGTGGAAATATACAAGTTCCTAATGTTTACGAATCTTTCTATTTCGTTTAAATAAATTATGAACTACCTATTTCACAATAATGCGAAATGTTTATCAAACCAAGTTATTACTGTGTTATTAGAACAGTGATTTTAATTTGTTGAAACAATAATTATCTGCTCATTGTTTTGATACAAGCTGTACTTGTTTGGGTCATTACGTCCATTACATCCAAATTTTCCAGTTACATCAGATAATAGGCCGTACAGCAATATACCTACTGATAACAGACTGCTATGAATTTTTGAACGCATAAACACTACCCACAACTTTCTATAATAATATATTAAAAATTATTTGGTCATATTTGTAGATATATTTTGAGTTTTACTACCTCACAGTAATCGCCATAGACGACTCTTCTGGCTCAATGTTTACCTTGCTGGACTACCATTCGGAGTAGGGTTGGATTCCAAGAGATGCGAAAATTTAAATGATGAGTTCAATTTTCTGTTCTCGGTCTGAATTTCTGTTCTGTATGTTAGTTTTCCATGGCCTCCAAAACACAAGAAATCTTAGTGTGGGTTTATGCGAGTGTAGAGTTATTTATTATTATTTATTTGTTAGTTAATAGGCTACTAGACGAAAAGAGGAGGAAACTTTCAGTTTGTAAATTATGCAAATTTAGTCGGGCTCACATTATATTTCCATTGTTATTGTTCCATGATATTTGATTAATTATTCATACATTGCAGTTTCATTAAGTCATTATAGCCCAAATAAATATATTAAGTGTAGCCAGCGGTCATGACTTACGGTAGTTATATTTCATTGTTCGAGTAGCCCGTCTATTACAATACAATGATTTTATGTTATGAAATACCTACTGCGATCGATTCCATGCAGTAAGATCAGTGTCGTAAGAGTCATAGACGCTGGCTCAGGGCTGGTGGTTGGGCTGAAGACCAGCGCTATCCTCTTGCTTGATACAGCCGCCAAACGACTGGTAGTGAACCGGCTGGGAGCTTAAAAGCTTCCTTTTTTTTGTAACCGTAAGCATCGGTGCTGCCTTAGTAGGTTTATCAATGGCCTTTAGTGTTACTAATATATTATCCACGAGCTGTGCACGCGATTTCGTCCGCGTGGAATTTAACAAAAAAAAATCTAAGATGAAAGTAGCCTAAGTTACTCCTGACATCAGCAATCTACCAGTGAAAGTCCCGTCAAAATCGGTCCAGCCGATCCAGAGCTTAAACAAATTAGCTCAAACAAACAGACAGACAAAAATTGTAAAAAATGTTATTTTGGTGTACCTATGCACCGTGTATACCTACATCCATATGCATTTAGTAAAAAGCGGTTATTTAAATATTACTAATAGACACTCCAATTTTATTATTTGTATAGAGAAGTAATTTGTAAACCACACTGCCTCATAAGAAATTGTGCCATTAGCGAACTGATCCTAAGTTGATCGTATTTTATTATTCTATTGGCCTCGATCCACTAGTGACCCTACGACCCTACCACTAGTGGGTCTCTACTGATAACTAAGGAGACCTTAAGCATTCTCCACCACGCTGCGTCATCGTCAGTGCGGTGGAAGGGTGTGTTCAACTTATGATTTGGAAGTTTTTATGCCTCCCGAAGAACATCGGTATGGTAACTGTGGGTATGTTATGCTATTATACTAATATCACAGCGTACCTGCAAGCAAACTTAGTACATACCAACATTTATTAGGTTGTGTGTAATACTCTTACCGGCACATATCATGTGTATGATGATGTAAAATAATATTAAAAGTAGCAAAATTGTAATCTTATTTATCATAACATTTATTTGCACACTGTTGTGGGTGGAAGTTTACATAGATTACATCCATCAATCAATTTAAATGAACGTTTATCGCTAAATAGTTGCTATTCTGTCGAAATCACTGCATTTAATTATGTTAAATCGAATAGATAACATAATATTATTTATTACTGTTTTAAAACGATTGTTTATTTTAGTTAACTTTAGATAAGCGTATTATTATATTTATAGTGAAATAAAAAAACGTGAAATAAACCAAAGAACTATAGTTACTATGCATTGAAGGGCGTCAAGGCGCATCTGGTGCAGCTAAGACGTGTAAATACAATATTGTGTTCGAACGCGTTATCAGTTCTCGGAATTGTTTACGGCGGCCGGCTACGCCGGACCGTACCGGGTCCGTCAAATGAAATTGCGCCTTATTCCGAATGAATAGGGCGCATGGTAGTTTGCAAGAAATTAGCGATGTTTTAACAAATGAAGATGCGAACGAGAGTATGCAGTTAGAAGACTTACCATATTTATTTGAGGAAAGGGAGATGGATTGTAGTACGATGAGGCCTAAAAAAAGGGGCAGAGAAGGTGATCAAAACGATGATTGGAATATAGTTCAAAGCAGAAGAGGGAGAATAAGGGACATACGTGGTACAGCGGAGTTGCGTATTACTTGCAGGGATAAATTTCCGAAACAATTTGCCCTCGCTAAACTATTGAAAAGTCAGAATATTTTGAATATAACTAAAGTGAAATACGTGAATCCTTACAAAATAATCATAGAATTAAGCGATTCTGTCAGTGCAGAACAATTAATAGGCTGTCAGCATTTATTAGATTTAGGATGGAATATTTCACGACCCTTTGAAGTATCGCAGTCATATGGGGTTATTAAGAACATGGAAGTGGAGTTATCCGAAGAGGACTTACTGGGCTCAATTACCTGTTCTGCTGAAATACTTGGTGTACGCCGGCTTAAACAAAGGAACAGAGAGGGGACTGGATGGATTGATAGCGAAACAGTAAGGTTAGCATTCAAAGGATCATCATTACCACCGTATGTAACTGTTTTTGACATGAGAATAAAAGTAGAACCATACATATTTCCAGTCACACAGTGTTCCAGGTGCTGGAGATATGGTCATACTCATAAAATGTGCCCTTCAAAAAAGGTTATATGCCCTAAATGTGGTGGGAAGCACGAAAATTGTGAAACATTGTCGTATAAATGTATTAACTGCACTGATAACCATATGGCTTTGGATAAAAACTGCCCAATGTTTAAAAAAGAAAAGAAACTGCGAGATATTATGGCAGAATTCAATGTGTCGTACAGAAAAGCTACGGAAATGTATGTTCCTGCTTTTGAAACTCTGATAACTGATGTGGAAATACCTACAGCCCCGTCTACGGACCAGTCGTCTACTCTACAGCCTGAGGTGAACCAGGGTAAAAGTTATGCTAAAGTACTACAAAATGAACCAAATCGTATTAATTTATCAGTTGGTCAACAAATAAAAAGCAAGACAACAGATGACAAAAAAGAAATAAGAAAAACTGAAAAGAAGAAAAAGAAGAAGCTGAGGTTTAATACAAATAATTCAAGTAGCGAAAGTAATAAGACGGACACGGAAGATGAAAAAGGGAGTAAGTCAGAAAACGAAGAACACAATAATGACAGACCCAGGAAAGACTACACATTTAGAAAACTTTTGGAAAAATTAAGGGACATTATTCTATCAAGAAATAGTAATATGCAAGAAAAAATTATTAGTGTAACGAAAACATGTATAGAGTGGATT
Source organism: Ochlodes sylvanus (assembly GCA_905404295.2). Classification (NCBI taxonomy): domain Eukaryota; kingdom Metazoa; phylum Arthropoda; class Insecta; order Lepidoptera; family Hesperiidae; genus Ochlodes; species Ochlodes sylvanus. Next base: position 9,423,633 of record FR990130.1, on the reverse strand, counting down.
TGTATTAAGTTTGTTAGAAATTTACCTAAAGATTTCTCTTTTGTTGAAAAATTACTTTATGGTTAAAAACCTAAAATTTAATGTTTATCAATGGAATGCACAGAGCTTAAAACCAAAAAAAAATGAGTTTGAACACTTACTTTTTAGGGAAAAAATACATTTAGCAGTGTTATCTGAGACTTGGTTAGATTCAGACTCAAATTTTTCTATTAAGGATTATACTATATTCCGTCACGATAGACCAGATTCGTATGGCGGAGTGGCAATCTTAACACACAAGACCGTTAAAGCTCAATTATGTCCAATACAGATAACCAATTCCGGGATAGAGGCTATTCATGTCAAAATTTTGAATTGTGAAGTTATAGAAAATATTATATCTTTATATTGTCCACCAAATGTTCGCACATTTCGATCAGATTGGGATTCGATTTTTTCAATTGTTACTACCAAAACACTAATTTTAGGGGACCTTAATGGACATCATACGAATTGGTCTACCAAAACAAATCCAAGGGGATGTCAAATCTTTGATGCTCTAATAGACAGTAACTTCGTCACTTTAAACGACGGAAGTCCTACACGGATAAAATTAGTAAACGGTATTGTACATAAAACGGCACCTGATATTTCCTTAATCTCTTCTGATATTTGTATGAAATTTAGTTGGAACGTGACCAATGAGTCACTGGGAAGTGACCATCTTATTATTTATTTTTCAATGGCATACGTGCCAGAGTCAAACTTTATTAAAAAGAGAAACTTTAAAAAGGCTAATTGGGACAACTATAGGAACTTTATTCAGGATAAATTTTTGGACTTCATTTCACCGTACGACCTACAAGAAGCATACAATAAATTTATAGATATTATAAACCAAGCAGCAGATCAGAGCATTCCATATTATATAATAAATCAAAACCCTTGTAATAAATTTACTCCTAAACCGTATTGGTCACCCAGTTTGTCTAAAGCAATTGCAGAGAGAAGGTTAGCATTAGCGAGTTTTAGGAAAAATCCTATACCTGGTAATCTACAAATATTGCAAGACAAAATCCGCATAGCACAAAGGTTAGAAAGGACAGCTAAAAATGAAGGATGGCAAAGATTTTGTTCCACAATAAATGAAAATACTTCCATTAATGACATGTGGCGTCGTATGAGATGGATTAAGGGTAGTATATCTACAAAAAAATATATAAATAAACCATTAGCTGAAGAACTTTTGTGTAGTTTAAGTCCTGATTTTACATGTCCTCCTCAACCTACTTTTTGCTCTGAAAATAATAAATTGGAATGTCAGATTACTAGAAATGAATTTGAAAAATGTTTAAAACCCAAGGATACAGCACCAGGCTGCGATGATATCTCTTTTTCCATGATTAATTACCTCCCAACTAATGCAAAGAATATCTTAGTTGAACTGTATAATAGATTTTTCGATTTAAACTTTGTCCCGGCTCAATGGAGACACATAAAAATTATAACAATACCTAAGCCAGGGCGTGAACTTACATCTGCGTCGGCTCTTAGACCAATTGCGTTAATGCCATGTCTATGTAAAATTTTTCATTCTATCATTAATAAAAGACTGGAATGGTACATTGAAAGTAGCTGTCTATTCTCCGAGCAAACTATAGGATTTAGAAAAAACCGTTCAAGTTTAGACAATTTAAATTCATTAATTTCATCAATACAAATCGGCTTCTCTAAAAACTTATTTACGGCTGGGTGCTTCCTAGATATAGATAACGCCTACAATAATGTTGACATAACAAGTGTTTTGCTTGCATTGGACAAACTGGGTGTAGGATCAAAATTTTGTAGATATTTGTGGTCATTTCTCAAAGAAAGACACTTGAACGTTACTGGATTGGACTACGATATAACTAGAATAGCTAGACGAGGCTTGGCTCAAGGAGATCCATTGTCCCCGTTACTTTTTAATGTGGCCACAATTCAGATTTGCAAATCTGTTGCAAACATAGTAAATATGTCTCAATATGCCGACGATTTTGTTGTTTATATAACTTCACGAGACATTGGTCACGCTTCAAGAGCATTACAATGTGCGTTAGGTAAGCTATGTACGTTATTTGATCAGTCTAATCTTGAAATATCACCAGGTAAAAGTAAAATGTGCATTTTTAGTAGAAGTCACAAAAGAATTCATGCAAATGTGGCCATCAATAATAATAATTTAGAGGTAGTCGACTCGGTTAAATATCTTGGGATGTGGTTGGATCGTTCGTTAAGATGGGGTAAACATATTAATGAGGTTGTAGAAAAGGCTTCTAGGTTCCTTAATGTATTAAAGGTTTTATCTGGCTCCAGTTGGGGACTACACCCTAAACATCTAAGAAAATTATATATATCCTTAATAAGAAGTCGCATTGACTATGCAAGCATATTATATGATAATAGCGCGAAATGTCATTTAGTAAAACTTGACAAAATGCAAAACCAGGCTATGAGGATCATAGGTGGCTTCATAAGGTCGACTCCAATACATGTGATGGAAAGCGAGCTTTGCATACAACCATTATTTGCTAGAAGATATTACTTGGCAGGAAAATTTTGGCTCAAAATCAAATCAACCCAGACTAGGTTTCAGTATACACTTATAGCTGAGCTAGCAAGTTTGTGTGGAACTAGGTACTGGCATAATAAGAATAAACCTTTACTTACACGGCTTTATGAAAATTTTAATAATTTTGATATATACTCCAATCGTAGACAAGATATGTTCTCACTAGATACATGGGTTAGCAGCATAAACACCTCTAAAGTAATTCGCTCAAATATTGATACAATTAAGAACTCTAAAAGAAATTATCACCATATTCATTTAAGAAACATATGTCATAAATTAATTAGCAAGCAGTATGAAAATCACTATAAAATATTTACGGATGGATCTAGGACTAGTGATGGTATTGGAGCCGCCTTTTTGGACCCCCAAATTGATAAACATATGAATTTTAATATTAGGGCCAACGCCTGCATTATGGAAGCGGAACTTATCGCCATCTCAGAAGCGCTGTCATATATATTCACAGTTAATGCAAACAACTTTGTGATTATGACAGACTCTAAAAGCTCACTCCAGCATCTGGCTCGATGTACCTCGACATTTCGAGGAACACCGATAGCCTACTGCATATTGAGGCAATTACATGAAATTCATATGAGTAACTCTGAAAAGAGGAATGTAGTTTTACAGTGGATACCATCGCATATAGGACTAGATAGTAATGAAAAGGTGGACTCTTTAGCTAAACATGGTATTACTGATGGGGTGCCTTATGAATATGTTCCTCACTATTCTAACTATTTGAGCCAGATAAAGGATTATTGTTACATAATTTGGAAGGAGTATTTCGATAAAAGATCGACAGAAAAAGGCATCTGGTATAGAACAATCCAACCACATCCATTGAGATCCCCTTGGATAGATAATTCTAGTTTAAGCAGAACCGAAACAGTGACTGCTTTGAGGTTGCGTTCAGGTCACATTCCTAGCAATAAATTCTTTTATTTAATGAAAAAGGTAGACTCCCCACTATGTGAGTTGTGCAACACTGTTGAAGACGTGGTTCATATATTGATGGAATGTGCCCGGAACAGCAACCTTAGAAATACAATAAACATGCACACCTATCAAACCGGCATCTGTAATAGCATCCTGGCGGATCCTTTATCGGCCTCCGCCAGAGTGCTTTACAGGTTAGCAGAGAAAAGACCTTTGACATAATATAAGTTTTAATTACTTATTTGTTACGTAATATGTTTTAAGTAAAGTAAGGAAGGCTGTAAGTTGATCATACCAGGGCGGCATAATCGTCTTAACGATAAAGCCCTTTTATTTAGAATAAAAAAAAAAAAAAAAATGTCATAGAACAGAATGTAATAACTTTCTTCAAATTGAAATGATACAGGGCAGATAGGTACTCTAGAAAAATAATCATCGCAACTCAACTGCCCCACTGCTGGGCACGGGTCTACAGCTACACTCTACACATAACTTTTGAAAATTAGTGCAGCGTGTAGGACTCGAAACCAAACCTCCCTGTTCGGGAGTCAAACGTTTCAATCACTTCTCTAATCAATGCTGTAAATATAATAATTTAATTTAATTATAACTACGTAACCGCTTTTTGACCTACTTTTAATTTTTTTTGAATCAGTTCAAAGCTTTAGGCAGTTAGTCTAACTTTATTCCTACTGTTCAAAGCATGTAAAAGAAACTTTTATTTAAAGAATAACTAACGAAGTATGGTATGGTACATAATTATACATAGGTATTATGTGCATAATGTATTATGCAGAATCATTATTGGTCATTGAGCTTACCAATGCCATGCCATGCCATCTGTCGGGTTTATATGTGAATAATATATTCGACATCTGAGTTAAAAGGAAGCAAGGTTGAGGTATGTTCGTGGTGCGTGACGTATTCGTAAGCGCAGTATGTTTCCGTGATTCCGGTTTCATGAATAATAAAATATGTCATTTTACGACACACAATCCACCAATAACTTATTTTTTTTTATAAAATACCTATATAACATTTCATGGCCAGATATAATATAATGTAATATCAATAAAAATACCGTTTAACAAAATAATAAAAAAAGCGATTTATCATGTTGTTTGATCGTAGGCATTTATTGGCCCACCAAGGCAAACATTGGTTAGTCTACTATGACACGGCAAAAAATTTTTGATCTGTCGTAGAATGAGTATTTATTCGCGTCATTTACCTAAAATGCTAGACGCGATGACAGCTTTTTAAGATTCCGTACCTTAAGAGTGATAAATGGCACCGTATTAGTATTCCTTCGCGATTTGTCTTTTTGTCTGGCAAAAGCAAGGGCTGTCTCTTGAACAGAAATAGGTAGACACCTAAAATTTTCACAGAATGCGTGTTACTGTGGCTACTATAAAAATAAAAATTAAGCGGAGTCTCCATTTTTTTATGGATTTAAGATAGCAAACGAGCATGCAGCACCACCCTTCCGCTGTCGTCCATGTACAGAAAAAGACTCAAATAGCAACAAAGATGGTTAGTCCAGACGGTGTCATCATGAACGTTAGTTGCTCAGTTCCTTAATAGGTGTGATTGGGGCAGGGAGGACGTGAGGGCTTAGTCATAGTTATTAGTTACTTTTGTTAATTGTTGTTAGTAGGTATCTAATAGTCCAGTTAGTGATTGTTGTTGATTCTGTCACAGATGTGTTGCTACCCTTGAGGACTAAGATCTAAGAAGTGTAACCGGATCCACACCTTTCCAACCTAATTCCAATTGCTTTTAAAACAATTATTACAAGGTAGCTGATGCCGTGGTTCGTGGCGAGCGGGGTTACTGAATCGACCAAAACAATTTCCATAAACGGTCTATCTATTAGCATAATTTAAAACAATAAAAAAGTACTTGGTGTGTTTTTTCAATATCAGATAGTAGCGCAAATCACGTAACGTGGAATTGCTTACACACCTGTATTAGGCGCTTAAAAACGAGTTCGATTTCGGTGTGTCGATGTCGGTTACAATACGGGTCCTTTTCAATCGACAACACGTTGATGATGCCATTTTCGTGAACGACATTCATGGATGCTGCTCGTTCGTCAACTATTTACAACTCTATAGGTATAGCTTCCTAACACTCCAAACTTATGGTTAGGGCGACATCGTAGTCGTATCGGTAGTGACTCTGTAAGCGAAGATTCCTTCGTTGGATTGTAATGTGTGGATTGTAATTGTAGCTTCGGGTCCTGAGTGTTTGTGATGTTTAATATGTGTTGTCCATGCCACCCGGAATACAGGTACCTAATCCTACTGCAGAAGTATTAGTATGTAAACTTTTACTCATAATTGTGGCATGACTAAATTTATTGCTTTGCAGGAAAGGGCATGTTGAAGGAAGCTGACTAATAGCTCTACACCTATTCGTAATTATTATTTTAATTAATCTTTAATCAACAAGTGATGAGTGTGTAGTTCAAATACTAATTAGAATATAAATTCTGATTAGGACGCATTGAATAAAGTACAGTCATGTGCAAAGATAACAGCTATGATAAGACAGATCGTTAACACATCGCAACCACTGTGTAAATAGACGCATGAAATTATCTTAGTTTATTTGATTTATGAGTATAATGTGTTAGTGATATACCGCCATCAACTGCTTTCTTTTCTGATGAGTCATTAGATGGCTGATATCATTGCCAACATTACAATGTAATTATGTTGACTGTGGGAATTAGAACAGAGCATATTCTTAATTGGGTTTAAATATGTCTTAATTTACATTGTATTGTAAATATATTTTCGCAAAATTAATGTTACAAAGATCGCGTTCCGTTAAGCTTTACCTAACTCTATAGGAAAGCGTCATTCATTATATAATTTATTTTAAACTATATTTGTGTTATAAAATAAACGATTTATTAAATAAAAATATTTACAGTATATTTGCAGTATTCAGGTGGTACTTATTTATTGCTGAATAACACTGATTTCAATACAGAAAGTCGTTGATATTTCATTAAAGAAACTCAGAATAAAAATACAAATGTTTTACATTAAATCCATCGCGTATCAGTTTAAATCGAATTAGACAAATTACATCAACAAAAGCATATGCCACCGTGACTTTCGGAATCCTGTAGTTAATTTAGTAGGTTTTTGTTCAATCTACACCAGATGGCGCGACGGCGGTTCACCACGCATGCCGTATGCCGCTGCGCACATTTGGCGCAATTTCTCTGTCTTCTATCTCAAACAATCTGGCTTCATCTGTTGCTACAAAAACGCGAAATGTAGGTAGTACCAAACGCTATAGGTACTACTTATTGTATAGCTTTGCACGTGTTTTAAGAAAGTATTCATCTTTATATGCAATAGTGAAACTATGAAACGTGAATGTCTTTTGTTTTGTTTACATAATATAGGTAGTCGCAATCTCCTATCTAAAGTGCGCAGGGTCGTCGCATAACACGAACAGATTATTACTAACGTCATCCTAATCTTTGAACACGTGGATGGTACTTTGTGCAAGCGTTGAAAAAGTGCTTATTCAGTTTCTGCCGTTGAGCTCGGTGGCTCCCTTAGGTAAGGTCCGTTTTTTGCTGGTTCCCATGAACCCTGCGACAATGGAGTCGACCTCGCTGAAAGACGCTGCCGAACATCCACGCAAGAATAAATATTGTACAACAATAGGGTAGCTTCTTTGACTTTACCTTGTCACGTAGTTGGCTTGGGCAGTTTTGATAGTTGGGTACATTAATGTGAATCGATTAGAGATAATTGCAGTCGTAATCCCTACTAATATTATAAATGCGAAAGTAACTCTGTCTGTCTGTCTGTCTGTCTGCGTGGCTTTCCCGCTTAAACCTCTCAACCGATTTTGATGAAATTTGACACAGACAATCTTTAGACCCTGAGAAAGGACATAGGCTACCTTTTATTGCGACAAAAAGGGATGAAGAAGTTGAAATAAAGGTTGAAAGTTTGTATGGGATTTCTTCGGGTTTTAAGCACAGCGCCATCTAGGTGAATCTTCCTAACTTAAAGAATAAGAACGCCTAGCGCCATCTCTTAAAGAACCATGAAACTTTATATTTAAGCACTTGATAATAAGTTTCCCGAAGCGAAGCGAGGGCGGGTCGCTAGTTTGTTTATAAATTAACACACATAAATAAAAAAACGGATTAATACAATTTATGATTTATAGGACACTAGTGGTCCCAGCGTACTTCGTACCGCTTTATAATTAAAAAATGTTTTAGTGATATATCGACAGCAACGCCACCTACCGGGTCCAATTGTGAATCTAAACCATTCTCGGATCCACCTGAAGACACACAAAAAATTTCAACCAAATCGGTTAAGCCGTTTAGGAGGAGTTCAGTCACATACACACGCACACAAGAAATATATATATTAAGATAACAAAATTAACACATTAAAATAGAAATAAACTAACATGCCCATTGAAAAAAATATTAATTTCTCTTTTACGTTTATCATAATTTATATGAAAAAGCAATCACACAAGCGGTCACTTCAGTGTAATAAGTGGGATCTACTCATAATTTTAGGGACTTTACAAGCACCATTAGTTATTCAAACCTCTAAAAGAAAAAATAAAAAGGTATTACGACAAAACAACGAATAGCAAAAAACAAGCACTAAAAATCCTTAATTAAAGAAAATGTTAAAAATATTGCATTTGCGAATGGAACCCTTCAGACGTTGCAAGGAATATAATATAATAATTATTATGTATATAGATGATAAGTTGATAACCCTCCAGCTAAAAACCTAACAAAATCGCCGAATTAAAAAAAACATCCTAAATTAATCTTATATTTAGAATAATATCAAAATACAGGCTGTATGTCAAATCCCAACATATTTAGGACTGAGATCTCCTCTAATTTTAAATTACTATAATTGAGTTAATATCATTCTTACATCCGCGTCCTCGTTATCACATATCTAATAGTACAACAAACGATTTCGATATTAAAACTAGAGTTGATAAAGTATCAAGACTAAAACTTTGTCGTATAATTTGAAGACAACAAAAGGTAGAGCGCCTTTAGCGGCCGTGCGTCTCGTAACGGACTTTTTTCGCCGCATCGATCAGGATTTCTTCCTTGTGCAACAAGTAGGGTCTATGGATTTTGTCATGCTAAGCAAAGGCATTCCCACGCAGCGTATACCTGATATACCTTATACCGTGCTATCATAATAGAAATATTTTTATAATAGCTAAGGTAATTTGATTAAGAGTGTATAAAGTTCAGTCTTATAAGTCGATTATTTTCTGTACTTTTTGGGTATATAGCCGTCACAAAGCCACGTGACGGTAAGTGATTACGGTTGCTCATGGTGAGTGACACCTAAGCATCGTCATAGTTGCTGGTAAGACACCCCATATAAGATTAATTTCTCATATAATATATCTTCTATGTACATACAGAGACCAGCTACAGATTTATTATTATAATAGTATTGATTTTTTTAACACTATATATGGGACTCCCATTCGAGGGATATCTAAACAACAAAGCAATTAACACTTTTTCGGACAATGCCTTTTTAAGGCATTAACACATCACGAGCCCATGACCCGATAACAAATCGGTCATAGATATCTGCCCCGGCTGGGAATCGAACCCAAGACCCCTTGCTTAGCAGGCAGGGTCACTACCAACTAACGGGGTCGTCAAACTACTAAGCTATTAAGATTAAACGTGTCTTTGAAAGTATCCTCCAGTGCTTCTTAAGTATTTGAGTACTTCAATGATGCTTCTTAGATAATGTCTCCCGTCTGGGGTCTAAGTACTCATAACCCTAAAGATAAAGAGCTAAGTAGTCTTAAGGATAGGTACTCTGTTTGAATATTACGCTAATGTTTAACGGCAAATTGTGTTATTTTTATTATAATTTGTTAAATCCATCGAGCGACATTAACTTTCGCATTAAGAACATTTAATTCGTTTAGTGCCTTTATAATGTTAAATGTAATAGTATTTTAAACATATTATATACCATTTAATAAACCTGAAATTAGCTACTGGAAAAAGTGTATAGAAAGGCATGAGTGAGTTCAATAATACTGTAATAAAATAATAACTGCAAAAATAATAATCCTTATGTTATAACGATTGCAACCTACATTTATGTATTTATTTATATCACTCATGTCTACAACCACTGATAGGGTAGCAAAATAACCATTATTAGGTACAGTACTAACAACTACTACAACAACGAAATACGACCACAGTTTTAACGATGAATTAAAATTAATAAAAATTTATTCATTTTTAGTAAAGGAGAATTTTAATTCTTCGGCTACCTTTTTCTCTTGCTTCAATCGAATACTTGTACCATAATTATTCTTTTTCATTTTCACTCTCATTTATCAAAGGTACGCCCGTCAAACTACTCGTAGATGTATGAGGTTTCATTTTGAAATCAGGACGAGTCAGCGTGCTAGTTCTAGGAGCTGGCACAACCAGAATATGTACAATATTCGGGTTGTGCGTTATGCTGATAAATATAGACGTAGTAGGTATATGGGTATTTATATTTACATATTACATTACTAGATTTACAACGTCTAACTCTATACTATTTGTCACTAGTACTTGTGACTACGAGGACACCTTTCCTCTATGTAACGCGGTGCATTTATTACTTTTGTCTTTTGAAAGCATTCTGTTTTATGAAATCCCTTTTCTTTTAAGTTTAATTTTTTACGTGTCTATAATAATAAAAAATATATCAGTTGCATTGTCTTGCTTGCTCACGTGTATCTAAAACACTAATCGCCGGGAACAGCGCCTGACGAATGGAGCGGAAAATATTTAAATGGAAGCGAGAATACCGTGCAGCCAGTTATACCCGTAAAATATGACGATATTGGAGAGAATTAAAAAAACTTAAATTAAAATTCTTAGCACCCGGAAATACTGATGCGGAACGCAGCCCTTGCAATGTTTTCAAACTTCGAACATAATTTGAATTCCGACTCCGATCGTACGAATATTTGTGTCATGTTTAATTACAATTACACAATTTATTACTTACAAGGATTTTAGAACTAATGTAAAATTTATACTTGTAAAAAGAATTTGTAATCAAGCGAATTAAGTAATCGAGCTTTACATATAACTTAGTAAATTAGACATAAATGAACAAAGTTCTTACATATCTATTAATATTCCCTATCATGCAGATTTTATTTTTTCACTTTACCTCTTATAATACCTACTTAATAAGTCAAATTGCAACGATAAAAGTACTAAAAGTAATATGTAGGTATCAGTAATCTTGATTGGAGTACATGGTCGACAAATAAATAATTACAATCGTCAAATAAATACCAACGACCTTTTTATAATTACAATTCGTTGACATCTCAACGTAGCTTAAATACCTTGAAAGGTACCAATTCCTATTTAAAAACGAAAGTAATCTTCGGGAACGATCGCGCGCTAAGAATTCCACAGACATAATTTTTACGAAGTGCAATGTCTATTGAGAGCAAGAATCCGACCCCGAATCTGTGATCAACCCTGTTTGTGTCGCGCCCTCGGATCTTCAGCTCGGTCGGCAACGGCGGCACATTACAATCATAATAGCGATCCCGCGTTACCGTTAACGGCCAACCCTAGGGCCCGGTCTTACCGTCCCGATTATACTAAGGTTTAACTATAGCTGTGAGTTTGGCACAACTACGAACACATTTTATATACTCTGAACGTGAAATTTGTAGTTATTCCGAATAAATTGTAGAATATTACAAATATCTTTCTAAAATTGTACTCATTTATGTTAACGCTAATAAGTCAAAACAGTGAGTTGGATCCATGAAATGGGTTGAAGTATTTGTATTATAATGTAAAAAATTGCGTTTAAGTGTGCTTAGACTTGATACCTGTGTATTTAAACTTGACTGAAATTATTAGTAGTTAATCTTGCAAATGAATAAAACAACAACTATGAATAATGCAAGAAAAATAAATAAAAATCTGCTTACATCTAATAACTTTCATAGTAAGTGCAAATGTTAACCAAATATTAATCTAAGGTTATGTATGCGGTGTAACCGGTGTAAGCTGTTTAACAAAGATTTTTAAGTAGGTCATTCAGAGTGAAATAATTTGACTTGATTAGCATAGGGGTTTATTTTTTACAGCGGGGGTAAAATAGAACGTTGTTAATGATGTGATTAAGATAATCAAATACTTTAATCTGCATTATTTAAAAAAACCAAAGTCTTGGTACGTTATCTTAAATAAAAGTATCATAAATAAATAAATAACAATAAATAGTGTTTCATAGTATAATTTATTGTCATAAATCAATTAAATCTAACATCACAATTTCTTATAAAGGCACATTATTATTAAATCATATATAATTTGTATGAGATTTCGGTGCCCTGGTTGAATTACGTATTTACAATTAAACATACATGTTTTTAAACGCGTTTTTAAGTTACTTAAACATACATGAATTACATTATTTTAATGTTATATAAATTATAAGAAAACGTCTCATACAATGAAAAATACACTTAGTAAATATCTTACATAAATTAAATAAAATTAAACTTCTAAGTAAAGTATAAAGGAATGCGAGTGCATAGGTTTCATTACACAAAATGACCGTTAAAGAACACCTTGCGTCCGCGCCTTACACAGACTTTGGCACTGACAGCTGTATACATTACTACATCGATAAAACCATTATTATGTACACAGGAATAAATTACTTAAGCTAAATTTTTCTATGGAAACATTATCATCAATTGTTATTCTTTTTAGTAGGACGGGATTGTCTAGTTTTCTCTTGCCACCATTTCAAAGTCTCTTCGAATTGCTCTCTATCTTCTGGAGTGACGTGTATATCTGGAAGTTCTCTCTTTAGGTCCATTTCATCATATTGTGAATTTACAGCCATCCCGCAATTTTCCTCTTTGAACTTGTATTGATCATGTGCAAGAATCAGATCCGGGTTAATCACTTCCAGAGGTAACACAGTGTCCGCTTCAAAACCTGGATGCATTGTATGCTGTAGAGTCTCTGCATATTTTACTTCGAAGTCATTGTCATGAATCGTAACATCTGCATCATTACAGTAGCTCTGGTCCGGTATCACTGTGAACTGTTCGGCAGAATTAGGAAATGGGAAATGCCCGTCCAGAATGTGTGAGTTTATTTCGTCCTGACAGAGTAGGTCGGAAGATGGAGTCAAAGGTTGTACACCGTCTTCTTCTTCATATAGATGCGGTGTCGACATCATGTGAAATGTTTCAGAGGCTGGAAGATCCATGTATTGCTGCGCTTTAAGTTGATGCAATGAACCATCCAAATCATCTTCATCGATATCTTCGTCTTCGAGGGCTGGGGAATTCAAAGAATAATAGCTCCTTTCTTGACTATTTTCTCTCGGTGATGATGATGCTGGAGAAGGAAACGATTCCATTGATGGTCTTGATGAATTTTCCTTGTCAGCATGGCCGATATTTAATAGGCTTTCTAAGTTTCTTATGTATTCCACTGCCATCCGTAAAGTCTCAACTTTACTGAGTTTTTTGTTTGGTCCTCTATTTGAGTTTGCGTTTTCAAACGCTGCAGCTACGTCCTCTGGGATATGACGTCGCAACGCAGCGAAGCCGTCGTTGACTTGCCGGACTCTGTTTCTTTCCCGCGCATTTCGCCGCGCTACGGCAAGAGGCGTAGGCGATCGCTGTGCGTCTTCCGCGATATTCTCCTGAATTCGTGGTCGTTTGGCCAACACATTGGATTTTCCGGGCTCAGAAGCGCGCACTAATGACGTAACGGAAACTGTATTCGGGGGAGATTGAACCTTTTGTTTTTTTCTCACTATAATAATTTCACGTTTAACACTTTGGCTTGCGTCGTTGTTTGTTATGTTCACAGAATTATTCACGGATTCTTGAAGCACCTGCATCTTGGCAAGCGGCGAGTTACGGAACACTACGACGCCGATAGAGCTCATTTCGGGGCGATGATTTGCCGATTTTACATGTTACGATTGTTTGTGTTAAATTAGTTGCGGATGGTTGGGTCGATGAGGTCACGTATCTTGTTTACAAGTAACTGTTTATAGGTAGAAGGATATCCGTATGTTTAGGTGGCGTCAGGGCGCCGGCCGCCGCGGGAATGGCGCGTGCCGGGCGCTCGCACCTGGGGTGGCTCGCGGGGGGATCAACAGGGGTAGGTACTTACATTTACTACTTGCACACATGGCTTTTCAAAGGGCAGGACGGGGAAGCGTCCCGTTTCAACTTTTATAATCGGTAGCGGTAAACTTGTTATATGCTATCGGTAAATGTCACGCCGTAATATTTATAACACCTTAACAAATAAATGATAGGTTTCGTTATTAATCATTCATTGGACTTTTCATGGCAAATATGATAATTAATGTTCATAAAGCTGTATGCGAAGAAAGTAAACAAAAAAATATTTATTTTTTAAACTGGTCTAATTGATAACTAATTTTAGACCAATATGTTAAATGAAACGTTTGTATAAGCAAGGTCGCATTGTATTGTATTATCAGTCGACGAAAATACATAGTAGGTATCTTTACAGGGCATTGTCAAGTAAATATTAAAAGCCTAATTCAAATACACCACAGAACTTATTACTCTAAAATCCTACCCCAAACTCTTAAATACTAACGCGATTTTGATTTAAAAAAAATACTACTACGAAATTACCATACCTGTCTATTCGTAGTAAAACATAAAAAGCTAAATTATACTTTCGTATATAAAGATATTCAATTCTATATGCCATGATTTTAATAATTAAGTCATTCAGGATTTTCCGTTATACCACAATAGCAATATGTTTTGCCGGCGTGCGTGTGTGAGTGCCTCGCCCACGCCAGCTGCCTCAACCTTTATCTTTTGTACCGCGGCACGCGCCACTTTCCTATTATTGCATGACCATTGTTAGTTATCACTGTATTTTGGTACTAACAATAAAGAAATAAACCTTACTAATGTCAGTATTCAGTTGAAAATTGTCTGCGTCCTACTTACCTAACGAAAATAAGATGTAAATATGAAAAAGCATTGGAATATTTCATCAAAAGGGTGCGATGAGTAGTAATGAGTTTTTAGATGAATTTTATTGTTGATTGTATGAGAGTATAATATTTAAGCACAGCAGTGAGCTGTGGTTAAATCTTTTCACTGAGCCATTGTTTAACAACTACAATTAGGAGTGGTACGGAAAAATCTACTCACCTACTAAAATAGTGTAGTGAATTTTCAAGTTTACAAGATATTGCGGTCTATCTATTTTACCGAAGCAAGTGATAGTTTAAAAATACGCACATAAGTGCGTTACATTAGAAGTGCGTACCTATCCCGAGATAACACGGTCTTCTGAGTGAGACACTGAAGTCAAATCATGGGCTACCTATTGTATTCAACTCTACAATTGGAACAACGCCTGTGAAAAAGTAGAAGCAATGATAGTTGGATACTTACTCCCAAGCTGAAACACAAAGGCACTTAAATTTTTAGAAACGAAATGAAAACGAAAGTTATAAGAATCGACTAAGAAAACAATATAAACGGTGTATAAGAAAGATATAACCTGCTAAATAAATGAAGAAGAATAGAGAATATATACTTAAAGGAATTTATATTGAAGGTTGGTGGGCTCTATACCGCCTAGTTTAGTCTAAATACTTATAATTTGGAGATGGTGGGGATCTTTAATTTAGGCTAACTACCCCTGCACGAAATCATGACATGTTTTACGTGTTTTGATGGCGGTGTTCGAGAGTCAGTAAGCGGCTTTTATGATGACAAAGCATTAGTGACTTTCTTGCAATTACGTAGGTAGGTATGTACAAAAAGTTGTATTTAAGTAGGTTTTGTACTCATGTTGAATACGATCTCAAAATACAAAATATCTAACCCAATATGGAGAATATATTAGGCTTGTTTCGATGCAGTTTCTTACATACTTTATTATTGTAGATAATGTACAAACTGAAATTGAAAAACATGTGGTTTATGCAAAGTAAGAATGTAAAATTTCATTCGTCCTTACGAGCTCCAATTAACTAAATTAGCGGAAAAATATATTAGAAACGTGACAATTTTATGAGACTCAAAATTCATATGAACAAAACAACTAGTTACACATAAGAATCATATTGCAAGCGTTCATAAAAATAAGAAGGCAATCCTTCTAATACCCGAGAGTGCATCCTGTAACTCAAGATGGTTTTGCCCGCAATCCGCTCAGTAAGGTGAGTCTTGCCATCTTGCGAACATGTGGGATACGGCATGGTGCCTGTATCTATTTATCTATTTATAGATTTTGCGCCCGGTGCATTCAACTGAGTAGACGTGTATCTGGTTATTAATTAAAAATTGAAAACAGTGATTCGCATAACTAAACATTATTAAGTTCACGTAGAATACAATTTACATTGTGCGAAATAACAACGATTTGAGTAACGACGAGAACAATAGCTGCACTGCTCGCTCTTGTGGATATTGAAGTATTCGCTGTATCCCCCTTTTCACTCTCTGCCGATCTACGTCTGTGGAACAAGTCATGAGCGTAAAGCGGACACCGCCTGGCCGCGCTGGCTCGCTCACGGATATATCTTCTCCATACGAGTCAACATCGGATCATCAAATTACTTATAGAAAACGCAAAGAACCGGAGCACAATTGTAACTGCCTTGAAGAGCTGAAAGAATTTCGTCGAGATATAACTTCTTTGTTGGACAAATTTACAAACTCGCAGGAAGCGACACTTAAATATATGAGAGAGAATATGAATGAAATAAAGACCCAGCTGAGTGAAATAATAATTACCACCAACAGTTTAAATAATGAGCAGAAAACCATTAAGACTCAAATCGAAGATATTATAAATAAGAACAGCAACACCGAACAGAAAATAAAATCCATTGAATCAGATATTACCCTCATGAAAAATATAACTAATGTCAACACCACTACTACGCAGTCCTACGAAAATATTATGCAGGAATTGCAGGAACGCAATAAACGAGAAAGGAATATAATTCTTGTTGGAGTGAATGAATGTAGATCGTCAAAACTTGAGGAATGCCGCATGCAGGATAAGATTGAGGTTGAAAAAATTATAAATAGTTTAGTCCAAGATTGTCCAAAACCTGTCAACATTTTTCGCCTAGGCAAATATAACTCTACAAAAAATCGTAAAATAAAGATATGCTTTGAATCATCGCTAACATCTAAACTTATTCTACGCAACAAGGGTAAACTACAACAAGATTTCAAGATTTTTTCTGACCAAACAGTAGCTCAACAGAATTATTTCAAGGAAGTTAAGAAGGAATTAGCTCAGAGGATAGCAAAGGGTGAACAAGATATCACGATTAAATATGTAAGAGGGATACCGAAAATAATTACAAACAAAGATCCAAAAAACTAAATAACACACCAAATAAACAACTTACCGACCGTGAACACATATCATATCAAGTACTCAATAATTACCAAACTTTGATCAGCAATAAATCGAGTTTAAACTTCTTCTACGCAAATGTTAGAAGTATCTGCAAGCCTGGAAAATTCGATGAACTGAATTGTATTCTTCATTCCTTTAAAAAACGTATACATGTAGTATTATTGACGGAAACATGGTTCAGATCGGTTGAACAAGCTGACAAATTTTATTTAAACGATTACTTACACTACTATAGTATTAGATCGGGAGTTATCGGAGGTGGTGTCTCCATATATGTGCATAATAGCTTAAAACATGAACTCATAGCGTCTGCGTACTGCGAAGGAAATAACTTTTTGTGGATATATCTTCCAAAGTATGCCCTGGATGTTGGAGTCATATACAAACCCGGTCACACCAACCTGAATGATTTCCTACAAAACTATGAACAGCAGCTTGTGCAGAAAAAGAGAGCTCTCGTCTTTGGGGATACTAATATTGACCTGTTGATATCAGACAAAAAAACCAAACACTACAAAGCGATGCTAACTGAATCTGGTTATAAAATAATAAACAAAATAGAACCAGACCATTGTACCCGTGAAACTGCAACAACAAAAACGATCATTGACCATGTTGTTACCAATATTAAAGAACAAAGTTTTCACCTTGCTGTGATTGAGTCGGCTTTATCAGACCACAAAAACATATACGTCGAATTGAAACAAATTAAATCACTACCGAAACAAAGAATACAATACGAGGCTGTAGATTACAACAAGCTATACAATATGATCGAATCAACTAAAAGTGACATTCAAATTAGAGATTTTAATTGCCTGTATGAATATATAAAAAAAATGTATATGGACAGTAAAATAACCAAGTTCAAAATAATAAACAAGCCAAAAAAGGAATGGATTAACACAAACATAATATCTGGAATTAATAAGAGAAACGAATGTTGGTCTAAGCTGAAACGAGACCCACAAAATGACAAGATAAAAATGGATTTTCTAAGCAACAGAGATAATTTAGCAAAAACAATAAAAAATACTAAAGATCAATATTATTACAACGAGTTTATGAAATGTATAAGTAAGCCGAAAAAAATGTGGCAACTAATTAATACCCTGGCTAGAAATAAGAAAAAAACAGATTGTGCTCCTCCAATTCTAAAAAAAGGCGATAACCAGCTTGTTACTGACCCTACTGAAGTATGTATAATTTTCAATAAGTTCTTTGCAAATATTGGCGCGCAACTTGCTACCGACATTCCACCTCAATTTCATGATAATAACGACTTACATATACTTCCTAAATTAGACCCAAATAACAGCAACCAGAGTTTGTCTCGATTTTCCCCTTGCACAGTAAATGAGGTATCTAAAATAATAGATGCTTTAGACGCTAATAGTAGTTCAGGCATCGACGGTATTACAACTAAAGCATTGAAGTGTATTAAATCTCTAATAGTTCAAAATTTAACTAACTGTATAAATCTGTTATTAGACAAAGGACTTTTCCCACAGAGTTTAAAAGTTGCTAAGGTAACACCAATTTTTAAAAATGGTTCTAAATCAGATCCTGGAAATTAACGACCAGTTTCAGTGTTACCAGTTATATCTAAGATATTAGAAAAAATAATATACAACAGACTGAATGACTATTTGTTAAAAATCAATTTTTTATACGAAGGACAATATGGCTTTCGTAAAAAGTCCAATACGCTAAGCGCATCTATAGACTTAATAACAACAATTAAGAAAAACATTGATAAAAAAAATATAGCGCTTGGTGTATTTGTCGATTTAAAAAAAGCTTTCGACACAGTAAGCCATTCTCTCCTGCTAAGAAAGTTAGAACATATTGGCATTACGGACAAAGCACATGAAATTTTAAAATCTTACTTAGAAAATAGATATCAAATAGTAAAAATTGGAAAATACCATAGTCATAGTGAACCTATAACATACGGAGTCCCGCAAGGATCGATACTCGGACCTTTATTATTTTTAGTTTATGTTAATAATATTTATCAATCTGGCCTACGGGGTAACCTTAGTCTTTATGCAGATGACACGTGCTTGTTTTATTTCGGACAAAATATTCAATCAGTGGTGCAAGAGGCTCAGCAAGATTTAAATATACTCGAAATTTGGTTCCGGAGTAATCTTTTGACCATTAACACCTCTAAATCATCGTACGTAATTTTTAAAGCAAAAAATAAAAAAGTAGCTGACCATACTGATTTGACAATAAATAGCACAGCCCTACGCGAAAAAAATCAAGAAAAATACCTTGGACTTACCCTTGATAATAAACTAACTTGGAAGGCGCATATCCAAAACATTAGGAAAAAACTTTCATCTTTAGTAGGATCTTTATATAACATCACCCGATGCATTCCGTACAAAGCTCGCCCCTTGATCTATAATTCCCTTGTCAAACCGCATTTACTTTACTTGATTGAACTATGGGGTAGTGCAGCTAAAACTAATTTAAAACCTATCCAGACACTACAAAATAAATTAATAAAAATATTATATCACTTCGATTATTTAACACCATCAAATACTATTTACAAAAAAACTAAAATAATGAACATCAAACAGCTTTACACATATTGCACATGCATCCTTATTTATAAAATCATTCACAAACTCACTCATTCAAACGTCAGTTTTACACTAAAATCACAAATATACAAATATGCTTCAAGACGATACAACCATGTAGTATTACCTCGTATCAGAACTAAAACATATGGCCATAATTGCTTTACATTTGCAGGAGCACAATTATATAATAATCTTCCAAAAAGTGTAAAGGATGCGACTTCACTAAAGACTTTTAAGAAAGCATTGCAGGAGCACATTTTTAATGATAGGTGGTAGTACGCTTTATCGCCTCTAAGAAAAAAAAAATATGATATCTTACCAGTATCTAACTTGGACCACCGCCCATAACTAACTTATTGGACTCGCATCTTATGATACCCACAAAAATGTTTTTTTTTTTAAGTAAGTACCCGCACCGGGTTTACTAACAAATATTAGTTTTTATTCTATGCATGTTCTCATGTAAGTGACGATATCTATTGTCTTTATGAGAAATAAAGTTCTTAAACCAAAAAAAAAAAATCTATATTTAGTGTCACCATATGTAGGTTCTTATAAGAAGGTGTAGCAATCAGTGCGTGGGTGATGTCTTAGTAAACAAATCAAGCCGTTTTATTTGCGGTTCCGACACTGAGGTTGTTTGTTTCCGAAATGTTTATGTAGCTATTTTGTTGTAAACCGTTTAATAAAATTGACTGTCTTAATTCCATGCTGAATTTTCTAGCAGACGCTGAGAGACGTAAACGTTTTTGTAATAAATATCACTATTTAGATAACAGTATTTTTTATAAATTAATGTAGTTAAGTATCATTACTGTAAAGTAATATTATTTTAACACTGCCCATTACATGTAAAAGAGAGTAATGAGACACCCCGTTGGAACAAACTTGCTTTTGATAAGTTTGGCTATATACTAGTAACATAATATTATGTCAGTATTAATAACATGTACATTTACATATTTTATATTAACAACGTTTGAAAGTATAATTATGAAGTTTGAGCATAATCAAGAATTAAGAAAACTGCAGAATACTGCAGAATATTTGAAGAATGTAGAGCTGGACTGTAGAAATAGCATTTGTTTATAAAATGGCGATATACATAATGTTTTTATTACAGGGATGATATGTTATTAATATTCAAGGGTATTTATTACAGAGAATGACAAGAATGCTATTCGATGTTGATAATGTATAAACACGGCGGTGTTCATCAAATGCATGAAAGATAAGGAAAAAAGATCTGCTAATTCAATTTATGAAATTTTTTAAGGACATCCTCCAGCCTCCTGTATCTAATTCCTTAAGACATTGATTTTAAGAGACTAGATAGATGTTTTCAGACTGGACCTATGGAATTCGTTTCTGTCTGATTTTCTGTGTGTGTTTGATTAGACACAAACATAAACTTCTTTGAGGTTTATTAAAACTAAACTTTCCTCCAAAATCAATTGCTGAGCAATCCTAAATAATGCAATCGCAAAGAAATTAGAAGATCGCGTTACAAACCTCCTAAAAAGTTCTAAAAGTCAAACAAGATCATTGACGTGAATAGGCAAGGAAGCAAAGACGACGAATAATCAAATAATGTTAACCTGCATTCATCAGTCGGCGAGTACAGCTGTGTTTTGAATGGACAGGCCGAGTTACCTTCTAATGCTATAACCTATCTCAATACAGGTCGCCTTGAAATAGCTAAGGCTATTCAGCACTTCCCCGCTCCAGACGGTGCTTTATTTCTTATTAGAACACGCATAAAGGGGAACCTTCAACTTGAAAATTAAATAAGCTAAGGTCAACGTAACAAAGCCAAGCGAGGCATTAGGCTGCATCTAGACGACTAGACTATGAAGCATTCATTCAATCGTCGTGCAGGGGGAATTCTAAAGCATATCCGGCTATCGAAATCACTGTGAATACTAAATCGGCACACAACTTCTCATTATGACAATACATGATTATTATTTTTGATGGCCGAATATTTTTGTTTGTTATGATTTTCGATTTAAATAAAAGCTATTTATTTCTAAAAAATTATTGCAATAATAACATTAAAGTTAAATAATTGTGAATACTAAATTGTCTAGTATATTTTTTTACGGCTGATTAGAGTAGCATATTAACTTTTACGTGTTTAATTTAATATCTTTAGCAAAGTATTGTATTACCCATATTTTATACGTTTTCATATTTTTAAAGATAAATTAATATACATTTGATTTTTTTGCAATGCAACTAAATATAAACTTAATTTAAAAGTAACCGAAACACTAAAGTAGACATTATGTTCTTGAAACCAATTTAACTCAATACTTAACTTTGTTTTTGTTAAAATAAGGTGACTGGTTTCTTTCAAATCATAAATAATAATTATTTTCATCTATACAAAATATATATTTTTGGGGTTATCATATAAAGAGTTTTAGTAGTTTGCAAATTCCCATGACACGGCCGTAGCTCGCTAGCGACAATTCACCAACTTGTCTTATGTCGAACAAGAGAGTAACCGTTTTTACGTCCTGTCAACATTCATTTTTGAGTAATAATAACATCCAATGCTATTCAAGGCCCTGGTCCAGACACAAAACCCATTGAAACTCATTGTTTCTCTCCAGACGAGACGTTCAGACTCACCCCTCCTTCGAAACCTCCGAATGAGTTGCACTGGTTTTGAATGAATTCCTTATGCGGTGCAATTTTACCATTGGGAATAAAAACATTCTTTTTTTGTCTTTTATTAAAGATCGTACGTACTTGTTTCGAGATCCAGTTCAACTATAAAATCCGTTATTCGGTCTCCACATTTTAATCATAAAGACCCGAATAAGAATGAAACACGTTACTAAAGAGGATGT
This sequence comes from Ochlodes sylvanus, assembly GCA_905404295.2. NCBI lineage: Eukaryota > Metazoa > Arthropoda > Insecta > Lepidoptera > Hesperiidae > Ochlodes > Ochlodes sylvanus. The sequence continues at coordinate 9,401,130 of FR990130.1, read as the reverse complement.
AAAAATAACTTTTATGTCACGACACACTATCAATATAGCGGTTTATGGTGGAGGATATTTCATTAAGTACGTTATCATTTACTTTATTAGTTTGGTAATGTTAAATAATATTGAAATGACTGAAAAATAATTGGATTCTTCAAAAATCTATGTAATTTATCATTTCTTTGAACTTATTATTAGGCCTACATTTAATCGACCAAAAAATATCAAAGCAGGCAGATGTTTGAGCCCGCGCTTCCACGCACACCATAATAAATATTCGGCTCTCTCTCTAACATCGTGCAATGTGTAAGGTCGGAAAAGGATAAAATTCTACGAATAGGGGTTGAAACGAGGGTGTGCCACGTGACCTTCCTGTATGCGTTCCTACACACGCACACAACCAAAGCAAGGGAACCCTCGATTATTTTATTGATCCCAGGACGAAATCACTGCAATCATTCAATCTAAATTTTGCAGAGTCCTGTTTATTGAACTGCCTTGATATTTGATTACAAAAGTTTTGAATCAACTTTAATGTCGCTTTTTTATATTATGACGATATCACTTTGATAAGAAACATATTTAACGTTATTCGGTGTAGTCTATGTACTGGTAGGCTAAGTAATAGTATTTGCTTTTGATAAGTAATTACATTGAATATCTTAAAGGTTTCGGTGGGTCCTTGTTGAGAGAGAATATTTGACTAATTTGTTACATTTATGCAATAATATAACTACTGTTCATAGTGCATGGCGTGAACTATAAAAACCCACTTCCGTAGACATTAAAGCTGCCATAAACAATCTAAGAGGGATCTCCGACAAAATGATATCATTACCTCATTGGTTCGAGGAGCAAGAAAAACACACTACTGGACTCGCATATCATATTACTACTGAACTGTCATCAGCCGCCACCCACGCGGTGCCTTTTTGTTTTTTGATAATCTTTTTACGCAACTAAATATATTTCCTGTTAGAATGACAAACAAATGTTCATTGACTCGAATTTTGGTTTTTGAGTGACTTGTTAGACAAGAGTGATGGATTTGAAATGACTTTCGACCTGCGAGACAATTATGCTTCCGATTCTGATTGTTTCAAATTACACGTTTAACAAAACGGAGTTGAAAAGTAGAAATAATGAAGCAAAATCTAAATTAACAATGATACGAGTATACTCGTATGTGGGGCATTAAAAAGTTGCGTGCGAACGAAGGATTTGTGTGTGGGCGGTAATAAGGTATCTGATTGTAAAATAGTTTTGAATTCTGATTTTATCTGCCCATCGATTAAGCATTTGTGGGAAATATATCAAGTTTTATAAAACCTCAGGCTTGAACATTGAGCTGACGGGGCGTAGGTAGCGATATTAATCGCTACCCTTCTGTACGAACTACTTTTACGATTCAGCGGTCATGTTACGGTGTAACGTCCAAATCGAATTTTGACATTAATAAGTAAATATTAGTTATGGACATCAGTAACTGTCCGTTAATGGCTTTGGTTACTTAGATATGAATATCGGTTTTTGTTCCACAAATTACCTCCATATCCCGTTGATCTACCTTAAGCGTATGTGCTAGCACTAGAGTTCATTCTTAGCAGCGTACGTCATAACGGACAAGAAGTACTTTTTGTAGACCTTAGACTTAAGGTACTGTTGTATTGGGGACGAGAAAACGTGACGAAACTTTCGAAAGGCTGTCCAGCCCAAATTATTACGCCTACCAATTTCACGGTTGAAGATGTTATTTATTAGATGATTATCCAATTATAATCAAAAGACAATAAAGGTGTGTCAAATGACACAATAAAAATCAAAAGACATGATATCACAGACATGATCATAATCAAAGATTTTATTGCATTTTATGAAATTAAACGCCAACGGACGTTAACTCATATTTTTGGATATAATTGGTAGATACTTTTGATACCTGGATTTTGTTTGGCGGAAGATTTGACAACCATATAGTGATTTTAGAATTTTCCTCTGATTTTAAGAATGTTTAAGTATCCGCAATCATTATATAAGTTTAAAATTGCTATGAGTGTTGGTTTCTCTTATAGAAATTTCTAGAAAAAAATCCGTCCAGCATAAGTCTTACTGTCTCTAATATTATGGTTTACAATTAAGGCGGAAGCTTCAAGCATTTTTGTTTAGTGATATTTTTTGCTACACGATCAGATATTATCTGTGATGGAATATTCAGAAATAAAAAGTCAGTGGGTAGCTGCGACAGGACTACCGTGGACACAACGTTGATTTACGAGAAATAAAATTTTGGGACGTTTTTAGCGGCGCAATTAAAATATTTAAGAAACCTCCCACAGTGGGTGGTGCGAGATAATTCTCACGAGGCTATTAAATATAATTTTATTTGTTTTTGTTCATGTTTTTATGTTCGGTCGGCGAAATGTCACTGCATTTTCGTTGCAAACATTTGGGCTGTTTGACGTGTTTTATGACACTACGATTATGTACGGTGGCGCTTCCTCATTATTCCTTTTCTTTGCTCGAGTTTCCTTATCAGTTCTTGGATAATAATTCGTGAAGCTTTTGTCTCCGTCTTAGTTTTTTTCTGCGGAACTAATTTAGTCTGTAAGCGTGTCGGCTTTTGATAAAAGGTTTCGGTTAAAGGTAATTTTCTCAAAATGAAGTAGGTACTAACTACGTAAATTATCTAAAACTGTTTTCTATTTTAATTAGTTACCATTATATTGATATTTTAAATCAGGTACCTAGTATAAAACAATCAACTTTCATTATTGTTGAATAACATTTTAATACATAAGTTTATTATTAAAAGGTTTATTGCATGACATACAAAATAAGAAAAAATATTATATGGTATCATTACAATTAATTGGCATTCATTCAAAGAACCAACCCTTTCGAGCTCGATTGATGAGTCTCGTCTGGTTGTGTGTCAACATTCATAACAACTCGATGTTATCAACGCCCTATGCATTTATTGCTGCATCAAAATAAATTCGGTTATAAACGATTTGTGAAATGCGTTGTCAGCATGACGCGATCGAGCTTAGTAGAACCGAACCTTTTTATACGACAAACAGTATAATAGTTTTGTCCCCGACCAACATTGTGATGAAACGTCTTAGTGAATTCACAGCATGTGGTTGGCGGCCGATCACCGCTTGGTAGCTGCCACCCGCTTTGAAATGTTACTTAAAATTAACATATTACGTTCATTTTTAACCCCTTGCATTAAGTAGATGTCAGAAGGCAGGTCGATAGTAAAGGATTGAATTAAAATTATTTATCTTTATGATACGAGTGGCAACGGTGCATGTCATCGCCTGGGTGAGTCGGTGGTATAAATAAGCTGTAGCTGAGTGGAACTTAAATCACATACAGAGGAACATCGCGGCGTGTAATGTTGTCTATTGCAATAATTTCCGAGGCGTCAAAACGAACGGCGCGGGCGCAGGGTGTCGGCGCAACGAGAACAATTTAATTGAATAAAATTAGCCAATAAACTTCGCTTGTCGAAGTCTACCACAATGGCATACCGCCTCCGAAGCTTGCCGACCGTAAAGCAGTCTTATTTACTGGCGTCCTCTTTGGGAATCCACATTAAGTAGTCTCAATATACACTTGGGAACATTAACATGTGTTCATACCTTAGGAAGCAATAGGTTTCGCGGCGATTGTTTCGTAAAAGGTTTGTTATATCGCTCTTTTAGGAGAATCCCGAAGCGCTGGCGTATTTGTAACGAGAGGCTGCTTACGACTGTTTGTAAAATATATTTACGTACCTGAAGAAAAACTATTAGAGAATAATAAGAAATGTTTTGTTTCAATAATGGTTTTTGTTGTGTATATCTATATGTGTATATGTGTATTGTTACCAACACATTGCTGACAGTAGAAAGCATGAATCTGTTTTATTAAACACATAACTACTATAGGTATAGACCGTGTACCTATGTATGTACATATTATTTTAGTTATGTCTCTAAAGTATTAAGTTTGCGTAGTAAAAAAATGGGATTCCAGTTGATTTAAGAATATTTTAAGTTCGTTCGTGCTTCTCATTTAACCACATGAATATAACGGGTTCTGAAAACAAAAGTTCCTTTAAATAACACTTGCCGTTTGTGACATGGCAATTTAAGTAGGTATTTTACTGTCAAGAAAGTGCTAAATTAGTATATTCGCATCACATTATACCTGTCAAGAAAAATAACCGTTTTTACGTCCAAGCAACACTCAAACGATTATTCCAGGGGCTATAATAGCATTTTAAGGTCAAGTAATAATAGTCACATGCAATTTACTTTGAAGTATTATTTTTTTAACTCACTAGGACCGCGTGCCCTATAAAACAAATATATCAAATAACATCAGGTGGGATTGTTGTCAAGGAACAAGGATTAACTTAGCATCGTATAAAGAAAATGTTAAATTTGACTTTTCTGACATTAAGAACGATGAAAGAATAGTTTAGCCTCAAAGATAAATTTCAGTTTAAAAGCTCTTATTACGCCATTTACTCATTTAAACATTAAGGCCATTCATACGATCCTGCCCGCACTTAAAGATCGGCCACGAAAATTGCCGTCAGTAACGACTTTAGTACTTATCTACATATATTATGTGCGACTGTCACAATACAAATACGAAATGTCGCCGAAGCGTGCCTCTGTTAATTTGTGTAGCGGTACAATGGTATAATTATGAGTAATGGCTCATAGCCCGGCGCCGGCGCTAACTTGATCGACAAAGTTAAGCAACAGCGGGCGCGGTCGGTAGTTGGATGGGTGACCGCTAGTGGAAAAACTTTGAGCACTCCCATGCTTCGGAGGGCACGTAAAGCCGTCGGTCCCGATTGTTACCATTTGGTAGCAGTCGATAAGCAAAGCGAATGCCTTCGGGCGGCTTAATAATTTCCATCAGTTGTGTTGGCCACCAACCCCTCCACAAATCCGCACTGGAGCAGCGTGGTGGAGAATACCCTAGGCCTCCTCAGGTATGAGGAGGACCGTGAGAGGAGACCCGTGCCTAGTAGTGGGCCATTAATGGGTTGAAGCCAGTCAGTACAAGTACATGTCCTATTTGGAGTCTTAATTTTTGTACACCTCATTATATCGAGCTGAAACAAATTTTTTATCCGTCGCACAAACTTCATTCCCTAAGTGCAGACAGCAATACTTGCCAATTATACCGTTATACCTACGTGTCTGAATCTTAGTTAGTGGTTTATTAGGATATCCATGATTTGATTTATTGCTGAATTCTAAATTAATATTTTATATAATAGTTAATTATGTTCTCTTTGGAATTGGAAATAAAAAAAAAACCTTAGGCTTCTGCGTGATTAATAGAGTAGGTAGGTACCTATATTTTGTAAAACTATAAAGCTTCCGGTTTTAATGTTTAGTTTAGTAGTAATCTTAGTCTGTTTCTATATTTTGATAATACGGTATCCTCACAACAACTCACAAAAAAGGTTATAATAAAATGCAGGAATCTCCCGAAAAAACGGGTATCATGGAAGTCGTTGTCATAAAGGATTTCGCTATTAGCAACTGTTACTGTTCGTGACAAATGTTGGTCGGCGCTTTGGCGGCACCGATAATGAGACGGCGCGGCGCGGCGCGGCGAGCGGCGGAGAGACAAATTTTATCTCATAAATATCTCCTGATGCGTCGATCTGCATCTTTAATTTAGTATTCGCGATATCGATATCGTAATTCATTGAAGCCTTTGTTACGTCACTTATTCAAGGAATAGTTGCGAGTATGAATTCTCGTAGTCATTTTTTAGGGTCCCGTGGACCGAACTGATCCGATGTACTTATCTCATGAAAAATCGGAACCCTTATAGAATTATGTTTGTCTGTCTGTGTCTCTAACTCCATGTCTGTTAAACAGATTGATCTAATACCATTGACATATAGTAATATATTATGTCAATGTCTATCATTGACATATTTTATTAGAATGTTCCTATTGAAAATATTTTGAATTTGGCGCATTAAGTTTAATGACGCATCCGTCATTCAGTTAATTAATGATCAACGTTGGACATAAATTAAAAAATGATAAAAAAAAATCTTTTTAAAATCAATTGCAGGTCCTGGCCGTATAAATAGATATGTACATCAACATGATATAGATATATATCAACATGAATGCATGCATATACATATAAAAATGAATATGCGTGCATATGAAAATAAATAATTTTAAAATGACTACGAAATACCAAATAAATATTTATAGATATTAACTAGGTACAGAAACCACCCTAGCTAGCTAGCGAGGAAAATAATTAGCAATGAATAAGTAAAGTTGTAGGTAGGGATTTAACAAAAAAGTTTTTGAATGTATTTACAATATAAAAAAAGAGCATAAACTAAGTTAAACATTTCATTTTGACCGGATTCTCATGAGCATTGACGAACCCGGTCAACTTTGGAGCGCTATAAATGAAATAAAAAAAAATTATAGAGAAAATTTTTCCTCAAAAGACCCTACAAGATTGGTCTGAAGTAATTTTTTTGTAAAATGTATAAAAAGAAAGTTATAGAGCGATAAATAGTTTTTTTATAGAAATTATCTCAGTTTTTGCATATAATATGAAACTTCTTTAATTTTAAATTTAGGGCAAAAAGTTATAAAATATGAACATAATACATAGGTTTGCTTCTAATTATCTATTTCTATTAATCTGTATTAGCTAGGTCAACTGGATCTGTCTGAAGTATGATTAAGCTATTAAGTAGGTAGGGAGCTACAATAACACCCCGTTACCAATTGTAAGGTGTCCGGCCCGACAATATCGAGCAACAATGTCATTTCTATCAAGTTAACATAAATGTTCGGCTTATTTTTTTTTACTTTGTATACTTACCGCTTGACTACGATCCCATCTGATGGTGAGTGGTAACGTAGCTCTTAGATGGTAACGCGTTAACTTAGAAAACAACTCACTCTTGACTTAAATTTGGGTGACATTATAACCGAACGGTAACACTGACGCAGACAAGTTGTTCCAGTCCTTCGCGGTACGCATAACAAATGATGCGCCAAAGTGCGACTTTTACTATAACATAATAAACGTACTTATAAAATGTTTGGTCAATAGAGCGTGCGACATTTTGTCCATACACGATGAGACAGAGCGGTTACAGGGTAAAGCTAAAATAAATAATAAGACTGAAAAACAATATAAAATAAACAAGCAAAAGTTCCTCACGCAAACATCGCATTTTGCGAAACAGAAGACAATTTACAAAAGCATACAATGTGTACAGCGATCTTCATAAATGTAACTTTAATAAATGGTACAGAACAAGAATAACTACAGTTTCATCGCATCTCATAATAAAGTATCTTTTTGTCAGGTACACTTAATAAGCAGAATATTTATTATAGGCAATTCTTCACTACAATTGACTATAAATTATGATCAAGCATCTATTTCTTAAAATAAAAAATATTAACACTGTGAATAACAGAACACACTAGTATAATAAAATATTTCATAAAGTTTTAAGTTGCACTATGGAATATAACAATTTAAATTAATATGCCAAATTTTTGAACTGTCCAAGACAATACCATTAACATTTTAACATTATCACTGATCACAGACAGAAGATTGCGAGTCTGCCATCATTTAATGTTGAACATATTTAAATAAATCGACTGTTTATCTTGCAGAAGCTAGCTTGAGGGCGCAGTAAACTTATTCTCTTAACGAGACTTCCTGAAGCCCCAATTTGCTTAACACAGACATATGGAGACACAGAAGCAAACCGCACACGTCGTCCATTCAACCTGCAATCCTTTATGCAAATAGGTACAATATGACGTTGGCTTTAATAATTATGTTAACAATGTGGGCGTTTATGAAAATAATTATGAAGGATATCTCTATTAAGTATAAAATATTTTGGTTTTAACGAAGATATTTTACAATTTTGCTGATCATTCAACTAGTTCACTGTATCTTGGAATAATTTAACATTTATCATCAGAATACAAATTTAAAAGGAATCACTTAACACATTGTATGTTAGGTATTTAGTGACTATTTCTTATTGGACAAAACACAATACACGAAAATAGCAACGTTTAAGATTTAGAATTTCGATTAAAACTTAGCAAGTTGTTAAAAACTCCGCGACCGTTCATAATTTACTGAACAAACCGCGATAAGGGATGTAAACAAGCTGGTAAAAATTGGCATTTAGAGATTTGCCCGTGGAAAAAGTGGCGGCAGTTTACTGTCACCTGTTTTTTGGTGGATATCGCTGAGGTTTCTACCTCCCGTGATCTAATAAACACTTATCGGGACCCCATCTTAAGGAGCAAAGAAATATAGCATATTTAAACAATTTATAGCCGCCGCAAAACAAGGGATTCGCTGATAAGCCTCTGGTTTTGCGATAACTTATATTAGTTCCGTACCGGTGCGGAGAATAACATCTTTTGATCGACTTTTAAAATAATGGTCTTTCAATCCGATTGTGTTTTTTAAATCATGTTTAATTGTATTATGAGTTATGAGTCTTGATGAATGTATTGTTATTACTTTTTATTAATCAATGCTAGAATATACCTAATTATGTTGCAAATAATTATAGGGACTTTGGCGATCTATGAACGTAAATAATTTCTAATCGATTTTTAGAATAGTTCATCAGATAATCAAGTAATATAAAATTTGTTTTCCATTCTATTATTTTGCTTGTTTTACAATGACTCGTTTTAAAATATTTTTGAACAGTAGAAATTCCAGGATTTTTTGTATTAAAAAATAGTGGTTTAATTAATGAAGATGTGTTCAATAACAGCAATAATTTGCTATTTTAAATATATAATGAGGTCTAATGAACGAAAATTTGGCGATGACATGCTATTAGACGCATAGGAATTGTTTAATTGACATGATTGTTCCAATTATAAGGTCCTTTTTTTGCTATATCTTCTTCATATTTATGTCACAAATAGACTGTCTGTGACACTTATAATAAATTCATATAACATTATGCAAGTAACGACAGCAAAAACAAACGTTTCTCACAGTATTTATATTGTGTTTAAATATTGTGACCTGTCGTGTATGAGCTTTATATGTAAAGACACCGAAGTATCCTGCTCATAAAAGTGTAACGGTTGTCAATATTGTTAACGGGTATTAATTACAAGATCGAGCTTTGATGTAACATGATCTTTTTTGCCGACCGTAACCACTTTGACGTCTCAATTCATTCAAGGAAATAAATATTGCTAATAGAGTCGTTGTGAGTAAATTATTGACACATCGATGATTATTAAGCCTGACCATATCATTAACATTCTAAAAATTAAGATAGGTCAAGAATTGTTTCTTGAAATGATATAATTAATGTATACGTGTTGTTTATTTATTTAAAATGAGGTTGTAAATTGATGTTTTCAAACAATAATTACTAATCGAAGATTATTTAATTAAATGAAGTCTAATAAATTTTCTATAACTAGTTTTGTATTTGAAATCGCAGTTTTACTAAGATGTCCAATTACTAATACTCTTGTCGCAAGCTTTTATAATTTTACTCTTGATATTATACGAGTACATATTACAATTAAGTAGTAAAAGAAATTTATCAGGTCATTTGGTCCAGTGATTAAACTACCAACTTTTTACCTTTAGACGACTTTTTCTCTACAGTTAATGACACTCAATTGATGACCAGCAGTTAAGTGAGAGCGTCACTACAAACGTATTATTAATACATATTTTTTTCTAACCAAATCGTTATCTGACGCGAGAATCCTTTCAATCCATCCATTCTATTGTTTTTGAACCACTTTTTGTATTGATATCAATATTTTTTCCGATGGGAGTAACGATAAAATAGTGATTTGTTCGGAACAGATATCGAATGAGATGCCTTTAGGCCTCTTATGAAGCGTTTATCATTCGGCGGCAACCTTTCTTTAGTATGTTAATCTTTTATTGTTACATAAAAACTAGTTCACGTTTGAATGCAAGACGAAATTACTATGTCCAAACAGACTGATAAACTAACATGTTCTGTATTGAATTGGTTTAATTTTCTCCGACTTATTAATGTAGTATTAAAGTGCATTAATTAAGCTTACGTTCAACTAAATCCGACAAATATTCCGTCCTAATGGAACATTGATCAAGTATTAAGCTCTATTTTTTATTATAATCATGTGTATATGCCGATGTTGAGGTCCTGACAATATGGGATTTGTGCTAAGTAGGTCATAAAATATCTTTGATTATTATGTCGGTAGCTTTAACTGTTGCAAATGGGAACTTAATATATTTCTTCACTAAATACTCCTCGTGATCTCACGGTATTTTATTAATTTTTTAACCATTGATTGTACATCAACGGTATCAAATCGTGTATTTTTATTAGTTTTTTAACCATTTGGTTTCGTTTTCTCTTTTATTGGAAACTAGTTAGCATCTGGTTTATCATAATAACATGTATCTAATTGGCCACAATGACTTAAAAAAATATTTTTCCTTTGGATGTCGTTAATGTATAAGTTGAAAACATTGGGCCATAGATTGGTATATATGAGCATTTTGTTTATTTCATTACGAGTAGTTGCAACATGTTTAATATTACAAAACTAAAACTACGTACTACTACTAAGATTTGATCTGAACATCGATAAAAAACATCGAGTATTCGAAAATAAACAAACTATAGCGCCTTTTAACCGCATTTTCTAGTATCTATTATCTAGTATCTATCTCCGATAAGTTATAAATGAAGAAGTTAATTATTGAAATATATTATATAATAAAAATAATTTTGAAATTCAGTTCTCAGGATTGTACGTAAATAATCCGCATAACCATAAGAAAAAATCCATTTGCAAACCACCCTTCGCAGATTTTTCATTAAATCTATAAGTCAAAACTGAAGCATGCATTTGTAGTCATGTGAAATTAGGTATATTTTTAAAACAGAAAAATGTCCAAATATTACAAAATCATTTCCTTTCCAAGCCATCAAAGCAGACATATAATTACGTATCGATTTATATTCCGATTGAGATGTATTTGCGTTGGTTGAGATTTAGTTAGTATGATTGATATTCTGCTGGTATAATTTCGTTTTAGATCCCTAAAAGGTTCGATGAAAATTAATAGAGATGTTTGTTTTAGTGTGGCTAGTCGCCGCGGGCGCCGTACGTATTCCTATCTATAATGAGGTGTCCGACTTGGTGTTTGATTTGTAGTAAGGGAGCCTATTCACTTGTTTCCTATCAAATGGATATCTTATCTTCTCTTTCTATCAGTCCTTGTACTGTAGTAAGGGTACAAAACTCTCCATTGCGTCTCATTAGGATTTTTGCTGCCGTTTACGTATTATACAAATTCTATTTATGATATTGTGAGGCAATTAAGAAAATAAAGCGAAGAAAATTACAACCCACGACCATCCTATTACTAGATTTTGATCTTCTTTTTTCATTGAACATTGTACAGGGAATCCAAAAAGTTTATCTTCTGATATGGAAACAACGGATAATATAGATTTGTACATAGTAATTTAACTTCACAATTAGATGTGTAATCTGTCAAAAAATATAATTTTATAACCATTAAAAAAATCAACATTTTTGTATTCATTGGATATAAGTAAGCAAGTAAGTACCTAATTGGATATATAGTAATGTTATTTTGCTACTAACGCCATCTGCTAGAAAAACAACCTAGAATAACATCCCTTCAACAGCACTAAACTCAATATTCTAATAATTTTATTAAGTACATACATATAGTGTATGTATATAAGTATATACATATAGTAGTTAATCTACTTTATACTAGACTAGCTGCCCCAGCGAACTTCGTACCGCTCTATAATTAATAAACAAATAATAATATGGTGACATATCGACATCAGCGCCACCTACCGGGTCCAATTGTAAATCAAAACCATTCTTGGATACACCTGAAGACACACAAAAAATTTCAACCGAATCGGTACAGCCGTTTTTGAGTTTTAGCGTGACTAACGCACAGCAATTCATTTTTATATTATATGATATAGCCTATGTCACCCGGGGATAGTGTAGCTTTCCAACAGTGAAAGAATTTTTCAAATCGGTTCAGTAGTTTTGAAGCCTATTCGATGCAAACAAACAATCAAATCTTTCCTCTTTATAATCTCTATTATATAAAAATAAGTCGGGTTTTCCTTCCTGACGCTATAACTCCAGAACGCACGAACCGATTTCCACGGTTTTGCATTCGTTGGAAAGGTCTCGGGCTCCGTGAGGTTTATAGCAAAGAAAATTCAGGAAAAATTTCAATAGAAAAGCGGGACACCAAACGAAATGTTACATAACACGAAGCCATCTGGTGGCGAAAAGGAGTTCGCCGGGTTTGCTAGTATTAGTATAGATATAGATGACACCACTAGAATAAGGTTGTATGTAAAATAACGGCGGAGTTTTAGCGGGAAAGCGACAATGTCACATAGCCCTAGATACCCGTTAGAAAAACTACGCGAGCCATCACAAAGCTCAGCTTTTTCCTAGTATATTTACATTAAAAGGACCATATTTCTGTTTAGTTTATACAATTTCTCTGAACATACTTCAGTAGGAGGAAATATACAAAACCTGTAGTTAATATAAAAAACATTTGTACTATATTAAAAAAAGAATATTGCCTTAAGTTATTATTAAAATTAGACAAGCTACATTTTCAAATATCGATAGATTTATCTTCAAATTAACTCCTGGTAGTTGTACAGTCACACTTACAAGTGCCGCTTCTGAATCAGGTTAAAATTATTGATTCATAAATAATAATAACCCCTCATATTTTTGTTGTCTTGATGACAAGGATTGCACCTATTCTAGCAAGATTAAATAGGTGATTCCAGAGTAGCCGTGGGTATCGCCTACAGCCTTACGTGATTCTATCTAAGTATCTAAGTGGCAAGTTTGAATGAAATCCGATGAGGTATTTAATAATTAACTGGTCCATGACTAGGAGTTTATGTTAGGTAAATAAAGTCACACGTATTTTAAGTAGAAAAGAAAGAAGGTTTAGGTATAATTATAATTTATGTAAGTCGTGTGTGTGGTTGAAATATGACGATAAATGTTAAGAAAGTCAGAAAAAGTCAGGTGGCCTGGGAGATTTCAGCGAAAACGCTGACTATTATTATAATATTCCTATTTTATAGGTCTACAATAAAGTCGGCGATGGCATAACGTCTATCTTTTAAGGAAAGCTATTTAGAGGGATACAGTATTAATCCTTATCGACTTAAATTATGATAGTCACCTGAAGCATTTCAGGCACATTATGATAAGCCTATACACCATATAATTTAAATGGATCTCCCAGGAGTAATCGCAAAATTGAAAACTAACGCGTGGGCAAATAAATTTGTGCGCGGGGGTCTGTCTAACATTTTTTGAGTCAGGGTGCTAAGGGACAGGTTTCGAAGCGAAGCGAAGCAGGTTTACTAGTTATAGGAATAAAATATAGTTGGAAAACTTAGCATAGTTTTTCATTTTATTATGAGATTATTAATAGCTAATAATATTATTATTTTTAATTTTGTGGCTAGCTATATAGAAAGAAGAAGAAAAACGTTAAGAAAAATATCTTTATGACTACAAACAAGCAGACAATAATATTTTATTAGCTTCCTTGTTTTTCTACGTATACTATTTTGATAGTATTGCCAAATGCAGTTTGTATGGACTATTGGATAGGTAAGTACATAAGGACGTCGCGAATATTTCCGTAAGCCATCTGTCCGTCATTCAAAACGTTTTGTGATATCGCCGATACCAGTCATTCAGTCAGAGTCACTCTGCCAATTAGTAGCACTAAAATTGTACGTTGCATTTCTCGATTATCGGCAATTCGATGGTCAAACGTCCTGTCGCTCCGGCGGCATTATGTCCCACCGTCACGGTACTTACGAGTAAAGACAGGCAATCATGTAAATTAGGGAATTTACGCCCAATGCACAAAGTATACACCGCGCATGTTATAAAACTTCAAACGATTGCTGGCACGGAGTGGACATTTTGCTTTTAAAATTTTGTCCACTTTTCATAACTCATGGGCTCTTTAAGCGTGCGTCCATATTAAAGTCATAATTTAAAGTTATGGCTCATAATCATTTTATTTTGAATTTCACGAACTCTAAAAACTGGATTATTCAAACGAGTGCATGATTTAATAACATTAACGTTATAATATAGAGTTTTACCGGGTCGACGGGTTATGTTAAAATGTTAATAACATGTATAACATGTTCTACACCGTTATTAAAAACTCGACGCTTTTATTGAATCATCAGTGCGTATGTCAAATGTTAACTGTAATCTATCAAGTGACGTAAAATGTTATAACACGTCGCGAGCCGAGCGTCCCGTCTTTATAATAATTTCCATAACATGTACTCTAGCTAAAAATTAATCTAAAAGCTCGCTTCACTCGAAGCTATTTCGCACGCATCACTGCGATCTGCTGAAACTGTTGCTGCTGTGAAAAAAAACTTTAATAATTCCAATTAACCCTAATAATAGGCTCCGGGCACAGTGAAGAGGCAGCGCGATTAAAAAGACAAATTCCTTAACCACTAGAGTACAATAGCAGGTTGTGAGCATTCCCGACCGTTCGATCGAAGCTGCCTTTTATTAATAGACCAATGACCGGTAGCAGCCACGCTCGCCATACTGAGCAATATGATTAACACAAAGCTGATACATAATAAGCGATATTGGGACCAGTTCGGAGACCTATTGGTATAATGCGAAACCACAGCAGGTTTTCGATCCTACCCATTACAGGGTATCCTGGTGACAAACGCATACTTTCGTGTTGGCTGATTCAATCTACGGTTCAATGAATAAAGGCATAAAGATCTATATGACAATATTTTGTTATTATTTCATTTTCGGGTTCCGTGCAGATATACTATTATGGTATCCATTTTTCCTCAATTAATGGATTACCCATTCACATTGAAAATAAAATAATGTTATAAAAGACGTAATCAGAAATTTCAAGATAATTTAAGAGGTATAATTTTTTTTTGTAAGTAGAGTTTTCCATAGATTTTTTTAGGTAGGCAACCTATTTATTAGGTATAAATTTTTTTTTACCTAATAAATGTAAAATAAAATCGCAACCTAAAAATTGGAAAAAAGTTAAATTAGTTATCCGGTATTACTCGTTCTCGTGTTAACATAAATTTTGAAGTTACGTCTTTATTCGGTTGGCACCGACATATTCGTAGTCTTTAGGACGCAGACGAAACATTATGCTGGTATTACTGGCGCGAGGAGTCAGCTCCTGATACTTAATAAGCGGTACTCGTATGAAATGTTGTTTTCTTAATAGGTACATATGTACGAGCTTTAATTAACGAAGACTCAGATGCAGATCTGGCACGTGACTTCAGTATCGGAAACCAATCGCGGCAGCGTGGTTTACGGTTTTATAACGACTATTTAAATTTAATAATTTGTATGCAAAAGTGTCATGAGAGTATTCTCACAGAGGGTCATTTAATTAGTAGATTTAATGTATTTAAAAAATCTCATTAAGTTGTGGCTTAGTTATATCGATTGTGGCGTTTTATCAGCCCTGAATGTTTCCCACGTTATCGGCTCTAAGCGGCTTTCAATTTGAGATTATATTTTAATTTTATTGAGATCAAGGAGTTTACTTTTTAATTTCAGAGATTTATTATTAAATTGAAATCCTCAGTTAATTAATTTTATTTCAAAAATTTGATTTGACACATTTAGTAACCTTGAAAAGTGATGTTAGAACAAAACTGTTTTGCTTGCATATTCCACGTTTAAACTAAGTATTGCAAGTATAATAATATGCCTCGATAAATACTCCACAGAATAGTCGTAAATAATATGATTTAATAATATTAGATTAGAATTTTAATTAGGTATATAACAATTTGACGACCCGGATGGCGCAATGGTTAACACGCCGGATCGCCGTTCCGAGGATCCTGGCTTCGATTCCTAGCGAGGCGGAAATTTGAAAGATGACTTTAACTTTCTGTCATTGGTCTGGGTGTGTGTGCTTGTCATGTGTGTTGTCCGTGGCACCCACGACACAGGGAATCTTAGTGTGGGGCTATGAGTGTGTAGCGTTATTAATTATCTATTATTATAAAATTATTCAATATGAAAATAAGTCAACAATATTATTAGGTTCACAGTTATCTCTGGAATTCAGAAAATAATCTCAGTTTCAAAACTATACGAGCTTATAAATATGTGATGAAAAACGGTGAATGTTACGCTTGTGATGGACAGTTTAAATACATACTCGTATATCAGGTACGTTTGGGATAAAGTTATCGCAACTTTCCATTTTTAGATTTTTTAATGTTGGCTAGTTGGCTCTCAAGATTCTTTAATGGTTGCACAAAATCCTTTATTTTTGTTTATCGGTCCGTGGGGACTTATCTTGACAATTAAGGTGACGAAAGGCCATTAATTAGCTTAATGTCCAGGCATCAATGTTTCCTTTCGTTTGTTAGTGACTCGTAGATGACTAAAATAGCCGTCTATGCGTTTATTAAGTACATCAAGACCCTAGTAGGAATTCTTCTTTTAATGAACGTACCATATTTATTGTTAGTGATTATAGCCGTCCTTTATTGTTTTCGTTTACTTATATTAAGGGGGAACATGTACCTACATATTTCATTCGAAATTAAATTTAATAACTTTTCCGCACAAACCTTAAATGTAAATGCTCACTGCTGTATTATAAACAGTAGGTGCTTATCGAGTTTTATAAAATGTTTACTAAGACCAATACTATTGTCGGCTTAGTCTTCTTCTCTTATAAAAGAACCGAACTTTGTTATATCCGTATGAAAGTTTCACAAAATATGTTATTCATTGTACAAAATCTCCGAAGAGAATTCGCTATTCTGCAACTATTTGCAAATATTGATTATTTATTATTATTATATTATTTATTATGATTATTGATTTTATTTCATATAACAAACTCAATTTAGTAAGTATTAAAATCATGAAAATACATTTACTTACAATAAATGACACATAAAAGTGCATTTTATCGTTCATACGGAAGCTGCAATGATACGACCGTTACATTTTGATTAATGCATGTGCAATAACTGATATACATATATATAAACATTTACTCTTTTTAACTTTATCTGGTGATAAATAAGAAGTCGACAGTAAATAACAGCAATGACAAGCCTTGTAATTGGTTGTCTTGCGTTCCGAAGTCGCGGACGTATTCAGTCAATATTATTACACGACGAGTCGTTTATAACAGAAATAATTATTTAGGTATTCATTTTATTCCACATAAAACTTTTATCGCCGTAAAACAATACTGTTTTCATGTGAATGAGGGAGGTAAGTACGGCGAAGACGTTTATAGTCGTGTGATAACATGATATGCCAGTGGACTTTCGAAAGGTACTTTTTGTTTTTATAATCGAAATGGGAAAGACTAAACGCCTTTGCTGAAATGAATAAATGATATGCGGAACACATAAACCTTAAGGACCTGAGAAAAATACTTTATGACTGTTATGGGGCGACCTACGAATCCTACGATACAGAACCCAATGCTTTGCCGGCAAATCAGGGTGTCGTAAAAGGTTACAGAAGCCCTGGTCCATGCTTGGTTGTGGAGCGTAAAGATTATATTATCAATAGCTGTAGGCAAATCAATATTATCTTTAGACAATTAGTCAACATACTGAGTATTATGAGCTGATAGAATATTGAAAGCGGCCATAAGTCGCAAAATAAATAAAAACAATCTAACCTCGCGGTTATACAGAACATAACTAATGATGTGCGTCCGCCAATTAAGCGTCTGTACAGTGTTCGACAAAAACTCGTCGGAGAAGCTACGAGAGGCGCTACCGAACTTAATTGGACGTGGTTATTGGCGGTTATTGCCGAGTGCCACCGCGATAGGCAGTCGAAGGTCGAGACATTCCGTCAAGTGCAGCGAACTAGTTACGACACTAGCAGATCTATGTTACAAATACAATATAGTATTACAGTATTACAATACAATATAGACCCCTATAGATATAGATAGATATAGAATACAATATAGCCTAGTTGGTGGTGCTTGCAAAGCATGGGGTCCCGGGGTCGATTCTCGGCCGGGGCAGATACATGTGATAAATATGTGATAATATATGACAGATAAATGTTTGTTCTCGAGTCATGGGTGTTAGTGAAGTGTTTTTTGTGTTTTTCATGCCACCCGCGATTCAGAATCGTGGAGGTTCTATATGACTGTTTGTGTTATTATCTCTCAGTTCAAGCAAGTTAAATAAACATTAAGTTTTATTTATTTCGCTACCTACTATCACATTAGTACCTTTTACGTAGCGCACCTTTTTTTAAACCTCTCAACTTAAACAAGGATACATCTGTTTATGATGATTCAAATAGACTTAAGGATGTAAAAACCAGATAAGCTAATCGGCTAGGCGGTCAGTAGACTAAAGGTCGATTGACACTGGATTCCTGTCGGTGCATTCTATGCCAGTACTCTATTTCTAGATTGCCATGGCAAAAACCTCGGGCAGCGTGAAATTGTAATGACGCCGCAGGGAAAAAGCGGTAGAGCTTCAAATTGCCATTACTGTAGACCTGAATATATTTATCACCTACATGTAAACAGTCTTTAAATAAAACAGATGTAAAAACCAACTAAATGTTTCTTTACTCTGTCTACTGCAATAGGTGCATATTTTTGTAGAAACTTATTGCCGTAGCTCTAGTGTAGAGACACTGTATTGCTATCAATAATACATAAGTAGTTTAATTAGGATATGATCACACATTTTAATATAATTTATATGTTAAACATGTAAAGTTTTTATAGGCTTCGTATATTTTAGCGCATTTCAACGCCTTTTTCCATGCGTTAACAACATTATTATGTATTTTTACACAATATATTATGTTTTTTTAGAATGTAAAATATGTAATTTTTAGAATGCAAGTCAATAACTTATACGTATTCAAATATGAATGTAAGGATTATTTTCGTACAGTCATTTTTATATAAATATCCGATAGATAAGCAAACGAACCACCTGATTGGTAAGTGATTACCGTCGCCCATGGATAGATAACACCAAAGACATCACCAATGCGTTGCTGGCAAAGAAATAAAGTACTAATTATTTCATCGCCTTGATATTTTATTTAACAAAACACAATGATTAAGTCTCAGTATTCAACGTATACGAATAAAAAAACATCGAAAAATACTTCAAATAAGTTTGCCATAGAGGTAAAAAGTTGATACAAGTCAACCCTGCCGTACTCGTATCAGTGGCGCGTGGCAGGCCGGCCGCCTCGCGTCGCGACTGGTTGCACGGGTTGCTGCTAGGGCTGCCAACTGGCAAGAGCTGAGACGGAGATTTTCGTAGCATTAACTGATTAACTGTATAGGCGTATTGCAATAAAAAAACAATTTAAAAATTTGGTACTTTTGAGTGGTTATGATTTTTTTATCAACTTTGCATAATAAAACTAAAAAAAACTTTAATTTTCCAAGATTTTTTACAAAGATAATATGGACGGATTTATACCCGCGTATATCGATGTCAAACCCGTAGCCTGCATATGCATTATGCAAACTTGGAAGTGGGGCAGCCCTATTTACTGCTATTTATATTAAAAATCCAAACGCACGTTTATAATCGTGGTTTTGTTTTTACTCATTTTTTATACATAATTAATATATAATGTACGTAAAAAAGTCTCTTGTAAATCGAATGAGGATTTCTTTACTATTTGACATGATGAAGTAACGATGATGTTGTTATGTTGTGAACATAATGAAGACGATGATGACGGTTTTAGGATACTGTTACCTACATAACACTTTTAAGTTTATTTATCTATGATTAGCCAACAGATTGCAATGAATTTTAAGATTAGCTAATATCTAAAGTATTAAGTCCATCAAATCCTTTCTTAGAAAAGCGAAGGAATGACAGAATATGAGACAATATTACAATACGACGTAAATTATAATTATGACCTCGAATGCTGTCGTGGATTAACAATGTAGGTAATATACCTATTGTGTGGCATAAGTAAACACCCGAAGAAGAATATAGTAATCGCTTGAATCGCATCAGTAGGACTATAAATTATTATAAAAGTGAAATGATACTCGCTGATAAACACGAAATTTCGAAAACTCCTTGATCTATACACATGTTGGCAGGGAAGTAGTTTTTGAGTAAGACACGTCAAACAGGAACGGATTTTGTGATATTCCACCCCCAAAGGATATCGTAAATCGGGCTTGAAAAATAGTTTGAAAGTTTGTAAAAAGTAATAGCTAGTAGCAATAACTAGTTTCTAATATATTCATAACACAGTTAAGATTACATTCTAATTATAATTATGACTTAACATATTTATGAGTGTCTCACGTGATCACTATCGATTTCGTTGACCGGGTCTACATACAAAAAACTGTTATCTATATCTTATTTTGCATTCACGATACATGAGGCATGTTTTCATTTATATTTTAATAAGTCGCAAGTGTCCTTCGACTTCGGTGTTTAATTAAGAACTAGCCAAGCACCGCTCGGCGGCTACCTTGCAGGACTGTAAAGGTTTGTATTTTAATCACGAATATTTATAGACGCGATTTTATTTTGTCAGCTCTTTTAATGGTGATTAAAGAGGTATTTTCATGTGGGAATATACTAATTGCCTACCACTGACCGGCTAATTTATTAATCGAAGACGCTTGTCATTAATTTACTCACTGCGATTTAAAAACAGGCTAAAGGTCTAATGACTTTCTTTAATATTGTAAGGGAGTTAAGGAACGAATTTAGTGGTTTATTTTACCCGACAAAGGCGAAGCAAATAAGGGTATGTAGATATAGTACAATAGTATGTAGATTAATCTGTTCCATCAAAACTTCTAAACTGCTCAGCATAATTTAATAAATGAGGTATTAATGAGGTGGAATCAAATAGAAGAGATTATTAAACATATTCCAAGAAAAAAATGTTCCTACTGTTAGCTGCTTTGGTTGCCCATCCAAAAATTAGTATTTTATAAACTCACGCCCCAGATGTAATCTAAACAGTCATAATTATTTATTAATGATTAATTATTTTCTCAATAAAGATACATGACTAAATAAAAACTAAAACCCGAGTATTGAAAAACCATTCTCTAATAAGAATGAAGCTAGAAAATATTCTTATCTGAAATCATAATGTTCAAACTATATTATAATTATCGTCTATTATTAAGCAAAAAACTTATACGTAATATATTTTAATGGATTCAATACAATCATAATTATAGTCATAGTATTGTTTAGGAAATAGCCGTGGTCATATATCACCTGTTGGTATAAGGCAGTGGTTTCAGTCCAAGTAAAATCAGAAAGAAGAAGAGAGAACGAGAGCGGGTACTACCTGTCAAGCTGCCAGCCGAACCACGACAAGTTGTTTGGCGGCTAACTCAAGCAAGCAATGGTTACTATAAAAACGAATTTTAAATTTGCACTAAGTTAAAGTTCGGAGAAAACGTGCTCAAATCGTGAATTTATTAATAATTTATGTGATTCTAAAGTATAACTATCACTGCAACAAAAATGTATTACTTTGTCAGTTTAAGTTTTGGCTAAGCCTGTGCACGATTTCATTGTAAATGTTTAAGTAACTTACTTAGACATGGTTCCACACCTGATGACTTGTTATCGAGTATTTTGGGAGGTAAAAAAAGGAATCTTGGGTGTCCAGCGAAACAGTCCATTGAAGTATTTTTTGACAAGCAATTAAGGCTGGACTGAGTATGTGTACGCGTTCAAACAGTAGCAGGATTCGAATAATGTTTTTAGGACTTTTTTCCTAATGAATGCTCACAATTGATGTTTGAAATGTTTGGCTTCAATTTATTTCTCTTAAATTTCAGATGTCTTATCATTAAAGTAGCTATAAGGCGTATCATTTTGGAAAATAATAAGTAGAATAGATCTTTTCTACTGTGTAAAGTGCCGCAAATGGTTTTAGAAAGCGAATTCATAAATATAGTAGTTATAATTATTGCAACGATGTGTGTAGTTACATCCTAATTTATTTTTTATTTACATTTATGTCAAACAGTTTACATGAAATATACATAATTAATTTTATTGAATGCTTTTAATTGTTTCACCTTACTTATATCTTAACTTACTAGCAATTTGCAGAGCTTAGTAATTTCTAATAACCATTATGTTAAGTTATTTTATATTTTGTTTTAATTATTATATCTTTTTAATTGAGAAAACTGTGGACAAAATATGTTTGACTGTAGAATTCAGTACATTTGAATAAAAACATTTTAATGGTACAATTCCAAAAGATTCGCGGAAGGCACTTATTTAAAACTCCTACAGCAGTTCCTCGTCCAATTTTATTGTTAATAAACTCGCTCAAGATTAAAGGTAATGAAAACGGTCGGATAAGTCAGTTGTATTCCACAGCTCAACGGTGCCTCGTAAGAATTAATTTTATAGTAATAAAACGCCGTAACTGTGTTGTTAACTAAATCCAATTATCACAAGCGATTGAATGTGTGCAGGCAGTATTGAAATGCGTTCTACTCGTACAACGAGCATATACAATTGTCCTGAGAAAGACGTATTTTTATTCTTGACATGCAGAATACGTGGCTTGAGAGCTAGAGCTTTCTTTCCATCTCCTTTCTTGACTTCGATGGATGCTTAAATTAATGCTATGATCCACTCCGCGGTTAAACTATTATGAATATATACCTAATTATATAGAAGTTTGATTGCATTTGCGTATTACTTTACATACTACATTCGTCAGTCATGTTACCTATGTTAGTCCAAACAGTTGTTATTACCTCATGCTAATGTAATATCACATTGATAACAATCTATTATCTATGACAGTGCACAACTTCCCACATCACACATCACACATGTCACATCCTAAAAAAATACTCCATGCTGTTTCTCATAACTTAACTTTATTCTTATTATTTATAAGATAATGCGTACCAACCCACCTCATGGTAAGTGGCGATGAACACTTGATTGGTACTAACTAGAAGCCTATTCACTCACTTTTGACTTGAAGACACTCACTAATTGAACAGAACATCGACACGGGAAATGCTATGCATGCTATTTTTGAAATAATTATCGTGTAGAATATTGACTTTATATTTTTAATGATTACCTATGACCATGTTCTTCGTCACGTCATGTCAAGTGAAATAAAAGTCACCCAGTATAATTATTTAGGTACTAAAACAAAACATACGAAAAAAGTCACTAACTGTTAGCCTCTAAATGACGTAACGCGAGCGTATGACAAAGTCAAAACAAAGCAGCCATCAACGAGCGTGAGCTTACGCTACGTGTTAGCTAGGACATTTTCCTTGTATTGCTGGCAGCGTGACGTTCCATCTTAACTTTACAGTAAGTATATTATCAAAGCTTTACCCATCTAGTCCTTCACTATGACTGCTCTGATGCAAACAACAGACCATAAGAAAAATATACGAAAATAACATGTAATTTTCTATCACATGTAAAATCTAACCTGCCCATTTCTTTGTAATTAAAACTATTATTCAGCCCGATGTCCTAGGCATCGGTCGTTAATATTGTTATGAGTTTTCTAATGCCCCAGGCAAGTCCACCGAGGTACACAGAGCACAGAAAGTGATCTTGAAAAACACGGCTCAAAATTATTAATAGATACCTTTTAATACCTATTATAATTTTTGTAACCGATTCTAGGCTTTAAAGTACACTAGCTTGACGTAGTTTTCTTAATAACTATCTATCGATAAGACTGGGTATAATTTTTTAAGTAAGCAAACTATAGGTTGTTCACTGATAGATAAATTAAAAGTACTAAGATATAACACGGAATT
The DNA here is from genome assembly GCA_905404295.2 of Ochlodes sylvanus. Taxonomy (NCBI): domain Eukaryota; kingdom Metazoa; phylum Arthropoda; class Insecta; order Lepidoptera; family Hesperiidae; genus Ochlodes; species Ochlodes sylvanus. The sequence continues at coordinate 9,377,163 of FR990130.1, read as the reverse complement.
TTCAATCATCTTGCCCATGCGAAGGGAAAGAAAGAATAACGATATCCGACAACAGACATATTAATATGTCATATAGTTTGCCCCAGTTGGGATTCGAACCCTCGAAGGGCAGAGTAACTAACAAGGCCAGTAGAATCGTCATGTTTCCAGCAAGAAAATGGTACTGTAATGTATTTTAATTTTTACTTAGAATAAATCTACTTACTTTGTATCCCTCAACATAACAAGGCATGCAATTAGCATATTGAAAGAGTTTTCATTCGTATATTTTCACGAGACAGTAGCGTGGGCGAGGCGACGTATTAACGTGGTATTTAGCTGGCCACCACCGACCGTCAACCTGTTTGCATTTTGCCAGTTACTATGTAAGTGGTAGCCTTTTTGTACGTCCCTCACTTTTAATTATTCTAAGCCTTACATCGACGATATGATATTGTATCAGTTAAGCCTTAAAAACAGTAAAATTTACTGATATCTTCAAAGATTGAGATATAATCGCGTTTCGGGGCAATAAGAGCATCGAAAATATATCGCGTGATGCAAATTAAATTACAAAATTTTCCGTAATACTATTTTTTCCTTATTTACTTTTTTTCGGTCATTTCAAGCAGTGGGTATGTATGTAAGAGATGTAATTAAGGAAGTTTAGTTTAATACCAACTTTTTAAATTATAATTCCACTAAGACTAATCATAGTTTACTAAAAATGATCAACAGTTAAAATTGCACATCACTGCTAAAAGTGCTAAACCAAACCCTGATAAATTGCAGTAACTTAAGAAATGGTATGGTTATAACATTTTTAATTTTATCACGGTGGTATTTAAACTATTTTTGAAACGTAATTGGCCTAATTACCTATAAACAGAAAAAATAATCAAAGAGATATAAACGAGGTCCTATCAACAGAAATTAGATTGTCTCAGTTATATCAACAGTGAGAAGTAATGCTGGAGTGTAATTATTGGTAAGAAGCCATAAGTCTACAATTTCGAAATGACTCCTAGAAGATTATCCAGAGCGCTTCGACATCGTTTGATTTATCGATGATTTATTGCGTACTGGGAAACTTAAGGGCGTATTACCGTAAAGATAATTATTGGTTTAACAAACGCACGCGGCAGCTTTTAAAATTAATGGACAAGTGAATTAAAGTCGCGGAGTTGTAATGAAGATAACGTTGGGGTGGACGCGGCCCGATAAACTTGTGACGGCGGTTCTACCGAGAGATAAGCCTTTAATTACTGAGATAATGCCCTGCTTACTACTTGAACTAGCTTTTTAACTTTTAGCAACGATCCGTCAGACTGACTTCTGAAATGCCGCCGACGAGAGCCCACCTACTCTAATTGCAGTGACGTTATCGAAATGCTAAGTTAACACAGTTTTTAAAATTGTTACCATTCTCTGCTATTATATTATTTGGAAAGTGTAATAGGTTTGCTATGAATTTCATTTCCATTTTTCATCAAAAATTATTCCAGGTCAACGCTAACTTTGGAAAAGTTTTGATAAAAAATAAGAAAGTTTCAATCCCCTCGTTTTATACAAGGACAAATGACTACTTTTGATCTTTTTTTACCGATTTAGTAAGAATAGTTAACCAATTAATTATATGCGACAAAAAATATACTCACTTAACGTCTTATCAGCAAATAAAGTGTGCTAATGAATGTAATGAAAGAAACATATTTAAAGAAAGTATAATTTACGTCTTAAGTACTACTCCACCGTTAAAATGGTAATGACAGTTTCTCATTAGTTACCATAGGCGTGAAGAGTACAGTAAATCTCAACAAATAGCAATCGCAAAACTCATCAATCTCGAATTCATTAACAGTTACGAGGTATTGATTGCTCGATGAGAATTCGTTCGCCCCTCGACCCTGCTTGTCGCCCCTCCCACTTTTCGCGCTAAGTCGCGAAATGTGTTTATAACGATGTCTGTGCAACACCCACGACATTCGCTTACACTTTTTACAAGCAATTTATTCATTTCCTAGTTAACTAATAGACTAACATGATTGATGGTTGTGGCAAACATTTGCGGATTAAATTATTACCCTGAGGTTCACTTCGCTTACTCCATAATTATAATCAAATCAATCCTTGATCATTAATGACAGAACTCCTGAATGAGATTAATGAATTCCATGAAATGAATAGCGGAGTTATCCTTCAATAAATAATGCGAGCGGATATGATGAATAAAGTTTCCTGGGAGATGCTATACTTCCGCCATCAATCTCGTAGGAAAGTGATAAAGATTTGTATAACTATATACCTGTTTTAAAGTCAAATTGTATCACAATAATATACACGATGTTGTCATAATAGTTACCAATACGGACCACCCTTCGAAGGGTCCTGGGTTCGATTCTCAGCGAAGTGGAAATATAAAAAAAGAATGAAAAATAAAAAGTTTATTTAAAAGAGTTAAAAGAAAATGTGTCACAATAACTAAAAGAAAGAAATGTTTTATTATTCACTTGATAACTATATAACTAGGGCTTGGATGAAATATTTCAATAAAATCTTCAGGAGTGACTGAGTGTAAATAGGATTGTGTTACATACAGTTAGTCTAGTCAACAAGTTCAAAAAACCAATTGTCAGTGATAGTTTATACGTAAGGGTGTATGTATGCAAATGATTGCTGATGCCATCACATAATACTAGACTATACTGTGTGCTAATTTCGGATGGACAACAGAATGGATGGTGTGTACAGAGCTTAAATCAGTGAACGGCGAAGGCGACTTCCCACGATCGAAACCAGCCAATCACTTCGCAGCTAGTAGCAAGGCAATAAGTAATATTTTTTCATGTACACTTCAAGGATACTCATATAAATGATTCCGATGAAATAACGTTCTCTCAAAAGGGCATATAAAGTTTCCGTCAGTCCTTTAAAGTCCTGCCTACTTTGATCTTATTAAGACTTGATTTAATTAAGACTTTAGGTATAAAAAGTTTAAATGTATTTTTTCGCACAAATAAACTATCAAAACCCGTAACTGTTTCAATGCTGACTGCTGATTCTGTCATAATAAGGTTTAATGTATATTTTATCACGCTGGACAAGTACCGGTTGGTACATTTCACAGTCTTCATAACAAATTAATAATAATTGCTTGAAATAAATGGGCATATTATAATTATGACACTTGTTGCAAGTTTAAGGTTTAACAATCGACTATAGCTGCAAGGGAATCAACTCAAAGAGGTATCATTATTCTTTATTGAAAACAATTTGTCAAGAAGCGTATCCATCGCTGATTTTTAATAACCTTTGGTATGAGTCAGTATGAACCGGAAAAATTTGCTTTAAACCGGTTTCTGGCTGCTATTTTAACTTACCCCAATTGCATGCATTTGACTCTTTACGGAAAAGTTATTAGAACGTTAAAATCATGAATTCAGTAAGTATCTCCTTTTGTAAATGACCGACCTTGCTACGAACGGCGATACCTAGCTATTTCTCTCAGATTAAATTTAAACCAATTCTTTGAAGCCAATACTTATTACATACCTATAGGTATGTATCATCGTATTTATATGTTGAAGATTCTCATCGGTCTCTAAACCTGTTTTTAGTAACACTTCATATTAATCACAGCAACGTTGTTCCTTATAAATGTTTCCACAAACATTATTCTTTATTAAACAATATAGACACCATAGGGGTCATGGGTGTTAGTGATGTGTTACTGGTGATGTCCATGACGCTCGCGACACAAGGAACACAATACATATATTATGTTAGGGTTTATATACATATTTAATATTAGTATGTAATAAGTTGCATATACGAAATGTACGCATGTACGAATGTTTGTTTAATGAGACTAACTTAACTTAATTTACCTAACTTTACTATATTAACTTTTACTACATTTTTATTTTCAGTTAGATTCGTTAGAGAGCTTATGTTGACCACAGTTCTCATATTCTGTTTTGACTCTAGCATAATCTTAATTTCTCTACAGGTAACTACATGACCGGTACAAGTACTACCCGATTGTTTCTACCGTTTAGGTACTATACAGTATCGGGTAATATTTTGATGATTTGTCTCTAGAGGATGATAAAAATAAAAACAAGCGTAGTGATGTGTGTATTCCACCCACGATGCGACGCGACGTCCGAGTGCTCGCCCGCGGCGGCAGGCTAATTTTGCAGTTAATATATCTGCACTGATTGCTGGGACACACGGGTGCAAGTGTTTATTTACGATGCCGTACTAAAGAGGATACCTCAAAATTACGATTGCGAGCGACTAAATAAGGACAGGAAATTGATGGCGACAGGTATTTGCATGAGGAGAAACCAAAATTCTGGTGGGGCTTAATGCATCTAATTATACAGAATATTTTTGTCTATAGCAACAGGATTGTGAAGAGGATGATGGGTTTTAGGGTTCCCTGCTCAAAGGGCTCCATCTATTATATATTGAACGGAAGTTGGTTAACACCTGCAATTTTCACAAAATACGTTTTATTACGCCCGCTTATAGAACAAATAATCAAAAATTTTAAAAGTTAGATCCCAAAGGGTATGGATCCAAATAGGACCCATACAAGAAACCTTACAAAAACGGGATTTTTTATCTCATGAACCGTTAGAAGTAGTCACTTGAAATTAATCGAAGCTACTGAATTTCGACCTAATTATTCAAATTATGTCATACTCTTAATCGTTCAGGATACCATCTAATAGCCCCACCATTTATTGTTAAATATGATTACATAAATATGACCTATTAAAGAGTACTCGGTAACACATTGTACACGGTCCTGCAGAAGCCTGAGGTGTTCCGGCGGCTCTACGTATCGGCGGATGCATAAACAGCTTTTTGTTCTGTCGGTACAGCACAGTTACAGCTTTTGTTAATGAGCGGATAGAAAGCCCATTACTTGCAAAGCGAACAACCCCGGTCCGTTTTACGTCCATTGCGACATTTCGTTTTCGTAATCTCCTTAATTATACACCTTTAGTTAACGGGAGATTAAGTAGGTAGGTACTCGTATTTGGCACTGTGATGCTTTTTGTTACAACATCATCAACAGCAAAGTAGTGCTATTCACTTTCAACAATCTTCGAGCTACTGGTTTTTAGAGGAAGCTAAGTAGTCGACTCTAGTAATTTTTGCAATGTATACAAAATTCTAAGGTACCTTTTCTGTCAGAAAATATTTGCTTGTCGTCTTTCCTATTATATTCCCTACACCAACAATCAAAATCACATAAATAAAAAACCTAATAAGACCGTGTACAATTTGCAACTTAAATTCGTATTCTAACCGGAATCCACATCATATAAAATGTTCCAACTTATAAATGTTTGACAGTCGCTTTCATTCAAACGCTGAACAATGCCACACAATATGTACTCTACAATAATGGCTGTATTAGTATTGTTAGAAAACGTTCATCCGCAACCCCATAGTTTAGATGAATACAATTACGTTCAGATTGTTAAACCGAGGTCAGAGGGAATTGCAAGTCGCGTGGCATGGAGGTATGACAGGTGGGCAACTGGCTACCCCATTGTATAGGTATTGAGGGTGGGACCCTCCCTTCTGAATAAAGCATTACATATCTATGCATAGAGGTTTTATGGATTTGGTGGCGTTTGGTTTGCATTTGCAACTGAACAGTAGCAGAAAAATGCATTAAAATTACTTAGATTAAAATGCTCTTATACATAATATGTAATCAATGCCCTCAACTCTTAATGATCCTCTAAAGGGTGAGGTCTCTTCCTTCAGTTATGGGAAGAGAGCTTACCCTTAACCTACTGCATATTGTACAATGCTATTCCAGTCTGGGTTGGTTGAAGGCTTAGTGGTCGATCTAAGTATCAAAAGATTTTTAGACGCGCGAAGATCTCCAACATAGTTTAACGATTGCTTTAACGATAACGACCAAGACCGAAAGCTCTATGTGCCCTCCGAAGAACTGAAGTTCTCAAGATTGTTTTGCCGGATTGCTGGCTGCAATACCTTTTTACACACAGAATTATAATTCATTGCGTAGTTAAAAAGAGCTTTCATGAATTCCAATGAACATTGGACCTTTAGTAGATTATGTAATTTGCATATCAAAATAACCGTGAACCAAGGTTTTTAAAAAATCGCAAGCGACGCGTGTCGCATAGGACAGGTGTGGCCATTCTTGGTTGACAAATTTGGGGGATTTTCCCTCCATGTTTACCCCCACAAATTTGTGTTTGATCTGCTATTATTACTGTCAACTGTTCGTGAGTTGTAGAGGTGTTATTTATATAATTTTATGGCATATTATCCTCCAATTTTATTCTGGTTCAATTGGATGAAAATTGGAGTTTATTCAATTGTATATAAACAGTATAATTATAATGGACAGACAATAAATAATTAATTAGATTTGCATTGACTTATTAGTAATAATAAGTAAATGTAGATTTAACTTAACGAAATAACGCGTTAATTGAAATGTAATTTTCAGAACTATTTGGGTTGCACATAATTATTTTACATAGTCAGTATATTTTAGATAAAAAATCTTTATTTACGTTACATTTATTTACAACACATTTATTTACGTTATCTAACAGATAAATGTTTATTCTCGGTAAACGAATCTTAGTGCGGGAGTATGAGTATGTGAGCGTTTATTTATTTATTGACGAGAATTGTTTTTGGGGATTGCCTAATTAGTTAGGTGATCGCTTTTATAGACAATATTTGGAACATACAACTGAAAATGAATTAATTGTCTACAACTCTACACCATATTCAATATTATTCAAAATATAAATTTTGTCGTTTTTATTATTGTAATGAATGAATACTTCTACTAGCTGAACTAAGTGCTATCAAAAAGACCTCATAAAAATACCAAAACCTCTAGAATATCAGATAACCAAGAAAATAAGCGCAATAAAACATTCGGTTTACTTTCATCTCATTCAAACATCTCTTCAAGTTTATTGAAGTTTAATAATAATACTTAAACTAATCCAGAGTAATAATGCACCCTGCTCAAGCTACAACAATTGGAACCGGTCATATGCATTACAATGCGCATTGCTATACGTGTCCCGAGATTTGGGACACATAATATACACACCCTAATTGACCAGTTTCACTTGAACTCCACTACGAATTATTTTACTTTGTTCATGGAGTGAATACAAGTTGCAGTTTGGTGTAAAATTAACTGCTTATTACTTGGAAACTATTACAATTGCTAGCCTTGTTGAGTACAGTTGAATTCTATCGTATGATATTTTAGAGAAAAATTAAGAAAACTTATACTGGTAAATAATTAACTAAAGAGTGGAGAGAAAAAACCTCTAAGACTGGCATAATAATGTGTATCTATTCGTTATAAAATAAAAGATAAATAATAAACAGTTGACATATCTAAAATAAAAATACTATTTTAATATTCAGTGTTAGTTTTCAGCACTGTGGTTAATCTCTTATTTAAATTCAAGTCCTATTTGAATTTAGTCTTAGATGAAATGTTATACTAATTTCTCTAAAGAAATGAATAATAAAGTAGGTATGTATAAATAATTGTAAACATAATTAGGGGTAGTTAAACAAGTTTTAAGTAAATTTTTAATAATAGTTTTATGAATATATGGGGTGCTTGGGAACTGACCGAAAAATTGCAAACTTTACGCATTGACAATAGCTCTAAATATATTGGTTCAGAGCTTTATGCAATGTGCGTTTACGTCGCGTGTCGGGGGGTGCGGGACAGGTGTGTCGCACCCCTTATTTGATGGATTTTGAAGCCATAACGCATAACTATACTCGAGCCTGTTACGTTTGTAGGGTGGCCATGAAAATAGTGCTAAATAATACTAAAAATAATATAATAATAACTTATTATAAGCCAACAATAACCAGCAACTTAATGAACTATAATAAATAACCAAGATGCATAGGATACATACAATATATGGAAGATAATTTATATTTTATCATTTTAAAGTTATTTCGTCGTGGATTTTGCACATTTTACTATGACTAAACTAAATGTAGACGAGATCACGCTCCATGCAGTTGGATCGATATATGTATGTATCAAAGTGAGTATAATAAAATAAAATAATATTAAGTATATTATTTTTTATCATATAAAGAAATTGATTATCATAGTTAAATATGCAATACAATTAAAGGACAATGACCATTAAAGTATGGGGATATGGCCTATAATGGCTTCATAATTCATTATGTTATTAAGATATTAAAAGTTCAACATACCTTCTCGTCATATATGACAACTTAAGTCATTATACTCATTATAACTAAGATTTTACATCTAAATCACGTGCAAAAATGTAATAATTTACTGTATAACGTTTGGTGATATTTAGGTATTTTTGGCGGGCAAAGCCGCGGGTGTAGCCTTGTCTTTAATAAAATTCCCTGTTCAAAATACTGATTCTAATGCTTAGACGACGGTTACATTAAAAACTAATAATTATGGTGCTGGAGTGCATCCGAAGTGTGAGAAAAATGCCGCCAAAAATAATCATTCTCCTGTATATATTTCACAAATAATTTTACTAAATTATTAAGAAATATTTAGGTGCATCCAACGTTGTTATTTTTGGAGTTCGACATTGTTAAGATTTAATTCTTACACTTCAATCATTCATTACAAATCCGTTAGACCAGTTAATATACTTCGTAATTTTATAAGTAAAGAAAACAATTTTATAAAGTTCGTAACTAACGACAGGTTTTGAATAAATTAATAATTAAGTTTAAAATATCTATTTTTATATTCTTATTATTGGAAATAAGTTTTAATCAAAGTTTTTGCCATAATCAATTTAGGTAGAATAAATGAAGTAACTAAATGTTACGCTAATTAACCTACTTAATTATTTTTTCATATTTTAAAACTTAAATATTTCTAAAACTTACCGTGCGATCCCATCTGTCACCTATACATCCTAGACCACTACATAATCTTGAAGCGTTTCTGATGAAAAAGTCACAACTATAAATGAATTAACCTTATAATATATTATGGTAACCCTACATTCAGTCCCGTCCACAAAAGCGTTACACTTATCAATTGCAAATAAACGTGTTATACTGAACTTGGTGTTTGAATAACCAACCCTACGGTTATTATGAGTGGTTACATAATTTTGTTTTATAATGCGGAGTTGGTGGGCAACGAACGCTTGAGTTTTTATCATATTCTACTAATTTTAAGGGTTAACTTAGGAATATTTTGGTAACCTTAGAAACTAAGGTATTAATGTTTTCTAAATCTAATGCTTTAAAATTTGTGTGCAAGCTTTTGATGCTATGAGATTTACACTGGATTTATCTTCTTACTTGATTTAATATTAAATCAAGTTAAACGATTTATTTATTGGTTGCAATAATTTTAATACATAATAATTAATTAAAGTCGATAAAATAGATGGAAGAAAGTTATTTAAACCTTACTTATAGGATTTGTAAACACATTCGTTATCAATATCAATAACAGCTCTTTGATGGATAGTGGATGGATGGACTATGGATAGTCCTATAAACTGGTATAATAAAATACTTTATAGTTAATTCTGTGATTCGTTATCATTTATATTTTTATCAGTTAAGTAATTTTGTTTTAATATATTAAATAATATTATTTATATTTAATATATTAAAACAAAATTACTTAACTATAATAATTATTATTAATTTAATAAATAATTATTTATTTAATAATGATGAGACGGTAGTCTCGAGTTGAGTTTATCTAGGATTAGCCTGATACCATCGATCACGCTCAGTGGTGTCTCTGCCTACTGTTAAAGCTTTTGATGAGTACATAATATGTATATATTATAGCCATTTTATTCATGTTCATACATAATTCTTATAGCTTCTCCATTTTCATAAGTCGCATTATTACCGTTGCATTCTCTTACCTAAGAACACGTACCGGTAGGTATTTGACCGGTACGTGTTCTTTTCAAGACGTGAAAAACATCTTGGGTTTTCATTTTTGCACAGGTCACCTACCAATACCATCAGGAGGGATTGTTGGTAAGTTTAAGTAAAAAACGATTTAAAGAACTTTCCAGTTTGAAAATCTTCTATAAACACTATTATTTTTCAGTTTATTGTCACCACGCATTCAATAGACCCGACGATAACTTTTCATACAATCTCTAGATCGCGACCACAGATTTTGGTGTACCTACTGATATTGATATAAGTTGATATTCATAGTTCTGTATACATCTTGCTGAAAACCCCTTATGTATAGAGCTACAAGATTGACAATCGATAGTTTGATGAACTTCGCTTGATAACAAGAACGGTGACAGATTATAACTGCGATGAAATGATAGAATTCACAAATTCACATATTTCAACGCCATTGTAGTGATGTTAAATGGCCGGTGCGCGTCCATTGTAACTTATCCCAGTTGCTTTGAGATTGTTAGCTATAGAATAACTGACGTGAGACGGTGATGGCTTTTGTGTACTCATATTTTTTTCAAATAGAACTTTATCTTTGTTTCATATGATCTTAGATTCTCTGTTCAGGGAAATGAATATAGGTATAGGTATATAGTGCAATGTGTGATTTAAAAGTATCCTCAGTCAGAGAGGCCCATCAGTCTAGACCAGTGCAGTGATCAGGAGGGGATTTTTCAAAGCTGACTGTTGAAGGGATATTTTAATTGTTGTACCTATTAATGGTTTGACACGTCTGACACAACGCGCTGTACTACTTACGTCCATACATGGAGAGCCACGGCCGTACTATTCTACAGGCACACATGCCGTATTTTCTATACTGGGTGTTTTATTTTCACTTAAAATACTCAAGTACATGAAAGAACATGGCCATAGGTACCTAGGTAGGTAATGATTAAAAATGTAAAGTCAAAATTCTACACGATAATTACTTAAAAAATGGCAATCAAAATTATCTAAAAATAATTGGGTTTGTAATGGATAATTACGTCAAATTTTAAGCACTCTTTCTAATTACATATTATTTGGAATGCGAATCGAATACTGAGTAGGTACCTACCCCCTAATAATAATGTCAAGTGGCTAAAAAATTTATACTATGCTGGTTTATTACTTATTTTAATAAATTTTTACGATTACTTAATTATTAAAATATGACTTAAATTATTTACGCGGTGTCGATACAAACTTAACATATGCGCGCGCGCCAGTTTTTCTGTGTCAGTATTACATATCTCTGCGTCCTTCTCAACTTCAACCATTTAGAGGAAAGTACCTTTAATGTGCACCGAAAAAATAAAATATAACACCAAAAAATAAATCATCGTTAATTATCACAAAACAATAAGTACAAGGTATTGTTGTTTTGCATATTACTTGCATATTTTTATGTTGTCACCATAAATATTTCTCTACAAAAGGACACTTGAAAGTAAAACGATTAAGTACAGCGTAAGTATGCAATATGCGTTTCATTTACGGTGGGATAGATCATGGGCCGCGGCGTGAATAATAGACAGTTGTATTTTTGCAAAGTAATTGACACGAGGCGGCTCTTCGCACGAATATAAACTTATGATATAGTTAAAACGATTAATCTGACTCGGTTGGTGGTAAAATCAGAATGCGAATAATGAGACGAACCTCCGATACCCTACGAGAGCCTCCGCTTGCGTGCCAATTATTGACGTAATTATTTTGAAAATATGACCATCCCTTTGTGATATTTAACACTCTAAAGTGGTAATATTTTTTAATCACCCGTCGCGACCGACGATTATCGAGTCGCCGCGTGGTTCAGATTGTCAATTGACTCTTTATCCGTTGCTTTGAGCCTTTGCACATTCATCAACCTTAAAATAACAGAAGCCGATTATATATTTTATTGGACTCCTAATGTATAATACAGCGATCAAGATGAGTGCCCAAAAAACTGGGTAACGACCTAACGACATAAAATCTCGCGATAACAAAGCGGGTTTGTTTTTGCGAGTAAAAAATCGATTATTAAAAAAAAATTCTTTACAAGGTACTATTACAAAATAAGTTATTCATGCAAAAGACTTGAAGCGTAAAATTAAAATGTTCTCCCCAGTTATCCTGAAATTAAATAGGCAGCAACCGAGTAATGGGATTGCTCGGTAATCTTTGGTTTGTCGCAACTACCCACACTATTGACCGTCGCTCGGCCAGTCGCGGTCGCTGGTATTATCGTCAGCCCGCGACACCTGAAAAGTAGCCTCTGATTATATGCCATTCACACCGAGCGAGCGGCTATTAGCAGCACGGGAGAGAATCAATTTATTTTGATTATCAATTAATTAGTCCTCAACACCTAGACGTACGATAAGGGCGTATTTTTAATTTAAAATAATACATTCAATTAAGAGCGAATTAAAATGATAAATTTTGTCGTTACACCACATAATGGTACGAGTAATATGCGGGTAAAAGAGATGAATGGTAAATTTTTCCCTTGGAATTTACCACCTGACCAATGTAAGTATGTATGGAATACGAAGATTTTGCGCCCGTGTTGTTCTGTTAGATTGCGAGCTTGCGCATTAACCTGTCCTTCTAGTAATGAATTGAGAATTTCATGCTTCGAAAGGTCGATGCAAATTAATTCACACATTAAAAAGACAAGTGGAGCGGTCGTGAGGGATCGAGGAGTAAATATTGTTAATCGTATCAGACACGGCGCCAGTCCTGGATTGCTTCTGCGTATCCGCTCACTAATACTCTAGTAGGACTTACTCTGTCATACAGTGAAGGCCTATTTATTCAAGGTCTATAGGGCACACGATCGACGATCGGTAATCATAATATGCAAGTAACGTATGTTTCCCATATGTTGTACGTATGTACCCGTATAACGTAAGGTACTTTTGATATGAATACTTCCGCATCCCCGACGTCAAATGCAATTAATTTATGATCTGTATTGTTTAAACCTAAATAAAGATGGAAAAACGTCTTTTAATGTTACCTTTACTTTTTAATTTCTATAATAAACATTGACATATAGTAATATCATATGTCAATGATAATAAAAGAAAAATCTGAGAATGAGCGAGAACCAGTTAGCGAATGCGTGTATAGCAAGAATCTTTGATATAATCAAAGGCAAGAATATTTGAATTCGATGTTCGATTAGGTATCAAAATCGCTCGTCCGTATTTGGCCTAAAAGCGATATAAAAGTTTTCATAAAACAATTATGGTTTATGAAAGTACTCGTATGTTTGTAGGAAAGTGATTGGTAAACAAATATTTTGCAATTATGTACTGATTACGGGCATGTAGGTGTCTCGTCTTAATGGAATTTAACGTAAAACTTATCAAATTTGATACTGATCTAATAGTAGGTAAATGAAAACCTTCTCTACATTAGTGCCATAATAAATAATAATGAATAATTATGTAAAATATATTAATCGAGATGGTCTCAGATAAAATTTATGATAACTGCAGCGTGGGAACGCGTGTCGCATCCTTTCCATCATGCTTTATATCAATCACATGCAAAACGAATTGATGATCATAAATTCATATTAATACTGTCCACTATTTTGCGCGTTATAAAAAATATTCTCGTGTTCTGAATGTGAACGGGCTAACGGGTTGAATGGTGGAGACTGCATTTTGGCAAATGCCAAATCCGTCCAGATGATTGACGGCGAATACTTAAGATGTTTACAGACAAAACAAGAAATAAACCGAATATCGAACGGAAGCCCTAGTGGATATTGACCCTTTGAGACCCTTGCCCAAATACAATGAAGGACCAACAAAAATAGAGAGTAAGGAACGCGCGCCGACACATCTGCCGGTCACTATCAAATAAATCTACTAAAATAATATTTTTATTTTGATTACGCATGCACGGGTTAGGCAGATGTTAGAAGCATGGTTCATAGACGGTAAGTTCATCTAACAATCCCTACAAGTAAAGGGTATCCATCGAAACAATAATTCCTCGTGATATTTATAAAATAAAGTGTCTATATAAAATTTTTCTCATTATATTGAACGTTAAATGGTGCCGAGCTCGTTAATGATAACGTTTTTTGGTGTTCACGCACTTGGCATGTCCAAGTTGGGAACTTGAACAATGGAGTTGAATTGAGAATCAGATAAAATTATGATACGTCTTTTGTTTGACCAAAATGTATTTATTGCAATAAATTAAATTTATTTACATAACAATGCAATGTGTTTCATATTTGCACGCCATTATCAGATTTGTAATGCGATTTTGTATCGTAAAAAGGTGGGAAATTAGTGATTACCGTGTATGGCAATGTTAATTTTGTACTTAATGTAGTAAGTACTTAGTGCTGTGTAACTTGCATTAGTGCACATAGTTACGTGCTTACAAGGAAAGTAACACCTTGTAGGTACTCATTCATCTAAATTTTTATACGTTACATGCTCGTCATTCTTGCCGACCGTGTGTGGTACAATCTAAGGGCGGTTTTAAGTCGCCAGTCACTGACCAAGCCGATAGTGTTGTATAAATTGTAATAGGGTACGCATATTATCTACTTATTGACCGAGTACAAGGTGTGAAAGTTACCTCTGGGTTTAATGCACGTAGTTATGGATGTTATAACGTATCCATTCTTGGGTTAGATTATATAACGTACTATGTTATAGACCCCTCACTTAGTTGTGATAGACTGTAAAAATTGTTGTTCTTTTTAGAACAATGCCGAGATACAACTGGTAAAGTAGTAACACGATAATAATAGTGCGTTGGGTGTAGATGGGTGGCGTTGATCGCTTACTATACAATACCAAACGAGAGTGTCAGGTTGATTCCCGGTGGAGATAATTATGTATTTACATTTTTCGATGCTTCTCTAAAAGATTATTTATTTATTTAAAATGTGTCTTTTAAAGCGTTCTCTGGACATAGTTGCGATATTTTTTCTGAATGGTCATGCCTCACACGATCCAGGGTAGATATGCTAGTGTTATAAATTCTCTTTTTACATAATAATGTAAGACTGTAAATGAGACTGCTTGGTTGACTTTACGGCATACTAATCTATACCCATACTGTTACTGAAATATATTTGGAAAATCTATTAGTAGGTGTATTTAATTACGCAACAGATCCCGTAACCACGATTTTTTTATGTTTTGTTTGTTTTTGTATTTTTTGTCACCGCTAACCTCAGGAAACAACTTGAATTTACCAAATTGAATTGTAAGCTTCCGGTCCGTAGCTAATTTAATTTTTGTTTTATTTTAAATGATTCACAAAAAATAATAAACATAGTACTTATATGAATAAATTAAGCCGATAAATTACTTATCTTATGATGTTTATAAGAAAGTATTTTTAACTTGTAACAATTATAATCCTGCCTCTGTACATCGTAAACGGACAAAGAGTTGAAACCATTAGACACGTCACTAACATTAAAGTCAACCGACCATAGACAACAAAAGCAAACAGTCTCACAATTTGACGTGCGATGCTAATAAATAAAATTACGTTGGCGGTGACAAAAAGAATAAAAGATACCGCAGTGACCGCGTCACGAGGCGGGTTTTCCGTACTAACAAAAAGACAGAGTAAAAGCAATAAAATAAGATAAGTAACCATTCGTAGTTTTATCGAGCGTTTGATTATACATTTACAACCAAATACCAAATTTTACGAAAATAAAAGATAGTTCCTGTTTCACCTATAATATATTTTTAGGTTTGTTGCACCTTGAAATGAGCGTAAGCTGAAGCATAAAGTATTAAAAGATTAAAGTTATTATGTAAAACTACTTTGAAAATTTATAGTGGAAACAAAACGCCAGCATAATCTTAAGATCTCAGCCTCATCACCGACTCATTCTTGTCAAGAGGAGACACACAGGTATGTATGTACATAATAGTAGTAGTATAAACGCACACACATTCACACCCCTGCACTATAATTCCTTTGTCGCGGGTGGCATAGTAACACAGTCATCACTAACACTCATGACCTGAGAACAAACACATCTTTCACATAAATGTCTCCTAAGGGATATTACAATCTTTGACCTACTATACTGATTTAGGTACAGCAAAAATTAAAGTTAGGCCAAAAAAGTAAAAATAAATGCACTTAAAGAGATTTTAGGTTCAAGAAATTGGTGGTAGGTAAACTTATAAATATTGCGTAAACGTGTATTTAAAATTATATATTTAGGTATAGGAAATAATGCTATGCTAAAAAAAGGGTGACTAACAATAAGCGTTGATATAAATCTTTAAGGTTTCGACACATTTGACCACACGTCACGTTATGATAGGTATAAAATACCTCGCTTTGTAGTTCACACAATGGACGGACGTCTAACTTATAAATTTTTGTACGAACAAAGGCGCCATATCGACAACGTCTTGAATATAATATCGATAAACGGACGGCCGGACAATAATATTAATATATATCGGCAGTGAGATCGAGTAAATCAATATCGGTGATGATTTAAATCATCTTCACGACTGGTTCTTTATGGCGGAGCGTTGAGTGCTACTGAATGTGTAAGACGACAGCTAATTCTGTTTGGGGATTATGTTTGGGACGGCCCTGAATACTATTAATATTATAGCTTACAAAGTAAATATAATAAGACTCGTGCATCTTTGCTTCATTCACGCATGAACTAATTAACTACATATAACTAACTACAATAACTACATAATAACTACATACTTATGTTAGTACCTAATATAAAGTTAAATTTATGACATACAATAATGATAAGATTTAAGATTGGCAGCATTAAAAGTAAAAACGATATAAGTTATATAAGTATAAGTATGTTATTGAATTGAAATTATTAATTTGAATGAATATTATTTGATTTTGTTATTTAATTTAATTGTTATTTTTAATGTAACGTGTATTTATTAATGATTTGAATTTTTGTGATTTCGCGCATTGATGCATTAGGCTAGCCTGTAAGGTCATTGTGTGTGTAAGAATAAATAAATAAATAAATAAGTAATTTTTACATTGATGAATAGTGAACAACCTTTTTCAGTATTAGCGCGCACATTGGTTGAACTGATGATGTGCACAAAATGTAAATTTTTGCTTCAAAATTCACTTAGTTTCGTCAATTTCGATTCACAAAAACTGAGTTCCGCTCAATCCTTTCCTAAACGTCAAATGTTTGCTTTTAAAAGAATTTTAAAATGCAACAGGTTTTTGTTCGTAGTCAATATCCTGGAAACGGTATGCAAAATAATGTTGCGAGGCCGAGTCTGTAACTCGAAACGTTGGTAACGTAATAGTTAAAGTTATTGTTAAAATACGGGCATTTAAATATTATGCAGTTTAAATATACAGGAATTTTAAACCTTTAACTCTTTTATTGTAAGCAGTCGACTAATTAGTATCACTTTGGTAAGAGGTCACTAATCACCATCGCCCATGGACATCAACACCACCATCGTTGCGTTGTTAGCCAAAAATTAAAAGAAATTGTATTAGTACACCCCACTACCTAGACAAATCGTTTCTTAGCGGTAAGACCGCCTGTTGTATTCCATTCCGTTCATATCTAATTTTGTCGTGCTAGCTGTAGTGTACAATAAAGCGTATTATCATCTAATAGCGTGCATTTTCACATGTGCAGTTACACAAAATCTTACAGTTACGCAGAAGTCAGCGTTAGGTTGACAAGATCGATCTAGGATACATCGACTCTACATTGGTACTACTTGATTGCTTCATTATGCGTGATCGGCTCATTGTATATCATTTTACATGTTGTACCAATCCTGGTCCCAATTTAATCATCTTGATGATTGGACCACCGGAGGGAATACGTATCGGCCTGCGTCGTAGATCGAAGGTCCGTTCGCGATTTACTTGGCCATCTTGAGCGTGTTTTGTTTTGGGATCGGGGAAAATATTACTTTTAATATTTTAGATACTTACGTAACGGATCATTGTGTGTGTGTGTGTGTGTTTGTGAGTAATTTAATAAAATTTCCACTCGTTTCTAGACCTCTAAATGGTTTAAATTTTTGTATAGCTATATACTTACATGCATATCAGTGGCAATAAATTATTAGCTATGTTAAGAAAGAAATTATGTAGTTCGTGACATCGTGTTCGTCCACAATTATCTTTCTCCTTAATTTTCTTTAATACAGTACTAAAAAGGTCATAATTTCGTCAAAGTTTAATGCGGTGCTTAAAATAGTGAAATTTACTGGTTTTAGAATTTACTTAAGAATTAAAGCCGGAATTATATGTTGGTTATATAGTCGTAAACTTGTTTAATGCATATTAATTTAAACGGTTTACTAATTACACTTTTGATTTTTACGATGCCGCGTACGTTACTACGTAGATTTTTAAAAATTGTTTCCTTTAAATCTTAAATCTGAATATCACATAAATCTTTCTCCGGGTACAATATAAACACATGCATATAAAAATATAATTAAAATATGGTAACGTTTCGATAATTTATTTTATACATCATATTTCGTATAGGTAATTCTTTTAATATTTTTTCATAAATGTCCGTTTTGAAAAAAATTGTTATATTTTAATTTGAATGTAACTTTTAACCTGTCAGTACTTAGTATTTTAAATTTCGACCTCATTAAAGGAAAGAATAATAAAGGAACATTGGGTGTAAGGTCAACAAAAAGGCTGGACTCGTGTGTAACGTAAGATATACAGATAAAGAATAAGAGATACATTACATTTACATACAAGAGATACAGAGATTTAGTGTCATAAATATTAACATTCCTAGGATTTTTTTTCTTATTTGAGATGTGTGTCGTAAGAGCAGTTTTAAGTTAGTTATTTAGCGGAACGAGTGACAGTATTAATGAGCCCATTTCAGTCATTTACTGCGCGTTTTATTGATCCTAGGCAACGTTAATGTGTTGGATTACACAACGCAACATTAATATTCAATTAATTTAGCAATGTTTCCAAAAGTGATTTGTATTTCTGGGCTGAAATATTTATTTTCGTTAAATGCATCTAAATAATTAAAAACGCAATAATACTAAGTACCCATAGGTATCTCTAGGACACTACAGTACTGGTAGCAACATAAAATACTTAATAAAGTATTAGTCCATTTTAAGACAAGAGTTATCTTTTAAAACCTGATGTAACAGTTGTCCATAATATGAATAATAATGAATATTATTCAAGTGTATAAATTGTAAAATGGAGTTGTTGAAACGGAAAGTAAAAAAACCATAAATATTTTTCATAAAATGCCATAACTTTAACTATTATCCGATCATTCATTTACACTCAAAATTCATTTACAAACTATTATTATTTTACAAAAAACAAGTTCCTTGTTAAGTTAAAATTTTCTTTGCGGTTACTCAAAAATTACATAGTTAACCGCAAAGCTCAAGTTATTCAGTTCCAGTGTAGAATTTGGTCTGGTTTTAATTTAATTTACATATAGAGTTATTTTGCGGTTACTTTATTGCTCAGTTAGAAAGTCGTGCCATAGTAACGGTCAGCAATTGAGATGAATAAATCAAAATTTATTTCCGCGGTGTCGACCTGACCATTTAATTTGCATGTTTTAGTAGGGATTCACTTTTTATTTTGCTAAAGCTTGCCATACTAGCCGTAGTGGTCATATTATACAATGGTAAAACATACACACTCAAGTTTACCTGTAGAGTTAAACAATACAGATAGGATACATAATATTACATGTACAGTTGAACGTTACCGTTACCTGTTACCTGTTAGGTACACCCTAGCGTCTATCGCTAGCTTAAGAGGAAATAGGAACTTTACCTAAACAACACAATCCGCTAACACTATTGTTCATAGTCTATTAAAATACTCTTCTATCTTCTTAGTCTATATTTCTTTCTTTCTTTATTTTTTTTACCCAATGTTACCTAAAGCACAAATCTGAAACGGTGGTGTTATAAAAAATAGAGGCATAATGTAAATAAACGGTTTTGAATTCAAAATAAAAAAAAATAACAATGTTTACAAAAATATTTTAACAGTTCACAAAAATAATGTAATAATTATAATAGTTATAAGGCTGTCCTATCGCTAACATTTACGAAATTAAATGACGCAATGACGCTATGATTTATAATCGTGGTAAGGAATTAATCGAAATAAACATAATATTATTATCTATCAGTTTAGCAATCAACCTGTACAGCTAAACCGCATTCGATCAATTCCATCTAAACAATATCGAGGGAGGCTCGCGTATTCGGCATTATTTATTCGAATCTAATACCTTCTCAAGATTTCATTCCCTTTGATCCGATTCAATTTGCCTGACGTCTTATTTTCAACATGGTGGTCCGTTTGACTGAACCTAATAGCATGTTAAATGTATTGATTTGCAACTGTATTTTGGAACTTTATATTTTTCGTTGGACAGCGAATGGGATTTGTCAAAACAAATGAAATGATTTAAATACGGGCTACTTATTTTGAGATTTTAATTTTTACAATTAATAAAAGCAGTGTATTATAAAATTTGATTAGAAACCTACCTATCATTTTTTTAATTTCATTAACATTAGCGTAAATTCATTAAGTTATGTTGTAAATAAGTGTCCTAAAATGCTAATTTTGTATTGAATAGCCGATTAACCAGTAGACGAGCCCCCTGATGGTATGTGTTCGCCGTTGCTCTTGCCAATGGACATCCTTGACACTAAATAGCTTACGGAGATTTGCATATTAGGTACTTATTCATCACTTACTATTCATTGAATAAAAAGTAGGTTACTTGTCAATAACCAAAATTAGCATCAAAATAATTAAATCGTTAAGATTCGAATAGCGGCTGTAATCGAGTAAAGATAAAATATAATTTGTAAATTTTTTATTCATAATTTTATTGTACATCTTAATATATATAATTCGAGTGTGAGTGTGTATGTCACTGAACTCCTCCTAAACGGCTTGACCGATTTGGTTGAAATTTTTTGTGTGTCTTCAGGTGGATCCGAGAATTATTTAGATTCACAATTGGACCCGGTAGGTGGCGTTGCTGTCGATATATCACCAAAACATTTTTTAACGACTGGACCGATTTGGATGAAATTTTTTGTGTGTTCAAGGGGATCTGGGAATGGTTTAGATTCACAATTGGACCCGATAGGTGGCGTTGCTGTCGATATATCATCAAAACATTTTTTAATTATAAAGCGGTACGAAGTACGCCGGGACAACTTGTATTTACATAAATATCGAACTCACTGTTGCTGACTGGACGCGTAGAAACTACGTAAATCGCTTTGAAAAAAGTAACGTGTAAAGGAAACATTAGTAATATGGCATGAAGTGTAACTGTAGACTGTTTAACAGGCATAACAATGGGCTATCGGTTCCCCGAAGTCACGAGTGCCGCGAAAAGCTGCCGACACGTCTGTCCACGGCTCATGTTAAATTTAGCGTTAGTGATCCCATCTACATGCTGTGGACCTACGTGAATAAGTATACATAACACGACCTTTTGTAACAAAAGTAAAAGTAGAAGTGATTCGTGGAGATGCGATACTTAGCCGCTTTGGACATGTTAGTAACAGGATTAACTAAAGCTGCGATAGAATAACAAACAATTTGTACAACTTCTAAGTGTAGTGTAGGTAAATTGTAAAAAAATGTTCATGAAATTTGTTCAAATAATTTGTTCAGCTTAACAATATTTATTGCATTTTAATGTTTGCTTCCACGCCTATGTTATATTTATCGACAGATCGCACAGTAAATACGGTGTTTAAAACGATATAGATGAAAGTAATTGCGCGGAAGACCCAACGACGTAATAAAGCTATCAAAATTTTAATCAATTCTCAGGACCGGTGCCGTAGCAAGTTAGTTACGAAATTCGTGCACGACACGTGTATACACTAAAATATTGCTCACCGTTAAATACGAAGAAACACTGCAATTACTGTATAATCATTATTCATTAAGCTTACTCGTGATCTTGAATCGAAAACGGTAAATTTGATGATTATGTTTCCGTTATGTTTGACTACAATGACAACTTTTTTCAAAGCTGAAAGAAAGGTACTCTTAAACTTGAATGAAGTACGTCGATGCTGGCCGGTTTTAGTAAAAAATGATATAACGTTAAAACATTTGTAATTGTTTTATGCGTTATGCGAGTGATATCAGTGCTATTTTACATTTTATGATGGAGCGGTATGTACCAGGGCGGCAGCGGCGTGCCTTCACTCGTCAACCAGGAACATATTCTTACGTTGCGTAAAAACGCAAGTTCAGTAGTCCGCGGATGCTCGCCCGGGAAATCTTTCAATGACATTGCGTTGCGTTATGCCTTCCTAGTGTCTTGAGAATACACTAGAACTGTCAATCTTGCGTCTCATTCTTGAAAATATCTGGTATCGTAATTATCAATATTAATTACTAATAAAATGTGCATGTTATAATGTTTGCATTCGAAAAATTCGGTATATTATTTTTATTGCTAACTGATATTCTTGAGAGTGAGTCCTTTTTTCGTCTCCATCATTATTTGGCTGACACGCAACAGGATGCCTTTGAGCAGTGACTACTTACTATATTATAAAATAAAGTCTACTCAACAGTCACTATTAACAATAGGGTTAGAAGGAACAAAACATTAAAAATAAAACTTTTTCAATTGTTCATCAAAAAAACTAAAACTGATCAAATTTATATGCAAGAAAAAATATTTACCGAAACTATACTAACTATTTTACGAGGCATAGACGTCATTAAACTGCGCGTCTATAATGTAAATACACAACTGAAGCTTACAACCGTGTTCTTCGAGAGCATCAAACAGGCAAAATAACATTAAAGACGTCGCGTCCTTGGCGAACGAATGTCACTTCTATAACTCCATGAGCACGTCCACAATATTGTTCTGAATGCAATATTACGTCATAAAAATGACGTATAGGCATGTAGGCATGTGGCATACATGATCGCATCGCTGTTATGCCAGCAGTAAAAAGTTGTAAGACACCTAGCGCCACAGCCATTGGCATCAGATAATGCTCTCACGCACTGCTCCATTCATCTCGACCATTTATCGGTGCGAAGCGGATGCTGTCTACGGCTTTTAAATAAAAATCTCGATCCGTGGAAAACTGGCGTACTTCAACATCGTTAAAATTCTAGTGTTTTATTGCCGTGCCATAAATGGTGATGGTGAAATTATTGTTCAGTTATTTGGTCAAATGCCGACCGGCTAGTCGCTTCCTCGTTTAATTTTTATACGATCTATTCTGTTAACGACTTTTAGTATTGGTGATAAATAATTTTAAGTTTATTATAAACCATTGAAAAAGTTTCTGATTTCTGTTAAATAATTATATTTTACAACATATGTGTTAAAAAGTAAAAATACCAAAAAATTATATAAATGAATACAATTACGAAATAAATAATGTTAAAGGCATCGCCCAAATGTTTTTATCGTTATAAATTAAAAAGAAAACATTCTTCTCTTCTCGTAAATCTGTGGGTCCCCGTTGTTATGGTTAGATAGCAGTCGTTTAGCCATGTCGTAGGCATTTGGGCAGCGTATAAACTTCCAACACTTGGGTTGACCACCAATCTGCTCTTATGAGGACTGAGTCTTACCCTATAATGGGTGTAATGCGAATAATGCGATGAAGCCAAATACCGCATGAGTGACATATTTGACATTAGTACCGCAGCATTTTTCCTATATTACCTATGTAACCTAATATTTCGCATCATAAGATACATGGCTAATCCAAAGCTGAACCTACTTACACCCTCTGCTAACCGAACTAACCATCCTAGTCTCAATTTGGGTCTTGTTCTGGATCGGTCACAGTTGTCATGGGCGGCAGCGAAAGGTAAGTGCTGTAAAATAAGTGGATCTATCGTTTTTAAGTGAACGAAGATTAATATTAATAAAAGCCACTGACTTATTAATACTAATAAACTTACTTATTATTAGTAATAATAAGTCAATGATAAAAGCAGTCAAAAACTGCTGTACTTTTTACTCATTTTCAGACTTGAATCCATTATTAACGAGAAATTCCCGTGTGGCAGCAAAAAGCTGATATACTTACTAATCAACCCCATCGTGTCGGAAGATAGTTTATCTATTAACAAGTTCCTCTAAGATAAACCTCGAAGGCAGATTATTATAATATAGCCATTAAATGCGGTTTTATTGTGCCATCAATCTTGTAGTTTGGGGTGGTGGATACGTCCACAATTAAAAGATTGGACATTATTAAAATAATATTTAACAGCGACTTTAATTATGAGGTAATTTAAAATAAGACTTAATAAGAAATATTTTTTATTTAAATTTTATTTAGTGCTAAGTTATGTCTTCTGTCTATATGTTATAATATGTGCTGGTTATTGGTAACAAGACACTTTTAAAAGTAACCTTTTGACTTTAATTTTTTTAGGGTTTATTTTCATAATCAATAGGAGCTGTAGTGTTATTATGCTCTACTACTACATGATTCTAATGCAGATCGATCGTGTGATTAATGGCAATACAAATATTGGAGGTTTATTTATTGCCCGTAGAGGTAATGATGTCATCATCATTTGGATTTTGTTATGTGAATTTTACAAAGAATATCTACAGAACATGACCTACGAAGCACGAAGCTGTTTCTATTTCGTATCTGTTTCCTTTTCGATTGGCAACGCATTGTTGATGCTCTTGTAATTACTGATGTCCACTGGCGAAGTTAACAATTTGCCATAACCCTACAATTCTAATCCATTACAGGCGTTTATAATAATATGTATACCTACCTGTCATTCGATCTAAAGATTTATCTGTCTATGTTCTATCATGTTCTGTTTTTAATTAGCGGATCGAATATTAAATATTTTGACAACACTCTCATTCACATATCAACGAGGTCGATCTTCTTATCTTATCTTTATTGAGTCGTTATCTTAAAGCCGTTTTATCTTTGGGTCTTTTTTAGACTAACCCTTTTGTTTGTTTTATCAATAGGATTTAGGACAAAGTAAGACGTACATATTATTTTAAAGATCGAGAAGTGAGGTGAATATGTAATACCAAGTGAAGAAATAATATGATACGATACGAAATAATATCTTAAAATGGACATTTTGGAGCAGGTACCTACATAGTTCAATCACTCATAGTCATCGTAAGTGTACCTAAATGATCGTAAGTGTAATTTTAATATGATAAACCATAATAAAATTAGAATTCAGCCAACACACCTAATTACTTCTAATTAATTAAGTAATAAGCGAATAACGTAACGTACGGCTAGAATCTATTGATGGATACTTCAGAGCACGGGTCTCTCCTCGTTACTGTGAAGGCCACCAAGCTATAGGTATGACAATTCCATCAAATATAAAGTCCCCACATTATTGTAACGGACAAAAGAGAAACTGATTGGAAACGAGAGTAAAAATGTTAGCTATAGGATGTCAATACAATAATAACTATTTGTTTTCTTAGAAGGGGTAACTCACCATCGTGTAACATTAAACTCTTTTTCCGGGAGCCGTGGCCTGGTGATGGGTCGAAAGTCAGGTACTTATTGACATCCGTACAAATATTTCTTGTTTGGTTACCAACGTGTTTACTTGCTACTGGAATTTCAAAAGTATTTGTTGGAAAATTAAACTTCATTCGTTGTTAGTGTTTTGAAATATATTCGACAAATATTCTCGAAAAAAGAAAAGTTTACACACTCGCACTCCATGTAAAAATTGTCTAGATTCTGGAATATCATGGAAGACTTGAGGATAAATGTTGTTTACATTAAAAACTGAACCTCGAACTATTATCAACGCGAAAGTTAAAAGGAGATATTCAAGGTTTAATCAACACGTAATGAAAAATAAACTTTAAAATTGTTAATTGGAATATCGAAATAATTTTTCTCTCACACAAAACACAGATACCTACCTACGACGACAATATACAGTGTAGCCGGGCGGGAAATTAACACCCTTCGCTCGGCAAGCAAGGTCCGTTACATCTTCATAGACTCGACATTTCTATTTATTAATTGATTTTAGATTATAATTTTACATAATAGAAAATGTATGTCCTGATTCTATAGTTAACATGAATAATATAATAAGTATGGTGATAAGTCGAATGAAATTAAAATCAAATCTTAAAAACTTATGCAGTTGATTAAAGATCTCTCAAAGTTTTTGCAGAATTATGTCTAAAATTACGTAACTTGTTTTAGTGAAATAAAATCACGAGATTATTTATATTATGATGTATCTGTAAGTTAGGTATAGGTAGTATCCTGCAGATTCTATTATAATAAAATATCAGTACAACTAGGTGTAAGCTTTGAAAATAACCTACTTCCATTTATCATATTGACTCACAAGCAAAGATTGACATATACATACATAGATGGATTACAAGCCTATAGGTACATAGATTGCGCCCGATACTGACAACCATAAGTTTATCAGTTTATAGAGAAACTGCAGTATTTATCGTAAATACGAAATAAAGATTCCTTTAAGAATACCGAGAATCTACCGCATTTGCCCAGTGATGTATAATTGACGTTCATAGAGTTCCTACGTGAACACAATGATGCCTATATAAGTAAATTTAAGCAAACCGAATGAAGCGCTATTGGCATTGCATCTATCAATTGTGGGTTCGTGTACGCATTTGCACGACCGTTGAAAAATGCTAAAAGGAGCACTAGGTTATATTTTTATCCCTTACGTGGGGCTATTTGCGTAATTTAAACAATCACACTATCCACATTGAATGGCGGCGAGGAGACGTCACATTCCTCTGCCGTCGCCACGCGACTAAGAACCTTTTACAAAAACACAAAATGTCATTGCGCAAGCTTATAATAAGGTCCATTCACACTCACCCCAGTCCATATTTTTTCAATGTCAGGTCGGGACGAGCATGCAATTTTGTACAAAAAACGGCAAAATCAATAATAGCTCCCTGCACGTGTTGCTCTTGGATTATAGATAATGTGCCCAAAGATTTTCTCAGCGCTCGAGCCAAGGCGAAGTCAGGTATGAGTACTAGAACAGAGATGCTTAGAATAGCCAGTATTTAATCACTCCGCGAGACTGTTGTTTAATATTCAACGGTTATTGGATCAATTAAATGATACGACTTTCGATCTGAAATCCTATCAATTTTAATGATTGGTAAATAATCTCTGTCCGTCGTTTTATCACTGTAAAATGTTTTATGCTCGCTGAGTCGCTAGGATTTATCGTGCAAGATATATCAACTGTCTTCCATCGTTTCGATTTCATTCGCTTAAAAGTCATTTTTACGGACTTTATAATATTTTTTTATATTATACAACCCTTTCGCCTAGTGAATAGTAGCCCTGCGAAGTGAAGGGCCCCGGGTTCGAAATCTGGCCGGGGCGGATATTTATGTGCCAGATAAAAATTTGTTCGCGGGTCATGGGTATTAGTGATGTTATTTGTGTCCTCCTTGCCACCCGTGACTAAGGTAACACTAGTGCGGGCCTTTATTAGCATACTACAATAATATACTGAGCATAGTTTTTTGTGTAAGAAATTTAATGACAATTGTTTTTGGTTCGACTCCACACATTTCCTGTTCCATTCCTTATTTCTTGAGCTTAAGAAAGAAATTCTATACAATTATAACGGCCGAAATTGTAACTGTCCCTAACAAAACTCGGAGGTTGTGTCAGTAAAGAAAACTACAAAAGCAGGTAATTTTATAGGAAGACTTGGGTGTCTTTATTGGGTCATAAAAACTATATTCACAGTTAATTTTAACAGATATAGAACAGAGATAAATCTGTTTTTTATATATACGGCAAGATAATAGTAGTAAATTTGTATAATAATGCTTTCAACGGTCCCTTTTAGAATAATTTATTGTTTTATAAACAACATACATTATGATTAGAAAGTGTGACTCGCTATATTCTGTGGCCAAAATTATGGTTAAAACAATAAATGCCGAGAAAAGAAAAAACCAAAGGATATTCCTCTTAGTTAAAAACTTTATAGCCTGTCTTTATAGTTTGGTTATTCATAAAGGTTAAAAACTTATCATCATCAAAATTCTCATTACGAACAGGAACATCGGTATTAAAATAAAATCAATATTTTGTTGGAGGAAATGTTTTTCTATATCCATCGCCACTTTTCTCGCGGAAGCTTCCACTTATTTCGAAACAAAAGCTCTTTAGTAAATATTATACAGACGAACATAGTCTTTAAAGCTATTAACGTTAAGTATTATTATGATATTAGTGTATTTTTTAAATAATTATGAACGTTCATCCCGTTATCTCTACTAAGTCCTTACTCGATGCGTGGTAAAATCGAAAGTATTAATTATTTCACGTCTGGTATTATCCCCATTTTCATAGTGAAGTCCATTGCGATATTTTTATGTAATGTAGGTGCCGCGCTACATTACAAAACGCATAGCTTTGAATTCAGTAATTTTACTGAAGTTTTGTTTATGAATTGGGTATGCGTAATATTAATGTCCTATCATTATTGGATACGGGGGAAAGAAATGTTTTTATGCATAGTGTTTCTTGCACCACATAAGAAAGTATGCTTCTTGTATATGGGGGTAAGTAAGGCTCAGAATAAAAAGACTTGAAATCACAGTCCATAAGCCAAGTGCGGGTTGACATATTTTATTTTATAATTATGCATTGAATTTAAAAATTTAAGAATCCCTTCAATTTTTGTATCCAGGTCTTTCAAGTAGGGTATCAATTCAAACCATCCGACACCATCTCATTTCTAGTTGATAATCTAAAAATTTATAAGTTTTATAACATCTACTATAGATCCATTTTCATATTAATCAATATACAAGGTTCGTTTAGATATTTTCATCGTGTTTTTAGATAATTTTGATCGTCATTTTTGAAATAATTATCGTGTAGAATTTTGACTTTATATTTTTAATCATTACCTATGACCATGTTCTTTCATGTCCTCGAGTAGGAATATCAAGTGACTTAAAAATCACCCAGTATAAAACTCTTCCGTTACTGAGCGACTGACAAACTTTACAACGCATAGTCGAAACTACTGTATGCATTAAGAGAGGATTTTTGGAACTTCCCCTCCCCCTAAGGTGATAAAAAAGAGGATAAACTGAAACTTTTATATTTTTCAATTGATTCATTTGAAACTTTATATTATATTTAATAGGTTCCTCAGGTGACGCAAGTGAGAACTAAGAAAGTATTTTTGCAAATTAAGAATTTCAAGCGGGGGAAGTCGCAAGCGAAAAACTAGTAAACAAATATAGAAGGTCTTAAAAGAAAGTGCATTTTAGCCCTTATGTCATATATAGCATAATTATTTGAGCCCGTCCATAACTCGACTCAATGCTCGGTGCAAATGGTATTTAATACGAATGTCAATAATGTTTTAACAAAAAAATATTAAATGTCACGAGTGCACGAATTTACTGAAAGAGCGCCGATGCTTGAACAAACAAGGTACGTGTACAATTAACGATAGTGGAGACAATTAACTGTTCGTTACTGTTACGTTAATTACGGGAAATATCATAAGCATCTTGGCTCAAGGATACAGTTTTAAACCTCGGGGTATTCGCAATGGCTGTGCTGAATGACGCTTTCCTGTCACATATATTTTTTAGTCCCCCTAATTACCTACTTATAGTAAATTCGTTTTGCTACATTCTATGCGGTAAGTTTTTGAAATATAAGTGAATTGAAAAGTATTTGTGCAGAAACATACATCCGACCACGGCTAAGATTTGACAGGACTTTATGTATGTATTTTACCTTATAACTTCTAAACTACTTATCATAATAATAATATGTTCAAAGAGGCATCATTGGAAGCGTCTTGATTAAATACACAAACATTTATTACCTAACACAAAATTAACCAAGGCGGGGCCGGGATAATCTTGTAATCCCTTGTTTTAATCGATACTACCAATTTATTCAGCAAATCCTGGCGGTTACATACATATTCGTAATTATCTAAACATAACATGAGAAATAAATCTAAAAATAATTGCAAAGTGAACTAAACGAAGTTTTCAATAGCTCAAAATTTGATTCAGCGCGTATTGACAGTGAGATAAATCAACTGTCTTCTTTCTTTATAATTCCACACACTGACAAAGTTGCAGACATAACAATAAAAAACAGAAATTTATTTCCAAATTCAAATGATTTAAAGAGAGTTTTAAAATGACATATTATGAGTGGTTTCGAGTGGGTTATTCAAAATAATTTGACAAAAATGACACAAATAAACCAAGTGAGTCAGTTCGCGTGTGTCGCACCAATGTCGGCGATGCTGCGCGAGCGCATTTCTGAATAACAATAATCGTGAATGAATTGTAATGGCGACTGGTTTAATTGATTCGGCTACCCGCCGGACCTGTACTCATTATAGTGCTGCGGAGCGAATTAAGATATCGATATCGAGGCTTTTACAATAGTCATAACATCGAATTTCGAACAGTAAGCTTGAACGCAAGTAACGTTACTCAAATCGATAAGCATGACATTTCAAAACATCGAATTTCGAACAGTAAGCTTGAACGCAAGTAACGTTACTCAAACATCGATAAGCATGACATATTTTATTGTCAAAGCGCGTAATTATCACGTCAATTATACATAAATTTTATTTAATGGGCATCGGGACCTTATTGAGGAAATGAAAAAGTAACAAAAGTACAAAAGTCATTTTGTAAATAAAGAGACAACATTATCATCTTTTTCTTGACTTGCATCTAGTAAAATAAAATGTTAGTCCTAAAATTTTCAATTTACAGGCATAATTCTGATGTTAAAGGTTTCTTCGATAGTATTTAATTTTAACCCGATATTGCTCGTGGTAAATCTTCCTGGTTATCGAAGTCTTGATCTTTTCCATTCAAGGTTACGAGACTAGCCAAGTCCCCCAAGTATACTTCCCAGTCTACCGATGGTAATCTTGAAGGATGAGACATTTTGCCTGCTTTGACAAATATACTCTAATTAAAATCAATAATGACAGTCCCCCAAAGTTATTGAATTGAATATTTGAATACTTATTTTCAGTAACTGGTTATTTGATACATTATTTGCTGGCGACGTATTATCTAAGCCCCTGGTGTTGCGGATGTTCATGGATGGCGGTTAAGACCTTCCTGACATCCGCTTAGAACAAAACAATATCCAACTCGATTCCCACACCACTTATTCTAATTCATTTCATCGTGCTCGAAATTACTTGGCACTCGTACTCATAGCAATTCGCAACAGCTTCTTCGTCATTCATTGAGGACAGCGAAATAAATTGCAACTTCGTCACAGTTCAGGAAAGTTCAACTCTATTGACATTAGCGCTCCATCCTTGACACCCAATCGGAAGTGGAATCAATTGAAGACGCAATTCTCTGCATAATAGTTTAACTTGCTTTATCCGAGACAATTGCATCATCGAGTGATGTCGAGTCATCGGCCGGCCACTTACTGAACGGATGTTGTTAACCGTGTCTTGATTAGCCGAGACGATGTTAAACGGCAGCTCGGGCAAGTTCAAACAATTAACTGTATAGAAGTGTCCGACTCTAATGAATGATACAGACTTGCTCCATTTCATTATACAAACACCGTGACAAGACGCGGCTTACAAATTGAGATTAATTCCAGACGGTAGGTACTGTTGCTTTTAATTTTTAAATGTGATAAGCATCTCTCTTGTTCTTTATCATTTTGATCCTTGAGCGTGTATACTAAGGACTAGTCTAAATTGCATCGCTAAGTTAACTGTAAGTATTTAAAGACGCTCGTCATAGAGGTCTATAATAGTGAGTTTTAAACGCAATGTTGTATCTTTAGCTCTACAATGTCCTGCAGCTATTTATACCCGAAGTGGTCTCGAGGGCCCTTAGTTTTGTCATCGTTTCAGGAAATTATTTTCTTTGTCACAGTCACGTATTGTCATTGCAGAAGAATAAAGGACTTGTTTACAATGTAGCTCAGTAGAACGTGATTGGATCGTTGATTTTGGAAGTGCATTAAACATTGCGCAAGATATTATCTCATTTTGCCCGCGGGATGGTTCTTTGTACACGAGAATTCCATCCTTTAGTCCTAAAAGATTGATAATGCGTTGGTGTTTGTACTTGTTCTTATGATGTGTGGAGAAGGAGACCCATTATTTTTGTTAGTAGGAGTATATTGCAAGATATTATTTTTGTTAAATCGACATTATAAAAAAAATAATGTAATGGTTTGTTACTTACTAAATGTACAGAAACCAAAATTAGGAAGTATTGAATAATATTATTGAATAATAAAATTGAATAACATGTTTAAATAAATAATTCAGTTTAACATATTAAACGCCGGCAGCTAGCTTCACTTTCAATGCTTTGAATATGTAACATAAAAGAGCTATAAAAATATCTCATTAATTATCATAATGTTACAGGAACTTGATTATAAATTGTTAATAAATTTTATTAATATACCAAAACTTTTAATAAAATACTATCGTTTTATTAGCTATCCTGTCAACCATCTTGTTGAACAGAAATAACTCTAAAATCATTTTTTCTATGGCTATGTCATAGGTTTTATAAAAAAAGTTTAATATAGAGCAATTATAAGCATAGTTGTTTGAAATGTACCTACCATTATGACGGATATCTACGACGAATTATTTCGTCTTTCGTTTGTTCAAAAAAAGGGAATTACAACTATTGTTAAACAGTTACCTCTAAACGTCTTCAATGTATACACAGTTTATGAAATTTAATTCAAGTATTCATTCTACAATTTGTCGTTCGATCACACGCATAGAGCTCGTCAATGCCGTGAAATGGGTGTTTATTCGATATTGATTGCGTCCTGGATCGTTATAACTCGCCCACGCTCGATCAATATTTATTTAAGATAGCGACACACGAGCGCAAGGAAGTGTTACTTGGAAATAAATTTGTATTGATAACACGGTTTTACATTTGATTACTCGTTACGTAAATAATGTAATATGCTACACTAGCAGCCGCTTGTGTCTTCATTCACAAAGGTTTCTTGGATGTTTTTTGTTCTTTAACTCTTTTAACAATTATTTTAGCAATTATTTAAAAGCTCTTCAATACTTTGTATTGTTAGCTGATTTGTGTGCAATCTTTAAGGCTTTAATTTTCCAAATAATTTCTAGAACCTACAAATACAAATTGTATAAAATATTTCAATTGACTTTTAAAAAATATCATTTTATAACTCTTATGCTTGAGTTTAAAATAAAGCCGGGAACCAGTTTACGTTACAACCTTTTATAGGAATAGTTTTGATGGAGTGTTAAGTAGGTAGGCGCGTAATAGAGAGCACTATCCACAATTATAGCTTAATATTTGTTTAAATTTCTGCCTATAATTCATATTTAAGTGGTTAGTGAATTAGGCTGTACGTACATAATTATATCAACCACATGCCTATTTAAAATATTCATAACCAAAGAATATAATAATATCCATCTTGTATATCGATTGAAAAGGATGCATTATTGAAATTATTCGAATCGCGATTATCTATACCGAGAATTATTTATTTACTAGTTATTTAATACGTCTACAATCAGGGTCATAACTCATTGAACGATATAAATAACACATTTACTCGTATATCCTAGAATTCATTGGTTGACAATGGACGATGCAATTTAAAGGATCCGAACGTCACCAAGATAAATTCTTTAAAAGCCACATACTTCATATATTTGTAATTTAAACCCCCTGTAGTTATTTGAAATTGTAAAATTCTAGATGGGCCATTCGTCTCACGTCGGGCAATGGTTTTCATTTCGTGAGAATAAATGAATAAAAATAACGCTACACATTTATATCCCCACACTACCATTCTCTGTGTCGTGGGTGCCATGGACAACACACAAGACAAGAACACACACACCCAGACCGACAACAGAAATTTAAACTCATCATTCAAATTTCCGCCTCGCTGGGAATCGAATCCGGGACCCTTCGATCGGCGGTCCGGCGTGGTAATCGGGTGGCTACGGGTCGTCATCAGTCAGGAGACGACGGCCTTGTGAAACAAAATAGTGGAGTCGGTTCTACTCGTCTTTTTAGTGGAATATGAAATAGGGAATTATTCTTTGAATGCGAGAACCATCGGAAACCTGTAGCTATCACTTACGTCTATCGCATTGTTTACAAGCTGTGAAGAAGTTGCATTTTGATGCGTCAAGCGCGGGTCTTGATGTGACTAAAGGTTTCTAGAGTCTAGACGAGTTGTTAACGGTAGTAGGTATTTTTTCGTATTAACAATATAAAAATTCAAAAGTTATTTCTTAGATTTTAAACGCTGAACTGTTTATCGCACCCCTTAACAAGTTCGCTGCTGAGCACGTATACCGCGTGTGTATTCCATAGACAATTAAAATCGCCGCAGCGAACTTGTTAAGTCTAAAATTATGGAAAAATGTATAGCCATGATTCTGATTAATTTACATTTTAATTAAGCGTCGATTTAGCTTTTTCACCATAACTTTCTAAATATTCAATTTTATGGTTAAAATTTAAACTAGGGCTATGTCAGACGAATACCTACACGTTTAGGACAAAGTTGTAGAGGTTTTGAAAATTGGTCCATAGAACCCTAAAGGGAAGTATAGTAATCCAACTAAATTAAATAAATTAAGAATACCTATAAGCAAAACAGTTGGCTGGCTTTCAGGTTTAAAGTCCGTAAAATTGCGAAATAATTAAACTGAACACAACGATACTAATCTGTTAAGTCCGCTAAAAATATCACCTCGATCAAGTTTAGTAATTGCTTTGCACGAAGTTGTACCGTTCGGATAATTATTGGTCGTTAATTGTTTTAGTGCATCCCATTTGTCACTAGTCGGTCCAGGATATAATGTACTCCCGAGCGCTTCAAAAGAGCACCTTGCTTAATCAGCCCCAATACATAAAAACATGAAATTTAAATTTGGAACGAAATTAAAAAATATTTTTAAAACTCATGAATTTATGATTTTTAATTCAGCTGTAAAATTGTAGTACCCACATAACTCACAACACACGATATCTTAATGTACATCTATGGAAATATTTATCATCCATGTTATAACTGAAAATTACCTTAACATTAATGATAATTTTATATGAAAATCTACGTACATATTTACATATTTTTATACCAATAAGAGTAAGATGGGACGAGTTTGCAGGAGCACTTTTCATGTTCGGTAGAAAATACGATCTTAAGATCGACCGGCAACAAAAGGTGTCAAAGTTGCAAGTCATTACATCCTTACAACTGCTACACTTGTCACGCGACAAAAGCTATTCATTCACAATTTATACCACATTAAGAAATAATAAAATTATATTGTTAAAGCAAAATCATCACTATGTTATTGCACATAGTGTTTACTTTACAATACAGTACCTTCTGAGCCGAAAATACAATTAAAAATGCGCCAACATAACGCCTTCAGTATTTGCGCCTTTGTAGACCGAAACAATAACAGAGCGTAAATGGCTAACTTGCGCCACAATAGTGAAGAAAGATAAAAGGAGAATTACACGGAAATTTCTGGGCGTGATATATTGTCAATGGTCCTTCACTAGATAACAATTTGCACTTGGAGTGTCTCGCCCATTGTATTTGACCATTATAAATAAACATCACAATGGCGCTACCAGATGTGTGAATTGGTGGACACGCGCTGAGGTAAGCCTCAATGGAGACTAGATATTTCAACAAATAAACGACTTTTGATGCCTTATAAAACCTATAATTTGTTCTTGTCAATGCCAATTAATTTGTACTTTTGACAATTCAGCCATACCGGCATATTAGGTGCCTACATAATTTGAAGTCCGCAATGGATTTATATAGTCGGAGCTAAAACTGAAGTATACCTACATAACTAATAACAAAGTTTTCTTCGTGTATATTCAAAAGTTAAACTTGTTAGTACTAGGCAGTTGTAAACATAATACACAACTTCCGATCTTTATGAAAAAACACTCCTAATTTGTATTCAGAGGAGGTAGCACTACCATAATAGTTGTAAAAATGCCTTAGAATTGTAAAATATTTACAGCACAATAATTGAGGCGCTCTTCTACAATACTAAATTATCATCCAAAATCTTCGAAACCTTTGGTGGTTTACATCTGCATCGAGTCTAAAAGAAGAGATTTTACATTCATGTGCTTATATCAAAAATTTCAATTTAAACCAGTTTACCTATCAGTAGTTCCGAATTCAATAACTTCATTCCATATTAAAACATACGTATAATGTTGTCTAATCTAGTAGAAGCGGTCTATTGAAATCATAGCTTTATTCGAAGCGCTGGTTAATAAAAAGAGTAAAGGGCCCGAAGTCAATAATAACGCATACATTTACTACGAAAATGAAGATGCTTCTTCATTAACTTGGGCCAATCATCGGAGGCTCTGGCTTGTTGTTATTAATTTATAGAAAGTCATCGCGGTTCCATTAGGCGAGATAACCATATTGATCTCCGGTCCGATATTTACGGGGGACTATTGCTTTGTGTGTGACTGCCTAATGATCACGTGCTTCTTGTTAGCGGTCATCAGACGCCATTATAAAGATTGATTTTATGTTACGGCCGGCGTCCCTTGTTAGATTTATAGCTTTCACAGGTTCTTATAGTGCAATTATGACCACAATTGACTGCCTTCCCGTTGCACTAGGTTTATCTAGTTAGCAGCGTAAAAAATGTGGCGGCGTTTAATAAAAACCATCTCATGTGTAGGGTTGCCAGGCCGAAAGACTAAAATATTTTAAGAATTATTGCTCTATCGGGATTTTAGAGTTGGGAGAAATGTTATTAAAATTAAAACTAATGTTTTATCAAGATATTTTCAAGTAAAATATTTAATATTTTATTTTAGTGGAAAAGAATAGAATGTCCCTTCGGCGAAAATATGAGTGAACATGAAACTGCACGGCAATTTCGATTTGATTTTGTTTACAACAAGCCATTCATCTTGAGATATTGTCTGTATTGAGATATTGTGTCTTGCATGCCGAGATATCGCCATTGCTTCTTCGAGAGTAAAAAAATATCGGGAGTATTTAGATTTCTTGATATTTCCATCATCTAGTAACCCTATATACAAGTTTCTTCGATAATATATACAACCCATAAACACGCAAGCGATAGAAAAGCTTACTAAATCGGAAGTTACTCATTAATGTCACTCGGAATCCTTAATCCTATTTGGCTTATTTATCTTTCAAATCTTTATTATCTGAAAGGAAATCTCACGAATTAATTATTTTACACCTCATTAATG
The DNA here is from genome assembly GCA_905404295.2 of Ochlodes sylvanus. NCBI lineage: Eukaryota > Metazoa > Arthropoda > Insecta > Lepidoptera > Hesperiidae > Ochlodes > Ochlodes sylvanus. The sequence continues at coordinate 9,339,827 of FR990130.1, read as the reverse complement.
TCGCATAAGATTCATTAACAATAGAAATGCAAATTCGATCGATTTTTCTGAACGAGCATTCTGATTCTAACCGTTTCACCCAATTAACATTGAGTATAGTGCACTGTTTCATCAATTTAGTAGGTTTCTACAAAATAAATCGTGGGCAAGTGTTTAATCACATATTCGGCCGTATATTTTAGCTGTAGTTTCGTCGGAATGACTTTTATCTGGTGTAACCTTTTAATGAAGATTTAAATGTTGGACGAATAAAATATTGCATCGCATCTTTTAAATTTGGAAATTCGGGTAAGTACCTATCTTAAATTAATTGTGACGTGATTTCATTTATTTTAACAAACACTTGCAACTTAATAACTGCAATTATCTTTGAATATATTCGATCACATCTAAATATCTTAAAATATATCTGTTAGATAACAAAATGATCATTATTAGAATACCGACTGGATTTTGTGATTTTTCTATTGAATAAATCTCTTTCTGCCATCAGTATTCCTTCTGAGATTGCTATAAAGACCTTAAGCAGGTCTAGATATGTAGATACGTTCAAGATTTCAATATATTCGGTATCACAGAGACTTGTAAATTACCATAACAATTAAATATAAGTCAATAGTTTTTAACTCTAGTACTTACCTACGAACGAACCTACGAAGTCGGTACTCAAAAAATGTAAGACGGATCTAGAATATTTTTCTAGAAGTGTCAAGACCGTGAGACGTCCGCATTCACAATAAAACTCGTAAAGGGCAAGTATAGTTTATCGTTAAATAAATGTTAGTCTTCGGAGGTAGCAACATACCTTTACTGAATTCAAACTGCTTTTATTATAGATTTAATTTTGCATGTCGATAAGTGATTGCTTATAGTTCGAATAAAACTTAACGAGACTATTAACAAATCAATGACGAGGTTCCAATTAAGTAGCTCTGGTTATTATGCTCGGTAGTTTGTGAGCTGAGATGTTTATCACAAAATGAAATCTTGAAACTGGCAAACCTCCGTTATATACCTTTGTATAAAACAGGTAAGGCGCTTGCCCTAGTAATGGACAACGCGCACTGCTCTGCATAACGTAACCTTAAAAAGTTCTTAAACACTTAATTAACAAATTGATCGATGTACAGAAAGATATCATCTTCACCCGCAACTTTGTTGCAAACCAGGCTGTGCATAATGTGACCGAATTCGAGAAATTCAAATTATTTTTAAAATATCATTTACCACGCAAGGACTTGTAGGTATATCTTGTGCTTTGTATTCGAGGTTCGAATACTCAAGTTTTAAAAGTAGATATAGTATTTAATTTACATAATAACTTTGATAGACTTAGTTATAATGAATGTCTGGACCAAGTCTAATCATGACCCATTGCGTAGGGCAAACTTTGTTCATATTACAAGACAATGTTACAATCATTCTAAAAACTGTCCATTTCTGGTACAACTACCCTATATTTATACTTTAATCTCGATTACATATAAATTCTGCGACATAGTTTCTGCAATGTGTTCGTGATTAGTAAATGTTACTGATTGTTTACCAGCTAACTGCCCCAAAGCCGTTTCCAATATCCCATCTTTCAATAAATAACCTCTAGATAAGTAGGTAACAATTAACACTGTAAGTACTGTAATGTAACATTGTAGCACTAACATGTTTCAACATTTTCTAACGTAAGTATAACATTTTATAAGGCTAAATGTTATTTTTCAACATTTCAAGTAGTATTTTCTTTCTTCTCTTTTCTGTCTTTGTCGGCAACGCATCGGTGATGCCTCTGGTGTTGCTGGTGTCCATGGGCGACGGTGACCACCTACCATCAGGTGGCATAATTGTGCTAGTTTGTCGGTTATTAAGTAACATACAAAGGTACAGTAAAGTTTACATTTATTTATAAATAGGTGTTAAAATAATTAAACTAAATTAACAGAATTCGCAATATTTGTACCGGTGAGATAGAATTATAAAAAAAATAGTTTTTTTTTATTATTTGTGAGTTTATGCGTGACTGCAATCCCACTTGATGGTAAGTGGTGAGCTAATCTTACCATTACCAGTACCAGTAGAAGGTATAATGCAAAATAATATTCAATAAATTTAGTTCAATCCCCACGAATCAAGGTTAACTACGAAGCCGTACTAAACCCTATAAAAACAAAACAATAGATCGAAGCAGATGTTAAAACCTTGTTTGTTGGATAAAACAATGGTTAATTATATATTTCAGGTTAGCTTTTAATGGGCGAAATTACTGTAATCGTAAATTTCTTATTCTTCTGTTCTATTTCTCCGTTATGTTCGTATTTGTACTACATAAACCCTAATTGCTTCGACTTTACTCAACTTTATGCTCGCGGTCGGATCTGTGTAAATGTTAATTGCCATCTCTTTCCTTTTTTAATTCAACAGTGGACGTCATTAAAATCATTATTTTCATTGGACTGGCGTTATTAAAATCGAGTGGAAATGTTAGTATTGTGTGTTAGTATTGTATGTCGTCCTACAGGTATATTTTACGTGTTTGTGATAATTTTATTTTATTATTTTATTTATTGTTTAAAGATGAAAGTACACATGAACTTAAGTGTGACTGTAGAACTTACTTATTATTATAATAGTATAAGAAATTTGTATTTAATTTTTTTCAAAACACTAAGTGATTTTACGCAGGTATTATAGCGAATTACTTAATATTCGTTTACCTTATTACATATTTTAGCTGCCTTCTTTCCAAGAGCATGGCTTATGTCGACAAACTATCATTATTTTTATCTAATTATAAAATTTGTAATTTATTAATTTATTCCCTAAAATTAACCAATTTTAAGGATCATATTTCAGAACCGCATACACGACTACTGAAGTTTGTAGGGAAAACATAAATTCTATCAACAACAATCAAAGCCGCGGGCGCTCTTTAGAAATTTAATTTCACGTGTTTAAATTTCGGGCGAGTCTAGTTAATATTTTACGTAATGCTCTATTGCGTTACCTGGCTTGACATCGTTTTGACTATCTGGCTTAATGGTCTTTGATTGTCTTAATAGCCAAATTGGCGCTATAAAGCCCGGAGGGCATAGCCCTCAAATTATTCAGTAGGCAACTCAATTTACACATTATATAGATAATAAATTATTATGGCTGTGCGGTTGTATGCTTGTTAAAACATAATGCAACTGTTTTGAGGTTTATAACGTACGTTATTTTTATAAAACTTGATCATAATTGAATTCTAAACTTTATTGGTAACATGTCCGGGACATAGTAAACCGATATAACACATAAAATACATGTTATACTTTAATTTTGCTTATAACCAGGCGAAGCCATGGATGTTAGCTCGTCTTACATATTAATTGAATTACCTTAATAGCCACCTAATGGCCGATATCAAAAAAAGCCGCCACTAAACGGTTACGACGCCTAAAATTTACCCGATGGGCTTCAATGCCTTCAATGCACTTCATCATATAAATATATAATTAAATTTGAAACAAGAAACCAAACGTTTTGTGGGCATCATAAATGTGATGTGAAAACAACATTAAAATTGAAAGTTAATTTGATTGATTAGATCTGGCGACTTAAATTACTCTAAATAAGTACTTAATAATTATTATTTGGAGTAATAACTTTCTGCAATAATTTTTTAAGTTCTGATACATTAAAATGTTATTTTTAAATCTGATGAACTAATTTGTTTTTATGATAGAATAACGAGTTTCTTGGGATTTATTGCTCTCAAAGGCTTACAGTTAGATACTATGAGATCATCTGAGTTAATTAACTTTTGGTGTAGTGTAGTCGGTTTGTACGTGGAGTCCCAGTGGTTGTCATATAAGTTACTCATAGTATTTTTAACATTGCCTAGCCTCGAACACTTAGTTCAGTTTATTAGTAAACCAAAGATATTCCACCAATGAAGCACGGTGTAGTACCGGCCCTTCTTATGTTCTTGAATAACCTTGTGATTAGTTAATTAGTTGTAGTATTTAGCAAAGATATCCATAGTGGTTCATATCAATACAATATACCAGATAGATGTTATTTGTAAGACCTTAACTATTTCAGAATCGTTTATTAAACTAAAGATCAATACCCAGTCTCCTCGATTTTAAAAACTTCATCAGTTGAGAGTCATAAAAAATATAATAAATTTAATTTTTCGCAGCGATTAGTACGAGTTTTTGTTACCCATTTTCGATGTGTGGCGGTACATCAAAGGAAACCACCTGCACCCCCTGCTCGCTAAACAAATAAAAATGATATTAAAGACCATTCAGTATTAACATAAATATTAGTAACGTCTAGGGTGACCATGAATATTGTTCGCAAATTTATAATATCTGTCAATATGTTGCTAAAGTTAACGAGGTATTAAACTATACAATTATAATGTTTTAATATGAGAACTGAAACAAAATATTATTTATTTCAATGTTTAAAAAAAATACAGGTATTATCGGCATTTACTATCCGGTGGGATTGTAGTCAAACATAGGTAGAGCTATATAAGTTAAAAAACTAGTTACAGATCTTAATTTAAATGTGAATTCTTATGGTTACATATTCTATGTATATTATTAATGCTTAAATACAATAGAATAAAATACACCCTCACAGTGAGTGAATACCTGTTTTAAATGAGAAACCAATCCAGTCCTTACTTTTATAAATCACTTGGTTACCGATCATAACAACCGACATCGATAGCTCGCGTCAATTTTGACGATGTGCAACGTTAAACGATTTCACAGCGCTTGCTCAGATTCGCCCACAAATTAATCAGTCCGCCCCTTTTTCTTACCTATTCCCCTAAATCGATGTATTTGTTTTACGCTTCTTTATATTTAACCGCTGATTAAGATTTTATTCATAAGGTTATTAAAAAATCTATAAATTTTACGGCAAAATTTGGCACTTATACGCATTTTGTTTGGTTTTTTAAATAATGATTCACGCGGCAACTCAATTCCTCTGCTGTCTTTACTCGTAAATAGTATATGAAACTGAATCACTTTTATCTATGTCATTTTGGAATTTCGTTTGTATAGGAATATCTAATATTTACATAATACATATTACGGTGTGGGTACGTATTCTATAAACTCACTTTGTTAATACTAAATGAAAATTTAGATTTGAGTTGGACCTGATTTTGCAAACGTGCTACGAATTTGCAGCTGCAGGTATAACTGCAGATCCTGTATGTATATTAAACTCATAATTGTATAAGAGTAGTTATGTGCCACGATCATTTACAATTTATTTGTTCGTATACATAAATAAATAAAAAATAATTTTAGGTAATTTTAAATACAAATAAATTACTAAGTAGGCATGTAATATTTATGATTGATTTATTTTGTTTTTTTCTCTGTTAGAGCTGTATTTTGCGACCAATTAGAATACCTATGTTATGTTTATGAATATTCTGATCATGTGAATAAAAATGACTTAAGTTAGTTAAAAACAACTATTTTTTATAGAAACCGCACCGCACTTAAGTCAGTAATTAAGTAAAGACAGTCAAGTGTCATATTCATGTAAGTAGGTGATATGTTTTAATATCCACGACTTTGTATTTTATTGTAAAAACGACTGGTTTATGATAAACAGCGTTTTGTAGGACAGCTGTTCCTGACCACAAGGACAAAAAATGTCCAGATAGAATCAGGTCGAATTACATTCGGCCACGGGTTTTCGTATGGCGGCTGATGAAAAAATCCCAAAAAAAGTACCATGCTCCCACAGTAACGTAAACAAGTGGTTCAATGTGAGATTTTTTACTAAGCGCATGTACACCCGACTGTTTGCGGAAGGCGAGATTTGCGAACAAAAAGATAACAGAAATTGTTCTTTGATATTTCATCTCCCGAAGCGCGGTTTTTAATATTTGTAGCTGAGACCACAAATGGCATATGGAGCTCCAAAAAAAAAGACATTTTAATACAATGCTATTTGGTAGCGGCCCTGCCTTCGAAGCGATGGTCCCAGGTTCGATTCTCGGCTCGTGTAATATTTATGTCATAGGTACCTAAATGTTTTATTACTATTAAATTGGTACATATAAAAATTTTGGTCAAGTTAGGTAGGTAGGTGGTCAATAGGTAGGTGGACTAAATTGTGAAAGGAAATCCGAACTTAAGAAGTTATTCAGAAAGTTTGATGATGATGATGATGATTTTAATAGTTTGCTTCTTCTTCAGCTGATCTCTACGTAGACAACGAAATTTTTACTTTATCTAAGCTATATTTATTACAGTTTAAGGTTATAATAGTCTAGTGTCCTACTTTATAGATTGTTAAAATAGCTTCACAGCTGTATTTGAGAATGCTTTAAGTTAATTGATTTAACGGCTTTCTATGTTCCGTCACGTGTCGTAATATATGGAAGGTCTAATGTACCTACCTAGCCTCCTTGCAGAATAATACGATTCTAATTTCGCCACCGCATTCGATCCGCGAACAATACGCGTTTCTCCTCGGCTTTTAAACTTCAATAGGAAGGTATTTAGATGATATTTTTTCAGCTCGATACGAGCACTGTTCTGTTATTTGCCCTTTGTCAAGTTGTGGGCACGACAAAGCCACAAACATACCCTGCCGGGCGACCGAAATATTTTTTGTCTGAATTTCGTATTTTATTTCGCTCATCGACGACCAATACGTAGAAAAAGCTCTGTACGTCTCGCTGTATGAAAAAGCTTAATAGAAAATACGGTTTGATATATCGTTTTGTGGGCAGTTATCTCCCAGACTGTTTGTGGTAAAGATTTTATGACACTGGTCAATGATTTAAATACGTTGATTTAACATACAGCCGCACAAAATTGTTCTTAAACATAGTTACAAAAGAAAAATGTATTTTGAATTGAATTGAAATCTTATATTTCAATTAAAATCAGTTATCTACTGATTTGAAATAATCTACTTTTACATCATCTTTTGAATTGATACTACTTCAATTAGGTATACTTAATCATCTTTTATGTTTTGAACGATTTGGATAACACTAGAAAATGTTGGTAATAAACTATATGTTCTTACCCAATGACATTATAAGTATATAATTATCATTGTTCTTACCGTTATACTCTTAATTTGAAAGTTCATAATAGTATGAATAAGTATAAGGTATAAGTTTATTATATTTTTATACAGAACGGAAATATGTACGGTCCACAAACATTCTTTAGCCAAATACCTCAATAGCCCACGAAATTTGCATAGTGCTATTTATAATTTAGGCTCACCAAGCTACTGTTCTTTAATCTGAAAATGGGGATAATTTCATTCAGCAAGGCTTTCGTGGTACCTTTTTAGCAATACGTTGATTGCAGGGGCGTGCACAAAACCTTCCGGAACACGTGCATTTCGCACAATGAGAGTTTGCATTTCCGCCCGCCATGCACTTCCTTTACTCTGATTTTACTTTTTATTAAGAACGCTTTAAACTCGCTGCGGACGCCTTTGTGTGAATTTATTGTGTACAGGACATTCAGCCACATAACGCATCGTAGGTTTCGATTTCATTATTGATATCGGAACATTTTTAGTTGAAATCGAAAGGGCAGGAAATGTGCTAGTGAACGTGAAATACGCCTAGGCTACTAAACATTCGAGCTACTACTAAATTCCTCTTTAAACATTATTTTTTTACCCCGAAAAGATGTTAACGTTAAATTTAACACCCTAATCTTTTTGACCACCATCCAACGTCAAGATAAGCGCCACCAAGAGAGCCTTTTCGTGCTAAATTTATTTGCACTTCAATCTACATCTCGGGTTTAAAACAAAAAGTCAAACGCATTCTTCAAAACAGACAATGCACGAAAAAATACCGGTAAGTAGATCAGTAACTAGATACAAAAGGTTGTTTGGATACGGGATGACAAATAAGTTTTTGTTGCAAATACTCAACTGATGAATGGTAAAATCACTTTAGTCTATACTCAATAAGGTTGAAAATCCTATAACGATTCTCGAACCGTCAGCGAAATGTGATGTTTTTGTTGTGGTCAAATCCTGATTACTTTTATCTCGAACGTATCTCTAATGGCGTCAAAACTCATGTCCGGCGCGGCGCTCTGCGTGATACAGGAAGGTGAGATCGCAGGCGGTCGCTGCCACACAAGGTGACATCTCACTTCTCGTCAAATAAAGCAATAAGGGGTGATATTAATGTGACAAATTGTCATTCCGCACACTAAACGCGGGAGGTCTTGTTTATTCCAAGTATTGATAAATAGGTACTGATCAGCCTTCATATATTTTAATCCTATTACCTCAATTATAGTATAATTTCCAATGAGGATTTTTATTCCTTGGAGGACGCCCAGTAAGGTGTATGTTTTAACTCTCGTTGATGTCTTTCTGTGTTATGTTTAAATTAGTATTATTATTTTTTGTAAAACAGGTTTATACGTTTATGCCATAGTATTTTTATTTGAACTTTCGAGTGAGAACAGCGATGCTTTGTAAATTAAAATGTAACATAATATTATTTCACTAACTGTTGCCCGCGGTTTGAACCATGCGTACTTCCGCATTTTAGCTCTTTTTTCTCGCTTCAAATAAAGCTTCAACCCATATTTTATGTAAAAGATACAATCCATACTTAGTCGGTGTTTCCTATCCATAAATTACGTTCCTGCCAAATTTCACTTCATAGGTCAAGTAGATTTTGAGATTTAGTGAAAAGTCAGTGAGAGAGTGATCATTCTTTAATTGAAAATTAGAGAACTTTATTACTATCGCTTTTATAATACATTTTTAAAACAATATGTTGAATAGAGTTACTGTGTCTCGGACTGTTTTCAATTACCTGAGGAACAAAAACAATTCTTTTCCCGAGGTCTTTAAATAAAGTATTAAAAAATCTCGCACATTCAGACTAACAAAACAGTTCCCACAGTCGAGTTTACATTAAAATAAAACGAGATAAAATTGTAAACAACAATATTCTCCGCGCAAAGAAAATGTCCCGCTATTTAATACTGCATTTGATAGTTCGATGCAAAGATTGCATTCGATACTGCGAGTGTGACCGGTTCGTTAGCAACTTTGTGATAAATATCTGCCCATAGATCTTTCAGTTCGGCGGTTGAAACATTGTAATATTCGAAATGAATCCACTTTAAGTGTATTTTTCTTATATATTTTTATAGCACACTATGACCTAAACCCGCATTAATGTCACGCGTCATTTCCGTTTCATCAAATTCCAAATCACAACGATACTATAGAAGTTTTACTTCAAAATACAAATTGATTGCTTAATTTACTTTTCAAAGCACGGAAACGACTAAAAAATGCCACCCCGTCTATCTTTCTACCACTTCAAAGGCTTTTCTTAATTCATTTGGCACAAATCGTACGACTGAAGTTAAAATAAAATTATTAAGTTCAACCAGACCGCCTTATCAATTAATTAAGTACATATAGTAAATTAATATCTTAGTCCACCGGATATGAACCAAGTGCAAGTATTAATATCATACTTGATAGGTAATGTATTACGTATAGCGAGGCTAAGGAACAGAAGATAACATTTTGGTTTTTATACTGACACATCTGAACGTATCAAGATTAAATGTACAGAATCACGACTGCTGTCTTTGCTTCTTATTAATATAAATTCTATGAGATTAGTTTGCGCAATTCTACATCGAAACGATAATGTATTACGACACGTTTAGTACGATGTAGACAGACAGAATTTTCACAGAAATACCGGTTTACTCCAGAGAAGTATTCAGATTAGTTTTCGATTTAATCTTTATTTTTAATTTCCTAATACTTTCTGACTGATACAATCTTTCTAATACACTGATATTTGCAAAACTTTCGGCATGGTCAAATTCTAAAATTTTTTGACCGATCTCACAAGTACTATGTGCATAAAGAACCTTGGTCCGTTAACGCACTGAAGAAAATGTTTGAAAATAGTTGAATAATGGTCGACCAAAATGTCAGCAAAATGACCAAAATGGTAAACAGTAGAAAATTACTTTACGTAAAAACTCTTACTCATATCGGAATTGTCAAGTTAAAAATGTTTCAAATAACTAGTAGATACTGTAGAAAATACTAGCTATTACACGTTAGCTTCTGCTAGAGTCTTAATGGCCTGTAATGGCAGATTTATACAGAAACTCTAAGTATTCCCCTGAGGATGACGACGGCATCTATTTTCACCGCTTAAGGCGCATTGCCACCGCACTGACAGAGCATTAGGCTGATTACTCAACTGGGAATAGTGACATTACACTTGTGCATTGTATGGTATTTAACATTAGCCTGTCTTTTTTTCTTAGTACCAAATCGTTAGGAGACATTTGCTATGTGGCAGATAGCAAATGTCTCTTAACTATAGCAAAAGTTTTCTTTACAAATCCAATAAAAACCTTCCTTTGGCCGCCAACGCGTCAACGCGTCGGTGAACGACCTTGTCATCATAATAATGCAAAATCTTTCTTTATTGACCATTGCCATTTAAAACAAACATTCACTGGTCAATCTTAAACCTCTACTAAATTAAACACTTAAGTTAAATACCTACTACTGAATAAGCACATTATAGCTTCACTGCTTCACTTCACGCTGATTTAAAACAACTAGTATTGACCGTAGCAGCTAGAAAACGCCACTACATTACTCTGTTAAAGATCAAAGGAGTCGCAATCGTTGCTTTGTGAGTGTTTAATGCGTGTAATCAGCCCTTGATTGGCTTGAATTAATCGCAGTGCATGCGTGACTGTTTCCATCCGAGTCACTCTTCGTGATGCTGCGTTTATGAGAAATTCGCCCAGAGTCCACTGTAAATTAAAAATAATGGCATAATTAAAACTTACATCTCTCTCGGCGAACTTGAAAATATCAATTTAGCTCTTATAATGCCGTTTCAATTGCACGTATTAGTTATAAGTATTTTGCATATTAATGAGTTAATAATAATGCCGCCTCGTTATACGTTTGTGCGTTGTTATAATAAAAGATATTCGAGGTTTCGGGAATACGCTTTGAAATGTTTTATTAAATTTAATTTTGTAACAAATAAAGCTTTAAATATTTCACGTATTGTTTTTATTTAGTTACACTTTCTCAATTTCAAATTTAGTTTCTACACTAAATTCACTTGTGTAATGGAATTATTTTTAACTTTTTAGCTACACAGTAATTAAACTTACTTCGCTTGGTAAAAAGTATATATAGAATTAAATCATTATCAAAGTGTACCAAAATACGCCGTATAGTTTATAAATATTCTTGTAGGTAGACAAAACACCGCTCTCAGCCACCGTTATGTGTAGCTCATGCATATACCTTCCACATTATATCCGCCATAAAACCGCACTCCATCAAATTCTTGTGCCCGTCAAGAAGATAATCTATTAAAATTCGTTAACACCACTTAACAGGCGGAGTCGAATCGTTTTCTTAACGTGTAGTAATAAATCCATTAGAATGATGGCGGTAGACAGAAGATTCGATTCGTCACCGCCATTACGTCGGACACCGCTACCAGTCTCGGACCACCACAAAGATCTCCTACCCACAATTCAATTATACACACATAATCTACGCTCATTTCTTCACGTAGAAATGGTAATATCATTACTAGAATTTTAAATTTAATTACATTTACAAAGATATTTTTAATAACAGCGATATTTTTAAAATAATTTAATTTTATTTCGATATTATAGTTGGACTTACCTGGATCAAAGTGAACTAATGAAGCATCATGTTTATTTAAAAATTTCGTTATCGAAATGGAGATCTTAGAATTTGATTTTAATGTAGTAGTCATATCTGTTTAAATTGCATTTATTTCAGAATGACTTTTTTTCCCAGTCATGGATATATTATTTTAGATCGATACAGTATAAGATACTGAAATTTGAAATGGATAGAGTATTTTTAATATAATTCTCAAACGGGAATTACGACTTACTGTCTAATTCGTTATGGGACTACTGAATTAAGCGCCTTAGATGAATCACTGTACCACATTTATTACGGTCGGCTCCTACAGAACAATATTACCTTAATGACAATTGCTATTATGATCATTTGATACACGGATACCTGGATACACTTCATTTAATAATTAAGACATTTGGAATGCTTTCTAGATATCTCTCATTAATACGCTTTTTTATTATTATTATTTCAGCTCTTAGAGCGAGTGCGAATTAGCATGTTTTAAAACATTTTCTTTGGTAAAACTGTATGTCATATTTAAACATCGAAGCTAACCTAACCTCGTCGTGAGAGGTTATTGAAGTTGGTGCATCTCTTTGGCAGTAAGGTTGGGCATAAGGATTATATTATCACTTCACTTTCTCTTGTTTCTTAAACGCGGCCTTTTCGTTAATTTGCTAAAGAACCTTGGCTCGGACGTTGTAATCGAACGTTATTAGCTTGCGATGGTGCCAACTGAAGTGCAGTGCGCAGTTGGTTGCGTGCGAAAATCGAATAAAGATGGCGCGGCGTGTGGTGGTCGGTGGCCGCAATCTACACCGGAACTACGCGGCTACGCACTTGCTAAACCTCTTATTGTATCCGAATCATTATTTTTTATTGATATGGAATTAGCAAACCATTAGTTAGCATTAGTTCAAGCCATATTAAGAGGCCACGGTAAAGTGTAAGTGTAAGACTTTTGGGGTTTCAGAGACCACCCATCCCACTCAGACATACGAGTACTTGTAATCTTCTTAACTACTGCGCTAGGAGTAAGTGTTCTACTTTTTATTGTTGCGTAAGTGACAACAATAACTGCATAGTGAATGTGATACTTAAATTGACCCGTCACCCCAATATCCTACCGCGAGTTCTGAAATTTAAATTGTTTTCCAAATACTATGGCTTAGAATAATTACTATAGAAACCAAGTCCGCACGGCCATTTTGAAGCACCTTAATTGGAGTCAGAAATGACTCCAAACACCGGGCAGCTCCGTAGTGTTCAATGTCAACGCACGCCAAACTGTCTCGCGAAAAAAAGGAGTAATGACGATTTGTCCCGTTAAATTGTGTCACAAAATATCTGAAAAGCTATTTATGTATTATTGCTAAAAACATATGACTATCCGCAGCCGAAGTTCGGGAAAGTTTCGGTTTAGTGCTTCACTTTAGACAGAGCGCTTGTATGAAGACTGTCTTTCTATAGTGTAGTACTATGGATATTTCAGTTCAATAACGATGACTCGTGCCTTACCGCATATTTCTCATTATTTACTGTGCAGTCACACAGAAAATTGATGCGGTCAAAAGAAGCCGATGACCCCTTACTTAGAAATCGTAAAATTTCAATGTCAAGAACACTAAAGTGATCACCTGTCGTAATTCGAACATAGATAGCTAATAATTACATTTGCGGTTGGTAAATGCAAAAGCGTCACAATCGCTGAAGCACGAAATACGAGTAACAAAGCTGTAAGGATAAATTAATGTACAGAAAAATAAATTTAAACGTTTATTGCGCCTATAACAACACCGTGCGCGTTTGCTACATTGTAAATTCAACGCTTTTTTCTTAAAACGATCATGCGCACTAACCAAAAAAGGAACATTTCATAAGCCAAAAGTTTATGGGTACAACGAGGTAGATAACGCTATCTTTGTTTGAATAAAAGGGCTGGGATCTGAATTAGTAAATTCTGTCCACTATCTCAACGTAGCTAAATGGCAGCTCATTATAGAATTTAAAATTCAGGGACATTTATAAATTAAATTAAGTGAATCGAGTAACGACGAGGCGCTACCTTTTTAAGGCGAGCATTAACAAATTACCCCGGGACAGATATTTTTGTAATGTTACTTGTTTGTGAATGGTTTTATCCGTCGTGATCAATTTATCGGTTCGTTAGCGACTGATAAATGCGGCCTGATTCTATGATTACAAAGTGCTTTATCATGATAATAGCTTTGATTAGCACTGTGAGAATGTCCTAGTAGATTATTGACCCATTCGTGTGTATGTGGGAATAATTTTCGATTTTAACGCGAGCGAATTCAAATGAGGCGGTGCGATTACGGAAAAGCTTCGTACGCTACGATTATTTTGTATCAGATATTGGCCGGTAATCAGTCATTTCATCGCAAACGGCCAGACTTCTGGGCGGTGCAGGTCCTAATGACCGGCTACCATCGCGTTAGCGTTTAATGCCCCTTTAAATACTATAGCGGCTTCATACTACACTCGGTATACTGGCGGAATGCTATTAGCAAATTTCGGTTTGCACACTAAATAAGCACTAACGCTGATATTAGCCGTGAAGAACACATTGATTGGCGGTTATTAGTCGGAAGCGTGTATGACACGATTTACAAAATTAAATTCGGTTACGGAAATTTTGGAACACAGGTGAAGATTACGAGCGGCAGCTGACGTTGTATTACTAATTTAGTTATTAATTATTCCCTATATTATTTACCATTTACTTTCTCGGTTTATTTAAATAACGAGACGCACTTGTAAGAAAATATGAAAGCTTTTTTATATGTACACGAGAAATCTAAAATTAAGCCGAGAACAGCCAACATGCTTGCTTTATGGGTTCAATATGCTAAAAATGCACCTTGTTTGCTCGTTGTCAACTTTGTATTTTAATTTTAAAATTATATCCACTTATATGGCACGATGATTACTGCATTGAATTTTATTTTTACTCTATTGGTTGCCAGCTTTTTGCGTTTCTTGTGCCGAAGTAATTTGAATGTTAAATCGTTGTAGGTACGTATTACTTACAGATCGTAATGTTATGTACAGGTGCGTTTTACATAACTGTAGAATCTGCCAGTATGTTATTGTGATTATGCCGGCCATTTAAATCGGTTTTGATTTCGGAGAAACAGGTTTGACATAGTTTAAATGAATATAAATTAACTTTCAATAGCCCATAGATTATTAAGGGATATGTACCTACTCCGTGATAAAATCATAACCGTTCTTTAGCGTATTGCTTTGTCGTTTGCTATGTGTTGTGAAGGTTTTCTGTTAGAACTGTCAGATTCCTCGTTAGTTTAGTTTCCGTCATGTATTCGAGCGCATGTCATCGGGGGCCATGGGAAGTGATTCAGTCGATAAGTTGCATAATGACGAGGCTGTCCTGGTTGACAGTGTCGGACCACCGGGGGCGCGACGGTTTTTTGAATCCACCTTCATTAGAGCGAAACTGAGTGACATGGTTCGAGGACGAACGACAGGATTTCTCGGTCCGGGTAAATTTTATAGCGATCTTGAAAACTTAATTAACGCTTTTAATGCCTTTATGGTAAGAGTTAAAGACCGTGTTGTGAATTTCCGAATGATATTAAACTTCCGAAAATTAAGCTTATTTTAAGCTTTGTGAATTGGTACTTTTCGATTAGTTCATGGTTCATTGCAGTATGCAGTGCTTAATTAAAATCAAATAAAACATTTTAAATACTTTACGTTATAAGTTACTTGTATACCTTTTATAGTATCTAATATTTAGCTCTTATTTTGAAAGAATATTGTTATACGAGTAAATAAATCATTACAATAAGTTAAACTATGTATTTGGATTTTATATCATTTTATTAATTTCACTGCACTGCACAAACGATTCATGATCGTTACTTTTCAATTTAGGTGACTTCAATACGGCTTATAAAATTAGGCATTGTGGCCCTCTATAATTACAGATTATTGATATACGTCATCACGTATAATATGATGTCTTCAACGAACACTTGACAGCTGTATTACTAAAGAGCTTTGATAATAATATCAGTAATAAAGTCGGAGTGGCGTGAATGTTAATGTAATCTAGTGAGCATTATGTAAGGTCAGTAATGCAGTATCGCTGATAGAAATTTCTTCCGCTTATTGATAAGTTATAATATCTTCTGTCACTCACCACCTGGTTGGGGCAACGAACTTCATTGTTGAATTATTCCAAGGCAGGCCAAGTTTCCATCTTGAACGTTACGGACTTATCGTGGAATGTGTAATTCATTCAAAAGTTCGAGTTCAGACGGAATGGGACGAGCAAGTTATGAGATGTCGACCAGCATTGCAAGTGTTTTGAGTTTACATTTTAATAAGGCGTTATGGCGAAATATTTTAGCCCTTTATTTTTTGTGTGATACGATACTCAAGATTTTATACGTGGAACAAACAATGAGATCGAACGTCGTGTGGTATACCCGAGTTGTGAATAGTTTTTGCTATAAAGTTTTATTTGGATATAAAAATATGTCGTTCATTTGGTTCTACGTGTAAGTAAGTATGTAACATACCTACCTAAACCGAATAAAGGTTAACAAATAAAACAAGCGAGTAAAAAAAATTTGTTACATCATTTCAGCTACTAAACGAAACTTTTAGCTTAAAACCATCGTGAAGAAATCTCGTCTGAAAATTATGTTTCGGGTCGGACGGGTCGGGACTTGGATTGGCCATGGCGACAGCGATGATCTTAGTACCTACTCTTAATCTGCACTCTTAAGACACGTTGAAGTTGATGTAAATGAAACCAATAACTTTTATAACTGGCTTTATTTTAGTTTATTATTCCTATTGAATGATATCCACTCCTATATATCGTCCTACATTTTCAAAAACTATAACATGTCTTTAAAGAGCCAATAAATAAATAAAATTATAGTGTGACCAATGTAGTATATACAAACATGAACAACATATATTTTAAACAAACCGTACTTATCCATTTAAAACATACAAGTATTAAAAAAGTATAAATATTCGTGCGTGATTCGCGGATGGTAGCATCAAACGTCAGTACACGTTTTTGTGGCGAGCTTGTCCATGGTTTTATGTGGTTTAATTCGATTGGAGCAGTGGTTGTAGGGACCCTAATTATTTGAATAGCGCGTCACAACGACGCTCCTTTGATCAGTGCCGATAACGTGATTACGAAGGCAAAGAGAACTCCGATGAAATGAAGGGCCTGGAATACTTCACGGCTCTTGAAGTTAGCGGATTGATGCGCGGATATATGAAATATTACAATGTTTAATTATAATGTTGTAAATATGTTGTAATAATGAAATCGAATTTAAGACTGTTGGTTTTGCAGACAAGTTTCCTACCAACTGAGCTTCAGGATCATTTTTGAATAATAAAATCATCATGTCTATTCCTATTTACAGAAATTAAATATCTCATATTATTATTCTCTCCAGAGCTGAGGACGCGTAGGCCGTAGTAAATCCATTAGATTCTACTTAGTTTTACGTTTTTTAGGGACAACACACGAGCAGACGAGCCACTCGACACGGCACCGTCGCCTATGGACATCATCAACACTAAAGGCACTGAAGATGCGTCGCCGGCGAAGAAAGAAAGGAATTCTCTCAAGCCCTCAACCGTTACAATTATGACAAGTCTTTTAAGTGAATTTATGGGAAAGTAAGTTACCTCTCCTGCAATTTTTTTCGTTTTTTATTTAATTTTTTATTGAAAAAACACAATATAGTATTTTAAAACCGGAGTTCCTATAATGTACATTAACCAAATAACTTAAAAAAAAAATTTATAACGCTCAAAATGCAGATTTACCCTTCTGGATGTCGCAATTAAATGAATGTTTTAAGGGTCCTGTCAACAGAGGCCACAATGAAATGTTGTGTGAAACGCAACGGTAACTTTTTACCTGTTCAAGAATTTAGAAGAGTATTCCAGTTATTTTGAACAAACGAAATGTGCTATCAATATCCAATTCATTTAAGGCCATTAATGAGTTTTATTACGACGTCGCTTTACGGCACCAATCCGCCGCCTGATTAATGAAACGGGCCAATAAATGAAACATTTAATTTTGTGCGTGAACATTAACCTGTATCTTTATTTGGCATTGCATAACTCAAAGTTAACGGCCTATTGAATCTATTCAAAGCTCTTTGTGCTTAAAAAAGAAACCGTAGAAACAGATTGTTGTTTTTTGTTTGCTTATTGCTCTTTCATACTTGAAGTTCGAACCTTAAAAATAACGACAGGAGTGCGCATGCGCAAGGATTTAGGTCACACGCTTATTGGCGGCAACTGTACACTGCCAAGGACACGGGGTTTGGTTGCACTTGCGAACGTTAGCCTCAATTGGCTTGAAATAATGCGTGCTCGTAAAAGCTCTCGTAAGCATTTGTTTATTATAATCGCTTATTCTCATTTTTAATATCAAGTCATCATCAAGTCATAAGTTATCATTTATTATTACTTAAAACGTAACTTGATTCGCTTCTCGCTTGATTCGATTCGGTTTCTCCAATATAACATTTGATACACAAATATAATTAATCCGGGTATTTAATGCTAATCGAGTTACACAAGAGCATACTAAGATCATTCGATTTCCCTAGAATAGAAATTTTCCTTAACCTACTCGTAATTATGCGTGTTGAGTTTTTTATAGTTGCAGCAATCGGTTCTGCGCAAGTGGTCAAACGCAGCAGCTGCGGCGCGCGACCGTCGCGTGCCTGTCGCACGAGCGGCCCCGATGGTAACCGAACAACCTGCTGAACGGTAGACTCACCACGCGTTGCTTGATACCACGGATTTTTATTTTTTCTTTTTTTAAAGGGACATTATCACTCATCGTCAGTGTCGAGGCGATGTATGTTGGTCGCATGTATAAAACTTCAATAAATTAAGTGTTACATTTAAGTTTTAGTTGTATAATTTTATTGTAAAATTACAAGGCGTTTGATTTGATAGTATGAATATGCTTATTGCAGTAGATTATATAACTTTCCTAAAGTATACCTAGTTACATTGTTTTAGTGGTTTTATTTAACTGTCAAGTTTTTAATTCCAATGATATAAATTCACGTGTTGTCAAAAAATGTTCACAAAAACAATAAAATTTATCTGATATTTTATAAAAGCCTCAATTGCGCCGTATCGAAAACGTTTGAAGTACTTGATATATGAAATGATTTGGCTAATTATTATCAGACTTTGATACATTTATGTGATATTTTACGTACCGGTTAAAATTAAATTATGGCTGCCCTATAGAGTGCCATCGCCGAATTACAAAGCTGTTTTCCGACAAGCTTTCCATTAGTTATCTAGTTCGAATATTAACAAACTTGTCAAGCTAGTTATTAATTCCCACTCCGGTAGAAGTGTCTTTATTGGGTTTAAATAATGGTCGTTATTTCGGCCCTTCAGTTTTACTTAGGGTATACGTACGCTTTCTATTAAATGTTTTTTAGGAGTGGCAATTTTAATCGTACGAGTCGAAGTTGGTATTTGATACTACATTTTGATTTTCATGTACATTTTTTTTATTTATGAATTTAATTCGACAACACAGATAATTATGTAGGTAGGTACCTATAGAAATTCCTTACATATTTGGGATTTTTAGTGGTGCGAGGGCTCCAATAAATTAATCTTAAGACCCATCCAGTTAAATTAAATTTCGTCAGTACATAAGCATTTTGTGTGTAAATAAATAAACAAATCAATAAAAAACGTCCAGTGTTACGGGCGAATAGGTATCGGTTGTAACTTACAAACTACTTATTTTTTCGTGTTATGTAAGTAGATGCCCTTCCTTTATTTTGTCTTGCGTATATCCTGTGTTAATCAGCATGTTCAGCGCATATAACCAAGATCTATGATCATGCTGTCATTTGTGTTAAAATCAATAGTAGGCGCAACATCGCCTGCATCCGATCTTAACGTCAAATGATCACCTTAAGCTGATTGTTGGTTACTAATGCCGCATGATCAACTAGTTATCGTCGGGGAGACGAGTAAAAAAGTTGTTTCGTTCAAACGGATGCACCGTCGCATACTAACCGACAATTAATATAAAGGAATTAATGAGCACTATAGTCTTGACAATGCGATTTGCGAATATACAGGTGTGATAACATCCGTCGCATCTAGTCTATCCCGTTTCGTGCGAGTTCAAACAATTAATAACACCGACGGAAATATCCACCCATAATGGTTAGGCCTTCCCTTCCATTATCAAAAATTACTATTGCATTCTCATGGCAATGGGCGGCACCAGACGTGATTCTTTGCAGTGCGTTGTCTTTTTCAAATTAAATGCTACATCGAAATCTTTAGGACCCCATATTTGGGTATTTCGTTTGTGTTATTATTTTCATTTTGCAGTGAAATCGGAGCTGAGGCACGTGTAGGAAATCACCTTTTGTTATTGCCATTTTGCAACAGAACTCCAGTGGTTCCGGCAAACCCTAACGGCTTGTTGGAACAATCATAAAATTATTTAAAGTGGAGCACATATACATACAGTGCATACGCAGCTTTATACATATACACATACATGTAAATATTTGTGTTTTTAAACTTATAATCATTGTGTACATTTTACTATGATACAGGAGTTACGGAAATATTAAGAGGCCACGCCATGCAACTCCATCAATATCGGATTGATATACATAATATCCTATTAATATTATAAATGCGAAAGTTTGTATGGATGTATGAATGTTTGTTACTCTTTCACGCAAAAACTACCGAATGGATTTTGCAGAAACTTTACAATAATATAGCTTACACATCAGAATAACACATAGGCTATAATTTATAAAGACATAGTGTGAATTATCCAAAATATATAACTAAATCTTTGCAAATCGAAGGAATAAGTTTCCCGAAGCGAAGCGAGGGTGGGTCGCTTGTAATACTTAATATAATATCTAGAGGTAGAGAGGCTAGAGGAGCAGAAAAATAAACGTACCTAAATGAATAAAAAGCTCCATATTATAATCAATGTTTTGCACGAGCTTTTCAAAATGCGCCGCAACATATCGGTGAAAGAAATTAAGACTAATTTTTTTGAAGGTAAGATTATAAATTTTTATTATAGTATGTAACACACTTATAAAAGTGTGTTACATACTTTAAAAAAAATATATTTTTGTAATTTGAAAAAATATTAAATTTATTTTATTCTTATTTGCAAGGAGCCGAGATTGTATTAACCATACTGACTAGATTTATTTTGTAAATAAAAGGTAGTGGGTAACTTATTAAGCGTAGGTATACTGCCTTTATTTTAACCTGGATAAAGGAAGTATACCTACCTACCTAACGAAATTTACGATTACCAACCTAAATTAATCTTTACTTGTTTGCTACACCTACTTTTGTTCAGATTTGGCTTCAAATTTAGCACAAAAAGATTTTCATCATCATAATTTTTTTTTAATATTTATAGTATAGGTACCTCGAATTATTCTTCTCTGAATTCATGTGGATAAAAATGTCGCAAATTGTGGTTAAGTATGAAGTAGACGAAATATCCTGTTTTAATGACTTGGAAAATATTTAATTAAAATTATTTTAAAATATTTTACTTTTGCCTTTATTATTTATTTTTATTTCAATTTTAATCGGTATGGTGACAATATATTTTATAATGTTATAAATCTTATTAAGGGCTAAGAATTTATCCGTAGTGGGGAAGGATAAAAGAAAGATGTTTTTAAGTAATTTATAATATATTTATATCCCTACATAAACAACCAACTGGTTGATTATTATTGGTGGTATTGTCGCATTGTTAACAATAACTTCTATAAAAGTATTAAATTATTAGGAATCTGTCTTAGGGTGCTAATACTATCTATATACATTAAGTCTTTGTCTCAAATATTTTTACATCATCAGTATTCACTCGTATCAAATTTATGATCGAAATCATATTAGCTTAAAATGGAAAATTAATTCCAAACATCCTTACATACTAAATCTGTACAAAATATAATCAAACTTAATTATAATGACTAGACAACAATATAAAATATAAACTTTCAACTAACACTAACTGGAAGTTCTATTAAGTAAGGCTACTCTAAGGCACAGCGTTGTTTCGAGTCTTTTACGATATAAGTAAATGCTTATGTATGGAATATATAAACGTATCAGTCTTGGTAATGCTATTTCATCGATGTACGAAATGCAAACTGAGTATTCGGTCGTTGTTCGGTGGCGAGTCTCTGGCGGAATGCATCGATGGCTTATAGTCCACCATTATCCCCTCTCATTAGGAATATACTGATTGCGCTTAATTAGAGGGTCTCTCCGTCTCCCGCGCTCCAACAGCGTTCGAATCCTTCTTGAAGCGAATACTCGTTTTTTCATAATCAACAAGCCGCTTAATGGCCGCACTTTGATCTCCGTAAAGCACGGTACCTGTAAAAGAAAAAAAAGGTTAATCAAGTTACTCGGGATTAACTCATGTTTCGCGGTAAACGCGCAATGCCAAACCAGATTCTTAAGTTCAGGGTGACGTAGCAAGTGTAGGTATAATGTCCATGTGAAATGTAGAAGGATACAGTCAGATGTTTGCTCAGCGCTTAGCAAATATTGTAACACGTGTGCCATGCTCACCGCCCTTCTATTTCCTCTTGAGATTCCGTCTTCCGGTACAATAAATTAATGGGCGGTGAAGCGAGCGCAAGTTTTTTGCGAATTTTAATTTTAGACCCTTGAATTTGGAACGCTACCGGGATTTATCTGAGAATCATATGCCGAAATGCTGTCGATTCATGCCTTGTTTACATCTTAGCACTTATTGCAAAACCTGTTTCCACTTGAAGCGAATCAGAGCAATCTTTTATGGCCACTTGTTATTAGAATACAAAACTTTTTACGTGCAATCCTACCGCTGCATGCGGGGCGAACCGCAAGATTGTTAGAAGTAATTGCCGTGCGCCTATTGAAATAAAAAGAAAGAATGCGGGTGCCATCTAACTTATTAAATATTTTTAAAGGAATTCCTAAATGTATACTCCCGAGCTTCAACAAAAATTATACCTCACAAGCTAAACTTTTTGTGAAGGTACATATTTTAAGATTCGCTATTGTTGGGGACACTATTGTATTATTGTGATCTAACAATAAAGATCAAGTCTGCGACGACGGTTCAATGCGCAACCATAATAGTATATATGTTTACTTCTGTGCTCGCATCAAAGACGATCCTAAATCTTTGGAAATGGTAAATAAAAGAATAGACCTGACCCGTAAAGTAACCGTGGATAACCAAGTCCTACAAAAAATATTAACCTGCTTTTTAAAATATAAAACTTAGTACAAAATAATTCGTAAAAATTAAAATGTTATTTCGACATAATTTGTTAACATCGTCTCGACGGAAAAGTAAACTTATGATAAGAATTCAGGTTTATCAATTCCCGAAAGCAAACACCATCAAGGACTCATTCACAAAATGTAAATCTATCTTATCAACTTTTTTAGGTTTAAGTACACCTTGGTAATCTATTATCATCACTGTGACATTGAAAATCTTGGGCTTATATTTAGGTAACTATCATGAATATTATTAAAATGTTTGTGATATTACTTACCAGAAATCACTGTTGCTGCCACCAAGATATGACATCTAGTAGCTCCTCATCTTCTGGACTCATTGGCTCATAGGAGTCGTAAGCGTCATGACAGTTTGGACCCGCAGAACTTTCAGACAGAAGGGATGGCGCCGGTGAATGGGACTCTTCCGATGATGGAGGTGTTTGTGGACCCGATGAGTTCAGGCTCAAACCGATCTGAGTATCGGAACAGCCTTCCTCACTTTCTTCCAATAATCGCTTCAAACTTTTTATGTATTCCACAGCTAATCGCAAAGTGTCAACTTTGCTCAATTTACGCGAAGATCCTCGTCCGCCCGCCAGAGCCGCAGACACAGCCGAGGGTATGTGCTGCCTGAGCGCCGCAAATCCATTGTTTACTTGCTTCACTCTGTTCCTTTCGCGTGCATTTCTTCGCGCAACTGAGGCCGGCTGAGTCGGATAGGGCTGATGAAGATAAGATTTCTTCTTGCAGCGGGCCGGATCGACAGGCGCAGGTGCCAGCCTCCTCGGTGCAGGTGACTGAAGCTGCACGAGCTTCTGATTAACGCCGAGATTTTGGTAGGTGTGAATCGCCGCCATCGGCATCGCGAGTGAGTCGAGTGTAGGTCAAGTTGAGCGCACGAGTGCGTGCCGCGGAGGTTGTCGGTGGATTGGCGGAGGTGGCGCACACCCCCGACACTAAGTAGCGCGCGCGGCGAGCGGCGGCGGCGGCGGTGGGGCGCGTGCCAGGCGCGCGCGCACGCACGTCGCGCGCCCTCTCCTCCCCTCCCCCGCCAAAGCTCTTCGCCGCCCGCCGCCCGCTTGGCTACTTGTTGCGCGCTGATCAAAATACGCCGGCACTTATTATGCCATAGAGCCAGCGAGAAGCTCGCGCCGCTATTGTTGCACGTTGTTGCGCATAATTATCCTGTCCATTACCTTGTTCGACAGACGAGATCTGCTCGTATCGTCTATTTAGAAGTCGTTAGGTAGAATAGACGCTGTAAACGGTCGACGACGATATTGTGTTATTAATGGCCTTGTTTTGCTTTTTATATAATTATGGACGGTGTTCCCAGAAAACATAGCTATCATGTTTTATCTTCGACAACTGTTTCGATCTTTACAAGTAGTACAAGTCGCGATGTAACAATATAACTAGTTGGGCACAAGCTCTATCATCTGATATGCTCATTTTAATGTATTTACATATAAGGCGTGTAACAGGTCTCACGCGATTATATTATCAGGTTCATCATAATCATCAGATTCCTCATTCAAGTCGTCTGCGAGACATCAGGGTGGTTAATGGGAGCATTACGCCGCGACTGCGCCTCGAGGCAGGTGCTGTGCCAGCATCAATGCTCAGTATTCTGAGAGCCCTTGAAGTGCCAGCTTATTTTTATTCTAGTCTAATTAAAGTGTTGGATTACCGAGGTAAGTAGATAGGAGATACGTTTCGCAATAATGATAAGGGCTTAGTTACATTTTACATTTAGATACGCAAACAGGGAAAGCGACGTTGCCTGAGAATTAATGGTAGTAATTTTATGTAAAACGCGTACGATTATTTGCGTATATGCGCACGTCTGGGCTAAATATAAGTGGTTCTCAGTTGGTAAAGCTGGTGGCGTCAAGTTATGGGCAGGTGCGGCATTGGCGTGCGACACCATTCCTGTCGAGCGTCGCGTCACTGGGGGCCACATCAAACGTTGCCGTGGGGCGTTGTAGTGACATGACGAAAAAACAATTGATTTAGCTGTAACTGTTGTGACTTAGAACATGGATTTATTAGAAAGGAAATAAGAAATGGAAGAGAGTAACAAAGATATATCATAAAAATATAGCGAAGAAAATGAGACTATGTACCGACTCCCAAGTACAATATATTTTCGGGTATTAAAACAAAATATTATTATACATATACGCACTTAACTTTTAACCGACATTGGTTCAAAGTTATACTTAAGTTGGTATAGTTTCAACAAGTGTCGGTTAAAAGTTAAGTGCGTATATCTATAAAAAGAAGAGAAAAGAAAGAAATTAGGTGCCTACTGGCTATCAAGGTATAACTCACACTTTTGTTTTCTTCAGTTTCTAATTTCTTCAATTTTTTAAGTTTCTAATTTTATACTGGTCCATTTGTACTTTGTACTTTCCATTTGTTAAAAGTACGAGTATAATAGGTCAACTGTTTCAGACGAAATAATTAACTATACTAAATTATTTTACCAAACACACTAAAACTA
Organism: Ochlodes sylvanus; assembly: GCA_905404295.2. NCBI lineage: Eukaryota > Metazoa > Arthropoda > Insecta > Lepidoptera > Hesperiidae > Ochlodes > Ochlodes sylvanus. The sequence goes on along the minus strand of FR990130.1, from coordinate 9,314,233 downwards.
ATAGAGACCCGGACACAAGTAGGTAGCTATGTCCTACTGTTTCTAGGCATATGTGTAAAGATATTTCAGGCTAAAATCGAACCAGGGCCCTTAAATGCATGCAAAGTGAATATAAAAGGCGCTCATTATTTTTTTTAAATGGTCCCAGATTTTGAGATTAATTAACCGATATAATCAGAATTAAATTTAATATTATATGAACACATATTTTCACTTTACAACTTACTTTACACTTTACAACACATTAACATAAAGGTATCACCGACGCGTCGCCGTCTAAGAAAGAAATAAGAAAGAAAAAAAAAATGTAATTACACATTATTATTTTTTTCCATACGTAAATACATACCTACCTACTTTTTAATTTGTTTTATAAGAGTTAAATCTTATTCGTATGAAATAAAAAATAAATACTACTTCGTGATTTCCACCCTTAAACTACGCTCACTAATGCCATCTACACGCACCCCTATCAAAGCGGAACTAAAATCGTTACAAAGTTTCACCACCACAATAAGCTTCCCTTATATTAATGTAGAGGGCGGAACTTGCGCTAATATAAGTGCAAAATGAAATTCACGTTGTGTTAGTTTTAATATAAGTATTATATTATAACAATAAAGCCAATAGATTATCTATCTAATAATGAAGTTATATATAGGTACTACATGAGTTGCAATTACACACTTGTTAAGAAATTTACACATATCACATCATGCTATTTTTACTACAAACGCAAAAATTAGGAAAATGACAACGTGAGCCTACTTTACGTTTACCTACATGAAAGTTTTACTGTGAAATTTTTAAATAATTTTTGAGATTGTCATTGGATAATTTTCGGGAGTTTGCAACCCCATCAATTTTCAATAGAGATTCTTAAATTTAGGTATTATAATATGTATTTTGTGACATTAGCTATTGAGTATCTACAAAAAGGTTTACATGCTATGTAATTTTAAATAAAGTAATACCACAAAACGAACACTGCATAGGTCTCGTACATGACTGTTCTGATGGAATTTATAATATAAATTTAAATGATCAATTTAATTGGATTACGCAGCTTTACACTTAATGGAAGAAGAGAACCTCCGCGGTTATCGGTCTCTTTGATTACGCTGCCGTTTTAGTAGACTTTTATTATAATTATGTTGTCATCCACTGAATTTATTGATATCTTTAACAAGCGTATCGATTCGCTATATTATTCGCAAAGAGTTAACAAAAGCATATTTTACCGCGATCATTTTGTACAGAGACCATCAATGTAAATAGGTATTTATAGTGTTAATAAATTTACTAGAAACCGGTAAATTTACATCGCAAAATATTTTACCTTACAAGGCAAGACAAAGATAAGACAAAGACGTCGGACAAGGACAGATTCTGATTGTCATCGATATCTGCCCTCCGATCCTCTAAATAACACTAAGTCGCTTGCAATAACTTCTAGCTATCTAGAAGGCTATCATTTACCGAATAACAATCACAAATAAAAGGCAAGGCATCATGTATACGGGCATTAGTAACGTTGAGCGCAAACATCGCTGTTGGGTGTATAATTTTGCGTCTGCTGACACCGTGGCGGCGGCGGCGGTGCGGCGCGGTTGCCATTCCACAATATATCACATGCTCGCGTCCGCCGCCACAGCGTATAATTCGTGTAATTTATAGGATACCTACTAGGACTAGTAGCAAGCTCTGGACACAGTTAATAGCGGGTAACCACGCGACAGACGCATTCGAGTACACTCGCGTCCACAGACGCCAGCCTCCAGCGCTCAGTAGCGTTTACATTGATATTTGTTTTTGATTTTTTTTATTTTATGGGAAGGGATTATTGATCTTGTTACAGGTATCATAATGTACAAATCCTGGAATAAAAGTCTTTAATTAAATTAATTAATGTTTTTGGATCGACGTGCACATTTTGTAAGACTTTAATCAGTTAAAATTTAAATAATATTTATGAATCTTTTCAAATCAATGATGAAGGGCTAAAGCCATAAAAGCATATTGATGTGTATAGAAAATTAAAGTTATTAGCAGTAAAACGATGTAACTTTACATTACTTTGCAATGTAAATGATGTCTTTGACCACCTCGCGCGACCGTAAAATAAAACACAACATTAATGTTCATTCTGTTGCGTAGAAGTTATCCCAGGTAAAGTGATGACCTCCGCTCCAGCTAAGTTTGTTAAAAAAAGTTTAGTACAAACTTTTAATGTGAAAAGGTCAAATGATTTACGATAATGCTATCTCGATAAATATCTGTTTAACTGTACTGGGCGTACACTCGGCGCTGTACTTACATCGCGCGGTTTATTTATCTTTATTGTATATTAAGTTCACGCAGTGTAGTGTTGCCTGTTTATTTTTTATTTCGCTCATCTGTGTCGATTATTCATTGATCAAACAAATAGCGTGGCTTCATCAAAAGAATATTCTTTCGATCCCACGGCTAGATTGCATTTAATTATTAAATTTATGCCGGGGTGTCGACAGAAACAAGTTTCGTGTTTGAGTGGTACAGAAATACCTAATGCTCGCATGGCATGTTCCATGTCTTTAGTCCATGTTATGTAAGTTTGCAAAGTTTAATTAACAAAACTTAATTGTATAATACTTACCATTATTTATTAACACTTAATTTGGGAAAAATAGTACACAGGATTCATAACGTCAATTTACCAATGTGATCAACAAACCACATAATTATCCAATATTATTACTACAACAATTAACCAACTTTATTTGTGGTGTATGTAGTCTGTAGTCGAACATTGTAACAGCAAAATAAACGAACACTAATAATATACCTTTTATATACACAAAAGGCGACCGTATCGGTACAGCATCGAATACTACCAATTAAGAACTTAACTTTTTTGTACACTTAATTTAACTAGAGTGTAACATGACATGTGCTTTGAATCCTCAATCGTCTTGGCACGGTGTGAGCTCGTAAATTAACGTTTAAGTCCTAGCTTGCCGCCGCTCGTAATTAACAGCACATAAAAGTACTGATTATCTCTTTTAGTATTGACCGAGCGGGCAAAAGTACTTATTCATTAAAGCCCGATACGGGTTCAACATTAATCTGCCATGTCAGATTCGAACCGAAAGTCAATCCAATTGATCCAGACCACGTCGATACAACTTTACTCATCCAGTGAATTTGTGCTCGGGATTAATTTAACCTGACATTACAATTAACCCTTTCTTTATATACGTCAGTAAATCTGAATCGCAATTTGTATACGAATGACATTGAAATCCGTCAATTTGCTGTGTGATCCATTGCACTTCATTGTGCGATTTGATACGAGTAAGGTTTTTTACAGAAGCATTTTGTATTTGTAAAAAAATATTTATCAAAGTGGTTTCTGCTGCTGTATCAGTACTTATAAGAAAATTTTTATTATTTCATCTGTTTTATGAATTTTAAATACTATTGTAATTTAATACGTTGTCTGGAAGAGGCCGCTAATTAAATGATAAGATTATTATGATTATTGCCTTGTTCTTACACGTTGTGTGGTACAAAAAAGTCTAAATGAATAAATAAGACTAGTCGTCGTAGTTAACATTAAAAAATATCTTAATTTTTTTTTGTATTCCTTTGATGTAATACAAAGATTTTATTTTTTTATTGTTTCTATGGATAAATTCCTATTAGTTTCACGTCAAATATAAACATCGTTAAGTTTTAATATATTTATGTATTGACGTTTGCGTTAACTCAACTTTAATAATATTGGGTAATTTTCTTTCCGCTACAACAGACCTATTTCAATACGTGAACATAGGATCATTCCTGTTGCATTTGTTGGATAATGACGTCGCCCGAAAGCGGAGGGTTACAAATTAATTACTTTACGACGTCGTCATTACTGTGGGATGGCCAAATTGATTTCTTGTTCGTGACTCTGTGGTTGATTTATGCCGCAGATCTTTAAATTAGAGGGTACAAAATAATTATCCATATTTAAGGTGTAACTCTAATTGAGGACTAAATGACTCGCTGCGGGCTTACAATAATTCAGTAAGTATTTAGATGCTCACGTGCGCTCATAATAATTAATAGAGAGGTGGTCGAGTTGGATAATTTAAAAGATTATGTGGATTTAAAATTACGTAATGATTACTAAATCTGATTTTGTTTTAGCTAACTCTTATTAGAAATTAATGGTTTGGTTGATAAAAATTGCATTTTATTTAAAATCAAAACCATTAAAATAAAAGTAGCATTTTAGTAAACTGATATTACTGTCACTTGAGGAATTTGTTGTAATCGCCATGCGAATATTGAACCTCTTCTACATCTCACAGGGTCCATGCCCTTTCTCGTTTCTTCTAAGGGCAAGGCGACAGTGCGAGGTCTTATTCTCTTGAAATCTTATTTTTGGGTCCTATTTTTCCGCATTGTAATTAGCAAAATTCGTATTGGCATGTACTTATAACATCCTGGGTGTTCTTAAGATAAAAAAGGCAAGATATATCTTGTCGATGAAAATGTTAAAGATTTCCATGATATTCCGAAATATTATTTAAACTTCTCTGTTAAAAGTACCCACGGTTTTACTTAATTAAATTACCCCAAAGACTCGAGGATAATCCGATGATAATTATAAATCAAATCCAATTAGAATATCTTATCTAACCTTATAAGAAAACATCAATTTAATAATGTTCTGAAACTAACATACTACAAAATTTTGTACAAGCCCCGAATAATACCGAAAAAGAAAATCATTCTAACATTTTAAACTAAGCAACGCAATAAACTTTTGCATAGGTATAAAGCTAGTCCGTACGTGTAATGAATTTTGTAGATATAGCCTACGAACAGTTGAACGTTTCCGCTACGCTACATCTAAGGCTACAGGCGTAGCAATGGTACCACCAGTTTGCTGGCGAAGCCTATTGTTACGTCATGGCCCGCTATTGGCGGCTGCAATACCTCTCGAGGTTCTGAGCTCCAATCACGGCCTACTCTCGCATAGATATTTGCAATCGTTTATATACAGTGTTAGTTTGCAAGACTTATTGTAGGTTTAATACCTACAATAAGTCTTGCACTGGACGGACTAAGCTTTGACAAGATCTTGTTAGTAGACTAATAAGAATAATTCTAATGGGTTTTTATAGTGTCACGTATACAAAAGCAAGATAACATATATTGAATCACTAATAAACATTTTAGAATAACTAAGGATAAATAATTTGGATTACAATAATTAATTAATCTCTTACACCATAAATGTGTGGGTAGGTACTTTATTATTTAAAACCGAAGGTCATTCAGTGGAATTAGGCAAGAAATATTCGTGAAGTCAATGATAGTACAGTTTGAAGTAGGTATATTTATTAACAAGACGTAAGCAATTGAAGTAAAACAAAACCATTAAATGAATTCCTTGCTTAATAAGTAACTATTTTGTTCTAGTTCAGTTCTAGTTCAGAATCCATTTGTATTGTTCTAATTAGTTATCTATCTGCTGATCTTTATGTATGATTTAAAGTAACTGCAATTTTAAAATTATATTAATCTTGTCTCTTGTAAACCTGCATACTTCTCTTTACTTGTAAATTTATTGCATATTGAAAGTTAATTCGCGAAAGTAATGGAACAAACAGGTTATCGATATATCAAAGCGTAATTTATATAGTAATAACAATGATTATTAAAAGCGCGTTAATGATTAATTGAAGATGATTACCCCTATAAAGTATGTGACGGATGAATGCCATAGAACAAGGAATGCTTAGAAATTATAACACCTATTAAGAGTGGTATCAGAGAATCAAGTATGTATGAACCATGAACCACTTTCAGTTTAAATTGGCCAACCTCTTAACTGCTGCTACCTGAAAGTCAAATAGATATATTATGCCCACCTGACTGAATAATACCTGAATAATAGTCAACTATGGATTGTCTGCTTATTCGAGGAAGTTTCAAATAAATAAGTTTACATTTATAATAAAATGTAATTTAAAAAAACCTATCTGTAATAACCTTATCCATTTTTTAAAGATGTATCTATTTTTCAAAAATTTAAGCAGTTATTTCATTTAATTTTTAATTCTATGGTTATAAAGAAGAGGTGTTAAAAGTGGCGAACTAAACGCTCAGTATTACGAGGTGGGATCGTATGAACGATTATCGCCATACTGTAGCTTAATAAATTATATCACTTTCAGGTCGACAATAAATTGATGGAAATACCTAAATTGGAATTTAAATTTAGGTTTACTGTACATGTCTACGTGCAAGTTGAGTAAATCACTTACATTCCAGTCCAGTTACATGCTAATTGGGGTGTATGGAGCCCCCATCTATCTTTCAGACCAAGCTCACCTCCCATACTCGTGCTGCACCATGCTGAACAACGGACGAGGTTATGACCTCTTTTCAGCAGCAGTTTCCTGAAGGTACTCAAGGCTGATTTTGGAACTTGGTTGGCTATCTTCAACCCCCTTGCTTGAGCCAGCCGCCAAACGACTTGTCATGTTTGGGCTGGGGGCTTGAGAGCTAGTCTTTTTTTTCTTGGCTGGCAATGAATCGGTGATGACTTCGGTGCCTCAGAGCGCCATAGGCAACGGCGAGCTCTTATGATCGGTTAACTTATGTATTCGTTTGTCTACTAGTTAGATAATGATATAAATAATAAAGAAGAAAAAATAATAAATAGCATTTTGCAACCATTGATCTTACTAATGTTATAAATTTACGGGTCTCGGTTTCACGAATCGTCTGACCTTTGTTGAGGTTGACGCAAAATCCATGAATTAAGAAATACGTACGACGTTACATTAAGTATGTGTGAGGTCTTATTACTCTCCCCTTATAGCAATCTGTCTTAATTCTTATCTCGTTCATTAATCCCTACTTACTCGAGGAATCTCACTTAATTTTTTCTTGTTAGTAAATTTTTCAAACTGGACACTGACTTGTGCCAGGGATTCTTTACCCAACTCTCGCATTCGTAAAGGTGCTGTTGCCTTTTTGCAAGTGAACACTGACATACACCTATTTAGATAAGTGGATAAAATATTTGTGTGAGAGAAAATATTTCATTGTAGTTTAATTCTTGCCTTGATAATATATTTACGCGCGTGATGTACTTAAATGAATAGCCGGCATTCCGAGGTATTAACTAAGGACTATAGTTTCTTGGAGTATTTTGTTACGCTTTTACAACGACCCTGTCCAGTTAATGACTCTGTAGAGCGGTTTACATGTTGGGGAAATATCTATTTTGCTGAAAGTTTTGGAAAATTTAATTATAATAGGTATGTCCATGTCATCTATTACACAGAAAATCCTATTATGGGATATAAGTGTGAACATTTATTTTTATCATAATAAAATTAATTTATATCGTAGTTTGTTTAACAACTAGAGATATCTCAGGACTTTGTTAAGACCGTTGTTGTTATGGCTATGGTCTGTCACGATGGCCTATTACCGATTGGCAGACTAGACACAACCTCAGAACCTTATCGAAAACTTCCTTGTATCCATAACCAAGGCACTAGTGAACTCGACTGAGGCAGATGTACAGATTAAGTAATAGAAAACTCTTCCAAAAATGTCACTACCGATCATACTAGACTTGTCTAAAATGTGAATAATTATTTAGTTGTAACACAAAATTGTAAGTTGTATTACAAAATAATCATGACCATGATAACCATTTGGCCACTACAACGACCAACTAACGCTGCGGCAATTTCAAAAGATACGTATTATTGCCGCTTCTAAAAGCAGGAAACATTTAATGGAACATTTTCGATCCAATCAAAACAATAATATATGATGGGACTATTAAAATACCGACGCTGATGCAACATGTATTACTTCCCAAAAAGGACGACGATTACGCGGAACTGGCTCCCCATTCATGATGAGGATTGGTCTCATTCGATTCCAAGTCACGGCTTCAATTTAGCTTCCGAATACGCGTTACTATGGAATAGACGCCAGAACTTTTACTTTCGAGTAAAAAATAATAAGACCCAGGGCTGTCACGTACCAAATATTACACCGTCATTATAATGAACGTGATCTGTGGACGTGTGACGAGTGGCGCCAGAGTCTTATTGTTTGTTACCGAGAGCTTATGGTTATCCTTTTTAGTAAACGTGATTTGATTCATAACAGATGCTAATTTGAATGAAAAATGAATAACTGAAAGTATTTATTTTGAAATCTACATTACCAACAACACTAGTCTTAGAAAGGTAATCATTGGAGTTAAAGTAATAATTTTTGGGGTCCCGTTCATTTAATGTTGGACTGATCCTATATAAGTATACACGATCCCTCAATTGTTTATTTACGGGTCATATCCGTCTATCTGCTTTTCTCCGAATCTAAATGTATAATAGTAAGCGTCATTTGGGAAGTGCTGCCCTTCAGTGGACTCACATATCAACTCTGAAACGATTCCGCATCGCCTCGATGTCTAAGTTTGTTCCCAGGTAAAGTGTTATCGATACAATGCTGATAAATGTCCTTTATTATTGTGAAGTTTCATACAAATAGGAAATACTTAACTTGACAAGTGTACGCCAACCCTAATAGTGTAGCAAAGTTAGTAATTAATAATAATTATTATGTAACAAAATTATGGTTTAGTAATTATTAAATTCCTTAATAGTTATACCTAAATAGAAATTATTCATAATATAAATAAACATCTTTCAAGCCAGTAATGTATAAAATAACTAAACCAAATCTCGTCTTGTAATTAATTACGACAATTACATACTTTATTGTCATCGTCGTGCCACAATTATTATAACAATTAAACGACCCGATAAGACTTTGGACGCAGCAATCGCATGATTGACAATAAGTGTTCACGTTTCGAATTACAAAAAAATTAAGCGATCATAAAGTAGTCGTATTATGAAGACAATAAAACTTAATCTTCTAATTAAAACATTTCAATAAAAAATTAAGTTCAGTGCGATGTGATAGTCTCCAGTGCGACACTCGATCGAAATGAAAGTCTACGGAATAAAATGATCATAAAACTAATTAGCAATCTAAGGTTTTATGACACTATAAATAAATAAAATGGAACCCGATTCCGGAGTTCACATGCCTTTTGCCGACTGTTTTTGTTTCAAGACGCGACGATGAAGATATTTTTACTAATTAAAACTTTAAGGTAGCATAGAATGCGTAACACATTAATATGTATGAAAGGATAAACGCATACGTTATTGAAAATTTCGGGCGAAAAATTTTTATGATGAGAAAAACTTTAGACGTACCTTTTAGAATTGATTGATTTTACCTATAGCTATTATACGATTGTTTAAAAGAAAAAGATTAATAAATGGAGGCTTATAACAATGACGTATTGATGAAATGCCGATCAATTAACATGATATCGCGGTAGGGAGTCCATCTAAAAGTGATGCATAAATAGCACATATTCCTCAATCACAAGTCGGTCGGATTATGAGATAAAAACTGATTTACTACACGGAGGGCACACCCCGTGGGACCGGCCGCGGTCAGCGGGATATTCCAGTGTAAATGTAAATCGTCAGGCTTAAAATTATTGACGACAGTCGACAAGCATTGACAACTTAAATGATGTGAAAGATGATACATGAAAATGATACGCGTCGTCGTAAAAAATATTTTACAAAACGCTTCAAGTAGCCATAATTCTATTGTACAGTGGACCTACTTAACGCGGCCGCATGTGGACCATAAACAACCTTATTTATAGTTTTATTAATTTATTTAAAATTATCAACAAACGAGCTATGTGACGATGAGAGTTAGTGGTCAGCGTCGCCAGTGACTTAAAAGTCATCAGTGACAATAAAAACACCACGAAAGCTTTGCCGTTCAAATAAAAGCTCTATTTTTGACTGTCGTAATCATTAATCAAATTTCTTAAAAAAATAGTGGTCACGTTAATATAAATTACAGAACAACTTAACGATTCCAGCTAGGAGCTGTAATTTTTTTTTTATTTAATTGTAGTATTTGGATTCCTTGTAACCAAATCACAATAAGAACTTCATAACCTTTCAAAATGTATGACATTTAATGCGGGTAAATGCGAACCTTAATACGAGATTAAGATTCTTTTTTTGTGTAAGAGGAGCCGAGATCGGTTAATACAGGTAGGGAATATATTGTGAAATTATCGTATCGCTAAGCGAGGATGCTTACCATTATCCAAGTATTAAACTTCTTTGGTTAATAAAGAAGTAGGTTTTATCCACAAACATAAGTAGCTTGCGCGATTCCAGTTCCAAAATAATAACCAATGAGAATTTAAATAAGGTGCCAATTAGAAGGGTTGGGAATGTAGTGGCATTCTTATGTTCTTCTTAATAATTTCGTCTCAGCCACATTAAATCCGTGACGTTTATTACTTAATAAGAATGCCTCGGTATTGCCATTATGCAAGTACTTTCCTCCTTACGAGGGATAAAAAAAAACAAATGTATACTTAGCCGTTTGCGGTTCTTCTTGACTTTAATAGAGCTTATGGAATTACCTTTTGGACGGCAACATTACAATAATTTCTAACTGGTTTCAGTAAGTAAAAGATAAGTAGTCTGTCGTAAATGCTGATGTTTATTTTTCTTTGGATATTGGTCGTTTTTGTGATATGTCCGTCGGGTATCTCAATTTGTGTTTTAATATTTTCAACGCCTTGATTATATTAAGGTTTACGGTATACCTGTTATTCCTATTATATTTTCAGTTACTTTTATTGTTTATATTTTATGATAAAAGTAATTTAACTACTTCGTACTACATTTCATATACATAGGTATAAAGAAGTTTCGATTTTTACACTTTTTTCCTCATTACGTGCCATATTTTATATCCACTCAACTTATATGTTTCAGGGTAATGTTTGAAAGTTGTAATTATTAATTATATGTTTGTATGTCCGTATTTAACCGAATAAGCCATCATCAACATTTTAATGAATAAATATTATTAAAGTAAGGACATGAAAAAAATGGCTTTGAACAAATGTAGGGTAATATAAATGACTTGTTAAAATAATACCACCAGGTATAATTATGTTCACACTCACACGTTAATACATACATGTATTAACTCCGCGTCTCCGTGTGTTTGTGTGTTGCACGTGGCAAGAACAAACACAAATGACAAATTATAAACTTCCACGGCCGCGTAAAACAAATAACTTCGCACATAATGTGCGCTGCAGTCAGACATCGTACCTGGGGCCCCTCACACACTAAACCAGTCACAACTAAGCTGAAGCGTCGCTTAAAAAAGAAACTTAAAAACAAACACGCTTACACACTCATACAAATTAATACAAGCACACTAGGATTCCATATCTCGCGGGTGGCGTGGACAACGCAAATGACATATTACTAACACCCATGACCCGAGAACAAACATTTATCTATTACATACTTAAATGTCTGCCCCTGCCGGGAATCGAACCCGGGACTCTTCACTTCGAAGGCAGCAGAGCAGAGCAAGCAGGGTCACCACTAACTAAGCTACGGATCGCACAACAAATAAAAAACGAGCGGTAGTTCTAAGCTTTCGGTTCGCACGTGTTAAAATTAATAACTCGTCGAGACTCTCTGATGTAATATGCATGTCAGAGCACAAAGGCTGTGTGTGGCGCGACAAAAAGTAACTTTTGAAACATGAAACAATAAATCAAAACACAAAAAATACGTGTTACCGCGATCCGTTGTTTACACATAGCTACGCACCGACTTTGTCGCAAGTCCTAAAAAGTGAGTCTTGAAACATTTAAGGGGAAGCCGTTTTCTGTTTACCAATAAATCATTGTTGTAACAGTACCTTTGAAGTTGAACACAGAGATACTACAAAACTGTTCTCAATAGATATTCGTTAAAATAACATTGAAAATGCATTATGTACGAACTTAAGCAGCAGCAGCTGTAAAGTTAAATCTAACGCTATTACGATTACATTATATTGAAATATATCTATCTAGCATAAATATTTAGACAGCCATCCGTATCGGACATAAAAAATATTTAGTAAAAATTTATTTCGTGGCAATTTAAAATATTGTCTATATTACATATTATTGGAAAGAATAAGAAGTCTAAAGTTATTTTATTTTACTAAGATTAAAAAATTTCATTACAAGCGTTAAATATAAATAATTGACTTGTAAAAATTAAGTTATACATAATTTAAAGCTCGAAGCGATGCGGGAGCTTAAGAACTCAACTTTATAATAAATACTCGTCGTTCCTCATTACCCTACCGCCCAAACCGACGACGCGGAGTATGCAAAAACAGCAAATGACGTACGCCAATATGCGAGCAACGAATTCACTTAGTAAATTGAGAAATAAAGAAGTTTTTTACGTTACCAAAAGTGCTCTAATTGATATTTTATTCAACGCTTTTGCTCTTTGGGTGGCGGTGTATAAAAATATCAATAATGAATATGACACCAACGAAGTTGAATTTTCTGTACTCGTTTTCATTCTCGACTTGAAATTCCGCAATCGTTTTCGTTATGCACAATATTTATGTAGGTTTATTGTTCTGAGTTTTATAGGTTATAAACTTGGAGACACTTAAAAATATAGTTTTGGAATGGAAGTATCCTTAATAGCACAAGTAGTAATTTGTTTTCTGTCCTCAACGCATTAATGGACCACTACTACTTAACTGGAATTGTTTGTGAAAATGTAAAAAGTCCTTCCGATGCTCGGAGTTTCCCGCGGACGGTGTCTTTAATTGTATTAAAAAAATCACAGTAAAATAGTGCCTACCTACAGTTGCATGATCAAAATGATTATGTAGAAAATTGTTAGTATTTAAAACCAAAAAAATTATATATTATGTTGCTTTTTACTGATTCTTACCCTGAAGACAAGCAATCGACAAGCTACCCCTTTGAGCAGATGTACACTACTACCCCAATTAAAAATAATAACTTGATTGATTCGGATAAAACAATCTATTAAATGTCTTATTTGTATTTAAATTACATGTTTCTATGAGCGGCTGCTTTTTTATCGAATTTACAAGGAGTAGTAGCCGTTCCAAATCATACTCTTTTTATATTTAATTATACTTAGTCCTTCGTTACATTGTGCATCAATATTATTGAAAGCAACTAACTCCTAAATGATAGAAATTAACGACTCACTTTACTGGTCTTATTTAGTTTTTTGTCGACTGAGATAATCGCATGCCGTTGATGAAATTTGTTTCAACCCTTTCGAGTGTTTTTTGTAGGAACAATTCCTTGCGAGTATAACCGATTGCATCAGTTTAACAGTGACAAAATACTTCGCCCAGTGTTCCTTTGTCGTCATGTTCGGTTTTGTGTATACGCCGAGATATATCTCGTGATATTTAACCTCATGTCACTATTAAGACATCACTTACCCGGTGGCTGGGAAGATCCGGTCGTTGATAAAATTTTGATCATTTATACAGAGCTCGATGTAAATTGCTGGGAAAATATTTTAATGCGGCATCTCAATGTATCACAGATCTAATAAAACGATTTGAGTTTTTTGTGACGAAAATGAAAATGAAATTTTAAATTCAAATAATGTGTGTACTTAAGAATCTTATGATTAAAAACAATGTTTCATATCTACCTGTGAATGGAGTTAGCGGAAAAAACGTAGAACAAAAGTGTCTTTACAAAACCAAAGCATTAATTAAGCCGATTAATATTTACAAGGCCCAACGTACAATGTACATTACACGGACTATTGAGCAAATTTCAAAGACCTCATAGTTAACAAATCGCTGTGCAATCACGTGAGCGAGCGGTGATCGGCGAGTCCTACAAAACGGCCAGAGAGGAAACATTAATTAGAAGCCTGCCCTTAATTAAATTGTAACGTCTCAGCGAATTTCCCTGGGACCCTCGCTCGGTGGTCTTACATTTAATCGATGTTAGAACTCACGTGAACTTTATGATATAAGCAATAAAAGTAACATTTTAATGATTCTGAAGTAAAATGTAGCCTATACGCTCGACAAGGCGCCATAAAAAGTGTATTAAGAAGGCAAGCTTGGGTTTGACGAAATTGTGGGGTTTATGCGTTTGGTATGATTTTACTTGTCGCGGTAATAATCGGTTTGGAGAACGTTATTTGTGCTATTGACCAGATCGTGGATGAACCTGTTACTCGGAGCCATGTTGTAGGTAAAATGGTATAATACACAGACCACAAACTATAATGACGTAGGTAGTCGCGTTGAATGTTAAGCATAAATTAAGCGCACATACTTAATAATGAGAAATTAATGGAAGTAAAGGGCACAAAAATGATTACTAGGAACAGAAATAATCGAGAGGTAAAGGGCATTTATTACAAGGATAAAATGTTTGGTTAAGTTCTCAAAATAATTTGTTCTTTTAATATTAATCACTGACAACTATTGCAAAGCAGAAATGAATTTAATTAGATGTTCATTCATCATCGCAACCCATAACTGGGTCTCCTTTCACAATGTGAGGGATACAGGCCATAGTACACCACGCTGGCCAAGTGGCGGACTTCACACACCTTTGAGAGTGTGCAGGTATCCTCACTATGTTTTCCTACAACGACGCAAGTGATAATAAAATTACGTTATAATAGGTACGCACACATTTTTTGAAAATTTGAGCTGCCTGCAGTATTCGAACCCCGGCTGTCCTGTTCGGGAGTTTAACGATGAAACCACTTGGCTATCATCATTTATCTAAAATTATAAACAATTTAATAATCTTTATATTAAATAAGGTTATTATGGTAGACGCACATTTCACAGTCATTATCTAAGATATCAGGGTTACATCCACGGGAATGAAGTAGTACCTACCTAGTACCTAGGTACTATTTATAATAGTAGTAGTTTCGTTTTAGTAGTAGGTACCTGCTTCTAGTTTATGTAAAAAATAAATTCATAACCAAGTCAATTCTAATAGGATCTAAGCATTAAAAACTTCAATATTATGTGTAAAAAGTTCCATTATTATATTAATAGGCGGCAATATAATCCCACACTTAGACGTTGATCAAGAAGAATGGATTGTTATTTGTGTTTAATTAAAAATTTTCATGCCATAAAGGGACGGTCTAATAAAGCAAAATAAAAAATCTAACGTATCGGGGCGGAGCAAGGATAAATAAAACATTCGGGAGCCTACAGTAGGTACCTATCTATTTTTATAGCAATAATTTTTTGTAGTATTTATAGAACCTTTGCCAACCAAGATTCAACCAAGGAATAACATATTTTACAACCAAAAACAATGGCAAATTATGATTCTGTACATGATCACCTCGTTCGTGACACTAGAACTAGCTAGTGGCCACGACTATATCAGCGGAAATATTGAACTTCCAAGAGAGGTTTTCAATTTAAGTATATACTTATAATTTATGTTTTGCGTTTTATAGAGGAAGTATTATTTTAAAGAATCTTTTAATGTTCACACATACAAGCTTTTGCGCATACTAGTACCTATAGGCTCTGCTTTATCTTTCGATGAATCAGTTAGCTTTATATTTAGTAGATTACATAATAATAACAAATTTTACTTATCATCCAGCCGTTTTAGAGCACCTAAGGATAGGTACATTAAAAACAGTTGTCATATTATACACAATATGTACACATCTATTAGTTTTATGGAAGTGTAAACATTTTTGTTTTACATAGGTGTTTAGCTATGACAAATAATCTTATTTGTTGCCAATAAGAAGAATTCTGTTCACCGTGATTACGGAACCTTTGACCGAGCGAGCGCCGTCACTTAGGTACTTGGGTATTCTATAATGTTCTTTACGCTCCCGTTTGCCCGCTGGCTGTGCCTAATTCTCTCAGCACGAGATTCTGACGCCCGTCCCATGCTGAGTTATTGTCAATACTGGAGTCATTAATCAGAGTCTTAATCATTCTCATTGAGTTCCAGACTGAAGCAAATTTCTTGACTGACTGGTGCCTTGTTCGTTTTTACTTAGGCTATTTGTCCTTCACAATTTGCCGGATCGAAGTGTTTGTTCATAACATTCTATCACAGTGTGAAGCATTTGGTAGGGTCTGATGTGGCTTAACTTAACTATCTTAATGTAAAATAATGTTTTTTACTTTTTAATGCCTATTTAACTCACACACTTACACAATTATAACTTCTATATTTCGATGAATACGAGTATCTATAATTCTCTGAAAAATGTGACTGGTTTGCCATCTTTGCCCTTGCTAATGCTAATTTAAAGTGTAGCAATCCTTATATAAACGAAATGGTGTAATATTTTATAGTTTTTTTGTTTTAAAAAACCTATTCCTTGCAGTCTATATAATAAAGAGCTAAATCATTAACATACGTAAATTACTAAACAGCTATAAACTAGAATACCGATAAATATAGTTCAGTCTAGGTAAATGGCATCGTTGGAGGCTGGAGTATAAAACATGGCCATAGACTGCAGGCAGAACCACTTGCGATAGGAATACTAATGACCGCTCAGAACTATTTTAGAGCATAATCGTTAAAAAACAGGTCACATAATGTAAAACACTGTGTATCTGATCCGAGTATGATGCTGATGTATACTTTGTTGGAATTAAAACTACGCCAAATGAAAGAGACAGCAATAGCTCATTGAAGAGGTGTAAAAAGGAGGTGCTTACATTATGGCAGGTGTCACGATACATCTGCGCGTGCGCACTAACCGGCACGTGCGTCCCCATCAGTCTTCAAATATCCAGCTTTTTAACGTTCAAAGGTTAGAAATGAAAGTGTGAGGGTCAAAGGAAATTAGAATTAATAAGGTGAAACCGAATCAATAAATGACTTACATTTATTGTCTGAGAAATACGTAATACGGAGATTCCCTATTCTTCGGTAACTTGTTTACTGCTTTTAATTAGTAGCGTACGACATTCTTGTCAAGTCTGTACAGGTGAATTGTTGATTCAGTCCACGTAAACTGACTCGCCATGCAGCGGGCAGTCTTCAATCATAATTGAAAAATAAAGTCGGGCCAATTTTTTTCGTGTCATTAACAACGTCGTGTGCGCGGCACGAGCGGTTGCCAATTTTATAAGCAATTTTACGAACAGGAAGCTGTGCGCGTGCGACGGGCTGATTTCAATAATAAATCGATACCCCTCACAATTCATCGGTGGACAGCGTTTGTTCGAAGACCAGTATGAAATTATCGACATTGGCACATAATGTTTTTGGGCGTGGAACAACGGTTTCCTGACGGTCACTGAAATTTTATAGCGGTTGCAGGAATAACCGATTAAGAGGTTATTAAGCTTTGGCACTTCAATCTTCATTGATTGTATCATGTCACTTTTAAGGAACCCTCTTCGCTATGTAGGATTAAAAATTCTGATGCAGGTTATAATTAGGGAATGCGGTTTAAAATGTACCACAGAGAAAAAACCGTATAAAGTACAAGATAATTATTGTCATCCGAACCCGATTATAAAACGGACAAGGCAAAAAGTTACTTGTTTTAATACAACAACGTTTAGAATGGCATATACGTAATCATTCTGGGCTTTAAATTAAGGTCTGCTGTGTTACGATTCTTAGAAAGTTTTACGATAAGCGGACGCGATTGGATAATGTTCCAGGTAAAAAAATGTATATATTTTGGTCCCAGTAACCTTGTTAAAAGGCTATTAATTCAATCCTGACGCGTTTCAATAAACGTTTTAACACCTTTTCCCTGGAGGTATCATTAGTGGGCTTATTATTTGTGCCCTGGCCGCGATCGATCCGTTGAGTTTGATTCGATTGAGTCCGTAGCAGGTTCGTTTCCGTATCATTATAGAACCAGGCTTCGTCGTTAAATTTTACCGTTACCTGGTTCCGCACTGTTAAAAAATACTCTTAAGATTGTGAAACAGCTGCCAAACTTTAACTGTTACTTTGAAATAAACCAATAAAATTATTCGACAAATCAAAATTTATACTGTTTTACAATTATTCTTAACATCCTATTATAACTAGCTAAATTTTTTTTAATATTAATGAACTACTCCAACTTAATAATAATTTTGAAGTGAAACCTTCTATAGTATCGTTGTGATTTGTAATTCGATGAAACGGAAATGACGCACAAATGAAACAAAACGGAAACGAAAAAGACACAGACAAATTTTAACGAGGGAGAAAATGAGATAGGAACATTAGCAAGAGTTAAAACTAAAGTTCGCTGTAGCGCTAAAACAATAGTTATGAATCTAACTAAACTACTTTTATTTTATTATTTATATTGTGTTATAGCTGATATAATTGGCATAAACTGTGTTAAAAGCAAAATATTTCAAAAATTTGCCAACTTCTAACGCCTAAATACTATTAAGAAAATCAAAATTTCCAAAAAAGGCTATTTGTTTTTAGTCTAAACAAAAAATAACGAAATAAAGTAGTTATAAAAAAATAAGCCGACTTCAAAGCTTCAAAAGTAATAAGTATTATTTGAATTACATTTTTTTTTATTTTATAATTACATTATAAACTTCATAATATCTCAGCTTTTAATAAGAAAAAATCTTCTTTACTTATAAATGATGATCCCAAAACTTAACCATAAAGTTCGTTCTTTCATCCTTGCCGTTCGTTCGTTCGTCCTTTCCAACTCAGTTAATACGTGTAAATGTGTTGTTTATATGTCAGCCAACACTATCTGATTTATTGTTTTCCTGATGTGGTTGCGTGTTATCGTGGCAATTGTAAATAATATTGGATATATTGAGAATCACATGATTTAGTATTCAAGAGATGAACAAACAAATTTTGTCATCATTTACTGAAACGTTTAATAAAAACCAAAGATTTTTTTAGACTACAAGGCTGGCGTAAAAGCAGTTGAGCCAGCTGATGGTAAGTGGTGATGGTGGTCGCCTATGCATGCCATGAAAATCGCCTAAAGGGGAACTCTTTTAACACCTTTATTGAAGAACCCCATGGTATAGCGCTCCGGAAATACCTCAGAAGGTATAAATAAGGTTCAATCATTTCACATTTTGCAAGTACGTGGCAAAAAGTAAATCAGACCGAAGAGGTTGTCCACGAGTCCATTTGATGTGGATGAAACTTCAATCTTCAGCGAGGGCTGCGATGTCATGTGACGGAAGGGTGAAATAGGGGCCACGTCGAACAATTCCTCGGAGCACTCGCCGTTTATCATCTTTTATCAACATTTCTGAAACATTATCTGAGATGTAGTATTAATTTGTTGTGGTAGCGATCAAAGAGTATTTATTTAAGAGTATCATTTTATTCTATTGCTTTTACACAACTGGACGCGGAAGCGTAACAAATGTAGCAAGAGCTGTCCCAGACATTACAAATTTTTCATTACAATATACATATAACTGAGATTTTATTATCCCTCCAAAAATTTTACATTACAATTTTTAGTAAATACTCAACGTGCCCCGCCCTCATCGATGTAATGATACAATGGACTACAATGAGGTTCTCACGAAAACAAAATGCCTGTCATTAAATGGTGTACAAATTGCGGCGTTGACGTTGACCTCGCGGTGACAAATTGGTTGTGAGGTTACAAACGGATACGTTTCGATTACAGGCGGATGAGGTGGAAAGTTTTTGTTGATTCAAAGTTAACATAATGATTATTCGTAGTATTTTGGAGATCTCTCAGAGGTGTTCCAAGCTTCCTTTCATCATGTTTCTTTAAACATGGCTTCAATGTTTAACCGGTAATTTATGACGAAGTAGTCAGTCATCTGATCAGTATATGATTGTGCCTTTCAAATTCAGAATGGTTTAAGTCATTACAATGCAGTTGCTTGATTACTTGAATATTTTACCATCTTCCAATAAATATTATCCTCTAAAAAAACGTAAAATAGTTTAATAATTTACGGTTGCCGTGTCAAGGGTTAGTTAACAGATGTTCATCTCTTCTTTCGTGGTCGGCTCATTGAAGCTGTATAATGGACGTGCAAGGGCGATTGTTACCGTCGCTTAACATATTTTTATAATAAAAATACGTCATAACTCACATAGTTGAGTTAATCGTTTATCTATAAAGATAATGATCGAATCTTCGAACTTTATTGTTGTTTCCTTGATGTTTACAAATGTTAATGTGACCCCTACTATTAAATACAAACAATTATCAAGTGCAAGGGTAAACACCCCTAACCATAAATTCCCACGGACGACACGCCTAATACTGATTACGCCGATACTGTCGGTGCCTGAATATTGTCCACTTCCGACATCCGTTTCTGGCGTGACATGATTGTCAATTTATAAAACGTGTGACACTAAGTCACACGTTTTTATATTACCTGTTCAATTATAGGGTACATGTGTATACTTTCTGTATCAAGGAATGATAATCAAAAATGCCATAACACCAAAATCACAATACGTGCATTCGTGCATAGAGACCTTTTCTAATAATAATTTAGTTAATTTTTACAGAAATTAATAACAAAATAAAAAAATATCGCAACTTGTTTTCATAAGACTGTAAAACGTGTGACAAGTAAGTTGATCAAGCGGCCAGAGAAAAGGCGACGATAAAAAGCTTCACGTCAGGTCGACTATACGTTTAAAAGTCTGTTGAGTATCAGAAGTCTAAAATTTTAGTGTATTAAAAATGTGGCTGTAAATCAATGGTAACTAAAACAGTAACAAAAACTTGTTGAATCTTTATAACTAAGTACCTATATAGAATCTACTTGGAATACAATGTAACGAATGATACATCGATTCCTGCCGACATCAATTAAACGATTGAAAATTTCACAAAAGGACTCTCGCATTCTTTTTTATTACAAAGTGTCCTTTTGATTAGTGCGTACTTTGTACATCGTTGATTTCTTACACGAAATGTCAAGAGCGAACCGCGTTAGTCTTAAAACGAGGGACCACCGTATTGCACTATCAGCAGCTCCGTCTGCAATTTGCCTTTGAAACTGCCGGCGATCAACTGCTTATCAGCTCATAGAAATGATAAAATCTCCGTCGGCGACGAGTTTATTATTGTCCCGCCCATTAACGCCCATTAAAATCGCAATCGATACGCACTTATTCATCTGTCGATTCCGTTGAATCAGCACGACAACTGCTTGTCGCGTGTCGTACCATGATAAATTGCCCTCGCTTAATTAAACTAGCTTGAGATTGGATTTGAATAACTATAGAAATTGTAACGTTGAGGAAAGTGAATACATTCTACTCTTTTACCTTGTCATCAGGTTCAATTTTAATCCAATACTTTATTCGTTTATTCAATCGGTATTCATTAAGTAAGGTATTCACGTCGGCATTGGAATAATGTCAAAGCTTCTTTTAAACCTACTTGCTGATTAATATTGAATTTACAAGGAACTAATATAGCTAAATTACAAAGTATAAAAAGGGTATGCGGCCGCTAACATTTGCTTCAAAGTCAGGAAAGTTGAGAAGATCTAAAATCATTCACGTCTTACTTTCCCTTGGTCATCATGCTGGCGCCACGTCGTTTATCCACTGGCGTCTAATTAACCATGGAATATATTTTTAATAGTTTCCGCTTCTCACACCTTTGATCTAATGAACCTTCGATCCTGTGACTAATTGTGTTGGTTTAAGGTAGCGGCGGTCCTTTATAAAGGTAAACAAATATTACGGGGAACGTATTAGTGTGAAATGTATTTAATTAAATGTGGGTGACGTTGAAAAGTACTACGCCGACATTTTTTATTTTTGAGTAGTGAATTTTACGCAGAACTAACAGGCAGTGATAGCCAACTAGTTGAACTTTAGACTCCCGAACACGTGGGATGGATTATATTATATCTGTACTTCTCTCGTTGTGAAAGTGCGAAAGTTATGGCTTGCGATGATGATGCAGTTAAATGTATCGTTTTGGGTTTCTAGCGATTTGCATGACACGAGTCGTCTCCGTACGCTGCTCCAATTGCTGCTGCATTTCCTGCCCAACTGGAGCAAAGAAATTTGTATATTATAACTTAAAAGGCCTTAAATGCCTATACGAGTAGCTTAACTAAAAGGATAGAAAAGGTTTTGAACGCACTTTCAGAACTAGCTAGTTAGTAATATGCACGTAGACTTGGGAGTAACAGACTATCAGTGTTTCAGTAAACGACATTTCTATCAGATGGTCCATCTGCTATTGTCGGTTAAAGAGACAAATTAAAATTGAAAATATTTACACATTCCTTAAGCTTTTTACCGTTACTAGACGTCTTAAACAAAATACCTTTAAGATACCTTCACGTGTACAAATGCGAATAGCGGCAATGAAAAGTTTATTGGCTGCCGATACGATTACGATGACGCCCATTGAGGGGATTCGCACCGAGCGGGGATAACGAGCAGTAAATGACATTACGGACATTCAATCAAATCTTTGATTGCCAGACCAATAGCCCTATCTTGTAACCGACCAACATAAAACATTCAATGAGCATCGGAATCAAACCACCCTTTACGGCAATCAAATTTAATTCCTTTTCAGCTTGTAGAATGTTTTAAGATTTATTTTATTTACTATTTTTACTTTTTTATTGTTTTAAATTTCAGTTGTAACTTGTAAAGCAATTGATTGGGCATAACAAGCCTGAGTTACAAACAAATCTTTTAAAGCCCTTATATTTAATCTCGGACTGCACTGTAAACTTTCATCACACATTAAAATCGATCAATCATATTAATTTTATCTTTACATTTACGCCTGTAATCTTATCGTTGTTTGACCTGCGTGTTACCTACTTTCTATTAAATTACTTTTTCCCTACACTTAACATAGATTTAAAGATTTTGGACGCGATATTGCATGAGCGAGTCACACTATCATAATTAATTATTGTCTAACGCTATATAAACGCGATGTTATTCGCGAAACCCCAAACACAGTATGTCGAAAGCTTTTACATTAACCGCGGTATAACAAAGTCAGAATGAAACAAAACAAAAGCGAAAAAGCTAAATCGATCGAGTATCTTGTAGAAGTCCACTTAGTGCGTTTCAATCTTCCTTGCCTCGACACGGCGTCCTCACTGGTAATAGACTCGCAGATACCACAATTATGCCTTTACGAAGGTAACAATTACTGGTACTCCAACTATGTAGTGGTATAAATAAGTAGTCATGTCAAATGTTACGGAGTAGACGGAGACAATCAGACTTGGACGCATGCCGCTCAACCAGAAATGCGTTAACGAGCCCATGCAAATACCAAACCCGTCAGGTTAACAATATTCGCGGCTTCACGCACTCAGCAGAAAGTGCCGCTTCGTAACGGCGAATCGGTTGTTTGTCGATATTAATGTAGATAAGAAATTTTCTCACGCCGTTCTACAGCTATGAGGAGATAATTCCTGAAATAAATTTTTACCTCGACGAATTATCAACTCAATCTAGAACAAAAAACACGCGAGATCGTCTAGAATAGTTATTGATGTGCTAATTAGTTAAATGGCAACGTCGTCGGCGAGAGTAAAAACATATCTTGTTGACATTTTTATATAAGATAAACAAGCAAAGTTTTATTCATAAAGAATAATTTATTCAGTAATTAAAGTTTTAGTTCGGCAATGTTGCAGTTTGTAACAGTTTGATTCGTTGTAACTAAACACATTTAGGAAATAAAGTGGGGAGAAGCTGTTTGACTAGAAATTTTAAATTTGATGGCTTGCAAATTGTTCTCGCAATGTCGACAGTTCGTCTATTTTAACAAGGACTATCTTGCTAGCCGGTTGCAATAATTTAACATTCACAAGTCGTTGGTAATGGCGGTCGTCGAGCTTGGTAAATTTTAAAAGCATATTCTCAAATACAATAAATTTTGCATTTCTACATATTTATCTTAATAATACGTAACTTTTATTAAATAATTTTATCATTATTATTTTCATTTTGAATCATGGCGGTAATATTCCAAGCGGAGATAAAAGATTGAAAGTATGTTACAAATCAAATTGAAGTAAGATTAAAAAAAATATAGTAAGATGTTAGTAATGTTAGTAATCAAGATTAGTAAAAGTAGAATTAAGTATTAGTCGTCTATTTATATTGTTTTCTTTCTAAATTATTAAGTTATCTAAAGGTGTTTAACATCGTAAATAAAATATCGGAGAGAAAACTGATATTCCCCTAGAACGTTCTATAAGTTACAATTCGCAGCATGAAATTGATCGTGTTTGATTTAAATTCCAATAAATATTATCGAATGACTTCTTAATATCGTATGATCCTCGAGGCACCGCGCTAAGGATCAATAAAAATGATAAATAAGCACTTCTAAGTTTGACAAAAATGAAAGACGCAATGACAAAGTTGCTCCCCAGAGGGTGAATAATTTATATTTTTTATTTTTATCATAATTAAACTCAAATGCTGCAAGCGTTATATTAAATTATTTAAGATTAAAGTAATTTATTTAAGATTAAAGTGCGTGATCAAAGCCAAACTCCACTTTTTGACATCCAAGCTAGCTTTTAAAATTATGTAGAGCTGTTTTGTTTAAGGCTTTCGAGCGGTGTAATGACTTCCTAACTTTCCATCGATCAGCATTGAAGCCGCGACGTGGTCTAACGTAGAGCACTTTCCTAAATTCTTGTAATAATAATTCATACATCCATTATCTTACTGGTTCTAAGAATTCTAAAAACAATAATATACAAAGATAACAATTTAACTATTTCTACTACGAACGTAATTATACTACACACAAGAACATTGACACAATTTAATTTTTTCACATATTTACACACATTTTAATGTTTAAAGAATTCTATAATTTGAGTTATGCTATTGTCCCGTCCATATCCATGACCGTGACATAGTCACATTATTAGAAATCACACTCGATCGAACAACACTACAATAGACAACATTATCTTGGACACAGATTTTTTTCTTTCCCTTAACAATTGATAATCCAATTTGAACCTTATTTGTATGTGATGATACTCCTTTGTTGTTTAATAACAATGCTATTTGAATACTGACTGTTTTAATTCGATTTAGTTTGATATGTCCACACCTCTGGGTGGGCGGCGACCTCCCGCTAACACCAGATTAAAAGTTTAAAATCATCGCGTGGGCTGTAAACATTTATGAATCGACGTTAGATATTTGTTTCTATGCCATATTCTAAAGATTACGTGAATAAATCCGATTAAACATGTATACAGACAATATTGGAGCAATAAATAAGAAATGGGGAAAGAAAACGATTCATTTTAGTTTCGTGGTCACAAATTGTAAATTATTAAGTTAAGTGACAAATGACTGGTTAAACATTTTCACTACACGTAATATATCTTCTTAATTATTATAATCTATGGCATTTTGTTTCGACCGTATTTTATTGTTGCTTGTCTTTCTGATTGATATCTGTTATATGAAATAGCTAATGGCTGTAAAATTTACTTACCTACTATCATTAAAGCGGTGAATGTAATCTACGATCATGGTGCTCTAACAAGTGCTGACTATGATGACGGTACTGTAGAGTATTCTGTGAAGTAGAATACTCTGTAAAGTAGAGTACTCTGCAGAGTAGAGTAATCAACCTGAAGGCTATAGTACATTATGTCCATGTCATAAGTATCCGTACCATTCTTCGAAACCCAACATGTAATTGCTTGAAACAAGCCACGGCCAACTTAAAATGGACTACAGTTTATTGTGACATGGTCTTAAGAGTATTTTTTTTATTCCTATTCTCAACTGTAGCTTAATTTCAGTAATATCGATGTTACATAAAAAAAATATCTTTCCTATGATAAATACAGACAATTTAATGACATATAAACATGTAGGTAGGTCAGTCTTAATTATCACGATTGATTATAGAAAAGGGTCTTAGTTAAACCATGCAGAAGCATTATTGGGCTTAACTGCTCCATGAATTATTTGACTTAAAATAGGATTAATTCAATAGCTTCGTCAATTGTTCAGAAGTGATATGAACTCGAGAATGGTTGGAGCCCACACATTAATTTACCATGGAACTAGTCAAAGCATAATATTACATCCATGAATATGGTACTTTGTTCCCACTATAATATAATTTCGCGCTGGCGTCCACATATAACAACAATAAATATTTATAGAGCCAATCTCCACAGTTTAAATTACGGTGTAATCGAGTGATCGTTTATTACAATGTTTTGCATCGATTGCTTGGAATCATGTTAGTCGACATGAACTTCATGTATTACAAAGTCCTGCCGCGCTTTACACAAACTCCGTGACGGTTTAACGACCAATCAATCCTATATAGATAATTGTTTTATCGCTTCCCTTCGTTAAGATAGTCGAATATTTAAAAATACAGAAGCTTACAAAAAACGTGTTTTATAATTTTTTAAACTTAAAAGTAATAAAAGTTCAATTTTTTTAACAAGATGAGCCAGGCTCAAGATTTTCTGCAATATAAAATGAATAATAATTTATAACTTCATTGTTCGATGAATTTACTTTTTTTTTAGAAGTTATGTTTTAAGAAACTCTTTTCGAACGCCAAGCCACGCTAGCGCTGCTAATATCCCTACCATGAGTAGTCTTGGAAGAAGATGACCTACTTGTAAGTAGCGGCAATAATTATGTGGAATGTTACTATCATAATGAATATGGCTAAAGGTAAAATCATTGAGAAATTATGTCACCAACGCTAATGCAGATCTGGAAAATATAGAAATTTAGTTCTCATCGTAAAAATCCACCGGACAATATAAGCACCCCGTAAATTATGGCAATGATATTTATAACGTATCAAACCTTAGTTACTAACCTGTAAATCTTTTTAAATAACCTTTCAACACTTTTCTATTAAAATTCATAAAAAAGAAAAGTAAGTATCTTGATCACTAAATTACTCCATTTCACGCGTTACTACACAATATTTGCATCGAAGTATGCAAACGAAAGATAAATTTAAAGTTATGATCATTAATGAACCAGTTTTAATTTACGATCAGACTGTGGATAAATAATCAAGTTCAGTTGAAGGCATGAAAAAATTAATCGGATGAAGTCGGCTGCGACATTCTTTGCCGATCGGGTTTAAGTGGCACTCACTCTTTTTGTTTTCATATTTTATTGTGATAATTTATATCACATGGTCGTGTAAAGTCGACCGTTACATTCGTTCTAAATGCCAAACTTGACATCAGATTGATTTACTTTATTGTCGAAGCAGAAGCACCAAACGTTGAATGAATGTAAACTTCACATACAAATTGGATTTAACCATCATGTAAAGAAAAACTTATTGTCAGTGTTCATGAATTCATAAGAAGCCCTGTACGTTGAACTGAAAAAATGAAAGCTTATCGTTCACATTTAACTAAAGAATTTGTCATGGACAGCAATGAGAAACAAGCTTAAGACGAACTGGACATCATTTTTATTTTCAACCAATCTTTTTATAGGAAACATACGTTGAGCGTGGCTTAACTTTACAAAAATATGATCGGTATTTAAGACCAAAAGCTGGTGATTCGTCAAAATCTGATGCTATCAAAGATCTGTCAACACTCAGTCATTTAAGTTGTCATGAGATGACAAAGATGAGGGGTGATATCATCGACATCAATTCTCAGGACCCACGGCAAGGTATTTGCATGATTAACTTCTTAATTTACATAATAGGATTGACATTATGTATTAAATATTAAATCATGTTGCTATTAAGCGGAAGAAGTATGCTACTGCATGTGCCTTCCATTAAAGAAATGTTTTGATAATTGTTTAACGACATTTTGATTGACGACCCATATAGCGTAATGGTTACAGTGCCGAGCCGCTGCGCCGTACGAGGTTTTGAATTCGATTCCCTGCGGGGTGTAAATTTGAATGATGAGTTTAAACTTCCTTTCTTGGTCTGAACGTGAGTGTTCTTTCACACAGTTAATCCTAATGTGAGGCTGTGAGTGTGTGCGTGTGTGTGATTTAATAAGTGTATTTTTGATTTTAAAACAACAGATAAATAATTGCAGGCACTATTTTTTAAACCTACATTTTACACCCAGACATGGATCACTTTAAAATTGTTTACAATTCATATAACTGAGTCAAAATATCGATTTAAAATACATTTACAAATGCCCGTTACGTCAAAACGAGTTTCTATTTAGGTCTAATTCTATTACCATAAGATAATTTTGATAGTTAATCGTACTGGTAGTTCATATCTCGCAGCACACCGTCAATAATTATGTCAATCATGTTGACGAGGCAGAAAATGGTTAAATTACCATTCTTTTCTTTTACGCCAGCCGCTTGATTGAAGATTATCTAAAAATGTTGCCATGGCTGCATTCGATCGATCATACGGGTTCTGCGACAATGAGTGGCCTTGTTTGGATCAACAACTCAGTGACAGTTTAACGAGTTGTGTGATCAAGTTTGATCATGGCAACTGGCCAAGATGTTATCTCTAAAATAACTGTTTGATAAATTTGCATCGTCGGAGAGCCAGAAGTAATGCGGATCCCCCGCTTATTTTTTGGGCGCAACACATCGATAACGCCTTTGGTCATTCAATGTTACGATGATGATTGATGTCTATGGGCGACAGTGACCATTTAAATTCAGGTGGTCGTTTGCTGGTTTATCGGTTATTTAAATAAAAATCATAGATTTCGAACCAAGATACTGCTAAAACCACAATAGAAAGCACAAGAGTAAAAAAAATCAAAAAATCAAAGATCAAGACCGAACTATAAATTACGTAGGTATTCACTCATAACGGAGTTGTCTCAGTTCCCACGTGTAATGGATGATGGTCGGTGCACGTCGGCCCGGCTCCGTAGTGCACGATATCGGACATCGGACATCGCGGAGTATGTCCTGCTCGATGGAGCAAACACACCGACTCGACAACACGCCTGTTAATTTAAACGGACGCAATCAATAAGCACAATTATCACCCTCATCAGCGACGTTGAGGCATTACAAGCTTTTAGCGAATTTCCTGCACCGAGCAATTTGTCATTCAACTAAAATGATGGATTATTTGGTGTAGATTTATAATCCATGTATAAATAATATTAATTATAACTATAATGTGCCAAAAACCTTAAGGCCCCAGTTAGATGACGCGATAGCTTTCGCGCGACCGCGCGGCGACTGCACGCTCGCCTCCTGGTGCATAGAAAATTAAACTTTATTGTTTGTCCACAACGTACAAATTCATAGCAGTTACCTAACTGCGCGCTCGTCGCGCGAACGCGTGGTGGACGCGCGAAAGCTATCGTGTCATATAAATGCGCCCTAAGACGCGTAAGTTTTAAATTTTAATATAATCCCAGGGAGAGGGAGAAACATCTGAAGGCTATGAACGCGAGGTACACATATTATTATTTTTTTAACAATCTTCATCTTTCGTTTTACATGCAAATGACGAGAATTTAAAACCATTACAGTAGACATTAATACTATCACGAAATTAGTCGTAAATGTGGCAAAATTAATGTTATAAATATTAGAACTTTTGTTGCAGTTAGCCTATTACACCATCTTGGAAATTTTCACCGTAAAGTGACCCTATTTGAGCGTAGTTATATTTTCTGGTATAGCCTAGAGGTGACACTTGCCATTACATACGTACTTCAATACTTTTATATCAAAAGTATTTTCAGTTTTGTACTTATTGGCACTAACAATACAGAAAAGCACAAATTTGATTCTGAAGGACACCTATAACATTTATCAACTTGAAAGAAAGCGCATTACTTTTAGAATGGTCGGAAGCGCATTCAAACAAGTATAGTGTCTTGTCTCATCGCTAGTGAACGTACGACGTTTTGCTTGGCAAATGAAAACGATAATAAATAACTTTTAAAAATTAGATCCTAACCCATTCCTGCCGTTCGGGAGACAAACTTTCAATCGGGAGATAATAATCTTTGATTCCATTGATTGATGCAGCTACTAAAGTACGATCTCTCATCTGCAGTAAATAATTAAAACTTAGACTATCCATAAGTTTATTTACTTTTATTTGCTACATATTGATTCGAAATTTAATATTGGGCATCTTAACCATTGACATTGTCAATTGACTTTCATTAACTGGGGACCAAGTCTGTTACTTTTTAAATGCTTCAATTGCGTCTTTGAATAGTTTGACATATTTCGTAGCATCATCGTGATCGCAAACCATAACTATCGCACTGCTGAGCACAAGTCTCCTCTCACAATGGTAGGGGTACAGGCCGTAGTCCACCACGCTGGCCAAGTGCGGATTGGGGGATTTCACACACCTTTGACAATATTATGGAGAACTCTCAGATGTGCAGTTTCATCACGATGTTTTCCTTCACAGAAGCAAATGATAATTAAATTATAACACGCACATTTTTTTAATTAGAGGTGTGTGCAGTTTTTCAGTTCAGTGCAGACTTTCAGTTCGGGAGTCCAACGTTGAAACCATTCTATCGCTATCGCTGCTGTTATTTGTATATTTTACAGAACCGAGAGACAAGAGTATATTTCATATACCAAGGTACATATGGCAAACTATTCAAACACAACGCAATTGAAGCATTTATAAATTAGCCTTGGGCCTCTGTTCGTCAATAGTCATTGGTAAGACAGTAGCTTTTGAACGAACGTCACTAACAACATCATCACGACAACAAGCGTCACTAATGTTGTTTAAGTCGCAATATTGGATTGGGGGCATACGAAATTAATAATTGCACTTACAGAATACGACTTAGTTAGCCATGGTGATATTTTGACCAAATTTGACACCTGCACACTTAGTAATCCGATTTATGTTATCCGACACCGAAGGAGCCAGAATTACGGTGGTCTAATCCTTTTGCCGATTTGAACTCGAAATTTTAAACATAATAATTTCATTAAAGTCGACTTTATAACCAGTTCTTTGGGTGGTTAGTTATTTCATGAATTGCTGCCTGAGTCGTAAAACCTTGTTCTCGTAAGTGTTCATCAGTTATCCAGTAAAAGAAAGAGAAGTAATGTGATCTTTTTTATTTTTATTTGACCGTGGGGGTGAGGTTTCGAACACTCTAGACTTCACTATCATAACGTGGTATCTTCATCTCATCTTAGTGGCAAATATATTGGTGACACTGATACAAATGATTGATCGTTTATAACAACAAAATCTACATAATTACATGGACAAATCGACAATACGACTTATTTCACTAGTCGGTGTTAGTGGTACTAATACTTTAAGCCGAAAATAGCCATAGCATAGCCAAAACGGCGAATGTTCGTGGTGATCAAAGTGTAAAATCATGATTACAATTTATTAAAATTTACAAATAGATTTTAAAATTAATTTAAGGCAAGACACGAAGATTGTTTGGCTCGACTCTCATTCTTTAACTTTTAAAATGGTACATGTCTATATGCTAATAGCGACTGGCCACTAAATGTCTCACGCGAAGACAGTAAAACATTTAAACGTTAGACGCGCGTAGTTAGTTAACCAAGCCAATAAAAAGAATGATTCATGCACTTGACTCTCAAAGAGGGGCAATTCTAGTTGTACATTATCTCTATTTATATGATTAAAACCTACGGTCGAGTAAGTTTTTAAATTTAATATCCAAGTACGATTTAACAAACTATCTCGTGACTTTAGATTGTTTGTTTTCGGGTCTGAATAAGTTGTGTGGGTTATGACTACACCATCTATGACAGAAATCCTATAGTGATGTAAACTATAACGAGTATCTTTATTAATTCATAATAAGTTTGTGAGCCAGAATTTTCTTTTTTCCTTCTCTTCTTTTTGCCCAGCAACGCATCGGTTAGGCCTTTGGTGTTACCGACAAAGGCCATTTACCATACGTAGCTCTTATACTCGTTTGTTGGTTATTAATATAAAAAATGGTGTTACTAATGGCAATGGGCGACAGTGACAATTTACCATCTTGTGGCTTGTCTGTTCGTTTGTCATATATTGATTTAGTGCTTGGTTCAAAACTTCTTAATGGTTGATTAATTATATTGAAGTTCCGAAACAAAATGTGATAATTGAAAATATTACTTATTCCGACGTAAATTATCGACTTAGAGAAAATATCTATAAATCAAGAATCGGTTCCAGCTCGTGTTCACACTCATTCTTAATTGAGTTACAGGTTTACAGATGACTTTTAACTACAAGAAGTAAAATATATCATCAGCCAATTGTAACTGACACATGTCATATAATTCTTTTCTAATATGTTATTGTTATTAACATTCTAAAGTCATTATATTGTAATTGGTTAAACAAGGAAAACTAAAGCTATACTATTAACATTGACATATATACTATTAATACAACTATAGCGGCCCATCATATCTGTCGGCAATGTGTAGGTGATGCTTGGTATTTTTGATGTTCTTGGGGTACTATTAGTACCTAACCTCTTACGCGGTTTACATAGTTATTTTACGGCTATTTACAAAAAATGGCACTACTACCTACAAGATAATGAGTACAATATTTTAATACACATTTTGTTATAATACCTATATTTAATATATATGAATAAGGGCAAACTCAGAATCACATAAGAGTTACACATCTTGATAAAATGTTATCTATTAATTATAATATGGTGTTAATATGCCTGACCCCACTATTAATTATTATTATTCAAGTATAATTAATTAAGATACATCGAATTAGTGTGATGACTACAGAATTATAAATAATTAGAGATGACAGGTGTATAGAATACTACTAGTATATAGAAAACTGCTTGTTACTTACTGCACATTGTAAGTTTTCATTCATCTTTAAGGAAAATCACAAATAATTGTTAAACATTAATAAAATAATCTATGCTTAAAATAAATCTGTAACTGGTCGCTGTTTGTACATAGAAGATATATGAGAAAATCTTTTTCTGGGGGCAATAGAACCCAAAATAATGATTTTTAGATGTTTTGTCTGTTTATCTGTGGTTTTGTACGCGCTTATCTCCAAAACGGCTTATCCGATTAAGGTGCAGTTTTCAATAATATATTTTGGTAAGTTTCCCTTAACATTAAGTGTTTGTTGTATTTCAATCGGTTGAGAAATAAAAAGTTATGTGAGTTTATAGAATCACGACTAAAAATTTCCGAATATGCGTACCTACTATGGACATTTTTCCCGAAGTGAAGCGAGGGCGGGCCCATTAGCACAGTAATAAATTAATAGTTTGAAAAACTAAAAACACGTTTATATGATGCTCAGTGAATTATTAATAAATAAATAAAAGCAAAAAAAATAAAGCAATAAATTGACTCACGTTGAGTTCCCTCGTCGAAACGAATCCTGATCGTAGTATCATTGAAACTAAAGCAATATGCAAAATTTCAGTCCGTAGAGTAAGAGGAAGTAGTTTTAATTCAGCTTGCAACGTTTGACATACAAACATTGCAAGTTAAATAACATTGATTATTAATAAATAAGGTGTTTCGAACAGGAGCCCAACATATTTGTTACTATTCTATGCCTTCTGTAGTCTAGCGTTTAACCGCATCATTCCGTCACGTCACGATTACATGAATTTAAAGATTAGCAACGTTTGGAAAGTTTATAATTGGAAATCATATATATAACTCTTAATAAGCAGTGCTAAACAATATGGTTCAGCGAAATTTTTCCACTTGCGCGCGAAAAACTATTAAAAAAAATTGAACTTTCGTAACAACTTAAATTGTAAACGTAAAAGAAACATATTTTGAGTATTTCTTTTAATCAAAACTCGCACTTGCATATAATTTTGTTATAATACTATTGTGGATAAAACATTTTGTGTTTTACATATATTTTTGTGTTCGTTTTCGAAAACATAATTATAACAAAAAATAGTAAATTCGATCATAAAATATCATTAAGTATCTACTCGTATATGTATGCGTATATTGAGTTCTTACAATTATTCTCATCCCATGCCATGGGACATTAGTTATTTATTTAGCTAGAACATAATTAGCAACACAATTAGCATACAAATTTGAATTAAAATATTTTTTCGTTTATATCCGACTACACTTATTACGTACACTTATTACGACTACGTTTATTTGATCTGCCAATAAACATCGCGAGCAGTAAGACGTAAGCGCCTCTTTCAATTGTCCAAAAGCGAATTGCCATTAAAATAAAATATGAGTCGTACCCTACTTTAATCCGATCTTTTGGATCTCATCTGATCCCTTACAATTAAACGTTCCGAATTCGAATTGGATTAAGCATTAAGCTTTCTTATGGGACACATAAAACCGTTTCGGCTTCGTTACGCCGACCGCTCGGATGAATAAAGACGTAATTAAAAATAACGCTCCCAATCGCAGTACTGTTCAGCCAAATAATTTCTTGATAATCGCCCAATAAAGGAAACACTTACTCTGGTGTAACATACCGTATTAAAATTTCTTGTTTATGATGCGTAAATATCGCTTTTAATATCAATTTAGGTTTCAATTTCAAATGCTTACAGGTTTAACAAGCTTGGAATGATTTGGTTGGTCGTGAATTATTTGATTTTATGACTTTATCAAAGCGGTCTGGAAGCTTTCTTATCCTTCGATACGATATAAAAAATACTCCTGTTAGTGACATTTTCTGTATATATCAGATAAAAAAAAATTACTATAAAAATAAGACCGACTCATGAATATGGACCCTAAATAAATCGTAAACTACCCCATAAAAGGAGAAAGAATACCGTATTGTTTTAAATACATAATTGAAATAATTAAAAAAAATGTACGAACAAGGATTTGTTGTAACATTTTTTAAATCTATAATGATAATATAATTATTTAACCAATGGGTTTTTACATTACCTACTATAATTAGGTGTTTGCTTAAATTTTATTGTGCCTATTTTATTATTATATTAATAAAGATTTGCTATTAACTTACCACTAATTCACCTGTTATGTGATATACTCGTAATATACTATCGCAATGGCAAAATCAAGTATTAAACAACATCTCAAGAATAAAAAATATTGTTATTCAAATTGACTAATTACATCTTCAGATATCGTAACAGCACGGCGCGGCACGATGCGCTCACTAAACTCATCGTCAATACGAATGAATATAATCACTGAATGCAAAAAAGTTAACAATTTCGAATCTTGTATAAAAGTCAACATTTGTCATACGGATACGCGGATAGGGTTACCATATTGAAATTTGAAAAGTTAGGACAATTATTTGGATAAATAATAAAAATATCCGGATTCGATTATTTAAATCGATTGAAAAATTAATTTTTCAAATTTTCGATTTAAATGAAGTATACTTTAATTAGCATTTTCAAGTTATGTAATGAGACGGCACTGAATACTTACATTTTTATACTTTAATAAAACGATAAAAGCTCTCATCGTTTCATTAAACTATGCTTGTCATTTTTTATGTTTTTGTTTTTTTCTTAATATCCGAACAACTCCAAAAACCGGGCATGTTTGGACAAATACAGATATCTGGTAACCCTATACGCGAAGGAATAAGGAACGCTCAGAGGTGTACGCAGCATGCCGACGCCATCAAAGCGCCCGCTTGGCCTACGTCTTAGCTTCGATAAGGTTGCCAATTTCACTTTTAGATAGAATTTTATTATTTATGCTTAACGTATATCAAAGTAGACAGATACCATCAATCCTATACAGTGACATGTATTTATAAAGTCTCCGAACAATGTTTTGTGAAGATATCCGACGTGACAATAGCAGCGAGTTCTTTATCAGAACGTATAAATAAATTTATGTGTAACTTAAACATAACATAAATTTATGTGTATGTTGGATTCAATTTATAGCTATTTTATATACAAAAACAAAACAGTCTAATCGACAAAATATGATACTTTTCGTAGTGTTATTTAAATATAATTATTGTGTTCTATATACGTTGGTAATATGTAACCAGTAATAAAATCGGTACATATTTTAGAGTATGACTTGGCTATAAGTTTATAATGCGTACATTTATGCGTTTATTAATTGATTTCCTTTATCATAGATATGCAAATTAAAGTTTGTTCTTTGCATCATACACCTAATATTTTAGCCTCTAATCTGATACAATAAATAAAAGTACAGGCATCTCATACTTCGCTTTATAAACAATTTATAGAATTTGTAGGACAATTTGTTTGTTTACTTAAAACAATGTCAATATGGCATTGGTATACGAGCATAATGAAATAATAAAAACAGGCGAACACAGAGTATGGAGTACACCTTTTATTATTATTACCGTATAATCATAACATATTCATCCGCACTACGATTCCCTGTGTAATTGAAATACTCTTATGTTCAAAAAATATTTTATTAATATACATTAATCTAATTAATTAATTTGGTGTAATTAATAATATGCTATAATTTTTTATAGCGTCATGCCAAAGTATTCTTTATTACCTAGGTCCGACAACCCTATTTTCGCCACACATCCAACCTGTACAGTACGCTCATCTCTTTAATTGATGTCG
This sequence comes from Ochlodes sylvanus, assembly GCA_905404295.2. Taxonomy (NCBI): domain Eukaryota; kingdom Metazoa; phylum Arthropoda; class Insecta; order Lepidoptera; family Hesperiidae; genus Ochlodes; species Ochlodes sylvanus. The sequence goes on along the minus strand of FR990130.1, from coordinate 9,277,744 downwards.
GTTTTTGAGTGTACCAATAAGCCGCCTCCGCACGTCGTTACCGCACCTCTGTTCGACTGCGATGTATGGAATTTGTATTCAATAATTTAAACAGCTGGGTGATGTTTTGAGTGCTCAATGGATATTTTATATCGAGTGGAATTTAAATCGTTTATAACATAGACTTTGCTTGGATACTCGAAAACGTACTGTACATCAACGTATAACACCATTGCTGTACGTTGTCAAAAAACGGGCGGAAAAGCACTTGAAAAATATTTGAAAAATATCATAATAGTCAAAATAATTCAAATAAAATTAACTATTGCTGCTACGAGATATAATAAATATAAAATAGTAGTAATCTTAATGGAATGTTTTCTGGTGGACTTTGGAATACCAAGTGAGCAAGAGGATCCAGGATTGATTCTGGGACTGAAACATGGGTAAATGTATATATATATATTGGTGTGACAAGTAAATAATTATAATTATGTGTTCGTGTTTGTTCTGCTTATTTATTTTGTGATATCTCATTTCCCCCTGTGTTGCGTATTAAGTATATCATTTTAACGCTTCCTGCATTGCCGTTTACGTGTTCAATGTGAAATAAAATTTCCTCTGTGGTTTTAAATAAAATAAGTGACTTATTGGCTAGAACCTTGATAATGTCAACGAGCAAAATATTATTTTGATAATACTGGGTAACAATAACAATTCTTCTTTTACTTACCTTATATACACTGCTTAAAACCTTTTTCCAATAATAAGATATTCATTGTTTTTAGGCGTGGCTTCAACCCATTTATGGCCCACTATATGGCACGAGTCTCTCCTCATATCTGAGTAGGCCTAGATCATACTCCACCACGCTGTTCTATTGTGGATTGGTATATGTAAGTACTACTATTAATATGTTTGAGAAAGTTAATTAAAAAATGAAGCTTATAAAGTAAGCTCTCGTATTTATAACAATTAGGTACTTACATGAATTAATTTCCTTTCTTTAGTTTAATTTCAGTGTTATTGTTTTATTTCTGTCGCTTCAACTCGCCATTCATATAAATCTGGCAGTCTCGGACTTGGCAGCGGATACAGGTGCCCCTCAGAACAATCATGGAATACGTCAACTCGAATATTGAGTAATAATATCAACCACTTAATTTCTATGCCATTTGTGTCGTAGTACTTTCATCGAAAAACATCAATTCCGAAAGCATGGGAACCAAAATCTACCCTTCTTAATACTATTACATAGATTGTACCGCAAAGAGGAAGTTAGTGTGTTTTACCATCCAACTTATTTCCACTTACCACCATCTACTTGCTAACTCAATGTAGTCTAAGTGAGAACTAAGGCTACCATCAATTTATAATTTAATTATAAAAAAGTCAATTAACATTCTAAATCAATTAGAAATAAACAATTCTTATCTCCCAATTTTAAGTTACGACCAATATTAGGTACGGAAATGGTAATGAAAATGGCACTTACGACATCCAGTAATAACAAGGCGTTAGTACGTATCGATGGAAGTTACACGTTACAATTAATGACACAGTAATCTGTGTCTTGTTTATTATTCCGTGGTCCAAATAACGCCGGACGCAGGTGTGAGCCAACACGGATGTTATACACCCCGTCTCATTTACAAAATGCACGTCGTAAAATATTCAAACTGAAAATTCAACAATGGCCATGTAAACGGGAACCAGCCTAAATTCATACTTATGACCGCCTGTGTATTGTGTGCGCACTCTGAAATAAAATTTCCTTCTTGATTTATACAATTTCAGAACGGAATGCGGCTTGCTGATATCTCATTGGGGCATGTTCAGAACATGTTAGTCCTAACGGACAGTCACGATCAAAAATTACGTTTTGGTTTACAGAGTATTGATATCAGTGAAATATCATAGGAAATAAGGCGTTTTACTATAAGATAAATAGTTTTAAAAAACGATTACATAAATAAGTGTACCAAGTTACAGATTTTGTGGAATGATTGCATGACTTGTCAGACTTTTATAATCATAAGCTCATGACATGGTAATTTCTGTGGGAAGAGCTCAATATAGGCTTTTTTTTTCCAAGACGTAGAGTTTGTATAGGTAAGGCTTGTGAAAATCATGCCTTGTACAGTTAGCGGGTTGACTCGCCGTAAGGTCGTAAAGTCTTGGCAATAGAAACATGAAGCTGTAAATGTTGATTTCACATTATCAATCTTCTATACATGCATTCATTCACGGGACGCATTTTATTATATTGTTCCAACTTTCAGTTTTAATCATAAAATAACAGTCTCGGAGGGTCATTATGGTTAATCTGATTATAGTAAAGTGATTTTATATTAAAATGAAATCTGAGGTAACCTTTTTTTACAAAAAAGCGTCTCCTGAAGCAAAAAATATTGAAGACGGATTAATCCGAAACTAATAGCAACAATTTGTTTGGGACCATAACTATTTTGAAATTCCATCGCCGTTGATGGTGGATTTCAAAGTGTATTTATTGTAGGTAAAACTACCCCGTACGTTAGTGTATTAAATATAACTTTGTTCTTGAAATTACGTGCTTTGGATGTAATAGATATGTTTTGTAATTTAATTTCTAGTAACAAATGTATAATAATAATAAAATATTGTATCTTAAATCTCTTACCTATTACTTGCCAAATTGCCAATTCTTATAACTTGCAAAGCCCAAATAGTAAATAGAGGTTCGATAAAAGACACCTTATGCAAAAATGAACTTTAATATTATTAGATATAATGTCAAATACATTGTCTTAAAAATCTTTGTATTTATGTGTAAACATATTATTATTATATTTTTTATCTATTCAGATTATGAAAACTGAAATAAAAAATAAAGCAATGCATAAGTAATTTGAAGTGTGCAGAGTAAATCTATAAGTATGTTATATAATTACTCCAAATATAATAAAGAAAGCTCTACAAGTATGTAAAAAATGTGTTGAGATAATACACCCACAATTCACGTAGTTGTTGTATTATATCAGTAAAAAATTGATATTGATATAAGTAATTGAAATTAAACTACTCGTACCTATGTACATCGCTCTTAACCGCAGATTAAGTGAGAATTGTAATTCTCAACAATGTATTGAGACGTTGATTGATGCAGTAAAGAAATAACGTGAAGCCGCGTATTCGTTTATAAGCCTATTTTTAAAGATAAAATGATAAGTGAACTTGCTATAATACTATGAGCTGAGCCAGCATCACTACCAATAAATTTTCCTAAGTATTTATTGTACGTGTGTATTCTAAAGTCATAAGACCGTATTTAGTAACTAACCAGCTTGTTTGTTGTATGTTTTTAGTAGTTTGCTTCTCTTCAATTATTTATTCTCTATCTTCTCCTATTTTTTGTTACAGATACTATTATTAAGAAGACGTTTACAAGACATAAAACAATAATTTTAAAATTTGATTCATCTAGCCTCACTTCATTTCGTCTTACCTCACTTGCCTCACCTCCCACCTTCCTTCTAATCCTGCTTCTCTTTGCTATACATACTCGTATGTATTTGGTAGAAATAAAAAAATCCCCTTCTACATTTATTTAAAACAATTTCTCTTTCACTTATAGTCGACCATTATGAAAAATTTAACCGTGTCTTCGACATTGTATACCTATATATCTACAAAAACAAGCAAAAAATACCATTTACTTATTTAAGCTCTAACCGAATTGTAATATTTCACCACAGTTGGTTATTTTAGATTCAAATCGCATTACGCAACATAAAACGAGCCATTCCGTTCTTCCTTTTCTTAATTACCTCCCAACCCCAAAGGGCCTGCACATTCCTACTGGATAATTTAAAACTATGAATCAGAAGGAACATTACAATTGATTTTAAAAGCGTATTAAAATAATAGGTTGTAGCCGTTAGCTGTTGGTGTTCATGCAACTTCTTGACCGCCCCTTGAGTAAACAAACTCCTAATGACGAATAGATGAGTCGGTTTGTGAAATAAATGGAGCCAGGATTCTCACTAGCGACCAGCTCATCAATCACTGCACGAACGTTTAAGATAACTTTTTATATCAGCCGTGCTTTACCGTACCCTCTTACGTGTGAGAATAAATCAATTGCAGAAAAAACGTTTAAATTTCAAACTTAGAATCTGTTATTGTGTTCCAGTTTATTAGTTGAGTAACTACTCGTCTGTAATAAAATCTAAGCTGTTTTTCGTTGTTCTAATTCTTGCATCATCATAAAATTTGGCAGCTGCGTGCAGATTAGATGACTGATGTCTTAATGAAACCGAATTTACATTTATTAAAGACTCGATATATTTAACAGAAGTAGGTAATAATAATAATAGTAATAATACCTTTGTACATTGTTACTTTTTTCGGTTTTTCTTGTATGTTTTTTTACGTGTACATAAATTATAAAATAAATAAATAAAAAAATCACAATTAAATTTTGATCCCTTTTTCTTAATTATTGTCTGTGGATTGTCATTTCATTGCCGGAGTGAGATTTATTTGAAGTACACGGTGGGAAGTGGGAACCGAGATCTCAAGCGGAATTTATTTACCAAACTTAAAGGTATTTCGTGAATCTGCTAGAATTTACGAAATATGTATCTACAACAAAGGAACGGTAAGTAATATTATTTAACGTTGCATGTGCGATCCTGATAAGAAATGCACTTAAAACGGCTCTTTCATTATGCATTTTAAAAAGCAAAATTAGCGATCACGTGATACGGGCTCCTGTTTCATTAAAAGTAATGAAAACTTCCATTCGGTATTAATTGATCGAGTTATAAATGCATTTGTGTACGCAACAGGTTTCTGATCAATACGCAGTAAAGTAAGATATCTGCGTGTTTGCCGATGGATTCGAATGTGAGAAGAAAAAATGCGGTTCAATCTAAAGTGGATTAACGGTGTATGCGGCGCGTGGCATTGAACCGATTACTGAGCTGTATTGATATTAGTTCATATGCATTATATTTGAAACTAGTTTTTACTCATTTCTAATATAATGCCCTTGTCGCGACTTTGCGCGGGGGTGGGAAAAGGCAAAATTCCGTTAAAATTATCCCAAGACAGCGTGTCATCGCGATAAAAATTCTTAATCTTTTCTCGGGTATCAAACTATCTTCATACCAAATATCACCTAACTCGGTTCAACGGACAAAGTGTGAAAATAACAGACAGATAGACAGACAGAGTTACTTTCGTATCGATAATATTAGTATATATCAGAGGCAAAGATTTATGATTCTGTGCTGCGTTATTAATCCGGAAATCTACGAGAATTAAAGCAATCGAGACAGGTGCTTAGCTCTTTCTTTGTCCATTTGGTTTTGTAACATTTATTTTATTATATACTATACCTAATAATGCCCCGTTAAAACTGACCCCTTACCAGTTTACATAGTTACGCTGCTTGTCCTAAATTCGATTCCACTCGTTATTACTCGAGTAGCTATAGAATAATATTGTCTTGTAAGTGTTTCCATATTATAATTACTTTATAATAAACCATATTATAATAAACACACTTAATTGTTTTGGCCAGCTTGGACCAATTATAATGGTTAAATTTACCAATACTAGTTAACAATACCAGTTAATTATAAAATTGTTAGTAAGTACTATTCTAGGCAGTTAAAGGAATCTCTCCCAGCTAGCCCGTTTACAAAGTATCCACAAGGTAGCATAGTTTATTTTATTGTCGCAACAGTTAACTAGTATCTTGGCGTAAAATTGCTCATGAAATGAATAGGCATTTTCGAAATAACATACTCAAGCATCACAGAGAAACTGTAAACAAACCTCAATTAAATTTGCTCTCAGTAACAACATGATTGACTTGTTTGGCGCGTGTTATTTTGTAATTTGCATTCAGCCACAAATCTTTAAAGAGTCCCGAGAAATAAATAATTCATATGAGACGACATTATTTTTATCTCTTACTAATTTATGTATGTAGATCAGATTTCGTGTTTTATTTCTTACTATAAATCGTTAGGTATAAAATTAGTTAGCGCACTAGCCGAGACGTGCTAGGGTATTGGTTCAGCGCTACCATGTACATCTTTGAGATAACTGTCACCAATGCGTTGCAGGCCATAATTGACTTCAAATACTGCAATTGAAATATTGTAAACATATCGATGGGGTTAAGCTAGGTTAGGTTAAATCAACCTCTTAAATTAAAAGCATAATAGATAAAAAATATGTTGCAGTTCAATTTCCGAAGTTTTAAACTACTGCTTCGTTCTACTCCCAACATATCGGGGCTATATTTTTTGTGGAAAATGATTTATATGGACTCCCGCTATTCTTGTTTACGAAGTGATCGCGCAACACAAAGCGGGAAGATTGATATCGCTACACATAAATGTGTTCGGCATGATGCGAGAATTTTGACACCAAACAGTACCGATAACATCTTAAAACATCTAATGTTCTAAACAAACTCTTTTATGTGGGTTAACTTAATTTAGTGGGAATAAAAGATATATTATTTTTCCTTTGTTTTATTTGGATCGAAACTCGGTTTTTTGCTTGTTTTTTAATGGAGTTTCGTCCATTTAAGTGTAGATTGTTAAGTGATGATCTTTCGCATTCGCATTCCGCAAATTGTTTTAATGATGGACTACCGAACAGAGGGGCCTGGATTCGAAAACTGCACGCATTTCTGATTTTCAAAAAATTATTATCATTTGCTTCGGTGATCGAAAACATCGTGGTGAAACCGGCACATCCGAGAGTTCACCATATTGTTCTCAAAGGCGCGTGAAGTGCGTATTGCACTTGGCCTGAGTAGTGGACTATACCCCTCACATTGTGAGAACAGAGCAGACCCTTATTCAGTAGTGGGACATGTATGGGTTGTAATAATAATGTTCCGCATGTAGATTCAAATCCTCCACGTGCTTCTATGGATTTCTTAAAATCATTTTTGTGAAGGCAGACATCATGACAAATATCATTTTATGAGTATACCAATTTGCATAATATGACCAAGATATATATAACTCTTATGGATTCACATTGTGAGAGCAGACTTAGGCCCAGTCATGTTTGTAAAATGGTACACTTCCTCAATTTTATTATAATTACGGATTTCTTTATGTAAAGCTGACCATAATGGCAAGTGCTAACCGTCGACCAAGCACATCAGAAACATAGAAAGCTTCACCGATGCGTCGACGACTAAGAAAAAAGTTAAGAAATAGTTATAGGATCTTTATATGTCTTCGTCATATAAAAGTAAACATAAACACAAGGTAATCGCGCATAATTTGATCGATATACTTAATTATACATATGCAAATATGGACGATAAAGATTATAGCAGAGTGACAATATTGATGGACGAGCGCACGTCGACAAGTCAGGTGTTCTTAGATAAAATGCTATAACGTCAATAAATGGAAGAGAAACATTTCCAACATCAAAACAAGCTTGCTTACAAAATATGAATTTCTTAACGTAAACGTCGTATACATAAATCATGCTAATTTGCCTTATAACTCACTGCAAAACTTATTTTTACGATTTGTAGCGTCGTTTTTCTCAACTTATGTACACCTACCTGTTCAGGAAATATTTCCGAATAGTAAAACCGCCCTCGCTTCGCTTCGGGAAACAAATCCCTTAGAGGCTTATAACAAATTTCCGATTCCGCGACCAGGGTCACTACCAAATCAAATTCGTCGTTAAATTATTATTTTTACAAATTTGTTAAGATGTAATTAACTTCAACCCACTTGCAACTTACTGCAAGGAATACTTTTGTGTTTCTTCTCCGATTAAGTAAAGCAAAAACTACTTTTATATTTTATAATGAAACATAAATTAACAAGCTACAACAAACAGTCCGTAACAGTCTACATTTAAATATTCAAACTATTTCACTGACGACACTGTCAACTTTATAAATGAATGAATTAGTTAATTAATTAATTAATTAGTTGCATGGATCCAGTTTCTTGTAGTAAATCTACATGTGTAACGAAGCCCTCAGACCAATAAATTATATTGAGCAATATAAAATACTTGCAAGCTACTTTCGCTTTAAATTCTAGACGTTATGACTATATTATAATCAAAACGGCAACTATTGTGTGCCGTATGTATACTAAAACTATAATGCAAATTAGTGTACTAACCATGAGAACTTTTGTACAGATTAGGTAATAATATTTGGTTATTATGGTTCAAAGGATATGTTATTTGGGTTGAAAGGGTCTAAGCATTAAAATATTTACTTTATAATAAACTTTAGTGACCTAACTTTTCTCGGCACTCATAAACACGGCAATTTTGTAAAGTAACAGAACTACCTAATGCCTACCTAATCAAACTCTAAACAATTTCTTAAAATCTATACCTACTAATATTATAAAGCTGAAGAGTTTATTTTTTTGTTTGAAATGTTTCGGAAATGGGGAAATATTTAATATTTATAAAAACCAAAGAACAAGTTTCCCGAAGCGATACGAGGGCGGATAGTGCGGATAGTGTAAAATATAGTAGGTACCGCCTGATTTTTCAATGTATCGAACAGTAGTTTCTAAAAAACGATTACTTGAAAACCATATTTTTACCGACTTTTCCTAAGTTTACCAAAAACTACATAGCCACAAGATTAACAATTTCAATAAAAAATGTATTCATGCATAATTTCAAGCACGTGTATTCAAGTTTTATTGAGATAAAAAACAAAACATACTTATATAACTATAAAAGCACAATAAATCAACCAAGTACCTAACAAATACTTTTCATGTGATAATATTTAGGGATCACAAAAGTAGGTACGTTTTTCATGTAATTTTTTATCCTACGCACTAATACAGTCCATTTAGGACATAATTAAAGTTTAATGCGGTTAGTTGGTAGATTTTCAAGCTACTAATTCCCGAAAAATATGATTCCTTCCAACTGGCAAAACTCGTACCAAATTAATTTTAGTATTAGTCCATAGTATAATGTCCAGTTCTCACCCACAGACCCGCTGCCCGTATTCCATCTGCTAGTAAAAAATAGAACCTGCGTGATGTTAGGATCTAGTAATAAACGGGGATTTAGAAAGACGTAGAGCCGAACCACATTACTTGGCTATTTCATAAAAATAATATTTTTAACGTTAACAATTTCAGAGTTTTTAAATATTTGTTATTTTAATTGAAATGCTCATGTTAAGTTCAGTCAGTTTATTTCTATAACCAAATAATATTATAGATTGATTTCATATTTATTTATTACTAGCTGTCCCAGCGAACTTCGTACCGCTCCATAATTAATAGATAAATATTTTGCAATAAAATAAAATTGCGACTATAATTAAAGATCTAAGCTATCCTATCTCTCAAGTTGGACCAGACTGCTCACGGTGTGCCAATTTAATTTAAAATCGGTTAAGTAGTTTAGGAATCCATCGCGGACAAACATCGTGACAGGAGATTTATATATATTAAGATTTATTGCAAACATAAACAAACGTAAGAAGTGGGACTTTCTACCAGTCACCAGTCAAAGCTGGTAAGAAGATGTCTTGTGATTGTCGTTATGTAGCAATTTAATGCAATTGATTTGCTTATAATATAATGGGTTCTGTCACTTGTCAAATGCAGCTAGAACTTGGATTGGGTGACCATTTTTGGCATAATATATTTCTAGAGTTCAGCTGAAACTTCGCAATTTGACTACGGTCTGCGCACATCACTTTATAAACATCATTAAGTTAATCCTATGTGTTAAACATAATGTCTGTGAATTATATTTCTTTGAAATAGGAATGTTAACTCTACTAGACGTATTGTCATAGATCCGTACCACGCGGCGTGGATATTAGTGGTCAATGTGGTTGGACGTATGCAAAACGGAACCAGTCGGATGCAGCTGACGCTTAGACGCCTATTAGTTGAGACGCCATCTACATGCAAATTGTTTCTTTCGCCCGCACTATGTAAGGGCATTAGGTTTAAAAGAATATGCATAAAACTTAGCAACGCGGCAACGTCTGTGCATGTAATATTAGTTTTATTGTTTAATCTATAAGGGCTTGAGTGTAAGACATCATGGTTTCTTATATTATTGCTCTCTTGTTTTAATATATAAGGTTTAAGTTGTCTACAACAAAATGGTACTTTTTATGCATGCAAGAAGCATACTTTTTACAACCTATTGAATTTTGTCATTACATCTTCATAAGTATTCCGATAATTACTTTTCAACTTTGGCAGTCTGACCGTTTTATGATGATAATAATTTTTTGTTAAATCGTAAATTCGTTAATAGTAGGAACAAGATCTTAGATCTTAGATTTTAAAACCCAAACAACATAATTATTAACAATATACTATCTTACATTGAAGTACAGTGATCTTATTATTTATAGGATTTCCAAGAGATCTGAAACCCGCTCTTTACATAATTCACATCAAAACAGAATTAAAATTTAAGATAGATTTATTTTTTAATTCTAATTTAATTATTCACCAATATTTTTCTTCTTCAAAAATGAATTATTTTCCTATGAGTTTCAAACTCTGTGTGCTAAATTTTTTCTATGTACAAAATCTTGTAAGATTCGTTCGACCCGATTTTTATTTCAAATCAGTGATTCTAATTAGTTCCCAATTTTATGTGGTCGACATGGCCACATGGCATACCTAAACTTTATGTAGTTTAGGAAATACCACGGTCAATCTTGTTTTTATGGTGGAGCAACTTTGTTTAACACTTACGTATGAAGTGATTCATGTCAGTCCTTAAGAACAAAAACTAGTGAATCACACTACTAGCTACTACTAACTAGTGAACAAGATTACTAAAGTTGCTTATGGCTTACTGTAGCAATTTAAGATCTCCTATAAGAGATATAAACCCACTACTTGGTAAGTAAAAATTAAATTGATTCTGAGCAAGATTTGTACTCTGACTACTTTAATTTCATTATTGTTGATAAGGCCAACAATGATGATGATTATGATAGTAGGATAATGATAATGAAACTGATGAAAGTAATATGTAGTAGTATACTAACGTGAAGACATCCAAAGCGTGATCAAAAGCCCGAGACAAATACAGCATAATAGCGTCTATGGGATTCATACGTGTAAATATGTTCATCAGTTTGACGTATTGAGATTGCACTTTTTGTGTTGAGCCATTATTTCTAAACGCATAAACAATCATTATCTCCTTATAACAAGATGTGTTTTTCTTGCACATTTTAATGTCTAGGTATGACATAGCTTCGAAGGGACTCGTCTTGTAACAAGCGTATCCAGTAAAGGAGTTGCACCTGCTAAACCCAATACTTAAGGGGACTCGGTTAATTGTCTTGGATGCTAGTTTACATAAGCACTTCACATAGGTATACCTACGTATGCTAAGAAAACAGCAATTAAAATGTTCTTGTCAGGGCTTAATAACCTGATCCGGGAGGTAATATTAAAAGTCTTCGAGAATTCAAGAATGAGGAATTAAAAAGCTTGAAAATTTTTTAAAGCCAGAAAAATAAATGAGTGCAACTCAATTTTAATAATCCGTTTAAGTTTAATAATGATTTAAGAAAATATTGGAGTTAATAAAAAGACTGTTGGATAAAAAATGTTTTTCATCAATATAAAATACCTATCACACAGAGGCGTTTAACCTATTCCTTTTTACTTGTCAAGATCTTTTTATCTTATTTGCACCGAGCTACTGATGCCAGGTCGTTATGAGCAAACTTAATAAAGTACGAATTTATGAAGCGAAAAATTACAGCTTTATCTTCGCATAATTTTAGCACATTCTTAACTTTATTAATTACGGCTGTAGGATAATTAAAACAATGTATAATGGATGGTTGAGGTGTCCTTGGTGAAGGCCGCGTGGCGAGCGAGTGAGTGACCTGTCAACTGGTCAGCGTGCAGCCACCGCCGCACTGCCATGCGCCAGGATAATTACAACGACCAATAAGGCGCCTGATCGAACTACTTCTTTTTTTAAATTATGAATTACTCGCAAACCTACTTCATTAAGTATCTGTGTCCCTTTTTTCAGTGGCTTCCGAAGGGTGATGACCTTGTTCAAAATGCCAGCATTCATTCCCGCGAGGCATCTTACAACATAGATGTACCACAGCACGAGTTATCCTTCCATCGCCTTTTTCGGTATGATGACTTCTGGTATTCGTTGCGTTTTGTTAAAATAAAAATCCTAGAGTGGCCACCGAATTCTTGGTCCTTATATTGCAATGACAACATTTATAACACTAGGTTATAAAAAGTATTCACGGCTATTCGAGTATCAATAAACTAGTTACAGTTTTTGTTATACATTATGCATTTCTTAAGATGCAAAACTATTCCGTTTATTAACAACAGGCCTACCTCTTTTGAATACAAGAGGTCAACGATCTTTATTAATTGAGTAAATATCGTCTACATATTTATTAATTATCGTCAATTGTTCCTGACTATACTGTGAATAAACTGCGATATTAATTTACGGATTTCAAGAAATATGTTTCGCCAATATTTTGATTGGTCGTCGAACTCGTCAATGGAGCAGATCAAAGGCGGACCGCGGCCGTCGCAGCGCGTATCGACCCTTGAATCTTTGTCATTCGCGCTCGAGTTGACTCGGCGCGACGTCGCCGTAACACAAGCGCCGCCGCTGTTGGCAATTAATGTAACCAAAGATCATCAATAAACATCTTTATCACTTCATCGCCTCTGACACCGGGAGTACTTAAACATCTAGGGACCAGTGCGTTATAAGTTTTGAATATTCAGTCACGCACGCCTTTCAACGTGTCCGAGTTGCTCGCACCAGTAATCGAGCTTTTCGCTTCTTTTTGCATTTATTTTGCCTCTGATCACGAAATGTCTGAAGACTAAATTCATATTTATTTAAAGCTATCAATTTAAATTGAAAAAAATGCACATCGAGTAACTCAAAACATTGCTAAGGCGAGTGCAGACGATAATCCTTAGCATTAGACTCTCGATGCCAGTCACGGTTAAAGCGGTTTAAAGCTATGCTGTTCTAATGACCGAGTGCTGTATATTAAAGCTCGCTTGACCAATTATGACCATTTAAACGAACGGCCGAGGCGTATGACGAACCGGCCGGTCTAGCCGTCATACCATCTACGGTAATCCGATGTTGGATCGATGCCGGCTCTTTGATATTGTTTTTCTCGGTAATTTAGACGCTATCCGATACTACCGAATGCAACAAAACTCAAAAATGTACGAATACCATCACCATTCGATTCAAATTTTGTTTCTACTTACCATTAACAAGTATTTATTTTAATAAATACCTTTCTGTTATTACTGTAATTACAAACTTGACAAGTAAAATTACGATCCAGATATAGGTAGTTTTGTTGATAAGTGGCAAATAAACGAATAGGTTATCGTTGGCAAGCGAGATATCGATTGCGTAGCGATCAACTGGCGCAACTCGAGTCGGTCGCGTGAGCTCTCGGGCTGAGTCGAAAGATGCGCGATGCAGATCATGCGAAATGATAAGGTAATCACATGCGTATCGGTTACTCGCCGCTGCGTGCGTACTCTCTCGCCGGTATGGTCAACAAATATCCTTCTATAGATGTTTATTATTTGGTCGGTTTGGTATTTACCTCTGAATGTATGCGATCCAACTTTAGCTTAATTTTAGTCTCTTGTTAATTTGTATGCTTTGCCGAATACTAAAGGAATATGCTTTTTAATTCTACTCATATTAAACAAAAGATAAATTATGTTCACATTTATAGATTTAATTTTTATATGATAAGAAAGATGTTTGATAAAAATATGGATATCTGTTACGGGTATGTGTGATATAAAAAAATATTTTTCTGATTATATAAGATCCTTCTTTATTTTTTTGGTGCCTTCCTCTTCCTCTGACCGAAAAACGACCGACAACTTCGAGTTTACGGAATTTTCCGAAAGCCAACCCTTATTTTGGAAGTAAGTAAGTAAGATCAATACTCTTTAGCGCACACATGTTAGTTAGCCTGATGCAGTCCAGAATAACGCCTCCACATAGGACAGATATTCAGAATTCACTATTACTTTCTGTTTTTCTTCTCTCTTCTTTTTTGACAGGCAAGGCATTGCCTTTGATACCACCAATGTCCATTGGCAATGGTGACCATTATCACAAGTGGGTCGTCTGCTAGTTTGTGGGTTATTTCCAAAAAAAAAGCTTGCCAGAGACGTATTAAACCGATCAACGTTTCCGAGCAACACCAGGTGTGGTGCTTACTCATCATTACTTCATTTTTATAAAAATACATTTATTGTACGACTTTTGTTACGTAGTTCGAAAATTGGTAAGTTACGATATATAGAAAGGGCGCAGCCCGCACTCGCGTTATCTGCCGGTGTTTAGCCACGCAGCCGGGGGGCGAAGCTCCACCTCCCATTGTACTCCACAATGCGCTGTAACTTCTTACTAACGAGATTGAAGAGGGCTGAAGTAATAAGCTACGGGCGAGTGTATCTCAAGATGTATTTATTTATTTATTCACTCTTTACTGTAAACCATGTTAAAATGGGCCGACTTAAAGCCTGATGAAATTCTCCTCCAGTCAACCATGGGGCGATACGTTAAATTTGCGGTAGGTGCTACTAGAAAATCTCATAAGTTATCTCTAAGTTATTTAAGTAACTTTCTGTAAGGTAAATAAATCATATTCATCTGCTTGATGGGGGTTTTACAATAAACTCAGCATTTGAAGCACAATTTTTCAGCTGAATGTATATAAATAACAAAAATCACGAAACACATTAGAAAAACAAAACGAATGTATTTTTCATTTACCTAATATACTATTAAGTTGCTTAACCACATTACCATCTGATGATAAGCGGAAATTAAGTCTAAGGGTCTCCCCAAATCTATCAACGCGCAATCTACTTAGGCCGGTTAGAAAAAACTTTATGTCTATAGTATTGCTGATACTGGCGCTTGCAATTGCGTGCGTCTTTTTATTGCTGCCCGGCCAGATAGTATATCTATCTCACATGTAACTGAAAACCTAGCGACAGGTCAGGACGTCCTTACGACTCAAGTACGCGTCGTTATTGCAAACCAAATGCGGCGAAACCAAATTCGGGGTTATGCCCGCCGAACACCCATTGCGACGTACAGTCGGAGGAAGCCACTGCCGATCTGCGTTAATCGGCCATATTCGAATATTGAGGTGATATGCACTCGGCTTAAGCCGATTCCGCGTTGATAGATTTGGAGAGACCCTAAGCTGATAAGCGTACCAAGTTAGTCAAAGCCAATATACAATTAGCCTATATACATACAATCGTCACTTAATACGAAGAAGGCGAAATTAAGTTAATTATAATATTATGTAACATTTGTTTACATGTAGATGAGGATGAGGTCATGATGTTACAAAACAACTAAGATCGTTCCAATTATGTTAATAAAACTAGAAATACGTGTTCCGGTGATAATTTGGTTGTAGTAGTTTCAAACAATTACAGTAATGATCTTTTTTACAATTTTGTTACTTGGACCATGAAGTTTTGCCTGCAGCACGCTCACATTTGTAAAAACCATAATAAGCGATCGCTTTTGGCATGTAGTATTGACACACAATAAATATTTGCGAGATTACGTCTTACCGAGATTGCGCTTAAGACCCTCCAACAGCGTTACTCAAAGCAGAGCAAAAATTGAAAAACTAATAAAAAATATTTAAAAATTCGAATGACCATGTTATCATTATAATTATCGTCCTTACTTTATAGCTAAGCTAGATTGGCTTTATCATTTCCCAATTCTCTTCTCCTTTGAAAAAACACCCCTTCTCGTATAAACGTCTACAATATCGGTCTGATTCTGATCCTACTAAGACTTCCTGTGATATATATTTTTGTCCTAATTATTCTAATCACACATCTGTCACAGCATACATTTTAAAGTGAAAGCTTCTATAGTATCGTTGTGATTTGGAATTCGATGAAACTTAAATGACGCGCAAATGAAATGAAACGGAAACAAAAAAGAAACAGACACATTTTAAAGTGGGAGAAAATGAGATAGAAAGCATCGGCAAAATGGCGGCTTACGTAAGCAAAGCAAAACATTAATATTTAGACTGACAGTATTTGTTTTTTTAAAGTTTTCACTTCTAGCACGTGTGAATGCATTTTGTTTTTTTTCTGTTTCTTTCTCCCTCTATCCCCTTGAAAATGTCTATTTTAAATTATGACTCAATTTTTCATGTTATAATGTCATGCCACTAAATATTTGTCCCGAGACTGAAAAATACTCCTAGTTTAATCCACGCTATTTATTGACATGAAATAATTTGAATGCAACGAAATGTACACATAGTTTATCAACATGAAATATTTTTACGCAATAAATGATTTTTAGAATTTTTGCCTGCAATTGCTTGATTTTGTAGTTGATGCAATTCCAGACATTATTGTTGAATAAAGTTCTAGGAAGGTTGAGTGCCGTTGGCAAATGAACGTCTTGCTTCAGGGTATTATGCTCAGTTGGTGAGCTGAATCCTAGTGGGAATTTGCATCTAGACCAGATATTATTTTTTGATAATAATTAAAATGTACAATG
The DNA here is from genome assembly GCA_905404295.2 of Ochlodes sylvanus. Taxonomy (NCBI): domain Eukaryota; kingdom Metazoa; phylum Arthropoda; class Insecta; order Lepidoptera; family Hesperiidae; genus Ochlodes; species Ochlodes sylvanus. The sequence continues at coordinate 9,261,148 of FR990130.1, read as the reverse complement.
TGTACAGGTTATTTTTTTGTTTTATAAGTAGGTAATTGTCAAAATATCACCTTAAATAAACTAGATGACTTAGTGTAAGAAGTATCTTTAGTAAGCCAGTCACTACCTTGATTTACCTAAGCTAGACTAACCTAACATTCAAAATGTTTCGCCTAATAAGCAATATTAAACTTTTTGCGTTCGTTGTTTTATATCGAAGTTACTAAAGTTTCAACTTAATTTTAAATAAAGTTCAAAATACAAGTAGAGAAACAAAAAGTTAATCCTAGCCTCAACAGCTTTGTACCGCGCAAACCCGCATGTCAAAAAAATTTTAAGTGAGAGTATTAATAGCAAACTTGCAACAACTATTGGCAAGATGGCAACATTAAATTATGCTTTGCGTTGTAAAAATAAACAATCCGAAAAACCATTACCACATGCGTTTTAATACAGACGAGCGCTTAAATTAAACCTTTTTCTTTTTCAAAGTTTTTTTTTAATCGATACAAAGTTGGAATGTTGCCAGCGCCACCCTTAAAAAGCCTAATTTAATTTAACAGGTAGGCAGCGTTTGCTTTAATCATAGGTTCACTCTAAATTACATAGTGCGGTAATGGCTGGCGAGCAATCAGCAATTCTTTATATTTTGCTACTGTTTTTTGTGTCTAAGAATGAATTCTAGCGAGATGAGCAAAGTTGCTCAAGATTTTGTTGATAGGTACTCATATATCTAATTATGTTTATGTTTTATTTAATATCACAATAAATGTAATGATTTGATTAGTCTTTTGCTACAATGAAAGTGCTACATTTTAATTATAAAAAGAAGACAAAAATAATATCAATGAAAAAAATTGTTAATAGAAAAATTAATTTAAATCTGTATGTTTCAACATTAGTTTCCCGAAAATACGGGGAATAGGTTTTAAATCCTGCTCACGCCTTTTTTAGAATTATAAATAGTTTATTATAACCATTAGTAAACTATTTATAATTCCAATAGTTTAAATAACCATTCGTGAAAGAAAACCTGAAAAACCCTGCACACCTACCTGAGAGTCAATTCTACATCCAATAATGATGATGATATGGACAGATTAATTAAACAAAACACATGCAAAACCCTTTGACTATAAACATTCAATATAATAATATGCAAAATTTTGTTATACGAAATTGTGACGCAGATGGCAGATCTAATAGGAAAGATGAACAGTTCCATTAATATGTTCAGTGGATTTCAGATATTTTTTTGTTTTATTTGTAAACTAATTTAAAGGCGCATGAAGAAAGTAACTTTAAGGAGCGGGTTTTTTCACTTTCTTCCATAAATGGTCATCTATAACCAAATAACATGTTCCTTGCACAAATTATATAGAGGCTAGACCGGTAGATTCTACGATACTATTGGGTACCTCATTAAATCCGAATGACTGTGCGGAACGTGAACATTATTATAAAACGTGAGAGTTATGAAGGGCATAGTTTCCAGCACTCCACATAATTTCTATAGAACATACAAACTGCTGTGATTGCCCGCGTGCACGTCAGCACACGTCGGCAAAATTATAGGGGGCAGTGTAAGACTTAGCACTCCTTAGGTGTCAAAATTGCCATAATTTCCAGGAGCGGTGTCCACCACGCCCCTCCTTAAGCCAAGCCGACTTTTTGTCCAATTCAAAAATTTCAAACTAATTTTTTTTTTGATGATTTGTGGCCGCAACCGATATCCGAAATTGGAAGATCCAAAACCCCGATCGATCGTGTGAAAATTATTTGAAATTAAATCCGCTGCTTCTTCCGTTACGAAGCAGCGTAAAAAGTTGACTTTGGGTTCAGAAAGTTGATGTTATTTTCAATGAAAAACAATGTATATTTTTCAATAACATTACAATATTTTATAAGTGTTTTGGTAATCTCATCTTGATCATTGGTTTATATTTTACTGTTTATATTTCATTCATGCTAATTTTAATAACTCGTCCTCCTAGTCCTGTAATAGCATCATAAATAATATTATAATTCGACATTACTCTACAACACCAAACAACTAATAAAAGACCCAACAGGAATTGACTACAATGTATGCGTGTCGCACACAGCATTCTATAAGAAAGTCAGATCCGGTTTGTAAAGTTTATTCTAATATACATTTAGTTAGCTCCATCAATGATAGATCATTTAGCATCATTGTGATTCGATTAGTCACGCTCTGATATTCGATAGCCGTCTTTGATTTATGACAATCAATACTTCATTACATACTTGACAACATGTATCTCAATATTTCATTGCCTTCACTGATTTCGAAGAAGTGGTCATTTATATAAATTAGTTAAATACAGACACTTCATCAATTTAAGTACAGATCAAGATTAATAATTGCATTTGCATGTTTAATGAAATAAATAATAGTAAGTAAGTAGGAAGTTTAGGAAGTGTTACCAAATACGATATTTTTCTATCATCTATTGATTTCGAACACATTAGTAGCCGATACCAACTTGTAAATCAGCTATTTCACGGTGATTTGTATGCGGCTTTCGGGCCAGGAGTACAATTTTACATCTGCTTAGTATATTGGCACACAAAATTAATTGCATGTTTTCAATACGCAACCGATCGTGAAATTGGGTCTGTTTGGAGTGTGTCGGCGAGACAAGTGTGGCGACAAGGCTCGTTGTCCGTTACCGTGAATTGTGCAAAAAGGGTTTTACCTGCAAAGAGTACACCCTCAACAACAGGTCCACGTATAAGTCTATGGATGATGCAACGGGTGAACACGAAACTTTTTGACCAACGTTACGATGTCGTCTCGCTACATTACACAATATTCACAATAGAACCCGTCCTTCAATCTTCTTAAGGACCTTTCAGTTTTTTTCGTATGTTTAATTTCGTTGTGTGTTGAAGTCAACGAGATGGACTTAGGGGTCTCTCGGCAAACTGCTAAACAATCGTTGCGTCACGGTCAATAGAACTCGGTAGGATTTTTTTCTCTTCTTTTTTCTACGTTTCTAACCAAATCTTACCAAACCGTTATTGCTTTGCCAATACTAAATTATGCGGTGTTACTAAATGGATTGGGTTAGATAAGGAGGATTAGCTAAATACGTTATAACAAATTTAGTACCTGATCCGATTAGCTGTTAATCTATGTATCTTTTCAAAGTACAAATTGAATAATATATCCTTTAAAATGTAATTAGGTACTTGCTTATTTAGCGGTTTTAGAGTTATAAAACTTTTGATTTTTTTGGTATACTACGTTTAGTTAGTACGTATTATTCACATTTTTATCACAAATCCATCTACTTATTAAAACAACATAAGTACAGAATAGGAGTTCACGAACAGTATGATATGCAATTTTTCAAATTAACTAGTGTGAAAACAACACAATGAAGTTCTTGGTTATCCAAATGTTTCCGCTTTTAGCGCCTATTGTGATGAATTGATTTACAAAACAGATTATTATCTTCGATTCTTTTCTCATTAGGTTTGTGGTCCAATTTACTAAAAAAGTTAAAAATGCTTTTTTCTTTGCAACAAAAAATTAAAGGTGTGTTTTGCATTCTTAAAAGGATGGCACACTTTTACAAATGGACTGTAACACTGCTACAAATACTTTAACATGAATCACATTAACAAGAATGTATGTAACATGAATGTTATTCAATAACTAAGGTATATCTGTAATTTATAACAGGGTCATAATTCTTCTATAAGTAGTACATCCTCACGGGGTTTAGTGACAAATTTCGAACCACTTACACAATAATGCAAAATTTACAATCACGCCTTCATTTTATAAGGTAACGCTCGTGCCATTAGAGAGATTTATTTCCTTTCATATAGCGATCGTAAATTCGTATCCGACTTTAAATTTCATACAATACGCACGATTCTCGGAGAAGGAAATAAATGGCGTACCAATTATTCACTAGCTAGTCGACCGGAAGTTTTCAAGTATTTTATCGATGTATCTATTGAACGCTGTTCTGATTTTAAACAAATAAGAAACGTACGAGCCATTTTCGGCAGCACCTAAGCTGGGAAGAATAGGAGATTACAACGAAATCCTGTTTTTGTTTGTTTTCTTTGCCGTAATGCCATTGTGTTGAGTCCGACGGTTTAGTGGTTAACGCACGTTCACAGAAAATAGTTCTATCTAACCACTTAACAAATATTTGCAATTACATACATTAGTTTAAGAAAATAGGTTTCGAATAAAAAATATGACATGTGCTAAATATTATAAATTAAATTACCTAGTATTGTAATAATATATTTGCTATTTTCAAACTTATTAAATGTAGCAATGTAATTAATAATTTTTATGAAAAATAAATTACTAGTTAGTAGTTATGCATAATTATTTAAAGTGTTTATTTTATTCAGTTGAAGCTTTATACATTAAACAGAAATAAGAACAAGCGTGGAATCCACAGTAAACATAAAGAACCACCGGATAACACACGACCTGTCAAAAGAGCTTTTACCTCTAATCATCGAGAAACCCAGTAAAACATTATTTTTGGAAATCAGTTTAAATCAATAAACCTTAATTGGATATTAGTTGTTTCTTTAAAACTGTATCATGTCATGGTTATCGGTATAAAACATAAGAAACAGGTTCACTGATGGCCTTTTTACTTCACAACACTCAACATGGTCAAATGGTGTTACAATCCTATCTCGCCGCTGATTCCATTTATTTTTCAAGATGTTACAGTGTATATTAAACTACTAGATAACGCTTAAAAGCTTTGACTTCTGTATCTGTGTACTGTGTAAAGGCGTCATGGCTATCAGAACTAACTGTATGAATGATTAGTAGGTATAGGAATACGAGAGAGGTAAGACCCTTTCAAACATGGTTCAATTTCACTATTGATTCTTTCTTTAAATAATGTTATATCGCATCACTTACAGATTATAGCTTGAAATTAAGCTAAGACTTAAAATGTATAACTAGTATAAATGTAATGTACAGTATTTATTAAGTATACTGCGAGTAAAAATAGCTATCTAAATATTGCAAGTGGCCGTCATTTTATAGTTTGGACAGAAATATTAATTATTGCCTTTTAGTGTTTTTCAAGATTTGCAAATATCCTTAAGTTTTTAAGTCTATAATTTTGGAAATACAATTTTTTAAAATAAATATTCACAAAAACTTAGATGGATATTTCAGATCAAAAGTTTTTTAACTTAACGCTTTCTTTATAAATGTTGATTAAGTCAGCGTTTGACTCAGATTATAAATTGTTTTTTATTTATTCTATCTAAATTATAAGTGTTACTTTACATTACGCGATAATTATTTGACTTGTTACATCTATTTAACAGCCGCGTCGTAAAATAAAGCTGTTATCACTTACTTGTTGAGTAACATAGTTGACACTTTAATTGAAAAACTTAATTTGAATCGAAATCTCACATTCAATTAAATACGAAAGTAATTAGGGCAAGTAACAACCGAACAGCTTCCAATTGACCGAAAGATTCTATCAATTATTATGCCCTCCTTACTCGTTCCGTTATCTTAATAACTATTTATTTTTATTTTATTATTACGCGTGATTGATTTTCAAAAACATTTTCAATGCATGATGCTTTGATAAGGTTGATTTGCTTATTTTATATTTCTTTTGTTTTCATTGATTACTTGTTTATGTATGCTTTGAAATTGTTACATAGAAGACCAGAAATTATCCTAAATCATCAACACGAAATATTTTAAAAGAGTACATCGTTAAGGAATTTAATAATATTGCGGATAAGCTTTGGTTTATTTCTATTTGACCTTGCCTACGAAAACGTAAGTAATAAAACCGAAACTACGAGTATATAACGTTGACCGTTATAAAAGTTCCTAAACCACTCTTAGTACATTTATCCAAGGATTTACACCTGATCAATTTTGGTTTATTTGTAATAATGCGTCTTTTCCAGCCACATGAAAGGCGGACCGACGAAGTGCCCGGATCGGAACATTTGGGCATCGAGGACGCGTGCCTCTAATCTCTATTGATATAACGGCATGAACGAAACCTTGTATGCACACCTTACGCATTTTTTACATGCACTCTTCTTTAGATTCAGCATCCCAGTAAGGTGGTAGACCATATTTTTTGTGTTTCTTCCATATCAAAGAGCGGTACTGCACTGTTCCGTTATATCACACAAAAAAATATTTCTTCAAGTGTTACAGTTTTTTGATATAACTGTAACACGCCATGCCCTTCCGAAGCCCATAAGCGGACTGTTAGATTCAAGGTGGAAGGAAGCAATACATTATTTAGCTCGATCGACATTATGTTATTGAATTACTCTTAAAAATGATTCGGATTTGAGGACTTTGTTTGCAGTAGGTTTGCATCTGCTGGGGACCACGATGTTTTTTGCGCGTCAGATATAGTACGGATCCTTGGATGTGGGCGCTTAATTACGGGGCATGTTTATAAAGATAATGTAATATAATCCTCGTTGCAAACAATTGCGACACTGCAAGGTGATGCAGTCTCGCTTTAAAGCAGCAGTGCGTAATATAATCTGCCACTAGTCTCGAAAGGTGAATGAGTTTGGCACGTTCCTTGATAAATAATGAATTTTACAACCTATTTGGGTGTTCGTTGTCATTAGATCTGTACCTTTGCGCATCTTTCTGTGCATTCAACAATGCTCAATACTCATCGATTCGAAACGCAGATGTCGAAGGGTTATTGTTACACCAGTTATATTTTCAATACATCAAATTTTCTGTCGGCAAGGTGTACTTGAACTTGAATAGCGGTGCAACGAATGTTTTATCCACAACAATGTTGTCAAACGTGAAACAGTCTTGGTTATTCTGGTTTTATTGCGATGAATAATGAAAGTTAAGGTGTAATGACTAAATATAATTAGTTTATGCATATTAATGAATTATTTCCATATAGGTACGTTTAACATTAAAAAATGCTATCATATCATTTTTATATTATAAACATTAAATTGAATTCAGGTACAATTAGCATTATTTTACATAACTATATAACTTGGCTAAATTATAGAAAATATCTCTAGTGTCTGGTGCGAGCTATATTAAGTTGTTTCGGTATTATATATCCGCTTTTAAGAACGTATTTTATTGTTATTACCGTAAATTAAGAGTGCTTCTTGAAAAAATATAAAAAACACTAAACCGCTGGGAGTTGGATTAAGTTTTATACAAAATAAAAGTTGTTGGTTTTAATTATTCACACAGACTTGCCATCATCATAAAAGTGTTCAGCTCTTTGCGATATTTTCGCATTTTGACTCGAAATTTGAACGATATTGGAACATTTCATCAGTGATTATCCTCAAAGGACACCGACGCCAGATGACGTATCCTTTGCACAATGGAGGATAAAAGGGTGGAGTGCAATGCAATGCAATTCATAGGGGCACTTCACGGTCAAATTGTGTAACCTAACACTTCGCGAAACCCTTCTCCATTTCAACACGTGTGTGCAAACGTCGATAAATTTTCGTCCTTTCGAATGATTGATTGAATGATTTCAAGATATTCCGTTTTCATATAACTAATTATACACAGAACACAGTCGTCCTACAGGTACTGTTATGTAGTATGGAAATACCATATTAAACATATCTAAGCCCCTAGTGTTACCATATTTGGGGTGTTAAGGGCTCCGTCTTTGAGTCTAAGCGACCTCAATGTCCACCCTGCTGAACAACGGGCCAGGTTATGGCTCCCAGTCTCTCCTTTTCAAGGTCGCTGGAGTCTGTACCATCCAGCTTAAGTTATTTAACGTAACGAAGTTACTTTAGGCTTGGTGATGATAGGGCTGAGGCCCCAATAGCTAGCTTCCATCCGCTTGCTTGACTCTACCACATACGTACATTTGAATAAATGTACAATAATTATTTAGATAATTACTTTTGAGATTTATGTTACGCTTAAAAAAATATGGAATAGCAGTATTGCATTGAATTGTAAGGTAGTAAACAGTAAATGGTCGTGGGTTTCGCACCTAAATAAATATTGCAGTTTGCCCGTAGGCGCCTGTAATTTGATAGTCCCGTGCCCAACTGACCAATATTGACTGTTGCTAAAACGACAATAACGCAAATGATTATACATATACGCTGGCGTTGAACAAAATTTATTTTATGGTATTGAAATCAGTCACCAAAGAACATTGGAGCAGCGTAATAGACTATTCTCTAGGCCTCCTCAATTACAAAAAGAAAAATATCTTAATATCAATAGTCCCAAAGCAACGAGCGTAATATATGATATTTGAATGAAAATATATTCTTCGGTAATTCGTTATTTAAATGTAAAATTATTTTCTGATCAAACTCAGACTTTAACGGCGTTGCGATGTTCCTTTTCACAAACGCATCGATCAATCGGTTAGTCAAACGAAAGGACGCCAATTGCAATCGTTGTAAATATCAAAGCGGGCATCGACAAGCATTCGAATACAGGTACAAATTACAAGGTCCCCGATCACTCGAGATGGTGGTCGGTGATAACGCGACATCGTCACTATAAAGACATAATTTAGTCAGCGCCCAACAAAAAGTAACCACAGACAGAACTAGATGAACGATGTTGCCTCCGCATTTTAATTAACGAGAGCGACCCACGATTGAAACGTCCTGTGCGGAAAAATATACAGAGATTAGTTTTATTTTACTACATGATGACCCTGCGGTTAAGTTTACTGATTAGTGAGCCCACTTATCTTTTTCTTGGTAAACGTTAGCGTTACTACTTTTTAAGATTATAGCATATTGCCAATTTATGCGAAACGGATGTTTTTAAATTTTTGACTAGCAGCGTCATTTCTGGAGTAGACAAGGCGAAATGTTTTTTCATAGCGTTCGAACACTGATTTGATTTGCGAAAGCGGAAAGCATAACTCAAAGAATACGTTATTGTCGGTGCAGTCAAAGGGTTAAGTATATTATGTGGAGCAAATGAAGCGTCGAAACTTCCTGTGTGCTGTCGATTGAGCCGTATTCGCAACCCGGAAATGTCTTTGTTGCGTACGAAAAAGCCCGAAATTCATATTATTATCTCAAATGGGTTACATTTAAAAATTTTGAAGCTAAATACAGCAATTCATCAACATGACAACAGCGTTTCCAATTACTTAAAGGGTTGGAAAACGGTTAATTAAGAAGATAACAAATGTATTTCGTCTGAATATTATATTATACTCACATTCCCTGAAGTTATTCACGACACATTTAATTTTTGGTAATAATTTATGGGTAATAATGTCTGTCGAACGAAGTCATATGAAAAAAGAAGCACATATAATATTATAAGCAAGATTTCAACCAACAGATCCTTAGTATGTAATTTTCAAATCATCTATTATTCTCTTTGTCATATTTTTCATAAAAAAGTTTAAAGTTTTAAAAAGCATTTACTCATCCCTGTCATATTTAACTAATTGCTATTTTGTTCCCAGGACAAAATAATATTAATTTCATTTTACTTTGTTTACTGTTTACTTTACGTTGTTATTGTTGTAAACACCTAAGTGTTTATTGCTTAAACGCAATTAATGTAACTTTTATAATAGATCTTCAAACATATTCTATTAGTTAATGTTATATAAATAAAATATAGAGCGTTCCCAAGCAATTTAAAAGAGAATTATCACAGCTATTTGACCATAAAACTAGTTTCGAACCGAATCCTAGCGGGGTACTGGCGCCCACCCATAGGTGTGGACAGCTCAGTAACATAAGATTTAGTGTTTGATGCAACTGACATTAAATCAACTAAATGTGTTATTTGTTTAGCCGTATAAAGAAGCCGATGCCGCTTACAAAATTTGAAAGACCCATCTCACGGCCCGAACTTTACGCGTAAAGCGAACTCTGATAAATGAACCTACTAATAAATTAATTATCAGACATCAGTCTTTTGATAAATATTTTTCTGTAACCCATAAACTCCTTTCTTACTTAATATAATTAATTAGTTATGGTAATGGATACGCGGAAATAATTAATTAATGTACCTCAAATATATTATAATAAAACACTACTATAATACATTACAACGAACACACATTTTTCATAGCAGGTTCATTATGTTTAAGCTACTCGTATTTCAAGACGAGTAATATTTTAACCCTTACTACCTACACTTATCTACACTGTCCATGTTGTAATGAGTACCTTGTAGTACACACCCAAGAAATCAAAACCAGTCTTTACTCAGGCGAAATAAACAAATAATTCGTTCGCATCAATTGGAAAGGGAACGTTCTGCCGTCGAAGACAGCTCTTGTAAATCTATCTTCGATAGCAATCTTGATGTACGAACGGATGCAAAACGGGATCCTCCCGGTCCATCGCTGTTTGATTTAAGAAACCGTAACATGTCTGACGGAACCGAGTAAGTATCTTAAGAACATCGAAATTATTGCAAGTTCCGCTTATCCATACCTCATCTCGGTTGTTTAGCTCAAATGCCCGATAGATATGGAAATCGTATCGAAGCCATAGATTTAGGATGTCGAAGCTGAACCTTCCGAGCTCGCATCTAAATAATCTTTAAGCAACTCGTACCGACAACTTTTTTGTTTTGATTTCAAAATTATCATAGTAAATCTAATTTTAGCTAAACTCCATAGATATTTATTACCAATGATTCTCGCCTCATAAATAAACGGGCTACACGGGGATTTGGAATGTGAGGGATAAAATTTATTAAGGTCTAACGCAAACAAGGGCAACGTCCCACTGAGACACTCCGTGAGTTCTATCTGGTAATGCAAATTATCCGCTTTGTGGCGCGAAGACTGTGACAGGATAAATAAAATCTTTTCAATATAAAGTAGGTATCAAGGGATCTACTCGCGATTGACTTTTTTAAAGCGTTCAAATTTAATCTCATTTATTTTTTGGTGAAACTGAGAGGCGTGTCCATAAAGGCGGCTTTATCTCCGCCATAACATGGCACGTGTTCTTTTCGAGTTCGACTCAACTTATAAGAACACGGTGTAATGTGTAGGCGACTAATACATTATTTTGGCACGTACGTTAACGACCAACGCTGTCGATTTGGCAGATGTTCTTTTTGGTCATTAGAGAGAAAAAATCAATTAATAACCGCCGTTTGTGGATAAAATTGATTACCGAGGCTTCTGAAGTCAGCCGTCTGACCGCACCCGGGGCATCCGTGTGAACCCTGAAAATTGTAATTGAGTACTGTCTAATCAACAGTCAAAATCATTTGTCTCGCTTACATTAACACAGATTACTAAGTGAAGGAAAGAGATAGTCGTTAGGAAGTAAATGGCGCTTCCACTGTTCGTGACCACACTTTGATTGATGAACAGAGAAAACGCCTCAAGTGAGTTAATCACGCCCAAATTTAATTTAGAAGAAATATGAAAATGCGCAGGCTATTAATTACATTTTGTTTGTTTTGGAGGTACTTTTTCTAAACTCTGATTCAATAACACGAAAATTTCGATCCGCGAGTAAAGAAACGACTCAAGGTAGGGAGGAGTTTTGTCGTTGGAAATTAGATTTCATTATTATCCTCGTACCTTTTGACCCGTACTGTTATTAAGCTTTTTACTCAACTACGGGGTAAAATATTCTAAAACAACAGTAAATTGTTTTCTTATAAAACGTGGTTATCGTGTTTTTTGACACAGCGACGTGTTATTAGGGCCGCGTCAAACGTTTTGTGGAAGACCGAAATTAAGATAAACGTTCTCTATTACGTCCACTTAATGCTAGAGCAATTCGGGCCTATAAACATAATGCATTTAATCATGTAGATTGGAATCGTTAGTATTTGTTGGATTAGGAATAGGGGAGTAGATGAAATTAAGTCGGTTTTAAATCGTGTAGGTACTTAGTATGTGTCTGAATGTTTGCTAGGTACATTAAAATATTGTGTAACAATTTTATCTCGCTAAAAACATTAATTCAATTAATTTAGTGAAAGAAATAATTCAACTTAACTATTTTGGAATTCCAACAAAGTTAAAATTGAAATATTTAAGGAGGTACTTATTATTATTTTGATAGTCATATAATATTATCAATTAAATTATTTTATTCCCTTCCTCCTTTTTTGTCTCTTTATTTTGAATGTGTCATACATGTCATATATTTTAAATAAAAATATACTTTTGCGACAACTCCACGCTTCTTTTGTGCCATTAGGCATTCATCGCTCATCATCTCAGCTTTACGCATAAATAAATAGACAATAAAGTAAATTGAAATCCTTCCCAAAGTGGCGAGCGACCGACACATAATGACACCGGAACCCTTTGAGTGGATCGTAAAAAGTATTTGTTTAAAACTAACTTCTTTTTAACATGAAATCGTTATATCGTGGACTTTGTATTCTTATTTTGTGAGCATACTTTAGTTGACTGAGTGGCTATTACTCATAACTCCAATGCTGGGCTAGGACATTTTTCGATCCTATTTTGCTAAATAAATTATTTTTAAATATCTCTATTTAAATAAATTCCGAACAAACCTGTTACTTAAGAACGTCTGTAAACTGTTTGCCTGTAGCAGAATCATTCACTATTATATTTGTTAATACCGAAGGCCCCGGAATTCTTGGCTGGCAGGCAATAACTAAAGACATTGGTCTGAGGATTGTCGGCTTATTCATCCGAAAGTGAATTAAAATAGGGATTATTGTATGATGTAATACATTTTTACATCAACGTCTACTTATCACCAAGCCGACAGTGCGTAGTAGGTGTAAAATATTAACCGAGCGGTAATATTATTCAGTGGCACGTAACAATTATCCGACATACATTCGACGGCAGCGTCAATCGCATTATCTAAATCCAATACTTGTCACTCACTTATATAATCAAACAGGCAGATGTAGCCAACTTGTTATCTCCGTTTGCGTGGGTGGACGGCACGCGACGATGTTGCCAATGAACTATGTCAATGCAACTCATTGTTGCCACCCCAGGGACTTGATTCCGAACTTACCTACTTCCTTATTTACTTACCTTAACTAAACAGGATCATTTCTAGAATTATTCAATGGTGTGCAAATAGTCAAATACCAACTCATTGATTGTTGACAATTACATATAAGTAGATGTTATGAATTATCTTTAGTGTTCTGAAAAACTAATAATTACTACAAAATAAACATGAAGAAATTAGGAACGGAACGTGTAAAGCCGATGAAGTTAATGGTAGACCGCTTTCAGATAGACGGCGCTTAAAAAGGCTACGAAAAATATTTTGCTCTGTCTAAAGTAGGTTGTATTCAAAATAATTTGTCAATATTTAAACTTTTTAAAAGAATTTGTTATCTTAGTCAAATACTAATGTCATCTATTCAAACTGTTAAGAAAACTATCATGGTAAAAAGTGATCAATATGGTAACAATAATAACGCTACACCCTCATAGCCCCACACTAGGATTTTTTTTTCGCTACACACTCATAGCCCCACACTAGGATTCCCTGTGTCGTGGGTGCCATGGACAATACACAAGACAAGAACACACACACCCAGACCAAGAACGGAAATTTAAATTCATCATTCAAATTTCCGCCTCGCTGGGACTTAAACCCAGGACCCTTGGAAAGGCGATCCGGCATGGCAACCATTGCGCCATACAGGACGTCACTTGAACTTGAACTATAAAACCGTCCAATAAATAAAAAAAATCGTAAATTTGTCTTCATCAAATTTAACTTTCATTTAAACCGATGGATGCCGCAAAAATACAAATTTCTCTGTACCATTAATGGTCCATTGATATTAGGGATGTATTGTATCCCCATAGGGTGATGTTACTAGGTAAGGGTTGAAGACCGCCGGCCGTGAGCCACCCTCCGCGGCCAACGAAATTACACACTCATTAGTTTTAATGGTTTTTATTTGTTTTTTATTCCAACTTCATCGGCGCCGTCGCCGTCGTCACGCGTATATGGCCCCTAAATAAATACAGTCACAACCTCATAATATTTTAATTTTAAAAAACCAATTACTAGAGAGTAATATTATATTTCACACATGAATTAACTTTCAGTTCATCTTGACCAATACATTGAATTTGAGAGTATATTTATTCAGTAAACATATTCCATTTTGGAACCTTTACAACTTTTTAGACAAAATCTATACCTAAGTATACTGTAACTAGTCCTTTTCTGTACATAGAAAATATTTTAGAAAAAAAAGTTCAATAGACGATAAAATTATTTTATGTTTAGATTTTTTGTGAATCTGTCCATATTGTTATGTTTATCGCGCATCACGCAAAATGAATAGGTGAATAGGATAACTTACTGAAAATAAAATTGTATAAATTGCTTGAGGTCTAACTTTAAAACGGGTGTATGTTTCATCCTAATTCGCCGTTAAAAACTGATATTAATTGTGAATCTTATTTCTAAATGTCTAAAATAAGTTTCCGGAAACGAAGAGCGAGTTGACTAATTTCAAATAAATTTTAAAGTAATTATGTAGATGTTGCCGCCTATTCTGCTCGCGTTTTTCTCGATAGTGTGATTATTGCATGAGTGAAATTCGACAAGGCCCGGTCACTGGATCCATAAACTTTCTTAGAGGCCTAATACTTACATAATAGCACTTGAGAAATTCGTATTTATTTATGTAATTCTGCTGAATTAATCTGTTATAAGATTATTTTCGTCAGTCTCCTTTGCCATGCGAGTTATACTACTAGGTACGCGTCGTGTCTAGGGTTACCTGTCAAATTGCCCCACAAAGTTAATACTGTTGTTTGCAGTATAAAAAGTACTAAAAATAGCTTTTAGATCTGTGTTATTGTAACTTTCATTGAAACTTAATATTTTCTTCTCGCCATACTCCATTGGTCCCTACGCTTCTTGTCCAACATCACAGCCGATTCCATGGTAAAATTATTATAACTTTAGGTTTTAAATTTAAGCGTAATAAATATTTTCAATCACTAGAATTTATACTGATAAATTGTAGCACAATAAATGCTTAGAATTATCATAATACTTGCGATTTCATCCATCCATCCATTGACTGACCGCCGAATCAGCTGTGAATTTGATGTATGACAGTAACGAATTACCGCGCTGATCCATAGATCAATTTTCGAAGATCGCTACGTAACACACAATTTTGGGTTACGTAATAACGTATAGAATTACGAGATTAACAACATGAGTGAGTTTTTTTTGTAGTTTAGATAGGCCTAAAAGATTGCCAAATGCTATCATCTGTCATTACAAATATCTGTGTATGAAATCCGAAATTGTATTTGTTTAATAAGTATGTCTTAACCTTAACGGTTGAAAACTTTCATATCATTTTAGCTTTGCATTTGCATAGTTTGTTATCAATGTTACCCCAAATATAGCGCTGGCGAAGTCGCGGCAGGGTAAAAACTAGTGCCTACGTACAAAATGCTTATAGGTTTCATTACTTTTACCAAAGTCTCACTAGTCCTTTAAAAAAATCCAAAGCCATAACAAACTAACTTTCGTACTTTTAATTCAATAAACAGTCTGACTTTCCCTTCTTACTTTATTTTTGTTACTTGCTATTGATGCTGGGAAACAAAAAACACATTAAAATAAACTATGCATTCTTATTACTATCAGTGGTGGCTGATGGACATTTTAATGCCTATTTAGGTAGTATTAATTTAAATTTGTATACCTCTCGATATCAATCCCTTGTCCTGTCAAGACGCCGCTATGTATAGAATTGCAAAAACATATTAACTGCTTCTTTTAGAGATTTCAATGCAATCCAATAATATGTCGATTCCAGTGTTATTTCGAAATATAGGTACAATAATATTTTTTCCAAGAATCCGTAGTAAGGGACTTGAATGTATTGTGAATATTAATAATATAACTTGGACAATAATTACATTATTTATGTAGGTACCTAATCACCAAAAATCGCATTGGCCAATAAAATTTAATATTATTAGTAGTATTTAGTATTGAAATAGATACCAAAACAATGTTTTTTACAATTCCTCTCAGTCCGTCGGTTGTACGTTGTGTTGTCGGTTTTATGTCGTCGGTTACGGTTGTCGTGTTCCGCCAATCTCAGAAACGGCTGCACCAATTTGGGTGAGATTGTCATAGATGTATTGTTATAAACTTGGGGTGGTGCTGGTGTCTATAGGTGACGGTGTCCACTTACCGTGGCTCGTCTGCTCGGTTTTAGGTTACATTAAAAAAAAAAAAGAGTTCTATCTAAAAATTTCTTCAATTATAAATTATAAAACATACATATTTCCCGAAGTGAGGGGTAGAGTTAATTAAAGTCGTATAATATAATTTTAGAGATATACTTGTCAATCCGTTATACCAATAGGTAGTAGAGGAATTCCAGCGGATTACTACAGAAGGTAAAAGATAAGTGTTAGATTTTTTTAGATAACGATATCTAAAAAAAAGACTCATAACTTAAGATTGGCTCTTTTAGACCGTATTTACGTATTCGGATTATTATTTATGCGTGCGTAAGATAAGTGTTAGATTTTTTTAGATATAAAAATCTAATGATATATAACTTAAGATTGGCTCTTTTAGACCGTATTTACGTATTCGGATTATTATTTATGCGTGCGTAAGATAAGTGTTATCTTACGCACTTATCTTTAGATTTTAAAAAAAATCTAACACTTATCTTACGCACGCATAAATAATAATCCGAGTACGTAAATACGGTCTAAAAGAGCCAATCTGAAGTTATGAGTCTATTAGCTGTAACGAATTGGGCTCGCATAACATATGTCTCCTATTTCCTATTCACAGGTGAAATTAATTGCATTGCTACCACGCGCTAAACGATTGTGACCCTGATGTGGACCTTATAACCAACTTAATATGTCGCAAAGTGAATTTAAAATTCACATAAATTACACGTTGCTGATATCGGGTAATTAATTAAAATGGAATTTAAAACAGTCGTTAAATGTAAAATCTGAAATGGTAGAAACGTTGATGAGAAACCAAACTGGTGACGGTGGACAGTAAAATACAGATTAGCTTCAGTATGTCCCGAATTAAATTGGAACTCGTTTGGATGATGCCATGGTTTAGAAAGGTTTTTGTTTAGGATTCCGTGATTGTTTTAACTGTGAAATCTGTTCGTCTCCTAGGCCTGATTTCACCAACATTGAATTTACACTAAAGTAGCTATCCCAGTAAAACTTGACTCTGTCAATTTATGCGATGGTTAACATCAAATTCGTTTCACTACGTTCTCTTACTCTCGCATAGTTACTGAAGTTACTGAATGAATGCGTAATGCACCCTAGTAAAATAGACAGTTTGACGTATACTTCCGCAATAGCGGTGCGTATTCTTTTATTTGTTGGAATAATACGTACCTGACAGTTGAGTTGACCGTGACTAATGGCAGAGACAATGACACTATATAAAATCTCTATATTAAAGTATACTAGAGTCAAATCATATACCGCCGATTTCGGCCGTGTAAGCTGCTATTCGTAGATAAGTGTACTTATTATATGTTGATATATGAGATTTTATATGTTGGTGAAACGTAAAATAGGCTTACTCGCGAGTAATTGACTACTTATCCCGGGAATAAGACTTATACGACATTGGTGAAATCGGCTCTAGTCTGTTTATGGCTTAGCGGCCACGCTAAACAAGTATGGATTGATGGATGTCACGCCTTTGGGAGCTTTCAGGATGCATCTTTCTTAACGAAGCTAGTGATAAGTAATGAATTTCTAACGATTATATAATATAATTAGATTAGAATCCGGGCTCACGCTCCCGCCGTCCGTTCACAAAAAAATAGGGCAGTCAAAGAGACCAAATAAAGAATATTCCGTACCTGTATTGCATCAATTGAAGATAATTAAAGAATCACTTACATTACAACTCACACGATCAGTTTATTGCATCCGAGCCCTGAGCCACAGTATCCTGTCTTTAATTTTGGTTAATCGAGACCTTTGCCCTGTGCGTGTAAGCCGCCGTATTTATAGTAATGGTCTTTAGTTAAAAATAATTTTATTTCATAATAAAGGACAACCCCAATTCCCATACAACCTCAGGCCATGACTTGACAAAACTGAAAATTTGCCATCAATTAGAACATAATATAATGTATAAGTGACACAATTTTCAGGGCTGCCAGCAATGGCCATTTAAAGTAATCGTAGGATAAACATAAGGTTTATAGGTTATAATTTTCGCAAAGTAGGTATTGAGTGTCACTTTGAGTGTTACCTGTTTATTGAAGGAAATATCAATAAATGATAATGGTACTTAAGTCAAGTTTTGTATAATTATCTTTAATAATAATATACTAATTGTAAATTCATATTTCTTGACTTCAATTCTTTGACGTTCATAAGTGTATGCATCATACCTACATGAAATAAATGATTTGAGTTTGAGTTTGAAAATACCCGTACGTACTACGTTCATAGTACCTACATACTTATCAGTTATCATTAGGTATCTATTAATTAATTGCGATGATCTGTAAACCTATAGGAAAGTACGTGCATTTGTAGCTAGTACAATATTAAAAGGCAGTTCCTTTAAAACAAAAAACACTGCTTTTACTATTATCAATATGACAATTTATTAGCTAAACCAATATTAGGCAGCTATATGTAAGTAGTCTTCGAAGGGGAATTCAAATTAAAAACAGTTTCTTTTTTAAGATGTTTAATCATTATCATCTTCATTATAATATATTAATACATTGTCCAAGGATTGTGCAGGAGGCGCTATATTCTCTTGGTACCTTGCCCAACCAAGGTACCATATAATGCTCATAGTATGAGCACAGCAACCCACAGTCCTTTTCCCCACCACGCAGTTGCAATAATATTGAACTATGGCATCCCTCCCGCTTTTTGTACTATCAATCAAAATATATACAAAATAAGTTTTTGAACTTATGTGCCTAGACTGTATTCGGCCTCTTAACAACCACGTGGTCTCCGATACCGACAGCTCTTGTAGTAGATAGCTGTCGACCTCTCTGCATACTTCAATCGTATACCTGCCATTTGCTCTTATATGCTCCCCATAATATGACCGAGCCTGTTTTAATTGGTATGTACCAAGTGAGATGAGTATAAGCTCACTAAATGATAGCTCAGGAAATTCTCTTAAATTATCTCGGTCAACATCAATGGGCTGATATTCAGCCCTACGTCTATTTACGTTATTATTAATGATGTAATAACTTAGTCGGTTTTCTACATACATATATTGATGAATCTTCTGGAGAATTTCCTGAGCGTCATCGCGGTTTGTTATGGGGGGGTGAAAAGCATTAATTAGAGCGGCTGCTACTACAAAATCAACCATTAGGTTTTTAGAGGCTGTGTTAAAATAATCCTGCCTAAGCAGTTTAAAGTCGCGCTTAAAACGCCCGTTGACTACCTCTACTACCCACCTACATATTGTAACTGCCCTGGATTTGTTCGCTGCTAAAGTTGGAAGTTGGGATTCACCCGTCTGTAATGAACCTGGAACATATGTCCTGTAGCCATAATCATTAAGATATGGTAGTGCATCGCGAAACCCCCTATCTAAAATAAAGGCGTCACCAGGTTGAAAGTATTGTCTTAATGCAGAATTATCTTTAAATTCATTTTTCATATTTTCTGCATCAGAGGTAGTAGCGGGATAGGGACCCAGCACTTCTACTATGTATCCATCTGTACACACAATCAAAAACGGTTTTACTAGATTTTGGTACTTGTGGAGGCTGTAAGTTTTTTTTTGATATGAGTAGTTACTGCTTTTTTGCACATAAATATATGTGCCATCTAAAATAACTATTGGTTTTATATCACCGTTGTAGTCACCAAACAATCCATTAGGAATTAAAAGATTTCTATCTATTATTTGTTCTCTGGTAATATTATTTATTCCCATATGATGAGGCACAAAATTATCCATTACGTTTTTTCTAGCTTTATTTATAAGTGTACCTAGAGTACTTTTTGGTATTTCTAACAGTGACGATAATCGTTCATCAGAGTCTCCAGTTCTTAGCTTTATTAAATAAGCAGCTAATGAAGTTGACCCCCTTTTATTATTTAACAACTGAGGTAGCCTACTCAGAATCTGTTGAAACTGTACTTTATTAAAACCTACCCAGTGGTAAAAAATATGGTCATCAATGCTGTTAATATTTTCAAAGTCCAGCAATTTAGATTCC
The DNA here is from genome assembly GCA_905404295.2 of Ochlodes sylvanus. NCBI lineage: Eukaryota > Metazoa > Arthropoda > Insecta > Lepidoptera > Hesperiidae > Ochlodes > Ochlodes sylvanus. The sequence continues at coordinate 9,240,948 of FR990130.1, read as the reverse complement.
ACATCTTTTAGGGTCAACATGTCTTGTATTTGGTTTGCTGTAAACGTGTTATTTATATTTTCAGTAATTCCATTTAGGAAATCCCATGATGTGCATGATAAATGAAAATCACACAAGCGGTTATTAGGTGGTACATAATAATTGTACATTTTTAGCAAAAATTGACGCTTATTAAGGGGAACATTATTTCGTTCTCTTCTCTGACACCCTTCAATAAAACATCTGCTCTCTGTTACACTTGGTCTAAAATAATCGGGCAATATTATGGAGGCTACAGGGCCAGTAGGGATTATCCTTTCAACCGCTTGAGGTTGTTGTGCTGGTTGTGATGGTTCTTGCCAATTATTTCCTTCTACTGACGAAACAGGCTCATTGACCGTTGATGAAGATGAAGCTGATGTTGAGGGACCCGAATGGAAGTGTCGAGATGCTGTTTTTGCTCTTTGCCAACAAGAGTGACATACAACACTTGAAGCACCAACCTAAAAATAAATAGCAAGTTTGAAAATGCTTCAGACTGATAGAAATACAATTTCTATTTAATATTTTTTTAAAGATGTGTGTTGTTTAGTAATTAATGCTTACACACTTGTACCCTCGCAGAAGCATTTCTTGTATTGCAGGTGGCATGGACAATACAAATAATATCACTAACACCCAGGACCAAATAAATATCAGCCCACCAGGAATCAAACATGAGAATGCTCACTTTGCATTCTAGACTTTAGAATAGACTTTATTGCCTTGGTGGTGATAGCCCAGAGATGAACAATTCAAAATCTCATTCGAGATTTAAGTAACCCTGCTGCACACGTCAATAGTGTTCTATTACTGTTTTTTAACCCCCCTCAATATTTTTTTGGCAAATATATTCAATGTACGTAATAAGTATAGATAAACGCTATAAAACTACACACCGTTCTTGGTAAGATCCATTCCTTTATAACATCCCTTATTCTGCGTTCTTGCTCAGGGGCAGTACATAAATGGTGAAACCGTATTCTTCTTAAAAGAGACCGTCCACAGAGAATGCAAACTCGACGGTGCCCCATAGATGACACCTCTGGTCTGTTTTCAACATTTAATTCACTGCTGGCGACATTCCAACAAGCTTGGCAGACAAAATCATTAGAATGGACCTGAGAAAATATTTAGTTTCATTAATATTAAGTATGCTTATAGTCAGGGGTCTCAAATGAATTACATGGGTATGTATAAAAATCTATTAATAGTAGCAGTAGCAGTTTAGAGATTATAGAATAACTAAGTACTTACAACTCGAGGAGCGATCCATTCCCGTACAATGGCAAGTATCGCGTCATCGTCCAATGATCTTCTTCCAATAGCATTACAGCGATTGGTTGCTATTCCACAATTAATACACAGATTCATGTTAATTTCAAGCAAACCTGTAAATACAAGAAATAGTGGTTATACAAGAAAGCAGGATTCAGTTTAACCGGTGTTCTAGCCAATGTCAATAGAGATTGGAGGATACGTAATTCAGTGTTCAGGCAAAGGTCAGTCAGGAAGCAGTCGATCTCGAAGTCCAGTATTCAAGCAGAAGTTGTAGTACAGATATATAAATCGCAAAAACAACGTGAAATCGCAAAAACAACGAAAACACATTCACCAGCGCAAGAGTACGAAAGCGAATAGAACAGGAAACAGGAAAACAGATTAAACAGAACTCTAATCTTAGTGACATTGACATTTTGACATATGTAGTGATTGACATTTGACAAAATGGACGACATTTTTAAATCGATTCATTGAAGTACTCAGTATCGATTTTTGTTTTCTTCTAGACATCAAACCACCTCAATAAAAGAATAGTAGTTTATTTGTATATTATGGATAATATCAACATACATTTTAAACATAATTCATTTGAATAAAGACGTGTAACCGTGGGAACGACACCCAACAATCGATTATTAACTCGATAGTTAAAATAATGTAACGTTAAGAGTTCCCATGTCTACGTACGGGCAAGCCCTATTTGCGTACTATGATACACATTTACAGAGATAGCCTTTAATAATACGATTAAAAACTTATAGAGTCATAGTGTCAGATATTTACGGAGACAGTGATAAATAATAAAAAAAGAAAAAATTAATATCTCCATTTGGCCACTGACAATAAAGCTAATATTTATTTACGTAAAGTAAGTAAATAAGACAATTTTTTTGGTATATAATTGATACGTGTCAAGTCTTGGCCGGAAATTGGGTCTCTCCTTTAGTACTGAAAACGATTATTCATTTTCGCGAGCTCAGATTCTTTATTATGAGCACATTATTTGTTATATTTGTATCACGTTAATGTATCCGCAAATCGAACCCGGAAGCTCTTACCGAGAAATAGGTCTCTGACCGCTACGAACTATACAGGTCTGGATAAAAATAATATTACAACTGTCCCTAGGATTATTTTCATCCAGACAGACAGACAGGTATAAATAGAAGCAGAGTTTATTATTAGTAGGTATACTTATACTAAACTCACTTGTTAAAGCATTTTAAAAATTGTCCACATCGGTTTGCATACATCGAACAAAATCACTGAACAAGTTCTTAAAAGTCTCCTTCTTATAAGTCGATTAAAAATACTAAATATTCCTCAAAATAGTAATGATAGCCCTTGTTATAGTAATACTAGTTTTATTTGATCGAGAAGTTGAACGTGTAATATGAATGGTGCCCATAACATCCGTTTAGAGTGGATAATTTGTTCGGCTGATAACAATTAATATTCGAAGGCTCGTGACCACCGAAGGGTGTCGTGACCGCGGCGTCTCTGACCCGACACAGATTGAGATATCAAAATTCGCATTTCAATCCGCTCACACACGTTTGTTTTGTGCTAATCGTGTGGTAGCCTTCGGGGCAGCCATATTGTTTCCGCGCGCTTCGCCGGGAAGTCGGCTAGTAATCGTTTAAAGAAAAAATCATTTTGAACACTTTGTGTATGCTGATAATTAGCTTGTAGATAGCAAGTAAATAATAAAGTAAATAAATGTAGTAACATCAATGACGTATCAATTAAGTCTTTTGTCAGTGGGAACGAGCCACTTAATTTCATTATTTAAATTAAACATAATTGTACTGCCTCTTCTCCTCGCGGTGCCCCTTGCAATAGTTAAATGGGTCATTCTTATTCTTACTGAAAAAACTGTTTCAGGCATTTATACACCATACTGTTAATCATATGCTAAAAATAGTTATGTAAGATCAAATATATCACTCAACTGTTCACTAAAGAAATAAAAATAATCACTTTGTAATTAAGGTATAACATTAATAAAATAAAATATAAGCCAAAGTCACGCAACGTGGCATGTGAGATGTGTGTCATTTTGTCGTAAATTATTTTCTGTATCTTAACCATCTCGTTTAAGCGTAGAATTACAGTTTTACTGAGTTTTTGGAATGTCAATGAAGACTATTTCATTTATTTTTACAGTGTTCTGCGATTTTTTTTCGATAAATACAAGACTTGAAAATTGTGATCAAATTTTTTGTCACGGCCGTGGTTCGTAATTCAATTGTGCATACAATCGGTATAATTCATGATTTAATTCTGGCGACACCATTTTTTATTTTAGGCCTAGCAATACTATCTAACGTCAAACAGTTCTGTCAAGATGGTGGCTTAGAGTTTTTGTGAGGACGATTTCTTTATACATTTATTGGATTTGGTCAAGCATACACGTCAAAACCGTGCTTACAATATTCGATGTAAGTATTTATAATTACTTTTATATTTTGCATGTATTAATAAGTCAGGATTAGGCGTACTTACTGTGATTTAATCAACAATATAGATCGAACCGGTTTGAGGTTATGGGAGCCACGGTTCAAAATTGTCACAACCATAGGAGTCACGACCATAGAATCAATGATACCATTGTTGTGACTATTTTTTCTTACAGTTACTATTTACTAAAATAAATCATAACTTAGTTAAGTTTAAATAAGTATTTGTGAGCCTGTCTATGATAGACGATGGATAAGGCCATAAAATATAATATGTGTACTCATATTTATGTTTTTCTTGTTTTATCAGATGGCTCCTCGTAAAAAGGCGGTATCTTTAGAAGAAAAAAGAAGAAGAAAGAAATAAGCGGAAAAAAGAAGACGGGATCGCATAAAAGCTGATCCAGAAAAGTATGAAGCTGCAATAATGAAAGAAAACCAGCGTCGAGAAAAAATAATATAGTTTTGTTAATCGTTTGTTTAGTCAGTAATTTTTTTTGTGTTTTAGTATAATTTAAGCTCGGCAAAGCTAATAAACGAAGTGTTTGATATGTTATCTAACGATTTGAAATAAAACTTACGTAATAATTACAACTCAATGTATTTTTTTTTTCATGACCCTAAAAATAAGAATGACCCAAATCCTTAGTCTTAAATGTATTTAAAAAAATTAAGAAAATACCTATTTTCTAGTCATCATCATCACAATCCGTTATTGTCCATGCTGGTCTTGGGTCTTCTCTCAAAATGTGAGGCTTATAATATGTAAGGCTTATATCTTGTAAATGATAGGGAATTTAGAGTCGGTACCTACCGCTGATTTAAGTGAGCTTAATATTGCATAAGGGAACCCTCGTATCGCTTCAAATTATATTGTTTTACTATAATTTGTATAGTAATTAAAAGTTTTCTAATCCAAGGATAAACACTTTGAAGAAACAATGCACAAGTATGAGTTATTAAAGAAACGTTTTTAATGAATGCTGCTACAAAATACCGTATCTACTTAAATTGAAATTAAGGGATTTGGCTTTACGGAATCAATTCCAACCGCGAGTATCTCAAATATGTTCATTTGGTACACCGATAATATCTACCGATCGAGACATTAACATATTATTGATGCTATCACCAAAATGTCTCCGAAAACCTGTACTCATATCGCATCTCTACTGCTAACATTACAGCATGCGTGCATAAATTTAAAGAGAAAAAAGTTACAAACAAATTTTTGTTGGTCTCTGTGCGTAATTTATTGCATGTTATTACGTTCCTCGGTAATTCTATTTACACTTTCTCGAGTATCGTTCTTTATCGCTCATCTACGTAATTTAAAGTGCGGCTAAACGACTGATTGTTTTGTTTTAATTGCAAATTGCAGTATCCGTTGCGTAAAGCTCATAGGCGCTCATCGATATGGTTTGCTCTGATTTATATTTCATTGTGTTGATTTCATCACGTCCTAAAGCGTTTGTTCTAGTGCGTTCGGATATTCAGTACGTACACTTTACAAAATATCATGAAAGTAGTTAATTATTCAATTGAATGTGCTTGGTGGATTATATCTTATCTACTAATAACTACAATCAAAATCCTAATAACTCTGAAACCTTCCGCAAGATCAGAAATATTTTAAGGATTGTGACAATAAAGTTACTTTGTTTTTAATAAAATGGTTAAATTTAATATTTATTACCAAAATACATCTATTTTCAATAAATTTAGATTTTTGCAATAGAACCGTTTAAGGTGAAATGGCAGCTTGCATTTAGTTGCAATTGCATACAGTCAAAAATAAGAATCTTGTTAAATGATAGAACCAAAAATGCAAGTTAAATCGACGGTTAAAAGGCGACTTGATTCAAGCGCCATTTTGAGAACTTTAAAGGAGAGCGTTTTAAAGTTTATTTTTTGAGAAAAAAAATCACTATTCTTAAAGTATACAATAAAAATTGACGAGTCTCCCCAATCATAAAGCGGCATATTTTGTGCTAATTTTTTGTATATATATAACAAATAAAAGCTGTTTTTTAACGGAGTTAGATGTAACTTGAGCCATTTTGCACAATTCTCTGATCAGGGCAAAAGGAATCTTAGTACACGATTACTATTTATCTGTTCAAAGCAAAATAATTCAAGTGTACAATGACTTCTTTAACAGATCATGGATAAATGATTTAAATCACTCAACTAGTTGTAAACTGTTCATGGATAAATGATTTAAATCACTCGCCTAGTTGTAAACTGTTCATGGATAAATGATTTAAACCGCTCACCTAGTTGTAAACTGTTCAAGGGGTAATGACTCAAATTACACAGTGATGTAATAAGATTTTAAAAAAATTGTTTTAATCGCAAGATTTTATACAACGAAAGAATTAAAATAAAACAATTCTTTTCATGAATCAACTTTTGTTTTAATTATTCATTTACTTAAAGGAGACGGGGACTTCTGGGCCCAATTTGTAATAAGTTGAGATATAGCTTAAAAAACGCGTTATTTTTTTCTATTATAATATTTAAAAAATCAGCTTAATTCACAATCTGGAAGATGAAAAATCTAAAAAATAAGTTAGTATCAAAAATAAAATAGGTAATCGATAAATAAAATCGATATTATTAAGAATGTGTGCAAACAATTTTATAAAAATATAAAAAGGCTTTGCATGAGATGATAATTTCAATAATTAAGAATAATTAAAACTTACAAATAAATTAATCTAAGTACTGTGAAACAAGACATCTATCTATGTAATAAAGTGAAATCTCAAAATCAATTTTCGATCGAACAATCGATCATTAATCGATTTTGTAAATGAAAATCGATGTTCATCACTGCTCATTTTTGTCTATGTTGACACTTGACAGTGACAGAAGTCCCGTCTAAAATCAATCGACACGTCATAGTTCTTACACCTCTGACTTTGGCTCGTTATTTTGGATTTATTGACCGGCTTTGAATCGATTGGATATTGGATATTGACACCATGGATCATTGTTTGAACTGTGGTATAGTAATACTAACAACGAGTTTTAGATGATGAAATGACTTTGTCAGTGATTCGTCGATGGCGTGCACGGTGCACCACAGCCTGTAACCTGTAAGTACTCACTTATTTATTATCTAACTGGCACCTACCATGCTAGCCTATAGGATTCCTTACATTGTTTATTATCAACCTTATACTTAAAAGTGAATTATACTTTTTGAAAAGGTAGATAAAGATTGATAACATTTAACTAAATACTGAAATCGATTGAGTAGCATCATCAGCCTATTAACATCCTATTGCTGGACGCAGGCCTCCTCTCTAGCAGAGAGGGATTCCGAGCAAAGACCCACCAAACTGCTCCAATGTGGTTTGGCGAAAGTATATTTTTTAGTAGTCTTGATTGCATGAAATAAAAAACTTTTCATATTTCAGGTAAACAACTGTGACCATGTTTGCCAAGCTTTCTGGGGCTTGGCACAAAGACCAACAGCTGTTGATCAACCAAGACAACTTAGCCACCGTAATGTTTGCTTCCACTGTGGTCGCTCTCTTGCATCACGAGTCAGTCATTTGCTTGACGCTGGCTCAACTCATGAACTGAGAATTTATAATGTAATACAAGAGTGGATTATACCTCAAACTGTAAGTTAAATGAATGTTCATTGTTACATATGCATGCCACATAGTAGTTGACGTATGCATTATATATATATAGTAGTTACATATGCATGCCACGTAGTAGTTGATGTAACAGAGTTGTATGTATATATGTATATATTTATATTCTTATAGATATTTGTGTATTATTAGTATTGCCATGTAATACTATTGGAAAATAGAATGTAGATTGTTAAGTAAGTTTATTTGCCGCACCAACCTGTGCTATTTTAATATTTCCTTTTTGCAAAGGTTGTCTGGGAGAGATCACTTTGGTAGTAAGACCGACTTATTCATTAGGTTCTTTTTTTATTTTACTTTGTATTTTTGTTTTTTATGGGTGTGCAATAAAGTGTTTTAAATAAATAGAATAAGAAAATAACCTTACTCTTACCCTGGAATTGAGTTGTTTTATATCCTTGTGCCTCAGAGAGCATGTTAAGGTGTCAGTCTCAGTCATTATTACTAACATTTGATAGTGACCATTAAGTAATCAAACATTATTGCCGTTAGCCCACCAACTCGCATTGGAGCAGTGCAGTGGGTCTAAGCTCCATATAGGGGATTTATATAGAGCTTAGACTACTATAAGGAGGGTGGTCTGGCCCTGTAGTATAATGATGAGGTATGTTTATTGCAGATAGAACAACCGAGTCACAACAAGAGAGTGAACTAATTCTTATCTCATTAGGTATATATATATCAAATAAAGCACAATCTTATTATGGCGAGCATGTAAGGGGTAACAATGGCTATGCAATAGAAGTGTGCAGGGAGGTCAGCAGTAGCCTACTTCGAGAGCTGTAGCTTCAAATACCTTGTGGTTACTTCGGGGATGCATACAATCCAGACATACATTCTTAGACAATATTTTAATTATAATTGAAGAGGAATAAAAATCAATAAAAAAAGTGTTTTTTATTTTACCACTTCTTTACCCTTACTTATGATCTCATCAGTCATTTACGTTTTATCATCCTCCCATTCTAAAAGTTTTTTTTTACTACAAGTTAGTCGACACCAAGTGTGCTTGCAGTCAACACCTAATGGTAAGTGATGATGCAATCTAAGATGGAAGCGGGCTAATTTGTTAGGCGTAGGATAAAATCGCCCTTTAGGTTTCTGCACGACGTCGTACCAGTCTCTGGTAAAAAATCTCAATCGGCCCAGCCGGGAATCGCACCCAGAAACTCCGTCTTATAAATCCAACGCGCATACTTTTTCTCCTCTGTGACTGTGCCACGGACGCCGTCAAAATATTAATGTTCTATGTTTAAGAATAAAATACTCGAACTTCAAAAATCAGCTGTTCAGTATTATATTGTCTTAGATAACCTCACTTTTACTAAATCTCATTTATCACTACTCCCAGATTGACAAATTCCGTTTTATTTTCAATTATAGGTTAATAATATAATAGCTATTAATTGGCACTACTTTCATCTTTTTACAATCAGGGCCCAAGATTGTATGAAAGCGTACCAGTCTCCTTTAAGTATATTTAAACGTTGGTAATATTTGTAATAATCAGCCTTCGAATATTGGCACTACTCGTAATTCTAAATGATTTGACTTAAAACTGGTCAAGGAAAATTAGCACAAGTCATATTCTTCAACATACTAGTTCAGGTAAGATTGATTCAAGCGACAGAGATAATGTTTGAATGTTCAAGGCAAAATGATTTAAGTTACATACACTAATAAATATGGTTCAAGCAAAAAGGAATTAACATCCTTTGTTTAATTATTTAAGATCAAGTAAAAATAATTCAAATGCCGATACCATTTCATTCCATCCGAGGATAAATGGCTTAAATTACAAATAGTAAGAAAAACCCTTTTTTTTCGTGGGTCTATATACATGCTTTGAAAAAAACAACCAAATTCGCTACACTTGATACCACGTAAGCAAAAATGATACCCAAATTGGTCATGGAGCCAAGCGCCAAAAAAGTGCTCAGATTAACCTCAAACCTGGCTCAATCGAAGCGGAAAAATTCGCCGATTCCAATGATGTATATAACTCAATATCGCCCAGGATGGCGCTTGAATCAATTCGCCTTTTAACCGTCGAAATGAATATTTAAACACGCATTTGCCTCCAAAAAGGTGCACGTACCCTCGTGTTTACATATGATTTCACTGCAAAATAATATTATATTAAACCAAATTACTACCTTGCGAATGCTACTCGTATGCACATTAATAATAAAATATACTTGCTACTTGATTTGGGAAGGCGTACCTACCTACTCCCCGCACGCCCCTCTAGATTAACCTGTCCTAGATCTCTCCATTGGTTTGTTGCTATGCTACCAATCACAACATAGCGGTTTTCCGTCTTGTCAACACTGTCGTTCTCTTTCTTATACAACAAATGAAAGTGAGTTTAAAATATTGATTATAAGTAATTATTCTCCAGTGAAGTAAAGCAGTGATAGCCGAGTAGTTAAACGTTGGACTCCCGAACCGGGAGGCCCGGGTTCAAACCCCAGCACCCTCTAATTTTCAAAATGTGCGTATTAGAATTTAATTATCACTTGCTTCGGTGAAGGAAAACATCGTGAGGAATCCTGCACACCTGAGAGTTCTCCATAATGATCTCAAAGGTGTGTGAAGTCCCCCAATCCGCACTTGGCCAGCGTGGTGGACTAATGGCCTGTACCCCTCACATACTTAGTGAGAGGAGGAGTATGTAAAAAAATAATAATACATCTATGTATAAAAATTATTGCGCTACAGACAATTTAGAGAAATCTTCTTCAATATCTTATTATAAACTTTCGTTTGCACATGACGCTTCTGAACGAGGTCTTATAGTTACCGAAGCCAGAGATAAGCCAATGTTTATTTTCGCCTGAAGCCCGCACAGAGCCATTCAATTTTACAACTTTAATCTAGATAATACTCTGCTTCACCGCCTCTTGGTGCCTTATGGCTTTATTTCACATCTTAATTTCATGTTACACTATTATGACATACGAACTGCATCGCACCTTTCGATTTTATATTTTATTCCTTTAGATTTTTAGTTTGGTAGTATGTTGACTATTTAATCTGTACATTTAGACTACATTCAAAGTATTTATAGCAAAATTTCGAGTTGTCTATACATTTATTTGTGATGTGGTTTTTATATCCGAAAAGTATGTCACCACCGCCTAAATTCCATTAAAATGCACTTACGTATTGCGAAGTGCGGTGCAATATTTGTCGTGGCGTCAGCAATGTAGGAGAAAACTCATATTTGGAATTGATGTTTCCACATGACTATGACTATGGTACTATTGAAACTTAAAACAAAAGTTATTTAATGACAACGCACGCTTAAATTACTATCAAAATTATATCAGTTTATTTTAATAATTGGTACAACGTTTGTAAAGTTGCCTGTGGCCGTATTACGGACGCACCTGCTAATACTGCCTTGAAGAAAGTTGCTACTTTGTATTTCAAGGCTGTTTATGGTGCTAAATTACAATAGACACTTATAGAATATGGGATATTATTATTTCTCATACGACTAAGTAATCGTAGTTAATTACTTAATTTTCCTTATTTGAAGCAAGGTATTCTTCTTTTATTTTGGGCATGTTCAAAAATCAACATCAGTCGTGCGATTATCTAGCATGCTACCTGCGGCGCTGGTGGAAGGAGGCACAGAACAGAGTGGAACGCGGTGTGCTTTGAGCACTTTTGAGCACATAAACAATACTTGTCGTATTGTCTACGAGCATGCTTATTTCAAACAAATGTATACAACAAAAGAGCATGCTAATTTTAAGCATGCTTTCTAAGAGCATGTCTGTCTGTACCTTAACATTTCTTGCCCTTGTCTTTATACGTACTAACGAACTGGGCAACGAATGCTCTTAATAACACCCTCTGGCCTCTGCTAACTAGGCTTGTCTGGGTCGGTCACAGTTGTCATCGGCGGCAGTGGAAGATTGGTGCTGCAAGCTCGTTTACCATCTTAAAGTCATAAAAAATCATTGATGGAATGTTTCAAAGATAATTTAAACATATTAAACATTTTCATATATCTTTTAATATTTCCAAATAAAATATAAAAAATTGTAAGTAATTTAAACATGCTTTGTTTTGAAATAAATTTACAGTTTGATATACTTTTTATTATCTTTGTCTCAACCTGTCACCTCGACCAAAGGATTTTACGTTGCACCTATTGACTCCATGTATTAGAATGCAAACAATGTTGCCGACGGACTGCGTTTACCCGATTCTGTTTATTTTTATTTGACATATTCACGCGATTTCTGTGTAGAATAATATATGTATCAATCAATCAGACGTTAAACAAAAAGAAACCTTGGAGTCACCAGCTGCTTCCACGTAAACGATTACATTTGTGGGTTACTAATATAACTTTTAATACGACGCATTTAAATAACGTTTGGATAAGCAGTGTTCACACGTGCGTCAATAAAATGGAAAAAATTGGCGGGTTGGGTACTTTTGGATTTAAGTTGTCCAATTTTAAACGTGCGTTATTATGGAAATCGGGGGAATTATAATTTAAAAATATTATTTTGATTGATTCAAACGCAGATTTACTTTAAGTTAAATACGAAAGTTACAAAGTTACGATAGTGGCACAATAAAGATATAATTGGAGTTGAAATCAAGTTTAATTATATTTAACTACAAATGCTGAATATCAGTATCAATAGAGATTTAATCCCAAAACTTAAACAACATAATTATAATATAATATTTTTGGGACTTAGACAATTATTTTGTTTTCTAATAAACTTTTATGTAGCGTTTTTAACGAATTTGCTGTGCCCACGCGCGACTTCATCCACGAGGAATTTATTTTATATTTTTTGTTACTCCTTATCACATCAGCTATCTGCCAGTGAAAGTCTCGTCAAAATCGATCCAGCCGCTCCAGAGATTAGTCAAAACAAACAGAAAGACAGGCAGACAAAAATTGTAAAAAATGTTATTTTGGTATAATTATGTACCGTGTATATTATTATGCATTTGCATAATATACAATAATATGCAATATATATTATGCATTTAGTAAAAAGTGGTTATTTTAATATTACAAACACACACTCCAATTTTATTTATTTGTATGTATAGAAAAAGATGTTCGCTATTGCTTCTATTTTTCTTCTATGTTCGCTATTGCTTATGTTGCTTCGTCTAGACAATATTTTCGCATCCACATACCTAGCTCATATAATAAGATTTTATTAAAAGTTTAGTTAGTCGAACTTATCTCTAGATTTGAGATAGTCCGCGCATTACTGTTTATTTTAAACGCGAAGGACTTTAAAATTATAACAATTTGCAGCGAGAAACACTATGACAATAATTCGAGCGGTAGTTACGGACTTGTCTGACTTTGTCTACGTTCAACCGCGCAATTTCAGATCAATATCGAATCTACTACTTTACTCCTAACAAGGATACTGTAGTATCCTGCATCCGCTGATTGAGATAAAAAATACTTTATTCGTTACGTAATAAGGTTTATTATATTGTATTTGTTATTAAAATGTACGTGTGTAACAGCAGATTCAGATGTTAAAACTTTTGTAGTGTTATCTGGTTTCGATCGGCGCCTTAGTTTTACGGTAATCGTGCCATGTAGTACATGTTCCTCGGGTATTTATTATTATTGTTCATCGTTCGCTATCAGTAGCTTAACATTAATTTTCAAGTGTTAATTGCTAATTAACTCTCTACTTCACATTAGCACGGTACCCACCCGCTTCTGTCCAGGACAGCAGTTTTTTAAAATAAGCTTACGTAAATCTTCAATATTTATGTACATATTAATTTTATATTTTTTATATTTTTATTATACATAATTATGTTTAAAAAAATAACCAATATGAAATTTTATTGAAAACCGCGTAAACTTTCAGGTTTATATGGCATAACTATAACCGCAGGTCCGCGAAATAAAAATTCTAAGAATTCATAGGAGACTAGAGATTTCTAACGATTCATTATAATTTGTATATTACAATAATAACGCTTCACACTCGTAGCCCAACACTAGGATTTTCGGTTTCGTGGGTGCAGGCGAGCATTCTACACTGAGCCACGGATACGTATACTGGATCCATATTCCTTCAATCAGCGGATCATGATTGAAGGTTTGAAGGTAAAGTATGATTCGGAAGTAAGCTTCGTAAACGGAAAAAGATTGTATTATGGTAAACCAACCCGACTTAAACATTCACATATTTAAGCTGAGTTGTTGTGTGACCCGAAATCGCTCATGCTTGTTGTGATTAACAGATGTCAATAACATTAAACAATCAATGGGGCACAAACCAGTTGATATAGGTACACATGAAACGTAATGACAAGTCAGTTATTTTTAATCTTATTGTTTATAATCAATGCTTAACTACAATCCCACCTGATGCTAACCGGCGATGTAGTCTTGGTTGGTAAAGCGCACTTTCTTAAAAAAAGCTTATTCACTCTTGACTTGAAGACAACCCCCCACATTGTTATCCAACGGAAACATCAAAAACATGAAAAGCTATTAAGTATATTATTATTATTATTATAAACACGATATTGCGTTGCAGCGCAAATTGAAATATACACGACGGCTCCGTAGCCTAGTTGATAGTGAACCTGTCTGCGAAGCGAGGGGTTCTGAGTTCGATTCCCTGCAGGAGCAGATTTTTATATGATAGATTCTTTGGTCTTAGGTATTGGGGGTTAGTGATGAGTTACATATATCTGTAGTCCATGTCACCAGCGATACAATTTAATTTCCATGATCATTAAATGTTATATGAGTCTATGGATCTTCAATTCAATGAAGTCTTTGTGGAGCCGGCTACACATTTTTAGAGGCGACCATCTCAGTCCTCAAGGGTAGCAATACATCTGCGACTGAATTATAAAAAGACTCTTACTAACAACTACTAACTGGACGATTACAAACAATAACTAACATCACTAACTTTCACTAATAGTCCCTGTCCGAGTCCTCATACGAGTACCTACTTACTAACAAACTAACCAGCTAATGTTTTAACACCGTCCGGACTAACCGGACTAACAATCCCAGTCCCGATTTGAGTCTTGTTCTAATTCAGTCATGGGCAGCAGCGGAAGGTAGTGCTATATGCTTGTTTACAACCTTAATTTCATAAAAAAAAACGAACAAGAAAGAATTTTTATATCCGTTAATACCTTTTTGCATAAAAAAATCGTAAAGTTTTATAGCGATGAGTACCGCAATCGTAATCAATACATACATAAATAAGGAAATTGAATTAATATTACTTCATATTGCATAAGATCCGTGAAGAATTCGTGAAAGAATTTTCGGCACCGTTGTCCACGCCCAAGGACAGCTGTAGTCTTCGAGTTTATAACAAAGTCTTGAAACTTTAGGGCTGGTGAAAGATAGCGTGAAAATATACAATAAAATCCATCGCATACTCAATTGTTATAGAATTATCTATTCATGATTAGTTTGGATGATACTTTTCATACATCAACCAACATTATTATTATAGGTACCAATACAGAATATTTAGTTTAGGTTTACCTTCAAACTTGAAAAGCATGTATTCCATAAATTTTTAATCACTTTCAAGTTAATCAACAAACAGTTATCCAGATTAAAAAAGTCAATGTGCAATTTTTACTAGCCCTTTTCCCGCGTACATAAACGCCACGTCCTCCCATAAAAGCAGTGGGTTGTGACTTGAGTGGAGCGTCAATTTATTCTTGAAATTATCCTGTCGCATGCACTTAAGCTCGCAAGTAGGTATGTTTCAAACGAATCGGTGTAATTTTCAGATGTCGATGGTAATTTTTATGTATTAATTATACGCCGAAATACAACCTGAATTTGTTATTAATTTATGCGTTCTCGGAGTTCCTCTTGTCGCGCATCATTGGTACTTGCCACCTGCCCGGGTTATGTATGCGGCTGCCATTTCTACATGTTAACTCATTTTATTTGTATATTGACAGATTATATCTCTTTGACAAGTAACTAGATAAGCAGGTTGGTGTTTCGAAGTGTGCTTGATATCGGTAATAACGTTGACCTAGGTATCAAAGCTTCGTTCACAGCACTAGCGAAATATAACCTACAGATTGCAATGATCACAGTTGAAGTTGAGTAGAGAATTGTGTTTTCTATCGTCAAAATTAGGCGTTAGACTTTTGCACAGGAGGATTCTGAATCGTCCTGTTCAGAAGTCTAACGTTCCGACTCCAACCTCTTAGCTATCCCTACTCAGATTGACATAGAAAAGGCCAATTTCGGTTGTTTGTTCCGGTTTATCAAAGCATTCTTAAATTTTAACATGTCATTAAACAAACCGTAAACTAAGCCAGATTCAGATAAGCAGACCTCCTCAAATACATTTCAGATAATATGAAGGTATACAAATTGCCTCATATCATTACCGTGATCAAGTCATCGCGTACTTTAAATTGAGTAATTTTTTTGTATTTATTGAAGGAAGATCGCTGGGCGACCCCATCATCCCGTCCAGAAAGAAGCAAAACGTATAATTACTACAACATAATCGGAACAAAACAAAATTCTAAATTTTCGCAAGGTCCAAAACAGTCCTACACAGCATCTTGGTCTCTTTGGACATGGAAGATGCCAAAACTGTTTTACCTTGAAATGGTAGCAAAACCTGGCACTTTTCTCTTAATCAAACACGTAACATAGATGTCAACATTAAAAAACCTAACTTTAAACATTATTTTGTTTTAACCAGTTTTATAAATGTATTCATTCGATGTATAACTTCAATAACTTAGCTTGATCCCGTTAAGGGAAGTGGTTCAAATTTCACTTGCTCGATTTGAACCGGAAATATACAAACATGGTCAGTTAAATTGATTTTTATTGATATAATAATAAGAAACGAGTTTGCAGTCCACCTGGTCTACACCAGTGAATCTACTCTCGTTACAGCAACCTGTGGCTTTCTGTAACAAACAATTAATATGGCTATATAGTTTTAATGGAGATCAGACAAATACTTCCTGTCTTACGTTATCGTAGATAGGTTCAATGCTCGAAATTAAATTCAAGTTTTTCGTTTGATAACATTTTAAAACAGACAAACAAATAAAATTGATAGAAATTTCTGTTATCACTTATTCTCAGTCTTAAACAATTTTTTTCAAAATTATGCATTGTACAGACATGCGAAACTTTCATTTTTGTTATTATATATATATATATTGTCAAAATATGTACTTAGTAAGTACTTACTGATCGTCAGAAAAAATAATTAAAAGCTTAAGCTTCTTGATTGATTTGAAATAATATTTTCTTGAAACACTATTTTTGAACCAACAGCGGATTTTTCCTCAACGAATGGTTCCATGTTTGTCAAAAAGCATATGTACCTACCTATGCCCATATATTTTGATCGGACACAATGAATGTAAAGTAGCAGGAAAAGTGTTACTATTTTTCTTTATAAGCTTAAGTTTATTTGGCTCTCAATTACATAATGAGTATCATTTCATTTTACGGCTTTCCATACACATTTATGTATATGTTACTATAAAGCGCAAAGATATACTAAATAAACCTCGAGAACAAAGAACCTACGTTATTCATAAATTCATAAGTATATATAATGTTTCGTAACATATTTTTTTAACTTTTCTTAAAAAGAAATATGTACAATCTTCCATATACCTATATATTAACAAATTGGATTTATTTAAGGGGGTTCTAAGAAGGGGGCACGTACAGTTCAATACCAGGGCAGATGTACGTTGACACCTGCCCTCCGACAAGCTACCTCCCTCTCTTCACCATAACATAACTCTACATCCATCTCATTCTAATAGCTACTTTTATGAATAGTTAATTACGTACGTTGCCAATCAAGAAAATAAATTAAAATGTACGTATATATTATAAAATCAATGCCTTGAGTTTCCTATCCAAATGAAATATGTTGCCAACAAATTTTATGCCGAGCCTATCTCAATATATTCTGCGTATTAATTAAGTTAGAAGGTACCTTCATTAGATTAAAATATCGGTCCGTTTAGCATATGTGAATCCGAATCATATGCAGGTGTTTCTACCGTAATTACAAAATACAGAGCTATAAACTTAAATTTCAAATTTTGTTACGTATCGTCCATAACAAATAGTTTGGAATCAGGGAAACTGCTCTCGTACGCTTGTTTAAACGCAGATGTTGAAAACTAGTGGGGCTACGAGCTTGTATATTTCAAAGTGGAATTAATTGCAACCACACTAATTCACGTTTTGCGCGTCATAGACTCGGCAAGATTTAGAATAGGATGAGTTAAAATATACTGAGTAGTACGTTTAGAAATTGGTCGGTCGCGGTCAGCAGTCGATAGGTGACTGCAAAAGTTTCTTTATCATTTCCGTGCTTTGGAAGGCACGTAAATCAGTGATTCCAGGTTGGTAATTGTTTAATAGCAGCCATTTAGCAACGTCGGAGGCTTTCGGGTGTCAAAAAAACTTCAAAACCAATAATGGCCCACTACTGAGCACGGGTCTCTTGTCATACATTATCTGAGGAGTGACTCTAGTGCGAATTGGTGGAGGAGTTAGTGGTCAACTCAAGTGTCGGAATTTTTTATGCCTAGAAAGAATTTTTGCTACTACCGGTCACCCATCCACCTACCGACCGTGCCCGCTGTTGTTTAACTCAGTGCATCACTTACGATCGACGCAAGCCGCCGGGTTATGAGCGCTTCATATAACTTTAATGTTGCCACGCTCTAGCTACGGACTTGTTTTCATTATGTCGAGTGTAGACCTTCGTAGACCTTTGAATAGAATCACTACTAGATTTTTCTAATGGAATGTGCCTTCCGTATACCATTTGTAGCGACAGGTATCTATGCATAATTATGGTATTTGCGAAATGTCTAAGTACTTTATTTTCAACTACTTATACTAAGTACTTTTTTATGTAACATTTTCACGGTGTCAGTAGAATATTGTACTGGTAGCGCAAACAAGCGAAAATTAAAAAGAAGGGGATAAATGCATTTATGCTACTTTTGTTGTTGTTAAATTTTGACTCGCATAGTGAGTAAGTTATTGCCTAATCAATTAATTTTGCCAATAAATTAGTGAAACCTTGAATACCTGCTTTTGTTTGAAAGGAATGATAGGTTAATGGTCTCAGACGTTATCATTATTTAATGGTCGTTATGTTGAAATCCTTTCGGTGGCACAATCTTCAACACTTGGGATAGTCAACTAACCACCAACCTACACTACCATACAAGCCTCGGTTGTAGAAGAATTCCGTGACTTATTACGGAACTTGACGATTGTTCAAAGATGTGTGAGATTCAGATTCAAGTCACCAACCTTTTTTAGAAGCCCTAAGAAAAATGATTCAAAATATAATTATGGTACAACTTTCGCGGTCGTATTATTATGACTTTTTGTGCAATTATTTAATTGTCTTGTGTTCGCATAAAACAATACATGTTTTACAAGCTACTGTGTTTTTATTTTTTTTGTGACAGCAACAAAATGCGTATTGTATAAGTATATAAACATTTCAGTATTTCAAAGTAGATCAACAGCTTAATCATAATATATAAATATTAATAAGACATCCGGCTCTATATGTTTCTTATGGCGCGTAGTTTCAGTAAGCCGACGACTTGGGCAGGTGCTATTCGGGCGCACACTTCTTTCATTATAATTAATACCAATGTCGCGTGTGCACATTCTTTCTCGATAACGCCTCGCCGTAATTAAGGTTCGGTTTAAAACTGGCAAACTCGTCCATCGACGACGCGCGCGCGCCACGCGCCGGGTCCCTACCAAACGTTTAACGAGAATTTCGCTTCCAACCTCGTTTCACCGCATATCATATCAGATTATATGACACAAAATATCGAGTTTGTTTATTGGCAATCAGCGTTCGACGTTTATTTATACCGACGCTTGGTAATTTTTGTTGAGTTTACGAGTCTTGGTTCCGTAGCGATAATGTCATTAAAAATTATACAACAGTCCCTTATATAGAAGAAACAATACTAATTACCATCCATTTAAGGCTCTTATCTCAGAGCTAACGAGGTGTCGTAAAAGTATAAAGTATTGTGTGGCACTCGATTGTTCGTAGCCGAAATGAGGTTGGGTCATTTATTGATCCCCACCCCCATATCCTAGGAACATGTAGTTGATATATAACCTATTAAAATGTAACACGTAAACAGCTAATTAGTCTTTATAAGTGGACTATAAGTATAATCACAACAGCACTTTTTCTATTATTTGACCATAAGGTCGAAAAGGACACCTATAAAGTTACCTACTGCTACAGACTACTACTGACAGACGTTACTTTCTGACTTTAATTTAATTTAACCTAACCTAAACTAATTTATGACATCTAAATGTTTATATTTTAAATGATTATATAAAAAGAAAAGTAGAAATGTGCATCGGATAACACCGCTTCCCGGATAGCATAAATACATAGCTTATGTAACCCCGCTCCGCGAGGTACTTTGTTAGGTATAGGTATATATGTATATAGGTAAGGCTTATAAGCATCCCAATTTCTCGCATAATGCAACCAACCAAGTAGCCGTGTTGAACGGTGAATGACCGAATTGGTCACGAAAATAAATAAATAAATTCATCTGTAACTTTGGTAAATAATAATATAATTATATACCAGTGTATCGATAAACTTCACTTCGGACATTCACGGCAACATAGACAAATATGGATCCATATAAGGAGCGGCTTAATTTCAATTCATCAGTTGAATCCTGTTGTGTTGAATGTTTCAAGGATCTCTCGTCGCAGTCATAATAAAAGGTATATCGTCCAGTACCATTTAATGCGGGTTCAAATTAAAGGAAATATCAACAACCAATCTTGTTGTTTTATCGGTGATGTGATTATACAAATAAAAGCTGTGCCCAAATTTGATTATCGGCCAGACTTGACGCGCAAATCCAGATAAATTACCGCTGTCTACAGCTCTTAATTGTCTCACTGATATTTGTCTTATCTTATACAGGCACTAAAATAACCAACTTACATAATTAAAAATAAAGAAGATAGATTTACTTTTCAACGTTTTTAGGGTTTCGTACCCAAAGGGAACCCTATTAATACGCCTTCCCTGTTTGTCTGTCTGTGTATCACAGGGCTCTATCTCTTGGACGGAAATAGGTATACACCTGAAATTTTCAAAGAATGCATGCTTCGATCGCATAGTGAGAATAAAAAAATAAAAATGTCAATCCCCGAACGGTGTCCCCATTCAAATTGCCTACATTAAGAAATGGGTATTTCAATATTCTATTTTGTTATATTATATGACCAAAGAATAAATGCTCGGTAGTAAGGAATCCTACATGTGCGAGTCCGACTCGCACTTGACCGACTTTGTTTCAATCATGGATATGGATGGATAAATTTAACAATATATTTTTTAACGCAAGGTCATGTTTGTTTCAAACGGCATATAAACAAAAAGAGAAAGACGTCTCTTCTTGTCTTTGAGTTCTTCCAAACAAAAACCAGGGGCTGTCTCCAGACGATTGTTGATCAGTCTGGTCGACCATGATTTCAATACTAAATTGAATCACAGTGTATCTTGGTCACGATCAGTCGTCGCCCGTCGCCGATCGGATACGTCGTGTCCACGTCACATTGTCCGACAACTTCAGTCGTAGGTGTTCCAGCGATACGATGTCTCGATAACCCTCCTTCACTGTTTTACAAACGTCCGTGACAACACATTTGCATTTCGGCTGTTGGACGTGAGAATTCTTACCGAGATTCAGATTACAGTCAGTGTTTAAATCACTTTTTCAAAATTGTTTTGTACTTCAAATTATATGTGTAGTAGGTACTACGATAGGTATGAAAGGTATTCGATAAGCTACGAGGAATAATTTAAATACGTATAAAATTGTCACTCGCGAGCATTGTTGTTAGAGTACACTTATTAGAACAGTATTAAATGGATTAAACCTCACGATTTGGTTGCAGAGGGTTACTACCCTCTGCAGCATCATCATCGGAATTCTAGAATATTAGACTATATTAGTAATGAGAATTATCTAGTAAAGGCTGAATTCACCTTTTAAGTCAATAGCCAACATACAAGCAGATAATCCAGCTGGAGCACCCGAGAGATCACCGATGTATTGCCAACCTAGAAAGAAGGAAGAAAGAAAATACAGGCTCTGAAGCTCGTAGCCGGACAGGACAAATCGTTTGGCCACTGACTCAAGCACGAGAGTCATAACTGGCATGCAGTCCTTCAGCTGTACCAGAAAGAAGGAGCCGACTTGTGTCCTCTTACAATACTCTGGTATGCTGGCATGGGATCGGGGTCCGAGTTCTAGACTGTTCCAATAAGGTACTATTTCACCTGCTTTTTTAAACATTTCGTTCGTGAGTACAACTGTGCCGACGTATAAAACTGTGCGTTACTGTGGAGGGAATGAAAACAGCATATTTTATCAAAGTAAAATTCTCTCCCTTACAATGCAGTCTTTAGTTAGTCAGTCTCGTCCGAAATCAATATTAGATGAAGCTAGGCATTTATTGTTGTCGACCACGCTTGAGGTGAAATGTGAAAAGGGAAATATTCTCTATATTAATGTTTAATATCACCCTTTGACGTTGCGATGAATAGGAGTCACTCAACAAATCGTTAATCAAGCGTTATTGGATACGAATCAGGTAGTTCTTTTGTGTGATCGATGTCGGCAAGCTTTTACGCGATGATTTATAGACTAGCGTAATTTTTAAATATGGAATTAATGTGAGATATTTTAAATAGTAACGGCAACTAGTAGTCAGGTGAGCTACCGATATCTTCCTTGTCGTAGGTGTTCGGAATGCATTCGTTTATTATAATATGCTAAATAATATGTTTGGCTATTTGCTTGTATGAGCTTAAAGTATTAAAACACAAGTTTATTATTCTTTTCCATGTCATTAAATTAAAAGATTTAAACATTTAAACAAAATTAATTTTGATATTCATTTTATAATACATACATTTTCATCAATGATAAGTTGCCGTCATCAATCGTTATTCCTGTTTAAATTAACACATGTAATATAACATATAACATGTAATTTAACATACATAGGTATATAATATAACGCTTAAACATTCATATCCCCGCACTATGATTCTCTGTGTCGCGGGTGGTATGGACAACATAAATAAGACATCATTAACCCAGGAACCAACATCTGTCACATAAATATCTGCCCGGGAATCGAACCGGGACACTTACTACTAAGCTACGAGATCGTCATGGAATAACGTTTTTTAATTATATCTGGGAAAACTATTATTAAACACAAAAGTGTGTAATCGTTTTTTAATTTAGTTTACGTAATTTCGTTTTTGAATAATTGCTAATGCAAATAAACAAAACTCAGTCTACTCCAGTCCCATTGTCCCACACTAGTGAAGCGGAACTACAGATGACACGTTTCCCATCATCAGGACCCCACTCCCACGATGTGCCATCTCCATTTGATGTAATTGTTTTATTTACAACATAATTGTTCGAATAACGAGTGTATGTCCGCTATTCCGCTTCGGAATTATTGAGCCCACTTAATGGGTAGGTAAATCAAGATCATAAACACTATATGTACCGTTAGAGTCATGCTAAATATTGATTTAAATAGCAATCGCTAGTGACCCCGCCTACTAAATTATTGTCGTCTGATCGGGGGTTTTTATTTGTCTAAATTGCGTGCCTTACGATACAGGAAATTCTAGCACGAAAAACTGTGCCTATTCCAAATAAATTTTATTATTAAAAAAACTATTTTGATTGATGTTTTAAAGATGTTTTAATTTTAATTGATTTTCAACATATTAAATTAATTTCACGGTCGCTTTATGTTAATGCGGATTTAGTTGGAATATGCTGGCCAAAATGTAGTAGGTATAACAAAAAGGACGTCCGTAAATTATCAACATATATAATTTTTTTAAACATTTATTGTTTTGATTAGAAATAGTTTAGGTAGTTCGACTCCTACACGTACCTACTACTAATTTTACAAACACACAAGACTTAGGTAGGCCTTCTGAATCGAAGCTAAATATTTATTTTTAAAATTAAAATATAATTAAAATAAGTACCTACCTATAATCAAATAATAAACCGATTTATACGTGAGTGATGATTTCCAATTTATTGATAGATGTTATTTAATTTTGCCTATACGTAACTTGTAAACTATGAGGTTTATGAAATAAGTATGTCAATCTATTCGTAACCTTCACAAATTACAGAAGAATTTAAATTGTCATTTTTGCATATTATTATTGAAATGTAGACAGCAAACAAGTCAAAGTACTATAACATAATCAACAAGGTCAAAAATTATTAATTAAAAAAAACAACTCCCAATTATTTTCTTACGGGAATATCTTATCCTGTAACTCGTTTCTATTTTCAATAATTTAATATATTAATAACAAAGTTTTTTTTCCCTATATATAAAATTTCTTACTCACAAATTTAATCTGTATATACCTACCTAAAAGTTATAAATTAAGTAATCAAATCCGCATTTCTATGACTAAAGAAGCAATACATTACATAAACCAGTACCATTTATATTGGTACTATATCGGTACCAATAATTTGATAAGCCTAGAAAATTTATTGCACCTCGTAAAGCTCCTCCGAATGTTTAAAAATAGAGAAATCTTCTACTTGTGTGGTACTCCGATCCTATATAATTCAAACACAATGACTTCAAACTTATCTTTTTCTCGCTAATGCTTGTATTGACTTAATCATAAGGTATTTAAATCATTGAGTGTTACATATTGGTCTCATTTAACACTATAGAAAATGTCTATTCAATACCCATTGTTAAAACTCACAAAGTAACCGATACAAAACAACGAAGCGGTAGGTATATACGTTACAATAACTTATATGATTAATCTATTTTTATATTTAACGTAACTGCCCTCGCTTACCCACGTTTGAAAGAACTTTTATCGGGGATTCCTTTAATTGTCTATTTTATTTGTAAACTTAATTGAAACAAAACAAATGATAAAAACAAAATTTTAATGTTACCCGAAGCTTACAACAATATATGAATGAAAACTGAATCCAAATCTGTTAAGCCGTTGCTGAGATTAGTGGAAACACATAGAGATAAAAGGTAAAAAATCTAAAAAAGATTGTTATAGGTCCTATTGTACATTAACACATTTAATAAAAATATTTTATTCATATTACACTTTTAGTTTTTCTTAAATATATTTAGGTTATGTAAACACATCGATCAAGTAGGTAGAGTTCTATTGTAAGTACGATGTGATCGAATGATATAAGATGAAGATTATTTGTAGATAGTTGTTATTATTCTCGTATTCTTTTAAATTGTTAATCAAATACAATGCAACCCAAAACCCCACCTTGTCCTTATCAAACTCAAATATGATGAAATCCAAATCGGTTTTTATTTACTTTAATAAAATTCAAAAAGGCGCCCCTCGATGACTTTTAACTTACCATTGTATAGACAAAATGAATATCAGATGTTAAAGGATCATTACGAGAGTAACCGATCGTCTACAACGGGCCCTCCCCTCGATAACTCATGCAGCCCTAGTACACCACCTCTGACCATTCATTACACGTAGTAATAGCAAAAGGTACAAATCAGCTATTCGGAGCCATTAGCACCTCCCCGCAGGTTATATCCGGTTAAAATCACGGGGTTCAACCCCACCTTATCTGACCAACACATTACTAAAAATAATTTAAATCCCGCGCAAGATAACAACCGCTTTTTGTTATTGAAACTTTCAAGTAAGCTTAATCAAACCTAATATAAAAATAACTAAATAAAAAGAAATAAACCTAATAAAAAGAAACTAAACCGCATTCTTTACTGAAACACGATACCTATTACCAGCTAACTGTCTACAAAACACTACAAGTGGTAATTAAGTGTTGAATAATCATATTAAAGAGCAATAAAATATTATTCGAACGCGATCAACAAAGCGAGACAAATCGGACGAGAGTTATTCTAATAGTCTGTATCCATAATGGTCGGCCTATTCTCGATCAAAGCGCGACCTTGCTTTGAATGTCTCGATGGCTTTAAAGAAAGGGGTCAACAAGCATCAGCTGTGCGGTGTCTATTACACGCAATACAATCCAAACAAAAAATACGAGATGTGTAATCATTAATTAATATTCAAATAGGTAATTCATTAACATTATCGGTTTAAATTAATCAAACGCTATGTGAATTCCGAAGGTTTTCCTGAGTAACTCGGATACTCGGATACTCGGATATCTGTAAAATGTTAGAGATGGTGATAAATAAGCAAAAATTCCCATGCTCCGTTACGCTAAGCATTACGCTATCATCGTAAATCTCCGATATTAGGCATGCACGTATATAAAAACTGTCGCTTACGTGTATCGCGGTGATGGGTTGAAATGGGTTTTAATATTTAAAAAAGCATAATTATGTTGTTCAGGGAACCAACGGAGGATAATTATGATGCAGGTTATGTTACGGTTAAATCATACGCTGCTGCCTCTTCTGCTTGTATGACCACCCGACGTCTAGTCTTTTAAAGTAAACAGTTTAATTGCAAAAAGCAATCTCTCTTGTATCAAATTATTTAATTAAAAAATCTTTTATTAGACCAATATTAATGTATGAACGTTTTGTGTTTATTGTTTCACTTTAATTCGATAATATGTTATGCGAGCCTAAATATTACGTATAATTAAAAATAAAAGCGCTATACTAGGATTCCCTGTGTAGAGGGCGACATTGACAAAACACAACGACATTGACAAACAAGAACGCACACACCCAGACCGAAACTTAATTCAAATTTCCGCCTCGCTGGGAATTGAGCCCAGGACTCTGCGAACAGAAGTTCGGAATGGATTACATTGCGCCATACGGTTCGTTAATATTAGAATGTTAATTATTCGGAGTGTAGAAAAATCAGATAGTCATAACCTGACACACGTATCGGATCTTATCATAGTTTTGAACTATGGCCTCAAAACAAATATAATATATGACTATGAATATGGTATGATATGAATATGATAATGGATATGGAATGAAGGAAATCAAATGTAACACATATCAAATAAAATAACTGCTTTAGATTTATATATCGATAATAAGTGCACTAAATTAATGCAAGCAGATGTAGCAATAACTTTTTTGGCCATTTGCATACAAAATATAAGATGGAGTGATCCCGTCAGTATTAATAAATACCATTACTGCATACGACACTTGTGTCAAATTGGTTCATCAGCATGCTGACTCGTGACAAGCCGACTGACAGTTCGGACGTTCAAAGCCAAGCTCCGGTGGCCCTTACGAAATCAAAGCTCTATCGACAGCAACCGGTTGCAACAACAAAAAACAGATTTCCACTTAAAATAAACCTTAATGTCATGAATCGGTAACCAATAATCCTAACTGATGCAACCGATACAACAAACTTTAGGGATAACATTGTGATAAACACCGTTACAACGTATCCACCCGTTGGATAATATTTTTAAGAAATAACTTAACTCGATGCCGTATTAAGATAGTTCGGACGCGATAACGTCCCTAAGAGGATTGATTTATTTGTAATTTGCCCATCAGTAAATCTATAATGCCATTTTAACGTGAGAAATGTTCTTTAAAACTTTGACATACTGTGTGCAATGCATAGAAAAATCCAATGTTATTTTATATTCCGCATTAGTGGTCAAACAAAAAACTGGGCACGCGTTGGCCGTTCCGAGGCGAGCCCGCTCCCCTATGCACCTCGCCAGGTACGGACCCGTACGTACAAAGGGGAAGGGATGATGGAAAATAATAGGGGAAGAGAATTTTAAAATTTATATTTTTTTGCATTCGACGCAGGTGATATAACGCGTGCGCGTGCGCCGTCGGCTCACTTGTGCGTGAAGCTTCGCTGCCGCCACTCGCCCTCGCGTATCGAAAGCTCCCACGAAGCCTCCCTACCGCGGCTAGTGCTTTTCGGATCGCCGTGCGGACCGGTTGTGCGCGTTATCTTTATCTCGTGATCGCCCGCGTAAATACGTAAAATGTTGCAAGAATTACAACTCGTTCAAGGTCAAACGAACTACGTCGTCGTCTCGTCCGGGTATCCTTCCGCTACTGTTACGAAGACGCCGGCTGAAAAAAGGGTTGTACCTATCGCTCCAGCTCCTGAAAAAAACTATGTTACTCACGATACGCCGCCGAGTTTGCAATATAGGAAGAAGGTGCATTTCAGAACGAATCCTTACACTGGCCCTCAAGCTGCCTCTATCGCCAGAAGGAACGCCCGTGAACGTAATCGTGTTAAGCAAGTTAACGATGGGTTTAATGCTCTTCGGCGGCATCTACCAGCTTCAGTGGTCGCCGCCTTGTCGGGCGGTGCAAGACGAGGCTCCGGCAAAAAGCTCAGCAAAGTCGATACCTTGAGGATGGTTGTCGAATACATTAGGTATCTACAGCAACTGCTGGACGAAAGTGATGCCGCATTAGGCATAACAAGAGACGAGAATAGAGAAAATATACCCAGTAATAATGCGCAATCGATGACATCAATGGACATGGATGATGGATTTTTCTACGGAAGCAGTTCTCCCTGTTCAGAGAAACCTGACTCTCCGGCACCCTCTGAATGTTCCTCGGGTGTGTCGTCATCTTACTCCGCTGTCGACCGTTACGAAGTGACGACACAGCAAAACCTGGGTCCTATGGATGAGGACGAGCTACTAGACGTCATTTCCTGGTGGCAGCAGAAATAGCAATCATGTAAGTATGTTCAAATGAGATAAAAATCTACCACCAGCAAAGTCTTAACATTCCGCAACAAAAGCGGTCAAAAACGCCTTCTGAAATTTTACCAGTCTTAAATATTGTTTTCTATATTCAAAACTCCTCATTCGTCTAAAAATTTATGCTTTGTATTCCATTCTAATAATTGTTTGTTTTTCTTTACAGGTAATTAATATGCTGAATCAATTATGGATAAATCCCTCCGAGACACTGTGTGTAGTGAAGACTAAAAGACTCTTAATATTTCTAGTCAAACGTTAGTGCCTTAGTAAGATAGATGTAAGTTTTACGAAGTTAAAATACACTTTAAAATACACTTGCAATCGTTATCGGTACTTTGTTACCCGTTACTGGGCTGTATAGTTACACTTATGTATTGTTATATAGCCAATAATAGTATTGTAAATAAAACCTAGATATGTGATGCCCTAAATAAATTATTTATTGAATAATATTGAGTTGCCAGTGTTTATTTATTGGCATTATTTTTTTCCTACTATCGATTGACGATAGGTCAGCGAACTTATTTTTGAAATAATGATTTACATGCATACAGGATGATCATCCTTGACATAATTCATGGAATTATTTTCTTGCTTAGCATAGAGTAAAAAAAAACATTATTACTAACATTTACACAATAACTTTTAAATTTTTTACACAAACTTATTTATTACGTAACTGATATAACGTTGTTACTTATACTGAGATCAAAGCAATATACATAATTATAGCAGCATACACACAAACATTCCATCCACTATTAAATCATCAAGACATCCTATAGCAACTTTAAACGGAACCTGCCTTTGTCCTGTAAAGCTCCATCCATCCTGAATGCCCTCAATTACTCCTTATGCTGCACGCTGTTGAGCAATGAACGAATCTAGCGCCAGGTCACTCCTTCTAGAAGTCGCGGGGTGGTGGAGTAAGCATAACATCCTCAATGTATTCACATTCGCAGAAGGTAAATAGGACCCTAATGTATTTTATAAATATTTCACAAACTTTTTGGTCCTAAAACGCTAGTCGCGTAATTTGTCATTTATAACTAATTAATCGAATTCATTATTAGTCCCATCGTAGAAAGTAAAGGTTGACTTGTTGAATATTTTAATCAAAGAAAAGCCTTCTGTATACCAATAAATTAACATTAGTTGCCAAAGTTCATAAGCTTTTCGGTATTTTAAGGGCCCCTTTTAAGCATCCGCTACCAGTTCTTTTGACATTAGCCGCTAATA
The DNA here is from genome assembly GCA_905404295.2 of Ochlodes sylvanus. NCBI lineage: Eukaryota > Metazoa > Arthropoda > Insecta > Lepidoptera > Hesperiidae > Ochlodes > Ochlodes sylvanus. The sequence continues at coordinate 9,211,427 of FR990130.1, read as the reverse complement.
AATTGGACTCTATCTAGCTACAGATTTTGACATCAAAGAATAATTAAAGCGAACATACAGCTGCAACATACAGCCGTCCGAAGGTCTCCGACATGGCTTAACGTGGTTTCAACAAAATATTTTCTTAAACATTAAGTAGTGCAGGAATACTGGAAAATCAAATTAGAGCCTGTGTTACAAAAACTTAATAACATACTCAAAGCAAGCAAATTTATTATCTAAACAAAGATAAAAATAAGGTTGGTGGAAAAATCAATTTACTACTAACAAAAAAATATCTACCTAAATAAACAATTTTCTAGACGTTTTATAAAACTATCATAACACCTGAGATGATTGAATAAGGTACGCGTAATATTAGTTGTAAATAGAATACATAATTACATAATTATTTAAAAATAATCAATTTGATCACAGCATAAAATAAAAATAAAAAATAAGTTGCCTAGGATCGGCTTCGCGAGAATACATTTTTATTTTTACTTAGTTTTGCTCACTTAATATATGAAAAAACTAGCTTTCATGTTAGCTTTATTGAAGGAATATAAAATAAGTAGACGATATCGTCTCTTTTTTTGCCTGAACAACTACATTATTTATCATAAACGACTCGTCGGCGCATGGTTACCATGCCGGACTAGCCGAGGTGGGTTCGATACCCAGTTAGGCGGAAAGAATGTGTTGTCGATCTCGGGGTGCGTCTTTATTTGATGTCCATGGCACCCAGACATGCCTAAGTATATAGCGTTACCTATTTATTTAGAATAACGAAAATTACTAGAACGAAAATTATTTTTGTAAGTTGATAAAATACATTTTTATTCACTTCGATTACAACTCACGTGTGTCAAGGGTTAAAATGATTTTATATAAGATTGTTATTATCATTTGTGTGTCATAAATCATAGCTGCCCACATGTAGAGAATTAGCGGAGAAGCGAGCGCAAGGAAACATTTCCTAAAACAACATAAAAAATACCTCACACGAAACCAATCAACCATTATTATACGACAGGGATGGGGGTAGATTCTATTAATTTATAACCAATGTGGGTGGATAGACTGACATTATTTTTTTATAAGTCCCAAAATCTGCTTGAATAACTGTAATTTTGTGTTTTATTACCCTGGGACATAACTTTGTTGAATGAGCATAGAAGTATAAAAAAGGTATTATTTATTTCGCAGTAACTACAATGCAAACAGTTTTGACCCACTTTTAGGAATAGGATGTTTTTATTTGTATGAAGAAAGACTGGAAATCAATACACCATGGACGAGTATTTGTAGCTACAAAGTTACATAGTATGTAAAGTAGTATACATTTAAGGATTAAGCTGACTTTTTCACTTAGGTATTAATAATGTTACAAGTCCTTTTTCAATAGTGTTGAGCCAACTGAGCAGCCAAGAAGCAAAATTAATATTTTGTATTGTACGATGTCGTTTGTAGGCAAAGAGCAATTTATTAATTTTAGGTACTCATTAAAAGTTTATAGACAGATAATAACAATGTACCTAGTAACACTAGCCTAGGTCGGTAGGAAAATCTATACTAGATGCACATGTATGTAACAAGCTTGTGTGCACAATTAATTGAAAACGATTAAATGTTTGAATCTCTGAAAACGACAGTAGTTATTTAGTTAGTTAGTTAATTGATCGAGCCGTTTCGGAACAGTTCGACCACACCTGGATACTAGAATTGTATATATCTTATCCTTTTCCCTTTTTCATACATTACCACATGTAAAATTCGACTTAATCGGTACATACATTGACAAATTAATTTCTGGAAGCGTGTGACCGGCTGAGGCTTCAGATCGTTATTGTTTTGATAAAAAATGACATGCCATGAAGGCATCTGATAATAAGCGTGGGCGGGGTCACAACAAAAGAGGAATTGGTTAACACCACAAACACAATACGGGCTGAAGTTTTGATTCGGGTGTAAAATTAAGTTTTCTAACATCGGTCTCCCTTTGTCTACGTTTCTTTGGTTTTTTTATAAACATCCCGGACACCATTTATAATATTGTTTGTTATTCGAATTGACGGAAGATTACTGTTTACAAAAACTTAATTTTTAAAGACATTTAGGGTTCAATTTGCCAAAAAAACAATCATTGTTATTTTAATATTTTCAATGTATAACAAAAATATAGGCACGTTTTTCTAAGATGACGGTAGATGATCAAACGAGAATCATTCAGAGATTACAATTGGGCTCTATGATCAATATTCCTTATAACCCATGAAATTTTTGCAAGGCAATTTCCACCTAGTAAATTTTCTACCTATGTATATTATGTAGATTTGTTTCGAAGAAATTATGTAGAACTCCTATAACCCGTCAAATGTTTCATACACGTGTTGGTGGTCGGTCGAAGAACCAAAATTGGCAATGCACCGGTGGTGTCTTAGGTGTTACCGACCATGTCCATGGATGAGTAAATATGTTACTTGTTAGTCCACTAGTTATGTACATTAAAATAAAATAATTTACCAAAGAGATAAATTAGGAACACGAGTAAAATTGGGATGCCCTGTGGCAGTAACTAATATACAAACCTCTAGGTTAACAACTTCGATAAAATATTCATTTAAATATCGAAGTATTATCCGAACATAACATTTTCTAAGGTCGTTTACCCCCACCTAAGTCAAGCTTTGATATGTTCATCAGACAGCACGTAGGTGGTACTAACGCGACATAAAACCATCCAGTTAAAGCGTTAAGTAAGTGTGAACTTTAAGTTTTATCGTAGTAAAACAATTAAAAAGAATGAACCTGGCCTTACTGTGTCTATAAATGAAAACTTGAAGGAGCTATCGCTGCAACTTCCTGCGCTCTCGGTTTCGTAGAGGCTTTTAGGAAGTTTATCTTGCTAATGATGTTTTACGACGCTCCACTCCGTGTTATCACTCCCCGTCGCATACGGTAGCAAGTGTCCGTTTTCTTACTGGCCTTTTAAAATGAACTCTATCAATCTATGCTTAAGATCGCTAATTGTAAACAACATAACTTTATAGTACGATAGTACAAGCGGTTGTCCCTTTGTCGCGACTCGTATCTGAAATATAAATTAATTGACGGATTGTAGTAGCCAGACTCTGATTACGGACCTTTTTGTGCGACATCCGAACTCTTTTGTCACCAGCCTATCTCATCAATATGACGCCTACGTCTTCATTCACGTATTATCAGCAATAATAGAAAGGTGATTTGAAACTTCTTGATTTTTTCGAAGTGTAGATTACGACTGTCCTTTGTGTTCTATCAGCTATTTAATGACGGTAAGAATTACCTATGCTAACACTTATATAATTGTACGTATATAATACGTACGTATATAATAGTCAAGGAGTCTGTTATACGATGCTAAGTTAATCCATGACAACAATCCCATCTTATGTTATGCCTGCGAGATATGAGCGACGAACCATCAGGTTGTTACAAGAAACTAGCTAAACTAAACCAAAAAGTAGAGATATATGTACGATACGTCAGGGGCAACGTACCGTACCTATGTATATCTCTATTTTTCATATATCACGGTAACTCCAATTGAATATTTCGGGAGAACAAAGGCCGGCAACACGGCTGTCGGATGCATTAACGCCCTACTACAATAAATCCCGGAGGTCCGTCGCCAAAGGGCTAATTACTCTGAATATCGGTTGATATACTGTCTACTTAGGAGCCGTGATGTATGGCTGCACACAAAGGATCGGACGCCGCAAGCCCGCGGCAAATACACGATGCTACGATTATAAATAAGCATGTTTAGACCAACCACTGCCGACAGATCAGTTTGAGGGTCTAATATAAAAATTTGAGGTACTCCGTAATACCGTACTCCCGTAATTAAGGTAGCTTAAAGAAAAACGTTATCCAATATCGTCTTTGACGCTTCGTTCTTTTTTGTTTACTATCGAATGTATAGGATAAGGATAATCACTTTGATAAGTTTGTGTATGGTGTTAGTACGATCTAAGTAAATTATAGTATGCAGTATGAAAGAGTTATGCAGTGATTCTATTTATTAGATGGCCCGACAGAAGTCATCTTGAAACATAAGTATTATATTGACTTGAAGACACATTTTGTGCCATATCGATAGCAGCGCCACCTACCGGGTCCAACTTTCATCCCCTATTCCCTATTATTATTTAACACCCTTGAGTTAATTTTTTTACAAATGTTAAATGTCATATTTATTTATATCAAGCTCCTAAAAAAATAGTTTCACGAAATGAATACTATCTATTCGTTAAAACCCTTTCTCGCATTAGAAAGTAGCCTAATGTCCTTTTTCAGGCTCTAGAAGTCTATATTATCTGTGTACCAAATTTCATTTAAATCAGTTCAGTAGTTTTGGCGTGAAAGCACGACTTCGCATTTATAATATTAGTAAGGATTATCCCTCCTGAACCAGTTGAAAGTCCAAGGCCAATGACGATCACTAAATCGTAATAGGCACACACGTTTCACTCGTAATAGGCTTTACACTTACTACTAATACTTAATAGTAGGTTTGTGCACTTAATTATGTGTTATAGTAGTGGACTACAGGCGTCACTTTTTATCAAATGTTATTATAGTCAAGCATGAAATTATAATAAAATAACATATGACAAAAATGTACGCTGATAAAATATAAAAATAGATTTTTACAAACCCATATACAATGCAATCTTTAAAGTTTTGTTGTCTGTTACCACAATAGCGCATGATCTAGATTAGTAATGCATTTTGTCACACGAAAGAGTTAAACGCATTGTGTTCTGCACAATCGATGTATCCGCACATAAAAGAAAGATACCGTCAAATATGTCGATTTATAAAAACGTTATGAATGCGTATTCATAAAACTTATGATGACTGTTGTTAACGGCCGTTTTCAATAATCAAAATTATTAAATAATTTAAATTATAATAATTTCTATCTATACCAAATCTCTGGATTAGTTGTGACTTTTTGGCAACTTTGGGCACGGATCTTTTCTTGACACAACTAAGGATGCATATTCCACAAGTCTGGCGGTAGAACTTGCAATGTTTGTACGTTTTGTTACATAATATTTTAACTACACGACTACACGAGCCATATAATCCTCGGATCTGTAAACCAACATCTGAAACTAAATATATTCTACGAATATGACCTAAATCCGTCATCTCATACCAACTATTATGGAAATATAAAAAAATCACTGATAAAATTCTGGTCTACAAAAAATATGTTCCACAAATAATACAATAATCAAGTAGCCATACAAAGGCCTAATAGTAATAACATTAACCACACATCACAGTGAACTCATTTATTGACGTGCCCTTATCGCGATCGCATTGTGTGGTAAGTGCAGATAAAATGGTCAATACAAAAACAATAACGAACGGCTTATAAACCATAGAACGTTCTCGTATTTCTTTCAAGCCCTAATTGATTTTGACAACGGATCTGCTAAATATATTGCCTGTATTGACTTCCATGGATAAAGTAAATTTGTTGACCTTAAACTTTGATTTATCCTTTTTGGGTAATTTTTAACCAGCAGATGGGCCTGGTGGTAAGTTGTCACCGTTCATACACGTCAGTAACACATAATATCATTACCGTTGCATTGCCGAACAAGAAGAAAACGGGAGGTAGGTACACTAAATTGACTCTCAAACAAACCCTACTACCGAAACACGTAAATGGCAAATCAACAAGGAAATGGCGGCCAAATTGGTAAATTTTCTGATGTTTAGCTGTTGAGGGGTTCCCTTTTCTGGAGCCAATCCTGACATCAACAACAACATGGTCACATTTGTCATAAAATTGCACTATCATCGCAACTAAAGCATTATGCTAAATTTCATGTTCGTAGAGTAAGACTTCCCCTTAAATTCTTACCCGTGACCCTTTACAAACATTGTAAGTTAAATTGTAAACTTGATTGATAAATTGTAAATTGTTTGTAAAAATAAATTAAATTCCAAGACAAACCAATGATGGAAAAAGAATGTTGGGTATGAGAATAAAATAATATTTCTTGTTTATTTGTATACTACTTAAATAAAATCACATAAAAATATACGTTGTATCTATAATTACAAGGACGGCAGAATTGCATTTGCTTAGGATTTTACCATCAAACTATTACATGTAAGGGTTCCTCGATATTATTATAACTTACTGTTAATTGTAACCGGTAAATACTGAAACAGATCTTATCAAAATACATGAAGTCTTACACTTAAAATTTCTCAATAGAAAGGTATATCTCGGTAAATATAATCCTCTGCCAAACTTTGTTAAAGTAGATTCTGATAAGATCAAAACCCAGGCTTCAATGAACAAATTGTTGGCTTTCATAATACTTGTTAAAATTATAGCTGTTTACAAAACATGTCATTCTTGTAGAATTATCGTCAGGTTTTGCACCGTGAAATTGATTTTTGTGTGTTCCATGGAACTTATTTTAGTGAGCCATTTTACATTTTGGTGTTACTATATCAATAGATAAGTATGCAGAAAGATAAGAAAAAGACTATGTCGATAGGGATGCCGCATTATTATCGATTTAGGAAATATGACTGTTTTAGGTTCAAATTATGAACAAGTTTAAGTTTAGTACTATCTATTTTCGTAACATATTTTATAATATAGGGCATCATATGGGGCAATTGTAACTATGAAAAATTAACAAAGTTATATTAAGTAGATTATTGACGAGTGTATTAAAATCAAAATAAGATACGTGCTATTTAAACTTTTGGGGTGGTCTTTGATTCCCACGAATTATATTATTATGTTACTAATTTATGAACTTGGCAAATGCACCCCTAACATACACAATGGGATAATAATAAAATAATGAGATATTAATAAAATATAAGAAATACCTGATAAAAATTGGTTAGAATTATTTCTATGCGAATAAATATCGAAAATTTACCAGTAAGAAGCATCAAATTTTAAAGCAAAGTTAAATTTGTACTTACTTGCCATTATTTTGTCAACTTCCTGTTGTAATAACTATGTTACGAGCAACTTCTTCTGAATAATTTATTAAACAGGAGTATTACACGTACCTAACCAACAAGATTTTCTTTGAAACCCTCCTGTTTTATTATGTACCGCGTGTCGTATCGTTACCACTTACCACAGTATTATAAATCTTCATGTTTATTTCCCCATTCATGTGAGCCAAATAAAGCACCCATTTTTGCTGTTTCAATAAAATTGGCAATAACGTGTTTACTCAATAAGGATATTATACAAAAACACGTAAGTCGATTACAACAAATTGGTTACAGATACGAGCATTGCAATTCTAATTATCAATACGATTATAGTAGTGATTTATATTATCCAGTGCTTACTAATCTGAAAGCAATATCTATGAGCGGTAATAATAAGTTCCAAATGTACGATCTGTAAGTGTAATCCACGTATGAAAAAGTAGTTATTTGTTCGGCAGATGTGAAAGGATTGCGGGTAGCAAGGTGTCCACCTCAGGTGATGTTTAGTGGCACAAGCCAAGGGATTGTCATCTGGTACTGTCACGAAAAAAACGGTTTAAAACATTAAATATCTTTAAGGTATTTATTTAAGATTATTTTATTCAAATGATTACTTTATTTTAGTTTATATTATATTTAATACTGGAAAAAATTATATATTGGTTTGGCTGTGATATTACTATGATTTGTTCCTATGTTCTAACGAATGTGCAAATGAGCCACGTGATGGCAAATAGTTAACGCCGTCCACGGACATTAATAGCCTTAAAGGCATCACCTATTCGTTTCCGGTCAAGAAAGAAGGAAGAATTAAGTACTAAAATTATATGTGCAACTTACAATAATATATAGATTTTAATTTTAATTCAAAATAATGTATTTTCTATAAATGACTTTAAAAGATGACAATTCCTTACAAGTATACCTTTTTGTCCGTAAAATACACGACGTATCCATCTGCTTTTCAATAAAGGTAGTAAGTAGCACAACAATGCACTTTCATGTTTCACTTGATTGTTGATAGCCTTTTATATTACACACTTTATCCTGTTTCCCATTAATATAATTATATTGATGGAGAAATTATACCTTTCCTTTGTAAAAAACCTTTGTAACCTAAAATCCTTCGCTTCAATTTCTTCCTTGCCAATACACTGTTGTTGTATAACAGTTGGCTTGTAACAATTAATTTAATAAATAATTGATTTTATATTAATTTACGACTAAACTCCACCTAAAGTAATTCCACCTAATACAAGTTGTCGATATTTTTTCAATAAATCTTTAAGCAGGATATTCTAAATTGATATAATATTTTCTTTGTTTGTTAGCAGATTCTCCACAATAACACATTGTTGAAAATTGTATCCAAACCGTTTAAGTTACTGAGAATAACGTGAATAAAATAAACGTAAAGATAGACATTCTAAAAATCATTCTGAGGGATCTATTGCGCACACTTAATAAAAGTTTTTCTCAAATATCTTCCACGTCAGACACCGATCTTTTGCAGATCATTATATATAGATTAATATTATTTTTATATCTCAATCTAATATTTGTAACACAACGTTAATCTTGCATGTGATCAATAATTCATTGGTAGTAATAAATCTAAAAAGCAATTTAGCAGATTATTTCATTAAAAACATATTTTGCCACCAGAGGTGGATTATTAATCTTTATAAAATAAATAAACACTTCTCTAAGCAACTGTTCCTGTAGGTCCGCGTGCTATTTAATACAACAAATATGATTGAAAGCTGCAAATTAATGAAAAGATGAGTATCCTTGAACACTGACGGGTGCTTCGATCAATGAGATCGAGTTTTGGACAGCAAAAACTTTCTATTAGTACCCTTTCCTTTTGTGCAATTGCTGTCTCGCTTGTGCCAGGAAAGTTTGCACAATTAGGTCGGCCGGCACATGCTATTCCAGGTGAGTTATTCGCTAGACTGCATTCTAACGTCCATATAAGGAGCAGTAGAAATTCCTCACGAAAAGAAGTAATTTCATAACTACAGAGGAATTCATACTATACAAACATTTTGTATGATTGGAGCTCAAATTTAAATGACAATGAGGTTCCAAACCACATAAAACAAGACGTCGTCTAAAATATTTTACGTCAAGATGACGTTTACATTGGTGTTAACGAGGGCTCCCTCTATAAAACTTTTGTGTTCGGGTATAAATCTTGTACTCAAGACGGAAAGGAGACATTCAAATGTAAATAAATAAATAAAACGTTGCGTATTAATGAAATATCTCTATAACTTAATGCTGTAAAATAAATATTCGATGGGAAATCTTAGGCTACGGGATTAAATGTTCAAAGGGTAATACACGTTTCGAGTGTTGACAGATACGTAAAAGTTATGATTATTAAAATATAAGCCTTTGGTAAACTATAATAAGAGAGGAATACTAACAAACCAGCCATTGTGTGTCTTGTCCGAAAATATATTTTTTGTGATATTTCGTAGATACGTCGGGTGCTTTTTTACTCCCTTGCGAAATCGTACAATTTATTTTGTTTTATCTTTGCGGTCACCATACTAATGTTCTTTCGCTGTCTATTCAAGGAAGGCCAAGATTCCCTTAATTTTGACCTATCTAAGATTGTTTCGATTAGTTACTATGAAAAAACGAATTCGTTACTTACATCGTAGTTTGTTATCTTTTTCAACAGAATAATCGATAATATTACTTCCAATTTTTAAACAACACTTACACGGATAATGCATAATTAATCATCTCTACTTTATTTATTTTATACTTAAATTTACATTATTTCCATGTTGACGTTATAACATATTTTAATGTATATGATTCTTCTGTCCGTGTGCTTGTCACCTAACTACTCCTAAACAGCTGGACCAAATGGGTTGATTTTTTTTTAAAGAAAACTTCTTTAGCATCGTTGTGATTTGAAAGTTGATGAAACGGAAATGACGTGAAAAAGCTACAGTAAAAAGAGACAGACACATTTCAACGCGGGAGAAATGAAGCATTATCCGCTTGCGTGCAGCAAGGTCGGGGTCCTAAGAGCAATACCTTTTACGGCAAAATGGCGGCACACGTAAACAAAGCAAAACATCAATATTTGGACTGACAGTATTCTTTTTTTTTTGGTCTCACTTCGGTTTCACTTCTACCACGTGTAAATTGCACACATTTTTTATTTCAATGGGTTCCTGGATGGTTTGAAAACACAATTGGACCCGGTGGGTGGCGCTGCTGTCGATATTTCACCAAATTTTATTTGCTTTACATAATAAATGCAATATAAAAGATTGCCGGGTCAATTAGCTTATATAATAGATACCTACTTATAAATAAATATAATAGATTACTTTCAGACAATCTTTTGCCTTTGATGCATCATATTATGAATTACAATTACATACTTATAAACAGTTTTTGAATGATCGATTAGTATGCCAATCTAATTCCCAAATGAAATCTTCAGTGACATCCTCATTTAGATAAAGTCATTAAAAATGTTATTGCTTAGTATTCGAACTTTCGAACGGCTTAAAATAATATAATGACTTCGAAGTGTAAAAATTGTGATAAATATACTAGGTATCGTCCTTTGCTTAAGTGGCTGATAAGGCCTGTAAGAAAGAAAAGTTATTTTTTTAATTAACACATTAAAGGCAAGATATCTTAATCTCCGTGGCGCCAATTCTTGAAAGAGCTTACCCTTTGATAACAGTCTCGACTCGACGTCTTTATCAAATATAACCGTAGGGCATTCCTATAGATCGGGATGCGTTATGCAAAAAATCCATTGGCTCTCCCTTTAATTAATGGTCTTGAGAAAAACTTTTTTTAACTGCAGACCACCTTGATTCACAGTTATGTTAATACAAAACAAACTACACGTTTCTGACGTAAGAGTTATAACGTCCCGTTGGAAGTTTCTAAATACAAAAACTAATAGTTATCGCACATTAGTAATACGTAGACTATTCCTATTTATTGATGTTAATAATTTATTCAATGTTATTAACGTATTTAAGCTCATGAGAAAACTTAATTTTAAGCTTATAGTAAGTATAAGCTCAGGAGAAAAGATAGCTTGATAGTTTAACAACAATTAAACGATTCCCACGGGTTTTCTCAATCAGCTCATTAGCGGCAACTCTGTAATATCTGCAGAATAAGTTTTATAAATTTTCACTGTTAGTTAGTTTATTGACTTTTATTAGTTAATTATGTCGTTCATATATTATTTTCTTAATATATTTTAATAAAACAACTCATAAATTCGAAAATGAAATAAATGACTTCGCATGTCAGTAAATTACGTATTACTTATCAAGAGATATTGTATTTTACTTGTTTCAATCGCAGTGTCGGAGAATCAAAAGTAATCCATGTCCCCTGCTTCATTTACGACCGGCAACGCAACGGTCTCTTTATTATATTTAGGTACCTGCCCCGCTTCCGAATCAAAATATCCATGCAAATCATACGTGATTGACTGTAAGAAATATTAGTGCATGTTGGGAACTATTAATACTGTAAGTTAAATCATCAGTCTCAGTTATAATGTTAATGAGTTAAGGCGTAACACTTAATTGAAAATTATTTACGAACCCATTTTTATTTTTTATTTTTTTTATTTGGGATAACAACAGCTATGCAATTACATTTTATAGTACTACACTAAATTACAATTAGTTGAGCCAATTAAAGTTATCCGCGTCTTACAAAATAGAAAAAACAAACTTACAATATTCCAGTAAAGTAACTAAAATAAAAATAATCATCAATTGGGACTATACACAATTATATAAATAAACTATTTCTAGTATAAAAATAAATATTCAGTTATAATTGAGAATATAAATTAAACAATCTTTAATGAAAAGGGTGTATTCAGTTACATAAATGTTTGGTTATTTTCTTTATACAACCGACAAAAAAGAAGCCAAACCACGTAATGGTCAGTGATCTCTGTCATCCATAGGGAACAGAACAACAAAGCCCTCGTTGCCGGTTGCCGGCCAAAAAAGACAAGAAAAACCAGCAATAATAAATATAGTGGTAATAAACACTATGTAAGTATTTAACAAAATACTGTTTTACAAATTTTCGGTGACGTTTAATAATTTTACAAATTAAATTCGTGCTAGTACCTACCTACATATAAAAATTGTGTATTTAATTTTATATCGTTTGTGTAATTATGATTGCGACGTGAGAACGGCAGCGATTGCCATAAGGCCCCATAATAAATCACTCGGCCAACAACCAGAGATTTATACCACGTCGGGTAATTATGTACCGAATACATGGAGGCAGCACCAATAATATGTACCCCGTACGTTTCATATTATAATTTGTACGATAAAAATTTATATCGGATGAGTGTTTTGACATTCGATTCGTATAACTCTTATAAATGAAGATAAATATTGTCTTCATTTAAAATATACTAGTGCTCGACTGGGGTCTGCCCAGATTTTAGTAAAAATTGAATATTTAAATATATTGCAAAGACATCTGCCACCTAGTGGTTAATAAGACAGTGACGTATTAAGTCAATTTATAACAATATTTTAGTAATACTGAGATCAGTTTGCCCGCAGCATTCTATAGCCACTGTTTAGACCGAGTTTCGATTTTTTCTGTATATGCTAAAATGCCCACTATCTCTAAATCTTGTTCACATGATTTATAACCAAGGCCTATCCTAAACCATACCCTAAATACTTGTTAGTGTTCAAGGCAGATTTGCATGTTATTAAGGGCATTAGAAATTCACATTCTGTGCCGTACCGTATCGAAATTGATGGATCTCTTTCTAATTGATGCTAACGTCCGGATAATCAAATAAAAAGAACTTCTGAGTTAGTTTTATCTTAAAAAAATGCTTTTAAAGTATAGATTAGAGATTATTTATTAGAGAGTCATAAATATTATTACTGTAGTAGTGACGTATTACTATCTTTCCGTGAAGCCTGCCTCGCTAGGTACCACCTTTTTGCTTTAGTCGTTTGTAATAATGACATCAAACCTTAGAGTATATATAGCTAATATAATATATATGTATACTCTAAGCATAAATACATAATATAGGGATCTACTTAAGATATATTGTGGTTGTTACACAAAAGACGGCCTCACTATCGAAGTTTACCAAATGGGAAGTAGCCGTTAAGAATTGATATTTTCTCTAGAATAGAGGAAAAAAGAAACTAATCGAGAACTATAAAAACCGATTAACGAGAAAGTTTTAAGTAGGTATAAATATAGGATAAACGGATATTTAAAAAAATTCAAGATCCGTGTGTTTACGGCCGTAAAATTCGAAATGTATTGAAATTCGAAATGGATTAACTTAAAACTATTATGTATATCAAATAGTATTTTATTAACGATGTTTTTATATTTAAACTTTTAAGATTGACTTATAATTTGGCTTAGTTGCTAGGGTGACCTTAGGCCACAGCGAAGCGTGGTCGGGTTTTATTTGCTTACCAACAAAAATACACAAAAAAACATGTGTGTATTCCCACTCGTCAGCGATATTATTCTTACAGAAAAATATCACTTAACAGTAATAATTATTTTGCGGTACTGCACACGTTGAGCCTAATATGTAAGGAAATTCATTTACTAACCAAGGTGTGAAAGGATCAGAACGCAAGATTTTACAGCAATCGCTAAATTAACAATTGCTTCTTGCTGGCAACTGCGAGCCTTGCGATCGACTCGCACCTACCGGCTCTTAGATTGACCAACTTCTGTCTCCTTCGTAACTCATAACTGTGCCACTGCTGGACTCAAGTTTCGACTCACGATATGAGGTAGCCTCACATCATGAGTAGATCATGAGAGGAGTGCGGATTTCCTCGCGATATTTTCCTTGACCGAAGCAAGTTTTTGTACATTTGAACATTGCACATTTTTGTTTCAGTGATGCGTGCAGAAATATAAAATTAAACGTTCAAACTACTTCGCTATGGCTTATATTGATTGACAAACAATTTACGCAAATAATTATAAAGTTTGGGCGCTTAAGTATCTACGCCATTTTTTAATGGACAACTTTATCTCTTAGAGATGTAAATGGTTTACAATGAAGCGAGTACCTTTTTCCGCTGCTTAGTAAAATGAATTAGGAAACAAACAAATAACCAGATGTCTCATAATGATGTCAATTGTTTAATTAACTCGACCTCGATGACCGAGACTCGATAGAAATTTACAACAAACCACGCTAGCATGAAAAAAAATGAAAGGGTCAGGCATATTAACAGTAAGATCATATAATTCTCTATTATCTAGTAACTTATTAGCGATTGGTGCATGTGTCAAAAGTATACAATAACTATATTCGTCTTACACTCAGTCGATATACTCCTAGTAATATTATTGAAAAATATAATTTAGCTTTAAGTAAATGATTGCAGTGCTTGGTATTTTATAAGGTAGTATGTCACGGGGCTCCGCCGCCGGCTCCCGCCAACCGCCCAGGAAGCGCGACTCAACGCGCGAATAAGAAATAAATTCCTGGCAAGCGTAACAAAGGTAAAGTAAAAGGAAGCGGGTAGCCCCTAGGCCATGCGCAGCCGACCTGAGAACCGAGCAATAATACGCGGTGCCTTATGACTCGCTCGAATCTGCGAGTAATATACACACTGAAAACTATTACACGTAATAAGCCTGGACGCTAATTGCTATGCATAGGTTCTCAAATACCCTTTATGCTCTTGAAAATAATTAATTAGAGACTGACTCTGGAAATAAATTAAAACTAGATTGATTTACAAAAGAGCTTTATATCTTTCCACTAATCCGCACTGGTGTAGCGTGGTGGAGTATGCCCTAAGCCACTTCAGTTATGTGGGACCCGTACTCTATAAAGGCTCATTAATAGGTTGGTAAATAAATAATCAGGTAAATTTGACATAGGTCAATACATAGGTATTAATACCCATTAATAAAAACACACTTAATTATTTTTATAACGTAGATAAAAAACAAATGGGGATTATTTATTCTCAGTTCATCATTGTCATTAATAATGCCTAGTAAAACTAATTTAATTAACAATGGTCACAAATTAATTTAAATAATTGAGTAACCGTATGTTTTATAGTATTTTACAAGCTCCCAATTAACGTCATTGGGTTACCAATAAATCAGTAAAGAATCGAACATCGGTAAATGTTCAGCGATACTGGTTCGGTGGAAGCAATTTGTCTTACATCATCTGATAAGTATCACATCCAACATCTACATGGATCTATTGACCCCAAGTCCAACACAGGGTTATAAGAAACACTGGAACGAAAGATTGGCCAGAATACAAAAAGTAGATGCTGTGTAAGGTTATTCTTATATATTTTTCCTCGTTTGTTTGTAACTTTTTAATTGGAAACTTACCTTATAACACCAACTTATCGATATAAAACGCCTATTCAGTATAGTATAAATAACGATAGCCTAAGGAGTTCGAAGCCTACACGAACCAACATTTTTTTAATTATGTGTGTATTAGTCATTTCTTTCTTCGGCGAAGGAAAACATTGTGAGGAAATCTTTATACACGAGAAGATGATGATCCAAGATGTTCTTATGTTTGTAAATTGCGCTACTTGACCAATGTGGCATCTTCGGCCCATAACCCAACGTTAAATATAATAAACAATATTATACACCACAGTTAAGTGCCACATACCCTGTCTTTTTACTTCTTTAAAGGTTTACAATTTTTTTATTTTATCAAAGGTTATGATATAAATTTATCACATTTGAAAAATCGCATCTTATTTTTCGTGTAAGTTTCGATATTTTGCCCCTTTTGGGTTGGATTGAGTTTCAACCACTAACTACAATCTTATGCTTCCATTACTCGTTAACATTCAAGTCTTTTACTCGTTTCTCATCAAAGCTGTAAAATGGCCAAGTAACCTTGGCTGGCTGGCAACCCATTAATGGCCCACTACTAAGCACTTGTCTTTCCTCATGCCTGAGGAGGCATAGAGCATACTCCACCTCGCTACAAAAAAATCCGACATTTTTTTATGCAAAAGGCATCCGACATGGCTTAACGATTGCTACCAAATGGTATCGGCTCCAAAGCACGGAAACACTCAAAAAATTTTGCCACTAGCGGTCACCTATCCAACTACCGACCGCTATTGCTTAACTTTGTCGATCACCAAGATCATGAGCACTTCAACAACAAGTAACCTTACTCCATCTAAAGTAACTACACATTATTTTCTTAAACGCGATGTGTTAAACTTTTTACCATACAGTAAACAGTACAATAAAAGTTATATCTGCTTCATATTTTGGGTCTTCGACAATAATAACCAAGCAGCTGTATTGTAATTGTACATTTTAATATCAAACATCCCCGAAATTAAAGATGTATGATCTTCATAAATTGCTTTATCATTTATTGCAATTCGCCATTATTAAAACGGTAGTTACGAAGAAATTATACGTTGCAATTAAGTTGTGTTCAAACCGGGATGACACCTGAAATTGTCCTTTGGGCACACGCCGCGCCACTCGCAAATCAGGACAAGGTGTGCACAGGAGTCGGTACAATCAACTTACATTGTGGGCAAGTAACGGGTTAAGCGCACTTTATATGGTAACATACCCTGAATACCCAGTTAAAAAATAAATAACACGTTCTCACCGTGTCACAGCTTAACGCATAACATTAAAAAAATCATCATTAGCAATCATACATCAAGACATCTATTTCACTTGAACAAACAGGAGGTTAATTATTTTTTCCTTTTCCTAAGTACACATTTATCTTCGACTCCATAATTTTGCGCAGTAAGTTATCACCGTTAGGCCGAGCCGCGGGACACAAAGTAATAAGCACGTAAACACACATGAAACCGCCTGCAATATTTTTACATAATTGTAAACGAAATTGTTACATTGGCGTTAATGATTAAGTGAGATCATCATTAAGCTTTTCCGTGAATCCAGCAGAATCACCTCAATTTGCAATCGTAGTGAATGTGATTATACAACAAAGTAAATTCGGATATAAATTCTAAAATGATACATCTCATTCTGCGTCAACTGAACAAAGCCTCTAGATACGGTAGTATTGGGAAGTAGAGAAATAATATTTTCATTTCCTGTTTGGCTCGTAAGTAAAATTTTTGGAGAGCAAAGTTTTTGCATTGTACGCATACATCCGTGGGAGCGGCTACCTGACCCCCGCGGCGCAGTAATTTCTTATAAATCGACATTGAGTGAGATACCAGGGGAGCGGGCTGTGCCTGCACGCGGGGTGTGGGACACGGCCAACGGAGATCTCGCCAACAATGACGCACAATAGCGCACATGATCTAGATTAGTGACGCGCATTGTGTCGCCAAAGGGTTGCGCGCTTTGTACTCCATTCAACCCGTGCGCGCATAATGTGAATAACCCGCAAACATCTCGATACTGAAATCGCACGGATTCTATGAATTTGTAAAGAAAATAAATATAACTTTTGACAGCGGACCACGCATCAGTGCGATCTTTATTTGCAAGATGAGAATTGAAAGCACTGATATGTTGTAAAAAGATTCCATATAAAAGGATTCTTTGTGTGGCGATTGTAGCTATTTTGATCATCATATATCTCGTCAAAAAATTCATTTAAGATACCTCACGGCGAGTCGTTTGTAATTAATTTTCATTAAGAGAACTAGCAATCTTACTTTTAACTAAATTAATGCTTTTGAAATGACGTGGTAAAGGGTGGAAGATCAAACCATGATTTTGATATATTGTAATAGTTTCTAATGATGCGTTTTTGACTTAAATTTGACAACCAATAATTAAACAATTTAAATGTGGGTTCTGAGACATTATAATTGCTCAAAGGGTATTTTTACCCTTAATACTGTATTATTTCCGTTAGTAAGCGTAAATAATATTATATATATATATGGATCGGTTGAGTTCAGTAAGTTTGTTTTCCATACCTACATATTTTATAATAAATATCCATACAGGAGGAAAAAAAGTAAATTTACCTCCGAAATGACAAGGGATTAAAATGCAAAGTGATACAAACATAAGCTGTCTCGGTAAGTCCACTAAAAGAGTAGTCAAAATATTTTATGGACGTAAATGTTAACACTTTGTTAAATGAGATCACCCACAGAAGACACAATGAGTACCGATGTAAATCTTAGCTTTGTATGCCGCGAGATATCTCATAAAATACGGATATTATGAATATAATACATACGCGACCGACGCAGTAATCGCAATAAATATCTAAATTCCATTGACAGAGCAGTAAAAAACTTGTGTATCTAAATAATTTTTTTTAGGCTTGGACCATTGTAAAAAATGCGTGAATAGTGTCGAGCGCTGTCCTTTGAGTAGCCAAGGGTTGACAAAATTTGAAACGATTTGTCTTATATGAGTTTGGATTTCATGTCAATATATTTTTTTCGCGGTTGTTCTAATTTGTTGCACCTGCTTTTTTTCGTTTGGTTGGGACTAAACTAACTGTTGAAGGTACGTTTATCGTTTTATTACAATTAACGCTGGGGCACAGAGATATACAATCAACTTCGGTTTCATTCAAGTCCAGCGCCTTAAATCAATGTAGGGCCATTCATCACGGCGGTGACACTTTTTTTCTGAAGCGCTGTTGATTTTTTCACACCAAACACAAGGGAAAGCCTACCCTAAAGTAAGTATCCATTCAAACACTGTTTGTTTGTATTTTTGTTATGTTTACTAAGCTGAATTAAACTAAGAAGCGAGCATTACGATGTGGCATATCTAATTAGATAATTAAAATCGTCGTCGCCTTTGGTGGTACATTTATTTGATTTAATTATCAAGGATTTCTGAACTAGTTTCGATATATATTTTCCATATACGACGTTCATTCGATAACACGATATGGCACGACTAAAAGCTTTTTAAATAAAGTAACTTTTTCTTACGAAAGTGTACGAAGAGCAATGGCGGGCAAAAAACTGGCGGAAGAGGATGGGGCCGTCCAATATTAGTTTTATATCTGGCAGAAAAAAGGCTGACACTTGAGAGGGATTGTCGATCGAAATAACAATAATAATGGGAACCCTTTGGAATGGAGAATTATAAACGAACCCTTTCGGTGTATTGTAGAGCACCTGATGCGGAAGCTATTTGCGCACTTCGTGGGAAATTTGATTTTCATTCTGGTGTCACGTCGAGTTCGATTCCCATTCACATTTATATTGGGTACTTTTTTCAACAATCTTGTAATTACTGTTTTCAATTACAGTGTATGAATTGACTGTATAATAATGTCTTATATATAAAATTCTCGTTTCACAATGTTAGTTACCATACTCCTCCGAAACGGCTAGACCGTTTTTTATGAAATTTTATATGCATATTCAGTAGGTTTGAGAATCGAGCACTATCTAGTTTTCATACCCCTAAGTGATAAGGGTGGTTCACCCTAAAAAAAAATTTTTCATTTTTTGAACAAATTTTTTATGGGTACTTTTTTATGGTGTGGCATAAAGAAATATACATATTCCCAAATTTTCACTTCCCTACTCCTACCCCTCAAATTTAAATCGCGCTTTAATCATTCACAATCTATATGGCGGAACAACGTTCGCGGGGTCAGCTAGTAAATAGCTATAATTATCCATTGCCTTAACGTATTTTGTTCTGGATATATTTAACATACAAGATAAGGGACTGGATGGATTACTCTGAGCGTTTTCTTTAATCCTGACGACATAAAAATTAACAAAAATATTATCACGGTATTTGAAAGTTACCAATATGCTGGGTTAGGCTTACGCAATTACAGTAATAAAATATTTGTTTTTTTGTTAATCTGCATTCTTCCATTACATAACTTAGGTTTTCTTTAAGAGAAAAGTAGGGAACAGACTACATACAAAGTT
Organism: Ochlodes sylvanus; assembly: GCA_905404295.2. Lineage (NCBI taxonomy): Eukaryota > Metazoa > Arthropoda > Insecta > Lepidoptera > Hesperiidae > Ochlodes > Ochlodes sylvanus. The sequence continues at coordinate 9,191,490 of FR990130.1, read as the reverse complement.
AAAGGCAGAATTATGTACTCTTTTCTTTGTGTGTTATCCATGGCAACCACGACACAAGGAATCCTGGTGTGGGAACCCACTATTGAGCACGGTACGGGTCTCACCTTATACCTGAGGAGGCCTAGATACTCCACCTCGCTGCTCCAGTGCAGATTGGTGGAGGAGTTAATGGCCAACCCGAGTGTCGGAAGTTTTTATGTCCCCCGACGGCTTCCGACAGGGCTTAACGACTGTAGCAGTCGTCAAATGGTAACAATATGTATGAAAATGAATATATAGCGTTATTTATTTATTATTTGTGTGAGTGCGGGAGCGTCTATTAGTTTTTGTATAATGCGTTGTTTTGTCAGCCCTTTCCACAAAAGCTCTAACTGATCTAGCTTGCGGTCACGTTCTGAATATTGTCGACAACGTATTCTAAAACGTCGTTTCCTATACATCGTTCAAAAATGTACTCTCCGTTCTGACAATACGATTTATTTTGATTATCGTGCAGCCAGTATCAGAAGCCCGCATAAAATAAACAGCTTAGTTTGCAGACACGCGCCAACGCATCGACGATAGTACTATCAGAATTACACTTGACTCTTAGTCTAACACGTGCCTTTAAACATTACTTTACGTTTGATAAATGTAGCTAACTAAACAAAGGTAAGTAACCCTCGAAGGCGTATTCTATGCAAGTATGTAGGTAGGTATATTGTGCTACAAATAATAATTTTCTTGGCGATAGTAATGCTAATGTCATTTATTTACTAACTATAGGTGTAATCCACACCTCCTTAAGCAAATAAGTATTTTGTCTTAATAAGCTTCTACTAGGTCAGGCATTAACTTACCATAATTCATTAAGCGAAACGTATTCTAGCAACGTAATTGTGTTCAACAAATGTCGTAATTACTATAATGCAGAATAAACCGAGCCGTACCTATTCGTAAAATAATGCATTGACATGACCAACACAACTGTATAAATTAAGGTTGCAAGATTAAAATGACTGAACGTCTCGAAAATAAGTATGCAGAGAGTTATAAAGGTACAAAATATTGATATCAATATTTGTGTACAGTGCCTATAAGATAGACTTCGTATCTTCAGGCGATCTTAAGAGTACTATAGGTTCTTTATCACGGATTTCATGCGGTTTGTATTACTATTATCACCTGACTGAATTATGACAATAACTAAATAAGAAATACATAGCAAACTTATATCTGTAAAGACTACACCTCACTACAGACTACTACTCAATATAAAACAAATATGTCAAAATTACCACAGGAACCTACATTAGAAATATTGAACAAAATAATAGTTTTTGAGCAACTTACACTTCCTCAATTCCCTATTCTGTAACCAACAATTTTCTCATTATTATTTTGTCACCTTCCTACGCAACAAGTCACCGTCCACTTATTGTAATGTGTCCGAAGCTTTCGATAATTTGAGGGCTGTCACAACAGCGGATACAGTCCATTTAAGCTTATTTCAGCTAATTGAATCCTAGCGCATTAAGCCTTCCCAAGCCATAATCCTTTTTATGAGATTCACGCCGCCTTTTTTAAGAACTCCCCTCAACTGTCACCTTAAGTAGAGTTTTTGTATCAGAAATTGAAAGCCAGTTGCATTGATACCTTTTTATAAATATGATATTTACACAATCTTTATTTTGTTCTTGTGAGCGAAGTGTAGTGTTTTAAGTGTGTACTTATAAGGCACGTAAAGCGTGTCTAGGTGACTTATAATGCATGTATCCAGCTTTCATATTCCGTGTTATCAAAATGTTTTAAAGATTCATGTTAATTCATAAAATGTAATTTAAGTTTAATATCCGATCCTAATTTGTAGCATATAGCTGAAAATATCGATATGATTAAAAACAATAATATTATAAGTAAATAACAAGTAGACAATTATGTAAAAGTGGGGCATATTTGTATTGACTTATTATTATTAAGTCAATGCATATTTGCTTAAAATTACATACATATTCTATAAGCCTTTTTAGCCAGTCCTATATTCAACAAGCTAAGGGCTCAGTTTCGGGAGGTCAATATGACACTGACATTGTAGTGGACTATAAATGACTGATGAATCTCTTGTATATATCGTACACTATATTACACGAGTAGATACAGTTTTTTATATGAATAGCCTTTAATCGATCTTGCGAGCCACCTCATGTTAAGAGGTCAGCGGTATCACAGATGCATTTCCCGCCGGTTTGGCGGCCGACTTGGTAAAGCAGGCTTGACGAAAAGATAATAACAACCGTAAATAAACCACAAAACATGGGCATTTACGACTTACACAGCTATCCCAAATAGTTAATTAAATATAAAAAGCGTACATCGAAAATTCAGATTAAGTCTAATACATTCGAATCATTACCATATCGCTTGCAGTTAAGTAATGAAATACACAAATTTCGTCAAGTGACAACGATATGGAAAAATCCAGTTTCTAGTATCACGTGAGAAACCATAAACATAACGGGTAACACGTTAAACTTCCAATTTATCGATAGTATTGGTAGTGATTTCGTATATTAAACAAGATGTTTCGAAGTACATACATCCTATAAATAGTAATAAAGAACAACTTATCTATGCATAAATTACAGTTTTGATGCGGAAATAGAAAACGGGAAAACCAAGTGGCTACTGTTAGACGATGATGTTTTCCTGGCATGGAGAGTAAAAATTAAAATTGTGATGGAACCTGTAGGTACGTGTAGCTGTGACGCCATTGCTTAATCGGTCTTTGGAGAAACTGATGTTCGGATATTGCACATTCTGTATGTTATTCATTCTATAAATCCACAAAGCATAAATATTAAAGTACCTCTTACGAATCCTTAAGAAATTGAAATTTTCACTGTAATATTTTTAATAACTTGCAATATTGTAGAAAGTACAATTTTATTGCAAAAAAATAAGCAATAGAGAATTTTCAATACAAAAGGTTACAATCATAACCTTTACAAAAAACTAACCGCAGAAATGAAAAAATCGTCCGAGGAAATATAAAAAGTAGCAATCGAAGATAGTGTTGACTATTTGGCGCAGTTCATGCGGAAATCATTCTCAAATTGCACATCCCAAAAGTCCTTCCGTTTGCGTGAAATCACAAGAGCTACCGAAATTTCTACTGTATCCATTTTTTGTAATATTTGTGAAAAAGTTTCTCTGCGTTCACTTATCGAATCGAAATATGTATAACTAAATTTCATTAAGCTCCTCTTCTTCAAGTTCAAACAATTTCGTTTTCGGAAACACAGATGTATCAAATATCGGTAATCATTCATAATTTTTGGATGTGTAATAGGATATTTTACCTAATCACGGTCAAATGGATCCATTATTACCTTACTCATAACTTTTAATTGCATTTTAAAGATGCTTCTAGATTTTAACAGTTGCTGTGGACGATGCAGATGGCTGGATTTTTCACACTTTTTGTAAACGTGGTAAAATCTTCTCTTGATCCACTGATACTTTACATTTTACTTTATACATTGAGGTGAGTTTTTTTTACTTTCATTTAGTTTTTACATAACATAAGTACCTACCTACCGCACATTCTCTACAACAATGAAGGTTTACTGATAGAGTGTCTCTGAATTAAAGGTTTATACTTAGGTATCAACTAAAATATTTTTAAAGCCATCAATTCATACAAAAAAAATATGATGATATTGCATAACAAACAACTTTTGATCGAAGAACTGCGATTAGAAGCTTACCAAAACTATAACATCTAAACCATATCTCTGGAACAATAACTGGTTTTAGACAGTGAAAGTAAAACTTTAATTGCAATTTCACAAATGAATGCTTCCATTCAGGACTGCAACTTGCATTATTCTCGCCAATCGACACAAGTGAAACTTCAAACAATAGCAGGTACATAACAAAAGTTAAAAGATAGAACCGCTTTAATATAACAATAGTTCGATTAGAACAAGAAATAATTAACTACTCTTTATTTCATTTGATACCGATCAATAGTACGAATATAGTACGAATAGTATTAAGATTATCTCATATTCAATCACGTAATCACGTAATTATTTGGAAGAAAGCAACCAAATGAGTTTCATAAATCAATTTTTATTACATAACGAAGCTACTATACAATTTTGTCCTACTAGTACTACCTGTACTATTACTAACAACAACTAACAGGACTAACTATCACTAACAGTTCCTGTCCCAGCCCACACATATCCGAATTTACCAACTAACATTCTTAATAACATCCTCTGCCAGCCCACACATATCCGAATTTACCAACTAACATTCTTAATAACATCCTCTGCTAAATGGACTAACCATCGTAGTCCCGATTTGAGTCTTGTTCTGTATCAGCCACAGTCATCATGGGCGGGAGTGAAAGAGGGTGATACATGCTCGTTTACTATTTTAACATACAAAACAGATTAACATAATGTGCTAATCTTCTACTTTACATAGCTGGCTTAATTTGTTTATACCTAGGCCTGACAATGAATCTTATTCCAGCCATTTCTAGAATTCATTAATCGTAATGTGAACAATGTAAAACATAATTTGTATAGGTAAGTATACGAGTATATCTATGATAATAAAGGGTAAACTTAATTAACTACTACTTTTGCTCATTGAAACCTGTTTCGTTCATTAATTTCATTGAACTGTAAACAAATTAAACAGCATTAATGTTTACGGCTTTAAACATACATACCACACAATACAAGTATGGTTAGCATAAAATATTGTTACTAAATCCATTGAACGACGTTTATCGTTTGCTTTTCGCAAAAAGCACGAACAGAACGATGCTCACGTGCGCTGCGAAATACGATTTCCGACACAAAGCGAATCGAATTTGATTCGATTTAACAGTTTCCGGAATTTACCGAGCCGATTTTATATCGAAACAACATAAGTTTTTGTTCCCAAACCGACGAACAGGAAGCGTACGACTGTGAAATGTTTCATAAATAAGTACACAATTTTGAATCGCATGGCACAATGTATACACTCATAGTTTGACAGGCGTTTGATAATGTAACTTTTATGCCGATATTTCGTGGACTTATGATGCTAGAAGCGCTCATAGCTCGTTAGATTCGATCCTAAGTGATCGGCCGAGTAGAGCAAACGCGTGCGCGGTCGTTAGTTGGATGGGTGTCAGCTAATGGCAAAATTTCTTTAGCGCTTCCATGCTTCGAAGAACACGTAAAGCAGTCGGTCCTGTTTGTTATCATTAAAAACAGTCGTGAAGCCATGGCTCGGCCAGGCCTCTGATCTTCAAGCGGCTTAAAACCCTTCCGAGTCTTGTTTTGGGTTATAACCACTCGGCCAACCTACGCTGGAGCAGTATGGTTGAAGCCATGATGCTAGAAACTCACATTTATGACATTTCCAATTCGGATAAATTTAATGTCGTATGATGAGAAAGTCGTCCAAATCGATTAGAAATATCTATGAGTACATTAGGGCTGATAAAAACATAATGCTTCTCTTGGTGATAAAACTACCATTTCCACAAATACTCAAAATATAAAAATACCACAGTTTAATAAACTCTCTTTTCAGATAATACTGCAGGGCATTACAATGGTAAAACAATACCCATAAAATTGTACGAACTACTTAGAAACAATTATACGTTCCGTTCAAGTCAGGTTAATGTATAAATGTTTGGTAATTGAAAATATACTATACGTTAAACTTCATTACAATCATTAGGTTTGAAATTTAATTACTATCGTTTTTATCAGTGTAGGCCATAATCGTAAAGTTCAATCTGCATTTCTGTATAAATCTACGCTTGGATTATACACACGGCTGCACAGTTCGGTAAAAGATAGCCGGTACACAGATAGTGAATCATGTTTTGCTTTTCAATTGAAAGATAAATCGCTTTAAATCGTTAATCTAACAAAACTTAAATGAATTATTAAAATTGAATTTATGTTCTACTAAATTATTTAACTAAAATCTGCCTATTTACGAAGTAGAGAAAACTAATGTTTAGACCGTAAGTATCCTACATTGCCTACACAGGACCACTGCGTTCAAATGTTGCACTCTTAGCTTTGTTTCAAACTCAAACTCAAACTCAAATCATTTTTTCATGTAGGTATTTTTTCAATACTCTTATGAACGTCATTTTTTGCATTTACCACTTTGTTGTTATTTATAACATTGTTAGCGTGTTTCAAATTTTTATCATGTGTTTCAGAAAAGAAAAAGCTTCGAATACCTACATCCTTAAAGGTGTGTGAAGTCTGCTAATTCCACTAAGCCAATAGGATTCGTGATATGTATGATGATCCCACATAAAATCGTAGAGTAAGCTTACAGTGATAATAGTGCAAACATGGGGTATGCGATTATATTATGTATATTTATTTAAATTAATATTTATTAGCCACGAACACAAAAATGCACGATGCACGAACAGAAACAGTAAAATTGTGAGCTTTTTTTAATTTTTGTGATGCGTTGTGTTGCGTTTCGTTCACAGACGAGTAGCTTCTATTCCTCATTCCAAGCCGCGGTATATCTCACCACAAACGATATGCAACGCTGTTCTCATTCGATACGAACTTCTTTGTCCCTTTATCAGGTTCGTTTTATTCGCACATGTAAATGCATTTAGCTCCCACTTCTTATCTCACCGAACACCATTAATCTTGTATAACAATGTCCCGGCGGTGTGATCGCGCATCGATGGCTTAATCAACTCGCCGGAGGTGTGATATCAGCTGAATTTTATCACAAGCACCGATAACATTCTTCGCGGAGATATTGAGCCGAGAATAAAACGAGTATAACTAGAGTAATTGTAATCAGAGTTCGGATAATTTAGTTAAATTGGTTCACTTTTTACGGCTACGTCGCGTAAGCTCTTTTCCGCTTTAATTAACTGTCATGTTAAGCTGCCAACCTGATATTATCATTATCGTTTTGAATTTCGAATAGTTTGAAATAAGGAGTTTATTCGGATTGATCTATTTATCGTTGGCCACTATCTTATTATTATCGTAGATTGAAAAAATCATATCACATTCTGTTAAATATTGTTTCTAAATACTAGGTACATACATACCTACATCATTTTAAAAGGGACTGAGAAGCATTTTTAATTAATTGCTACACAATTCAAATTAATTTGTGACTGTGATTTGTACTAGGTTAAAATCAGGTTTAACATTAAAAAGTCAATTATTTTTTATATTCATGTATTTCCTTAAATAAAATATGTATGTACAATTCTTATAGCTATTCAAATATATTAATTTCACAGCCAAAATGAATAATTACTATTTAACTTAAGGAATTTAATAAACAAAACATCATAAACTTTGCTATGTTCCACAAATCTCTACATTACACACAATGACTAGGTTCCTAATATTCTAGGACATAAACAAAAATAACTCCTAAAGTTGAATACACCTAAATTATACATAATATTAGTTGAAGTCTACTTTTGTTGCCACCAGGATATAGCATCCAATAACTCGTCATCGTTTACAGGACTAACAATTTCTTCGTTAGAGTAATGACTATAGGAATAATAGTCATTATGAGAAGAATGAGCCGAGGAAATACCAGATGAGCAGTCCGAATCCGCTGGAGAAGGAACTGACTCGGAATATGGAGAATTTCTTCCACCAACAATCCCTTCATCGACGTCAAACGTATCCATTGCCATTTCTGTGTTCACTGTATTCTTAGATTTTACAATGCCGAGAGCCGCATCGCTTGCATCCAATACGTTCTGCAAATGTTTGATGTATTCGACGACCATTCGCAGGGTGTCCACTTTACTCAGCTTCTTCCCGGATCCTCGACGTGAACCTCCCGATAAAGCGTTCACGACAGCAGCAGGTAATCTCTTCCGAAGCGCATTAAATCCATCGTTTACTTGTTTGACCCGATTCCTTTCGCGAGCATTTCTTCGAGCAATTGACGCAGCTTGCGGCTGGCTGCCAGCACTTCCGTAATTATATCTTCTTTCGATCGTATCCGATCCTCCAAAATCAAGTTGTTTTCTGTCAGTGATCGGCGCAATTGCTACGTATTTAGGTGCGTAGGATAACCCGTAAGTTGTCGAAGCGTTTTGAATACCACGAAGCATAATGGAGGTAACTTATAGTTGCGTTTGGCGTATATTTCCTAAGATCTGATCTTCTACGAGAACGTCGAAGCGAATGAGCTCCGTTAGAAGCGCCTCCGCTTTTATGGGTGCACCTTTTCGAAAAAAATGGATATGGACCACTCCTACCCCTATACATTTTTTCTGGAACGTACCTGGAATACGTTTTCTAAACGCAGCAAAGATGCGGACTTTCGTACACGTGCCCTTGAATTAATGTTGACCAAGACATACAATTGGTACCCTTCAACTTTGATAAGCTTTTGTTATATCAAGTGCCTGAATAAATCACAGTTTTTGTGTTATTTGAAAATACTTAGAATACAATAAATAAATATTAATATTTAGATAGCGGGAAAAGCTTAGAGTAAGGTTAAAACCTTCCATATGGCTATGCATATTTTGATAAAATAAGTTGCAATTAAATTTGAAGTGACTTTTAGCATTTAGCTATAATTATATTTTATCTCAATTAAATTAGTTTGCCCAAAATTATTTGATTTTAATTGTGTTTTCAGTTTAATTTTTTTCTTTGATCGTGTCATCTATGTATATATAACAAATCTGTAAATGATTGCTGTCTGCACATGGAAGATATGAGAAAATTTTTACTGGGGTCTTTATTATTGTAGTCGAACCAAAAACAATGATTTTTAAAAATTTTGTCTGTTTGATTGAAATAAGCTTCAACTAACATCTAGTATTTTATTTCAATAGGTTATTAAATAAAAAAGTAATGTCAGTTTAGGGAATCATGCCTATAATACATGCATGCACCTTGCAATCAAAATAATTTTTGCCAAATTTTCATTAGATTACATTAAAGCAACAAGTGGAAATCCAGCTGAGGTGTACAATATACAATAGAAAATTTATTACGGTTAGAGTTGAAGCCAGAAACAACGCCATGTTTTATTGTATTTGTAGTTACTACAAAGACCAGATCCAATGTCAAATACCTATACGTACCTATTAAGAAATATTTAACTTAATGTCTGTTGATGTAAGGTTGGTTTCTCTTCAAAGATTTCAAGGCAAAATTTCAAAGAAGTTTGAAAATTGTAGTGCGCCCTGGGCGGCAGAACTTTAAGTCAAGTTCTGAAAAAAAGGTTATATTAATTTAGAACTATGAGTGTCAGTATTTTACACGGGCTTCAATGGCGAGGGATGCTATTGTCGAAGCCATTATTCTTTAAAAGATTACACAAGGAATGTGGGCCAGGCCATTGAGAGTTGAGACACTGGAAAAAATGAATTGTTTAAAGGCTTTCAATCATTCCATTGATGGAGGCGCTAAACTTGATTTTAATAGACTTCGTGTCGCCTCCGAGAAGTTATTCGTATTTCATTTGGTCCCATTGATTTTCTCCGGTCTACCTGTTGTTCGCTATGAACACAAAATTTAACTTGCCTACTATATTGGTAAAGATCTCAAATAAGTCAAAAACGACATTTGATATTTACTCCAAAAAAATATAATCCTTTTTTGAAATGTAACACACAAATTCAAAATTAATAACCTATTTAAGTAATGTCTGCTAATGTGAAATAAAATAATTTTTATCAATATTTCCATAATTATCATCCTGCAAAGGTAATTAATTAAACAATTCCATAATTTAAAATAAATGATATTTTATTTTATCATACAGACACCTAGCATTATTTACATCGTTTATTATAAAAGTACTATTACGATCCACTTTTCCAGAAAGATAGTCAAATATTGAACTAGATAAAATTGTATATCTCCCTAGAGTCATATAAGTTCTCACATATCGTCCATTGTGAGTTAGAATGAACACGATAGCCATCCATCATTTACCTTCACGCACCTTCCTGCAAGTGAATCGCAAAATAATATAAAAATGTGGGAGTGATACATCCAGAGGCACAAAAGCACCGCAGGCGTGCTCACAATACTATCGTCAAATAACATTTAGCCAGCCCACACCTTAGAGAATCGCAAAATAGAGACATCTCGACAGCACAAAGGAGAATAAAGGAGCAAACGGAACTATAACCGATAATTATAACCTTTGTTAAAACGTATTTTGCAACGCTATATCCAAAATTACAATACGCTAATACCCATTGTTCACTTGCGGTTCAAAGCTATGATCGAGCATCTTCGGAATTTGGCCAGATTTGAACGTGACATGTCAACTGCTAATGTATGCAAAATATAGAAATAACATTGTCCATGTTTACTCAAAAACAAGCATACGATATTGTCGTGCAGCAATCGAATCTGCATATAAGTGGGCAGTGCACTTGTAATAAACTCATTCGGCGGATTATAGACAAGAAAAGATCGTCTGACATTTCCATTACGAGGGCAATGTGGGGCTAATATTTATATGCCGCTCATACAATCCATGCAGATACGAAGCCCGGTGGTCCAACCTGTATTGGATAACTCTTTGATCGATAAAGTTGTTAGTTTAATTACTAAACTGGAACTGAGTCGGTTTAAAAGGCACCGACAAGGTTGGTACACATCCTCGGTACCATTTCGATCTTGTAAAAGATGAAAAATAAATAATAAAGTAGAAGTTGACATCGCTCGCGACTAAATTTAAATTCCCCTTACAATTTATGGTGTACATGTCATATCTTTACAAGAATAAGATAATACTATTAAAAGGTACATTTAACTATCCACGATGTACATAATTATAACTTGATGTAGTGTATTATAGGATTTATAGGTATACCCACGTAGTTTATTATTAATATTATGATTTTTGCATAAAGCAGTAATAAACCAATCTAATGGAGACAGCGTAACTGTACTGTACTGTCCTGTAGTGTAAACTTCTGTACAGCGGATATAGAAGAGAAGCAAAACTCCTGAGCATAATGAGAGCTCTTTTAGAACAACTGATCCGCACACAATCTTCCTCCGTTACCGTAAGAATATTTCGTAACAACAAGTAAGTTAACCCTATTTAGCTTTCAATTCTTCTTCCATGAAAAAAAAATGCGACATCTTCATCCATCTTTCGGTAAATAATCAAGTTAATGATTTATAATGTATTGTACCGAAGCAGAGGGTCATGAACTCCAACTACGCATGACAGTAAACTCTGAATCCCAATATTGTTCAATCAATACTTACTGTATCGAAGCATGCGTTTGGCACAAGCCATGTGATGGTGAAGAGCTAGAACACACCTTGCCGACATGTGTGCAATCCTTTCGCATCTGCCGATCTTGCACTGATTTTTATTTATGAATAATATGACGAATTATGGCTGCGCTTTTATTTGCAATGGCACCTTTCCGGATGTGCATTGGCGGCGGATGTTACTATCCTTTAAAATATATCTACAAATTTTAAAGTATTCGCTGAGTAATCTTCACGCTGTCTCCATCAATATCAAAAGTAGTGTCAATGGATTTTGGAATCGAATCAACACTGATAAATATAAATGCGAAAGTTACTCTCTACCTATCTGTCTGTCTGCAAAGTTTTCGCACTTAATCCGCGGAATCGATTTATATGAAATAAAAATACAAAACTCTTGTGTTACTGAGTGACTGTGATAATATAGCGATCATAATATTTGTGGAATATTAAGCTGAATTCAACCGGTATCCGATCGGCCAATCTACCTACTAATTATTCGGTGCTAATGAGGTTCTAAGCTGAAGTTGCTCTGTAAAATTTTAGAGAAAAATAAAACGTCGTTCGTTCATAAATATTCTACTATCACTTTCCCATGTATGCTTAAATGTTTCCACTGATTTCGTTATTTAAATAATTTACTAATTAGAATTATTCATTTGCACCACGTTACCTTCAATGTTAATTCCGGTCACGAAATAATAAAATATAAACAAAACAATTTTTTGTATAAATTTGTTGTCATCTTTAAGATCCAAGCCGAAAAAAAATATCAAAGGAGACACAAATCTATTAGAAGCGAAGTATTGATAAAATGTCTTACTCCATGTCTATATAATTGACATAATATTATGTGGGGCATGGGGATACCCCATCAATCCTCCACGGGGGCATCTATTTAACAAGGTTACACGCATGACAGTACCCCCAGAATAGCACATTGTTGCGCAACATGCGTCCCCTATTGACATATTAGCTTTTTAGTGGCTTATCTCCCATTGGGAGCGTTCATTGTGGTTTATAAGGAGATTAATCTTAATGCTGAACTATTTTTGATTGTATTCGTTTCGTGCCTCTCATACAAAGACTAAAAGGACCATAGCTTGTGGTTTTAGCATATTGAATCACTGTGTTATTTTTTCAAATCAAAGCGTAGTTGTCTACATCTTTTTTAATTAAACATCTTAATTTTGGTTTTGCCTGAACGTCGGTACATAATTTTTTTATACTAATTTCCCATAAAAATGTGACAGTATCGTAAAAAACCGTCAGAGCAACCGTGAGAACATGTTACAGGTTCACAAGTTGCTTGAAATACGATTTAATTACATTACAAGATTAAATATCACGAGTTGATTAGACGATTAATTCATTACATAATATTATTTACATGTAAAATCACTGACGTATTTTATCGACTTTCCTCGCCGCTCCCCGCTGGGAGGTGCTAATTTAAACGCAATTAATCGAAGCTTCTTAAGGTTAGAAAACATTTTGATTCAGTTGATATGTTTAATTCCGTGATATAACACAGTTAGTATGAAATGATACTATAGAAACGCGAAGTAGGTATTTGAACGTTAAGATTCAGTATAAATGGGTTTCTGGATTTTCGTCTGTGACTTAATGTTGAAGTAACTGAGTGCTAAGAATCAAAATGTGAGATCACTTAGGGCTTGAATGTTTGGCGATTTTTACCGTACGTTATATATGAGTTTTCTACGTTCTAGTGGTAAATTATCTACGGAAGACTGGACTTCATAGTAGGTACCTATTGGTAATTTATCGCTTAAATCGTAAAAGTATGGCGCATTTAATTAATAACAAACCGAAGCAATTTGTCACTTATTTACTAATGTTATCACTAATCCTTTCAAATTCAATAATAAATAAAAAATGAATATAAATTTCAACAGTAGGAAAAACCACAATCTATTTTTGTCAGACAGGTGCTACGTTACGACCAGACTTAATGTCCTAAACAATCTTGCAATGCAAGACATTATACATTATGAACAAATACTTTGTAGGGCTTCTAACTGAGCAATATATTTCATTCTATAAAAGGACTACAAATGTAAGGTGTAGGTAAGCTCGAAGCCTGTGTAAGTGGGAGATACATTAGAGCGACCACTTAAAAACGCACAAAGCACTTGTGTAGAAAATGAAAAGTCGATGGATGGATTAGTATACAATTAATGAGATGCGACATGTTGTAATATTATAAGTATTACTACTATTAAGTATTACTTTTGATTTTCATACAGCCTAGTCTAGATCTAGAATAATGCAAGAAATCTATGTCACGCCTCGCAGTCGACATTAGTGTCGATCTCTTATGACATTTGAAGCTTGCTATCTTTTTATCTATATAGTCGTCGAACAAGGAGACTATCCTACTGACTTATGTTAAGTGATCACCGTCGCCCATAGACATCAGCCCAAAGGCGTCATTTCCGATTCTCCAACACTGCGAACAAAACACGTATAGTATGCAATCTTTCATGAATAATTTTAGAAGGAGAGTGTTAACTAGTCATGCAGATAACAAACTACCACCATGCAAGTCTCAACGAATTTAGACTGGTTGCTAAATAGCCGGACAATCTTCAACAGCAGGGACCTGACGCCAAAACCAAGTCATCTCTAATCACAGCTTCGCGGGTGCGCCGGAGAACTCCGAACGTAAACACGCACTGATGCGGCTCACGTTGTCCTTCTTTTGACTAGCGCACAAAAAACTGCTCTTTTGGTCTGCGCCGGGCAGCGAGAGTTGCAGTGACATCAGCTTGAGAAGTATCCTGTTTACTTACTCACCCTGCCCACTTCCCTGTTTACTTTCCTGCTTAGTACTGCTCTGGAAGTGAGCTGAATGTAAATGGTGCAATGTGTAGTGTATGTACCTATGTATTATCTCATGTACACGAGTAGAGGGGGGTAGTTGACTATCGCCAGTCTTGTAACGGACACGAATGCGGACAGAGGTCTGTTCCAGCTGTGTGTGGTGAGCCAGTGAGTGTGTGTTACCCCGTTGTGTAGGAACACCGTATACGAATCCTCAAACACAAAACTTACACCTAGGAACAAAGAAATACTTGAAATTTTGCTTTCATTGTTACGAATGCATACTAGTGTTCGTTTTATATTTACCTCTCAAACTTAAAAGAAGTTGTTCTATGCCTCTATGTTCTAACTTCAGAACTTCAAGCGGATTACTCAAGTGGATAGTTTTCAATCGATTTGCTTTAGATTATAACTATAAGTTATTCGAAGCAGTAAAACGGACATTTATTAATTGCTGGGCCACCCTGAAGCTAATTTGGTTTTAATTTGACTATAAAATTCGAATTAATAACGCAATGCGATCGATTTCAAAGGTACATGCGTTGAGCACGATGTACGGTACAAATGGCGCTATAAATGGTTTGATTCTTATTTTATTGATAGCTTGTTAAATGAAGGATGTGTTTTCAATTTTATGTACTCCACATATTGGTTGGATTCAGTGCGACTTTCATACCAATTATATTTGAACCTAAACAAAAAGATACGGTTCTGTATACACAGAGTGAAAAATGGAACCTTAATAATAATAACTCCGCTGCCTGTCACAGGACTCTCACGGAACGTCACTCGAATGGAAATAGGTAGACACCTGAGTTTTTAACTGAATGCATGTTACTGTGGCAGATATCAATAGCAATAATAAAAATATGTAGTTTAAAACGTTATATTCCAAAGAAGGTCCCCATATAAGTAACTTTTAAAAATTACGTTTTTCTAGTTTATATATCTTGTAATTGACCAAATTACTCGACCAGTGCTACGGAAGACTAAGTGCACAAATCCGATTCAGATTTAACTTTTTTCTGCTTCTGATACAAATTAAAGCAATTACAATATCAACAACAAATTGCTTGATAAATATCTTGATCAAACAACAATCATACTGTCAAAAACTGTTTGCGTGGTGGTATTTTCACACCACTTAATGAACACAGGATTTGTGAGATTTTCATCCGCAATACTTCTTTTTCAGATCATAATTTCACAACCCGCAATAAAGACTTCACAGTTAATTGTTCTTGCCAAATAAAACAAAGAAACCGTTTAAGTAAAGCTACGATCTTTAAATGTATTTTAATTAAAATGAGCAATATGTGAAAGGTTAATAAGGAATAAATTGGTCTCGAGCAAAAATCAGACGTGTATATTACTTTAACAGTTTATTATTATATGAGTTATACTACCTCATATAAAATAGTGAGTGAGTGTTTTTTCAAATTATGGTTTATAATAAATTAATTATTACCATTAGTTTCACTGACGTCAGTGATGTCTACGAGCTTAACTTTTTTATGTAAATAGTCGAAAAATATACGGTCACTGTCGCCCATTGACACCTACTTAGTCCGCAATCTTTAGAAGTCCGCCACATAATAACAGACTGCGGTTGACAGAAAACTGTTAAAAAACAAAGTCACAAATTTTTCAAACAAAATAAAAAGCTTTTTCCAATATTTTGCCGACGGCCGCCGGCTATTTGGATAGCAAATGATGTATCTTCAGACCGGATCAACTTCCAGATAACATCCAAAACCCAAATAATATTGCTTTTCTTTGATAAAACAAACAGAGATTTGCATATTGGGATGTTCCGAAACAAACGGTTCGTTGATTGTTGTCATGTGAACTTGGACTAAGTGATCTGGATCCAATACTTAACAAATAATTATTTAATAATGAATATTAAATAGTATTATTTATTAAATCTAATCAAATATTATAATATGCTAGATAAAAAACAAAGGAACAATCGGTGTGGTACAATTATAATACATGTAAATAGTATTTTTTTAAGTACCTATACAATAAACGACAATATAATAAACGTACGTACAATATAATAAACGAATTATAAAATTTTATGTATCTTCAATAACAAAGCAACGTATATCTAATAATTTATATCAAATTTATTAAGTAGCCAAACCTGAATTAATTAGCTCAAATTAGATGAAATTTTCACCAGCCCTGCTTATGTTGCTGTGAAAAAATTTTGTTTCATAAACCTTTTCAACATATTGGAAAATTGCGAATATTGTTGTTTATGCCTCATTATGTATAATGTACCTACAACAGTATTCGCAATTTAACCGACTTCAAAAATATTTTTTATGTGTGTTGTTACCTCATAATTTTTTATTGGGTGTATTCGTGAGCGAAATCTGCCGAGTAGTTATTCAGTTATCCCTCATAATACGTATTTTATTGACTTCGACTACGTTGATTATGTTCTTATTTTATTATTTGTCGATGTTAAACGAAAATTTTTTGAAGTCGGTATTTTGTATGAACAATACTATGAACAATATAGAAAATCCAATTTTTTCCCCCCAAGTATCAAGACAATTTTGTCAGACAACCATATAATCTTCAGTTTATTTGCTAAACCAGACCAGTTTGGATAACTAATAGCTTAATACCACGGTGCGTCGACGAAGGTGGCTGCGTTCTCAGCTTTAGCTTACATCGAAACAAGCGCCATTTAACAAATACATGTTATTAAACGCTTTCGAGCCTTACAAATAACTACCGGTAACAATAGCTTGGCTATAGTTTTGTTTTGTGTTTGAAATTCAAATGGAGTGTTCCGTTTGCCTTGATTTCGGGGGTTTAACTTAATAGTATCCTTCTTCAAGGTTCTGATATTAAATGTTCCATCACCAATGATACTGACTTTTGGTAAAGTAAGTAGTAGTAAGTAGCAGACAAGCGAGAAGACGACACATCTGATTCCAAAGATGACTATTTAACACCTTTGCAATCAGACATCAGTAACGCTTTACTTATCTACTTTGTAAAAATAATACCGAGTGGCCAAACAGGAAGCAGGTGACCCACATTATTACATCTGAACTGAACTGAATTGCAACTGAAATGAAATTGCAACTGAAACACCTATACAATTTTTAACTATATTTCCACTATTATTGAATAAAAATGCTATTAATACTAAGTAACTATTCCTTATTGATTTATTTTACCACTCAGACATTTGGTGTGCTTAGAACAATGACCTATGCAACAAAGCTATTAAAATAATCTCAGTTGCCAAGGTACCTTGTAAAAACTAAATATAGGAAAATTTTTAATTTCTCCATTATTTAATTTTATGGAACCTAAAGTAAATAGTAAAAAATAGCAGTAAGAAGCGCATCGGATGTCGTAAAATATCCATTAGCTTAGCGCTATTAATATAACGAGCCTAAAAGTACCTACCTAATTAATAAACGTAAGTTTAATTTTTACCTTACATTAAATAGTTATAAAGAAGTCCATAAAAATATTTATCAGATCAAAAGACTACAATATAAATACAGAAACGCATAACATTAATACATAACATACAACATAAATACTAATTGTGAGATTGAATATAACTTCGTTTCCAATTATTATTTCATTCATAACTAAGTACCTACACGAAGTAAATATTTTACATAAACAAACAAATGCAAAAATTGTAAGTATTTTTTTTGTTATTGACAAAACATTTGATGCAATAATGAATGACAAAAAATTAAACATGCAATTTAAATTAAAATACAAGACGCCAATGTAACGACAATTTTACTTTCTTACAAAGTCGCGGACTTAAGATGGCTGTGCCTTATCGATATGAACCTTCGATCGCTTAAGCATATCATTAAACGGTGGAGGCCACCCATCTAGCGCCCCACGCAGCGTCCTCCGCCACTGTGACGGATTCCGTTCCCGCCCCTCATTTGTTATACAAATTTTATACTACCCTCCGAGCGAAAGCTCACTAAACCTTCGTGGATATCCCAAAGAAACAATGGATAAAATTTCACCGTGAATGTATTTATGATCCTCGGCCGCTTTTACAAATTTGTTGAAATATTAAATGTAACATTTTCTACCTCATATCCCTAAACCACCGACTCACCCACCGTTGAATTATAAAGATGAATGCCCCTGAAATTACTTCCCATTTCTAGACAGCAACAGAAATATTTATTGGACGTCGTACCTGCCTCGTGGCGTGTGCATTAAAATAAAGTGTTGTTTACACACACGCATTCAATAATGGAAGTGCAAACAGTAAAGAACTACCGATGCGCATCGTAAGGTAAACGAAGAAATTCCATTTAATCCACTATCACCCCGGGACAATACGCAATTGTGCGGATTGTAGCAGTCGTGATTGAGACGGCAGAAATGGATTACACAGACCAGCCCCGGGGTTTTGGGGTAAGGTATCGCCCCTTGATTAAATAAAACTTCAAGTCAATGTCACGCCGCCGGCCCGTGCTGTCTTCGGCATATTGCACGGATCCATACATCGAAAGAATTTTCTCCCTTTAATTTGGACGCGAAATAAATATGATGCTATTATTTATGCATGATTCGCACATCAACATTCTTCAACAGTATGGCTAACAAAAAATATTTTGAGTTAAAATTATTTTAAGGAAAGAACTAGTAAGCGCTCAATCTTAGTAATTAGCAAAAACAATGCTATTAATGACATTGTTTCGTGTCTTACCCATTTTGTTGGAAACAAGAATTAGCATTGACAAAATGAATTAAATAAGGAGACAACTGACGATTTTTTGTGCGACAACTTCAGAGACTCGCCTATTAATATTCATTACGAGGAGCAAGTTGTTTACATATTTGCCATACAGAAGAAATGGTTCAGTACGCTCTGTCCTCGGGGAATGGCGATGCTCATCAATTTGTTGAAGGGTAAAGAGCTATTTGTCTGCGCACTCTACATTAGTCAGGGACTACTATACAAGTGCTTACTTCAACTTCTTTCCAATTTATACGACCTAATATTGTCGGTTTCTTTTTGAACTTTGTTGATGCTGCTTCAATATTTTGTTTAATGTCTAGCTGTAAAATGAAAAAAATATTAAAAATTACACTTCCACTATGTCAAATAGATTCTGAATATTTTAAACATTAACATTACTGAGTTTCGTTCCGCCTAAAATTATAACGCAATAAAATTCCATGTGTGTAGTATATTATAGTAATCTAAAAGAAGTAAACGACATTTCTAGCCAACTCATAATTTAGAGGCGAGAAATCTATTAACTACGCCCAGAACACCATCTCGCTCCCGAAAGGAATGATTTAATGAGACTATCTTACGGTTTTAATCTCAATTAGTTCAAGCAACATTCTAATTTGAGCTTGTATCGTATTCCAAAATGTAAGTTTAACGTATAAGTATTCGTATTTTATGTTATCGTTAGATATTGTTTAAATTCACTGTTTAATTACGTTTCATTTTATTGTAAATTCATAGTAAATTTACAATTGTCTCGTATATTCACTGAAGTTTATTACATCATTTATTTGGATACATTTTCTGAAAATTTGTCTTTTTAATAAATTCCGTTTATAAAATATCATTTTGCTCCATATAAGAGTATCTACCTGCATGCTTATGTTTATGATTTGAATCTAAGACAATTTCTGTCACTTCTCAAATACAAGTAAGCTAAAACCGGCATAAATCAGCAATCAGACAATAAACTAGTTACAATAGGAACATACGTAAGTCAGTCGATTCGAGCGAGCGGCTAATAAATTCAGAGGATTGACTCGCGGAGTAGTGAGAAGTCGTACATTTACAGAAGCCGCCACGTTACAAGAGCATAAATCTAAGCGGAGTGTCTTCGGCCTCTCGGTTCATGAATGGCCGGGATATGAAGGATGACCGGGCATTAAGCCAAAGCTTATACGCGGCATGTCAGGCACGGCCTTAAACAGGACATTTTGACAACCAACGATACGTGAATTGAAATATGAAAGACCCTGCTACGAATTCGACTGACGGGGTATATGAAGTATGATAAATAAATGACAATTAACTCTGAACGAGTGCTCTTTTGATTTCAAGATTACAAGTAGCTTGAGAAACTGTCGATTTAAGAATATTTATTGTGACAGATTTATTTACGTTTTCCTGATCCAGATTTCCAACTGACCAGACTTACGACACGATTCATTGTTTTCTTATTTGAAACCATGATGGGAGTCTTTTGCACTGTTTTAGACATTGAATTAATTTTAATAATATTTCTGATCGTTGCAATGATATAGTTTTTACTATTAAAACCCAGTCACGAGATGATATGAAATTCACATTTTTTAAGGATTTCTTCGACAGGTTGACGTCGATTCAGCGGCTTTGAGTTGAAGTTCAAAGCCTTAGAAAAAACACAATGGGATTATGCAGGCCTAATGGTGCTCCGAACATGGGCATTAATCTCGTCATACAATATTGATGTTTCCTAAATTTATAGCCTGGGCTTAAAGAAAATCTCAAAGTCAATATGACTTATTAATGTGTGAAGAAACTCACCTCTCGAAAGAAGAACCTCTCCTTCATTAGTGGAATATTCTCGTTTCCATCCATAGAATACAATTGAATGTGATCGTCAAAAACCCACGTTATGATTTTAATAAAACTATGTATCGATGTTTATTCGTTTTAAACGTTAAACAAAAAATAATTGTAAGTTCTATGAACATGATTTCCAGGACTTTCAAAAATACCTTACATATGAATGAGAATCGCTGGCAAGGGTACACGGATTCCATTGATGATGTCTCAAAGTTGACTTTAATCTGTTTAGAATCTGCAGGACATTTATTTTCGAAGCACGTTCCGCTGCTGAATGAAATTTAATCTGATTCGCTTACGAATAGATATATTAACGTTTTCTTCAATGAATTGTTAATGGTTGAATAATTTAGTGTGTCGTGTTTATTGTTCATTGTATCTCCGTTTTGTAGCACGTTCATTAATGCGGTACCATGTTCACACTTCGTAACCGATATGGAATTTATTGTTTCTAGTTTCACAAAAACATAAGACACGCGCGTTGAGTCTACGGCACGCGACTTTTTTTATTAATGGTGCTAATGACTATAGGATTTACAAACTTACTCAATATTCCGACATTCAAAAAGTATCTACCTAGGTTCAACCCATTAGGCACCAGTTAGACGACGCGATCATGAAAGATCGCGCTACGATCATGCGTGTCATATTATGTAAACGCGGCCTTAATGTCCCACTACTGAGCAGGGGTCTCTACTTGTAATTAAAAAAGCCTAGAGCATACTCCACTTCGGTGCTCCAGTGCGGATTGGTGGAGGAAAATAGGTACCTAATCAGCGGAAAGATATTGGCAGGTCTAAAAAATAATAATTGCAACAGACAAATTATAGTGTTCATGAGTTGATGGAATATGCGGTGTACATCTACAGAACAGAGTAGGTATTAAGCTACACTTCTTATAACTCCCAATATTTATAGATTAAGGCTTCGACGCTTCGGGTGAAATAATAAATAATTATCTTCTCTTTTTTCTTGGCTTACTAATCCCTTCACTAATTAGTGTAGCGTCTGGTGCGTTCCATGATTGCCCACTAAAAGTCCCAAATGTTTATTACAACTTGGTACATTCGTAAAATGACACTACTTGAACTTTAACATATTTAATTTTAATATTTTTACTAACATCCAACTTACCATATCAAAATCTAACGCAGCTCTCAAATCTCATTTTAAAGTTGTTAGATGCATAAATTAATATATCTCATCGAATGAATATTTTCGATAACTTAAAATGGAGCTATGGCAGATACATGGAACTTGATACGCACATGTGTGTCTACCGTTGGGCGTAACGATAGTGTCTGTTGTAATTTGCATCGTATCTTTGTAATAAAAGTATTTAGTTGGTAACGTGACGACAGACGCTGGGGGCAACTGTCGGGTGTGAAAATTATGGCAATTCTGACACCTACGAGGCGCTAACTGGTGCAACCCTGCAATTTGCGGATGAGAGGTCTCAACGTGCTGCCGGCTAAGCGGTGTGCTCACGTTTGCTGAGAAAACGATTCTACCCTTCGTATCCTATAGGTACATATAAATACGAATATATGTATAAGTAGAAGCAGGTTAGACACGTTCTTCTGCAGCAGTTGTATTAAGATAAATGAATTCATAAATAAATAAACACTTACACATAGCCCCACACCTGGATTCCATGTATCGTGGGCGCCATGGACATACACAAAAGACAACACAACATACCCAGACGGAAAACAGAAATTTAAACTTATCATTCAAATTTCTGCCTCGCTGGGAATCGAACCCAGGACCCTGCAACAGTTTAGCCTGGTAACCATTGCACCATAGGGTCATCAATTGTTCGGTTTAAAAACAGAAGTTGTCAACAACATGATTAAAATGCTAACTATAAAAATGTTGATTTGAGGTGTAAGGAGTCCCTTTCATCCGTGAATCTATTCCTCTCCTGCTAGTGATATCCTTTTAGGATACTAGTCGAGACAATAGCCTAGGTCTTCTTGGAGATCTGTCGGCACTATACCACTCAAATAAATACCGATCCATGTATTAGGCTATCTTCCCGTCCTATAAATCAGTCATGAATTGTCTTAACGCTATGACAGTGTCAAGAGGTAGTAAAAATGTTTTTTTCCCTATTTAATGTTTATGATGCCTTTCATGTTATGATATGGCTTTAAACATAAACTTCTTTTTAGCAGGACGATTCTTAATTAGTTCGTGTAATTAGTACCTTTCGTTTTCGTTTCGTGTAGCAACTTTGAAAATTTGTACTTACATGAGTATTTTTTGGCAGAAAATACAGTGTATTTCTAAGCAATATCTATCCCACCTAATTCACAATGGCTCACGGCTACTCCACATTCGGCAGTTTTTAGAGCGGAGATATTCCCGTACAGATAAGCACGAGCCAGCTGGCAGTGAGCTGCCGAACGCAACCGTGTGTAACACGGTCCGAACTGGACTCGCCTACCGATCTCTACAACCTTACATCCTCTATAAAACAATGGCCGACCGAACAAAAGGAAACAACCGATCGATTTTAAAATCAGCCCTGCAATCTCTGCGCGGTGTAATCTTACAAATATTTATTATATGTCAAAACAATATGCCGAAATGGAACGCTTATTGTGGTTTTTACAAATGTGTCTGGTTTGCTTGGAGCGCTCGTTAGCGTGAGGTACGAGGCATTGTGGGTTACAATGGGGGGCGGGGCAGCCCGCGGCGCCTGTGCTCCGCGGGAAAATGCTCGCCTTCCTTCGTATTTAAATCAATGACAGTCGACCTACGGGGAAATCAAACGCCTTTATCAACTGTGTCTCTAATGGGAAGTCTATGCTGTTACCCCTTATACACATAAGGCTTTTGAAACGCACGTTTTAGAGACTAAGCTAACGCGCGTATGCATCTGTAATTCTGTACACGTAATACAGGACTTATCAAAGCGCGCGCTTAAAAGCCGTTAGTGTTACTAGTTAGTTAGTTAGTTGTTATTTTATGTTTTAAATGAAGTTGTGATGGTGATACTGTTTTTTTTTTAATTTTGAAGAGTAAAATATTTTAAACCTCAATTGAAAACAATTGAAATAATTATTAATAATTACAACAACAAAAACCATTGGTTCTAGCTTTAATTTTATTCAACTCTTCAGGGTCATGTGTGTTATTTACTTTAATAAAGCAATAAATGATACAGTATGAACATAATTATTATGAAGTATCATAAATTAAAACGCCAATTTTAAGTCACGGATATGTTGTGTCCAAAAAAGCCAATGAAATAACTTGGCAAGTTAATTATAGATATTATTGCCTGTATTATCCGCCGAAATCCGACTACTTATGAATATGATACTTAATACCTTTCCATTAAACTGTTTGGTTAGTGAGATAAAGAAATAAGGGTCAACTTACACTAGATCAAAGTCGGATCGAAGCGAAGCGACAAATTAAAGAAGAACGAAGATAAAATCGAAGTTGCTAAGAATACGCGCGTATTCATAGAAATTAACTCGTATTCCTGCGTTTTGTTTATTTCAGACCTAAACTTACTAGTCAATAATATTTATAGATTGGCTAAAGGCTATGTCCCTAAAGGCCACTGCAAACGAACTTCATTTATTGCAACTTTTAGATGGACGCTTCGCTGCGCTTCGACACGGCGCGGGCGGCCGGCGCTAGTATGAGCTGGCCCTAATCTTAACATAATATGCGCGGGTCCCGTTAATTGTGGCAACGAGTATGGCGCGTGGCGGTCGCGAGCAATCTCATCCTGCCACAGTTTTACGACAAAATAATATTCTTTAATTATAATGGAGCGTCGTGAGGTAAAAAGGCGACGCACGCGACATCTGTATTAAATTTTAATGGAATTACAGTTGCACCTGCCCAGTGCGAAGACCTGACGTGAAGTAGAGTCGATCACTGCGTATTGGGTTCAATATAATAATTATTGCATATTTATTTTAAATGGTGACATGCGCCCTTTTTTAAAAGATATTGTAAGTAATTATATTGTATGTAAACAAGCATTGTATGTTTTCGTATTTGGTATAAATTATAACCCATATTACAAACCCATTTAAAGATAATTTATAAATATCTATACCTACATTTAAAAATTATCTATACATAATACAAAGCAAGAGATTCTATGAAAAATTGCATTGTACGTATTTCGCTTCACTGTATATGATAATGAAAAATTTTTGGATAGTATGTACGTCTTTACAAAAACCCAACATCAAAGTACTTACACTTGCTCCAGAAAGTTCCTAGAAGCAGACCAGGACAGGCGGCAAGGAATTCTCAAAAAGTACAATTTCCTACTTAAAGTTTTTTGTTACAAGATTCCACCCGAAAAAACAGAGTTATATACATACATACATTATAATATGTACATACATAGATACATTGCAATTTAAATAAAAGATTTTAACATTATTATGCACGAAATTTTAATGTCGAATGCGGAAGTTCCGGTAACTCTGGCGGAATTTTACCGCACATTATGTAGATACTAACTTTACGAAGCCTAAAAATTTATGACATCACTTTAATCGATAGTCGCAGCAAATGTAAGTCTACTTTGCTAATACGGTTTTGTTTGCCTGAAAAATTCCCTCAGTAGGTAGATATACATACATATACTATGAAATAACATACATACATTACGTTAGATGTTTTTGTTTTAAAGTCGTACCTTCGGTATATTTTTTCCTTTATTCTTTGTATGACAGTTTACTGCGTAACAATTTATTATCAGGCTTAGCTTAGTATTTTTCCATTCCATACCCGCCTAGGTACAATCGAATTGTATCCATTGGAAGAAAGTTTATCAAAGTAAAAAACCCGGGAAAGTTTGAGTTGCGTTGGACATAAAAATTAATGAAGTAAATGTTTTAAACATATAAAATAACTCTTACACTTATGCAATTAAAACAGCTGAGGTAGGCTGGCCATTACAACCGCCACAAGGCCCATTCTAGTTACCGTCACATCGGATAAATTATATAAAAATAAGCACATTCCGACAAGGATGGCTATATATAGATTGGTATGGAATAGACAGTGATGGGCAAAGTGGCAAGGGCAGGTGTCACAAGACATCTGCTGGCCCCCAGACGGGCACGTGGCTCAACCCTCTAAACCGACCTCTACGACGCCCAACTACAGGAAAAAGTTGAGAAATCTCTCGAATCTTTAAGTAACTAATTACTTAATGACTAAACATTTCCTATAATTTCATAAGATAACTTTTGCCAAAATCTATATCGTAGTCGTAAGTCTACGGTTACCAACTTATCTTAGAAACAAAGACAGAGTAAGCAGTTTGATCGTTGCGAAATGAGGTTAATTATATTGATAGAAAATGTGACGTTAGAATCATTATGTGATCATTATTGTAACCTTGTTAAAAGGATTATCGTTAAAATTTATGATCATAATTTGGGGGCAATTATTTTTGCATAAATACATGGCGTTAAAATAAATTATTCCGGATTTATTTTGATGTTTTTAATTAACTAAAACAAAGGAAGACGTTTGTGTGATTCAAATGAATTTAGCAATTTGAAAACTTGAAACTTTTATTTATTGTTATAAGATTTGCAGCAGTGATAGCCGAGTGTTTTGAACACCGGACTCTCAATCAGGGAGGGCTAGGTTCAAATCCTGTGCGCACCTCTAATTTTCAAATTATGCGCGTGTCTAAATTTAATTGTCACTTGCTTCGGTAAGGGAAAACATCGTGAGTAAACTTACAAACCTCAGAGATCTCCATAATGTTCTGAAAGGTGTATAAAGTCTGCCAATTCGCACTTGGCCAGCGTGGTGGACTAGGGCCTGTACCTCACCCATTATAAGAAGAGACGGAAGCCCAACAGTGGGACTGTTATAGGTTACGATGATGACGTTTGTTATTAGATTATAGAACTCGAGAGACGGCAAATAAACCTAGAGTGGCAATCTAACTATGACAGTATATTAAGTAATGATAGTAAGTACTTAATTCATGTTGTTTGTGGCGGCTAAGTCATGGCGTAACATAACGACAGGTGGGATAAATACCCGTTTTTGTAAAGATATTTATGAACTTCCGTAATGAAAACAAATTATCTATTAGCTTCAAACGAAGTCATTTCTTAAATAAGACTTCAACGAAATCACATCTACGAGAAATAAAACTAAGTGAAGTGATCTTCTTGAGAGCAGTGGACTGTAGGTTTTTGTACTGATGATGAGATGATGGGGTTAATAAACTAGCAACAAAATTTTAACAACTTACAGTGGCACAATTATTGCATGTATGATATCACATGAAGACAAATTAGTATGTAAGTAATGGCGGACGGAAAAAGAAAGAATTGAATATATAAAAGTGTTACCATATTAAAAACAATTTTAATTTTCATGACAGCATGTTTTTCTCGGATCATTCGTGACGTGCCTATCAGTGTTTATGCCACCCGCAACGCGAATTCTAATGCAGTGTAGGTAAATGTATGTAACCGTTTAATTTCAAAACGAGTAGAAAAAAATTTGAATGCACCTTGCCGAGGACATGTTTGGAATATCGATAGGTTTGAAAGATATCGCTATCGTCCCCAACTCGGTAACATAATAATCAGTGCAAAATTTCAAATTGGCTTATTTCCATCGTGTACCCTTTTCAAACAAGCGTCCATTTACGTAATTGATGCAGGAAAGTAAATTAAAGTATTCTCAAAAGCACGCCGTATTACCGAAATTAAGCAGGCTTCAATAAAAATAAAGAAGTGCTCAGATACCTGTAGTATCAAATTTATCTTTTTTAAACACTGACATCTGGCTTGTTAGCTATAAATATGATATAATTCCGTTTTCAATTTCTGTACGATCAGTTTTTGTTCTGTAACCGCCAATTACTTACACATTTCATAAAAAGATCTGTACATTTAATTAAAAGGAAATAACGTCTTAAATCTTTAAGATTATTGGGAAGGAATAAAATTGAATTTGATGTCTCTAATATTATAAATAAAATCGGTAGCGTTATAAAAATATGTATACCTACCTACCTAAGTGTAACTGTAAGCTAGGTATACCTACTTCAGATCTCAGGGCCCAAATGATTCTGTAGTTTGTGTTTCAAAGGGCTAAGAAATATTATATGAGCTTCTGTGAGCTGAAGTAAGCTTTAGTACATGGAGTTGCTATCGGTTTTTAACATTAAACAGAAGTCGTTTGACTATGTATCTTGGGACTTAGGGACACTAACCAAATTTAACCAATGGAGCAAGGGAACTGCCTACGAACTTCTACTTCAAAACTCCTCAATCGGGAAAGGAGACTGTCTCACTGAGGCCGAATATTGTCCCACAGGACAAGGGACGGCGAAGGCGTCGAGTTTTTCCTATTGTGTTACCACTCAGCCTTGTTTTTACGATACGGGTACGTATCCGCACTGGGCCAGCATGGTGGACTATGGCCTATACCCCTCACATTGTGAGAGGAGACCCGTGCCCAGCCGTGGGACAGTTATAGGTTGTGATGATGATGAATGACTTATTGTCAAATTTAGTTCGCTGAGCGCCTACTAGCTGTTCAAAACGTCTGTTCAACGAATTCAGTTCTAGTGATCTTAATTTCCACTTGTTACTGAATTTCATAAACATGACCACTTACAATGGCTTGACCCATTAGCTCGTTTTCCGGTTATTAATATAAAAAACGATACAGCAATTCAACAGCAAACCACTAAAAATTTACAATAATTGCAAGACACTTCCAAACCCTTATCATGATCAGAATGTCATGTTGAAACTTGATCCAACCTTACTTTTTCTCGTTGGTACCGCTACTGTCAACGCCGATATTCGATTTTATCACTACATTATTTCGTACTGTGTATTTCTTGCTTCAGTCGCGTAAAATGTTATAACCCTATAATGCGTAAAGGAGATTACCTTTAGAATGAGAGTACTTCCTTATTACAATAACGATACAGTGCTTTGTATGAGCAGGTTTTTTATGTCAACTGAAATGGGCAGACGAACCAATTGATAGTAAGTGGTCAGGGCTGCTTACTGACGCGTGTCACCGACGCGATCTCCCATTTAAATCGTATGCTAAAATTCTATTCTTTATCTACATTCAAGATGTAACAAGATAGGTACAATACCGATTCAGGTAACAAGGTAACTATAATCAAACTCATAAATACAAGAAAATTTGATAACAATTACAATTAATGATGGTAATATTTTTTAAACCATCTGTCAATTATAATTCTGAACCTTTTTGTGTTTATCATTAACTTTAATATGTAACCTACATAAATGTTTACGTTAATACTATTAACTAGATTTTAATTAATGAAAACACAAACCAAAAACTCTTAAAGAAAAATATTATAGTAGTAACGTCGTATAGAACAGTTATCAATAAAGCTTAAAATCCAATTTAAATGCATGTAATGCAGGGCACATAAAGAACGTTCGGTGAAAATAGATTGGCCATGAAAAATTCATGTGATTTATTAGACTTAAGTGTGCTAACGAATAAGCAGCACCGCGGGAAGTAAATAATACGTATTTGTGACTTGTTTCAATTTATTGGGATAATAAATAGCAAACAGTAGCAACAATGAACCGTTTTAACAACGTGTAAGCAGCATAACTTACTATTATGTACCTAATGCTAATGAGCTTGGAACTTGCTTGGTCTCGTGGACTGGAGACACGATTGAAAATTTTAAATACGCGTTATAAATTGGCTATTAAATGTCACATGCACTGAGATACATGACTCTATTACTTACAATTAACTGAGTAATAGTGGGTTAGTGAGTATTTTTATTAGGCTTTCAAGGCATTGTTTGATCTGATTATTGTTATGAAGCTAGCTAGCTAGTCGGCTATCTATTTAGGTACCTACTTAGATATACAAGGTGGATACTATCATACGACATTAAATTTAACTGCATGTACCTATCCATCTTCCAAGTCTACAAACAAATTTTCAATCAAATATCTTCAATACTTTAGGCACAGGAATTTTTCTTCACTTTTGAAATTTTCTACACGCTGTATACGAATTCAGCAATGATGGCGGCAAAAGATCACGTGACGAAAGTGCGCTGTTGCCGCTCTTATCAAAGGTTAGTGAACAGTGTTTACAAATGATGTTCTATTTTTTACCCCATTTTTTGCTATTAAGTTTGTTTGAAAATTTGTTTTTTTTTAATTTGATGTTAACAGTTTTTTAATTGATGCAACATGTTCTTAGGAGGGAGTAGGGCTTGTGTTTTCATTTAATGTCGTATGATGGTATCCACCTTGTATAAAGGCTAAGAGGGAACTACGCCTGTCTTTTAATGTTTGCTAACCGATTTTCTTTTATTTTCTTACTTTTATTTACCCTTTTATTATTATTCTGTTGTTTGGTTGTTATTTATGAGATTTCATTCAAAACATACCATTCATATAACAAGTAACAAGAGTAGAAAAACCCTCGAACCTTCATAGTTTTTTTTTACATCCTCAATTTCGTATTAAATAGATAATGTCTATTAACATCCACAAACATTTATCTCATTGGATATCGATATAGGACCTTTTTTAGGCAATGAAATACATAAAATATTACAAATGAATACTGGAAGCGCTACGAATATAATACTCGTCACAAACGCCTTGAGGAAGCTGATAGCAATGTTTAGGTATATTGAATATTTTACAACAATAGGTTTATGAGGCACCACAAAAAAATATATAATATATAAATAATAATTTTAACATGCAAGATGCAATATGAATATTACGTAGTTTATTAATATATAAGCTAATGTTTTAATCGTAAAAAGCAAAGTAGTAAATAAAGTAGCAAATAAAAAGCGAGAAATAAAAAAGATAGATCGACTTTGTTAAAATAAAATGTGGCTTTGGCTCTAGGGCAGGTAAATCTATTTTAAGGCGTTTATAATAGATTGTCTTTACAGTAACCACACTCACCACATTTCTAGATTCAAATAAATTAATATTTAAGGCAATGATAACAAAGGGGTCTGAACGTTGGACTCCTGAACAGACGGGTCTGTCTGAGTTCCAACCCTGCACGCTCCTCTTATTTTATAAAATGGTGGTGAACTATGGTATAGTACCTACTGTACCAAAAATAAAAGTTTAAGTATATTGATAAGGGAAATAATTTTGTATTATTCTTCCACTTGAGTATTTATTAAGGTGTATTTTATTTAGTTAAAAGAACCCACAAATGTTGCAATTTTACACTTTAAACATATTAAATTATTACATGTTTTTAGTGAAACAACTAGAACGCGCGAACGCCTGCTTGATTTTGGAATTCTTTTCGTTATAGAACACACTCGCCGTAACTTGCTTCAACTATGAACGCCTTGTTAGGAACGAATTACCTATTGTAAATTTGAAACTATGCATACATATTTTTATAGGCGCACTTTTCTTAGAAGCTGATTATGAATAGGATATAGGTAGACGGATAGTTAATAAACTAAAGATGTGTGAAGAACTATTATAACACAAGAATACAATAGACAATTACAATTGTAAAATAAAATATCGGATTTTTTTTAATAAAACAAAAAATGAGAAACTATAAACAATAATATTTTATTTCAAAGTTAGTAACAATGGTCACCTTAGTCTAGGCACGCGACAGGAGGTATCAAGACTCGACGCATTGACAAGTTTCCTAAACGGGAACGAGACGACTCAAGAATGTTACAAGGATTAAAAATAAACCCTAAGAATTACAAGTCACTATCGAAAATTTTGATAACGTTATTTAATTTATTTATCTAGATTTTTTGATGAAAAATATGAAGATATAATACTAAACACATATAAACATTTTTGTAAAACATAATAATAAATAATAATACAAGAATTGTTTATTGTTTTCCAGCATTACAAATAGTACAACGATGCCTTTGGAGTTACTGGATGTCCATGAGCCACGGTGACCACTAACTATCAGGTGGTTTCGCTTGATTATCAACAAACTGTTTACTTAAAAAAATGTTTACTTTGTTATTAAATAATTCAAAAAAGACCAACAATTTTGCCACGACTTACTGCGACTACTGAAAATTTATTTGACTAGTTTGCATTGAATTTGAGGATCAGTCTAGGCTCAAACAATCTTGAATTCCCTCGCTTTAAATGCGGTGTCAAGATGTGCAAAGGTCTCTCGTGTTATTTATCGCGACACGCTTTGTCTACGTCATTCACTGCCAGCCAAGTGAGAATTTGCTCGCGTTAAACTCCATATGCATTTAGTTACTTCTTTATGTATCAAGAAAACAATGGTGATGGTGGCATCCAAAGAAGGTGCTACTGAATAAAGGTACATTTTATTGAGCATTGATGCTCGTATTGTCTTACTCAAGTCCGACCTTGAAGAAGCAGTACGTACCTTGTAGAATCAAGACAAGCGAGTTACACGAAACGAACTGACTCATGAAGTTCACTGATTGATTTCCGCTGAGCGACACAATAACCCATAATAATTCTTCTACGTTTAGTTCATAGTCTCCGCTTATAAAGAGAGAATTAAAATCCATAATCCGCCACTCTGACCGAGAATATTATGATCTATCAGGTTAGTGGTTTCTGTGATATTCCTT
This sequence comes from Ochlodes sylvanus, assembly GCA_905404295.2. Classification (NCBI taxonomy): domain Eukaryota; kingdom Metazoa; phylum Arthropoda; class Insecta; order Lepidoptera; family Hesperiidae; genus Ochlodes; species Ochlodes sylvanus. The sequence continues at coordinate 9,159,137 of FR990130.1, read as the reverse complement.
GGCCGAGCCAATTAATTTAATGTCTCATACGTAAATTGAAAAAGTTGCTCAAACAACCAAGCTGGCCAGTTATGTAAACTCACTGAAAACCCAAAGGTCTCTCCTCATGCCTGAGGAGGCCTAGAGCATACTCAATCACGCTGCTCCAGTGAGGAATTTTGGAGGGGTTAGTGGCCAACCTAATTGTCGGATGTTTTTATGCCGCCCAAAGGCAGCCGACATGGCTTAACGACTGCTAACAAATGGTAACAACCGGGACCGACGGCCCTACGTGCCCTCCGAAGCACTGAAGCGCCCAAGAAATTTATCACCCATCCAACTATCGACCGCGCCCGCTGTTGCTTAGCCGCCGGGCTTCAATTACTTATAATAATTATATTTAAGTATGGTTTTGATATTAATCATAGGGCAATGTCCTCATAAAGTATGTCTATGCGTGATAGAAAATTCTAGTCAGGGATATTAATTTGTGATGTTTCATTATATTAGGATAAAACTACAGAAACACATCCGCTGAATAATAAAAGATAAACTTATGTCTATTAAATATTCAAATTACAAACTATAATGGCTCGTTAAATCGAATACACATAACCTGAAGAGATAAATAAGTTTTGACGCGATATTAATTACTCGTGTGTAATTAGAATGCGATGTGCTGCAGAGAAATTTGTAGCTACCGTGAAAATCAATTAACTGAACATGTTTAAGGTGGAGCCGAGTTCCCAGATTCTCTCTTGTTCGTATCTAAACGTGTTAAAAGTATTTCATGTTATTTTTCATTTTTTCAATTTAATTAACATTGCAGTACCAGGTTTTTTTATGTCGATAAATCACTTACATGTAGAGGTAATATGACGGTTAGTCATCACCGCCATTTTTAGGTGCAAGGAGCGTCACCAACGCATTGCTGATCGAAAAAAACGGTGAATTCGCAAAGTTAGTGAACCACACATTGTTATCTAGCTCTGCAGTTCTTAAACATTGTACAAACATTATTACGTCACAATTATAAAGGTCCTGTAGTTCAGTTATTGATTCTGTCGAAGCGTCTGGAATTTGATTCCCAATCAGGGCTGATTTATATAATGTGGGTACCTACTTGTAATTCTACTTATAATTCGATGCAGTAAACTGACAGTTTTAGTGTGCATAGTCTGTTGCCTGATCGCCACAAAAGACGTGAATCCTAGCTATGTTAACGTTCTTTATTATTATTATAATTATTCAAATCTTAATAACATTAGGATTTTAGGAGTGAGGCAAACAATCTTACCAGCATGTTTGAAGCCTCAACTACAATTATCAAAATTAAACTGGACGTTTCTGTGAACAACGACCTCTGACAAAGGAAGCCGGGACCTAAGACACAATAGTGCAAGTCTAATACCTATAGCCCAAAAATTAATTAATAAATGTTTCAGTTGAGTCGATCATTATTATGAACAGATTTTTAATATTGAACATATTTTTTAAAATCACAATCGGGACCTTTCAGCGGTCAGTTTTGAATAATCCAGCCTAAGAATTTGAAATAATTTTAACGCTATGTCTAATCAGTTAGTATATGTTCTAACCTAATGATTTTTTATTTCAATTTTAAATAAGCTTTATGTTAATTCTGATTATACAATACAATACAATACAAATCCTCTTTATTGTACACCAAAAGTTTTACAGAACATTCTAATAAAGATGTTTAAGTACAACAGGCGGTCTTATCACTAACTAGCGATCTCTTCCAGACAACCTTTAAATATTAAAAATAGTACACACAGGAAAGAGGTAGGGGTGTACACATAAATGGTTAAAACAATATATCAGCAGTAGCTCCAAACATTCACAAACAACAAAGAAAAGGACAGGTAACAAAATATGTAGGTAGGGATAAAAAGATAGTAATACTAATGTGATATTGATAGGTAATGTTCCCTCACTTGCTTCTTAAAGGAGTCCAATGACTGAGCACGGCGAATTGAGACAGGTAAGGAATTCCAAAGACGCACAGCCATTGCAGTAAAAGACTTTCTGTAGAAAGAAGAAGAGTAGATAGGAGTAGAAAGGGCAAGGTTTACATTTGAGCGAAGGAAGTGAGAGTCATGTGAAACGTGCATGTATTGGAATCTTTCTTTTAGGTATTTGGGAGTATTTGGGTTAAACAGGATACAATATAAAGTAGAAAGAATATGGGTATTCCGCCGAAGACGAATTGGGAGCCACTTGAGCTTAGTGCGATACTCGGATATGTGTTCATATTTCCGAATACCAAATATGAAACGAATGCAGACGTTTTGAAGACGCTCAAGTTTGTTTAGTTGCTCCTCAGTTAGATCTAAATAGCAAACATCAGCGTAGTCAAGGATTGGAAGGAGAAGAGAAGTAGAAATCGCAATTTTTGTCGTGATTGGAAGAAAATTTTGCAGTCGTCTAAGAGAGCCCACAGAAGAGAAGATCTTTCGGCTAACTTCATTAATTTGAGCTCGCCAAGAAAGACAGTTATCCATATATATTCCCAAGCTTTTTACCTTTTGACTTAAAGGCACATTGACAGTTTCAAAACTGATTTGCGGTAGGCTTGACCAATCTATTTTAGAAAGTTGCTTAGAACTGCCTATGATAATTCTGATTATACAATGGTATGTTCATCTCAGATTGAAAGACCCAGTGACTTTCAATTCATCGTGTATCATAGCTAACGTTGCCAAATGATCCAAATTGTATGGGACGTCCCGATTTTCAGGGGTCTGTTGACACATACATATTTCCTTTTGATCGGGACACCGCACTAATTGTCCCGATTTTTCACAAGCTCTTGAAAGTAGTTTTAACTTGAATTTTATCAGGAAAAACGAATATAATATCTGAAGCATTTTCGTATATTCTCACGAAATAAATATAAATAATAGAATTTTTTAGCTTTTCAGATTTGAAACAGTATGCCCTGATTATTTTAACCTTTCGTTCCTAAATTTGAACACTGGACCTGGTAACACTAATCGGGGCGACTGTCCTAATTGGCGCGTTAATTTTGAGGCAGCGACATAAAGAATATATTCCTTTCTTGCTCTACATCTTAAAACTAATCGAGGATTAAATCGGGTGCCGCAAAAAATTGAATTTGCGATGATTAGAAAGCAGATGTTCCCACTAATGAGCACCTAATATTAGAAATGTTTGAAGCAAGAGTAAAAACAACACGTTGGCATACATTGTAATTAAGCCGCTGCTTATTGAAATCCCACATATTTACATAATCATTGATAAGTTTCTTAAGTTATTTACTAGTGTCGTTGGTGTTGTTCTTGTAGTCATTGCAAGTTATAAACTGAACTGGGCTAAAATGGCGGCAGAATCACATAATTAATTATAATAAAATTAAAAAATAATATAATTATTCAGTTTATCTGTACTGAAACTGAATATCAATATGATATGAATAGATCAATCTTTCCGTCATAGATGACAACTTTGTTCATACTCATTACTATTATTTTGACAGGTGCTGGATCAATAATATGATTAGGGCTCCCAACCTGCTTCAATTATACCATAATAGTTTTTTTTACTAGAGTAAAATTTATTTACATTATACAGTACATATACATATATGTATATTAGTACAGATTAAAGAGTAGTCCAATCAAACCACCAAGTAAAGCCTGACCACAGTATGAATTAGCCCAATCATTACACCATTTACGCGAAATGAGTATCTAAATGAAACAATTTCAACTTTAGCCACTGAACTATTTCCTTCGTAGGTAATTCAATTACTTACATAACCTAAGAATAGTTAGTAGAAATCTACCTAACCAGTACAGGAATTATAGTAATCATGACCACTTACCATCAGGTGACTCCACGATTCGTTTGCCGGTCATTTACCCTCATAAAATAACAACTTATCATTATTATAAGCGACAGCACACTTTTGTCATCGAGTCTTCTCTTGTTTAAACGGCTAAGCCTGATTTGCCAAAACATGGCGACGGCTTGTCAAGTATGACACAAACCCCGTCAAATGACCACAACCGCTTGGCCAAGAGTGTAGCGACTCGAAGGTCTTTGGAAACATAACTCTTGCCCAATTTCCAAATATGAGCACATTCCTATCAGTAAGAATTGGCGTCGAATTTGGATGTAATAAATAATAACCATTAATTATTCCGTTAGGATGTCCGTGCCTTAGTAACGAACCGAACATCAAAGTGGCCAAAGAGGAAGTTGGGGACATATATCATGCTAGCTCTAATGACACTGCAACACAGTAGTAGCTTTTGTTTTATTTTCATGAAGTCACTTGGATATATCGAAACACATAAAACACATTTCATTGTTGATTCTAATAAAATGGTTGCTAGCCAGGTACAAACCCTACCATCATGCAAAAGTACCAATCTCTATGAACAGACAGACAAACAATTACTCCAAAAAATATGATTTGGACTTTATAAAACCACCTACATTCAAATTTCAAACTTGTTATAGCGTTCCAAAGTTATAAGTACATACTTACTTAAATTTATATGCTTAAAACAATCTCTGACAGTTTTGATTATACTGTAACAATGGGAGTAAGATGTCCCATCTGCAAGTCAACTAAGTGTCCATATTTTCATCGAAATGTGATGCAAAATATGTAACCTTAATTAAACTCCATTACGGTTGTTCAACGGACTGACTACTTTCATTACAGGTTGCGGACGACTTATTGCGGTTAGACAAACCTCGTCGGTCTATCAGCGTTGGTACTGTAGTACGAACCACGCCTTGCATATTGTTTCTGCACGATTACCCCACTGCATAATTACTCATTGTAATTTAGGAAGTGAGTTACAATTTCAGTACGAAGTTTACATACGCGTATTTTAAATCAAGGCAATAAACAATGCAACGTTCTTATCGATTTAGTTATCACCTCGCGGTCAATTTTACGTTACCCATGCCCGAATCATTCATTTGACTAATCATAAAAGTTTTGTATCACAATTTTAAGTTTATAGTATTAAAACTTTTAAATTTAATATCCATACGTAATTATGGATGTGTAGGTCTTTAGTCAGTTAATAGTATTAAAAAAATCTTAATAAGTTCTCCAGAACATTCCCTGTTATACAGACGGAGAAAATCGCAGAGAGCTCAAATGTCTCAGCAACAAGAGCGATTCTACACGGTCTGTGAGCATGGATAGTCAACGACGAAACGTCGTGACGAATTTCTCGCTGGAATCTAAATATTAAACGGGTTCACTCGGGTAGTTCCCAACTAACCGAGTCAATCCGTCCAGAGGAATCATGAATTGGTTGCATATCATGAAATGAATAATTATGATGGATGGATGGTCTCTAAGAGGAGACCGAAGACGGTTTCTACAGCTTAGTGTGCGTAATCTTAGATTTCATCGCCATGGCTTCAACCCATTAATGGCCCACTACTGAGCACGGGTCTCTCCTCATACCTGAGGAGGCCTACAACATACTATACCACGCTGTTCCAGTGCAGATTGGTGGAGCAACTTAATACGTTGCCTATGCAAAAAATATCATTCCACCTCGGTGATAAAATTATTTTGAAATTTCCAACCACAGACAATTCACATACCTTAGCAGTCAACTTACTTTCAAAAACGAAATTGCAACCCACCTAGATCGACTTTTGTCAAAATCATACCTTGACCTGGTCTGAATCGTTCAATATCAGATGACCTTGCACTACAAAATATTGGGTAACTACAAAATCTCATGTACATTTAATTAACTATAGGTATAGTGAACCATTTCATCGAGTTTAAGCTGACTTTGACAAATGTATCTAATTAATTAAACCAAGTATATTATTGGTTTAAAAACGAATAACAGTATTTTACCGTAGCTTTTGGCGTTATAACCACTTCCTGGATATTATGAAAGACCAGAGTACTTTTCAAGATTAATCATACGAGTCCACACGCGATGGTTACTTTTCCTGTCAAAGTTCCTTTGGCCACCTAGAGGCATCATCTGACCAACTCTATGACATTATTATATTGCATTGTCATCCAACTTTCAAATACGTGTAAAATTTCAAATAAGTCGACTCAGCACCACCCTTCTTCTGCCGCCCTTGACAACTGTGACCGAGACTCAAATCGGGACTAATATCGTTAGTCCGGTTAGCAGACGGTGTAAGAACATTCGTTGGTTAGTTTATTAGTAAGTAGTACCTGGATGACCGTGGTATTTTTTTTGGTATATCATGTTTTTTGGAAATTATATTTAGATACGATTCACATACTGATGAAATATGAATAAACTTTTTGACCGACATCATAATAAAAAAATCATATGACATATACATTATTCTAAAGATATTGTAGCAGTTTTTCATTGCCTGAAAACGTGGATAAAATGACGAAACCTAGCTAGCTCGATTTATCGCCCCCAAGTCTCGTTCTAATTCGATCACAGATGTGTTGCTACCCTCGAGGACTGAGACGGTCGCCTCTAAAAGTGTAACCGGCTCCACTTAACTTTCAAGATTTCGTTACAAGCTGAGCCCGGGGAAGGTGTAACAAAATGAAAGTTTGAAAAAGACAAAGTAATGCAATCACTCACTATCACAATACAACAATTTTATCCCACTGGGCTCGGCCTCCTCTCACCATGAGATGGGTTAAGGTCACGGAATACAGAAAGAAGTGGAAATGGTACAAGTGTTGATTAATAAGAAAACCACGGTAGCAAAATAAACACTAGTAAATCCCTAATCGTATTATTCACACTAAGAAACTTACATTTTTATTGGTTGGTACTTGTCAACTTCAAATAGTCTATCAAACCGGCTCATTATAGTTGAAAATGCACCTTAACGATTTATCTTAATTTTTATTTTTCCTTGTCATATTTGGTGTCTTGTTACCTTTATCAATTAAGAACATAACAGTTGTAAAGATTTTCTTTCCACCGCTAGATGTCAAAATTTTACGTAACAACTAATTTATATACTTAAAACTGTAAGAAATAAAGTTGACATTGTGTTGTCCGGCAATTACGCGGAGCTCCGCGCAACCTTATTCCGTGTGCCACGCCTACTTCGCACTTCCACTTCTTTCTGTATTCCGTGGTTAAGGTTATATAACAATCCCAGATAACATTGAATCTTAGGAATGCAGATTTCCTCACAAATTTACTTTGCCGAAGTGTAATAAATGTGTTCTAACTCACTTTGTAAAAGTCAAAATAATATAAGAAGGGATTCTTGAAATTGTCATTTATTTTTTATTTGTGAATCTATTGAAATAAAAGAATCACTAAATGTTACCCTAAGTTCCCTACCATACATCCGTGAAGATTGCATTCAAATCGGTAAAGCCTTTTTTTCTCAATAGCACGATTTAGATCTCTGACCCGAGAAGTGATGAAAAAATATCAGTGTTACTACAATATCGGTGTTTGAAGTTAAGTCATTGATGTAAAAAACCATATCAATGATTAAGTATTGAAAAAAATATCCTTGGGAGTTTAAGAATAACATCATGGACTCCCATGCCACGTACCTATTTTATTACGGAACACTGTACTTAATATTCTGACATGAATTTAACTAACTCGGCCATGAGAGTGACATGTCGATTTTGAAATTTATTTCTGAGCGGACCTAAGACAGGGCAAGTACTCTTATTACAACATGTTTGCTTTGATGACTGATGTTTACAAAATAAATAAACAGTCTCTATCATAAAGCACATTAAAAAGCAACCGAATCGGCTTTGGGACCCGCTTCGCAGGCATGACCACTACCAACTCAGCTACGGGGTCGATAAAACTTAACATGTCTTTTCATTTAATGTGTTCATTGCAAACTGCATCCAAATCGGTTGAGCCGTGTCTGAGATTAGCGAGAACAAACGCGCTGACAAAATGTCAAACCGACAAACACCTCATTCCTCATAACAAGCAGTTACTATTTGCCATACCCTACCCTCGGAAATAAACTTTCGATAATTTATGACATAATGTCCATAATCCGGTAAATAAAGTAATAATTTTACCGTTCTGTAGATAAAAAGAAAAGTAGTTACCACAGAGAAAGAGTTAAATAATATTTGATAATATCGCCAAACAAGAGCCATGAAAATTCGTTGGGGTTGCTATTTCACTGCCTTAAATAAAGTCCTTTATCAGGTATTTTTCAAGTCTAACCTAATCCTTTTTAGGATTGAAGCATTTCATAAGTCGTGGATTTATTTAAACTAGTTACCCGCTCTGCGCTCGAAATTCGACCTCTGTTAAAAGGACACTACACGTACAATGGACGTACACATTTCAAACGTCATGTCGTGTCAAAGGCATGTTAGTGTGCATAGAGTAACTAACATTAGTGTGTTATGTTACATTTATCAATTTCATGTATTTTGATGCATTATTTTTTTTAAATATTAGCATTCTGCACTCCTTCTTTTCCAAATTTCATACTCCTCCGTCCGTGCAATTTTCGTAAAAAGGGATACAAAGTTTTGCTTCACGTATATGTATAGATTTTTTTTTTAAGAACTTACTTTACAAGTCAATGTTATTTCATTGATAACGATACCTTTTGACGGTCAAACAACATTAGTGGTGTAAAACACACTTACCCACTTCAATTTGACTGTCCAATTTGAAATTAGCGACAGTTTAATGATTAATATTATGTTGGTACATTTGATAAAATAACGTGTTATTATATTGACAGGAACAATAATGTAGCGCCCTCGCTATCTAATGGCATATTTAAGTATTCAAGTACAATAGATACCTCGTATAATAATAGTAAAGTTAACTATTTAAATCAAAGTGGCAAAATTAGAGCTACATAATTATATTTATCGTGTTCTATCTGTCATCTCTCAAAAATTCTATGTTTAAAGATTGTTGTAAACGTGTGTCTGCTGACTATAAGTTTGAAATATTTTCGAGGAGGTCTGGCAAGGTGGCATTGTTTATTAAAACATTTTTTTTTGGAAACAGCCCCCGAGCCCCTCTACTACTCTACTCTTTGTGTTGAGGATCCAATAAGCTTACTTCGTCTTGTCGTCTGGAGGTCGACGTGGAAGAAAGGCCTCTGGCGGGCTATCACTGCAGTCAACAACTTGGTACTTCATCATCATCATCGCAACCAAAAACTGTCCCACTGCGGGGCACGGGTCTCCTCTTACTATATGAGGGATACAGGCCATCGTCCATCACACTGGCCAAGAGCGGATTGGCAGATTTCACATGTTTTTGAAAATATAATGCAGAACTCTAAGGTGTGGAGGTTTTCTTACGTTGTTTTTCTTCACTGAAGCAATTGATAGTTATATTAAAATACGTACATAATTTGTTAAATTAGAGGTGCGAGCAGCATTTAACCCGGCCCCCGGTTCGGGACTCCAACAAGTAGGCAGTTAGGCGGTAGGCCAACAGGTTAAGCTTTTCATTCGAAGAATTTTTTTCCCGCGAACCGTCAGGAAGCTTTCTATCAATCCTGTCGTCGAATGTCCGAATATTGCGGAAACCGAGTGATTAGTTTTAATAAATTATGTGTTGAATTCTCGTGAGAAATTCTGAAATTGTTAGTGCTTGAACTTTGAGCCTTGTATAAAGCGAAGTCACATCTAACCGAATTAGAACGAGTCGACTCTTACTAAAATTTCTGATTATTTCTAACAACCATTAACAGGAAACTACCACTAACAGTTCTAATGTTCTAACACTGTCTGCTAACCGGTCAATCCCAGTCCCTATTTGAGTCTTGTTCTTGGTCGGCCACAGTTGTCATGGGCAGCAGTGGAAGGGTGGTGCTTGGTTGGTGGTGTGGGATGGGTAAGGTTTTGTATAAATTGGTTGAAATATAACGATAAGCCCGCTGGGCCGCCTGGGACGTTTCATCGAGAACGCTGCCTATTATCTTTGAAATAAAACAAAATAATGTACGGTTGAAATATTCCTCTTTTGTAGGTCTACAGAAAAGTCCGCGATGGCATAATATCTATCTTTGTAGGTTAGCTTAAGGATTCTTAATTCTAAAAAAATGGCCACGTACAACGCAGTAATTGAAAAGCTATTTAAACGGATACAGAATTGTATTATTCCTTATCAAATTAAATAAGTTAGATACCGCACATTTGAATAATCCTTTACATCATTTAAGTTAAATAAATATCTTATATGCTACCTTAACCCATTTTTTTTGCTTAGCATTTACAAGTATTACGCGTAGACAGCTATTTAATAATTGAAAATTTCAATTTCAGAGCATTCAATTGATATGCATAGTGGGCGATAAAATATGTAGGTACCTTAGTGATAAATCGACGACTAGTAACAAGTAGGACTCAAAGAGATAAACCATGCCGTGGTAAGGGGACTGCTTGTCTTATTGAGAACCAGTCTTGATGTCCATGACCTACTTTTCATGATTGACACGCGATTGTGGCAAATTATTAAGTTTCCGTGCCTTAGAGAACTCTTTATGCTTAGTTCTGTTATCTGTTTTCGTCAGACCCGGACGGGTTGTACCCAAACCATTGCCACTTGGTATCACTATAGACTAATTTACAAAGTCAAGCCTCTAAAAATCAAGTGCTACAATATTAGGTGGGTATATTATATTGTGTAGTAAACACAGTTTGAAAGAAATTCACTACGTGGTTAATTCAAACAATTTATGATTGGAATATTAGCGGATTTCCTGTTTCCATTATCATTATAATGTAATTAGGCACTATTAATGGGAAATTAATTCAGTTTTAGTTTACTTTACTCACCAAGTATTTACATAAGAAGACTAGGTTATTCAGTTAGCAAATACTTAAATAAATTAATTTTATTGCCAATAAATTATGTACAAGACAGTTTCATCGACGTCAACAACAATCACTATAAGACAAATGCTGAAATGCAGTGTCAATAAAATGATATATAAGTTTCCTATGTAATAGTGGATGACTATGGGTCATTTACATGGTGCCAACAAGATTATTGCCAGTTGTATACAATAAAATTGGGGCAATAAATGATTTATTTAAACAACTCGTAGCATTCGTGATCTTTTGCACAACTTTCGTTTCAAGTTTCGCTTTTGGTGTAAACAGCATATTATTATACCATATTTTCTTACGCAATTATTGTGAATTCTCTCTCTCTATCTCTCTCTCTCTCTCTCTCGCATTTGCAAACATAAGTGCAGTGAGAGAGGGTGTGTTGATCGTTGCTGCTCTTTTGAGGCAAGAGATATTGAGAAAACATCGTAAAAAATGTGTTGGATCAAAAAAATGGATATCAGGGAGAGGTTCTCGGAGCATCCAACAATCTTCAGTATCCCGTAAACGGTCATCACTGAGATAAATATCAATGAACTGGAGTCAAGACGGAGCTGATTTGATGTAATATACCTTAGTAGTTAATAATTTAAACAACACACGCTCTTACGACGAGTATACTCTGCTTACATAAGTATAACTTAACAGTCAAAACAATTACAACGAAATTATCATGGGAGTTATTTTTTACGTAAGAGCCTTAGGTACTATTGCTTAAACTTAAAAAAATATGTATCAGGGTCGAATTTCGATTCGAAACTTTCGAGCTACGAGCAACGGTTAATTTAAATCATGTTAATATGATACATATAATATTTATAATTATACAAAGCATTATAATGAAACCCATTACAAATTAAATTATAATGCGTGATTATACAGTTTACATTTAAAACATTCGCTGACTATTGTGAATTTGTGAGGCCACAGTATTTAAAGCACAGCCTATTAAATATACCTACTTTAACTTACACTTTAGTAAAAGTATATTATTATTGAAAAGTAATTGACACTTACTAACCTGTTAAAGTGATAAGTAAAAGCCCACACTGATAAGAAAGTTACAGAGAGCTTTGTAGGTACCTATAAAATTTTAATAAATTTATGTACATTCTCTCATCATCAAAAGCACTCACAGCCCGACGGCTTGCGTCGATCAGTGATTGACCCAGTTAAGCAACAGCGGGCGCGGGCGGTGATTAAATGGATGGCTAGTGGAAAAAACTCTTGAGTGCATCCGTGCTTAGGAGGGCACGTCAAGCAGTCGATCCTAATCGTTATAAGATAACAGTCGTTAAGCCATATTTATCGGAGGCCTATTGGTGGCATAAAAACTTCCGACACTTGGGTAGGCTACTAATCGCTTCATATAGTGGAGCAGCAGAGACAAGTATTCTCTAGGCCTCCCCTGAGACGAAATCTGTATAATTATGTACCTTTTTAAATTACCCTATAAAGTTAAGTACACACATTTCTAGACCTAGCCACAGCATTGACGTTATGGGTTCTCATGAGTTTGTATTGGGACTTAAAAGTCATCATCCCAACCCATAACCGTCCCACTGCTATGCACGGGTCTCATCTCACAATATACTCGTAAGTAGTACAAGCTATTATAGTCCTTGCATAGTCTACCATAGCATAGTCCACTTCGCTGGCCATGTACGGGTTGACGGACTTTTGAGAACATTATAAAGAACTCTCAGATGTGCAGGTTTCTACGCGATGTTGTCCTTGACCGAATCAAGTGATAATTAAATTCTAATACGCACATAATTTTGAAAATGAAAGTGCTTGTGCGATTTGAACCCGGCCCCCTGCTTCGGGAGTCTAACGCTCAAACTACTCGGCTATCACTGCTGTTAAGTTACTTGCTGTTTAGTTACTGTTAAGTTACTTAGTTATAAATCATTAATATTCTCAATGATGAACCGAAATGTACCTGCTGAACTTTATGACAAAGACTCATGTATCAATCTCGTAACGATTACAGATATACGCATGAAAATAATCGTTAAGATCAGGTCAATGACAATAACTAGTCTATAAAGGATCGTATCGCGGCTTCTAAATGAATGAGTTGATACCGTCAACATAAATTAAATGTTAGAGGTACTATCTTAGAAATATTTTCTTACAATATTATTAAAAGTAGTAATTAAAAGTTTTATTTCATAATTACAATATGTAATGTATATGTGGGATAGTGGCCAACAATAAACGCGAGTATTCATAGCTACATATATTGCAAAATATCATAATAGCCACTATTCATTCACTATTCATCATAAAATTTTTGCTTTAATTAGTTGTTTATTTGTGTTTACATTTATATAATTCATTAAAAAACAATTTTAAAAATTAATAATTAATAATTAATAATTAATTTTAATTTTAACAATTTTAATTTTAATTTAGCATCTAAATACCGGGGTCTAGGCTCCGAATACGATTTTGTCCCATTCGGTGTCGAGACCCTTGGTCCGTGGGGTCCTAGTGCTATTAAGCTTTTTAAGGAAATAGCAAAAAGGTTAGTCGACATCACAGGAGACCGAAGAGCTGGCAGCTACCTCGGACAAAGAATTAGCCTAGCTATTCAAAGGGGGAACGCTGCCAGTATCTTCGGAACCTTGCCTAAAGGGACTCCTTTTAATAATATTTTTTAGTTATTATGTTATTTTTTAACTTTTTAGTTTTAGGTTTTGTGTATAATACTAAGTAATATTAATAAAATGTTGTTAATAAGTATCTGGTAAGTATCATAAACTTTAAAATTTTATATTAATCCGTTTCGAAAAACTCAAGTCATCAACTGCAAAATTTAATTTACTTTATAATACTAATTAAAACTATACAAAAAAAAATAACTTCTTCATATGAATAGTATAGTAAATCGATACATCGTGATTTGTATTTTCTCAATTCGTGTTGACGGTACATGAGTGACACGAATTCTAAGCTTGATTGAATTTCAGAATATCATTACTACGAGTAAGTTAACAATATTGGATCTCAACTTTTCTGGTGCATTTCCCACATTAATATCATTTCGCAATCTGATGCGAAATACAATATAGCCCACACGAATCATGTCAATACATACATGTTAAATGCAATTTTATTGCATTTAATGTCCTAAAATGACTTAAATAACAATTAAAATAATACGGATAGGGAGATGGTTATTGAATACAAAAAAAATACGTGCTCGATTCGACTACTGACAACATTGACTTATTTAATACACGATATTAAAGAGAAATTTTGCATTGCTGTGATAGACTGTTCTTGGGCTTAAATTAATAAGACACCTTTTGGAAGTATAAAATCTTCACATACAAGGTTATTACCCTTTTTAGTTGCAGCCAACCCTATAAACAATGGAAAACCTTATCACTAACCTACATTATGTAGAAGCTTTAGCGGCTGCTATTTTTATAACTTAAAACATTAACTAAAACATTATCTTATCTCATGTAAAAAAAACTGGACACAAGACGCTGGTTTTTTTTCTAAATTTAGATAAGTGTAAAAATACAGTCTGTAGTTCCATCCATCTTAGGTCTCAGACAATGTTTCGCGTTTTTGTTGCACCACACAGCCCAGTCTAGGGCTGTGTGGTCAGACATTGAACTACTCACGAAAGCATCTTTTATCTGACCACCAACCCACCAATCGTCTAAAATGACCCGCCAAATGTTTTGTGCACTTGTATTAAGGAGTGCGCACATTACACCAACTCGACGTCAACTCCACTCCGACTCCACTCCGTTTCAACTCCGACGTTCTGTTCCGCGATCAACGCTTCATCGACGTCAACTCGACTCCGTCTCCACTCCGTTTCAACTCCGACGTTCCGTTCTAGGTACATTACGTCATTGTGTCGGTCGACGCGTGGACTACTCGTCTACGGTGAGTCGTCAACGCAACGTCGACGCGTTGGTCTCGAAACGGAACGGCTATGGGTGTAGGGCGGGGGTTCCATACGCCACATCGAATTCCATTACATCGAAGTTCATGACATCTAACACGTTACATCGATAGTTTATTATATCGAACTATCATCACATCGAATGTTTATTACATCGATTGGTCATGACATCGAAAGCTTTTAAAATCGAAAGTTCATTAAATCGAATTTATAACATCGAAGCCTTATCACATCGATAGGTCGTGACATCGACAGCTTTAGAACATATAGAATGGACATATTTTTTTTTTGATATATTAAATGAAAGAAAAAAATCATTTTCACAATAACAAATAATAATTATGTATGTATGTATGTATGTTGTAAAAATGATTTTTTTGTTACATTTAATATATCAAAAAAAATGTCCGTTCTATATGTTCTAAAGCTGTCGATGTCACGACCTATCGATGTGATAAGGCTTCGATGTTATAAATTCGATTTAATGAACTTTCGATTTTAAAAGCTTTCGATGTCATGACCAATCGATGTAATAAACATTCGATGTGATGATAGTTCGATATAATAAACTATCGATGTAACGTGTTCGATGTCATGAACTTCGATGTAATGGAATTCGATGTGGCGTATGGAACCCAAATGGTTCAACTACCTAATTATTCATTATGGTGAACATTTCCGTTTACTATACGTTGCTGTTTTTAAAGTAAGGTTATGCCTGTAAGGTACGGAAGTAAAGATAAGGATTTAATTAATTTTAAAAGTTAATTACTGAATAAATTAAAAGTAAAACAAACTTTATTCAAACAAGCTTTTATTTATATGGGCTAAATAGAACAAAATAAACTTTTCCTTTAAAAGTTTAAAACGTTTACTATCAATTTATTACGTGATTACACAATTTGTATGATATAAAAGCTTTACGCGAGATTTAAATACTAGTGTTCACTTAGTTTGAAAATTTAAAACATTAAAATCAAATAGATCAGGTTATTTAATTTTCTTGTTTATCTACAAAGGTAAAGCTCTTGTTAGTAGATGCAGTTCCAGGGAGATCAGGGAAATCATGATAGATAGAATCATGACGTGCAGAAGTGGGTACTCCTATTAAATTATTATAAAAATACTGCGATTAGTTAAAATAACTTCCAATCGGCAAACATCCAGTACCAATGTTACCCTAATACTGGGTAGAAATATTATTTAGAATTAGAAAATCAATACCAAAATCGATGTCACAATGAGTTATATAGTTAATTGGTAGGTTTTATTATGGTAATTAATGGCAAGTAGTGTGTCCATTACTTACCATTACATTTACATGTCCCTGTTGGAGGTCGTAGGTAAGAAATTTCCGACAGTAAAATTATGTGTATCCATTTCCGTAACAATGGAATGTCGGTGAGTTATCGAGAGGCGTTTACACAATTTTACCGTACGGTTGGTGGACACGTAGCCTTCGATGGTATATTATGCTAGAAGGCACTTGCTTGATAAAAACCCTGCTTTACTTGAGCAAACGCAAAAGAGGAATTAATAATTGGAAAAAAATATATTTTGAATTATTAGCTTTATTTAATTCGGATACGACGCGAAAAACAGAAACGTTGTAACCGACGCCTATGACCATTTTTGGCAGATTCGAATCAGATCAAATTCTGCGTCGAATGGTTTAAGTTACGCGGCTTTACGAACTATAGATTTTTTTACAGCATTAAAATTAACCCTATTGAAAAGTTTATCGTCTGTAATGAATATTTTCTATTTTGTGGATAAAGTCAATATTCCCAAATAAGTAATTCATCACGGACACGGACGGAAAACGGATCGCAAAGAATGAATGATGAAGGAAAGATCGACGTAATCTCGGTTTAGTTAAATCGAATACGAAATATGTCCATGCAAGACACCCAAGATTAGATTTAAGTTAACTCGAGATTTTGACAAAATCGAGATTTAATTAAATGAAGTTTTGCACAATTTTCCTGCAACGGCTTGCAGTCATTGGCCCTCAATCATTGTTGTTCGTCACAGTGATGGAAAATCTTAGTGACGGAAAGAATTTATCAACTAAATAAATCCCTCGGTATATTAAAGCCAACGATCTTAAAATGTAGATTGGTACTAAAAAATTGGCTAAATAATCTTATTTATTGTGACACGGAAGGCTTCTCTGTAATTCTTTGTAATCAGTAAACAAAAATTAAAACAAAAATAACACACACACACACACACACACACACACACACACACACATACACACACACACACACACACACACACACACACACAGACACACATACGCACATATAGTCATAATCATAAGTCTGTTTAACTGTCTGAACACGATAATTTCAAAAACTACAACACCTATTTAGGCCTTAGCAACCGATAGAGTGATTCGAGACTTAAAGTAATGGGTAAGCATTAAAACATTGTAACAGGTATTTAATGAAAATCAATAGAATTAGTTTCTGGTTAATATTTCGAAACTTAAGGAACAAAGTGAGGTCATTAACTATTTTGTAATAGGGTAAGTACATAAATTAACGTCTTGTCTTTGATTTCCATTCAAAGGTACTTTAAATTAAAGTTTGGAAATAGGGAAGTATGAAATTTTCCATCTAGTATTAACCACCAACTCTTACGATGTCACGTCCACTACGCTGTTATGAACGCCAATAAGTACCGTTATTGATCAGAGATTACTTCTCATTCACAGTCATTACTATGAAATGGGAATTGAATCAGTAGGTACTGACGCCGATACTACGTCCAACACTCGAGCATACCGATGCTAATCGTTCTTAGCTGCTTATCCATAGACTTACTCATGTACCTAGTACAAGAAATGGCGTTGTCGATAATTCTTTATTTGTCCTTATGTAAGTTTCAAAATATTTAGATATTCCAGATTAACATTTTCTTATTGATGTATCACTAATAGAATATGCCATCACTTAGCACAACCCACGTACGAAAATATCGTTACACTCCACAAATCCACCAACATTATATCATATATCATCATAACAAAAAATCTATTTAATAATATTATTAACGCTAAGTTACGTTACGATTATGCGAAAAATAATTATGTCGTTTTTCTTGTAGTGCTTACGCTGTGCAAGGTGCTTGCATCAATTTTCTTCGGCGTGTTTATTTCAGTGCACGAAAACTAGTATAGCACGAAAAGTGGGATAATCACACTTATTTATTTTCATTGTGATATCTACATACATTCGTCTTCAAATTCCAAATTAAAATTTGGCTGAAACATGATATAGCTAAATCAAGATATTCCTTAAAATTCTAATTTTTAAATTACATTTCAGTTTTAATATATACTTCAGTTAACTATTATTATTTAAGTGGCGCAATACCTATTAATCTCCGTAAGTTCTAAGCATAATTTCCAATCAGAAACTTATCATATTCTTCTAAAGACCAGTCAACTTAGTTGTATATCTGCGATATTACTAATAAAGTACTTACAGCGACTGAATACAAATAATATCCCAATAGTATGTAGGAGTTGCGAATAGGATTAATAATGCCATAAGTTATTAAGTTATGGTGCATCATAACAAGAAACTGAACGGGTTATGTATCTACGTATTGTACGGTATTAAATACTACTAATTAGTAAAATAAATACTGTTCTACTTTTTACTGTCTCTTTTATGTCATAAAACGTGCAAGTACAAGAAATACATGCCACCAAAATAATTATTTCAAATCCTCCATTGGCTACTTACTTACTTTAATATTTAATTATCGTAATTAATTTACGTGTAATGTGTAAATATAATAATAATAATATATACTATAAAATGTATAATAATTGCGATGTACCTACATAATATGCGGCAAATTAACAAGTAACTTAATTTAGTTACCTATGGTCTCTGTAATTCATGATAATTTAAAATAAATTAAAATTAGAAAAACTTTTTTAAAAACAAGCATTCATTAAATTACGCTAATAAAGAATAAAATAAACTCTTCCTTAAAAACTTTTACTATCAACTTATGTGTAACGTCATTACATTTACAAGTGTAAATTTACAAGTGTAAATGTTCGTCAGTATTCATTGACGCACTGCAAACGTGCTCTAAAGTATCCACTCGTTAAGTCTTGCTTTCGGGCATTTTTAAAGGTTTATTTGAGTTTTCTTCATTAAAATTGCTGTATTGTCTAATAATCATTCTAATAGTTGATCACTATTTGCCATGATTTAGGACCACGAAATACCATGAAAGTTGATACAATAAAATTGTCCAATTTCTACATTGTTCTACATGTTTCTAAGTAAACTTCAATAAAGAATGTAAAATACCAAGTAGTTATTAACTTCGACGATTCACTAAAATTGCAGTCAACAACTTTTTTCGTTGATACCTTCATTAGATTCGAATCTTCAAGTACGCACTTATTTAGCGTAAACAATTTTGATGAATGGAATCTTCCGCGGGTTCTTTTGTCTTTGTTATCGCTAGTAATCAAACCAAATTATGTGTGGAGTGTCGCAAGCAGCAGTTTATTTGCAACTAATAATATGTGCATCGCTATACTACAATGATGGACGCGAGTAGAGAACAGATTGCTTTAAAAAAAGTTTTTTTTACTTTTAATTTATTTATCTTAAGAAAGTTAAATAAAAGCTATTAACATTTAAAAAATATGACTGAAATGATAACCTCTTCCTGTTTCAAATTGGTTAAAAAGCAGATTACTTAATATGCAGGCTGCTCAGCATAATATCCTTATTCATATTGAAAACCTACAGATACCTCTATGACGCAACCCTAACTCTGCGTATGTTTCCTTCATACGAGTACCTCGCTATTGGAAGGAGAGTGGTAAGTTTTAAATAGTAGGGGTGCGTTGGCGAATATTAGTCTCTCTTGAACCGCCACACCTTCAATTAGGCGGACCGATAACGTACGTAGGTATCGGTTATCATATTCATGTAAAATGTGTTTAAATTAAAAAATATAATATGATACTTTTTCTATGATAAAAATATTACAAAAGTTTTAAAAGTGACGTGATAAATATTTTTTGCAATTATAGGCATTTTGAAAATTTTCATTGGTAATGGTAACGTAATGCAGTGATAGCTTAGTGATTGATTGGCATAATCGGATCAGGGTTCGAATCCTAAGCGTGAAATTTTCCTGAATTGTGTTCGTATTTGATCAACGAATTCGTTGTGAAGGAAACCTGCGTAACTATATAAACTTTTTTGTAATGTTGTGAATTTTACTAATCACATTTAGGTTAACTGAGATTTAATCTGGTACGTGGTTTGTACTGTTTGTATTGTTGCATAAAATAATACAGTAGTTGTGTCTCAACTCAAAAAAATCATAAACTACTTCAGGGGTTATTATGTAAACTACTAATAAATAGATTGGTTGAAGAAAATAAAAAGATAAATGTCAAACATAAAAAAAACATTAACTATTAACTAAAAAAAAATCCCCTATAAAAAATGAAAATAACATAAAACAAATTAATACCAAAATAAAAAATATAACGCAACAAATAAAAGTAACTTAATGTTTCCGGTATTTTTCATATTTTGTAAAGTAAGAAATAATTTGTAGTGTGAAAAAAGCAAAGACGTGTAATTGACATTAATGGCCCACTATTGAGCACAGGTCTCGCCACATACCCGAGGAGGCCTAGAGCATACTCCACCACGCTGCTCCAGTGCGGATTGGTGAAGAGGATAGTGGCCAACCCAAGTGTAGGAAGTTTTTATGCCTCCCGAAGGCATCTGACATGCCTTAACGACTGCTACCAAATGGTAACAAACGGGACCGATGGCTTTACCTACCTTCGGAAGCACTGAATCGCTCAAGAAATTTCTTAGTTTATAACATCATATCAATTTCCCTATCGCAAGCAATCATAAAATGTCATGCAGATAATTACCGACGTCGGTAAATGATTAATGTATTTGTTAAATAATGCTATATCGCAAGTGATGAAAATCCTCATCATCTAATGTAGGACACAACACAAGTTAATGGCATGTTAGACGCGTAGAAGCTTCCGGGTTCTACTACGTTCTACCACCAGGGGGTATTTAAGATAACTAATTATACCTACTATAGTTACAGAGGAGATAGGTCTTTAAATGTTACGCATAATTATAGTTATAATTTTCTGAAGCAACGAACAACGTTTAATATTTTTTATTTAAAGACAAATATTCTGCACTTAAAAATACAGTAAATGCTTAAATATAAACTAGACTGACTAGCTAAACTAGCTGTGCCTGCGACTTCGTTCGCGTGGGAGTATTTTCCGTAAATCCCGATCCCGTGGTAATTCCGGGGTAAAAAATATCTAGCCTATATGTTGATCTATAACTATGTCCTCTTTCTTCAGGTGAAAGACCCCTTTAAATCGGTTCAATCGTTCCAGTGATTAGACCGAATAAACGAAAATAAACATTCAGCCAAACAAAAATTTAAAAAAGTTTATATTTTAGTATCGTATAAATACTTATAGTTAGATAATATATTAAAAAAAACTTTTTTGAACCGTTGAAATAATTATTAGAATGAGCTTCATTATTACATAAAAACAAATTACTCCTACGAGTAGATAAAGTCATCTGTCTTTCAGCAGTGATATTCATTTGCTGCAAATTATTGTATTGTTCTAGGTACTCGTACGTTCATCCGTCATCAATCAGATAAGTTCAATACCCCTAAACAAATTCAGATTAAACCAATATCCATCCGTAATACGCTCTACCTAACTACTAATTTACTGTAACATAACCATTGTGTATCGAATGATTTCTTTTAGGTACGTAGCGTTTTTTATTTAGTTTTTTATATTTAGTTAATTTTTATCAGACAGATACATAATTTGTTCTCGGGTCATGGGTGTTAGTAATTGTTTTGTTTGTTGGACAACGCAAAAAAAAAACAGGGAAAACAGCGACACACACAAACAAAACAGCGACACAGATTCGTAGTGTAGAGTTATTAGTGTGGTACCGTTTATTTATCGACAATTTAATGGCAAACCTACCAGCCAATAAGCCAGAGCTCGTTTAATTGTGACAGTGAAAATATTTTTTTTATCACCCACAATGTACCCGTATAGCGCGGTTACGATTCCGGACTGCCGTTCGAAGAGACCTGGGTTCGATATCCAGCGAGTCAAAATGCGAATAATGAGTTTTAATTATTATTTTCGGTCTAGTTGTGTGTGACCTTGTCTTTGTGCGTTGTCCAAGGCACTTTCGAACCAAGAACTCCAAATGTGGGTTATGAGTGTGTTTATTTATTATTTATTTTTCTTAGCAGATAACAAGAATGGACGCACGTGTCATCCTTTTGTGCTGCTTAGCAAGCTTCGCATCTGCAGCGGTTAAATTACAAGAGATATATTCGTGGAACGTTCTGGATTGGAACTTTCCGGATCCGTTCTCGAAGCAATTAGCTCTCCAAAGTGGCGGTCTCATCCCAGAGAACGCTCTTCCCGTTGGCATTGAACGGTGGAGGAACAAACTCTTCGTCAGCGTTCCCAGATGGCGGGCAGGTGCGTAGTTTTAATTTTTTTTTTTATTGATTTAAGGTAGCAAACGAGCATGCAGCACCACCTTCCGCTGCCGCCCATGAAAACTGTGACCGACTTAGAACAAGACTCATATCGCTTCTCGGCCTTTTGGCTTAGGTCAAGGTGTTTGAAATATATTCTCATTAGATACATTAGATGATTCCTTGATAAAAATATTTGAATGGCTCATACATAACCCATAAGACGTGTATCAATTGTAATTGAAATAACAACGGACGAAGTTAAGGGGGTTACCTTCTATCAGTAGGCTCTGTTCCACCAGTCTCAAGTCCGATAATACCTATGTATGGTGATTGTGTTTTACGAGTCTGGAGAGCTACCGCACTGGCAGCTTAGTTATGCGGAGAGATCCGTAAGGGATCCTCAGTATTGGCCAACGATTAAAGCCAATTAATATGTAACCTATTGATTGACACCAGTCTCTAAAATCAAGTCATACAACATCACAAAATTATTCATTTGAAACGAACATGAAGTTGAGCGCTACGGTCCGTCTAATTCTATGCTTGATAGCAATGTACTGTCCTGATAAGTGATAGCGAATAGTTCTACTAAAAGAACTGATTACGTTTATCCACGTTAACGATGCTAATTAACTTCAGCCCACATTGCAGTTTGACATTGCGTGTTGATAATGCAATCGCTACGAGCACCGGCTTTAATGCAACAATGCCACTCATATGTAATAAATCAAGTCAGTACCAAAGTAAGCAAAGAACTACTTACTACTTACTGTCTCCCTTTTGGGCTTGATCTTCTTCCGCAATAAAGAGTTAAGTTAATTAGTAATACCTAATGACTTCAAGACATAACTTATCAAAACAACACCTAGTCGTAATTTATGATAGTTATGTTAGCATTCCACTCTCACTCACCTACGACTCTGACCACTTTAAAATTAGCACTTTTATCACATTTTAGAACATTATGGAGAATTATTATGTATACAGTTCCTTGCGATGTTTTTTAGGAGGTATAAATAATACCTGATTAATTTATAATGCGCGTATCACTAAAAAATTACACCTACATACTGTAGGATTCAAACTACCCTGAGAGACACTTATATTCATAGCACTACGTTATGACTACGAGTAGGTAATAATTTAGGTACATGACAGTTTCATTATATTCGTTAATGAACTCATTTTGGAACATGAATGGCAATCGAGCTTTTAATATCAAACCAACATTATTTCTTAACTTGATATAACAATAATTTAATAGTAGGTAGGAACTAGGAACATAAAGCTTTAACTACGACTCTTGTCAAAGTTATAATCCACATAAGGATTTTTTTAGTCCACACTATTGTGACTAAGACACACGCGACACACGGATATGATTAAAATAATTATTTGTCTCAAGAAAAATGATTTTACTAAGCACAAGCATTCCCCCACGGCTACGCCCGCCAATTTCCAAAAAAACAGTTTATCCCATTTTCACCCCCTTTGGTGGGGAATTCCCAAAAATCCTCTCTTAGTGCTCCCCTACACTCCCCAAGGAACATACATTCCAAATTTCAGCTTGTTGCGTTCAGTAGTTTCGGCTGTGCGTTGTCTGTCATATAAAATAGCGCGAAGAAAAATACATACTTAATATAAATTACCATAAAGAAAAAGTGAATTAATAGTCTGAATCACTAAAAACAGGTTTATTTTATAGTGCTTAGTGAATAATAAATGCGAAGCAATAAAAATTTAGTCACTGTGCTGCAAACCGTTGGGGAGTTCCCTTACTCTGTGTCTGAGCGTAGTAGCCGGTGATACCTGTAATTAAATTTTAATGTCATTGTTCATAACAAATTAATGTTGTCCGTAGAATAAGAGGAAGAAGTTCTTATTCAGCTTGCAAGATTTGACCATACATTGCAAATTAAATAAAATCTTGTAATAGATTTATATTTCGTACCAAAAGATAAACCACGTAGATTAATATTCTTAAAATGTGACAAATTAATTGCTCACTTTGCCCGGTAAACCATATCAAAAGGGACAAGTCAAAGTGAATTAATGATATTTAGTTCACAAGTATAATGTAGTTACATTTCAGAAAGTGTCGGCAACCTTCAGTGTTGCATAATCTACATAACTTACGAAATCTTTGTACTTAAAAGTACATAACGAAAAGGCGTAGGCCTACAAGCCGATAACGGATGCAACGTTGCATGAATTCGGTACAAACACAAGAAATCAAAATGATTGGCTGATTGCACTTCGTTACGAACTTTATAATATAATTATCGCACACGAATTTTAATAAGTGGTTACGCTCTAAATCCCATTGTTATCAGTTAATTAAATGACTTGTATAAGTACTCGTAGATGTCGAACATTAGTAATAACTTAGACTCCATTTTCTTGCTGGCACTGGACACACCGTAAAGTTAAATCTAGATTATTTCAAATTAAAATTAAATGAATAAATTTTGCTATTCACTCATAGCCCCTCACTAGAAGTGCCTGTGCGTGGGTGCAATTGACAAAACGCAATACAAGAACAAATCATGAATCAAATCATTCGTAATTTAAGAATTTTGCGCTGTATTAAAATAATGCCTTTGCCTAAAAGCGGTATTAGTTATATACCTGCCTAGTTAAACCTGCCAATTGTTGTGCAAAGTATTTGTCAGTTTAAATTAAAATTCATTTATAGCTATTATTACATAATTATATATACCTATACCTATTTCGTAATTATTACGTTATTCAATTTATACACATAATATTAATTTCACGATGACATCATCATTGATCTATATGAGATATGTACACGAGATAATTAAATTATAATATTAAGTTCTAGAACCTAGCTGATTAATTTGTCACAAGCTTTACAGATAATTTTCAAACTCTGCTCCATACATCATAATCGTTGCGTTAGGTACAAAATACGATAATCTAGGGCTCCTATACGCCCTATTGAACACGGACAGGATTCTTGCATAATATTTTAGAATCTACCAGTAGATAAAATTACATTCGTGCGCTCGACATCTATCGGTTTAACATAAATTTCATAAACAATAAAACTACACTAGTAGTCAAGCCACTTAAGCGTTTTTGTAAAAACTTTCTTTCGGAATACTAGGTTTGCTTAAAATATATTGGGTATTATTAATATTGCAACAACAACATCGTAAATTTATTTGGTATAAGCATAAACACTAAAATCTAACCTGTTATTAAAGATAATCAGGTTTATCAAATATTTATCTATACTAATATTATAAAGCTGAGGAGCCGTTTGGTTGAACGGGCTAATCTCAGGAACTACTGGTTCGAATTGACAAATTCTTTTTGTGTTGGGTAGTCCATTTATCGAGGAAGGCTATAGGCTATATTGTTTATATCGTTATGTGTATATCACGCTACGACCAATATGAGCGGAGCAACAATGAAAAATGTTGCAAAAATGGCGCCACCTACCGGGTCCGATTGTGAATCTAAACCATTCTCGGATCCACCAGAAGACACAAAAAATCTTTTACTACTACTACAATTATAAGCATTATTTTATAAGTGGTAAAATTTTATCATTTTCTTTCCAGGTATTCCCGCTACGTTGAACTATATACCATTAGACGCACCCTATGACCCCTCGCCGAAGCTTAACCCCTACCCGAGTTATGAAGCCAATGAGCTCGGGAACTGCCAAACTGGGCTCAACACCGTCTACAGGATTAAGGCTGATAAATGCGACAGACTCTGGGTCTTGGATGTTGGAACATATGGTTATGGTTAGTATAATAATATTTTGGAAATGTTAGGTAGGTCCTAGTGAAAAAATATATAGCGCTATAAAAGTTGTCGCTGTAAGCCGACGCTCAAAATGTCTTCTACTTCTACTCTACGTTTCTACGTCATCTTGTTATCTAAAAAAGTTCTAATTAATAATTATCTGATCAGGTTTAGAGACCGATATTTTGCATCGATTGCATAATGTAGAGCTGGGCTTTGCAATCCAGCCTCATTTTCAATCTGGCCGGATCCGGTAAGCGTATATCGATGCCGGATCCCCGGATTACTGAATCCAGTTTCCGGATTGCAATCTCTATGGACACAAATAAAGGAACTTGAAATTTTGCACATTCAATTCCAAGCACGATTTGACTTAAAAATCTGTCAATAAATTGTCAAATTTACAATATTTTGCAAGAAAAATATCGTGCAGAATTCATTCGGACTCATTAAACGAGTTATGAGGCTGGAATTAAGTTTCTTTTATTACTTTATAATTAACGAACGCCTGATAACATTGTATCACACTGTAGATAATAATCGTAATTGCTATTTCGCTTTATTGTGAAACATTTGACAGAGACAATATAGGAAGTTATTCAAATAATTTTATATTTATTTTTCTTGTAAGTGCCTACTCCATACCTGCAAAAACAGCTACGAAGCAATCTCCTCCAACAACCCTGCACTTCTAAACATAACTTTTTGGCAATGTGTAGATACACATTCTATTGAACATTTAAATCGCAGTTTGATCGTATGAGCTCTTTATTAGCTCGCAGTCTCGAAGAACGAAGAAAAAGATTAATTACGTATATGATAATAAATAGGTCTTTCAAAAACACCAGGCGTGACATACATACATGCCAAATTTCAGCTTCCTGCGTTCAGTAGTTATGGCTGAGCGTTGTCTGTCAGTCACTCAGTAACGCAAGAGTTTTATATTATGTGTTGTATAATTTAAGGCTAATCAGACTTTATATTTTCAGATCCCAACGTCACCAACCTTTGTCCATACGCCCTAAATGTCTACGACTTAAACACTGATCGGCGCATTCGAAGATATGTATTCCGTGCAGAAGATATCGTCGCGACTACTTTCATTGCAAACATTGCTCTAGACGAGGGAAGCAGCTGTGAAGATACTTTCGCTTATTTCTCAGATGAATTAGGATACGGACTCATTGCTTATTCATGGCAACAGAACAAATCTTGGAGATTTAGTCACGGATTCTTCATGCCAGATCCCTTAGTTGGTGATTTCAATATCGCCGGTCTCAATTTTCAATGGAGCGCCGAAGGCATATTTGGTATAGCAACATCCCCAATTGGTCCAGATGGATATCGCACGCTCTATTTTAGCCCTTTGACAAGTAACACGGAGTTTGCAGTTTCCACACGAGTTTTAAGAGACGAAAGAAAAGTAACAGGATCATATAATGACTTTTATGTAGTGGGGCCACGTGGGGCTAACACTCATACTACGGCTAAGGTCATGGACGACGCTGGAGTACAACTTTTCAGTTTAATAGATCAAAATGCTATTGGATGTTGGAGCTCAGTTCTGCCGCACAAGCCACAAAATATTGCACTTGTCGACAAGGATGATGTAGGATTAGTGTTTCCCAGTGATATCAAAATTGATGAAATAAGAAACGTTTGGGTTATGTCAGATCGAATGCCTGTGTTCCTGGAGTCAGAATTGGATTATAGCGATATAAATTTCAGAATTTATACTGCTCCATTAAAACAGCTTCTGGCAGGAACAGTGTGTGAACCGACAGCTCCAGTCGTTAAAATGAATCCCATAATTAATGACAACCTTTTAGTTCAACAGCCTTATGGGTCGTCTGGCTTAATACCAGAAGTTAATCAAAAATTTTTCTCTGGAGTAAGTGCAACGACTGGCCCACCGACTTTCCCAAACTACGGTATTCTTCCAAACACACAAAATATTCCAAGGACATCCAGTTATATCAACTTTTCAAACCAACCGTCTCAAGCTTATGTAGCAAGACAACCAAACAGACCTGGTACTTCTAATCGATGGCCCATCAGAAGCAGATACCAAGTAAATGAAAATGCACAATAAGAATAAATTGTTGCCTATCATGACATAGGTATGAAAGTATATTTTCGAATATACTTTGTGTACATCCCAATAAATGACAAAGGAGTTGTAGTACATGCGCTATAAGTTGTGATAGCTAACATGTAACTACCAATAGATATACATAGATCTTAAGTTTTTATGTTAATAAGGAAGTGTTAAGGACAGAGTAGGTAATTCAAAATTTGTGCTTATTTACATCATTTTTGTTGTAAATTTACACGATTTATTGATAATATTTTATTAATAAAAGACCGACATGATGCTGAATCACACTATCGAAGATTTTAATGTAAATAACCAACAATGGATGAGATGAGTGACATTACAGTAAGGGGTCAGCGTTGGCCACTTTTCTAAACATTGTTTGCCTGTACGAAACAAATTTCAATTAAGTATTGAAACACGACCTCGCCCAATACATGATTGCCTAGTAATCTGTATTTTCTTGCTACTTAATCTTTACTTGTAGTTGTCACTTACTTCAAAATGTTTTTTAAAATTCAGATAAGTACTTACGATTAGTCCTGTAAATTTCTTATGATAAGATTTTTAATTTATTGTACCTAAATTGATGTAAGGAATGTTTATGAGAGCTATCTTGTAATTTCTTGTTTTTTAACTTTATAGTAAAGTAAAAATTAAACAAATCATTTATTTTTATTTTACACTCTTTTAAGCGCTTATTTGAAATAGTGACGAACATTATAAATATCGTGACAAAAAAAATACAAAAAATGTATATATTTTCTCAGCCAAGTCTAGTAATGTGACAAAAAACCCTTAATTAAATCTTGAAGACAACTTTTCTATCCAGCAATATACCTAATAATGTTTGCTGCATGGTTTGCTTCCAAAAAAATTAACCCATTTCTATTGTTCGTCTAAATGATGGTTTATAATCATGGCAGGCTCCAATACCTTCAAGTCGTTAACGAATTCCATTCTTGTAAATATAAAATTCATATTATAGTATTATATTTATAGAAAACACCCACACTCACAGAAATAAAAAGTTTCCATTTACCCCTCACATTGCGAGAGGAGGAGAGCCCAGCAGTGGGACAGTTATGGGTTGCGATGATGATGATGATGAAGTCATTAAATATAATATACATATTGTCGTTAAGCCAGCTAATTAAAATAGTAATTAGTGCCTAAGAACAAACTTACGTCTTCATTTTAAACAGTGTCCAACTTGCCGTTCTCGTAACATGACATTGCCGTACTAGGACCCGAGTAACGAATATTTCGGACGATTTTAAATAATAATATAATTTTTAAAATGAAGACTTTCCAAGTTAAAGAAGATAATCAAACAGAAGACTATGACCCTTATATGCATAGAAATATTGAAAAACCTAGTTCGTGAGTAATTAACACATAATATTACTATTGTTACTTATAGTATAAAATTGAAATTGTTTTACATTTTTTATGACATGAATTTTTTTATTTTAATTTTTTTATACACACTCATAACCCCGATCCCCCTCGATCACTAGGATTTCCTGTGTCGTGGGTAGGATGAACAATACAAATCATGAACAAGACATCTCTAACACCCATCACCCGAGAACAAACATTTATCTGTCACATAAACGTCTGCCCTGGCCGTGAATCGAACCCGGGTGACAGGGTAACTACCTCACTACCAACTAGACTACGGGGTGGCCGTCTGTCACAAAATTCCTTAAAATCTGAAAGAGTGAATGGTGAATTTTCTGTTACATTTCAAAGTGATACTCCAATGTAATACAAAAAATATTTCAGAACTTTAAGGTCTACAGCAAATTTGGTCAAAGCATGCTTAGGTACGGGGCTGCTAGCTGGACCTCTTGCATTTCACAACGCCGGTTGGGGAGTTGGGATTATTGGCACCTTATTCGTGGGATTCCTCTGTGGGCATTGCGTTCATATCCTGGTATGTTATTCCTATCACAAACGCAAATTACGCATAATTATATTGACAACATCTCATAGTATCAAAACTTAATTATATCACAAAACTTTTCTTGAAACCATTGACTTATTATTAGGTATTACGTGAAACCTAAACTTGTGTAAACATTTTGGAAACATTTGCTAAAAGTTTTCGATATTTATTCAACCAATTTAACCCTCTTACGAGTGGATAACATTTTTTTTTTAATATGTTATATATTTTGTAATCCTTTATTATATTTACAAGTAGTGGGTCAATTGAACTTAATTAAAAGTATCATAATTATTTCTTAATTTTAAACTACGTGTGTGTTAACTTTCTATGTTTTAAAAACGTAAGCCTTTAATATATCAATCTGATTCATAAATTATTTGCAAAAAAATCCACTTTTGTACAAACTTACCCGCCAGGATTTTGCTATGGCACTTAATGAGAATTTTGGAATTTTTTTGGACTACATATAAAATCCACCGACTGTAAATTGGAACTTTCTAACCATCAAAGTCGATACAGACTAGAAATCTTTTTTTGCGGTTCATGGCATTTTTCATTATACCTTATACAAGGTGGATACCATCATACGACATTAAATGAAAACACAAGCCCTACTCCCTCCTAGGAACATGTTGCATCAATTAAAAAACTGTTAACATCAAATTAAAAAAAAACAAATTTTCAAACAAACTTAATAGCAAAAAATGGGGTAAAAAATAGAACATCATTTGTAAACACTGTTCACTAACCTTTGATAAGAGCGGCAACAGCGCACTTTCGTCACGTGATCTTTTGCCGCCATCATTGCTGAATTCGTATACAGCGTGTAGAAAATTTCAAAAGTGAAGAAAAATTCCTGTGCCTAAAGTATTGAAGATATTTGATTGAAAATTTGTTTGTAGACTTGGAAGATGGATAGGTACATGCAGTTAAATTTAATGTCGTATGATAGTATCCACCTTGTATACCTTACGATGTAATATACGACACTAAACATATTTTTAAGTACAATATTTTTCTTTATCTAAACGAATAAGCTGTCGAGTGAGGTACTCATAATACAGTCAAAGTAAATTACATAATTTATTTCTCTCATTTATCATTGACGGAACAAATAATTTGTTAAATATTTACGTATTTAAATTAATTGGTGACACAACCTTCAAAATGTTCGACTTATTGTTAGGACGAACATGGTTGGTGATTCATTGTCATAGCTTGTTTTGTTAATTTTGGTTTGCAGTCTTTTAAGACGAGTAGATAGCTATACGTATATGTAGTATCGTATAGGATAAAACAAGTAGGTAGGTATATCAAGTTAATATTTGCCTTAGCTTCGGTAAAGAAAAACCCATAGCTGAAAAACTATCTGCATCTGATCAACAGCGACGCGTTAATGGCCACAATGCTTTGCTATCCAGCTATCTAGCATTGTTACCGAAATATGTTAAAAACATTGTAGTATCATGCCTTAAATTGCAGGTTAAGACATCTCGAGGTTGCTGTAAAATTGAACGGAAACCATTACTCGATTACGCACAGACATGCAAGTCTGCGTTCAAGAACGGCCCAACATTTTGTCGGCCCTACGCCAACGCCGCTAGGTAATAATCGATTACTACACATGAGTGATATACACTTAACAACTTAACAATCCATTTGTTATTAATATGAGTAATAATGAGAGCAACAGTGTAGCAATACGCAAAACACTGTTAATCTTTCAAAATAAAGTAAGTTGCTGATGTGCGCATTACAAATTAATCACCACTTGTCTTGTTACCGCTCAACCCTACGACGGCGACGACAGAAATCGTCTGCTCGGAACATCAGAAAACGCCATATTATTATCCTATCGAATTCCGGCACTATTCCTATGATGAAGCCTATTAAGAACCTATCGCCAAAGAAATTTTGCCACTAGCGGTCACTTGCTCGATGATGATCATTATCCAATTCTGAGCGATCTTTGTTTATAACTCCAAGTGCCCAGACCTCAGCGACATTAATTAAATTTTAATTGATTTCAGTGCATTTGCTGAATTCGCTTTAGTCTCTACGTACGTCGGCGTTTGCTGTATCTACAGTGTACTAATCTCTCACTCCATAAAACAGGTGCATAAATCCTGTCTTATTAATTTTGTCTAAAAGTCGCCAGATTTTAATATTTATTTTTCATTTTCAGCTGGTCGAAAGATATTATGTTCATTGGATAGTGCTACCGGATGAGTACTACGGTTTAATAATTTTAATACCTCTCTGCATAGTTTGCCAAATAAAATACTTGAAATGGCTCGCTGTATTTTCAGTATTGGCCAATATTTTCCTATTCGCCACGTACCTAATATGTCTGTACTACATTTTTAGAAGTCCTCTAAATATAGACGATAAAAAAGTCGTTGGTAATCCAGCCAGATTCCCTGTCTTTATATCGTAAGTATAAACATATGCATGTATTAAATTAATTGGCTGCAATGACCACTTTTACATAAAAAGGACAGAACATCCGCAAATAGTCATTTACTGGTCATGAAGACTGAGATAAAAAATTTCATTTAAGAGACTTCTTGGACTAAACAAATTAGCGTCTGTTCGACACTGCAAGCAAATTACTTCAAGAAAAAGAGGTAAAGAAGAGATATGAAGTAATATGGGTTCAAGAACAAATAATTATGGGTTTAACTTATGAAGACTGTGCACACAAATAAATGCATGTTAAAATACTTCTTAAATAATCATAAACGTGTTTCTTACTAATGTATTTGCATGTATTTCAGAACTGTTATTTTTGCAATGGAAGGCATCGGAATTGTGATGCCGGTGGAAAATGCTATGAAAAAGCCTCAGAACTTTCTCGGCTTTCCTGGCGTGCTTGTAGTAGCTATGGCAATCATTGTCTTTTTATATAGCACTTTGGGGTTGTTTGGCTACTTCAGATACGGAGATGTTCTTAGAGGTTCTATTACATTGAACTTGCCCATTGATGATTGGTAAGCATATTTATGTATGTATCTTCTATTTTAATTGACTGTCTTACATTGTACAGTAAAATAAATAATGCTACACACTCATAGCCCCACACTAGGATTCCCTGTGTTGTGAGTACCATGAACAATACACAAGACAAGAACACACACCCAGACCAAGAACAGAAATTAAACTCATCATTCAAATGACTGCCTGCTGGGAATCGAACCCAGGATCCTCGGAACGGCGATCCAGAATGTTAACCATTGCGCCATCCGGGTTGTCGTAAATATACTAATAAAACCTTAGTCAGTCCTAACTTTTTGCTCTTAACTATGTGGCCGTGGGATATTGCGACGTTACTCCATAGCTGAATATACTTAAATGCCTCATAATCTACGTAATGTTATAATAGTTGATTATCAATCAAATCGTTATTTTAATATTATACAAACAACCTTTGAGATTTCTCCGTACATGTGAGTGTCTGAAGAAATTGCATTTCGTACAAAAACTTAAAGAAGCTCTTAGAAATCCTTCATCTTTTTAAATTAACTTATTTTCCGTGTTATTTTAGCTTTTAATATAGATTTGGATTAGTCATACCTACTGAATTTTTTATTGTGAAAATCAATGTACCCGCCATTTAAAATCGTTTTGTTCCCCATATTTTATTGTATTACTTATATTTTTTTATTTTTTATCCGGTTGGTTTACTACTATACAAGATGATTTTTTAGTCAGTTGACATTAATAGAGAGAGGCACAGCTGTAGTCCATTGATTGCCATTTATGAAATAATTATCGTGTACTATGACCATGTTCTTTCATCTCCTCGAGTATGTCAAGTGAAATAAAAATCACCCTATATACATCTTAATTTTGACATCTACGTTTCATTCACAATGAAGAACCAGTACCTATTCCTTGTCGTAAAATGTTTTATCTTAATGTTTTAACACTCGTTGGTTCACATTGGATTTACTGATTAGTGATAAGATACCATATTGTGCTAACATTTAATGAGAGTACTTTTTGTTCCTTGAATTATTATAATTGTTTCTCTTAAAATTTGTTGCAGGCCAGCAATATTTGCTAAAATATTCATAACCTTGTCAATCTTCTTCACGTATCCTCTTCAATTTTTTGTAGTATTCGACATCTTCAGAAAGCATACAGATCCCTTTATTAAAGATAACTACAAAAATTTAACATTAATTATAGCAAGAATAGTCGGTGTATGTTTATGTGGTAAGTTTCACTTACATCATTCAACATTAGATAGAGTAGTTGACCGGTTTTATATCATGAAATAACATTACAATCATTATTTTGCTAGTTCAGTTACACCCGTAACTTAATAAAAAAATTCATAAAGAAATGTCAAGAAATATACGACTATATAATATGGCTATGTGTAGTTGGCAATATTTTGTATATTTTGATGTAAGTAAATAGAAACTTTTAATACAAGAAATTTAAGGTTTAGAAGGTCAAACTAAATTAAAACTAAATATTACATAAATATTGTTTCGTTTCAAAACAGTTTATGTGTTTAAAAAAAACCTTATCGTTACGCAGTCGGGATATTTTTAATAATAATCATTATTTAAATTTCCAGTTGGATTTGGGGTTGCTTTGCCTTTATTGGAACAGATAATCAACCTCGTCGGCGCTTGCTTCTACTCGATTCTTGGACTTATAATTCCTGCTGTAGTAGAAACGGTACATCGATGGCACCGCCTTGGGAAATTCAAATGGGTTTTCTGGAAAAATCTACTCATCTTTCTCTTTGGCCTCGGAAGCTTGGTGTCCGGATCTACAGTTACAATTATGGACATAGTAGAGTTACTGAAGAATAAAACTTAAGAAGAGTTTATTTTAAGTGTTTAAAACGGCTTACACACGTTTTCTTTACGGCTCATTTGCTTAAAATGTATTCTGACACTCACGAATCATTCAGTGATAAAATGAGAAAGATTCATTCACCTACAAATAATATGAAAATGGTTCTTTTCGATTTTTTAATAACCAACTTTGAAGATAGATTTAAGAAGTTGTTTTACAGAATTAAAATGTTTGATGCCGTTGCCAAGCCAGAAAATATTATAGCATTGTAGTAAAATTGTATAGTGTACGTATAAATAAAAGAGTATAAATTTAATTTTTAATGAGTTTATTTTGTTCACTTTGTCTGTGTTTAGCATATTTTGGAATTTACTATGTAAGTAAGTTTTAACGGGACCAAAATCTGGACATTGGATATTTTTTGGAAATTTAAATCTAGATAGTGTTTGTTGTCGAAAGAGAGACTTAATCATGTTAACTATTGTATGTCTGTTTGTGCATCAGAAGGAAACCACTGAATAGTTTAAGATGGCACTTGGCATATCTTTAACTGAATGAACATTGATCTCAGCCTTTAATAGTTTTAACTAAGTCACTTTAAGTGTAGTAAGGGCCGGTTTCAACTGAAATAAGTTTTTGAATAGCAGTAATTTATATCATTTCTTCTTCTTACAAATGCAATTAGTTGAAACTATATCTAGTGAAAACTCGTTTGAGCTAAGTATAGGTTCACACTGTACCTAACATTAACACAGATAATTAAATTATGTTCAAGGCAAACACAAGGATCATACGAGTAGCAATAAAACACTCACACACGAATTGACATTAAAGGAGATAATAGGCTTTACGATTATTAAAATATATGTAAATGGAACGAAAACCGTCAATGTCGGAAATTGACTCACTTAGATTATTCCAAGGATACTTAACTTCAAAGGACTGCATTATAACGAATGCATTTATTTCATACTTTAGTAATGACTTGAAAATATTTTAGAAATCTATCTTCCCTGATATCTATCAAAGATATCCCCATCACCAAAAGCTGTTAATTTTTATATATCCTTTATCCTATCCTTGTGTTCTCACTGTGCTATGACAAGGTGTCCTTCAAGAAGCGGATCCATCGCTTCCTTATTGGACGGCAACGCATTGTTGACGCCACTGGTGTTGCTAATATCCATGGGAGACGGAGATCACTTACCCCCTGACGCACCTGCTCAATTGCCTGCTAAGGCTATAAAAAGAATGTAGCGCGCAAGCTAAGGCAGAAGAAAAAAAAAGCTGACAGATTACATCAGCAAAAAAAACGTCCCCACGTTAGGACAAGACCAACAACAGCAGTTGTCCACAAGAAGAAACCAACGCCCAAGCTGTCACAGCTCCTTCAGTCAATGTACGCCATGTCCCTTAGTCCATAGACTTCTCCCAAGGACCATCCCAAGGTCTCCCAAGGATCCCGCATTTACGGGTTGCAGAAAAGTTCCATTAAAAGAGATCCAATTATATTTAAAAGATCACTCCTGAAGACTCTGCATAGCATTATGATAAATTAGAGAAATCAATATTTCATTTTACACTAAAATTTACTCCATTCTTCAACAACAATTTCCCCTTCTAACATAATTTTACGTCGCGGAAAATTAGCCGGTTTCTACAGTATTAATATCTACTTCTCGTATTGTCAAATATTTTAAATACTAAATACTTTAAGTACTTCACTACTAACTAAATGATATATCTGAAGAGTTCCAAGCTGATTTAGGGAGCGAAGTAGCTATTAGATAGGCACATTGAAGTTAGAAATAAGGGATGAAAATTACTTACAACTTCTACTAAAACATTAAAGTAATCATGCATCTTTCATAGTTTTTAACTTTAACTTCATCATTCTATACGAGTAGTATCATATTGAACTCAATAAATTAGTTAAGTTAGGGATCTGAACAAAAAATGCTGCGTGGTTAACACAAATATTTATAGAAATATTATATAACATGATTTTGGTAATGACAAATTGGCAAATGCATTCACCTTGTGCCAAGTGATGTTAGGGCCAATAAGTATGTAGCTACTCACTAAATAACAAGGTTGCATGCATCAACTTGCTTCTAGTTCTAGACCATTAAGTGATATTATCTTTTTCGTAATACAATTATTTTAATATAATATGCGTATGAGCCCCGTGCCCTCGTAACAGTTGATTAGAATTTTATTACACTTGATGAGGATTAACTATTGTCTTACAAACTTTAGAAGGCCATACTCCGCAACAGCTCCATATAAAATGCACAATGAAAATGGAGTATAAAGGACATCTGAAGACATACAAGAAGCAGAAGAGATAAGACAAGTAATAGTTTTAAAAACGCAACGTCACTAATATTATCATTTTCGGAACAAATTGGCATCGCGAATTTCAACGCGAGTAGGTACCTATTCAGTAATGTAGTGCGACGTGTATGTCTGTAGATCTATATATTTGGGAATTTTTTTTACGTTACAAATACGCACAAACTATTACGTTTATAAGCTGTGATGGAATTTATTAAAGTAGACAAAGTTGTAGACAGGGGCTTGCTAGGCTGAAAACTGAATAGGCTGAATAACGAACGTTCAAGATTCAAGAGAAGAAGAACTTTTTTTAATATTGCCGTCGCTCATGAATTTGGGTTTATCTTGAATCCTAATCAAGTGTTCTAAAGTAATCTGAATGCGTGAAATTGCAACTGAGAATCATGAGAATCTTAAAATATGCTTTCTACAATATTCTGCTTCCAAATTTAAACGACAATCAGAACACTCCTTTCTTTTAATCAGAAGTAAAGGTCCATTAAACAATGTACCAGAAGATGAGATCATTCCCGATAATATAATGTCACATGGTATTTTAACTAAGTAATGTCCACCTACTTAGTATATTTTCGAATATGTGACATCGTCGTCGATGAATTACATACCAATATAATTTAATTTCAATATTTTCACACAATTTATATCTATTCGATCTGAGTTTTGTTGTCAGCTGTTAAAACAATACAAACATAATCATTATTAATATAACCATAATCAGTTACGTTGTTCAATTCAGTAAAATAATTTCATTGATTGTACTTTAATTTTTAATGGATTTTAATCAGCAAACAAGCATGCAGTACCATCCTTCCACTGCCGCCAATTATTCAATTATTTTCTCTTCATCTTGTAACTTAAATTTTCCCTAAACTGTTATCACTTGTATCGTACGTTTTTATTAAACTAAGCTCATAAAATATTGTATGAAAACTACATGACAAAGTTTTTAACTGACATACTTTGTAATTACGTAGGTATGAACAATGTTTACGAGTCCAACCTTCTACTGTCATGTGATTACCTTCACTTGATGATATAATACATACAAAGAACGAAATAATATAATAATAGTTATGTTGTTATAAAGAAAATATTATTACAAGGTTACAAAGCTACACACCTGATATGACACCTTAATCCAACTAGAAATGTTACTAGAAATGTTGACAATGATAAAATTTTATTTAGAATACCTTATAAATTTGCGAAAGAGATTAAATATTATGACGTGAATTTATTTAGATAGTAGGAGAAATATTCTCAAAAGGGATTGCTATGTATTACTATAATACCTATTGTTATTTTATTTATTTATAACTCTTTGTTGTACACCTAGAACAGGATATTAACAATTATATAAATTATAATGTACAAAATTTATAAGCAAAGATTTGCTCCATGAAGAGATCGCTATGCAGCGATAAGACCTTTTGTATATTATAAATTTTGTACATTATAATGAGTACAGTGAGGTAAGGTGCACATGAAATGTAAGGAGGATTTAATATTTATAAGACATATAATTACATTAGATGTATATATACATTAAAGAGAGGGTCAGGAGCGAGAGGAAAAATTAATAAATAAAAATAAACCATAAAAAATAATGGAGAACCTGATTAAAGCTGAAGATAGTAGGCTTTTACTAGATTTTTAAGGTATTGTAATGAACTTGCATTGCGTATA
The DNA here is from genome assembly GCA_905404295.2 of Ochlodes sylvanus. Taxonomy (NCBI): domain Eukaryota; kingdom Metazoa; phylum Arthropoda; class Insecta; order Lepidoptera; family Hesperiidae; genus Ochlodes; species Ochlodes sylvanus. The sequence continues at coordinate 9,120,124 of FR990130.1, read as the reverse complement.
CTTATGGGTAGGCCATTCTAGAGGCGAACAGTGGTTACAGCGAAGGAGTGTTGATAAAAGAATGAGGAATGTGCATTGTGTTTATGTGTTTTATATATTATGTAAATAATGTATGCGAAAGCAGTACCTACATACCTTGCTCTGTCCTCATGGTTTATTAATTAATTTTATCGTACGCAAACACGTCATTCATGGTTCGTACTGTGTTAAACGCTGTTTGCTATCTCTGTGCAGTCGTAAAGATACAAAACCTTAACGGAGTTAGTTGTAACACAATTCACTTAATACTTTATCTAAGAAGAGTATTGTGCAAAGAATTAACCACGGTCGTGGCTCTTAATTAAATCAAGACAAGTTGCTATAGCATAACATATACGTTAATAGTAAATAATAACTTGCAGCAAACTTAAGTCATAAAATTCAAGTTGTCTAACTTGTATTTTTTTACAAAACATTATTTACTTGTCTGCCTTGTGTCTCCAGTTCAAACAGTCTCTAAATTGCGACTCACGTAATATGACGTTATGGCAATGAGTTCTCGTGATACAAGTGTTCAGTTCAATTCAGTTTATTGCAAATAAATAATTGTCAAAATGAATAGTGTTGAAGCTAAAGTCAAAACGGAGGAGCCAGATGATTACAATCCCTACGAACATAGAAAAGTTGCAAAACCTAGTTCGTGAGTGTTTATCATTAGTTTTTTATCATCCTTATTAATTAAAATAGACACGTTCATTCCAAGCACAATTTAAACTTGGAATAGTGGAAGATGGTGAATCATTTATTTCTTTTATTTATCCATCCATTTTTAAATTCATGCAATGAATTACAAAAGCCTAATGTAATCCCTTGTGGCATTTTAAGCTATGGCACCCTGGTGATGAAGAAAAATTTAACTTATGGACCTAAATTAACTTATCCTAATCATAAACACGCATATTTCAGAGACTTAAGATCTACAGCAAATTTGATCAAGGCATCTTTGGGTTCGGGGCTGCTAGCTGGACCGCTTGCATTTTCCAACGCTGGTTGGGGAGTTGGGATTATTGGTACCCTCCTTGTGGGGTTCCTGTGTGGGCATTGCATTCATATCTTGGTAAGCGATTTGTTAATTAATATACATTAGTTAAATTTATTTAACAAGAGAGTAATACTAATTTTTGTTTCGATTACCAAGGTTAGCTCCCAAATTAACGTAAGGTTTTATAATTGAACGCTCTCTATGAATAATATAATTCTTGATTATTCTTGAGCTCAATCGATTGGCTCAGGGAACAAAATTATTTGCTCACGTGTGACATAATTATGTAAACGAGCTACAATCAAGTGCACATAGTTCTCATTAAGACGACGGTGGTGAAGGCCATGGCCAATATACCCACTGATTATAACAAATTGTTATCATGAGAAACAGCAATGAGCCTTGCTGCTGCATCGGTATCAAGTATTATCTTCAATTGGCGAATATTTAAACAAACTTAAGAAAAAACCGGTGAATTGAAGTCTGTTTATCTGTTAAAGATTCATTCCATTGTCTATTCAAAGAGCTGAATAAAAATATCTGTAAAAACCGGTGAAATGAAGTCTGTTTATCTGTTAAAGATTCATTCCATTGTCTATTCAAAGAGCTGAATAAAAATATCTATAATAATTAATGTTTTCCCTGAAAAATGTATCTGTAGGATGCATTATCGTTATCTTTCTACACTTTAACTATGCCAATAATATATACCAATAGTATACAAAGTTTTCTCTTTACATATCACACGTAAATATTGTTATACGAGTAAATACGATACAAACCACAGAAAGCGTTTCAAACTTGTCAATAGCAATCACTCATGGTCGGACCGGAACATCGATCAGTCACAATCGACCTATGTAGGTTTAGAACGAGACCTTATTTAAATAATCACATTGTCGATTTTATACAGTTCTAAAGAAGTAATTAAATATAAGAATATTGAAATTATATTTAATTAAAAGATGAGAAGTCGCAACCTTACGAGCCAAACCCTTATGTTTACGTTTTGGGCAACATGTAAAATCTGCCTCATTGTCATCCTAGCTATCCTATGATAGAGTAAAAAATATAAATATACGCTACTAAATTATTACTTCTATTACTACTTAACTAACTACTAACTTAACTAGCAATTAAACTCCAAAAGTTTGGGTTTTGCTATGTATTATTAGTATTATTTTATGTTATTATTATCCTTATGTTTGGGTCATTCGTCGTGTCTTAGAACAAAAAATAACATCACGTTTTACAACAACATCCGCTCTTAAATTAATGTTGTATTTATTTAATGTTGTAACGTAAGAATAAACAATGGATCTCATAATTATAATAATCCCATAAAGAGGAACTTGTTTTAAATTGCAGGTTAAGACATCTCGGAGTTGCTGTAAAATTGAACGGAAACCATTACTCGATTACGCAGAGACATGCAAATCTGCCTTCGAGAATGGACCCAAATGTTGTCGACCCTTCGCCAATGCTGCTAGGTAATATTCCCATGCCTACTTACCTTTATGTAAGTGTCAAAAAACAACTTCATCATCAGAATCATAAGTTACCCGGATACCTCCATACAGTTTGTATGTAATGTAAACAATTACGTTCAGCTTTTAGGTTGCACTTATATACTTTAGTTGCTATTGCTTTAGTGTATTTCATGTTCGAGATTAATTTACGATTCAATTGAAAGTTATGAAGGAGAACTATTTGAGAATTTTGTTATTGCAAAGGTTGGAACACTTCCAAAACTACGATCCAGTACCTAGGTGTGAAAACATTATGTATGTGATTGTAATCGTCAAATAAATGTGTTCACAAAGGTATTGTTTTTGTAAGGCTACGAAGCATCGCACTATGAGGATAATGAGTAATATAAAACAGATGTATGCATGTGCCTCTTTTTACTGACGTTTTTTCGTTTCATCGAGTTTCAAATAACAACGATTCTAAAGAAGTTTCACTTCAATAAGTCGTAGAGAACCAGGCAAGCTCTCCGGAAAGATAAATGTACTTGTGGTTAATAAGCATTGGCGGAACTCTACCGTCAACTGATTCTATCACTTCTTACGATACCCTAGGCCAGCAAGACATTGGGTTCAGTATTTTAAGCTGGTCCTATACGTCCAGAAAGATTTGTTAAGAAAGTAAATAAGTTAAAATCAGTAAATATATTATTTAACAAACTCTAAAGACTGAACCTAAAAATAAATTGAATAAACAATACATAAAATGCTTCACCAAAGTGTATAACAATGTTTTGATGCGGGTACAATTAATAAACGTTACTTTTGTTTCCACAAATAAAACGCGAGCGAGATAATAGTCTTGTAAATCATTAATCTATCATCTCCTTCTGATACTCATGACCAACCTTGCTCCAAATTATTAGTAAACAACATCTGGTTTTATTTCAGTGTATTTGCGAAATTCGCATTAGTATCTACGTACGTCGGCGTTTGCTGCATTTATGTTGTACTCATATCGGATTCGATCAAACAGGTTTGCGACTACTCAACTACTGAATTACCTACACCTCTTCACTTTATAATACGTTTGTTTCTCTTCCAGCTGGTCGATAGATATGTGCCGACGGCGATACTACCTGTCGAGTACTATGGCTTAATCCTTTTAATACCTCTGAGCATACTGTGTCAGATTAAGTACTTGAAATGGCTTGCCGTATTTTCTGTGCTGGCCAATATTTTCCTATTCGCTACCTACCTAATATGTCTCTACTACATTTTTGGAAGTCCTTTGAATATAGCTGATAAAAAGGTCGCTGGCGATCCAGCTAGATTCCCGGTATTTTTATCGTGAGTAGAAGATATTTATTATTTATTTTTTAAGTGTTAATTATAACGCATTATTGTTAGGTATGTTAATTAAAAACTTATTATATCACTGTGACCTGCCGTCACGCGTCGCTTCGCTTCGGTAAACATGTTATTTAGTAGGTGTTCACATTAGAAGATTGTTAGGGGTTATTCTTTAAACTGACATAACTTTTTTATTTGTGAACCGATTGAAATAAAACACTAAATGTTAAGTGAAGCTTACCACAATAATTATATTACTGAAAACACAAATCGGATAAGCCGATTCAGAGCTTAGCGAGTACAAAACCACAGACAAACAAATAAACAGATAAACAGACAACCAGATAAACAGACAAACAGGTAAGTAGGTACCTAATAGTTTTTTTTTATACATTATCATCAATATAGCTACACACGAAGATCAGTTACATGTTTTGTATAGGTTTCGGATTTTAAACATATTATTATCTTATTTGTTTTAGTGCTAAAGTTACTTATAGGTCAATTGTTTAGTGGTCTCATTAATAATGCCGCCTTACCGTGAATGACAATAATGATAAGGTAAATCCATACTCGTAACATTTACAAGATTTGATCATTATCATCACACTTCCACTAAATACACGTGCAAATACAATTACAATGTATATATTTACGGCACAGGAAATGCATTTCTTCCTCCTCTGATAAAGACATAGTATGGGTGTAAAGATTGTGCACAGGGTAGCCGTCATTCAAATCCTGAACGCACCACTAATTTTAATTATTCGCGTAAGTATTCAAGTAAATGATCGCAACGAAACCTGCACAGCTACGAGTTGTCCATAATGTTCTCACACTACACCAACTCGATGTCGACTCAACTTAGACTCGACACCGTTCAGTTCCTGGGTGTGCGGCGAGAAGTGTACACATCTTTCAAGTATACGTTCGAAATTTAACATTGCGCAACAAGATATAAAGCTCATAATTGAGCTTTAGTTTTATTGAGTCTTTTAGTTGAGTCGGTGACGGGTGGGAGTTGAGTGGGTGTAGTCTGCCAACCCGGTCAGCGAAGTGGACTGAAATGTAATTTTTGTCTACAAGCGCATTATCACTTTATGACAAAAAAATTGTAAACAATTTTTTTTTACTTTATTGACCCATAAAATAAATGATAAAAAAAAGCGAGCCTAGTAACTCGTAAGCATTCTCTACTAATCATTGATGTAATTAGTTACGTCATTATTACATACCATCAGGGAGGAAGTCAAGCAGTAACTTATAATTATAAAATTTCAACCTACAAGTTCCTAAGTCATGACAAGTCTCAGGGAAACTAGTGGATGCTAGTTAACCTTCTCATTAAAAAAATGAAATACAGGAAGATACAGGAAGTTAAAGGATTGATAAATAAAATACTTAAACCAACCACCAATGATAAACTCCATTATGTTATTTAATTTTCGAAATCCTGAACATGCTAATTCTAACGTGCTTTACATATTTTCAGGACCGTAATTTTTGCAATGGAAGGTATCGGATTGGTGATGCCTGTAGAGAATGCCATGAAAAAACCTCAGAATTTTCTCGGATGCCCAAGCGTGCTGGTAGTTGCAATGATAGCCATCGTCTTTTTCTATTGCACTTTGGGGATGTTTGGCTACTTCAGATATGGAGATGTATTAAGGGGCTCTATTACGTTGAACTTACCCATCGATGACTGGTTAGCGTGGCTTACTTTTTTTATATCGGTACTATTTTATTTTAAAGTGCAACTATTCAGTATGTTCTCAATTTCTTGCAGGCCCGCAATATGTGCTAAGATATTCATAGCTCTGTCAATCTTCTTCACATACCCTCTTCAGTATTTTGTAGTATTCGACATCTTCCAAAAGTACACAGAGCCTTACATTAAAGAAAACTACAAGACTTTAACGTTAATTGTAGCAAGAACAGTCGGTGTATGTATTTGTGGTAAGTTTTGTTCATAATACAGGGGTTAATAACCGCACTTAAAGCGATTGAATAATTGCTTGATGTAGTTTTCAAATGCAGCCCATTACCTCTCCAAGTCTTCAGTCGTTTTGTTTGATCTGCAATAAAGACATCACACATCAGCGACATTGGTCTCCCGCTCAGAATTTGAATCCTATGAATTTTAAAATGATCACTTGCTTCTGTATTAAAAAATAAAATCCAATAATCTTCGTCATTTAATTTAATATTTTGTTTTTAAAATAAGTTGAAGCAGCAAATGATGTTATACAGGAATGGATAGCGTTGTGACTTAAAGCAGTTGAAAATAATGATAATATGTTATAAATGAATTAAAGGTGGTACAGGAAACACCTGGTGGTAAGTGATCACCGTCGCCTATGGACATAAATTTATAAAGACTTCACCGAAGCATTGCAGGCCAAGAAACAAGCAAGAAAGAAAGAAAGAAAGAACTGGCTCGCAATCCGGAACACGACACGTTTGGTGGCTGACTCAAGCATCAAGCTGGAAACTAGCCAGGCGGGTGTCACAGAAAGATACCAGTAATAAAAAAATATTTGCAATTCACACAATTGTCACGCTAGACGTGAATCCTTAAATAACGAATACTGTCAGTCCAAATATTGATGTTTTGCTTTACTTACGTAAGCCGCCATTTTGCCGATGCTTCCTATCTCAATTACTCACATCGCGTCATTTCCGTTTCATCTAATTCCAAATTATAACGATACTATAGAAGTATTCACTTCAATAAGTTCCTTTTTCAGTGGGTATTGGAATGGCTTTGCCTTTATTGGAGCAGATAATCAACCTCGTCGGCGCTTGCTTCTACTCGATTCTGGGACTTATAATTCCTGCTGTAGTAGAAACGGTACATCGATGGCACCGCCTTGGGAAATTCAAATGGGTTTTCTGGAAAAATCTACTCATCTTTCTCTTTGGCCTCGGAAGCTTAGTCTCCGGATGTACAGTAACAATTATAGACATTATAGAAATACTGAAGAGGAAGAATGAATAAAATTTTCTTACTTATACATATACACTGGACTGGACGTGAGATGATTGATTCCTTGCACAGTTATAAATTGTCTCCGTCCAACAAATATTGTGTAAATATTGTAGCAACAAGACAAATCTTTTAGAAGTTAAGATCATTAACAATTTCATGCACAACTATTTAATATTAGGTATATTAATATAAAGTATGTTACTATAAGACGTACCTTTAATAAAATAAATATTTTAACGAACTACGACATCTTTTAATACTCTTAATAGTCCTAGCCAATTAGCTTTAACATTAGCTTAGTATTACAAATAATTAGTATAGATAGATTAGTATAGAAACGTAACATTAAGTACAGTTGCAAAATGCGTCATAGAATGCTATTGGATGACAAGTATTTCATGAACATCAGCCGAAGTTACATCCATTTAAATGTTATGCCTGTTAATATCAGGCCGCGGAATTAGTATCTCAGGTAGATAAAATAAAATTTCAAAGAAAGTTAAACAGACTGAAGAATATTTACGTTAGACACACACATAGGTACTTAAATTATCTTCTTATCTTTAAGTCAAATACAGGGATCACAGCAATAGAACCATTACACTCAGATTATAATTCAAAATGATAATATGGGTTTAGTTTTGTGAGTTAAATAAAACAGTGATTTGTCGTTGCGATGAAATCTGTCTACAAAATAACTGAAGAAATGTTTGTATGGGTTTAAGTTTAAAATGGACGAACAGGGGAAGGATTTAGGCGCTGAGGAATATAATCCTTTTGAACATCGACAAGTTAAGAAACCAAACTCGTAAGTTAATACTTTATAATTTTAATTTATTTTTGTTTCTAATTAATTTTCTCACGAAATTAAACGGAGTAGATACATTTTAACATACATTTTGTAATCATTTTAGGTTGATTTTAGTCATAATTTTCTGTAATTTTTTATTTTAAGCTCTATTACTAATTTTTTACAATGATGCCTATTACATTATATCTATATATACGTGAAGCAAAAGCTTTGTACCCCTTTTATCGAAAATTGTGCGGACGGAGGAGTATTAAATTTGGCACATTTATAGTTTATATAGAGAAGAAGTGCAAAATGCTAATATTTTAAAAAATAGTGCATAAAAATACATTATATCAATAAATATAATACTACACACACTAATGTTAGTTACTCTATGCACAATAACAGCCCAAAATTGTTTTTAACATTGTTTCTCCGTCTCAGAATTTAATAAAACGTAACTATTTGTTGCAGAGATATAAGATCTTTAGCTAATTTGCTTAAAGCATCCCTTGGCTCAGGTATCCTCGCAATACCGCTCGCGTTCGCGAACGCGGGCTGGCTCGTCGGCATAGTGGGAACTGTTATCATCGCCTTCATTTGCGGACATTGTGTCCATATATTTGTAAGTTAACTTTCAGTATTATTACAGAGTATCTCCTTCTACGAAACACATGAAAATAGATAACACAAGTTCCAAACTTAAATTAAACTTGGGACAGTTTCCTAACACGTTCTGTGTACCATTATTTTAAGCAAAGTGAAAGTTTATAGTTTGGAAATCTAAAAACAATCTAAGTGAATTTTAAATGTTGAGCTAAGCTAAGCAATGACCGCTTAAAAGCTATTTTTTTGTTAATTTATTGGCGTTACACTAAATGAAATATGTATTTAAATGAAACTGTTGTTTACAGGTTACTGCATCTAGGGAATGTTGTAAATCAGTACGAAAGCCTTTACTAGGATATGCGGAAACATGCCAGACTGCATTTGAGATAGGACCTAAACCTTTGCGACGGTTCGCGTCAGCTGCAGGGTAGTAAATATACATAAATATATTTAAACACATGTATTTATAAAGATTTGAACTGTTTATTTCGTGTAGCATACTTAAGTTGGACATCATTTACAAAAACTAAATAACTACTATTGTATTTAAAAAATAAAAATAAATAAAATAACAGTAATTATGAATTAAAATAAATTCATTAATATTATATTCATTAAAATTATATTCAGTAAAAAATCAAAATGTGTACAATTCACACGTGCTAGAAGTGAAACTTCATAACAACGAATACTGTCAGTCCAAATATTGATGTTTTGTTTTGCTTACGGCAGCCGCAGTTTTGCCGATGCTTCATTCACGTCATTCCCGTTTCAACGAATTCCAAATCACAACGATACTAAAGAAGCATTCACTTTAAAAAAAATGTAATCTTGATTTCGGATTAAAATTACATCTGGAGGCACGTAAATGCCCCCGCCAAGAACGCTCTGCCTACCTTTTCTCGAAAGGCGCGCGGGGACATTTCCGGGCCTCCAGATGTATTGTAATCTGTAATCACGATTAGGTGATTTTTGGTGTACAAAAGAGTTATAGTATTTTATTGAGTTATTATACATTTTTCCCATCTCTGTTATCAACCTATCGACAACTGAAACTCTTCCTTACCTAAGTTGTCTTAAATTTGCAGAATTTTTGCGGAATTCTCTTTACTATTCACGTATATTGGCGTATGCTGTATATTTACTGTGCTCATCGCTGATTCCGTAAAACAGGTTGGTATTACAATCCTTAAACATTGATGATATAACCTTGTATGTTGTGTTGTATAATGTGTATAAATTAATATTAATATACAATTTACCTGTTAATAAAATGAGTAATATCTACGTCTACGGGTGGACTAAGGTATTCCTCTCGAATAAACAAAACAACTTTCTTTTGAATAAACATTTATTTAAATTACAGCTGTTCGACCGATACGTTCCAAATGCGATATGGCCTGTGGAGTATTACTGCCTCGTTTTCTTGATACCTCTCTGTCTGATGGGCCAGATCAGATATCTGAAATGGCTAGCCCCCTTCTCACTTGTAGCCAATGTGTTACTGGTTGTAACATTCTTGATATGCTTGTATTATATTTTCAAAGACGAAATCACGGTGTCCGATAAGATAATGGTCGGAAGTGCAGCGAGATTTCCTGCATTTTTGTCGTAAGTATTTCAATAAATATTTTTTGTTTTTCTTGCACCCATTGCTTATTTCGATTTAATTTGGGTAGCTATACCTGCATATAAGAACATTACATTATGATTGTTAATGCAGAAAAATGCACATTAACGATACGGTTAGATTAAAGAATAGGCTTTGTAATGCTAATGTAGAGCTATTTCATACAACGCCTGAAAAACTGAAATAGTTATTTCTTGTTCAATCGTCATGTAGAGTTTTATGCTTAGATTATAGTAATGACCATCAGTTTACTTCCAGAACAGTCATATTTGCAATGGAGGGCATCGGGGTAGTGATGCCAGTGGAAAATACTATGAAGAAACCGGAGCACTTCCTGGGTTGCCCTAGTGTGATGGTGGTAGCGATGACCTTCATCATGCTGTTGTACAGCATACTGGGTCTCTTTGGATACTTCAGATATGGAGACGCGTTGAAAGGAACAATAACGCTGAACCTGCCGCTGGATGACTGGTACATTCAATTTCTTTTTTAATATCCCCAAATCATAAAGTTACAAACAAATGTTTCAGATTGATAACTGATAACTGTTCAACGTGACTCAACATTATGAAATTAATTAAATAAAAAATGTTTTATCAATGAACCATTTCAATTGACTGTTTATCTCATTTAGGTACACTATAGTCTGTTCATTAATTGACTATGTAATACTCGTAGTACCAACGTTTGTTAATAAGCCTATATATAATGATAACTAATGATTTCAATTATTCATTAAATGATTCCTAATTATTATATGATTATTGTTGTCAAAAATGTAATGTAATTAACTAAATTACTATTTGCTAGAGGCTTATTAAAGTTATTGACGACCCATTAGCCCAGATGGTGGTGACACCGCCTGCGAAGCGAGGGGTCCTGGGTTCGATTCCTGACCTAGGCAGATTTTGGTGTGACCGACAAATATTAGTTCTCATGTCGAATCATACTGCGGATAGCTATAAGAGTGTTAGCGTTTAATTACTCATTTCTTTAACGTGTTTTTCTTTTCAGGCCAGCAATTGTTGCAAAATGCTTTATAGCCCTAAGTATCATCTTCACGTACCCATTGCACTTCTACGTGGTTATTGACATTCTAATGAAATACTTGACACCTCGTGTAAAGGAAAAATATAGATCGATTTTCCAGAGTTTAGCGAGGATTGCCGTCGTTTGTTTTTGCGGTAAGTTTTCAAATAATGTACTTACTTTCAGGGTTAGGGACATCTTTATGCAACAGCTAACTGCACTAAAGTCTAGAGTCCAGTGGCTTTCGACTACTCTCTACTTAGTAGTAGTTAACAAAAGTATCGGTATTATTTTTAGTAACTATAATCTATAATATTACCTATTTATCACCTATCTAAGCATTAACTTATAATTAATAAACATAACGAACCCTACACTTATTCATTTAATTTATTTAATTCCAGGTGGTATTGGCGTAGCTCTTCCAATGTTGGAGCAAATAATCAATATCGTTGGCGCTCTGTTCTATTCCATCCTCGGTCTGATCATCCCTGGCATCGTAGACACTGTGCTGCGATGGGAGAACCTGGGAAGATACAACTGGATACTGTGGAAGAATGTTTTGATAGTTGCTTTTGGTATGTTGAGTTTAGTATCGGGTTGTGCAGTCACAATTTCAGACATTATAGAAATACTTAACCAGAAAACTGAATAAGTCATTAAATTTAAGCTTGTAACTGAGGGCTTTCGTTTTCTTTTTTCCGTTTAAATAAAAAAAATCATGAATAAATAACGGTCAAACAGCACCTTGAATGTCGCCATTATCGTCTAATCTATAAATGAACGCCCTTCCACTAAAAATATTGTCAGTACGTGTGAGATGAAATACTTATTGCAATCATTAGGTACTGCACACACACACGCGTTTGAACACACACTTATAACATTTGGTAAGTACTCACACATTGTAATACATAACATTGTTTAGTCATTTAGTGGAAGGGTGTTTATTTTTAGATTAAACGATCTCTACAAAATTATTGTTTGGTATGGAGTCCAAATTTAAGACGATACAGGTACTTTACCTATGACAAAATTGATATGGCCTGTATATAATAAAAAAAAATAACATAAAACATCAAAAATACTAAATAACCTAAGCGACATCTTGACCTATTCATGCGAATACTATAGTTTGTACCTACTTGTACTACTATTCTACATACTGCTACTATTGTATACTCGTAGTTTCGCCACGGGTTTCGCTTGGTCATCATCATCATCATCACAACCCATAACTGTCCCACTGCTGGGCCCGGGTCTCTTCTCACAATGAGAGGGGTATAGGCCATAGTTCACCACGCTGGCCAAGTGCGGATTGGCGGACCTCACACACCTTTGATAACATTATGGAGAACTCTCAAGTGTGCAGGTTTCCTCACGATGTTTTCCTTCACCGAAGCAAGTGATAATTAAATTTTAATACGCACATAATTTTTGGAAAATTAGTGGTGCGTGCGGGGTTTGAACCCGGAACCTCCGGTTCGGCAGTCCAACGTTCAACCACACGGCTATCACTGCTTATTATTATTATTCGCTTGGTAGTAGTAGCTTAACTACTAATGTGGTAATAGTACCTAGGATGATAAGTTGGATACCAACATTAAAGTGACAAAACGTGACAATGATAGTGATTTTAATGGGCGTAAGTAATAAAGTGATGAGTATGCAACGTAAGATTTCGTGCCTTACACATATTAACTATTCTTACATCTATTTTATGTCAATCGCCGACAGTGAACTAACGATCAAACTGTCGTAAATCATCCCCGCCCATACACCTCTGCAACACCAATGGCGTCACTTACACGTTACCGGCCAACAAGGAATAAGTATAATAAATCGGCCGACTCAAGATGGGTAGTGGGGGTGAGGGGCGCCCCTAAAGCTCTATGAACATTACGCAAGAGAAACACCGGTAGAGAGCTTTCAACTCCTTACATCAAATGACTGCCGTAAAAAAAACGATTTTCCTCTCCCTCGTTTACCAATTCGTTGCCACTGCGATTTGGGTTGTAATGAATAATAATAAAGTTAAAAACATTATTGTAGCAGTATTCCACAATGTCATTCCTCCAGAACAAGATTCCAACTTTCCGGTGCGGCTAAAAGATACTACGCAGTAAATGCGCGCCACCAGACAGTTACGCAACGTGTCAGAGACCTAAGAGTTACAGGAATAACGTAGTTTTGCGTAACTACGTATTAGACGGAGCGCAGATATTCATTGACTGCTTGATTCATGTGATGCAAACGCTATCTCATTAGTATAATATAATACAAACATTCATTGCGCCAAATGCGTTGTTCGATGAATCAATCAATATGGAAAACTTCTAAACAAAGTAACTAATTTTTCGTTGGTTAGTTGGGGATTATTTGTACATATTCATAATAATGTACAATGATACTTATACTTATACACACTAAAATACATACAATACCTACTTATAACACACTAAAATACATTACTATTTATAAATTTATTGAAAAAAATGTTAATAATTTATGTTTCATTATAGATATAATATACGTATTTAACCTAATTTAAAATAACAGATTACAAAGAACTCTTGAAATAAATTTTAACCTCTTTTTAATTTTTGCTTTTTTAAGTCATTGTTTGTGTACGTAAATTAAAATGTAAACAAATGAAAAAGAATTACAAAAAAAGATATAATTAATAATGTTCCAAGGTACCTACCGCTTATTTCTAAAGATATTTCTTCCAGGAGACCTGCGACTGTAGAATGAATGGTAGTTCAACGTGCACACACTTTGTGCTAAGCGCCAGCTAATATACATACATAATACATAATATGTACATGCATAAACATCTAAATTAAAAACCTATTGATATACAATAATACAATCTAATAGACATAGCCTAGTTGGGTACTTGATGGCGTCGCTGCGACGCGAGGAGTCCCGGGTTCGATTCGCGGCCAGAGGCATTATGTGACAGGTAATTTTTGTTCTCGGGTTATGTTAGTGACGTGTTAATGTTGAGTTGCCCATGCTACCCTTAACACAGGGAATCCTAGTGCTTGAGTATCCAAGAGTATTTAGTGTGGTAGCGTTTAGCGTTTGTAATAAAAAATATATAAAAAGTCAAACTGTTTTCGTCAGTGATTTGATTTGACGTAAATTAAATAATCAATTTCTTTTACATTTTGGCGCCAAATTATTTATAGACAGACAGCTTTTGGTGAGATCATTATTTACTTCTAATGTATTTGTGCGCAGTGTAGGTGCCAAACTACGAAAACTATTTATAATCACGGTAATGACAAACAATGCAAGAATATGTTTTGAGTTTGCTGGGAAAAAAGACCGCCGAACAGAAATATGTATAAGTTAATAGGTATACATTTGTGTGCCTATAAGCAATGATATTTCGATAAAGTAAAATTTATTTAGTAAAAAAAATATTGGTTTTCGTTAAATATAGACTACTAGTAAACCCGCCTTCGCCGGACCAGCTGTTTATTTATAGAAATAATGTATAAACAAAGTAGCAAAACTAATATAGATAATTATTTATCAAATCATAATCTGCATTTGTGCACAAAAACAATATTGCATACTTTTAACGAAATCCCGTCCAAACGTTGAACAATATGAATAATAAACCTTATAAAAAGATATAAATGTTTAAATCACGACAAAAATATATCCACGATTTCTTTTCGTAAACAATCCGGCTCACTTCTGTACAGTCTCGTGACCCAATTCAATTCAGTTGAATAAAACTGAATTCTATGCCCGAGAAACTCGATAACGAACCGTCAATTTTCATACACTAGATAATATATTTGTAATTTTACGTAATTAAATTCATGTAAACGACACGAGAAATTTTTTGCATACAAATTCAAATAATATCATTACAGTGCGGAGCACGATTTCGAAACAATAAACTTTTTTTTGAAATATTTTTTGTTGATATCATTAACACACTGTAAAACAAATTAATTATTGACAATTTCTACTCCTGGTGCAAAACCTGTACCTTGGAGTCAAAAAAGTGCGTAATAAAATTATCCTACAAAAAAAGAAAACTTACAAAATGACACAAAAAGCGAAAAATAACTGAATTTACCTAGCCTCGTAAATGTAGTAGTAAATGAAGCAATTCTATTAGTTCTTCAAAAACACATCCCTCACTACGCATCCTCGCACATCTCTGGTGGAAACGCAGCCTAACAGCCGAGGCAGGGGTTTTACAGCTAGTACCGTGGTTTCGGGCTATGCGGCCCTTAACTTCTTGGGTCTCTGTGGTTTAGGAGGCGCCACCAACAGAGAGTCTAGCGCCGCTGCTGCCAGTGTTGGCCGCGCAGCGACAGTAGCCGATGCCGCTACAACAGTTTCTTGCAGCGCTCATGTCTAATACGAACTAACTAACCCCTTTTTATTTTTACCATACCGTTGGGAGTAATCTGGGTGGTACAGAACCCAGCAACATTTTACAACCACCAAGAAAAGGTTCACCAAGAAAATAAAAGATTTACTGGGCTCAAAGACTCATGCACGGAAAGATGCAAGCGCCCATTACACCCTAAAAATGGTAATGGTGGACCTGTTAACAGCACGATGTTTCAAGTTTTCCCGGATTTGTAAGGGCTTGATTGTAACATTTCATTGTAACCTTAATTCTGACACTGACGTCGTAATGTTGCTCAAGTGTGCCATACTCAAGGCCGTAGTAGCCATATAATGTACACAACATTTTACTATAATCTTTAAACCTTCCATTGTGTAAAATTATCTTATAACTTACTTATGTAAGTAGGTGAAAATAGCACCATTGCACGTCCTTCAAACATGAGTTTCCGCAATGTTTAAAATATAATTATACATGTTCGTTTGCTTACAAAGTATTAGCTTGCTTGAGCCGAGTATTGCTAGTCCTCAAAACAGGTAATACAAGGTCGTGACATAGTACCTACGATAAATACCTTATTTCCACTTTTAGTTAAATTTTGTTTACTGCTGACTGTAGTACGAACGACCACCACGTCTTTCTAACGATAAAAAAATACACAATGTAAATATTTAAAATAGGGTTCCCAACAGTTCTAAGAAAAAATTATCTTTTTTTGGTTCATTATCAATAATCTGATAAAAAAATCTTTCATATCATAAACCTACTATAATTAAAGATTATAGACTTGCACTACATAAAACTCTATAGCTGTAAGCACGTTTTTGTTCGGAATTAATACGTTACAGCTGTTTACACAATATTTCATTCTCGTAAGAATCTGCACAACAATTTTACAGCAAATATAATGTTAGTAGAAATCGGAAAACGAAAATCACAGGAAATATTTGCAGATTAGATGCATGTCTAGGAATTCCGCGATCGACATCAAAGTAGAGATTGGACCTTTGGCAGAGTGGGCATCGTTGCCAAAATCGTACGTCGTATCTGCCCAGTGACGGTCGCATATCTTATTTATATTTATAAAGATCATCACTGCAAACTAAGAGCAGTCAAGCGATCACTGTATGCGCCGCCGCTCACTATAAAAGATGTCGCGCGCGTAAATGTTATTAAACTATAAAACACCATAATATATAAATAAAACAAATGAACATTCAAAACATTTCCAGTTTTAATATACAATCAAAAACGCGTAGTGATCATGTCTAACAGTTATAATATGAAGGACTTCAGTTCGACGTAAGTGTTTCAAATATTGAAGCTTGCGAATTTTTATTTTATAATATTCTCACTCAATTCATGGCAACATAATTATTTTGATCATCACACTTTAGATGTGATCTTCAATTTCGTGTAATCTTTTCATGTTTTTATTGCAACTTTAATCTCATAAGTTTGTTTTAACCTAAATCTCATATTACAAGTCTCAGACTCCCATAATCACGAAGGTTAACCACTTATCAACTCTGTTAGAGCGTTACCACACTAAAAGGCTTTTACTGTTTAAACCTTATTTACTTTGCGCGTGATTTCAAAAGATATTGTAAACATTGAACTTGTTGTGTAATCATTAATAAAACTATAATGTTTTAATGGTTATAAATTTTTTCAATCTGAAATTAGAAATACAAATTATTATGCTCTTAATTTAAAATATAATAATTTTAGTTGTTTTTAAAATTTTAACACGAAAATTAAAATTCTTGTTATTTGATAAATTCATGATTGCTACACATTTACCTACACGTCATGTTATTTCACAAATGTGTAAATAACATGATCTCATATCATAATTAACAATTAAATACTTAGTATAATCTTCAATATACTTAACAAAACCCTCAGTATAATCTATATCTGTCTGTACATGGCAAATATTTGAGAAAAACTATAATTAGGTACCGGGGGAGTTCATTAGCAGAATAGAACCCATAACAATGATTTTTGGAACGTTTACCTTTACGTTTGTTTACTTTGTTTCCGCTTATCTGATTGCGGTTTTTATTAATTTATGTATTGTATCAAACTTGAGATAACATTTCAGTCGCTCCCAAAATAAAAAAGGCATCAATATAGAGAATCCCGTTTAAACATTTCTACCTGCTAAGGCATAGGTTTACCGAAGTGAAGAGTTTTTAAGTAGTACTTAGTAAGTAAGTAAGTACATACATAGTTATAATGTGGTCAATAAAATTAAAATAAATAAATTGTCATGCCAAGTTGTTAAATGATCACTCAAATTATAGTACGGACGATGGTTCTAGGCCGGTTGTAAGTTTTGTACAGCAGGTTCTGAAGTTACCTGCTGTACAAAACTTACAAGTTCCTTGATGTTTATAAACACGCTTATAAACGTCATACTCTACATCTACTCAAGACGGGAGCCGGCGTCGGTTATATCTTACGATACCCTAGTCTGCCAGAATGAAATTGGGGTCAGTATTATAGGACTCCCAATTGCCTAAAATTTATCGTTGAATACCAAATTTAAAAAACCGACACATAGTATAAGGCGTTATCATCATCTACTATCTTGACTAGAGACAATTACAGACATTTTCTACAAGTAATTACGTTCATTAAACAAACTATAATTGAAACGACGCAAAATTACGTAAAAATACAGCAATGGAGCACCAATTAGCTTAACAAAAAACCGAGTTCCTTGTTACCTTCATAAGCATCAACGTGTAGATGCTATTTTGGTTTCAGAGATGTCCATGAGCGATTGTGACATCTATAACTTTGGTGCTAGGGTTGAAAAGGCTCTAGCCGCCACTTGAGCTTGAGAGTCAGCATTTCCTCATCCTCAGCTTCTTTTTCGCATCCTTCTGTCTTGGATGGTCACATCTATCCACATCTACGATGCGTATTGCTAATGACCACCACCATAAGGTGGCTACTCTGCTCATTTGTGGTCTATTAACATCATACCCTTGGCCCGTCTGCTTGTCACAACTTGTCATCTATCGAATACATAAAAATGTTAGCATTGAAAGGCGACTTTATGCGTTGTTTATTTATTTATAACTGCTCCGAATACCAGACAATAAAACTATTTACAGATCATGTAGGTGTACGTACGCAGTTTTACGGAATTCAAAGCCGAAGCGCCAAAATTCAGGCAGATCTCGCTCTCCAAGTATGTCATTGAGAATCGTATTTGTAAATATGTAAATGTTATACACTAGCCCGGTAAAATTAGACATAAAAGTAGTGGTCAAATAACAATAATTCCCGGAAAGCCAAATTTTGGTGGAGAGCTATAGACCGGGCGCTGGATGGAGTTGAGTGCAAAATGTGAGGACCGCATTCGGTGAATGGTTTTGAACTCAGAAAAGCATACACATAATGATTCTGAATGTTGCCAGGAGGTATATTGGTCCATTTTTTTTTTACACCCCGCCCCCTTAGCCTTCAAGACAGAGACATAATTATCATAAAAAATTGTACTAATCAATCTTTTTTTATTTTGACAATCGTTATTTATGAATTTGCATAACGAAATACAATCAATACCTATGTAACTTTTTACAAGAGCCAGCCATTATTTACAATTGGACGTACATTTACAGGGTTGAATCAACAATTCCGGCAGTGGTTGCTCGTTTCGTTCGTCATTTCTCGTGGGTATAATTTACCATCTTTCTTTTCCTAAGCCTAAAAGCCTAAGCTTTGCCTAAGAAGGTGTAATTAAAAGGCTGTAGTAAAACGTTGGTTTTTAGGATAAAAAAACGGATTATCTCGATTTTCGAAAAAACTACAAGTCCGATGGAAAAAAGTTTCATGGCAAAGTTGTAGTTAATATAAAGATCTACAACTTTTGTTTACCTTTTTTTTCACATAACCTCAAAATGTATATGAAAAATTCAAAAAACCAAGTTTTTGGTTTTTTATTTTTAACTTTTCAAAAATTTGTTCTTTTTTCACCAAATTTGGTGAAAACTTACCTTTTTTTGTCTCAAACATACTGTAATTTTTTTGATTTAAAATATTTATTTTTGCACCTTATATTGACTTAATATCGAAAAAGCACCCTTATTTTCAATCGCAAATTCTCGCGTAAAAATATCTTTTTTTTTTTAAAAGTCGGTAGGCTTTTTGTTCGTTGAAATATCTACTTTCCGATGGTGAAAAAAAAATATACATTACTATGGTAAATTTTCTCAGAAAATGCGCTTATACTGTAACTAAATCAGGTACATTTTCTCAAACGAGTTTGGAGATTTCCTGTCAAAAAGGTGCAAGTACCTTTTTGACAGGAAATTTCTAAAATCAGAACTCGTTTATCATTCAAAATTTCGAAAATGCAAATTTTTTGCATGTAATAAACGTTAATTAGCCTCTAAAAATGGGGTGGGTGGGGGAAAGGGAAATGGACCAGTACAGCTGCCGGCAACATGTGATTTTCTACTATTTAGGATCTCAGGTAAAAGAATTTGAGCATAGTTGCCGGTCCTCACATTTTGCATACTCAACTACCTCTGGCGCCTGGTCTACTAGGGTTTACCATTACAAATAAAGTGTCAAAAGTCCCCATCGATCCCATGTGTGCGTCAAAAGTTATTCGGGATCAAAGGTCAAAGTTTGAGGTTTTTTAGATTTATCTCGAAAACGGCAAGTTTTACAAAAAAAACTTCAGGCCAAAGTTGTAGATCTTAAAATTCTCTACAAAAATGGTTTTTATAATTTTTTTCCTAAGAGTTACCATTCCTGAGATATCGCGATTCTAAGAGTAGTGGAGTGCCTGAAGCTTTATACCTCGGAATCCAGAGCCAGTCAATGAATATTCATAAAAACTGTTGAACTGTATTGTTAAAGGCTCAAGTAAAAAAGTTAAAAGAAAAAAAATTCCCGCTCTTGATTATAAAAATTTTTTACAACAATTTACTGAAAAAAATGTTCATAAAATGAAAACTACTGAGCCAAACTATATTAAATTTTTATGAGACCAAATGGCAACTAGTCCGCATCAAACTAAAGAAGAATCCCGTAAATCGGATCATAAATGTCTGCGTAATCAGTGATGTACACTGATTACGCAGACATTTATAATCTTGAGATTATAGAGAACAAAGGCATAAACAAACAGTCAAAGGGTAAGTGTAAACATACAATTAAAAAAAAAATTGTTATGGAATCTATTGCATTAATAAAACCTCCAAATCAATGATAATAATTAATATAAGTAAAAATGAAGTAGATATGTCACCAGCGCGTGAAAAGTGGATCTGTCAAATTCCGCCAATTGGCGTACTTTTCATGTAGCTATCTTTTTATGTCTCATAAATTTAGTAATAATCTTTCTCTTCCATAGTTCTTTACAACAGTGTCATCGAGCGGTTCCGAAAGTGCAATTCACATTGTACTCATATGAACACATCGCGTCTATAGTTTCAATATCTTTGCTCCAAATAATATTTTTACACATTGATCTGTTAGAATATTACACGTATGATGATTATATGAAGCTCAATGATTGTAGATAATTATAGTACGACAATATAAAAAATCAAAAGTACGCGACTCAATCATTGGCAGCGAAGGCCAGGGTTATGGGGGCGAACCACAATCATTAACAGACGAAATTGTCTCAGCTCTGCGGTTACAGCTGAATGTTCAATCATTCATACAACACGTGCAACACGTGAATGTACCTACTATGAGGCGTGCAAATCGTGCAATACTTACCAATAAAGCACAAAAGTCTGCAACGTAGGATGTAAATACCTACTGGCAAATTTATATGGTCATTTTACACGATGTCATCAACACATCAACAACAAAGACTTTTTTTGAATTCGACAGCAGCTAGATTATAATAACTATAAACATTATTAATTAACGTCCATAATTATCGATAGTAGGTATTATTCTAAAAAAATGAGGATTAAAAGTAAAATTATTGTTGTCCGTTAAGTTTTCCCAGACTCTACAAGTTATGAAGAACATGCCAGGTCTTCAAAATGGTTTTCTTCAATAAAAAACTAACATCAAATTTCTAACGAAGACACCTGCAGAAGTTACCTACAAATATACTGATCAGATTAAGGATTATTAATCCTTGCTTCATAACCAGATAAAATCGAGAATCAACCTTACCGATTTATTATTTCAAAAAAGAATCAAACATTTTCTGTATCATATTCAAATCGTACATTTATGTTATACAGAACCATAGAATACACTGTTAATAAAATTTTCTTGTAGATAACACGAATACACATGGAATTACTTTCATGTCATTTACGAAACCAACGGTATCGTTACCATCACATTCCGAGCTATTCTAGGTTAATCAACTACTCGTACTTACTTACCAATTACTTTGTTATAGCTAGTACTCGAATAGATTTATAAGACCACTGGTTTAAACCTAATATTAATAAATAATCTTACCATATCATTCTTAAGCGGCTTAAGCCTTTATAATGCTCTACTGCCTTGATTGTTGTAAGTATATCAAACTTGAGTCTGTCTCAAGATGTCTAGGCTTATGCGACAGATAAGTTGAAGTCGATTCCGTATCATAATTACATGTGTCTCCATTGTGCCATCTTTTAAATTGCACATTCGTTCCTCATTTTATCATTTATTGTTTCTTTTTTTGCATTTTTACTTCTACAAGTTTTGATAATTATACATTATGGGTAAAAACAGAATAGATTTACGAATGAATGTACGTAGAGATATCCACGAAAAATAATTACATAATCTCATTTAATTATTGTAGACATGATAAAAATATTTTTCTATTTGTTAATCCACTATTTTGTTGTGAACAAGGAATTATATAGGTTTATATTGTTATTATTGTTTCTTTTTTGCATTTTTACTTATACAAGTTTTGATAATTATACATTAAGGGTAATTAGGTACTGCTGCTGTAAGTAACAGTTTTAATGTTACAAAAATTGATTGTGCGTTAACTATTTGAGCGCAATGAAATACCTACCTATTCAGTATTTTAATTACTACTATCTGCCTTAGCCTGAAGAACTAACAGAGATCCAACTGTTTTGATGTCATTTATCGGTTTAATGACATGGTGTGATTTCTACAGTATTTTTGCTTTAAGAGGAAATACCACGCGAACCCTTTTTCAAATTTGGGATTTTTTCACTCAATATCTCTGTCGCGCCCGCGAGCGGCGTGTATGTCAGTGCGATAGGGACAACTGCAGCTCCGTGTAAAAACCCGAGGCAAAAATCATCAAAATCGAGGTTCCGTTCTCGACTAATCCCCCCGCCAAAACTAAAGCAATCTTAACGAAATTTTGGAAATTGAATCGGAAGGACATATTCTGTGTCGGACTGTTTAGCTTTTTGTGCTAATTATTATACAATTTGTGTACTAGGCGTTTGTTTGCGGCATATTTATCTGGCCGTTTTAAGCGCTGTTTGAAGTAACCTAAAACTTTTGAAAACAAAAATATCAAAAAAATCAAAACGCACCGACATAGATAATGATGATATTATTCTTGTGTGAAAAAATTATTGATCTAGAGTCAAAAACCAGCGAGGGATTAGTCGAGAACGTTTGTATGGAAAAATTACCCGTAGCATTTCCTCTTAAGAGGGGGTATAAAGCAAAATTGGCAATCGTAGATTCAATTTTTATAGTAGTAGATCAAGTTTCTAGAACCTGAATAAGAACATAGTTATACTTCATTATATTATTGAGTGAATGCAAGAAGCAAAAACATAAAAAAATTAAATTTTCTCGATAGAAAAAAAACACAAAGTTAGGTCTAATTTTCAACTGAAATCAATTTATTTTCAATATGGTGCATATTTTTGAGTCAATATTTTAATATATTATGCTAATTAGTATCACGGAGGGATTTGTAGATCGATTTCTAAATCAAATCTATAATTTACGAATTATTTAAATAAAATACATTTGTAGGCTTTTGACATGCTCTGTTTCATTAATCAGTCGCCATTGCTCCATTGAGACGCGAAGACTGTGTCAGTCTGCTCGACATGTAAAAAATATTTCGTGGTGTACATTTGTGACTAAGAGCGTAGTTTTTATTACAAAAACAATAAGTGTGTGTGTGTGAACTAAAGTTTAAAGACACTAGATCCAACATGGGTAACAAACGGAATAAAATCAACATTAAAAAAGGGAACACAGAAAGCTGAAAATTCAAGTCATGGCTAGTTGTCAGAGGTAAGTTGACAAGTACACTATTTCATATTCAAAATTAGACCTTATTGTTTTAACTTTTGTGCTCACAATACAATGTTGATGTAGATGTTTGATCGCTGAAGCAGCATAGTATATACGAAAAATTCAGATTGTATGTATCATTAATAGTATAGGTATGTACTTTCAAACAAAATTATTCATAAACATAATTATAAAAATAGAAATAGTGTTGAATGATCAATAAAGTAAGTAAATGTTTTTTTGACATGAAGGAGTAGGTAGAGGTATGCAGTACGCCCACTCCTCACTAGTTATGTCTAGATTTCATGTAATACGTGTATTCAATGTTATGTGGGCTTAGTTAGAAAACTTTGTCACAAATTAAGGTTGAGGCCT
Organism: Ochlodes sylvanus; assembly: GCA_905404295.2. Lineage (NCBI taxonomy): Eukaryota > Metazoa > Arthropoda > Insecta > Lepidoptera > Hesperiidae > Ochlodes > Ochlodes sylvanus. The sequence goes on along the minus strand of FR990130.1, from coordinate 9,096,237 downwards.
AAAGTGGAAGAGAGAGGCATGCATCCGCCTATACAGCTTTATCCAAAAGCAAATTTAATTTTGAGTTAATTATTTCCTCTTTGCCCCATAATTTTGTTTTTAAAGCAACACCTATATTTCTGGTAGTCAATTTGATCAATCCCTACAGTAGTTGTTACTTGTGTGTGTTTGAAACTATTATTGTATTTTCATTTCAGAACAAGATTTAATCAAGAAAATATTCCAAAATCTATTGATGATGACGGGAACATTACACCAGAGAAGTGCGTATCAATTCATCTGTCTATGTATTGTTTCATTTATTATTTGCTTGTTGTTGCATTGTAACGAATCTACAAAATAACACATGTACTAAACTTTTTTTATACTATACTACATACATGCATAGTTAAGCAAAATTACTTTAACAAAAACATAAAATTTTGTATAAATGCATTTTTAAAGCGACTTTTTTATTTACTTCTTAATTGCTAATTGTGTTTTCTTAAAGAAAAAAATATATATTTTGAGTCTTACTAAGTATTACGCTTTTACAAAATGTAGAAATTTAAGAACATACAGGAACGGTTGGCATTAAAATAAAGTATTTATGTAATTTAGTCCTCTCTAAAACTTTCAACCGATTATAAATGACGCAAAGTGATACCTGACATCATCAGTTTCAATGTTAGGAAGTATAATAGTGTTTGACTTTTTTTTTTATTTCAGTAACATCAAGCCTCGTGTTTATGAACGGGTCAAGACAAATATCAAGACTAACGACGATACTAAATACACATGTGATACAAGTCCACGACTTATAATAGACAAGATTTATTTTTTGAACAATTAAAACTTCCAACCATGTATAATTTTGGCATTTTATTTTTTCTACACGGATTTTGGCGTTAGTGAATTAAACTTGATTTCGAATAAATTCATTTTGGTTTTAAGTAAGCTTTGTTCGATTTTATGCTTATTTTTAATCTTCAAAAAATTGTTTAGTTTCATGACTTATGTGTTCTTACCATAACTTAAATATTTTTACTACCCATTATACATTTTTCCTGTTCTCACGCATAATTATATCATCACGCATCATATTTCACACACTGTTTTTTTCCTATATTTTTAAAGCTAACAATTGTCGCTCAAGAAGTTAGTGATTGTCATCTTTTTTATGATATTATTGTCATTTAATTAGTTTCCTTATAATAACGGCAGTGGCATTTGTAATTTTTCTGTTTTCTGGCGAAGGATTTCTTTCGATTTAAATAAATTTAAAGGATAACTTACTTTATCTTTTTGTAGCGAAAAAATGAAAACAATGTTATCTATAATAAATAAATGTCTGAAAAACATTGTACGTGTTATTTATTTACATGTTATACGGCATACAGGTTTCATTACGTAAAAATAGAGCAGATATTCTGCTTTGCGAGAATTTAAATGATTTAATGGTCACACCAGTACCAACATTATACTGCCTTTCTTGTCATAAAAGTGATTCAATCGCTCCCTACACTAGGTTTCCAGCGCTATGGTGACATGATGCGACCGACACTACCTATAAATGTTATTAGTTTCAGAAATACAGATAGTTACAGCGAGAAGAATTGCTTTAGATTGATAGATACCTACATAATAATATATTCAAAATTATGAATGACACCTAATTATGTGTTATCTGCCATTCACTGGCTCTCTAGCTATTAATATTGTATAAAAATCTAACCCTATTATAGAAAAAACAGCTTTCCATTTTTGAGGTAGATGATTCTACATTTACCGAGCCGAAATTTGTCTAATTTTACATTATACTGTGCCGTATTCTTGACTGATGACATGTTATATAATAGCGGCTGTAAACTCTCGTGCGAGAGTACTCGCTATGTCTCGTACCAAGTACATTCTCATACGAGTGCACTCGTTTAGCAGTCTCGCGAGAGTGTACAGCCGCTGATAAAGTCAGATGCAACCGGACGCGCAACTGCTGCGGCGCATCTATTTGACGGGCGGGGCGGGGCGCGCGGGTGAAATTTGATTTTTTCCTAGCTTTATACCCCCTCTTAAGTCTCTAAGTATTATGAATAAGGTTTAATATAGTCATTGAATACGCCGAAAGTAACATTCACGATAAACATGTTTCAATATCATGATCACTATTTTTAAAGTAACCATTGAATGCTTTAATTACTCATTGACTCAGTCAAGGATTCTTAAGGAGGATTTGGGCATAGAGACGTATCCTAGTTGAAGTGACTAGTCCACCCTAGAGTCGGAAGATTTCTACCGCTTGAAAGATTGTATACTATGTAACGATAACAACCAGGACCGATGGCTTAACGTGCCTTCCGAAGCACGATATCAACGTACAGATAGACATGCTTTAAAAAAGCATGCTTATGAACATACTTGCCATGCCTGTGTGCATGCCTATATTCATTTGCTTTAAATAAGCATACTCGTGGACAATACGGTTACGATTTTATGTATGGAGACCGCCCCCTTCCACCAGTGGCGCCGGTAGCATGCTTTTTAGTAGCAAGTGCTCACTAAAAGCATACTTTCGTGCTATATATAAATAAGCATGTACATCTGTACCTTCTTACAAGAAATTTTACCAATAGCACTGAATAGTCAACAATTTAACTACCGTTCGCGCACAGTTGTTTAACTCGATCGATCTTTTACAACCGTCTCAAACCATGTGCGCTTCAACTCATGAATAATAATTTAAATAATAAATATTTAATATACCGTAAAGCAAAACCTACATTACTGATATCAACCGCATTACATCATATTTTACCTACCTGCCCAACGGCCTCTGGTCATGGTAATTACCGGTCAAGATTCCGTAACCTAACCATGGATTTTCCCATATTTCTTCCAGTGCGGTCATCACAGAAAATGGAGTTTATCCTTCTACGATATCTATAAACACAATAAATACGAAGTGCAAAGAGAACGAGGTGGAGGAAAATTTGTATGATCCGTTACAAAACAGAAAGTTGGAACATCCTAATTCGTAAGTGTTTGTGCCTTATTGGAAACTAGGTATATTATCTGTATGTGGGTGTATGTGTGTACCTGAGCGTGGATGTGTGTGTGTGTGTGTGTGTGCTTGTAAGAGAGAGAGTTATATCATGGTTAGGTAACACATTGCCTACCTACAAGTACGTTTTAACGGCCCATAATGTTAACAACCGATATATTTCCAATAGTTTTAACATTTACAGTTATATTAATAACTATTTAACTATGTTCTTACTTAAAAGTAATGTAGACATTTAAAAACATTTTCCCAGAATGGGACCACTTAGATGTCAGCATATATTATAAACTTGTATACAGAATGCAGTCCTTAAGTGCTACCCGGTAATCATTTCGCCGATGTAAAACATTTCAAAACCATAACTAAGAGTTTTGAAACCAAAACTACGTTATTTAATAATAAACTTAATAATATCAATATCTTATGAAAAACTCAAATTGGCTTATTACCAAATAATTACACAGGTAAGGTAATCAGTAAACAACAATGCGTTTGAATTCCAATTAAGTGATTACAAACCTACACATTATCTACGTTATATTAACCACCCAAACTCAATTAGTACATAACATGATATAGCTATACATAGATGACCCTGTAAACTGAATAACAAAGTCGGCTTGCTTACATGGATCCCGGGTTCACGGGTTCTATTACTAGCTGAAATAGACATTTTATTTATTTATTATTAATAGATTTGTTATGCATAGTTTTTGATTATGATTAGTGATATTTCCTTTCATGTTCGGGGATGTAATTAGTTATTTATTATATGTGACCAGAATGTGATGAGATAGACCCACCTATTTGCATACTTTTGATATTTATAAATACTTAACTACATAAAATAATGTTTTATTTCAGAGATGTAAGGTCGTTTGCCAATCTGCTGAAATCGTCACTGGGATCTGGGATCCTGGCGATGCCTGCCGCCTTTAAAAATGCTGGCACATTGGTTGGCATTTTTGGAACCATAATTTTGGGGTACATTTGTACACATTGCGTTTATTTATTGGTAAGAAACATATATTATAGTATAGTACATAAATAATTATTATTATTTACTTAAGGGTTGATAAGAAACGTATTTTTCATTTCATTTTACTAAAATTTAAGCAATTTACCAATGACGACCTGGATGGCGCAATGGTTAAGACGTCGGATCGCCGTTCCGGGGTCCTGGGTTCGATTCCCAGCGAGGCATTTGAATAATGAATTTAAATTTCCGTTCTCGGTCTGGGTGTGTGTGTTCTTGTCTTGTGTCCTTGTCTTGTTGTCGTGTTCTTGTTGTCCATGGCACCCACGACACAGGGAATCCTAGTGTGGGGCTATGAGTGTGTAGCGTTATTTATAAAAAAAAAATGAATTTAAATTCTAAAATTCGTTTAATTGCGTCACTCATGGTATGCTAGAACAAACTTAATTCTTTACATGACCTATTGCGCACTTCATTGCAATCAAACAAAAATAAATAATTAATTAATGATACTCTAACGAACTGTACCTACTTAAGTAGGTACATTGGATATTTATGTAGACACTAAATTTTTTTTTAATTTATGTCTGTGTTCGCACGTCACGTTAAATGCCTAAACTATATATATAATGATATCGTCAAACATCACTCGTCAACGTCACTGCTCATGCTGAGTTTGAAATTCCTTAACCACTTGTGACTTTATCGTAGATTACCAGTGCACTATGAAGTCCCACGATTTGCATTTCTTCCGGCTCATGGATTAGACTAGATTTTTTCCACAACTGTCATCAATCATCGCATCAAACGCACCCGAAGTCGCTGAACTTTAGTTTTAAATCCATTGTATTGTTTTCTTACTTTATCATTTCTTCAATTTAAAAAAGAAAACTTTTATCTACTGATTAATTAGGTGACTAATCACAAACTGTGATTGTTAAACTACATAGTTTGGTTAGACTACATACTAAACAAAACTTAATTAAACTTTCAGGTCAAAACTTCTCAAGATGTATGCAGAGTGACAAAAGTACCATCCCTGGGCTACGCAGAAACTGCTGAAGCTGTTGTTGCGACTGGACCTTCGTGTTTAAGAAGTTCGGCCAGGGCAGTAAGGTAACGTGAATTACCTTTAAGTTACCTTACCTGAACACTAAAATATATAATATTATTATTTCAAAAGACGCATGGCAATCAGTCGCATAGCTTAATAGACTAAAAAAGTTTTCGTGTTAAATGTACCTATATAATCTAATATAACGTATATATCCTTACCATCAGGTGGGATTGTGGTCAAGCATTAACTTATAATTATTAAAAAAATGTATATATTTAAAAAGGCTGTAAAACAAAAAAACTCATGTAAAAAACATTTGTGATGAAAATGTTTGTCTTTATTATTTTAATCCATATTAAGTTGCATTTAGTACACAAATACTATCAAGTTTTAAACTCCATTTTTTTTAATAATATTTTTTATCTTACTTATTATTTAGTAGCGCTTAGCTACCGTATTACCGTAAACTAGCAGTGATGGTGAATGGTAATTCAGTATACAGGGTGTCCAGTAAATAGCACGACATACTGCAGGGGGTGATAGCTTGGGTCAATACCTACCAAAACAACACAATATATGTTCAGCGAAATCTTACGGATTTACAGTTTTACAAAATTTTCCGAAATATCGAAAAATCCCTACCTTGAAACAGATTATTAAGCATCTCGTAATGAAAAATTCCTTTTCTAATATTTTTTTTACATCAGATTATTCGTGAATAGTTACTTTACACATTGATAAGCCTTTATTCTATCAAAAACAAGAATGTTTTAAGAAATAGTATTTTATGTTTAATTTTTCACAGAACGAATTTCTTTTCGCATAACTTTAACCTACAGTGGAGAAAAAAAAATGCATGTGGCAGTTTTGTACAACAAACTTAAAAAATAGCTTGTTTAATGGTGATTTTGGAAAGATACAATACTCGTACATTTTCATAAAAAAATACAAAAAAACTGCTATTTTAGTTCCAAAGAAGCCGATTTTGTTGAAAATGTAATTAACGTAATATTGTCAAAAACCACTACGAGAATAAGTAATAGCTGCTCATTTACGCGAATTATTATAAAAACAAGTTGTGACATGTAAAATGCGACATGCACGCTGGATAAAGGTTTTTACCTGCTCGCCAACCAACACGACCCGACCGGTTACTGTCTAACAAAAGAAGCGCATGTGCTATAGTTTAAAAAAATACGAAAACAATGCTATTTTATTGTAGTTCATAAGAGCATTTTATTTTAAATGCAACTAATGTGACTGAATTCAAATCGTAGTAAGGTCGTCGTACTACGGTTCAAATGACATAATAGTTAATCCACGGCCGACCGGCCGGCCGGTCTGTAAATGACATCTTGAAGGAGAAGGTGATAGTAAAAAAATCAGAGGAGTCAACTTTAATAAACATTTATTTAAATAAATCACAATAAATGCTCAAATTGCTTCCCTTGTGCTCTAATACACGCTCGGCATCTTCTTAAAAATGAGCTTTTAAGTCTTCTCAAGCTTATTTCGGATATTTTTCTTGCTGCAATGTTAACCCTTGATCTCAATTCACTGTCATTTTGGATTGGCTTTTCATAGACTTTGTCCTTCATGGCACCCCAGTAAAAAAAATCCAGGGGGTTTAGGTCCGGAGACCTAGGTGGCCATAATATCGGTCCCAGTCGCCCAATCCACCTGCCTGGAAAAGCTTCGTCTAAGCAGGCTCTTACTTCCCGGCCATAATGAGCAGGACACCCATCATTTTGAAACCACATCACCTCTCTTAGCTCACTCGGAACATTTTCAAGGAGCGTGGGTAGGGTTTCTCGTAAAAACTCCAAGTAATTATTTGCATTTAATGTAGGGGGAAGCTCGACGGGACCCACAATCTGGCCATTAAAAATCCCACACCATAAATTTATTTTGAATTGGTACTGGGACCTGTCTTCTCTTGACACATACGGATTTTCTAATTGCCAACTATGTAAATTGTGCAAATTCAAGTAGCCGTCCTTTCTGCAAGCTGACTCATCACTCCACAGCACCTTATTAAAAAAGTTTGGGTCCTCCCGATGCATTTCAAGCATGCGGCGGCAGAATTGAACTCTCGGCACGTAGTCTCTAGTTAAAAGAGTTTGCACGCGTCGTACGTGAAATGGATGATATCCATGCCTCTTGAGCACTGAATGAACAGTGGACTTCGCTATCCCTGTGCGCCGTTGTATCACCCTAACCGAAGTTGTTGGGTCTTGTTCTCGTTCCTGAAGCACTATGTCTTCGTCAACAACTTGAGGCCGTCCACCGCCACGTTGACCAGGGAGTCTGCCTTCCATGTAGGAGTTATGCACTCTGGTAAACATTTCGTGGTGTGGATGTCTCCTATCGGGAAACCTTTCCCTGTAGAGGATGGCAGCAGCTCTGGAACTTTGGCCAGCTTCTCCGTAAATAAGATGCATCTCAGCATACTCTCGTTGCGTGTAACTCGAAAAAATGCGGCGGTTGGCCATGTTACACAGCACAAAAGTCCAGGTGGTCGCCAAGTCGTCGTAGTGATCACAATAAAAATCCAAATCGTAAGGCAAACAAAGTCCGGGTCTAAGGCGTAAACAGTCGTCAGTACGAAACAATAATTTGTGAACACAGAGAGAGATGCGTTGCGCACGGCTTAAGGTAGCATACTGGCAATTTTGGCAAAGTGGCAAGCGTCGTAAATAAAGTTGAGAGAGTGAGACACAAAATCGCAACACAAGAAAGAGCAGGATAGCACGTGCGCTTCTTTTGTTAGACAGTAACCGGTCGGGTCGTGTTGGTTGGCGAGCAGGTAAAAACCTTTATCCAGCGTGCATGTCGCATTTTACATGTCACAACTTGTTTTTATAATAATTCGCGTAAATGAGCAGCTATTACTTATTCTCGTAGTGGTTTTTGACAATATTACGTTAATTACATTTTCAACAAAATCGGCTTCTTTGGAACTAAAATAGCAGTTTTTTTGTATTTTTTTATGAAAATGTACGAGTATTGTATCTTTCCAAAATCACCATTAAACAAGCTATTTTTTAAGTTTGTTGTACAAAACTGCCACATGCATTTTTTTTTCTCCACTGTAGGTTAAAGTTATGCGAAAAGAAATTCGTTCTGTGAAAAATTAAACATAAAATACTATTTCTTAAAACATTCTTGTTTTTGATAGAATAAAGGCTTATCAATGTGTAAAGTAACTATTCACGAATAATCTGATGTAAAAAAAATATTAGAAAAGGAATTTTTCATTACGAGATGCTTAATAATCTGTTTCAAGGTAGGGATTTTTCGATATTTCGGAAAATTTTGTAAAACTGTAAATCCGTAAGATTTCGCTGAACATATATTGTGTTGTTTTGGTAGGTATTGACCCAAGCTATCACCCCCTGCAGTATGTCGTGCTATTTACTGGACACCCTGTACTAAAGATGTCCAAACCTACCTGAACTTGGCCCAATGAACGTGCTTTCACGAAGCGGGGCGGCTCACATGTTGTGAGGACATTGGCCCCATTGCGTCTTCGGTTGAATCATTTGTCATTAATTAGATAGGCACTTCACGTCTTTAATGTCTGCGTTACTTTTAGGTAGCTTTAAAATACCTTCCTTGCTTTGCTTCATATACTTTTGTACCCGCATCGAACAATTGTTACTCATTTTACGGGACTCTTTAATTGCCGACAAATGATCAGACAAGCCAGATGCTTTGTCTAATGTCTTTGTCGGCTATTTACCTTCTTTAAAAATATTATAGGTATATGTATGCGCTAACTAATGAAATGCCCAAAATTAGATAGTTAAAGCGTATATCTTGGAAATTTGGATTTATAAATCGGTTGGTAAATAATAGAATTTTGGTTAAAAATAATTATCCACTGGAGCCGTCACGTAACACATTCTTCAAGATCCGACCGATCATCTAGCGGTGTCTGAGCGTATAACGTTCCACATTTGCGTGTAAATAATTTTCAAATAGTTATTTATGTTTACACACGTGACGTTTATTATGTAGCAGTGTGCCAAACACCTACACAAAATACAATTACTTTCTTATGGGATTCATACATTCATGCGTGTCATGTAGATATATGAGTATGCAATTATGTTCCGTTTGGCTACAGACCGACATAACTAGATTGAATATTCCCTAGATACAATATTTTAGCTGTAATATAAATTTAATCGGTTGATAATAATTGATTGGTAAACATTCTGTTTCAAAGCTTTTCAAAAGGTCCTAATTCAGTGATACAGAAACGGAGAGGAGTTAGTAAATGTTTTACGTAATATGAAGTGTAATTTTTGTTTAATTGCAACCAAAATTTACACATTTATCTCATTCTTCAAACAAACTGACTCATTACCACTGACAATCCTTGTAATTAGCATCACGACAGAACAGAGTGGACACATTCTTTGTAGTACAATATAATGTAAAGTAAAACATAAACACGTGTTTCAGGATATTTATAGACTGGGCGATGGCGTTTACAATTCTTGGCGCCTGCGCGGTATATGTCATCTTGCTGGTACAATCTGTGGAACAGGTATTTTGAATGTCTGACAATATTACATTATGTACAAACAAGTAACTGATAACAACCTAATTAACATGTACCCACTGATGCCAGAAATCATAAATTTTTATGTAACTAGTCGACGGCCGATCAGACGAGCCACCCGATAGTACCCGTCGCCCATGGACGGCTGTAAAACTGAAGGCAACGCCGGTTCCTTGTCGACCGAAAAGAAAAAGGGAGATTATTATTGGCTAACATTCGTGAAACATTCGTGATTTCAGAAAGACGACAGTAGTTAGCCAGGCAAAACCTACCAACATCTAAGGGCCATCAGGGTTAACTCTAGTTCATTTACATGGTTGCCTGTTTACAGTGCAGAGCCCTGCGACGTCCACGAAGAATGCTGGCCAGAACCTCGTCTGTTGTTCAGTTGGGTGCACCATGAGCGGGAGAGATCGGCTTGGGCTCAAATTATGTTAAAATACAACTACCGCACCCTTAGTAATAAAATGGCCTTATTCATTGGCCTTATTCCGGATAGAAAGGTGTGGAGCCTGCTACACTTTTTAGAGGCGACCATCTCAGTCCTCATGGGTAGCAACACATCTGTGGCCGAATTATAACGAGACTCTTACTAACATTTACCGTCACCTAACCGGACTAACTATCGAAGTCCCCATATGAGTCTTGTTCTAAGTCGGTCACATTAAAGTTGTCATGGGCGGCAGCGGATGGTGGTGCTGCATGCTTGTTTGCTACCTTAAATCAATAAAACAAAAATAAAAAAATCAATTTTTTGGGAGCTGACGTCTAAAAAGATTCTGGACGAGACATTATTTTTCGTATAAAATGTCATCTTATACCTTACATCTTAAGTAACAAACATTTCATACTACTTTTATTAGTTCTTTTTTTGACCCTTGAGGACTGAGATGGTCGCTTGTAAAAAGTGTAACCTTTAACCTCTATTGTTTCAGATAGTTGATCACTATCACAAGGGTCATGGGATAAGTCAAAACATGTTCTTCTTGATTTTCTTGGTGCCTATACTGATCTTCACACAAATCAAGAATTTGAAGTACCTCGCACCGTTTTCTGGTTTTGCCAACATTCTGTTGGTGCTAACATTCCTGATTTGTTTATACTATATTTGCCAAGATTTTCCAAATCTGGATTCAAGGCCGATGGCGGTGGATGTCTCAAGATGGCCCCTATTTATTGGGTAAGATATCATTTGGTTTAAATGCATCATTTTGTAACATTGTTAATACTTAATTTATTTATCAATGCGATCGTGAATGTTTGCAAAAAAAATGTCTAGGTCCACCAAAACAACCCTAAATTACTTGTTTTGTAGAGTTCATTTCCTTGGTAGGACCAAATAAAAAGATCTAAATGTAATAGATCTGAAATGTAATAATTTATTACGAAAGTGTACAACAAAATAATAAAAATAATTCTTTGATATTTCAGCACAGTTATATTTGCAATGGAAGGAATCGGCGTAGTGTTACCTGTGGAAAACACCATGGCGAAACCCCAGCATTTTTTAGGCTGTCCTGGAGTACTGAACATTACCATGGCAATTGTTGTACTCTTGTACATGATCATGGGTTTTCTTGGATACATACGTTATGGTGATGCTGCATTAGGAAGCATTACACTCAACTTGCCGACCGCAGAAATGTAAGTATTTTGATTATTGGGGGTGTGCCTATCTATAGGTTCCATCCACCTCGAGTCTAAGCTCAGCTTATACTTCTAAACATCGGATAAGGATAATAATATGGCGTCAGAGGAGAAGAGGAGGGACCTCTTGTAGGTCTATGGACCCTGTACCACTAATTTTAATCCCAACAGTAAGTACTCATGCACGATGGTAATGATTTTACCCGCCTGGCCAGCTAACACCCACCTTCTAAAATCAGCCGGGATTTTTACGTGTTTCAAAGCTATTACATTTTGGATAGCCGAAATTAATGCGGGTTTCCGCTTCTTTTTTGGCCAGCAACGCATGTTTGACACCGTACTGTTGCTGATGAACATGAGCGAAGTTGACCACATACCGTCAGGTTGTTCCTCTGCACATTAAAAAAATGTCAAAACGCCTATCTATATTTTCGCGGCCGTCTTATTTCTGAAAATCTTAATTGGCGAGGTGACAGTATATTTCTATTCTAATAAGTTTTTTATCATATCAAATCAATCATTAATACGAGTTCATGGTATCACGTTTTTATATTCTCATCTGTTACTGTAGAAATGTCCAATTTTAAGTAAATAATATGACTGTAATTAATTTCCAGTCCAGCGGTAATGGCGAAAATATTTATAGTTCTCGCCATATTCTTCACGTACACATTGCAATTCTACGTTCCCATGGAGATAGTGTGGCGTAACATGAAGCCGCACGTTTCACAGAAGTATCACAATATAGCCCAGGGCATTATGAGAGCTGTGTTTGCAATATTAACAGGTAAAGGAAAGCACTTGCTTAGTATTTTTGTGGATTTAAGATAGCAAACTATCATGCAGAACCGACCTGCCGCGCTCGCCCATGACAACTGTGAGCGACCCAAAACAAAACTCAAACCGGGACTAGGATGGTTAATCCAGAAGGCAGAGCGTATTAGATTGTTAGAAGATCAGTTCGTTAGTAACATAGTGAGAACTGGGGCAGGGACTATTAGTGATAGTTAGTTGTTGTTAGTAATAATTCAGTTTTAATTCTAAGTACCAATTAATTTCACCCTGTATCATATAATCATTAGTCATTAGTTTAGACTATTTCTTAATTCATTTTAATGGACTGTTAGCCATATTTTCCTAAATATCAAAAATTTTATTTTTTCAGTGTTGGCCGCCGCAACACTACCGCGTTTGGAACAAGTTATCGGCCTAGAAGGAGCATTCTTCTATTCGTTCCTGGGCCTCATAGCGCCAAGTATTATGGATCTCATTTTCTGCTGGGACAGAGATCTTGGAAAATACAACTTTATTCTTATCAAGGATGTCATTCTTATCGTATTCGGATTTTTCGTACTTATAACGGGGGTGTTGCAAAGTATACGAGAAATTATCAGGACTAGCGGCTAAGTGCTCATAAAGTGACAATGATGATAGAAGTTCAGTGGTGGACATTTATAAGAATAAGCATTACTAATAGCTTATAATGTAAAATTAATTATAAATATACGCTGTAATTACGCAATAGAGTTAGCGAATTTGATTTACTTAAAGTGCCTATTATAATTCCGTTGATATCATACATAATATTTTATCATTAAATATAATTATATAATTTGACGATCCGCATAACGCAATGATTACCATACCGATTGCCGTGCGAAAGGTCCTGGGTTCGATTCCCAGCGAGGCTGAAATCTGTTTTGGTTTTCGGTCTGGGTGTGTTTCTTGTATTGTGTGTTGTCCATGGTACCCACGACACAGGGTATCATAGTGTGGGACTATGTGTGTGTAGAGTTGTTGATTTCAGTTTGTACTCGTAGGTATAACACCAATATAATTATTGTCCTGCAACTAGCGTTTAAATTATTAGATAGACTTGTGTTTAATTATGAAGTGTTTAAAATTATTTTGAGCTGATGTTAAAACTGCATGTTTAGCTGCACTTATAACAAAAGTTTTAAGTGGCACTGTATTGAATACTACTGTGATTTATTGCGTATTTAGGTATGTATCAAATGTTGCGTGGTACATACATAACTTTGACGTAATCACTCTGCGTAAGTCGGGGTATTCCTCTAATTAATTATGTAGAAATGTTAGATTAAAAATACGAATTTATGAAACATTGATAACATACAGGGATAAAGTATGTCTGGGCTATCGTGCTTTTCAGTAATCAATTATGTAGACGTGCAGTATTAATAATCTTAAAAGGCATCGTGATAATCAAAAATATTTAGGCACCCTATACCTACAGTTTTACAAATACCCATTTTGTATCTAATCTTTCGATCACTATAATTCACATTTTATGCTTAATATCTTTAGGTATAAATAAGAATGATAATGAAAAGTATTATTACATTTTAGTCGTAAAATAATTTTATGATACCAATTCAAATTAAAGGTTTTATACAAATCTGATGTTAAATTATATACTTGAACTTTTCTGTATAATGATTATAATTTGCAAATTATGATATTGAAATAAGAATATAAAATTATGGTTTATTATTTCTACATAACACCCGTTTTCTTTTATGTTAACATTCCTCAATGAAGTACTTACCTTAATAAGAAAAGTGTGGTAACTAGGAGTGAAGGAACGGAATTTAAAAAAAGTATATTACGTTTTTTTTATTCTAATTTCCGGTACAAGAGCAGACAAGCTATATAATGTGCGTAACTGGTCAGCGTTGCCTATGTACATCAAAAGGGTCAACGATGCGCTGCTGGTCAGGACAGATGAAAGAAAGAACGTCTACTTAAATATTGATATTTTACCAAATTAATAGCTGCCCCACGTGACCAGATTAATCTACAAAATAATGATTCTATTAAACTAATAAATAAAATAGCTACGAAGCAACAGCGAATCACGACTCTATTATATTTATTAGTTAGTAGGTATATTTTATTAGTATATTTTATTTATTAGTTTATTATTTATTTTATTTATTAGTTTATTATTAGGTAGGCTTATGTAGGTACCTAGATCATAGATGTATTGCAGATTCTTAGTTCATATACGCAAATCTTCGCTAGTAAGATTCATGTAAGATTATAAGTATTATTAAATTCAAACAATAGCCCGCACTAGAATTCCCTGTATCGCGGGTGGCATGGACAACACAAACCACCATGACCCGAGAACAAACATTGATCTGTTTCGTAAATATCTGCCCCGGCCGGAAATGGAACCCGGAAGCCCTCGCTTCGTCGACAGGGCCATTACAACTAGCCTATGCTGCAAATTGAGGTATGTATATAAAATTCAGTTGTAGTACCTAAGTACTCGAAAAGGAATTGATGAATATGTTGATGATATAACTCTACGTAATTATCGTTACAATCAATAACATTGCTTTGATACTATTGGTGTATATATATGTATATATCAATATTGATATCAGATAAAGTTATCGATTGACTAATCTTTTTCGTTCTCGAATTTCGCATCAAAACGATTATTCGAGTGGATCTGGACAGCCGCAAATTACAAAAATGGTTAGTAATCGTAATAAAATAATATACATATTACATGTTAATTAAATATTATATTTTAATGTATCTAAATGGTCAGAGCATACCTAGTAAATCATATTAGGTAGTTTCGTCAGCATCTGACTTTGATTTTGGTGTGCAGTTATGAATAATAAATGTTTATATTTTCATTTCATTCTTCTTATAGATATATTTTTTATTTCATCACTTCATTTACATCACTATTATGGCATATTTTCATACAAGGCATCTATCAAAGCATTTTAATATTATACTTTCAGGTAATCTCCTTATTAGTCGGTATAGGCAGCGTAGTTGTGCTAACAAACGTTATTGTTAATTGTCTGTGGGGTAAGAGATGCAGGCCCAAACCCAAAAAACTAGTGACCCTTGTTGACCCCAATGTAAAATATCCGCTGCCACTCATAGAAAGAGAGGAGCTAAGCCATGATTCTAGAAGATTTCGCTATGGTTTGCCGTCTCCAGAACATGTTTTAGGTATTTAATTTAATAATCATAATTGTTTAAATTAACATAGGTAATTATATTTTAAGTTTGGAAACCCTTTGAAAGATACAGACTAAAATAAGTTCAGGAGTTACATTTTGTGTACCTACTGACATTTATTTTTATTTCAGGTCTCCCAATAGGTCAGCACATTCACTTGTCATTTAAAACTGATGATGACCTTGTTGTAAGAGCGTATACCCCAGTCTCCAGTGATGATGATAAAGGATATGTTGACTTGGTTATTAAGGTATTGTGCTATTTTTTAAGTGGTTTTTACTAAGCCAATGTATACTGAGGTAACCTCAGGTGGTACTGTTGTCAAACATTAGACATAAATTAAGTATTACGTAAAACGCTGTTCAACAACATGGACTAGTACTAACAACAACTAACAGGACTATCTATCACTAACAGTCCCTGTCCTAGTCCTCATACGTACTGACAAACCGACCAATAATAGCAGGATTTGCTAACTGGACTAACCACACTAGCCCCGATTTAAGTCTTTCTGGGTCAGTCGCAATTGTCATTGGTGGCAGCGGAAAGTTGGTGCTGCATGCTCGTTTACTATTTTTAGGTCCATAAAAAAGGTTGGAAATTCGGTCGAAAAATAGTGCGTGTAATACATAATTATTTTTTGTCCACTAGCTGTCATGCAACTGTAATCGCAACCGCTCGTTCAACTTGAATCACTCTTGATTATGAACATAAAATAGACGTTTACTAGAATTAATAAAGTAAAAATAATCCTTGACCTTAATTTTAAAATTAATAATAATCTAATTATTTAGATTAAGTTACCTACTATGTATTTCAATCTTTATTAATTCAATACGGAAATAAGAAATTAATGTCAATAACCTGTTCATAACGTGACGCGTAAGTTTCAAGTACTCTTGTATATCACTGGTATGTGTTATCAACACGTACGTGCATGAAATACCAGTGAAATCTTATCAGAAGATAAATGGACGCCGATACTATAAAACACGCTATATCTCAACGTTATTACGTGTGCACTAAAGAAAGACGCGTGTGTATTACTGCAATATTTTTTTACATAGGTTAATGCTTGACAACAATCCTACCTGATGGTAAGTGGCGATGAAGTCGAAGATGTTGGACGCACTAACTTATTAAAAGCCTATTCATATTAATCATGTTCACGACTAAGCCAATATACATACATAGATACAGAAGTAATCTATAAAACTAGGCTATATAATCTATAGATGGTAACTTTTTGGCCCTATTGGGGCGGCCTAGAATACTGACCCGCTGACCCCTTTTCCGTGACGGCCGACAAAGGTAACGTAGAAGTCGGCTCGTGCTTGGTGATTGACCTGAAGCAAGGCTGGCTTGGTTCTAGTACAAATAAAATCGAGATTCTTTTAACTTTATTAGGTATACTTCAAAAATGTCCACCCTAATTTCCCCGAGGGCGGCAAAATGTCTCAATACCTGAATAACATGAAGATTGGGGACACAATCGACGTCAGAGGTCCATCTGGGAAGCTACAGTACACGGAAAATGGAAATTTTTTGATCAGGAAACTCAAAAAAGATCCACCTATTGAGGTCAAAAGTAGAAAACTTAACATGATTGCTGGTAAGCATTTTCAACAGAACTATGTTACTTTGTTCTTTCTTTATCTAGGAAGATGCAATCAAGCCAATCATACTTTTAAAGTCATATGCATCTCTGCCTGTTTTAAAAATTGTTTATGCTAAAATCTATCATTTTGGATACGAATAGACAAACATTTCACAATAGAAAACCGTGAGTACCCGTTTGCATTTTAAATGTTTAGTGTCCGAAATGATATATGGTTAATTTTAAACATTTTAGAGAAGAGTTTGCAGGGAGAACCCAAAACAATTATGTAAATAAAATTAATTAAGAGTGATTGGCAAATAAATAAAAAAGTGATTGGCAATAGGTAATGAATTAATGATTCATTACCTATTGCCAATCACTTATAGGGTAGGTAATCCTTTAAATAAATAATAAATAAACGTGAAACACTCGTGACTCACCCCGCACTCGGATTCCCTGTGTAGCGGGTGGTATGGGCAACAAAAATAAAATAACAGCCATGACCCGAGAACAAATATTTATCTGTCAGATAAATATCTGTCCTGGCCGGAATTTGAATGATTGGGACCGCATACGGGAACAATACCGACTACGGTACGGGGTCGACTTACATATTTATCTAAAATTCTAAATTATGTTGTGATTTGGGTCAAACCTCAATATAAAAATATTTTACCCTTTTTTAATTATTATTTATTACACCATATTTTATTTACAGGCGGTACTGGCATCGCGCCCATGTTACAACTTGTCAGACACATATGCCAGGAAGCCAATGACCAAACAGAAATGAGGTTGCTGTTTGCCAACCAGACTGAAGAAGACATTCTGTTAAGGAATGAACTTGATAGATTCCAGAGCGAATACCCCAGTCAATTCAAAGTATGGTACACGTTAGATAGGCCTAATGAAGGTGAATAAAAATAGTTTTTTTTTATCTTGAATAAGTTAGCGCTTGACTACGATCCCATCCGATGTTAAGTCGAAATAATTAATAAGTACCTACTTATGTCGTAAAATATTAATAAATAAATCGTCTGCAATCGTCATTCTTCGTCGCATATACCTCTGGTAATCTTGGTGCAGAAATATTTGCTTATTTAAATTTGTTGCCCCCGACTGTAATTTTCATTCAGTTGGGGTTTTATTTATTTAATTTTCGCGGCTGTAAGAAATCTAACTTTTGCGTTTTATTTTATTTAAAATATGTTATGAGATGCAAAATGGAATTTTCAGGTTGGAAATACAGCAAAGGGTTCATAAACGACGAGATGATCCGCGACCACATGTTCCCTCCCGGGGACGACGTGTTCGTTCTGATGTGCGGGCCGCCGCCCATGATCAACTTTGCCTGCACGCCCGCCCTAGACAAGCTCGGCTTCAAGGAAAACTTACGCTTTGCTTATTAATTTATTAAATGAAGATGCAGAACACTGGAGCTGTGGTGAAGTGTACTCCAGAACTCCTCAATCGATGGGAGAGTCTCATGTCCGGAATGGGCTGCCAATACGCATATTTTATAGACATTTGCATATTGTCACCGTTCTTGTTCAATTTTAATAGACATAATTATTATGTGTAAATGCTGCATTTTTGTCGTTTTTTAATTAATTAAATTTTTTTCGCCTTGCAAGTTTTTTTATTTAAACGATGTGTATAATAATTATTGTAATGCGATGGTCTTTAAAATTTTACTGCGCAATAGCCCTCGACACTTTTTTCATTGGAAATTTTCTGAGCACGTCTAATTGACTCTCCACGGTTAATTTTTCTTTCAGTTCTTTTCCTTTTTCCCATCAGTTACATTAACATAAACGGACATAGATCAGTTAGGTATTCGTACAGGTAATATATTTTATTATATTAATACTAGCTGACCCCGCGAACTTTGTTCCGCCATAATACAATTTTCATAAAAAAAATACAAAAAGCGCGATTTAAATTTGATGGGCGGGGGTAGGAAAGTGAAAATTTGGGATCATGTGAATTTTTTAAAGCCACACCATAAAAAAATAACCATAAAAAAATTCTCCAAACCATGAAAAAAAAATTCTTAGGGTGGACAACCCTTAACACTTAGGGGTATGAAAAATAGATGTTGGCCGATTCTCAGACCTACTTGATATGCACACAAAATTTCATGAGAATCGGTCGAGCCGTTTCTGAGGAGTATGGTAACTAACATTGTGACACGAGAATTTTATATACAAGATGTATGTATTAATAAGTTCCTTTATTTGTAATTATAATACCTGTCCAAAAACTGTGTTCAATTTACTTGAGATTTATTTTATGTATTTTATACGGGGTTTTATCCAATTGAGTCTGTTATCAGAAAGTCAGGGAACGATCAAAACGGTTTAAATGGTGTGATGGGTGATGTGGGAACAGATGAAGTTACCTTAATGTTGCATTCGATGTAGTCGGGTAATTTTTTTTTTAATGTACGTGCGTGTTATTTTGACGTTTGTACTTCGCACACCGCTAGCACCCGCTAGGCTAGACTCAACGACCGCATGACAGGTGAGTCACAAGTTAAAATATTTCGTTCGCTTACATAGCGTTTCCCAACAGATGTCTATTTTAATACTAATATTGTAATCTCTCGGTTCGAGCATCGCGTGCTCGCGCTGAAAAAAGCATCACAAAATTATGCGGTAGAAATCGAGATATTGTCATTGTTTTAATTGTTTATAAGTTTAAAATACCTAAACTTATATTTCCTTTTAAGAGTTCAAGTGATTAATTTTTGTTTGTAAATTAATAAAACTGTATCAGGTTAAGACCCGCGGAGCTTACAAGTTTCAGGCTTCATCGGATTTTAAGAATAAGTATAACGAACAAACTACTTTCTAGAAGGTATGTAGAATGTTTTTCTTTACAAATACTTAGTTTAGGTACTGGTGATAATAACATTTGTAACAGCTTCGTAAATTGCATTAAATTGAACTGAACACCGGATCAGTTAGAGAGCTTCACAGCTTCACGCGGACAGAAGGGTCACCGTGGAGGGGTTAAGCCGAGACATATTATAGAAAGAAAGTGGTGTAACAGCGGAAGGAAGTACATAGTATACATAGATTTTACATACTTAGTTCCTCTTCGATCCGCTACGCGACGTTGATGGCGCGCTATGTCCTCTTTTAAGAAGTTAAATTACGTACCTACATAGATATTATAATTTATTTATATAACAACTAAAACTTAAACTAAGGTACTACTATTGTTTATCCTATTTTATGTTATTATAGATCAGTGGAAGAGTACTCTTAGACACAAGGCAATAATTAAAGAGTAGAAGCAAAGCACATTAACCTCTGGCAACTGTATTGTGTTTCCGACTATTCTTAATTCTACTCTGTGGATTCCAGAAATCAAATCAAAGGAGAGTTAAAAACAGCTGTTTCAGCTGTTTGGTTTTTGCCTGTTTGTTCCGTTTGGCCGGTTTGGCTACCTTTGCAAGACTCAAAACTCACAATTATTATTTTTATTACAATAATATGTTAAAAAAATATAGACAAAATGAATAATCCTAAAATAGTAAGTAATATTTAAACATTGTTAACCTATGCCTCTATCTATCTATCCTTTATTTACAGATGGTATGTTGGTTTATTAAAGTATACTTACTAACTATGGGCGGCGTACCGATGGAAGTATTATACAAGGAAGTTACAAAGTATTAAAGTAAACAAAACAATAAGCAAGATTGTAGGAAACTCTCAGCCATATAATTTTAATTTTTGCGAAATAGGATAGATAGTCAATATTTTAAATCATTTTTGGTCATCATGCCAGTTGTGTGGTCAATAACATATTAATTGGTAGGCAATCACAGTCACCGCATCGTTGCGTTCGTGTGTACTTATAAATCTTATAATCATTTTATTCCATTCAGAAGCGTATTAAGTTACATGTCAGATGTAATTTTGTAGAGTTGTAATGATAATTTCCTTATCTTGAAATTACTGGTTGAATTAACAATTGTTATCAAGACTCAGCGGTTTGTTCTATTGTTTTTTCGGTATTGTGAGTACTGAGTAGGTTAAACGAGTGAAGTGAAGTGAATAAATAAATGACAATATGAATAACCTTCAAGCGGCATTAAACGACTTTTTTGAAAGCGAATCTGTATGTATAATTCACATTAACATTAACTACATATCTACAATATAATTATGCAAGTTACTATCATTTTACTTGATACTTTTATGCAAAGCTGAATATCATTGGCTAGAAGTTTTTTTTTTCATTGTTATTTAACTTACGGTAAGCCCAACTAGTTAATTAGGTATGCTAAGTTAAACAGTATTAAGCAGCACAACAGAGAATTTCTTTTTATTATCATATTACATACATTGTTTCATATTTTAATCCTCCCAGCCAGTATGTAGGTACACAAAAAAGATTCTTCATGTATATAATTTTTTTTGAATTCATGGCCTTTACATTATCTAACTTTTAAACCATTCAAACTTTATTTGTACTTAAGAGTACCTATTACTATGAATGTGTAGTTTCATTTTCCTGGTCTCTAGTAGATTATCTAGTATAAAAATGTTACAGGTGTTCCCTATAGTGATTGGTGTTGGCGGTATAGTAATATTAGCAACTGTTGTTGTTAACTACCTATGGGGCAAGAAAGTTAAGCCAAAAAGTAAGAAAGTAGTGACCCTTGCGGACCCCAATGCCAAGTATGCATTACCCCTCATAGAGAAGGAGGAAATAAGTCATGATACAAGAAGATTCCGCTATCAGTTACCATCTCCTGAACATATTTTAGGTAAGTTTACCGCATTAGGTACTTACTTCAGCTTACTGCCACATTCGAGTTTGCTAAAAAAGTGTACTAGGTACTTTTTTATTGTATTGCACCTCAATCCTTCAAATCATCTCCTAAATTAACAATATAATAATAAGGTTGTATGTACAACCCATCAATATAATAATATGGTTGTATGTACACCGGAACTAAGACCACTAAACTATAGTGATAAGAAATCATCCACAGATTAAATATTAATGCAGAATGTTGAGACATGAGCAAAGATTTTATTTTTGTTCATTTAGGTACAATACAAAGATAATTATATTAGAAGCATTACATTCATATGGAACACAAGTTGCACTATTTGATCCGCTCCAATGAGTTTACTGTAACTGTGGATGTGAAAGATAGTTACGGAACATAACTGAGACAGAAAGACCCTAGCTAAATGAAAATTACATTAATTAGGGGAATTTGACAGCCTCACATATGTACATTTTATATACGTATATTGTTTATATCATATCATTAATTTCAGGTCTACCAATAGGCCAGCACATTCACTTATCAGTAAGGATTGATGATGACCTTGTTATAAGGGCATACACTCCAGTCTCCAGTGATAATGAGAAGGGTTATGTTGACTTAGTTATTAAGGTATATACCTACCTACATAAAATGCTTTTTTATTTCTCGTGCTTAACAATGTATCTATTATTCAATTATATCATGCTATTACATTTCAATTCTGTGTCCTAAAAATGTTTATTTACTATGATTTTTTTCAATGTTGTCATAAACATAGACATGTATACCTACTTGGTAGTTTGAATATTGCACTCCTCTTGGTGTGTAAAAATTCATGCTTTTAGATAGATAGAAACCTGAAGTTAAAACCTGAAACACACAATCTTAATATATATAATTCTTCTGTGAGTGTGTATGTCACTGAACTTCTCTCAAACGACTGGACCGATTTTGATGAAATTTTGTGTGTGTGTTCAAGGGGATCTGGGAATGGTTTAGATTCACAATTGGACCCGATAGGTGGCGTTGCTGTCGATATGTCACCAAAACATTTTTTAATCATAATGCGGTACGAAGTATGCTGGGACAACTATTAACCTTTATAAAATTATATTTTAAATAAAGTTAACCACATTTGTAACCACTATTAATTTGTAATACAGCATAATTATTATTATAACAACCTTTAATCATTTCAGGTATACTTCAAAAATGTCCACCCTAAATTTCCTGAGGGAGGCAAAATGTCTCAATACTTGGAAAACATGAAGATCGGAGACACAATAGATTTCAGAGGCCCATCTGGGCGGCTACAGTATGCGGAAAATGGAAAATTCTTAATCAAAAAACTCAGGAAAGATCCACCCATTGAGATTACAGTAAAGAAAGTTAATATGATTGCTGGTAAGTATGTATTTATAATTACCTACTAGTTACTCACTCTACGCTTGAAATTCGACTGTGAATTCTGTCAAAAGGTTACTTTACATTGACACCTATAAACGTATACATTTCAAACTTCGTGTCAAAGGCATGTTAGTGTGCATAGAGTAACTAACATTAGTGTGTGTAATGTTTTATTTATTGATTTAATGTATTTTCAATAAATATTAGCATTCTCCTCCATGTAAACTATAAGTGTGCCATCGTGTTTTTTCCATAGAAAATTAGAAATCAATTATTATAAAATCCGAAGTGAATTTGTTAAGCAATTCTAAAGCATACTTCCTTAGTACTGATCTTAGTACACAAATGCTCAGAATAATAATAACCTACTATTAAACTTAATATCTACTAACCACAACACTAGAGTCCAATGTCTAAATATTGTTAAGAAACACTACTTGATAACATGTTATCTAATGCAAATTATAGAGTTCATCAGTTAACGTCACAAATTATAATACTCCACTCAATATTTATTAAACTTATACTAAACATGTATAATAAATAACCACCCACAGTGGTCTCTTAATCCTAGCATAACTCAGAAGTCATTGTCAGCTTGGTACATAATTGATTCATATTGTTGTCACGACGAGTGTCATTAACCTTCATGTGACTATTTATTTACAGGCGGTACTGGCATCACTCCAATGTTACAACTGATCAGACATATATGCCACCAAGCCAATGACCAAACAGAACTGAGATTACTATTCGCAAACCAGACCGAGGAAGACATTTTACTGAGGGATGAACTTGAAAAGTTCCAGAAAGAACATCCCAGTCAATTCAAACTATGGTACACTATAGATAGACCTAATGAAGGTATGTAGACCATTAGGGTCGATTACAAATTAAAGGCCACAAAAGAGTTGTATGTATAATAGAGGACCTTCATAAAAAAAAACGTTATTTTGACTACTTACCGACCGCTCTTTCGATGCGTTGTCGGCCAAGAAACAAAGTACGCAAAACAAGCTGTTAGGCCCGCAGTCTTAATGGCTTAATAATATTGATAATATAACCTTTATGCGAAGCCCTACTAACAGGCAGGACGGCCGCTTATTTCGCCTTTTATTAAGCCGCATAAGTTTTTGCGCATAATGCAGAGGGTACCTTTGACTTTATAGCGGAAAAATATTGTCTCATGTATTGAAAGAACTTAGTAGAAATTGACAAAAATCGCTAGGAATTTTATCTGTTGCGTAGATTGGGATTTAGCATGCGTCGTGACGTCACACAGCCCGTCAGCCTCTCACACGACGTCACCCTTTGTTGACTCCTTTATGTGTGACATTATTTATATGACTGTATTGTTTCATATTCATTTCCAGGTTGGAAATACAGCAAAGGGTTCATAAACGACGAGATGATCCGCGACCACATGTTCCCTCCCGGAGACGACGTGTTCGTTCTGATGTGCGGGCCGCCGCCCATGATCAACTTTGCCTGCACGCCCGCCCTAGACAAGCTCGGCTTCAAGGAAAACTTACGTTTTGCTTATTAATATTTTTAAAGGAGGTATAATCAAATCATATAATATTGTAAAGTTAGCTATTTTCTTACTATTATACGTACATAATATAATTATGTTGTTTATATGATTGTACTTAGTTGTTGTACTGTTTAGAGGTTGTAGTGGTTTTTACTGTAGTTATAGAAAAAATAAATAACTGTATACATGCAATTTATTTTATTTATTTATGCACATTATTTATACCAAATTATAAGACTCTAGTTTTAATCTTATCGTATACCTTTATTAAGGAAAAGTATGCTACACCGAACATTCGGCTAACTAAATTAAATAATTAAAATTATACCTGCAATAAAAAACGATACAATACGTAATAATATAAAGTAATATGTAATCAGTTCCAATCAAAACGGACGTCACTCCTATTCGTTCCATCGAAATACATACTACCCGCATCGAAATAGATTTTCGAAGTACCCAACATGATTTTATTATTCTATTTTTTAGTACTATGTAGAAAGATAGTCATAGAGTCTGTTGCTGTTCTTCACTATATAATTACAAACTGAAGCGTAACGACAGCGTAAGCGAAGATTAATGATAAGAGACGAAAAGGTAATTTAGAATCTAGCTGCAACAATCCATAGACTGTGAAGTTAGGTGGGAGCTCTTGTAGCAGCCAAAGGATTTTCTTCACGCACTCGCTTACAGGACCTGCAAATAGAATTTAATTTAGAATTCAAATATTACATAGTATATTATGGGGTGATCCGTGGTGCACCCTTCTGAACCATAGACAAGGCTATGGTGAATTTTTCTTCCTGTAAGAAATCGCTGGTTAAGCACCCTTGAACAAGGTCAGGTTCAAGGTCCTGTAAAAAATCACTTATTTAACCCCAGTGGTTTGCGGTATAGTGGTAGAGGTTTTTTACCTCTAATTAACTGTGCCTAACACCTTCCTAGAAATAACCGTGAAATGTGTTCTTCGTGTTTCGCTAACAGTGTTCCACAACCAATAAAATTATCCGCCTCTGGGAATGTCTCACTTAAAACTGACTTAAAAAACGAACGTCGATTATAATGTTTAAGGTCTTATCTACAAACTATGTAATTACAAAAAAAAGCTAAAGGTTTTGCGGCTTATAAATATTCATAGAACATAGGAAACTAACTAATAATAATATATGTCTAATTACGCGAGTAGAGATCGAAAACCACGGAGGTGCTGCCATCTATGAATCCTATTAAAATGTTGTATTCTTACCGTTTTCATTGTAATCAAGAATTCCAAGGCACAATATCTTTACGTTTTCTGTTTCCTTCTTCATCAGTTCACCGCTAACGCTGATGCAAATCAAAATCACCATTTTCTCGAAAACTTTCACTATCATGGTAAAATAAAATTTTACTTCCGGTGTCTGAAATACGTATAGAGTTGTTGAATAAATTCCGTTACAATTCTAACATTTTCAAGGTTAGGCTATAAACTTAAACAAAACAAACTTAAACTATGGCAAAAAAACTAACATAATTTAATTTCATAAAAAAGTATTAGATAGTAAACTATATTTGTGAAATGTGCACACGATATAATATATAAAAGGGACTCAAATGGGGACTAGGATAGTTTAGTCCGGTTATGAGTCGGTGTTTGTTAATATATATGAGGACTGGGTCAGGGACTGTTAATTGTAGTTAGTTAGTGTTAGTTGTTGTTAGTAATAGTCCATTTGGCAATTGACAGAGAATGATGGATATCGATATATCGAACCGTGGATGGAGTAAACAGCCAAACATCCGAAACCAAGACCCATGCAACTGAGCCGATATCGGCACACGAAATATCTTCATATCGTGAGTACCCATATCACAATAAGTAAAGATTTAACTTACATCATCTTTTAAAATGCTGAGTACTTTATGTACGCATGCCATTGCGAAAATAAAGAGATGCGTGTAGAATAAAGCCAGCTGAAAATAAAAACCGGAGCAGTCTCTAAAAACCCTGCTAAAACAAAGTCCCTTTCGATCACAGAATACGAAAACATTTCATAATAATACAGATTAATTTTAAATTACAATACAATTAAATTACTCCTGACATATATATAGTACTATAATGTCCACAAAAAAAATAAGATACCTTCATAAGGCGAGCTTAATGCATTCTCTGCCAGCTAACCATTAGGCCAAACAGACATACACGACGAGACGTTGACGCTGACTCTCTTACAAATATATCTTAACGATACTTCAGCAAAACTTACCTGACAATTATATGTTTTTGTTAACAAATCGTACGAAATCAATGTCCTTTCGACGCCAACAATGATATTTTTTAGTTCTGAATGACTGTATGTATTTCTTACATTCGTTTCTGTTTTAGACATGCGTGACGTAATATGTTTAAGAATATAATTAATGTTCCGAAAACTGAACTTCAGGTAATTGCAAATTTTTGCCCACATCAAAATATCAACTTCAAGGACAAATATAATTATTTTATGAAATGTTCCATCGGTATAATATTTTTGGCCTACTAGTATTCCTGTCGTAATGCTCTGTGTTAACGATATAAATAACCCAAAAACCATAAGGTCCAAGTACCCAATTTTGCGCACTTGTAGTTGCCATTCGAAAGTGCGTAAATTGCTGCATGATTTAAATAATGTCACTCCATGTCTAGTAGTAAATATTAAATTAATCAAATAAATAATGAAGACAGAGATAGATAGATAAAACCGAAGAGACCAAACAATATAGATGCCAGGCGCCTCGTTACCGCAACCAAAATTGCAGTAAGCTCTATAATAGATATAAGGAGAGGCTATCACCAAAATCGTTAGCCAAAAATTCTGAAGGACAGTTCTTGAATAAACTGAATTTCCGCGAATCGAACACCTGGAAACTCCGGTCAATATTTGAATGAAATAAAAGATTTTTATTGATTGCAGAAAATGCTCTGAACTGCGATTCCTAACGAGAATGACCATTTTGGATCATCTACCTATGTATCTAAAAATTTTGAAACACGACAATGTTAGAAATTATGAACACGCTTTACCTAATCGAAATCCTTAGAAATAAAGTTGCTTTCAAATACCTTTACCAACTTTGGTAATGGTTCATTTAATTTGTATTAATATTTTATTAGTACCTAATACTTACGCTAATGGTTTTAATGTACGTAGGTACTTACTAGTAACAATAAAAGACATTTCCATTATGTAATTGACGTTTCAAATATTTATGAACGAGGGATTGTCCGCGGCTTCGCTCACGTGGATTTATAAAAAAAACATTTTACAATTTTTCTGTCTGTTTGTTTAGGCTAATCTTCGCAACGGCTGGACCGATTTTGATGGGACTTTCACTGGCAGATAGCTGATGTAATAAGGAATAACTTACGCTTTAGTTTTATTTTAGAAATTTCTCCATAACAATTAAAATTCAAAGAAGTCGCGGGCACAGCTAGTAGAATATAAAAAAACAAGTAACAGTCAGATGCAGTAAATTAAAACTGAGGATACACAACAGGAGGTCCGAGGGCTTATCGCTAGAGTAGCAATCTCATCCAGACAACCATTCGGGTGGACATGGTATACTAACTACTTAGGTAAAAAGGTAGGGTGCAAATTTTACTAAAGTCAAACTACGTATCAATAATGACTTACATCAGTCAATATTTATGCCAAGTCGTATGCGTAGTCGTCGTCCAAGTATGATTTTAAATCGGTATTTTTGTTTTGTTTTGGGGTGTAAAATAGCTGCAATAAAATATACGCCCGATACCCTTTTTGATAATACGACGACTACGACGAGTCTACTTAAATACGGTAAATGTAGGAATATCAATCATAAACTGTCACATTACAATGGACCAGGCAAACGAATTTTTTTTTACACGTCAAATAAATCTATAAAAAATTACAAGAAAAACTGTGTTTTTACTTTTTCCATATCTCAATAAATGGCTGAGATATTAACGATCAAAGTGCGTATTTACGGACGTTGGTTTTTTTAAAAACGCAGGCGGGCGGTCACTACTCGATGACGTCATCTCTCAGTAGTCGCGCGTAGTTGATAGGGATTTTTGACCGAAATGTTAATTTAAACTCAAGTAAAGCCGCGAGCAAACCTTAGTTATCAATAATAAAATAACATATATAATTCACATACTATCTACTACATCTATGCAAAATTTCAAGTCTGTATCTATAGAAATAAGAAAGTTATAGATTTTTGAACTGCATAGACCCATATTTTCTATACTTTCGCCGTATCGTGCTCGCGGCCGAGCCACGTCGTGACGTCATAGCGTAAGCGCGGAAATTCAAAAAAGGGCTTGAACTTCTCGTCTTTATAACTTCGGAAATACTGCATGTATTGAAGTGAAATAAAAAGTTATGTAATGTATATGACCTAAGCTCGGATTTTAGGTGTATTTGATAGTAATATTTTGACCCTTTTGCCTTCTCCATTTTACCGACCAAAACCTAAAACTACAAAACAAGTGGACCCTTGTGTCCAGATCTATATTTTCAAGGCAAACACTTTTAAGCCTATTAAATACTTCTATGAATTGAAAACTATATTCCATAATATTTACTAAAGGCGTTAATTGCTAATACTATCACTACGACAGTCTTCTACCGCTCGATCCATTGGTAGTCGCGTCGCAATCACCTCTGCCGTAGTCTAGAAAATCATAAATCTATATTATACAACCTACAGTTACCTACAGTTTTGATCAAGGCAATTTTTGTTGTGCACGTATAAATAAGTAAAAAACTATTTACAATGACCGAATACTTATCTCCAGATATTTTAGAAGAGGAATTCGTTAAAAACTATTCAATTTTACTTTTTCTGCAAAAAATCTTAGGCTTCAATCGCGTTGATCTTAAACATAGATTCGTAATGCCCGTAACAATCTGGCAAAAGTTTTATTCTATATTGTGGTTTATTTTTATATTTTATTTAGTAAAAAACTCCTTTTTATATATGAATACTATTCCCAACTTGGCCATTTACTATGGGTTTATATTGGCAACGTTTTTTCAGCTTGGATGTATTTATAATATTATCCACATTCGATTTTTGAACAGCGAAGAGAATGTCAATTTTTATATCAAATTACAGAAAATTGATCGGTTATTGAAAATCGAACGGAACGATATGATTAGTCACATGTTACACAGAACCTCGATGGTTGTCGTCACGATAATAGTTATTAATAATGCTATAGTAGTGTACATAGCAGCAGTTTATAATCATGCAGAACTTATATACGCTGCTTACCTCCAATCCTGCGTGGGTATCGACTTGTGCCATGGTTGTCATATCTCATTTCACATAATTGTGAGATGGCGTTTGATAAACTGTATAATCATTAACTATCTAGAAGGAAATCCAACGAGAATAAAGCCCGAGAAAGGCATGTTTCCAACTAGAGCTCGTATGCTTTATGTGGCTTTTAGGTCACATAATTTTGCATCAAGTGAAACAGATGTCTACGTAAAGGAACTACTTGATGCATTTGCAAATTTAAGTGCACTATATCGATTTCAGGCAAGTTTCTTAAATTGTCTCTAATTTTAATAGAAACATTAATAATCTATACATAAGTATGTATGTATGTATAATCATTCTGTAACTGTATGAAAATTGCTAACTGCTATTATTGGGGGCCTTTATTAACGCAACAACATTGACTTATTATAGTAATATTAAGTCAATGCAATATTATAATAATAATAACATATTATAGTAATAATAAGTCAATGCAATAGAACCCAAAACAATGATTGTTAGATTTTTTGGCTTTTCCGCTACCGCTGACGGCAGGGAAAAATATCGTACGATATACCGGCCTTCATACACGCAACGCAGGATAAAAGTAAAAGTCCACAGTTCCGCATCGTACACATTGGATACCTTCTACTGTCTAGGGTGGACGCCAAGTTCCGCTACCAATAGCGGTAGCGATGGGTACATGACTGCTTACCTACTCGGATACCGCATAGGTAGCCACCTACAGTGGCAGCAGATACCGCATAATCCGCATAATTCAGAATAATCACTAACTCTCGTCAGCTGGTAACAGTCACAGTCGATCTGTTTCATAACATTCCTAATTGTTCCTGTATTTCGTGTCCATGAACAATGTCAACGTGTACGTTGCACGATCTCGTAGGTAGTAGTGTAAGGAGATTTAAAATCTTTAGGTATTCTCCAAAGAGGACATAACCACTACGTTTTAGGATTCTCAGTATATGTATTGTATTGTGCCAGATATACATTTTGTGCGACAATTTGACACTGGAATTCACAATTTTCATTTAATTTTTTAGGTTTTTATAATTTGCTGTAAGTTTATTCCGTTATGCGTAAGTGGATTCATCGGCTTCTTCTCTCTAGACTCAATGCAGGATGAAAATGTAAGTACCTAGTTCTAGTGCAACTATATGCATTTAATCTAATCTAATACATTTAATAATCAAATTCTAAATCTAATATTAATTATTATTGTAATGTAATTCTAAATACCTACCAGACCACAGATCCACAATTAACAAACAAGAAAGTTTTTTTTTCTCAGAAGGTTCTCAATTCGACTGTATTTTTTTGTTGTTTGTTACTTCAGAACTTTCGACTGGATGGTCTGGATGAACCGATTTTGATGATTCTTCTTTTATTTGAATGCTGGTCCTTCCCGTGTGGCTTAAACCCATTAATGGCCCACTACTGAGCACGGGTATCTCATACCTGAGGAGGCCTAGAACATACTCCACCACGCTGCTCCAGTGCGGATTGGTGGAGGGGTTAGTGGCCAATCCAAGTGTCGGAAATTTTTTAAGCCGCCCGAAGGTATCCGACATGGCTTAATGACTGCTACCAAATGACAACCACCGGGACCGAAGACCTTAAGTGCCCTCTGAATCTCGGAAGCACTCATGAATTTTTTGCCACAAACGGTCATCCATCCATCCACCCAACGCCCGCGCGGGCGGCCTCTGTTGCCTTTAACTTGGTCGATCACTTGGATAGACACAACCCTCATAGCCCGATGAGCGTTTCATAGGTATATAAAAATGTGTTGATTAAATTTTTCCAGATATCCGTATCATATCGTGCATATGTTTTATTGTGTGCAACGGCAATAATACTGTATGACTTCATTACCATCTTAATTCTACCTACAATATTGGGCATATTTTTTAATGAAATAATGAATACCAAACGTTTGTGTACTAAAGTGATGGTGTTGAACAATGAAGGTAGGTATAAAATTCATTGTCTTTACAATCTAGGTAGATATATCTGTCGCACTGCTAAAGCTCATCATGAATTCCCAGATTATGCAGATTTCCCTCTCGGTGTTTTTCTTTACCAAACAAAATAATAAGTCATTAAAATATGTATTATTTGTTTAAATTTTCGTGATCTCAATAAAAATAATACGGCACGGTACCTACTTACATCATGATAATATTATAAATGTGATTTGTACGTTTGTTACGTTTAGGTACACGCGAAAACTACTTGACCGATCATCATGAAACTTTGTACACCACTTCCCTTCTTAAATAGACTGTGATTAATTCAGAGAACCATTTCTGTATAACCATAATTATTTTCTAGGTCCTCTAAGGAAGAAGGCGAAAGACATGCTGAAGAGAATTAAACAAAAGCCACCAATATTCATGGTGTACAATATGTGGGTAATGGGACCACACACTATTTTTGACGTAATCAAAATATTCTCCACACTTGCGATCACAGTGTTACAGTTCATGTATATTTAGTGATTAAATTTAAATCCGTTTGCTCATATGTGAGAGGTGGACTAAGTTTGATATAATGGTGTATCCAGCAAATACCTGGCGGTATTTCAATCACCCAACTGCTGTTTCGATGAAAGTAAAAGCAATCATTGCGACTTTATAATGGGCCTGACGATTTGCTA
The DNA here is from genome assembly GCA_905404295.2 of Ochlodes sylvanus. NCBI lineage: Eukaryota > Metazoa > Arthropoda > Insecta > Lepidoptera > Hesperiidae > Ochlodes > Ochlodes sylvanus. Next base: position 9,063,652 of record FR990130.1, on the reverse strand, counting down.
TTCATTAATACCACGAAGATATGGAATGAAATTACAGTTTGAAGTTCGACAGTTTTCAGGCTGCAGAAAAATCATCTACCTACCACGCAAAGGGGTACCTATCCTATCTTTAAAAAATCCTTAAAAACGACCATTTATTTCTGTATTATTAAATTTATTTTGTGCTGTACATTTTAATAGAAATAATTATCAAAATCACAATTTTATTATGTACCCACTACTTAACATGTATGGTTAAACTTAAATGTAAATGGACGTGATCATGTAATTGCTAGTTACGCTTTTTTTCCATAACTAGGTAATTACAAAATATTTGCTACATAGTATTTGTTGTTTTAAAATATATTTATGTTAAAATCATTTCATCAACAATACCATAATCTTTGTTTTACAAAATGTGAAACTTTGTACATAGGTACTTACTTACTTATATTTACTTAATTGTTATTATTTAAATCTAACTGGACGGAATTGTATCATTTAAAATATCATGTCTGTCAATTATTAAATAAGTAAATTAACCTAGCTGCATGTAAATAACAGGATAAATGGAATAGTTATAAAGCTAAAATATATAATTCAAATAATAATTATATTAAAACAATCACTTCATTGTAAGTTATAAATCATTTCGTCAGATAAAAATATCTAAAAATCGTCAAAGATGATAAAAACATCTAAATATTCACTTCCCCCCCGACTCAATTGGGAACAACATGATTTCTGGATGACATGATCCTTTTTATTAACCGACTTAAAAAAGGAGGTTTTATGTTCCACTATTTTTTTTATATATGTTCACCAATTTTTCTGTCAATTGTGGACCGATTTCTATTTTTTCTTTTGTCTGTTCCTGTCTTTCATAATGTCTTAAATTAATAAACATACATTAAAATCCTTAAATCCTAAGTTAAACTTAGATATAAAATCTTAAACACGGTTTTAACTTAAAATCAACTCTATAAAATGAAATATTACATAATGAAGAACATGATTCTATTAATATGTATGATTATAAATAAATTGAAAAAATATTGGACGAGTAATTGATTGACTCTCTGTTAAAAAGCTGCATATCATTAGCATTATTAACTAATATTACTTATACATACAATTTATAAAATAAATACAAGTAAAAATTATGTATGTAAAATGCAATGTTACCTTATTGATTTAAAAAAATGCTCAAACCACATTTCTAAGTATGACAGTTTTTAAATTTTTGATTATATAATGTATTACTTAATTTAAAATAAAGAAAAAAATTGCTCTTGAACAAAATTAAATAACATTGCAATTGGTAGAATTTGAAAACTAGGTTTGATAGTATGTAAACATACACAAGAAATTGTCTATTGTGCTTTTGTAGTGCTCCAATAACTAAATACTATTCTGAAAAGATCAAATATAACATAGATAAGTTTTATATCCTAATTCAGATCTTCAGTAAAACCAAATGATAAAATTGTCATATTGCTCAACTCTCTCTCAGTCATATTGCCCTCAAAACTATGTGTATATGTAAAATACACATCCAATATTGTAAATTATGTACATTTTTGTTATAACAATCTATAAATTGTCACATAACATATTGCTGGTCAGTGATGTATGAAAGGTCAAAACAACAATTTAGTCACTAAAAAGCTAAATGAAAATATCAATAATGCTATGGGAGTCGACAAAACTGTAGCACTATTACAGCGATGGTCCAGGAAACAAAAGCACCATACTGTTTCATCGTACCAATTCCTGAAATATAAAATTGTACATTATTTAAAAAATAAAATTTAATCTTTTTTTTAAGAACAAATACCTCATCAAATAGATTAGTAATAGTTTCAGATTTTCAGTCCAGATTGGTGGAGGCTATCCAACCAAAGTTCAGTTTTTAAGTACATTATGTCACCCACTGATATTTTAAAATTGCTATCAATTAAAACCTACACAACTTATTATGTCATCCAAAGCATGGAAGAGCTCGAGATTTTTTTTCACTTATCCTGTCTGTTTTGGTCATCCATCTTGATTCTGACCACAGCAACACAAACAATTTGGTATTTTTTTATCATAATAAATTGTTATTAATTTTATATACCTATATTTCTTATCAATTCAATTCGAAGTTAAAATATTGCAAGGCTACATACCTAATTATTTATTTTAACTGTTTCAATACTGCAATTAATAAATGTAATCATTAATGAATGAAAAGTTATTATTTATACAACCTTTGAATATCAAGTTCTTTTATAGAGTTGTTGACGTAGTTTGCTAAGTTAACATCTCTGGCAGCTGGCCTACATCCCTCGTAAGTGTCAGCTGGTATATCTGTTCGAAAAGCTTTAAAGTTGCTCAGGCAATCTCTCGTTATTACTTCTTGTGCTGAAAAAAGATTGAAAAATACAACGCCTAGCTCCTTGTTCCACAGACAGCAACACAATCTGACAGTTCACATGTCTGAAGTTAGATTATGCTGCTGCCCTTTTTTAATTCCAGTATAGAAATATAAAAGCTCAAGTAACAAATACTGAGGCATAACAGAGAGACAAGGGTATACTCTAATGATCATCATCATCATCACAACCCATAACTGTCCCACTGCTGGGCACGGGTCTCCTCTCACAATGTGAGGGGTATAGGCCATAGTCCACCACGCTGGCCAAGTGCGGATTGGTGGACTTCACACACCTTTGAGAACATTATGGAGAACTCTCGGGTGTGCAGGTTTCCTCACGATGTTTTCCTTCACCGAAGCAAGTGATAATTAAATTTTAATACGCACATAATTTTTGAAAATTAGTGGTGCGTGCGGGGTTTGAACCCGGAACCTCCGGTTCGGCAGTCCAATGTTCAACCACACCGCTATCACTGCTTACATACATACATACATGCATGCATACTCTAATGATAAACTTGTTGATTCTTAACATTCCTGGGACTCTGTTCTTCATAAAGCTTCACAGGCAGAGAATGCTTGTAGCTTTAAGCCCACTTTTCGTATGTGGTATAATAAGTCTAAACAAATTCTTTGATGCTAAAAAAATTCTACACTTAACATTAACATAAAATAGTATGTTTACCTCCTTTTCTCTCTATAAGTTTCACACAAATGTCTTCATCTTCTGGGCATGGATTGCCCAGGTATCCAACTCCTCTCCAATTGAATGGCTCCATACAACCGGGCGTGGCTGCTGTGCACTGGTAGCACCATAATGCGAAGCCTAATGTAAAATGGTCAAATTAATCAAAAACCTTTGAATTGCACAAAACACAATGTACAATGATGTATCGATAACCTAATGTTTACAAACTTTTTTGACAAGTAGGTACTTAGTTTGTGAAATTACAAATTAAATGAAAAGTATCGCTAAAAATGAAGTTACTACGAATTTATTCTCTTATTATTGTCCTCAATAGATCAGGGCTTTGTAAAAATTTATTTGTACCAAGTTACAGGCCACACCTTCACTCGCATCAAATAGGAACTTAATTTAAAAAAAATAAAAGGAATAGTAAACCTACATTCATAAATGCTTGATGTAAGAAGTACCAGGATAATTAATTTCATGTTTCGCAGCACAACACAATTATTTTTCTACTAAAACTCTATCTTTATCATTTGATTCGAACGGTTAAAAAGATTTCAATTAATAAATCAACAATTCAACTTAATCAACATCAAAGACTTCAAAGAGTATTTATACACTTCAACAACATCACAGAGTTCACAGTCACAGACCAACATTCAACATAACAAAAACAAACCATAGAAATATGAAACCTATGGAAGTGACATGACAACAAAAAATTAGGCATGGAAAATACAGTTACTTTTATATAACTTTCACTTCGCGAAAATCTTAATTTTTTTCACGATATATATCACGTTAAATTTATCGAACAGTTATTTTTTTCACAATGTTCTAATGTCACACCTTTACTCTTTGAATAAATAATACCTTGATATTTCGTTCGTGAACAAACAAATATTTTTACGATGTGCTACAAACCATCGCAAAGAAGTTAATACTTTAGGCAACTAAGCATAAAGTTTATTTTTAAACATTCGCCTAAGCTAATTATTCAAACCCATTCGTATAGCGACGAATCAGTAAATTATATTTTGCTCTTTCTAACACGACTGTATTTAGGCATTTCAATATTCGTCCTTCCTCTTTCGCTCTTTCTGACGTCGTCGTGACCGTGAGTCTACGGCGAAATACGATAATAAAAATATCCGACTGATCTACGATACGATGCGTGAATAATCTATGGCGTGAACTTTGCGAAATATCCAAAGGTAGCTAAGGTAGCCGAGAAGTAACTGCGGGATCTTTAACCGACTACGTCACGGCAGGTAACGTTCGTGACACGTGAAAAAGTTTTTCGCGCGATTTTTCACGGTTACTTGTGAATCATGCCATGCCTACAAAAAATGCGTGCCAATGTTGTCATCTGGCCACCAAACATGGCGGCTTTAGTGCTGACATGACATCAACTACTCATGACCTATAACTGCACATAAGAACCTTGCTAATTACAATGTAAATCTTCCTTTATTTTCCCGGCAACATTAACAATAGCCAATATTTATAATGTTATTTATAGCGTACCTGTGTATGGTTAAAGATGGCTGATTTGACTTTGATAAGACAAGTACCGGCTGAACTGACTGACAATGTCATTTGGGTCGGTAAACATGGCGGATATTCGGCCTCATTTAGTATGTAGTACTTAAAGAACAATATGTCGTGTCCCGACTATAATAAATCCATGTAACAAACATAACCACAGACTAGGTAGGAACACAACACAATTCAATTATGGTCTATGAACTTATGAAGTTCCTATCTTTATATAATATTTCCATTTCTTTATTTTCTCGATGACAGCTCCTGTGAAAACTTGAACGAGCGTCTTTTTTACATTATGTATGCATTATTTTATAAAAATATGATGTTTTCACACGTACAAGGTATACCTGATTCGGAGAAACTGATAGGGATGGGCTATATCGATAAACGTAACACGATAACAGACCCGACATTTTTTTACAAAGTGTAATAAACTAAACTACTGCCGGATACTTTTGTACAAATTTATTAACTACTATTATATTTACAATTTACATGATGTTATACGTATTTATTCTTGATTGATAATGCCAACTACCTACTTTAAAATTTTGGAAGATGTAAAATAAGTAGGTATAGGTAGGTACTTGACAATGAAACGAAATAATTATAACGACAGGTAATCTTTGTTTATTTATTTTAGTCAAGATCTGAATTTATTTTAGTTTAGTCAAGAATTTAATATAATAAATATATGCGATCGATATCATTACTTATTTGTTCACAACACTACTACAGAACTGTCATCGAGAAAATAAAGAAATGGAAAGAGTATAGTATGATAATATTATGAACAACTACTTTAACAATAACAAGAACAAACAACAATAAACGTGGTTTAACTGTTTAAGTACTCTGTGACAAATAGAAAATTCGAAAACACAGATTCCAAACAGCTCAGCACTGTTAAAGTGTTAACACATCTATAGAGTAATTATTTCGTCGACCATATTATTTTTATTTGGAAAAGGTAAAAATAAGTAAGTAATTAAGTTTTATTTGGAATGTAGCAAAATGGAATTTAATGGCATTTTAATTTCTTTGGAGTTGGCAACTGTCAGCAAATCATGTCACAACGAAATGGCGGGCAATTTTAAAATCTAACCAATGACAAAAGAATAATAATCTGGGGAAAGTAGTTTTAAACCTAATTATTAAAAAAAGCCGAACTAGGTATTAGAATAAGTGAAAAGGTATCCGAATCGTTTTTCATTATGGTAATACTTCTTTGGAATGTTTGTGTGCAATCAAATCTTACAAGCTGTATTCATAGATTAAAGTATACTACGTATTAGAAATGCTACTCTTCCTCTACGGACTTGAAATTCTCATTTCGCTTTAATTTAGATAACAATACAAATTATATGAAAAGCATAATCTGATGCTACGCTGTACACTCCTCAACGGGTAACACAGTGACTAAATTTATTGCTTTTGCATTTTTAAGCATTTTAAAAGCGTGTTTATAGTTTTTCAAACTATTCATATTCCAAGATAATATTACTTTATGATTAAATATTTAGGTTCTGAAATGTAGACGTAAATTACAAATAATTACATTAAAGATTTATCGAAAATATATTTTTAAACCAGATATTTCAATGTGGTGTCAATATTAATCTTCTGGTGGCGCGTGTTCCTCTGGATTTAGTGACGCCATAAGCATTAATATATCATCCTTATTTAGGTCTATACACATTGTACCTACTACATCTTCAATTCCCAAGGTGCCATCGTTAGTCATATCAACTTCTTTGATAAGGTTTTCTATTTGTTTCTGCGGCATTTTGTGTCCATGTTTCGCCAATAATTCTTTCATATATTCTCTGTCGATGATCCCTGTGCTATCTGGGTCAAGAACTTGCAAGGCCGAACGCAATTCGTCCTCTATGGCGAAATCACGTTGGCGTATAGTGACCATTTTTAAAAACTGCTCAAAATTTATATGGCCTTGTGGATGTGGGGGCCTAACGCAATATGCGAGTAATTCTTGAAATTGTTCAGGAGTATACGTCATTAGAATTAAACACTTCAACATATATACCAACTCTTTTTCTGTAATATATCCATCAATTTCAGAATATGCAGGTGTGTGGTTCTGATACAAGTCCCAAAGTTGCTCTACTTCAGCTAACTGATCTGGTCTCAATACAAAGGGTGGTTTAAGCGCTTCTTTAGAATCAGTGAAATTAAATGGAGCTGCAGGATCAGGTGGAGGTTCTTCTACGTATTGTTCTTCTTCTTCTACAACTTCCTCGGGAGCTTTGGGTTCTTCTTCTTGTTGTTCTTGTTCTTCTTCTTCTGCCTGCAATTCTTCCCCTAAGTGTTCACCATCTAATTCTTTACCTTCTTCTAGTGGTCCTCCTTCTCCTTCAAGATGTTCACCCCCAAAGTGTTCACCTTCTAATTCTTCAAGTGCTTCATTAGGAGCTTCGTCTTGAGTAGTAACGGATTCTTGCTCCGTAGGATTTTCTTTATTCTCGCCCTCTACTGTTTCCTGGTCTTCTACGGTATTTGAAACATCTGCGTTTTGATTAGCATCGCCAACATCCTGGCCTTCCATTTTCGACAATTGATTTTATATTGTAATATTTAACTATTCATATTTGGCAGTTAACTAAAATGATTTTACGCAGAAATTTTATTACGGCATTGAGGTTTTTTGAAGTGTGCTCTTAATACAACTATTAAGTTATCCGTAATTTTTTCATATAGAATGTTACTACTAATTAAAATCAAATCCAAAATAATAATAAATTCCTCTAAAAGTTCATTCCGAACCTTTTCTATAAATTCTAACATTTATAAAAATCGTAAAATTTTAATAAAAATAAATCAACAGCTTGCTATAATAAATAATATGACAAAAAAATAATGACGTGTATTTTTAATAGAAGTTTAACAGTGAGTGCTGTCATTTTTTGTTTTTTTATTTTGCTATATACCAGTTAATGCAAGGAGGCTAAAACTAAGGATAAACCTCAGCCTCTTTGCATCAACAAAGGATTTTTTGATGATCCTCTAAGGCAGGGTTTCCCAACCTTTTTATCGCCGAGCCTCCCTGAACCAAAAATAATAATTTCATTTATAGAATGTTTACTATGTTGCAGAACAATGTCTGCCAGGTCAGCTAGTTTAACTAAATATAATTTCCAACAAACACGATTTACAAAAAAGAAATACCGAGCAAGCTCACTTATCCAGTACCTACTTTTTATCTTATCGATTATATGACTGTAATACTAATATCTACCTAGGAATAATGTAACTATTATATTAAGTACTTGCTGACCCGGCGAACTTCGTACCGCCTAACAGTCGATTCTCTAATGTTTTGTAATACCTTATTCTGCTATACGGGACACATTCCCGAAACCCCTCCAATAACACTTAAACTTTATGGTATGGTATTTAAGTTCAAATTGACTTTTAAGTATTATTATGAATCTTTTCTATGGGAATATAGAGAAATGTTGTTTTTAGACTTTTTCAGGCAATTTGTTCCCGTAACAACCGTCCTCGTACTTTAAAGAATAATTATTATAAAAAAAGAATTAGCGAAATCGGTTATGCTGCTCTCGAGATTTGCGCTTAGGAACAAAATCAGCGATTCATTTTTCTAAACGAGTTTAAAGATGAATCAACGGATTCCGAAAATTCTGTGTGTTACAGTTTTGAATCTCAAAGAAGAGTTTAAGATTTATTCTAAAAGGTTAAGGTTAAAAATTCATAGTCCGTGTATATAACTTTATTGCTAAATTATTATCTAAGTTAGGAAGTAGGTATGTAAGAACTTAATTTAATTATTTCGATTCTTCGACTAAAACACCTAAATTCCTATACTTAACCTAATACCTACGAGCAATTTAAGTACTTAATGACTTTTTTTGTTAATTGCTAATATATCGTTAAACTTTTTCTTAGACTTTTTTCTATTATAAGGTATTATAAAGCCAGCTTGCAAAGTACCTGCTGTGGCATAACACCATTATACTTTTAGAACTGCAGTGTCACCGCAGTTTTAAAGTCAACAATCCAACTCGGTAGGTAGTTGATAAGTACGTACACAAGGAAAACATTACTTAACAGGTGGATGCAACCGTAACCGGTGCAAAAGTTCTAACGTTCCTCTCGACGACGCCACGGTCAGTGCTTTCATAAGGTACATCATGTCACGTGCTTTAATTCGCGAGAGAAAGAACTCGGCAAGATGCGATGGTGAATGGCTGCGGGTGTCACGCCGTGGCCTGAGAATTTAGCCAGAAGACAAAACGCGCGTGAACACCGCGCATGCGTTCCTTACGCCATATTTGTCAGTTAAAATTTTGGGCGGGAAATCTGTTGTCAACGAAAATAAAATTAAATTGTATTTTATTCCAAATCTTGCTTGGTTTAAAGTATGAGCTAAATTTGTATGTGGTTCAAGTGATAAATCAGGATTAACTTTTTTGAAAATTCCCTGCAATTTTATGAAAATGGTGAGTCCTATCAAGTAATGACTAGATAATTATAATTATTTAATCTTACTTTAAATATAATATAAACAATTGGTAACTAATAAATTAATGAAATTATTGCGTATGTTTTGTGATGACACGCTGTCCATCTCGAATCTACTGGATCTATTCCTAAACTATTTTCAATTTACTTACATTTAAATCTGCATCCTAACTTGGATCTTATTTAATAATTAAGTACTTATGCTACTCGTAGGTACTTACTAACCTAGCAAAAACCTGCTATAAAAATGTTGGAGATCTGGCAATTACTTATTTATTTAGCTAATTTATATTTAATGTATAATGAGGTACATGTTTATGGACATAAACATCTACCACAGTCGGAAATTGAACCCTGGATTCCCGGGACTCGTCGCTTGCAGGTAGGGCCACTAGCAACTAGGCTACGGGGTTGTCAAAAAAGATCACTAGGTATAAAATCCTAAAAATCCTAGTTGATCTTTTTTCCTGTTTCGTGGATGACGTCATTTATGGACGACATTTAAACTGGGGGCATCAGCATCACAAACGCATTGGGAACTAAGAAGATAATGGTGAATCTGCTTGTGGACTGGCTTGCCGGAAGACAATAAACCGGTTAAGTCGGATTTTAAACAGATAGTGACTAAGTACCTAATCACTATGAAAATAATAAATTTATTAGGAATATCGATAAAATATATTGCTATCATACTGCATTAAGTTTTTAAGTTCCGCTGAAGCTTTTGACTGCGACCTTGTAAGGTTAAGGTTGAGTTTCATCATATACGTGTGTTACGCGAGAGTCGTTTTATGATGATACAATTTAATACCCTAATCCTATTACTGTTGCGTGACTACAAACATTAAATTAATCAATCTTCCAAGTAGTACCGTTGTTGAGAGTGCAGAGTATATTATTTTAAACTTTTACGGCCCTATTAATAAACATAGACTAGAGCAAGAGTAACTTTAAAACTTGTCGTAAATAAGATTTAATTAAATTCATTATTAATAAACATGTAGTAGTGAAGAAGTAAGCTACTCCAAGTCTTATCTCAGAATCAAAGATAGTCCATGTCGCTACATAGTTTAGCGACCGATTAGGCGTGCACTGACGACATTGACGTTCTAAACGTCATTGATATTTATTTAGAACCTTTGATAAATTCGTAGGTTTTGGTTCTGTTTCTGTTCGTTACTTGGTTTTTATTGTTATTATGATGGATAGAGATTATTATAATGATGATTTGATGGTGATAGACGAGATACGTGAGGTGGAAAACCTTCCTCATTTACTGCGACGTGTCAAGTTGTACAAAACTCGTCACAATCCATTGGAACTTCATGAAAGTGAGTTTCAATCTAAATACAGATTTTCAAGATCGACTGCCGTGTACATTATTGACATGGTAAAAAATAATTTAGCTGGTGATGCAAGAGGTGGCTTCATACCACCGTATCTGAAAGTCTTGACTGAAATTCGAACATGGGCCCGTGGAGAGGTAAATTATACTGAAATATTGAAATATATATATATGGCCACATCTTCAAGAACTGTCCAAAGATCAACAAAAAGGAACCACGTCAACCGAAGGTAGCACGTCAACCAAAGGGTTTGTTGACAGCACTTGCAATTGGTATTGAGAAAGATGCTTGGTATGTGGACAGTGGTGCTACCAACCACATGTGTAACAACAGGGAAATCATGGAGAATTTTAAAATGGTTAGGTGTAATAGTGTCAATGTGGCCAATGGTCAAAGACTTCAGACAGCGGGTCACGGTGATGTCAAGGTTCAACTGAAAGATTGTATAAGGACTATAAGCAATGTGCATTATGTTCTGAATCTTTCTGCTAACTTGTTCTGTGTGTGCATTAGTAAAAAAGTTTCATATTTAAAAAGTAATTCTTTTTGTATTGGTGTGTTTGGTGTTATGTATTATTGTTTTATATACATAATGTTGTGATTATGGTGTATACTTACTACAGTAACTTATAACTTGTGATTTACTTATGGAATGTAGAATAAGTTTGTTGCAACTAGATGTTGGCAAGTTTCTAATGTTGTTAAGTTTATATAAATGATATTGGTTTAAGGGCTAGTGTTGGAACAAATATGTTGTTTGTAATAAACACAATACATTTTATTTCTAGGTTTTATTTCTTCTACCTTTAATGAAAAATTGAAACCACATGTTTGTGACATTACACCAATTATTTACTATTTGCAAGGAATGTCGTAATTACTAATCAATTAAACAAAAATTAAAAATTGTTTTGGTTAATACTTATTATTTATTCTAAATTTCTTTTTTTTTATTTCTAAAATTTCTCTTTCTTAAGTTGCTGCTTTTAAATTTTCTCTAAGAATCTCCATTTTTAGTGCATGCTCCTCTTCCGCCATTTGACTTCCATTGTATTTTAAGTTGGCCGAGGTGTCGCTGTCGTCCATTTAACTCATTAAACCTAACAATATAGAGAAAATGGTATGTTACTACACATCATAATACAAATAATCTTAATTTATTAGGTATATAATATGTAATTTAATAAATAAAAATAAAACGTTACTTTTTGTGGACATCTTCCCATGCTTTACTATTAATTTTATTAGAATTCGTATCCAGTGATTTGTTCTCAATTAATTCAGCGTATTCTTTGAGAACAGAACGAAATAATTGCTGAAACAGTAAAACATTTTGCAGACACTTTCGGCTGTTTGACCGGATTACCAGAGCTATAAGAACACGCAACAAGACGACTTACCTTTTCTTCTTCATTCCAGTTACTTGAGCGAGCACGTTTTTGGTTCATGTTTTTAATAAAAATAGAGGAATACGAAACGAAATACCTAATTAAAGGAAATCAATTTCAAATTTTACAAGTAACAAACTTCGAGGAGTAGGCGCTTGAAATTTAAATTTGAAAGCTGTAGTGCACGTCTATTTTGAAGATGTCAATTCCAAAATATGAGCTATCACTGTCATTTTAATGTATGAAGTCGTTCACTGACTCACTCTTTTTTACTTTTAAATTATAAAGGTTGCCATATTTTACTCCTTCAACCCGGACTAAGAAATGTATTGTTCGTCCGACGCTACTCCATGTTTATTAATAGCATTTCAATTACGAAGTTGTTACTAGGTTAATCAAGAATTAACTAGTCAAAGTGTAGACTCGGATGACGCTTGGAGTAAGCGATTTTTATTAATAGGGCCGTTAGGGATCCGAAACCACAGAAATAAGTTCCATAATACATAATTATACAAAAAACCTTACCGTGAAATGGCGTTTAGGACTAGTACAATTAAGGCTTTCCGAACATTGGACGGTCATTTAGTATAGTAACCCGATGATTATTTCTTGGCATCACCTGTAGCTCGCACCTGTAGGGCACAGGGCTCTTCTCTTGATTAAGGTGGCCTAGAGCATACTCCACCACGAAGCTCCCGACGATCCAGTGCGGAATGGTGGAGGGGTTAGTGGCCAACTCCTTAATCGGCCTTATCAGCTTCTGGCCTGGCCCTAATACTATTACTGTCTCAACTGTTGGGTATCGATATATCCAACAGTCATTGCCTGCGACGATTCGCAGGCAGACGGAACATACGGTTGATAGCAATCAATGATCCGTAATCTTTAGAACTTTTAAAATGTCTCTCTTCTGCAGTTGTATACTTCTGATTCTCCTCCTTTTCTGTAACACAGAGTGGTAGCCGATATCTAGAGTGAAATTATCATTTTCTTATTATAATAATTAGGTATGTTTCCTCATAAATTAATACCCCCATGTCCGTTCCACTATCAAACAAGCTGACGTAGTACCTACCGATCCTTTTGTCGTGAACATCTCACCGGCATGGACTGTCGCAGTTTGCCTCAGCATTATGTATGCGTTTCGCTTAGGACTGCATTTATTTGCCAGCGTGTGTGCGGTGTTTCAGCCCGTTTTGGGTGTGGAAATTTTCAAGAAGAGAATAAATGGGCTTTAACTCATTGCGCCCACCTTCTTTGACCTTAATCTCCACTTATCATCAGAGGGGAATGTGATAATAAATACTTTAGTAGATATTTCGCTGCATTCATGCATTACAACTAAAGATTTCATTTGATCGATCTATCGCAGGGATATTAATATTTTTAGGCACGCTATTGTGTTCTCTCATATTTCTTTGTTCTGCTAGGTGATCTGCTAATATAATTCACACCACATGTGAGTCGCTTGCAAAATTTGTTCAAAGCAGTGCTCTCTTCCCAGCAACGCATCGGTGATGCATTTGGTGTTACTTCAAGGGCGACAGTACCCACTTTCTATCAGATTGCCCGTCTGTTCGTTTGTCCACTGTTTACATAAAAAACTTTGATATACGTTACGGATGTAGGTATGAATTTCGTAAAGATACCTTCCAATCCACGTGAAACCTTTCATATCGACCCTTCCAAAATCATGACTAGTGGTTGATAATGTTCACTTGTGAACTAAACAAGACTAATTGGACTGCAAACAACCTAAATGCAAAAACAGATCTCACGAAGTCACGTCAAGAAAACAAATAGGTAGCTTATACCTTACAACTTTAAGCCATTAGAATGTTGAATTAACGCCTTGTTGATAAATTACGAAAAAAACGATTAAGCAATAAACACTATGCTTCTGATAGGTATATATTGCATTATACCTGAGCGATTTATTTTGTCCGAAAGTACCTAAATTAGTCGGTGCCTAATAAGAAAAAAAAAACAAAAATAAATTATATTCACTATTGAACTAAGTATGTAGGTATGTAGAGTTCTTCCAGGCAGCCCATAAAACAAAATTCTTTGATTTGCATGGCTCATAACAATAGGTAAATTTAAACATACCTAATAATTGATCTTATTAATAGGTACCTACCTATAAACGTTCGTAGGTTACCTAGGCTACCTAGGTATATCTTTACTATTGAATCTGATCTTTACTGAGCTGAAATAATATAGATTTAACAAGAAACCAAAATTACGAATACCAAGTTATTTCAGTCGTGCATGTTTGGTTTAGTGGTAGGTAAGTACATAGGTAAGTATTTATGGAGCCAACAGTATGAGGACAGCCGCAGTTTCAGTTGTTGAGTTGGTATATTTATAGATTTTAACAAAGATAAGATTACTTTTATATTATTTATGCTACCCATGTTATTTATTGTATCTACAGATACAGATACATAAAAGTTAATCAATTAGGTAACACAGGACGTAAATAAATAAATAATAATAATAATAATTAATTTATTTCTTAAATAAATCCGCAAGAGGAGTTTTATATCTCTGTGCTCCGACTTCACACCGATGAGTTGTTGAATCAATCGACTTTTAGGGCCTTCTTTTTTCATGATAACCCAACAAAACGCTTATCAACATTATTATACGCGCTTTTCTGAAATCTGAATGTACTGTATTTTAAAACCTGGTGGGTGTTTAGTTTTTTATTTATGGTAGTGTTTGGTGACCCAATGGCGAACGTTTAATTGTAGATCGGTCTGCATTCTGCAATTCTGCATCGGAATTCATCGGATGTATTACAAAAATTACGGAATTAATTAATATTGTACGATATTGTACGTATATTGTATTGTACGTATATCTAACTAGTCTCGTTTTTAAATACACCTATTTACTTAAATGTGATTAAATGTGATGTGAATTAACACCTAGTTAGATATTGTGATTTCATCGAAATTAAAATTTTCTATCGTTGCTAGCTGTTTTTCTTTAAGTGTTTTGTATTTTGTTGATCAAAATGTGAGTACATACCTAATTATAATGTTAAGCTTGCCGAATAGTTTGTGAATAACGTCTGATAAAAAATAATTCGTGACCGGGTACTTTGCAAGGTAATGAATAAGTTTACCGAAGCAAAGCAAGGGCGGATTATTAATATTATAATAAACTTACCGCAGAATCATCAGTGCGTTTCATTTGTGACAGAATCACCATGCTGTGTTAAAACAATTTGTCGTACCCTATGTTCTTTTCTTTATAAAACCCAATACAAATGGGCCTAACCATTTGAAGGTCGCATCTTACACAATGGATCGAACTTAACGCATCAAACGAAGCTCTCATTGTGTCTGTCTACGTGTAGCACGATCTGCATTGCTCTAGTTTGTGCTATTTTAACCTTAGACGAGCAATTGAGCAATTTATATACGTAGTCCGTAGTCCCAATTTGCTGATAATTTTAGAAAGGATTTTCGATTTAAACCAAATTTTATACCATTCACGTTTGTTAACGAATAGGTACCTATTTTCGAGTAGTTTTAATTTTAAATGAATTGTAATATTACAATCATACATTAGGCAACAAAAAATATGCCTATTTGACATAGGCGCCGAAGAATTTTATTTTATATCAATGACCCGCTACACTAGAGTCACTAAACCACCGAATATAATATATTAAAATATAATACCACCGCCATCACTGCATTCCTGTCTATTTTCCGTGACTGCATCGCATCGCTGACAGGTACTAGTTATAATTATAATTTTGAATTTGTGACAATTCCTGTCTACTATTCAGCTATAAGTAGAGTTCTAGAGTTAAGTAGGTACTTTAGAGTAACTTTAATTATCCAGTTATACCAGCAGCCTGTGCCGTGTAAGCTGCACGCTCACAAACGACAGGCCTCCTTCGAAAATCGTTGTGTGCGTACATAATAAATATGTATTATATGACAAGACGACGGCGTGCACACAAACCAGCTGTGTTAGTAATACCTTTATTTGAAGAAATCCTGCTTGTTTAAATATACATACTCTGTTTATATACATGATAATAATTGCCTATGTCCATCCTTGATAATGATAATGGGACCTTTGCCTTTCAAATGGTTAAAGTTTTTTTTTAAATAGGTAGGTACCTAGTGGACAGTCGTACCCTCCCCATACCTACAGACAAACTCAAAATCTAGACTTCCTCTTTGTAATATGTAATCACAAGTAATATAAGTTATAGATTGTTAAAATATTTAATCATTCCTCTATGTACGTAGTCAAGGAGATATTCGTAACAATATAACTACGATGTGTTTAATTAAAATAACTGTACAGTGCCAATGCGTTTTAACATAAAAAGACGTTAAGACTTCTGTTGAATTTATAGACAGCACAATAAAGTGTTGTAATTTTATGGATCTAAAAGCCGTAAATTCGCAATATCTCATTAATATTGGGCATCTTAAAACTTGTAAATGAAGTTGTTTTGCAATAACGTTGATGAATTTATCTAAGTATTTTGATTAAAGTCAAAATACAAATTTTAATTTTATTGATAACTAACCTTGGCACCTTCGTTCCCTTAGCTCAGTA
Source organism: Ochlodes sylvanus (assembly GCA_905404295.2). NCBI lineage: Eukaryota > Metazoa > Arthropoda > Insecta > Lepidoptera > Hesperiidae > Ochlodes > Ochlodes sylvanus. The sequence continues at coordinate 9,047,188 of FR990130.1, read as the reverse complement.
TTGTACAAAAATGACAGGCGGTATATTTTTGTAAAACGAAAGCCATAGAAATAGGTAGGTACATGTATATCAGGCTAAATATACAGCCTGTCCCAAAAGTTTTACGACAACCTGAAATGGGAGATAGCTTGAGCATGGACCTATCAGATGTCAAAAAATCACCTTAGTAAAAGTGGCACCGTTTTCGAGATATTGACCTGGCTGTATATCGTATCGCAATGTACCTACCTATATCGGGATGTATATCGGGCTTAAGCATGCAGTCCCTAAAAGTGTTCTACATAATATTTGAATCGTGATGTGAGGTAGTGCAAATTAGCTACACAATACCTACAATAATACGTCCACAATCCACACACACATAACTCATGTCGGCATTTTAAACAGTCCGTGAGTTTAGGATTATCAACAAGATTAAATTTCAAAGCATTGAATTAAATAAAGCTTGGCTACCGTAGCTTCAAGCCGTAGACTTGAGATTATTGCAAGACATGAAACAGAATCCTCTGGTTTTGTGAAATACTGTGTATTACCTACTTTTGAGCACTCCCAGCATATTTGAGGCTTGGCATTGCTCTTTGATGGTTGCGATCATTCGATATCTTTAAAAACGTCGACAGCAAGTATCCAATACTTGTGGTGATGTTGAGGAGAGCAATTTGAAATAGTTCTGTGCACCAATTTTAGTTAAAGAGACGTTTCAATTATGGAGAACTGTTACTTAGGTGTGCAGGCCTCCTCACAATGTTTTCCTTATCCGAAGCAAGTGATGATTCATTTATAATACGCACATCTTTTTTTTAAAATTTGAGGTGCCTCTCAGATTCAAACCGAAGTTCCTCTGTTCGGTAATGCAACGATTAAACCACTTAGCTAACTGCATGCAGTTGTTTTTACATGTTTTTTCGGCACAAAGCAATCCTATGATAAGTATGGAAGCCGTGCATGGTTTGTTAGAAAGCAGGTATGTCATTGCAACTATATACATATTATCTATGAACATATAATTTTATTCTTCGTGATACTTTTTGCATACTAGATCGTCTCTGCATTGTTCGTCCAACACAGAGATTATAGAGAGAGATTATATCTTGACATTGTATGTGCCGGCGCACTTTCGTAAAGGAACGGTACCCTTTGCGTCATTTTCCCGATAAAACTATTCGGTTTTGGTCAGCAGCAACGATAATTCCAGCAAGCAACATAACTTCTTTTAATTTATATATTTTTATTGACCAAATAATTAGAGTTAATATCGCTCCGTGGTATTGAACCCGTGACTCGTATTTGACCGGTTTTTACTTTTTAAAACAGAGAAACTATATGACAACATGATGACCTCATAATAATATTTAAATAGTTAATTTACATATAACTAGTCTGTCCAACACAGTAAAGTGACAGCAATTCACACAATATTAATTACTTAATATAAAAAGTAGTAGTGATCTAGTTTCGTCATTTTAAAACCAGCTGAAGGTTAAGCGTTTATTTAATAAAACCTTACGAAAATATGATTATTTTGGTCCTCGGCATCAGCCTCTTCACATCATTGGGGAGGCCTGGATCATTGAGGAGGCCTGGAACATAACTCCACCACGCTGCTTCAGTGCGGATTAGTGGAGGATTATGATGCTACACGTAAGATAATACTTATGTGCGGAAATTTCACTGACGTAAGCTTACCGAACCGCGAATGTTAAAAGCGTGACGGTAACAGTAGGAGACAGTTTTTTCACGGGCCTCGATCATGAAGATCAAGAATCAAGGTGAAAAGCAGCATATTACAAATTTTAATGCTAAATGACTCTTATAAAACTTCATCATTAGTTTTCTCGATGATCAAATTAAAAGCATTATTTTAACCTGCGATAACTTTACTTTTTACTCTAGGTACTGACAAACTTCACCTAATGTAAATAACACAATCTGCAAAGTTATTAAAAGATTCAATTTTATTCATAATTTCATATGAGGTGAAACTAATCATCAATTAAACCGTGTAAAGCCGAATATCTCCTTGAACTTACCTAAATACCGAAATAATAACTACCTACATGAGAATATGTTTTATATTCATAAAGCAAATAGCCCTTTATTACCAATAAACATTTATAACACAAACAGGTTCAACACCTTTTTAATGGCTTTTGGAAATTAGCCATGCAGCGTATTCCATAAAGTTTTAACTGTATCTAAACACTTAATTTTTATTTAAGGTTATTGATCTAAGAGCTGGAGTGGAGTAGGTACCTAACATTTGGTGTTTGTATTATTTCACTCGGATTACAAGTAATAAATTAAAAGTAAAAAAACTTTTTAAAAAAGAAGCTTATGTTTAAATGCGGTTAATTTTTTTTTCCTTTATGCCTTTACTATCAAATTACATATAATCGTATAACGTCATTTCACATTAAATATGATATAAATTCAAAATTGCAATATTCATGGAAAATACTGAAGTGACCTCTATGAACGATTTTCCGGGTGAAAGTGAAGCATTGCGTTGGACAGGCGAATCGTCTGTCTTTATGGGATCGTTTATGCAAACAGCAAACTTATGCTGGTACGTTACTTTAATAATAACAAATTCATACTTCTAAGACCTCTTATAAGTAGTTGTTATATTTGCACAACCTTCTTACACAAGATTATTAGACGAAAAAAACAATCCTTCAATAGTACTTGAATTAATAAGTAATTCTAAAGAACGCTACAGTAAGTTTTCTAGAGCATCCAGGGTCAAATTTTCTACATATAATACCTAATATTGCGTAAAATAGCGCGGGTTTCTTAAATGTAAACGAACATACGGGCTAAGTACCTGATTACCAGTCATTTCTGGCTCTCCGACACTGCGACCAAAACTTATATAAAATATATCACGGTCGGTTTTAAAAGGAAAGTGCTAATCAGGTTGGGTTAAGGCGTATGCCTTTACCCAACCGGTGGGTGACAAAGACTTTGTTAAGCGGGGTACGCCATGAGCAGGGAAGGCTAGTTTAAACTCTAGATGGATCCTTTGATGAAACCACCCCCTACATAATATAGGTAAGGCTTCGGCAATTCAATTAAAGTTGCTAGAAAACATAAGACTGTATTAGATTTATGAATGAAGGTTGGCTGAGATTTCACGTTTTAGTGCTACTGTAGGTATACTCCATACAATCAATATTATCAAATTACAATATTCAGTATCAGAAACAGAGATTTGGTATAATCCACAACATTCGGTAGATATCCAAGATCAGGTGTCACTTCGTGACTGTAACCTAGTAAGGAATTGGTGTACGCCCAATATAGATTTCAGACGATGTATTAGAGTTACCTTGTAAGATAATCAGGAGCTGGTCTGATATTTATGTTTATTTAGGTGTAAAGATTTTCTAGTACAGTCGTTGGGATTATCATGCAGATTAATCCGTGATGGCGATGGGGTATTGTAAGAAGTTCCGTTTCCGTTTCCGGTGCCGCTACATGATGTAGGTAATATGATAGGGTTTATTGGTCTAATTAGATATCAGCCAACCACCCACCTAGGACTGTCGGAACAAGTGATAGTAGTCGAAGGGCCAGTGATAAACGGGTCTTCCGCTTCCTTATTGACTGGCGAGCGACGCAATAATAATGGTGCCTAAGGTTTTTTAGTACTTAAAGGTTGATGACCATTTCGCTCGCCATTTAGCGTGATGACCACGTGGCTGGTCTGCACCTTTGTCGGCTGTTTACATTTTAATTACTAAGTAACAGTTGTTACCTATCATTTTAATTCATCTGCGTTTTAAAAAAAAGGTTTTGTTAAAAATAAAACAACGTGATGATGGATGACAACATCGTAATTAGGTACCCGTATCATAGAAAAAAACATTTAATCTATTTGATTCCGCACCTCTTCACTTCTATTCTGTTCTACTATTCTGTTATTTAATCAAAATTAAATTAATTCCAAATTGTTGTGACAAATTTTATAGACTGTAATAATACACGATGTCATTGTAAATTAAAACGATCGTGATTCCGTAAAGGATTTCTGTGCGCCGTGTTCGTGAATAACTGAATACATAGCCATTGAATCCTTGCTCAACATCGCACTGGTCCATCATCGCAATTAGCAGGCACATAAATTACTTTTACGATAGGCTCACGTTTACCATCTACGGAGTAGCGCCGTCGTTAAATCATTATTAAGAGGGGGTATAAAGCAAAATTGGCAATCTTAGATTCAATTTTTACAGTAGTAGATCAAGTTTCTAGAACCTGAAGAAAAACATAGTTATACTTCATTATATTATTGAGTGCAAGATCTAAGCAAAAACAGAAAAAAATAAAATTTTCTCGATAGAAAAAAATCACAAAGTTAGGTCTAATTTTTCACTTAAATCAATTTATTTTCAATGTGGTGCATATTTTAGAGTCAATATTTTAATATATTATGCTAATTAGTATCACGGAGGGATTAGATTAGCGATTTCAAAATCAAATCTATAATTTACGAATTATTAAAATAAAATACATTTGTAGGATTTTGAGTATTTTGACATGCTCGGTTTCATTAATCAGTCACCATTGCTCCATTGAGACGGGAAGACTGCGTCAGTCTTCTCGACATGTGAAATTATTTTTTGGTGTACATTTGTGACTGAGAGCGTAGTTTTTATTACAAAAACAATAATTGTGTGTGTGTGAACTAAAGTTAAAAGACACTAAGATCCAACACGGGTAACAAACGGAATAAAATCAACATTAAAAAGGGATCATAGAAAGCTGAAAATTCAAGTCATGGCTAGTTGTCAGAGGTAAGTTGACAAGTACTATTTTATATTCAAAATTAGACCTTATTGTTTTAACTTTTGTGATCACAATACAATGTTGATGTTGATGTTTGATCGCTGAAGCAGCATAGTATATACGAAAAATTCACATTGTATGTATCATTAATAGTTAGTATAGGTATGTACTTTCAAACAAAATATACAGCTTTAACCAAAAGCAAATTTAATTTTGAGTTAATTATTTCCTCTTTGCCCCATAATTTTGTTTTTAAAGCAACACCTATATTTCTGGTAGTAAATTTGATCAATCCCTACAGTAGTTGTTACTTGTGTGTGTTTGAAACTATTATTGTATTTTCATTTCAGAACAAGATTTAATCCAAAATCAAGATATGAGAAGAGAGAATAAGAAAATATTCCAAAATCTATTGATGATGACGGGAACATTACACCAGAGAAGTGCGTATCAATTCATCTGTCTATGTATTGTTTCATTTATTATTTGCTTGTTGTTGCATTGTAACGAATCTACAAAATAACACATAAACTAAACTTTTTTTATACTATACATACATGCATAGTTAGGCAAAATTACTTTAACAAAAACATAAAATTTTGTATAAATGCATTTTTAAAACGACTTTTTATTTACTTTTTAATTGCTAATTGTGTTTTCTTAAAGAAAAAATATATATTTTCAGGCTTACTATTTTACGCTTTTACAAAATGTAGAAATTTTAGAACATACAGATCCAAATGCAGACGAATTTATTGCACCGGAACGACTGGCATTAAAATAAAGTATTTATGTAATTTAGTCCTATCTAAAACTTTCAACCGATTATAAATGGCGCAAAGTGATACCTGACGTCATCAGTTTCAATGTTAGGGAGTATAACAGTGTTTGACTTTTTTTTTAATTTCAGTAACATCAATCCTCGTGTTTATGAACGGGTCAAGATAAATATCAAGACAAACGACGATACTAAATACACATGTGAGACAAGTCAACGGCTTATAATAGACAAGATATATTTTTTTGAACAATTAAAACTTCCAACCATGCATAATTTTGGCATTTTATTTTTTCTAGACGGATTTTGGAGTTAGTGAATTAAACTTGATTTCGAATAAATTCATTTTGGTTTTAAGTAAGCTTTGTTCGATTTTATGCTTATTTTTAATCTTCAAAAAATTGTTTAGTTTGATGACTTATGTGTTCTTACCATACCTTCAATATTTTGAATACCCATTATACATTTTTCCTGTTCTCACGCATAATTATATCATCACGCATCATATTTCACACACTGTTTTTTTCCTATATTTTTAAAGCTAACAATTGTCGCTCAAGAAGTTAGTGATTGTCATCTTTTTTATGATATTATTGTCACTTAATTAGTTTCCTTATAATAACGGCAGTGGCATTTGTAATTTTTCTGTTTTCTGGCGAAGGATTTCTTTCAATTTAAATAAATTTAAAGGATAACTTACTTTATCTTTTTGTAGCGAAAAAATGAAAACAATGTTATCTATAATAATAAATGTCTGAAAAACATTGTACGTGTTATTTATTTACATGTTATACGGCATACAGGTGTCATCACGTAAAAATAGAGCAGATATTCTGCTTTGCGAGAATTTAAATGATTTAATGGTCACACCAGTACGAACATTATACTGCCTTTCTTGTCATAAAAGTGATTCAATCGCTCCCTACACTAGGTTTCCAGCGCTATGGTTACATGATGCGACCGACACTACCTATAAATGTTATTAGTTTCAGAAATACAGATAGTTACAGCGAGAAGAATTGCTTTAGCTTAATAGATACCTACATAATAATATATTCAAAATTATTAATGACACATAATAATGTGTTGTCTGCCATTCACTGGCTCTCTAGCTATTATCATTGTATAAAAATCTAACCCTAATAAAGAAAAAACAGCTTGCCATTTTTGAGGTAGATGATTCTACATTTATTGAGTCGAAATTTGTCTCAGTTTTTACATTATACTGTGCCGTATTCTTGACTGATGCCATGTTATATAATAGCGGCTGTACACTCTCGTGCGAGAGTACTCGCTATGTCTCGTGACGCCTCGGCCGAGACGTCATGGGAGCGAGAGTATGCGAGACCCCCCGAGACATCACGAGGCGAGGCGAGCGCTACCAAGTACATTCTCATACGAGTGCACTCGGCTAGCAGTCTCGCGAGAGTGTACAGCCGCTAATAAAGTCAGATGCAACCGGACGCGCAACTGCTGCGGCGCATCTATTTGACGGGCGGGGCGGGGCGCGCGGGTGAAATTTGATTTTTTCCTAGCTTTATACCCCCTCTTAAATGGAATTCTATTAGATTTAATCCTTCAAAGATTTAATCGAACGAACAATGACTTCCTCCTTGATTACTAGATCTTACTTTTTTGCTTTGCTGGATAATCAACATTTTACTTCGTGTTTTTCAGGCGGACAGGACAGACATACACATAACAGTCACATATTAAGTGATAATGTATTCATAATTAAATGATATTATACTTTTTTGACCGTTTTGAAGATCAGCGAATAATACAATTCCTACACTAAGTAACTGCCAATTATTTCTTGGTGAAGGTTTGATTGTAGTTAGTTAAAGGTTGAACCTAATTGTCACATGTTGCGTACCTCAATCACGGTACATTTGTAATTGTCACACTTTTCAATTTGCATTCACATGTAAGGTTTCATTAATTTGGCAACTCTTTCCGATGTCAGCATGCTAAAAAGTTGTTCCAGCAATTGTATTGCATGGTTTGTCGAAGTGAGTAGGCAGACAAAGTTTATCGCAGTGTGTAGTGTAAACTAAACATTCACTGCATCCAGTCTTTAATTTGTAGCACTACCATTTAACGTAGGTACCCATAGTGTTACATTGACGTTCATAAGTTCGAGGACAGGGAAGGAGCTAAAATTACAGTTGGTAATTTTACAAATATTGTCAAACTTATTTCGTCTACCGACCACTTTGAAAGTCAATTATTTTTCAGAGCCCCCAATTTTTTTTACTTTACCAATACATAAAATCTGCAATGACATTCATTGCTTTATTTAATTATAATGTGCTATAGTAGCCTGGTCTGGAGTTTAAATTACATTCTAAGCAAGACTTTTTTACCAGTGAGAGCAATTAAAACGACCGACTTTAACATTCCCGACTTTTTATTGAGCTCCTTACCGCTCCCTCTAGGCCTTCAGCGCCCACAAGGGGGCGGTATTGCCCACTTTGGAAAGACTGCTCTAGTGAGATATTCCAGAGAACGATGCTGTCAAACTCCCCTGGTTGCAACACGGTTCACGAGGTAGTTCCGGGATCTTATGTGAAAGCACCATTGCCTCGACTCTAATATGGCAAGAGAGCTCCAGATGTTCTAAATGTCCCCATTATGTCGTGCGTTAAAAGTTTTGACAGCATATAACAAAGTGGAGCTACAGTTATCCCAAAATGGTTTTCAAAAATTCCTAACAATCCTATCATGTTTAAACAGGCCAAGTTCAATGCCAATCTAATTTCAGTTTCAAAATGATCCACCTAATGTTACTGTAGTCCGTAATGACAGACATCTTGACCTTAATGCCCTTAATGTATTATTGTCAGAGAGATGAAGCACCTTGGTATTATTTCATCGCTAACGAAGCGTCTCTGATTTACTAGATAGATTACCTGTATCATAAAATGAAATAGTTAAACAAATTATTAGGTTTGTGGTTGGCACGCGTACACGTATTATGAAGGTTTCGCAACTCTCTGGACTAGGTTTACTTATTCGTAAGTTGAATCAACCAATTTCAACTAGTAGATGAACATGTTGGTATTCTCACGTTCTCACCAATGTAGATCTATATTGTTTTAAAACTTTTAACTTAGAATTAAGTACTAAAATATTGGACACAGGATGTAAAATGACATTTTTTTTCATGAAAATAAAATATCTAAGTACTTAGTTAATTTGTGGCACTTAATTACATTATCGCAGTGGTACTTAAGCACTAATTAAGGAGTTTAGCTAAAGCAATGAGAGCCCTAAAGCAAGCCCAAAGCAATAAACGTAAAGTTGATATTTTGCAACAAATAATAATACCCTGTATGCTTGAATTGATTGATGAGACGTTACAGGTAGACAATTTCCTCTCCAAACTTAATAAGTAAAAGCTACTGAATAGTTTTAAATACCAATGAAATCTCAACTCTAACATCGATGTGACTGTTAGCAGCTTTCTCCAAACAAAACTTACAAATCGAGATATTGTAAATGGGTAAACAGTTTATTACAAATTAATGGTAAATTACAAATACAGATACATTTGACAGGCTGTATTATCAGGTATTTTGGTAGAAAAACATGCAGATAAGACCCATTCATATTTTTTTTAATGTCATCGTATTGTGTTACACCTCCTACCACATGTGTAACTAGTCATGTGCTTCTACCACTTCCTTCACCACCTTCCACCTCCACCGTTCTCGCCTTCCCCCTGAGATGACCAGAAATAAATCTGACCATCGTAACCCAAACATTAGGGAATAGAGGTAAATAGTCGAAAAGCATTAAGCTGTGGTGTCTCCGGTGTTAACGAAAGAGAATTTAGATCCTCCTTGTACGAAGTGGATGGTACTCTTTATTATTAAATTACGGTATTTTATAAATGAATATCTAAATCTTCCACATTAAACACAGAATTCAACTACCACAGCAGTAGCGTCCTTGATAATATATCATGTAATTCGTGACCGTTGCTAGTCTGACATGACAAAGACACACTCGTGACAAATTCTCACCACCTGGAGTTGTACCACGCAATATGTAGGTACCTACCTCAAATCGGTGCTTTACCAATCAATGGTTCTCGCGGTGGAGAGTGAAATTTCGTAACAGTAAACAGCCGTAAAGCGACCGGTGGATCTGTAATTAGCTACGTTGTCTGAAGTCACGTTTCAAGGAGTCGAGTATTATCATTTGTAACAGCTAGTTTGACAGGTGATGGATACTGAAAATGATAAGTATGTGTGATACTGATTATCGGTAGCGTATTACTAAGAACTTTACTGATTTCGACATAAAACCTCAATGCTATAAGTTTTTCAATAGAATAGTTCTTCGATGATTTAATCATAAATCTTTAGCTAGGTACGTAAAGCTGAACTACAACTAGGTACTTGAACGTAAATAGACGCGAACTTATACCCCTGCAGATCCCCCTTAGGTAGACCCCAATACATGGTGTACGGCGTCTATGATCAATGATCACGATGACTTAGATAAATCATCGATGCTAAATTCGTGACCCATCATGCACTATGCCAATGTACCTACCTAAATAGAAACATGTATAGGAAATGTACCATCAAAATTAATACTTTATTACAATAAATCCCAATATTCATAATTACTCCCACAAAATCTAATTACGCGTGATAATTATCTTAGCTGAGTTCAATATCGATCGTGATTAATTAATCGATATTTCGTCTCTACATAATATATTATACTTCACCGATAGAAGCACCGAATTTTGCTTTGTTATAATGCACTGTTACCATTGTTATAACGGTTGTAACTCACCTTGGTTTAATGTCTAGCTCATATGGTTTCATTAGCTGAAGAGATCCATTTGTTATGTCTACAGATGTCTACAGTAAGGTCACGGCCACTCATGCTTATTTATTGATACCTATTTCTTTTGAAAAAGTATTCGTAAGGTTAAAAACGTGTCATATACTTACCTATGCGGAATCGGAAACAGCTCGGATCCAACGGTTACTTATCTAAGGTCACAGAAAATGCAGGAAGTATTTTTTTCATTTCTTTTCAGATTAATTCCATTCTGATTTCCAAAAATCAAATTTCGTCCACATTTAGACAAAATAGCTATACAATTTTTTATTGTATCTGTTCTGTTCTGACCTTCCTATCTTTATAGAAATTGACAGAGCATTGACATCTAAGTTCTAATACAGGTTTAAGCGAAAGTTATCTATCTATACGCAAACGATGTAAGACCTACTCAAGGGTCAAGTTTCCCCCAAGTGAGAAGTCCAAACGTCAACAGACCTCTCACCATCACAACACTTATTATGTTGCGCGACTGCAATATTAAATTATTAACATACGTTTAAGCTCAGTTAGGGCCAGAATAGGTATCAATAATCTATATTCTAGCATGTTCCTAGTTGGTGCCTAAAATACCAACTTGCATCGCTCTATTTTAAGGTGTTGTGCACATCGACTAAAGGATTGCGTGATTTCAACGCATAAAAGAATTTACACGCTCGGTTTTAGACTTTTTCATACTACATACATATTTAGTGCACATCATTAATATCCGCACGCGCTAATAGGTATTACAGATCGACAATAACCTATACAATTCACACCTATAAGCGATCAATGCTTCAACCCGTTTAGTATGTCATTGCATACATAAGAGAAGTAAGAATAGGCAATGAAACATTTTACTTTTTGTGCATTGCATTCAACATAAATTACCATTCTTAACGGTGCAAGTTTTGCAAACGTCCTGCATGCTGCGTGGGAATAGCGGGAGTACAGACCATTCATTAAGAACATTTGTAAGTATGTAGATTTTATGTGGTGTATGTCATGGTGGTCCATTACAAGGGTTTACCTGCCCCCATCCTACTAGCGAACCAACCAACTAACGCTCTAACACCGTCTGCTAACTGTACCTACTAATGTACTAATCAAATTAATCATCCAAGTCTCGATTTGAGTCTGTTCTGCGTTGGTCACACTTGTCATGGGCGGCAGCGGAGGGGTGCTGCTGCAAAAAGCCCTGAGTTCGATTCCCAGCAAGTTTCCAAAGTTCGGTTTGGGTGTAGGTACTGGTATGTTCTTATTTTTGCGTGTTGTCCAAAATGGTCTACGTGGGTACCTACATGGCACCCACGACACAGGGAATCCTAGTGTGAGGCTATGAGTGTGAAGCGGTATTTACATTCATGCATTGAACGGGTCAGCGGGTAGCAAAGTAGTGAATGTTAGGGACATAAGTTATGAATAGCAATGGGGACTATCGTCATCAATGGCATTACATAATAAGTACTTATATTATGTATTTACTTTACTAATCGTTGACTTTCATACATAGTTGTACATGTTTTTTATTTATTAATAAGTACGGGCCTTGAATTATCTTGTTATCATAACATGTTACAAAAAAATCAAATCGACTGAAGTCGATAGGTTTGTTTATTTATAGTATGTATAAAGATCCGGGATTACCTACTTGAGATTATCACAGACATCGTAGATCCATAGATAAGTATTTTTACGAAAACACAAATTAAACGTTAGGTAGCTATGTTAAAAAGGTTGGTCAAGTGCGAGTCGGAATCGCACACTTAGGGTTCCGTACCACCAAGTAATATTCTCTAATTATTTGGTCAATAACAAGATAGAATGGAGAAAATCCCCATTTTAAACTTGTATATAGACTCCCTTTGGGATCCAATTTTTAGTATTTGTTGTGATAGCGCCCACAGTACCTAACTCGAATTTTATGAATATTTCAGATGTCTATCTATTTCCGTTGAAGAGATAGTAGAGCCTTGTAACTGACAGACAAACACCGGAGACAGTTTTACCCTTTGGCTACGAAACCCTAAAAACATGGAAATTTTTATATAGCTAAATGTAGAATACAGGTTCACATTCACATCACACAGACGAGCACAGATCCGCGGTGTGATATCTACGAAACGAACGGTAATGGTAAATGGTAGAGACCGCAGAGATAACAAGGGCTTGCTTTACAATGAGTTTTACCGTTCAAAAGGCCAAAATAACTGTCACAGCTTTGGAGGATTACGCACATAAAAATAAAATTGAAGTCTGTCTGTGAATTCAAAATAACTGTCTCTTCTCAAATGTTTATACTGTTTTACTTACACGTTACTAAAACACACAAACATTTTTAATTTTTGTCTTTACATAAATTTCTGTTTGACTAGTCGTAGCTATTCCGGGAGCATGGGAGCTAATTCTCATTTTCTTTTTCTTCCTTCTTTTTCGGCCAACAATGTATTATCATCATCAGCCTTTGATGATGATGATGTCCACGGGCGACAGAGGCCAATTACCGTCAGACAGCTCGTCTGCTCATATGCTCATATGCCAGTTACTTATTTACCTACATAAAAAAACTAAGGACACTGATCATTCAGAACGATAACTTCTACATCTTCTTATGCCTCGTCGTTACTGAAGGTTGGCTATCAGTTAATACCCGTCAAAACCCGTCCACTCTCGGATGTCCTCTCGGATTTTTTTCTCCTTGCAGCACGCATCTTTCCTTCTTACAATAATATCTTATAAGCCCTATTTTATGTTTTTTCAGAAACAATCCAGGTATATACGCAATATATGCAGCGTGTTACTCTGCATGGTCCAGATGTCCGCACAAGTGACAGCAGGCACTCAGTTCTCGTCCCACGTGAGTGTGAACACACCGACACGAAGTTTCTCCCACGGTGTGGGCGATCCGCTGCGTCTCATCAACGGACGTCCCTACCAACAGCGATCTTCCTTCAGGCAGCATAGGAGTAAGTGAGATATTAACGTTTACCTCTACGTTTTAGTTTAATGACATTGAATGTCTCCATCGGAATGTAATGTAATATAATATGAAAAGATCAATGTTTCTGTAATCCTAAGTTACGTGGGTTTCAGCTGCCCTAAAAGGGTGGTGAAAGCCCGAAAGCATCGCTCTTTTAGTGGTTATTCGCGTTTCCAACGCGCGACTCTAAGTCATCCTTCGTAAAGAGGGGAGGAATTTGCGAAAGGAACTCTTCAGCACTTACTTTAAACTCTAGCTATAGAATAAACTTCCTACCGGCGTGTGACAAGATGCGGTCCTTTTTTAAATCTATTTTTGTACTTTTGTTGCAGGGCCGGTACCTCCAGTTCAAGGAGGTGGGCGCGGTTATCCCAAAGAAAAACCTTCGAAACCCTTCGAGAACGAAGAAATACCACGTGATGACTTATTTAATGTCTTACCGTGGGGGTATAACGTTTATATGACGGGTATAAGATTAGTACAGTCTTAGCATGCAAAGCTATGCATGAAGTGTGCAAAGCGATGCATGGAATGAAAAAATATTGCTTATTTACCAAAGACCATAAAACGCTAATAACTATAACATAATAGCTAAAGTATTGCAACGAAACGAATCCTAACATTGGGGCAATAATGTAGTAGGTTGACCTTTTTCAAGAAATTTCCCTTGCATTGAAAATTTCTAGGAAATTAATTATTAAGGTTTTTAGAATTTCAATGTTTCAATTTTTTTAAACCATTTTTGGGAGTCATGGACGCCAACAAAATTAAATCTCAGTCATCTATATTAACTCTTATCTAGGTCTTATCTTATCTTATCTAGGTCTTATCTATATCTAGGTAAAAATAACCCAGGAATTAAGTTTACTTGTAGGTATGCGGAAACCCTTTGGGATATAACTTTGTTATTATTTGTTGTGATAGCAGCCACAGCATTCATTCTGTGAAAATTTTAGGTGTTTACCTCTTTCCGTTCAATACATAGACCCCTGTTACAGACAGACACACATACAGACAACGAATGTAGGGTTCCGTTTGTCGACCTTTAGGCACGGAACCCTAAAAACTAAATAAAAAATAAAAATCCAATTTCATGAGGTACTTACCTATTGAAATTCCTCAGTACCAAAGGTAAAGGGATGTACAGTAGATACCTACCTAAATCTATTTTCGTAGTCCCTTGAAATTTATTGCTTAGTACCTATAAATTGGTACCTACTTAGGTATGTACCTAAGTGTTTCTAACTTCAGATTAATCATTGGTAGACCCTTATAGAGCCACAATTTGTTAATAAAATATGTAGTCAAGCATCGGATTATTACAAAACGTCGCGTTAACCCCACTTACTTAAGTAACTAAACTTGTGATTTAATGACCCTTTCCTACTTAACGTCCAGCTAATAGTGTCAACTAACTTACCTAAGCATGCGAAATATTCTGCCTCATCACATCGGTCTGAGCTATAGGTAATTGAATAACATGCATCTTTGTGCAAGGCCGTATCATAAATTTGCTCATTTCGTACCTACAATGAAAATAAATGAACTGAGTATTTCAAATTTAACGATAATGTGGGATGTTTCATTAAGTATATTCATTGCATGAAAAGTAAATTCTTTGATTGGATCGGGCCGTTATAAATTAATATAATTATCGATTTCATTGAACAAAACCTGGCTATCTAATACTATTTACAATAGAGATGTTTTCTGTAGTTTTTTATTAGGTAAGGTAGGTTCGTGTTATCTATCATTCGTACCTACGTTGTTAAAACTACGCAGCTATTACACCAAGGTGGTATAAACTACCTAGTTACGTATGAAATAAAAATGTTTTTTTGTAGCGCGTCGTTTCACTAGGAGCGGGCGCGCATTTAGATTTCCCACTGAAAATTACTTTTCTAACAACATGCATCAGCAACCTCAGACAGAACCTCAGGCTTTAAGTATATCTAAGTTCCTCCGAAATATTTTATTCCTCACTCAAATTGACGATTATCTCCAGCTACTCTCCTTTTCGTTGAATCCACAGAAATAAACATTCCCATCCTGCCACCGTCGCCTTACAAAGTGGATTCGCCAGACCCGGAATCGCTGTGGCCTGATGGTCTATTCCTGCCGCCCCTGAACCCCACGCGGTTCGATGCCCAGCGGCGATCTCATACGGATCATTCTGGTAATAAGTATATCTTCTCTTTCTTTGGCTTCGTTCCATAGTCACACTATTAATAATAATAAATAACTCTCATCATCACAACCCATAACTGTCCCACTGCTGGGCACGGGTCTCCTCTCACAGTGTGAGGGGTATTGGCCATAAGTCCACCACGCTGGCCAAGTGCGGATTGGTGGACTTCACACACCTTTGAGAACATTATGGAGAACTCTCAGGTGTGCAGGTTTCCTCACGATGTTTTCCTTCACCGAAGCAAATGATAATTAAATATTAATACGCACGTAATTTTTGAAAATTAGTGGTGCGTGCGGGGTTTGAACCCGGACCCTCCGGTTCGGCAGTCCAACGTTCAACCACACGGCTATCACTGCTTTTAATATAATATAATATAATATAAATAACTCTACACTCTCATAACCTTAAACTAAAGTTGTTTCGTGGGTGCCAAGGGCAATAGACAAAATAAGAACAAATACACCAAGAGTCCAGACCAAGGTCGGAAATTCATTTAAATTTCCGTCTCCCTGGGAATCGAACTATTGACATAGCGGTTCCGCATGGTGGTTACCATGCTAAGAAGGACGTTACTAGCCCACACCGTAGTTTAGGTAACTATTTATTATAGGCGAGCCACCTGGTGGTACGTGGTCACCGTCGCTCATGGTCATGTGTAACACCTAAGGCAAAGTGCTGTCGGCCAAGAAAATACAAAGAAAGAAAAAACCGGTTCACAAGCATCCTAGCCGAACACGCCAATTCTTTTGCTGCTGACTCAAGCAACAACACAATTTTGTGCTTATAAAATTTTCTTATTTTCCAGGATCAGATTCTTTGGACCCGTATTTGCTGCAAGGTTCGGAAGCCATAGCGGCGGTGCGAAAGACAAATCTTCACGGACATATGTTCTTCCACGACATTCCTCATATAAAATCCTTACTCGAAAACCAAGAACTCCGGGTCAAGAACAAACTCAGACCGCATCGCCTGGGGAGCATACGCCATACCTGGCCATACAACCGACCTTAACCACAGTTACTACGAAACAAAATAAATGAAACATAATTTATGTAATGTAGAACACTTTATTACAACAATAGTATAGTACAATAAATTGCAGTACAATGTACCCTGAGTTTTATTTAATTCTCACTACTGTACAAAATATTACAATTTTTTTTAAATAATAAAAAAATGTAGAAATTGTTTTTCATTATATTGAGTAAAATTAAGTTATGAAATACTTGTGATGCTCATAATAATGGGACTTAGAAATTAGTTAATAAAATACTTTAAATATATGTTCATATATTACATATAAATGTATATCTTAAAATTAGCATTATTGTTAAATCTCATATAAGTGTGTACAAGAACATAAATAATAGTAGGTACAATTAACATCTGCTGGTAACACCTCATAAAATTAATTTGTAAATGTCATTAATTTTTCTCATTTTCAATTACATATTAAACCGGATTGAAATTAGCTATGTACGCACAATAACAGTAGATGCAACATGATATTAATTTATAGTAATTGTACTAATTATTTAGGAATCCAGTCCCATTAAAAAACTATTACCTACCTTGTTGTAATAGGTACTTTTATAACAATTAAAAAATAATTATGTAACTATTATAACAGTAATTTTTTAGAAAAGTAGCAATAAAAAAGTCCATACAATTACCACAATATGTTTAAATGCCATAAGATGTTAATGATAACCAAATAATTCTCTTATACTCCATAACTATAAAAAAATATAAAATAGTGTACATACATATTTTATTATTTTTCTTTATTTAAAGTACAAAATATCACAATTGGAAGGAAGATACACTCGATAACAAAATTATTATGATATTTATAAACATTTTAATATTAGCATCAAATGAAATTATTCATCCAATATCAATTCCCTGAAAGTTTTGGAATGTTAAATATGTGTTGGTTATCGATTTTTTATAAAAAGTAAAATAAGTTCAAATGCTATACGTAATTGTTATCAAAAAAATCTCTCATAATCCTTAAATACCTACAAAAAGATATAAAAAAATGTATACATATATTTTTCTTTTCATTCAAGTATAAAATATCACAATTGGATGGAATTGAGCAGATTAATACAATCATTGTATCTATATGGTACGTAGGTATATACCCATGTGTATACATGGATGTAAAAATAGTAAACAATATTAGCATTACGAGAAGTTACTCAGAAATTCAGCTTCATTACCAAACTACCGTTTTGTGGTTGTCCATTACGAGTTTATCACAGTATTTTTACGAAATTCGATGTAGAAGAGATAAAGTCAACATCAAGAATCAAGATAAAGATAACATCAATTAAGATTCGAGAAAATTATGCTCAAACACATGCCAAACTCATCTAGCAAGTAAGTGTAAGAGAATTTAAAATAAAAACAATTATTTTAAGGTATTCAATTAATGATATAATTTCTGTTACATGAAGTTCTGCTTACACATACACATGCTTCATGTTTTAACACGTTGAACGCCATGGACAATATATGTTCGCAAACATACTTGCCCCTGGGGACGCAGCAATATTCAAAATTGTCCAATAATCATTAGGGTTTTCTTGTAAAAATAGTCAGGAAATAACTTAAAAATAGTAAAAACATTTGAAACGCTTTCAGTCAGACGTCTAGAGGATCGCGGCGCCTCAGGACCAGACGTGTAGGCAGTCACACGATGTCCGCCGGGGACGACTGGGCAAAACACGGTTTTGCATATGGATTGCATGGTAATGTGCAATTACTAAAGAACTTATGATTATAGTTTTTTTAAGTACACTTACTTTCAAACATAACCCATCAACTTATTTCTTAGAAAAGTCCCTAGATCAGTGTCCCACAAACTTTCTCTGTTCTAGTTACCTTTGGTCAACGAACTTTGAATATAGACCATAAATTTAAAATTTATAAAATTTTGTATGTTTAGCATATCAACAACTGAAGAGTGAGAAACATGGGGCATTTGATTAAGTAAAACAGATCCGAATTTGCCATTTTTTCTGGCACACTAACTTATGGCCACATTATACCAATAGCAATGTGCACGGCTCACAACTTGTGGAAAACTGCTCTAGCTGCCAATGGCACAGAAATAGGTTGCTGGATGTTACCCATAATACTTATAACTAAACTATTGTCACCTCCAAACATTTATCATCCTTAAGTATATAAAATTTGTTTATTCATAATATAATTTTAGCATACAAATATGTATATTTATATTTTTTTTTAAATAAGATAATTTAAGTACAAAGAAGAACACTATGAATCTAATTGATATTCTTATAAATATCACAAGAGTATTAAGTTTTTATATTTAAAGCTGCATTTACATTTTATTGCCAAACTCTACAAATTAAAAACAGAATGGTAACTAAAACTACGGAGGAATGTATAGAAATACCTGAATTACACAGGTCCCCATTACAAAAACACATATAAACCTTTTTGTAGTTCCACTTCGTGTAAGCACATCTTTCTTCATCATCACTAGGTGATCTTTGAAGACACATCCTTTGAGTTGCAGCACCATAGTCTGAAAAGTAAACAGAAAAGGTATTTTATTTTTAAATTAATATGCTGTTTAATAATATACATTTTAGTTATAACAAAATATATACAAATGGGCGAAAACCATTTAAAATTCAGCTTTGCCTTCCTTTTTTTAATGAAATTAATTTTATTACAAATACAGTCAAAATCTGTCATAACAACATCGAAGGGACTACTCATATTTAGTTGTAAAAACCAATAGTCGTACCAGCTCGTGATGTTTCCGAGATACCAAGTCCTAATTTTTTATGAAGTAGTATTATTGAATGTGTATTGTGTAAGTATATATAAATCCATAGGCAATTATTAGCAAAATATTATATTACTGAGACATGTTAAAAGTTTCACAAATAACTCCACAATATGTTTTGGTGCATTTGTGCAGTAACTGTCTCAAGCAGTAGCTAGCAAGCTTCACAGAAATATAATAAAATCAGTAATAATGTTAATTACTACAAATCCTTTACTACAGTTATATAAAGTAAACTAGCCAGTTGCTGGCTGCAGATTTGGAAGTTGTCACAATTGTGTTACAGAAATGTTTGTCACAATAAAGGATCCCATTTTATGTTCCAAGCTACAGAAGGACCATAATGAATTAGTGTCTGTCTGTGACGGTCTGTCAGTGAAGTCTTTTCATAATTATGTATAGATGAAAAAAATCCCAAATTCATCTTCAAAGTTATGACAAGTATTTAGTGGATAATTTATATATTTATATTTTTTATGAGCACATACCATCAGTTCTAAATGCACCAGTAGTTCCTTCAATCATTTTGCCACACCACCCTGATGGACAAGCCACTACATGGATACCCACTTCCGCTTCTGGAGCAGACACATTGAAGGGTAACGGATCCCCGCAAGACCCGAGCTCACCTCTCGACCTGCATCTGATACACCTCTTTTGTAAACCTAAAATAAAGAGTAAACATCACTGAAATAAATCAACAAAAAAACAAATTTTGTGTCATCGTTACATTCATTTCATCAGCGTTCTATTATAAGCTTTATAAACCTCAATTCTCAGGTCATCGCCGAGCCGCCGACCAACTCTCACTTTACCTTGAAAACATATCCGCATTAAACAATATGGGCAACGAAAACTTACTATTTGTTTCTTTCAAGACGAACGCGCTAAGCAATAAACACAATAACAGGGGTGTGCAATTCATCCTGTCAATTTTATCAAGAAAATTATAAAAAATAAAGACTAAATTGTTTGAGAAATCATGCTGTTGTCTGTTGTTCAGATTTGGATTTCTCACTGCAATGCAATTGCAATGCAAGGCTGCAAAGTTCAATCAAACACAAACACTATCCGTCACGTCAGTAACGTCAGTTCCGTTCCGTCACGGACTCACCGCTCACGGAACGGACACTCAATCACTATGACGTCTATGACATGAATGAATTTATGTCACTATAAGTTATCTGTGTAACTTATAGTGACATAAACAGTTAAACACTCGTTTTAATTAAGAAGATGGTATGATAATGACAGTCATTACATGACAGTGACGTGACAGGAAGGAAGGAGTTTGTGGTCGACTTTTAGTTAATGGTTACAGAAAAATGCCCAGTCTGAAGTCACTTTGTGAAAAAATGTTACCAGCTATCCAGTAATAGTAATTACTCGAACGATTAATGTACGATGTTTTGATTGTTCGATTACTCCTTTCTTATTATACCTAGATAATAATAATCCTATAACATTATCATAATGTATTTTAGTGATTTATTTTATTATGCACATCGATAATAACGCGATTATTATTTCTTGAAATCGAATCACGTGGAGGTTACATAATTATTTTCGGGATATAAAAAACGATATATGACGGGAAATGTCAGTTTCCTGCTTCGATCGAATTAATCGAACTGTAAAATGTAAGTAATAATTATTATAGTTATATAAATAACATAAAGTAATACATAAACTGTAGACTGATAGTATTTGCTGACACTGATATTTTAGATTTTCCTGCATAAATATTATTTAATATCAAATCTAAGCTGTCACTGTCAGCTTTGGATTCGATGCACACCGTAAAGAGGCTCATCGGTGATGCAGATCTTGTTAAAACCAAGTTGCAACCTTAAGGACTGGCATGGGGTCGCCAGCTTCTCGTGCTTCTATAGGGTTTGGAGTGTGTGAGCAGGAATTGTTCGATTTAATTCCACATCCCCGTTGCTCCAGCGAACAACCCGACGTACGGCGGGTATCCACCCTTCCGTCGTGAACTTTCCGCTGATATATAATATTAATAATAATATTTATTTTGATTTATACGGCAGCCTGTAAGCGGAAAGGTCCAACGGTTAAAAGGAGAGAGAATTATCTGTATTATTATTTATCTGTATCTCCTCTTACTAAAGTAAAAATATTACGCATGCAGCACATTAAAAGACAAAACAAGTCTCGTTTTTCAAATAATTAAATCAAATTAATTACGAATTACACGAGATTTCGTCATTTTATACACACATTTTTAACCACAGAAATTCACACGTATCACATCAACGGTGATGTATGACGAATCGCTCTAAAATGCTCCCTTGTCATGTCACACTAATTTTATTGCACATGCAGTAAAAGAGCAAGACAGATAGAGCACCACAATCATTTCTCTGTTTCTAAGTGAGGGACGACAATAAAATTGTAAGCCTGGCTTGCTGTATCTATAAGTAATAAGAATAATGATTAACGCTATCACACCGCTATGCCCTATGCTTAAACACCAGTGAATTTTAATTCATAACTCAATAATCTATGTCTACAAACTAGAACCATACCATAGCCTCAAGAGGGTCCAGAGTTGAAGACAAAGACAATTTTTTGTAAAATGACATCCAACTGTCTTGGCGCTTGGCGCTCTCATCTTCAAATTCAATGATATGATATTTACGACATCAACATGGCGGATAAATGGGAAAGTAAGTTTGTTTATGTTTTTATTCTAGTACATTGTATACTAGATATCAAACAATATTAGCACAAATTATGTCTCAGGCTTAAAATTTCACGTACATACCTGTTCGTATGATCCGTCAATTCTCGCACGGTTTCGAATGCAAAGTTATCTTCATTATTCAAAATTTGAAAAAAAAATTCAAATTTGGGCACGAATTGTCACAAAATTTTAATTTTTACACACTTCGAAATTAAGACTTGTTCGTAATTTGTGCTTGTATGTACAAAGTATACAATTTATTTAGAAATAAGCTTAAGTTTATCTCAACATTTTGAATATTTTTGTAGGTGATCAAAATGAAGAAAGTCACACATCCAGATTACAATGTAATATCAAAAACGAACCTATGGATACTGATTTCCCTGATGAAGAGGATAATCCCTTGGCGTTTGGTCCAGCAGCACTGGGGTTACATAGAGTGGGCACAAAGTTACCGCCAAAACCTGCGCCTAGCGAGCCTGTACAGAAACTGAATGCGAGAGGAATGCCTGCTCGAATTCGTAAAAAGAATAGATTCATATTTGTGGACGATTTTGTGAACACATCACCTCCGCGGAATTCACCAAAAAGAACTCCTAAGATATTAATGAAAACCCCAAATAAACAGTCCAGTGCTAAAAAGCAGAAGAGTCCTACGAAAACTCCAAGAAGTACTGACAAACTTGAAGAAAAATCGCTCACAGCAGGATGTCAGTCACCTGATCGTAAAAGTGGACAAAGAATAGGTATGAGATTGAGAAATTTATTGAAACTACCCAAGGCACACAAATGGGTATGCTTTGAATATTTTTATAGCAATATTGACAAAGCTCTCTTTGACGGGGAAAACGATTTTATGATTTGTCTGAAAGAATCCTTTCCACAATTAACTAATCACAAATTGACACAAGTTCAATGGGCTAAAATAAGAAGAATGATGGGGAAACCTCGAAGATGTTCACAGGCATTTTTTGCAGAAGAACGAAAGGAGCTTGAAAGGAAAAGAAAGTTGATCAGATATATTCAACAACGCAAAACTGCTGATATATGTATAAAAGATTTGCCAAATGAAATACCAATGCAATTGGTAGTAGGCACTAAAGTTACAGCAAGGTTACGCAAGCCCCAGGATGGTTTATTCACTGGAGTTATTGATGCTGTTGATACTTCCAACAATACTTACAGAATAACATTTGAAAGACCTAAATTGGGCACACATTCTGTACCAGATTATGAGGTATTGTCTAATGAACCTCCAGATACTATATGGTTGTCTAGTATCACCCAGAAATTTAGACCTAGATATGTCATGCAAGAAATATTTGATTTGTATCAACCTTTAATACCTAACAGTAATAAAAGTCAAGGTGATCCGATGATAGGATGCAACGATATTTCAAAGCATTTGGACACAAACATAGGTAGTTTTCCCTTCCCACTATTGGAGTTGATTGTAAAATTGACTAAAATATTGCATGTAAAAAGAAATAAAATTAATAGGTTAAAGGAGTTTAATTGTGAAGCTGTAAAAAGAAAATCGTCTGGACAGAAACTACCTGAAGATTTTGAAAGGAAATATGCAGCGGTTGTGATAGATCTTGAGCGAATGAATATGGACTTACAAGAGTACATAAATGAAATTCAAACATACTGTCAACAAATCGCCCCTGGCCCTAGCTTAGCTGCCATGCTAGCCCCTTCACACTTAAGGGAAAAATGTCATGAAGAAGCATCCTTGCTAGTAGAGAAAAATAATAATGGTACAGTTAAGGATCCTACTGTGATTGATTTAATAACTGATTTAACAGCCTTAATGTTACAAGTAAAAAGTTTGTCAGATTCTGACCAAAACGCTTATGAACTTAGTGTTTTGCAAGGTACCATGGACCAAATTAAGATGAAACTTGATCCTCCATATCAGAAGTTATTCCAAACCAATGTAGAACTTCACATGAGGCGAATACAAATGGGCTTAGGCCAAATGACATCAACTAGTTATCTTGCTGGTACATAGTAGTATTACTTATTTATAAGCATTTTTGTTTAAGTAAATAATTATTTCCTGTTATTGCTTGATGAATTTATATTATAGTAAATATAATTTATAATGAAATTGCTATAAATTTTACAAAAGGTTTTGTAAAATACAAACCTACTGGAATAAGTAAATATTACATGATGTAATAATGTATACCTAACAACATGTAGAAATAGATTAAGATAAAAATTGTAATAAGTATAGGATTTGACTCTGGCAATAATTTTCTGTAATAGTGCTATTATAGTGCCATCATTTTTTGTAGCTTGTCACATTGGTGTACTGAAAACTATACTTACTGCATACTTAATGTAACAATTAAAATATAGATACTTATAATAAACTATGTACGTATTGTCTTAATTCTTTACTTATTTCAATAAATTTAATCAATCAGCTTAAGTAAATTAAAGACAATTTGACTTTATTGTAGTCTGCCGACATTAA
Source organism: Ochlodes sylvanus (assembly GCA_905404295.2). Lineage (NCBI taxonomy): Eukaryota > Metazoa > Arthropoda > Insecta > Lepidoptera > Hesperiidae > Ochlodes > Ochlodes sylvanus. The sequence goes on along the minus strand of FR990130.1, from coordinate 9,022,588 downwards.
GTTGGCTCTTAGAACCAAATATAAACATATAAACCTACAAGTAGGTATTCATTTGCGAGTAGTCATTCAAAAATATATTCTTTCTAGTACTAAAATTCAAAACTGCAGACTAACGAAACCTATGTAGGTCTATACTTATCCACTAATAAAAAAAAATTAATAACGTTACTCTACACTCATAGCCCCACACTAGGATTCCGGTGCCATGGACAACACACAAGACAAGAACACACACACCCAGACCAAGAATGGAAATTTAAACTCATCATTCAAATTTCCGCCTCGCCGGTAATCGAACCCAGGACCCTCGGAACCTCGGACCCTTAGGAATCAAGGCAGCACCACTATTCCGCTGCCGCCTGTGACTGACCTAGAACACTCGCGACTCAAATTGAGACTAGCATGTTCAGTTGAGTTAGCATTAGCAGACTGTGTTAGAACATTAGTTGGTTAGTAAGTATGAAGACTGGGGTAGGGACTGCTTTTGATAATAAATTAGTCCTGTTTGTTGTTAGTAATAGTAGAGTTAGTAAGTCTCGTTATAATTCGGTCACAGACCAACATTTTGTTTTTAACCCTCGACGCTAAGTGAATATGAATAGTAATAGTGAATAATAATAATAATAGTGAATATGCTTTGAGCGTTGTATTTCGAGGCCCACGGGTTAGTCAGGATGTTTAGCCGAATATCACAAGTCTACAACACCGACACTATAGGTACCTACAATATTTGAAGCAAGAATAACACTGTCTTTTTTATTGAAAGAGTATCAGTAGTTTAGTAGATCACTGCAAAAGTTTGTATTTAACAATCTGCAAGACACATTAGAACAGTTAAATTTTTATAGGTAGGTAAGAATGAAAGATGCTCTAATAAATTATTTACGTCATAAAGTTTGTTTATCCGTATAAAATACGAAAGCAGAAATACATAAAAATATAAATTATCTAAAACAGCTTTTATTAGATTGAAATATGATTTCATGGCATGTTACATTCAATGTGTAACTTAATCAAGTTAGTATATTATACAATACGATTTTTTGGGAATGCATATGAAATATAACTACAAATACTATAATAGTTATTTAATAATGTAATGCAACTAATGCATTAAAACTTCACAAAAATTGATGTTAAACTTATTATAATTATTTAATTCCCATTTATTAAAAAATATCTACATAAAAAAATGATAATCCATAGTTCTTTCAAGCCTTATATTTGTTCAGTGTGCTAAGTAAATTATCGGCTTCTTCTGTAGTTTTTACTCTAATCAATATAGGAATGGGAGGTGGTTTTGCATCAGGGGTAGGAATACAAACTAACATTACATTGTTTTTCCCCATGCGCTGTGTAGGAACAGAAGAGCTCAATACTAAATTAAGTAAAATATTACCCAAGTTAGTGTTTGCTCTAACTAACAATTGATGTTTCCCACTTTCTTCAATTTTTTTTATGTAAAGTGTACCAACTCCGTTATCCACAAAGTTTCCATCCTTTTTAACGAATATCTTGCACTTTGTATCAAAAACACTGTTTTCTTCAACCACTGGTGTAAATTCAACCTTTGGGGGTTCATCATCTTCCTCCTTAGCAGCTTCAGATGACTCTGTCTTTGCTGGAGAAGTTGTATTTAAACCAAAACCACTCTTATTAATCCCAAATGAAAATGGAGTACTAGCATTTGTGGTAGTTGATGTGTTAACAGAGAAAAGACTTGATGCAGTACTTGGTGTGGAGGATTGAATTCCAAAAGAAAATCCTGTATTAGCTGTTGTAGTTGCTGAAGTGTTTATGCCAAAACTAAATGAGGATTTTGTTGAAACATCAGTTTTATTATTAAGAGCATCTGGCTTTACAACATTTGAAGATGTTGAGTTACCAAAAATAGATGTGTTCACATTATTGCTGTCTTGTGGAGAGCTTACTGTTTTTGGTGGTGCTCTTGGTTCAACTTTTTCACTTCCATTATATTCTTCTTGTATCTCTTTCAAGTATGTTTCATAGTCTTTAAATATTGGTGACAAAATACACAGAGGGGTCTCCTCCACATGTTTTTTAATCCAATCACATACAGATTCATTCAAACCCTTTAATTTGGAGAAATAAGTAAACTTCTTTACTTCATTTTCTTTAGACTTTTTGTCACTTTCTCCAGTATTTGAATCTGCTTTTGTTGTTGTAGCACTGGTAGCTGATGTTGTTGATGTACTTGACACAGATTGAGTAGAGAATAATGTTGGTTTATTAACTGTAGACGAGAACAAAGACTTGTTTGGGCTGGAATTAGATGGTGCACCAAATATACTAGATGATACTTGAGATGTTGAGGCATCTGGATTTACATTTGGTTTAGAAATTGTATCTGTTGTAGGTGATGGCTGAAGTTTGAAGTGACTGTCACTAACAGTTGAATCTGCTTTGGTAGCTGTAAATATTGATTGGATTGGGAAAGAATTATTAGGAGCAGGACTACTAAAGAGAGATCCTTCTGTTGGTTTACCGAAAGATGGTTTTGTAGCAAATCCTGATGATCCCGACATACTGAATATTCCTGAACTAGAGGAACTGGATGGTGATTTGTTAGTAAAAATGCTAGATGATACAGCAGTATCACTTTTAGTTGTTGGCTGGGCATTGTTGTGTTTCGCACCATTAGTTAAATTAGCAAGAAAGTCAAATGATGATTGCTGTATCTTATTGAAACCACCAAATCCACTAAAGACACTCTTCTTGGGCTGAAACAGAAACAAAACAATTTTCATAAAATAAAAGGAATAGTTTAATAAGATAGCCCAATGCTTACAGTCAATCCAATTGACTGAGATAAGCAACTTCAGGGTCTATTGTTTGTTGGATAAGATTCCGTGAGGGTTTTACATTCTGTATACAAAACATAGCGTTCATACATAGTAAACAGAAGCGTTCATAGCCCGGCAGTTTGCATTGATCTTCAGTGATCGACAAAGTTAAGCAACAGTGGGTGCGGTTGGTAGTTGGATGGGTGACCGCAAGTGGCAAAATGTCTTAGGCACTTCCGTGCTTCGGAGGGCACGTAAAGCCGTCGGTCCCGATTGTTACCCTTTGGCTGCAGTTGTTAAGCATTGTCGGATGCCTTCGGGCAGCATAAAATTTCCAACAATTGTGTTGGCCACTAACCCCTCCATCAATCCGCTCTGGAGCAGTGTGGTGGAGTGTGCTCTAGGCCTTTTAATTTTAATCAGTGTCACAGCCATAGGTTTTAGATATTACCAATACATTACATGACTAACTTTACAACCAGCAAGTTTATGTACATATTATTTTTATAAAGGTAACAACAAAAAAACAAAGCTGCCAAGCTACCTTGGTTAAAAGTTTATATTACTTTAACCATTTCCGTACAAGTGGCCTATTTTTCAGTCTTTGCGCCTACTAACGCAATAATCTTGGAATCATGACCAACTGATCATAATACTTATGGGTCTAACTGATCAAAATGTGTATGATCCACAAAAATTCTAAAAATAATCATTTTGGCTTCTATTGGCCTAGAGTCCCCTCATACATTTTTCTTATATATTTCCTATGTACAGATTTATACCAGTTAGTTTTTTAAAGGTATAGATAATAAAGTTTGTTTTGTTGACACAATCATTCATTGCCAAGATGCGGTGACCGGATCCTAGTGGCAATTAATTATTAACCGCTGCTATATCTAGATAGACTAGAAAAATGTATATAGCATATCTTTAATATCACTATGAGGCACTTTAATTGCAGTTACTAATATTAAAGGTAGAATGTATAATTATGTTAGAAAATGTTAGAAAATAACTAAAATGTTGAATTTGAATGACCTACGGAGTACTGAAGAGTAAAAAGTTCAAACATGGAGTTTGTATATTTTATATTATTCATACGGCATACCTCGTCACTAGAAACTTGAGATCTTCTTTTCGCGGTTCTTATAACACGTTTCTCTAGAACTTCTTTAGGTGCAGTTTTAAAAGTTCCCATTTCTTCACGCTCTCCGGAATCTTCCTGATCCCAGTTTTCGTGATTGAGGGCCGTGGGTGCTTCTCGCTTTAGAGACATATCTGCTCGATTTTCGTTAACGTTTATTACAAGAATATACTTGGTAACTGTTCAATCAGTTCAACATTTTTCAAGAAACTATGGTTATTAATTGCTCTAATGTTCGCCCGCAAACATTGTAATTTTTGGGAACTACAGAAGGCCCGTTCAGTAGCACGCAAAAAATGGTCCGTCGACTTTGAATTGAGCATGTATTGCTTTGCTAGGTTTCCAGATGCGCAATCTCTTTCTTTTAATCATGCGGTGTCGTCAACTGGATATCAAAATCCCCCATTGCCTTTCCTCAGTGTCTAATCAGTTCGCAATTTCAATAATTGCATCAATTGCATGTAGGCATGTACCGATACTGTTACCGAGTTACCGAATACCGACCGTGCGTGCGTGCCGAGCCCGCGAGCCGATGTCAAATTTGATCACAGACTAATTTGATAGGTACTTTTTTAATTTTTTGATAGGTATCACAAAATCCAAATCCAACGCAATGAATTCAACACTACAGTACAGAATATTAATTTATCATTGTATTCACAGATTTAGTCCACTTTGTGACCACAGAGGACAAAAACGGAAAATGGAGACTCAATACTACCTATAAGAAATTACAAATTCAACTAGTGTTGCCAATGTAGTATTTTTAAGGTAAACTGGCTTTACCTCCTTAGTGCCCTTAATAAAGTAAGTAAGTCAATTACATAGATGAATATACTATAAATCATCTCAACCCAACAAGGCCCACTACTGAGCTCAAAGCCGAGGAGACCTTAAATATAAGGTGATTCTTATGACTCTTGTGATATTAATAGGGGGTACTCAGTATTCGATTCTCATTCCAAATATGTAATTAAAAAGGGTGCTTAAATTTTTTATTCCAAAAAATGTATGCCTCTCGCACTTGACCATATTTTTTCGATACTAAATTAACATTTTTCACGTCACTATTTTAATGTGTCAAAGGGGCCTTAATTTTGTGCCGCTACTGTAGTATAGTGAGTATCTAAACAAGGCATTATGTAGAAGTAAGAAGTTAAGAAGTAAGTCACAGAGTAACTTAATTAAATATACTGAGCAAGTCTGTGAGTGTGACTACTGAACTAGTACTAGTACTGAGTACTGACTGTGACTGTGACTAGATAAGTAGTTGTTACCTATACTATCTATACCTATTCAGTTATACTCAGATTACTGTTCACTTCAGTCAAATTCTTGAGAAATTAATAAGTATGTACAAATTATTTATGTATGTACTTCATAAATATTTCTTGTACTTTTCTTTTATTACTAATTTAAAAGTAGTTGAAGCGAAGATGAATTTTTTACAAATTATGTGTCTCTGTGAACTTGGGAAGTGATTATCGAACTTTAACATAGTTTGCGTTGCGAGAGTTTATAATATTTTTATTTGTGATACTGATACATGTGTATTTCATTTTTATTTGTAATTGTTTGTAGGTCGAAATTTGTTTTATAATTATGGAAGTGTCTAATGAAATAAAGGAAGACATTCGGAAAACTCAATCGGACTTGAAAAATGCAATAAGAGTTCATCAGGTAAGTTATATTTGAAATTATAAGACATTTATAAATAGGAGAGTATAAACAGCTGCATTTTTAAAATTTCAGATTTGGGTTGCGCGCTTGCTAGAAGATGATAACGTAAGAAATTATAAGTTACCTACTCTATAAGAAATTACAAGTTATCAGAATATTCTTCTCAATCTTAATCGATTTTTACGGCCTATTTTAAAATAACATTTTTTATGTGTTCCAGAATATTCAATTCAGGACTAAAGTAAAAGAAGCTGAGAAAGAAATAATAGCCATAGGCCAAGCACAAGTATGTTTTACTCATCACATATTTTATTCAATGTCTCTCCAATTTCAATATTTTTATCTTTATTTTTCTGTTATATCCTATTTGCTTGCTCACGCAATGGAATAAAAGGAAAAACACAATATATATATTTGGTTGAGCAAATTACGTGTTAAATAGAATTTTGTTAAGAAAATGATCATGTCCTTACTTAATGTCATTAATGTTTTTATCATTGAGCTTAGAATAAATAAATAAATATACATAGATACTACTCAATACAACAAATACCAATTTATTTATATTTTGTTATACCTTTAATACATGGAATTGGTATGTATATTATTATTATACAATGATTACCTATTTGAAATAAAATATTATTCATGATTGCACTACAATATTGATGAATTCAGAGCAAGTATTAAGCTATCTTTACTATTCAACCACTGTATTCTCTAAATTTTTATGCAATACATATGTATATACTTAAAATGTAACTTAACACACCTAAATTAACAAAAAAATGAAAGAAAATAAAAATAATTATTTTTATAAAACAAACATAAGTGAGTAGGTACCACATATTTTTCTACTTCTATTAGTAATCTCTCTAAGTCATAATTAAAAGGATAAAATGTATGCCCTCTAATATAATTTAGTATTTTTTAATTGCGATATAATTTAATATTTTAACATTGCAGAGACTTGTGGTGGACAGATTGCGTAGGGAACTGGAGTTATATCAACAGAGACTTAAAGCTAGGAACAAGCAGTTCAGTATAGAAAACGACAATCGTTATGTTGCACAGCAGTTGAAGGACCATCAGGTACACAATAGGAACAGAAACCGCTCAATATCATTGCTAAAGCCGTCAGTTCTAAATGAAATACTAATCAAAAATGAAAACAATACTGAAAATCCCAACATATCAGATTTGGAAAATGAACTGAAAGCCAATGAAAAAGAGAACACTAGTGACAATGAAGAAAAAGATAAGTATGAGAGGAATTTTTCACAATTACCTAACACAGTACACGATAGCAGAAGTAATTTTGCAAATGCATTGAACAAGGTGAAAGAGGCATTCATGTAAGTATTTAGACTATTCAATACGGTTTTTGATAAAAAATATTTCTTGTAAATGTTGAAAAAAGTTCATAAAAAATTACAGATTAATAAATCATTCTGGCATTTGATCTATGAAAACCTTCATTTTTTAATTAAATTGATTCCAGAGAATGATTTCATAATTAAAAATCTCTTATGTTGTACATATTCCTGTAGTTATTTATGCAGTTTAATGATGATTTTGAACATGTCATTTCAGTGGTACCAAACTACCTGACAATAATGAATGGCAGGACCAGATATCTGACTCCGATTCGTCGCCAGGCATAGCCCCATCGCCAACGCCGTCGCCTCCGCCGCTGCCGCAGCCCGGGGAGCCAGTATCAAAGGAGTTATTTATGCGGTGCGTAATTGCGATATATTGAACTAGTTTTTGCTTGCGGCTTCGCCCACGTGGCAGTTCGGAATGGGAAAGGAAAAAATACCGTTAAAACAAACTTAAGGGACCTTCCTAGGGTCTCAAACTATCTCTACCAAAATTTATCTACATAAATCGGTTCAGCGGATTAAGCGTGAAAAGGAAGCCTTCGGATAGACGGTTACTTTCGCATTTATATTAATAGTATGGATTGACATCTGGGTTGGCCAATAACCCCTACCAATCCGCACTGGACCAGCACGGTGGAGTATGATCTAGGCCTCCGACTATCTTTGTAGCGAGTTTAATACGATGTTTATTTCATGATCCGTTTCAGACTGATTGGCTTAGTAACACCTTCGCAAAAAGAGATCCTTGAAAAGAAGCGAAATGAACGACGAAAAAGGGCCACAACAAGTACAAACAGAAATGAATTTCTTTATGGCAGTTATGAAATGATGCCTGTAAGTTTTGTTACTCAATTTTATACACATGTTTAACGGCAATATAATGATGGTGTAATCGTGAAATTGGGTTTTATTAAATTTTCAGAAACGGAAAAAATATAACCAGTTTCCATATCTTCAGAGTCATAGCGATCCACCTCAGACGCGTTCGGCTAAATTGAGAAAACAACAGGTATGTTTGGACAAGGGTAAAATGCGTTACTTACTTAATGTAATCTACTTAACGCTTGCGTCTCAACGCGTTATTTTACACGTTAATATTTTTAATCATGACGCAGCTTTAGATACTCGTCCGAATATTCGATTTACAGTAACGAATATAAAAACGAAAAACCTAAAACCCACAACGAGCGGAGATCGAGCGAATACTCGTAGCGAATAGCGAAGATGGTCTAACAAATAATCAATAACAGACCTCTCGTCGACCTGACGTCTGACGTCACTTGGCAGTATTGTAATTGATTTACTTTTTGCAGAATCAGAATAAGTCATCGCGTGAGGGGTCACCTTCCGGGTCGTCGTCGGAAAACAAAGGTACGGTTTAATTATGTATCATTATTTTGAATTTTCTGAATGTAAATATCCAACAAACGATAGAACGAGCCACCTGATGCTAAGGGGTCACCGTGATTCATGGACCTCTGTAACACCTAAGGGCGCGTTCACATAGGACGTCCGTTTTACTGGATCCAGTAAAACGGAAGGTAACATTCACACAGCATTTTGAGCGCGTTCACATAGAACATCCGTTTTACTGGATCCGTTTTAACGGGTCAGTATTTCCGTTGTGTGTGTTATTTTTTACTGGATCCGGTATACTGGATTCTGTGTGAACACGCTCATACAACTACATACACTACTAGCATCCAGTATTCTGGATCCAGTAAACCGGACGTCCTATGTGAACGCGCCCTAAGGCGTCATCGATGCACTCTTCCAAGAAATGGAAGAAAGAGAAAGTTTGATTTTTTGTCTCATTTTGTCGTATTTACTTTGAAATATTTATTTGGAATGTTCTTTTACCTTTATGGCTTGCCGCTACGTGGATAGGGGCGGACTCTTGATCAATAAGAAAATGTATATAGATAAATGTAATCAGATATTTCTAATTCCAGCGTGGGGGCAAAGTAAGCCAGCATGGACCACTACCCTGCCGGCCGGCCTTTCGGTGGAGCCCGTGTATTCTCCTACAAAAAAAGTTTGTCACGGTTGTGGAAGAAATGGTGAGTTATCTGTTTCCATATATAATCGGGTATATTTGTAACAAATAGAATGGTTAGGGGGTTCCCATAAATTACGTCGTATTTTAAGGTTTAACAAAGTATGATATCGAAATGACGCGCAAATGAAATGAAACGGAAACGAAAAAGAGAGACACATTTTACGTAAGCAAAGCAAAACATCAATATGTGGACTGACAGTATTCTTTTTTTTTAATTTCACTTCTAGCACGTGCTGATTGCTCACAGTTTAATGTATTTAATTTTGTCATATTAATAAATTTATCAACGTCGTGTCGCGTCAGACGTGCCGTCGCTGCTGGTGTCGTGCGGCGCGTGCGCGGTGTGGCAGCACACGGGCTGCAGCGCGGCGGGGCGCTGCGCCGCGTGCCGCGCGCCGCTGCCGGAGCCGCACGCCGCGCCCGCCGGCCCCCACCAGCGGCTCTACACCGGTTGGTACCGCGCCGCCACCCGCTCAACTCACAGACTCGCACCTGTCACCGACAAAACTAAAAGACTCGACGGAACATTCAATTATGAGCTTTATTATCTTGTAGCGTAAGGTTGACTTTCGAACGTATACTTGAAAGATGTGCACATGAGCTGATGGGAACGGTCCGCTCCCATCCGCTCATGTGCGGTGCTACGGTGTGGCGACATCGCATCGCTTTGGTCTGCGCAGGGTTTTCTATCTCTCTTTGTTTCTACCGCCTTCTTCATTCTCCCACTGCCCTGCACTGCCAAGGTTGACTGACAGAGAACGCTGTTTAGCATTAAGTCTTCCTTTTGTTCCATAACTTGTGGTTGATTCAATAAAGAATAAATAAATAAATAAAAATCTTATCAGAACCACAGAAAAATCGTTCTAGGCTGGTGGCCGTGATTTGCGTCTAATTTCCACAGATAAACTGGCCGAGCGTAAGCGTCTTCAAGAGAAGAACATAGAACTGTGCATAGAACTTCGCAAGTTGGAGGCGCGGGCTGCAACACTCAAGGAGAACCTCGACGAGCACAACGCAGAGAAGCGTCAACTGCTCGCCGACCAGATCAAGACGCAACGGAACCTTCAGAAGCTGCTGGACTTCATCAGCCACTTCAAGGAGACCTCCATCAGCATCCGATCCACGTCGGCCAGCGAGTCTGGCAGCGAAGTCAGTAAGAGTAACGAGGAATGAAGTGGTGAGTTGGTTGTAATGTCCATACTAATATTATTAACGCGGAAGTAATCTGCTGAACCGATTTTGATGAAATTTGTAATGGAGATTATAGATATCGGCGCAAAAAGCTCAAACGTTACCCACTTCCCATCTTAAGACTTGTCTGCTTGTTGGTAAGTTGGTCAATGGCACGCATTACAGATAGAGAGGCTTGAAATCAAGAAGAGATTTTCCATAATGCTTTACGATACTCCTCATCGTAAATTAAATTGACTGCTTACCTACTAAGTAACATAGTGTTTATATCTTCGATTCAATAAAACAATTTGTTTCAGGTCAATATTTGAGAAGATTTCATCGACATCGAAATTTCTATTTTGTTTTTATTAAGTTAATTATGTAGTTATATACTTTGAATTGTAAAAGTTTGAGTAACTAATGAATTTTATTATTTTTAAGAATTTAGATTTCGGTTTTTTTGTGTCTTAAATCGAACTTGTTTGATTGTGAACATTAATTTATAAATCAAAATTGATTAACGTTATTGAATCTGCCAGAAAATCAAATGTTATGTAGTAAATGAATCGTTAAGTTTAACTTTTCGTTAACAAGTAAAGGATCGCAAGTACAATTAAATTGATTAATAATATCAATAATATTGATTAATCGAGATAAGCTCCAAGAATACCAATTGATAATTCGAGGGAAGAATCTTTTTTAGGCCTCAATGCAATATTAACATGTTTAAAATATTGTTTTTTTTTTTATGTGTTCGCCTAGTTTAATCCCTTGATATTATAATGTAATATTACCATTTTTTTATTCAGGTTATTGAAACTTGAATTACGTGATTACAAACCTTATCTCCGGATGGTTTAGGGATTTTAGGGAAAAAGGTACCAAACCACAAACATAATATTCGAAATAACCTAGAGCAAGGATGAGCAACCCGCGGCCCGTTAACATGTTTATGCGGCCCGCCAAACATTTCTAAAATTGAATTAATTTTTTTTAATTCTAATAATTATTATAAATAAAGTTTCGAAATTATTAATAAGAGTTAATCTATGTGCGACCCGCCTAAAAAAATATTTAAATTTAAATTGGCCCATTGATTAAAAAGGTTGCAAACCCTTGACCTAGAGAATTAAGAATGAATTAATCAACCCATTCTTCTATTCTCCATACTATGTGGGTTGACTTACCAAGTCATAAATGACATTCATAGTGACAGTACATTTGTCAAATTTTGAGAGCTGGTAAATATATTAGGCATCACGTGATCAATTTGGTATTATTAACTAAATTTCTGCGTGAGTTTGGGTTGGAACGTTTTTCAGAAATTACGTCCAATTGTACTTTTCATTATTTATCTACCTACTTGTAACACTTGTTTTATAGGAAAGAATATTTTATTGTTGTATATTATGTGCCTATATTTCGACCCAGTTTCCGTATGGTGGTTTTTTATGGAATTAAGATAGCAAACGAGCATGCAGCACCGTCTTTCCGCTGCCGGCCATGACGACTAGCCGATCCAGAAAAAGACTCAAATCGGGATTAGGATGGTTAGCCATAAGTTATTGGATGGATCGTGCAGCCATTGTGTTGTATGGATCGTCACGGCTAAATTTAGGTCGAAATATACATACATATCGTGAGTACCCGTATCGTAAAAATGTACACTATCAATTTTGAGTTAAGTTTAAGTTTATTATATTTGCTCAGTAGTTAGTAATGTAATGACATCGAGGCTAAGACTAAGGTAATACAACTTTAAGATGCTGCACTGACGTTCGACGTTTGTGCGTTAAAACATATATTTTGAAACACTAAATATTCAAATGTATTGATTTCAATTTCGTATGATGAGCATGGATAATATTTTACAAAACACCAATCCTATAATGTCAATAATTAATTATAAATGTTCTACAACAATCCACCAGTTTGTGAATAAGTTCTCCTCATAAGATGGTGCGAAGGACTGATAACCGTTGGGGAAGAAGGGTCCTCGAATGGAGACAGTCTTGGAAAAAGGAGCATAGGGCCGCCCCCGACCAGGCGAACTGACGATCCGAAGAAGCGGACATCAGCTGGATTCAAAAGATTCAAGATCTGTCAGAGTGGAATAAGTTAGGGCAGTCCTACGTCCAGCAGTGGAATATGTAAATGCTGGAATGGATGGATGGATGGAATAAGTTTTCTTTCTCTATGCATGTGATTTTGAATGAGGGTCATAATATGCATACAATATCATCACTTTAACAAATATTAACTAAGCTAGGGTTGTGTCCAAAAATATTTTTAAATATTTGAATTTTGATTACGACAGTAGACTTTTAATTAATTTAATTCCCCTTTAATTAGACATTTGTGTTACATTTTAATTTTAATAAATATAGTGTATTATTTCGTGGGAGAATATTCAAATAAAACATGCATTATCTTGTATGTTTATTGACTTATTATTACTATGGACGTCGGGTCTCATACTAAAATCGCGAAAAAAATGTCCCAGTCACAGCCATCGCGAGAATAGAAATGTTAACAAGAGAACACACTAAAATCATTACATCACGGTTTAATTTTGATTGCAGTCGATTGTAGCTCTTTTTGCATTTGGAGCTCATTTGGCTCGGACATATTTTAGTGTGGACCCGACTTCCATAGTAATAATAAGTCAAATGTGTATATTCGTAACTTTCTCAAGCATATAATTTGATATTAATTGATATCATCAAATTGTATAGTTGATTTTACACGATATCATATGATTGGCCAAACAAAGTGTTCAGTATTGATTCCTGTGACAGTGGCAGAGTGTAATAAATTGTAATGTTATTAATGTATTTTGTTGATGTAAAATGAATGTTATGAAAGTAAATGTTGTTGTTGCTCGTGAGGTGGTGAACGTTAAAATGAATTTGTATTTGTGTACACTGTGATATGATTAGGTCCCTTTGGTAAAAAGAGTAACTTTTTGTACAAAACCGAGGTTGTAAATAAATGTGAATCAGTTCTATGATGATTTTTTATTTGTCCCAGTTTGTTCTGGATATAATAATATATTTCTTTTGGAGGAGGGAATTTTCAAAAAGGTATTCCATATTTCTCTTTTTGAAAATTCTAGGGTTCACACATTGTCAGGTGTTCAATCTGTTGAATATAAATTTTTATTTGCAATACATGGGAATAATTAATTAATTACCTACGTATCGAAATGGAGTGAGAATTTCAATTCAATTACGAATCGAATTTCGAACTACCCTATAATCGACAAGACAAAAACGTACACCCAAAATACTTTTTGTAATTAACCCACTACACCCTGTAATTAAAATAAACCGCAAATATTTCGCAGAGCGAAAATGTTTTTTTTTAGTATAATTTGTAGTTTAACTGTACAGGCAAACCTGTTAGGTACACCCTACCGTGTTAGCTTAATTATCAGAGAGACTCCAATGTCGTCATGGGTTGCCGTCATATGGAATTATGAAAAATAATTGGAATATGAATATGACCCTTGCCGATAAAAGCCCTATTATAAGTACCTAGAGATGGGCAAAATGTAATCATGATTTCAGGAAAAAATCTTGACGGAAATTTCTTACCTTCCATGCCTCCAGATGTAATCCGTAATCATGATTACATCTTTCTCATTATCTGATTATAAGAGTGTATTAAAAAAAACATTGGTTGTCTGTAAAGACGGTTTACGATCGAAATTTCCGTGATAACGTTTTATATGTAGTATAAGTCTATATGGACAAAGGATTAAATGAAGATTCAGTCATTTCTCTTACACTGTCATTTATGCGAACCGATTCCGCTTGAGTGGGAGAGAGAGAGAGAGCGGGCCAGCGAGCCTCTTTCTCGAATGTCGCGCGCGCGCGCGCGCGCGCCGTTACGTGACCGGACGGCGGACGTGACTGGACGTGACCGGCTCTGTGACAACTTTTCGAGAATGCCTCCTGTCGGAGCGGCATCAATTTATAAAACGTTATCACGTCAAAATTTAACGTTTAAATTAAAATATCATTGAAGCATCCGGCATTGTGTGTCATCCTTATTTTCACATTTACAGTAGAAATCGTTCACATTCACAGTACACAAATGTTCGGGCGTCGCGGTCGGACCGCAAATAACAAAGTACTCTGTGGCAAATAAGGCGGCGGGTAACGATCTAACGACCGGGTTAACTTTAAGGTAATCGGTATACGGTCGTATGGGCCCGCAGCGTAACATCGCCTTTAATGTTTCTTGACTACTGTTCATGGGTTGTTAACGGTCGTGGCGGTTATTGGTATACCCAAGTACGCGTATACCCAAAGGGTATCTACCGATAAAATCTGTCTTTGTTTTCGGTCAGATTATAATCATATTAAGAGGAAATGCTACGGGTCATTTTTCCATACAAACGTTCTCGACTAATCCCTCGCTGGTTTTTGACTCTAGATCAATAATTTTTTCACACAAGAATAATATCATCATTATCTATGTCGGTACGTTTTGATTTTTTTGATATTTTTGTTTTCAAAAGTTTTAGGCTACTTCAAACAGCGCTTAAAACGGCCAAATAAATATGCCGCAAACAAACGCCTAGTACACAAATTGTATAATAATTAGCACAAAAAGCTAAACGGTCCGACACAGAATATCTCCTTCCCATTCAATTTCCAAAATTTCGTTAAGATTGCTGTAGTTTTGGCGGGGGGATTAGTCGAGAACGGAACCTCGATTTTGATGATTTTTGCCTCGGGTTTTTACACGGAGCTGCAGTTGTCCCTATCGCACTGACATACACGCCGCTCGCAAGCGCGACAGAGATATTGAGTGAAAAAATCCCAAATTTGAAAAAGTGTTCGCGTGGTATTTCCTCTTAATCATCGCAACTCATAACTCCCTCTGCTGGGCACGAGTCTCCTCTCACAATGTGAGGACAGGCCATAGTCCACAACGCTGGCCAAGTGCGGATTGCCTGAACTTGCTCACCTTGCACCTCTGAGAACACACTCCTAGTGCGGGGGCATTATAGGATTCCCTGTGTCATGGGTGGCATGGATAACACAAATAACACATCACTTACGACCATGTCCCGACAACAAACATTTGTAATGTCAACATGGTAATATTTACCATGGCCGGGAATCGAGTCCGGGAACCCTAGCTGTCTTTGCAGGGTCATGGGTCACTAGTTCACTACCGACTAGGCTACAGTGTCGGTAAATTATACGTTTAACGGTCTCCAATTACCTAACTTAATTTAAGAAAAGATAATTTCCAAATGCAATAGGTAATACCTACTGATAAATGCTTACAAACATGTAAGACAGAAAAGGTTTGAAGACAAATTGGTGTTTAGCAAGTGTTAAAGTTGCGAAAAATGTTCGGAGCTCAAACAGACTAGGGGTTTTATGTCCCGTGGGTATCATTTAGAGAAGGTTTGCCTTTGCGGCAACCATGACGGCGGATAGATAATAATGGTTAGACTACATAGGTATAAATGCCTAATTGTTATTTCTGTGCAGCACTAGCTATATTGGTGAGTTAATATAACATATAATAATGCCCTGCTATAAATCTTGGAACTAAAATACATACTAACCTATTATTACCTACACCATATTAACAACTGGTTTTGAATTCTGTTGAATTGGAAAATTGAAAAATTGGAAATTTCTTGAATCAGCATCACCAAAGTAATACGCTAAAGTTCGCGTAGCTGCCTAGTACCTACCTACATATCGCACCCTTAATAATATAATGGCCTAATTCAAAAAATAAGTTTATTGGGAGCTCACGTTTTAAAGATTCTGGACGAGACATTTTAGCTAATTTTTCGTTTAAAATGGCATCTTAAGT
The DNA here is from genome assembly GCA_905404295.2 of Ochlodes sylvanus. Taxonomy (NCBI): domain Eukaryota; kingdom Metazoa; phylum Arthropoda; class Insecta; order Lepidoptera; family Hesperiidae; genus Ochlodes; species Ochlodes sylvanus. The sequence goes on along the minus strand of FR990130.1, from coordinate 9,006,499 downwards.
ATACCTTTTAACTAAGTAAGAAACATTTTATCGAAAAATAAGCTGAAACGAATACAAGATAAAGATCTTGTATTACTACCTTAAGTATAACAATAATAACTTAGGTAAGTTGTAAGTATAATAATATAATGGCCCAATACAAGTCTTCCACCACACACAAAGAATGCGTTAAGTCACAACTCGTTATCGGCAAGTTGTTTGTGAAGCCGCCCGCCGCGGCGCGGCGGCGCGCCGCCGCGCCGCGGCAAGAATTGCAAATTGCGATAATTCTAACTACGCCAATAAATCAGCTACACCCGTTCAACTTTTTTCCTCTAGGGTGCAAGCTCTACCATTGTTGGTGATTGATCGCGCAGTAACCGTACTTAAAACTTTCTTTACTCACGAACACATGCTCCGAAAGAGTTTGGGACACTTCCACCTATTGGGGCATTGACACGTCCTAATAGAAGAATAAGTGTTATTTATTACTTTTAAATTACTCTTGTAACGAGGCTTGTTAAAGATATGTTAAAGAAACAACTTCTTAACTACGATTTATCGTTCTTCAAATGAAAAGAAATAAGAGACATTTGAATACAGAAGTTGCAACCATAACTTATGTGGAATAACTAATAGCAGTAGATAAGCCAAACTGGTCAGCTATAAGACATATTAGACATATACTCGTAAGTACGTTTAAGTAAGAAAAGCAATAAATTAGGCATCGATGACTCCCCTGGGAGCCGACGCTGCAGGCCATGATGTAATGGCGATTTATAGCTCGCGCTAATTGCCCTTAATTTGTATCATCTTCATGGGTCACACAATCGAATATAGAGATATATTCGCCTGAGATGCGAACAATGTGTCGAACGTCGAAGTAGGTTCGAAACAACAAGTTCGAGTCGTGTCAAGTTTGTGTCGTCTGTCGATGTTGTAGTTCCCGGGGAGTCAGTGAAGCATAGAACCGCACTACAACCGATGGCAGCGAGTCTATAATTTGATCCCAACAATAATTAGCAGTACGACAACAGCCAATTTTATGGGACCGCCAACACGCCCAGTTACTAATAATGCAAGTTTCCCGCTACACTATTTCCGCTTCTTGCCTTTCAAAAGTGCTCTCTAATTGCCTATTAGACGGAAAATTAAATACTGACTACAACAGAAATTTAATATGCAGTGAATACTAGAGGTTCTGTCTAGAATTTTAATACTGTTTTGTCGTTATAATTGCCATCTTCCCTTACTGCCATATACCGTGTAGACGAGCCACTTGATTGTACTTATTGCCCATGGAAGCAGTGAATAACATCAAAAGCACCATCGATGCGTTTGATGGCCAAAAAAATTCTGGTGGCACCGACACGTTAACTGAAATATGTAAAAACATTTCACGATCTATTTTAGACGAGGTGGCAGTTAGAGTAGTAATAATACCTACCTACTGTCGGTACAGAAATGCGTAATACAGATTGCAGAGTCCAGCGACATTCAATAGAAGGGACTCTGTCGCCCTAACCTCATATCCTCATCTGTTGTGTATCAGAGTGCACTATGAGCAGAAAAGGTTGGCTTAGACTTAGCTAACCTCTGACTGACTCGATGGATGGAGTCCTTAAGAAGTTATCATTAACTAGCCTTGTTAACATTTCAAACAATAATTACTACTGTTAAAAACAATATTCGCCGACAGTGTTCTCGACTTGAGATTAATAATCGGTTTGATTTAGCCAATGAACATCATAATTAAAATTCTAGAGTACAATCCTGGATACGGAGCGATCGACGTACATAATTATGTAGCATTGTTGATCTGGATTTTTGAAACTGCTTATTATACAAATTTTAAAATTTCACACTAAGTAGATAGTCCTGGTCCTAAAGAATCAGTAGGAGTCAAATGTAAAACTCATTCTGGTTGCTGCTCGAAAAGGCAGCGGGGGATCCGTTTTATTTAAGTGGCAGACTATTTATTATTGTTTTTGGGTTTAAGGACTCTAGGTTATTTTGTGGTTCCATTTGTGTACTTCTATGCAACCTGCATGCGTGAGTACTCATGCTGCTCATGCATGACTGTACAGGCCATGGGAACTATAGAGGCCTATTATACAAATAGTATGTAATAAGGCACTTAAAAATTAGATTACAAATTAAAAAAAATAACTGTTGTTCTTTGAGTAACTATTAAACTTGCCACCTATTGAATAATCACTTTTAGGACACTCTGGGTCTATCAACATAATAATATATCATATTTAAATAACCGTTTGATACCATAAACATCGTAAAAAATGTAGTCAGGTCTCTCTTGCCCTCATGGCCTTTGTATGTATGTATTTACTGACTTAATATGATGGTTATTTTATTTGTGTAATATTGCGTCACTGAATTTAGAAGAATTTAAAGTCGAGCCAATTGTCTAGTTTCCTTCAGGAGCTGCAACGTGTATAAAAAATGCGCTTATTAAAATTTCGGAGTACAATTGAGAGGTTCGGTATGCAGGTATTTACGGCGCGGGTTATTGGGATTGACGGAACTCCCGATCATCTTTGTCGGTGTTTGTTATTTGATTCCATTCATATCTACATTAAAATTCATTGTCCGTTATTACATAATTATATGATTAAATGTTAGGAATGTATTTAATTTTTATAGTAGGTACCGACCTACTATACTACCTATGTACCTATTGTATACTTGATAAAAACGTAAAACAGTAGTTTAAGTTCAGTTACTTAGTTTATGTTTAATGTTTAGGTAGGTACCTACTGGAAATTAACAGCCGATTACCTAGGCTTGTTTATAATGAGAATGCAAAAGTGTTATTGAGGTAGCATATACCTAAGTAGATATAATAAAACTTCAAAATAACGACAGTACCATATTGTTTTATAAGTAAGTATGTAGTCGAAAACCAACATTTCTTTGTAGTCGAAATAAGAACAAAGTATAAAATTATATACAATCATGTTGGTATCAGTTGACAATCAATACAGCATGGTTAAGTTACCCAACAGTCACATTCTCCCCTTTTTAGAACTGGCGAGTGGCAAAATCACGAGTGCGGTCATTACATCCCTCAGTGTCATGCGCACACGCATATTGAGATAACCCACGGTGACGCGTGCGCGCCGCGTGCGGACCCACGGCTGGGCTTTAAATGATAGGTTCAGACACGGATATCAAAAGTGGCAAGAATTAGATTAAAAGTCGACTGCTCGTGACGCAGTAAATATGCTAATTTTATAACTGCGAGATCAGTGAGCAAAGCGACGCTCCTACGATGGGCTTGCCTTTTATTTTGAATGTCATTCAACCTCACTGAAATGTTTATTTATTAATGGATTACTAGGACGTATTTAATACGCACTCGATTAGTCTAATAGCAAGAAAATTATTTTATGTCAGTTTGAGGGGTAAAAACAATCCAGAATTGGACTTTTAAATGCCCCACGTAATAAAAAAAAGGAAAATATTATGCTTTATAATAATAGTACCTAATAAAATAAATCTTATCTTCTTATCATAAAAATAACTATAATTGTAACTGGTTTCATAACGTAGGATTTTTTTTACACCCATTTTTTATGCCAAACAAGAGAAGGAACAACACAATAGGTACCTACTTCTGGTAGAGCATCAAAGCTCTAACTTTTTCAGTCACGAGAAATCCTAGGTTTCACGGAACTTTCACGGAACCCACTTTGGGAAAGCTTGCTATATTTATATCAACGTAGGGCAATAAATTCACTACCTACTTGTAAACATGAAAAGGAGCTCTCTTTTGAATATAGGCACAGTCTTATTAACCTCAATTATTGTTAGCCTGAACTCGATATGCCCTATTATACAAATAAAGACGAGACGACCTACAATGACGGATAATGAATAATGAATAGGACTCATCAAATCAAATAAAATGAGTTAAAATGATATCAAAAACATCCTTAGTTCGTGCCGCCCTTGTTTTTGAACTCCAGAACAGTTGGATCCTGGATTAGGTACATACATATAATATCATAGTTTTGCTAGAGTAATTTAAACACAATAGATATATATGTAATAACATTTATTATTAATAATAATAGGAAATATATTGCTTACCTAGAATGATAACGCATAAACATACAAACGTGTAAAGATATTAAACTTAATATGAAATTTTTATTTATTAGTGTTGACTAAATTATATTTTAGCTGGTATTTTAAAATCCTTATAAAAATATTGCAGACCGTGAACAAACCTAGAGAATATGCCACCAGCCTGCATTGTTTTCGACAATACACTATTTATTGAAGTACACGACGCTATAAACGGCGTCCCCCAATCATTATGGCGGTGTTAATACGAAATCGGGATTACACTCCATTTAGCTTGGCTTTGCTATTGAACCGCAGAATAAATAAAGATTATTCTAACTGGTGGTTAAGTGTCGTGAGAAAGCTCCGGTCATATAAATTTTGCGTCACTGTATTGTTGTGTGCTTGTCAAGCTTTGTGGGTGGATGGTGTGGATTTGGTGAATAATGTAAGGTTGATTGATAGTTTTGTTTAATATTTTGTATGTTACTACGTTTGTCCGGGCTGATCTCTGAAATGGCTTAACCAACGGCTCACAGGCGAACGAAGTCACACGCACAGCTAGTTTTAAATAAAAACACTATAGGTATGTAATTTATATAATTATACATGAAGGTAAAATTGAAATTACACATACTGAAAGCGTCCAATAATTTTCACAGCAACATCCGTTGAAGCTGTGACCTAAACACGTTTTACACAACGAAAATTGAATATAACTTACAATAAAATTGATACTAAAAACAAGGACTGGAATAACTTGTCTGCGACGGTCCCGGTCGATTATAACGCGGGTGCCTTTAAGTCAAGAGTGAATAGGTTTTTTCTAAGTCAACGCGTTTACGTTTACCACCTAAGCGCTACGTCACCACTTACTATTAGGTGGGATCGTAGTCAAGCGGTAACTTAAAGGTATTCAGTAAAAAAAAAAAAAACTTCATAAATTTTACTAAGATTTATTATTTACTTTACTTTTTAGTTACCTCTTTAATTAATCTCGCAAAAAGGTTAACGAGATGAATTTAATTACGCTAACAACATCGTCATATTAATTACAAGGTAAGTAAGAATGAATATAAAATGAGAGTAATTTTTCTTGTTCTATTTTTAATGAAATGACAGAAGTACTTGAATGTAGGTAAATGGTTGTACGTAGACGTTGTTATTAGCAGAGACCATAGACATATATCACATATCACTGTTCGTTTATTATTCGTAAGCTATGGGTAGCTAAGAGAAATTCGGCACCAAGGTGTAATTATATTAATAAAATAAAACCAATTTGAATGCGATTTTGACATTTATTTTAATCAGTTAACGCATAAAAAAAATTATTCCGCGGCGGAGTCAGGGTGGGTTTAAATATTTCCTAAAATAATTTCGCAAGTGCGCATTCACGTCGGAATTTAATGAGCAGACCTAGATGAATGCAAAACATTAAGGATTCTAGTCTGTGATCTCTTTACTACGGGACATTAATCTTAGATCGCACTTATCATTTAATTAGATCCGTGTCGAGCGCCCTTGCGGCTTCAATTTTATTTTATAACGTCATACACACGTCCCCGTTTCTCCCTCGCTAACTATGGTATTTAATTTTGTGACATACAACGTTCATTAAACTATGGAGTTAAGGTGCAAAATGCCCTGCACGTCTGATTGTGTGACGGAAAATTGCAGAGCGACTACCCTACTGTTACAATGCCCTTCTACTCGCTCGGCCAGTCGCTACGGCAAATTACTAGGGTTGTCAACGAAAAGTATGATACAATTAAATCACAGTTGAAACGCTTATATAGCTGGGTGGCTTGCGTCGATCATAAGTGATCGACCGAATAAGCAACAGTGGGCGCGGTCAATAATTGGATGGGTGACCTAGTACTGCTACTGGCAAATTTCTTGTGCGCTTCAAAGCTTCGGAGGGCACGTAAGGTGGTCGGTCCTGGTTGTTATTATTAGGTAGCATTCGGTGACAGACACGTAGGTTGGTAACTAAATACTCCACCACTAAACAATCCGCACTGGAGTAGCATGGTGGAGAATGTACCTATGTTCCTATTCCTTCTCCGTTATGAGGAGAGACCCGTGATCTGTAGCGGTCTGTTAACGGGTGAAGCCATCAGGTTATAGAATAAAATACATTATAATGATTAATGCCATGCTGCCATGATGCCATAATATAATGATTAATCAATGCCAACTGAATGAAAATATTTAGGTTATTATTCTTTTTAAAAACTTTACTTTAGTTAAAGTTTAGAAAAAAAATCGTAGTATTTTTAAAATATAAAAGCGCGTAACATTGGCAACCCTACAGATATCCCGGAATGCATTTTACGTCTTGCCCCTTCCCGCCGGATATTAAGCCCCAAACTTAATCATGTCCCTCTTCTCTTACAATATTGAACAGCAAAAGGATTTTTTACGGTACTCATTACACACCGTTAAATTCCCACGAATTTGAACTTTTTTATGGGACCATTTTATTATTTTCACAATTAGTTTCGTGGTAATACGTTCACGCTGCATAATTTCTTCGTCATTGAGAAAGGCCGGAGACCCGTCCTAGAAACCTATTTATGTAATTGAATCAGTGAACACATTATGCCTTTGAAAGCATTCGCATCACAAAAGATGCGTAATTATTTATCTATCAAGTATATTTTAGTCTATTCACGTCCTTGATGCATTATGATATTTAATTAATGCGTCGTCTGTTACCCTTTTTGCATATACATAATTAAATAAGATACAATTTGGGGTCCGAAATATCGATCTACCTTTTAGCCGCACAACGAAGTATGCCATCTAGCAACCTTAGCTGTCAATATCAGCAGTTATAGAAATGTATTGTTACTCGGGGACTAGACGATCTTATTGCACTTATTGCACTTGCACGTATTGCACAATATTACGAATGGCTTAATATTTTTGAGCATCTAGGGTCAGAATTGAAGAATGCGCAATGATTGAATAAAAGTTTGAGCGAGTTTAATTTTTATTGCACCTTTTATTACATTGCATAGGGTTAGATTTAGATTTATTGGCACTGCGCAATATTTTTTAGTTTGCATTTAGCTTTGACGAGGACTTTGAGAGGCACGCGCGGAAAAATGGCGAAGACCTCAAACAAAATTAAAAGAGGATAATTCATCGTTGAACGCATTAACCTATGTATATAGATACTTTTCTTTTTAACACGATAGGTGCAGAAAAATCGGATATACTGCACGGACATATTGCACGGAATGTGGTCACATGAAAACGCGTGACGCGTAAAATAGACTATAGTTATTGAAGGATATGTAGGTAGGTGCGTGTAAGAATACACACTACCACGGTAATAGTATCTATTATAAATTACGGTGACACTAATAACAATACTCTTAATCAACTTATTATAATATCTCTTTCACGCAGTAAAACCATTACGTTTGGCTGCCCTTAACCTACATAAAATAATCCTTGTTCGGTTTTTTTAATTTTAGTTATTTTGTTCTATTTGTCGATCCAAAACATGCCAACATCAAATATTATGTTGTATTTATCTATCACTGCTGATTATTGTATGATTTATTTGTTAATTTATTTTTATATTCAAAATCCTTAAATCGATACATTACAAAATTACAATTCACCCAGCTAAGTCGCGACTCCTAAAACTTTATTATAAAGAGAAATATTTTACAGGTAAAGAACGTAATGAAAAAGTAATCTTCATTAGCGTCATCCTGGGTTCTTGTTTGGTGGAAAGTGGAAACATCTGACGCGCGGGAAAAATGAACGTTGTGAAAAAGAAGAATTTAAAGTGTATTTAAATTTGCATCAGCGGTGGTCGTGATGCAGATGAGTGACGTCACGTGTAGCTTCCCCCTGCCGCCTAATTGGCACCCCCATGCCGAGCTGTGCAACGTTTTTTGCTATGTACTCAGTTTCATCAATAATACTAATGACAGCGTTTAAACAAATAAAGCTTTAGGGTCAATTAGCACGTCATGAGTGACGCGCTAAAAGGTCACCGCTGTCGAACAGTGAAGTCATCACCTGATCGTAAATGATCTTCGTCGCCCATGAACATTAGCAATACCAGGGGCATCACCAATGTGTTGTCGACCAAGAAGGAAGCAATGGCCCCCTTCTTGAATGACCCCATGTCAAACTGGCTGTTAACTGGCTCTTCATCCATCATCACCATCACTTCTATAGTTAACCACAATTCTTCTCCGTATCTATAATTCTAAAGAACATTTTTAGGAGTGGAACTTTTTTAGGAATGGAACTTGTTAAAAGATTGTTCTTAGAGCCTATTTATGTAGTAACGTTTACACACAGTAACCTCGACATAGAAGGAAAAGCGGAGTCCATTAGACGTGAGGGCGAACCAGCAAAGCTGTATTATTTGTCAACGCGGTCGGAGGCTTACGACACACAATCTTAAAATCAATTTTCATTTATTCGCAGATTATCCGCTGCGCACTAGTAACAGGCTACGCGTAGAGTTATAAAACTACAAGACATTCCTTTCTATTTATTGAGGTGCAAGAAGCAAAAGGTGCAGTCGATTTGAAATTGGATATTACTGCAACGTATGGAAGTTGCTGCTTCTCCAGTTCTAATACTCTTCTTCCTTATCTCTTTTTTGGCCAGCGGTGATCATTGTGTGGCGCCTTTGGTGTTATCGATGTTCATGTGTAGCGTATATCCTCTTACTATTTTGTTTTTCGGCCATTTACAGTATAAAATCCTCATACTGTGCAGATATTGAAAAGTTGCTATCCTCCGATGTAACGGAAATTTTAAGCAGATAAATAATTTATAAAGATAAGTAAGTTGTGACCTGACTTCGCATTTTACAATGAGGTATTTACATATTGCGGTAACATGGGTATGGGTATCCTAAGGTAAGAAAATTTGTTTCCAATATTTTTTTCGCCGTATTTTTCGAGACAGCACGTAATGATGAACGCTGTACCTAATGATGGCGTAATTTGCCTTTTAAAAAGCGCTTCCACGAAAACGATGAAAACTATTTGGAAAAATAAAGTAAACTTCCTTTTGTTGTAAGCTCTATGTAAACGTATGGCCAGAACGCCGGCGAATTCTCTCGGGCGGCGCGGCCGTCGAAATCTTTACAAATGTGCGCCGTTATCGTGCCGCCCGATTGACCGGCAGGCGACCGTACATTTCTCAGCCTGAAAAATAACGGATTTATTTAATTTTATGGCCACGCCACGTGCTGAATGGCCGATTGGAGCCAGAAGGGACAACACGTTCCGTTTTTTCTGATTTGATTGTATTTAGTTTTTGCGATATTATGAAATTGGCTGTTTACTACTTACAGGGTTTATTTGGGGCTAAGAGGTTTAATTAGGTAAAATATGGGATGTTCAATCGAAGGCTTAACTCGACTGCTTTGTTAATGTAATTAGAATTTCTAAAGTTTCTTTCATGTTATATTATGTTTTGATCATGAAGAGGCTATCTGAGTTAGAGAGGCTATTTGCTGTTGAAAAGGATATTTGGTACTAAAGAGGCACGTAGGTATGCAACGTGTAACTTTAGTTAATCACAATATGTATTAGGTATAGATTTTGTAAAAATCCTGTGACTTTTTAAACAAATAAACGCTAATCCACGCATTCAGTGGATCGCGGGTGGTATCGACAACACAAATAACACAACACCCATATACAAAACAACAAATATTAAAGAAGAATAAGAATACAACATACGTAAATACATACATATATACATACATACATACATACATACATACATACATACATACATACATACATACATAAGAAAACAAATATATATTATTATAAATATCTGCCCGATTGGGAATCGTACCCGGGACCCCTCGCTTCGCAAGTTCACTAGCAAGTAGGCTGGCTACAGGGTCATCTTTTTAAACGTATATTTATTATTATTTTGTAAGTACATAACAGTAACAGTCCCTGTTCCAGTCCACATACTTATTAACAAACTAACCAGCTAATGTTCTAACACCGTCACCTAAACGGACTAACCATCCTAGTCCCCATTTGAGTCTTGTTCTAGGTCGGTCACAGTTGTCGTGGGCGGCGGCGGAGGGGTGGTGCTGCAGGCTCGTTTGCTTCCTTTAATATCAATAAAAAAATGTTTTAGCGTAACGTTACGGTTACTAGTTATCACAGCTAATTTGTGCATTAGTTGTTCAATGCCCCTATCTCTATCATGTTTACATTTCCCATGGCCCCACGGGTTCACGGTGCATCTTTAGGGTAACCGATCTCATTACTTTAATCCCACCAGATAATTTTTAGATTTGTTACAGCTGAAGTTTCATTTAACTTCGACAAAATAAGTAGATACCTCATCAACATCATAAATTTTTTCGTCGCTCCATCAGGGCTGTTAAGAATAGGAATTGAATTGTCGTAGTAACACTGTTTATTAGATATTTATAGCAATGACTTGATTTCACTTTCAAGCTGATCTTGGTAAAGATTTGAATAAAATTGTTGTTTGGCCTTAAAGTGACTCAAATGTCGTATAATTTACAATTAATGAATATAGAGAGAATACATTATAAATAGTTTATGATATTACTCGATACTGATCGTGACTGATGATGTGTGTGTAAAAAATGTTTTTACCGGATTACTTTATTATTTTTCCTTAACCTTAGTATACCTTAAAAGTGTTACGGCACTGTCGTTTCTTTAGCTTCATATAACTAGGAGATTATTTATTTCAATATTGTGATTTTAGTGATTGCTTTATGAGTGATTTTAGAAATAACTACGTTATTTTTCAATTGTATTACGCGTAGCTCTTTGATTGTTCCGGGCCAATTGCTATAATTTTCTATTGTTATGGAAAGGCAAGGTCAGTAAAAATTATTGTGGCGTAAAATTGTTTAAATGTTTCGAAAGGGTGAAAAAACTTTCGATTAAATTTATAATAGATACAATTTTTATGGGAAAATTAGTAAATTATGTCCGTACACATTTAATAGACATAAATTATTTAAACCAAATTAAAAATAACACTAGGCGTTCTACCTTTCAAAGGACAATCAATCCACGGTTGGCTACAACAGTAATGTTCAGTAATGATGCACTACACTCATATATGTATCTATAAAAAAATCAATTGCTGTTCATCAATGACTGGACTGATTTGGCTAATTTTGGTTTTGAATTATTTGTGGAGGTCCAGGGAAGGTTTAAAAGAAGAGTAAATATGAAAATTCAGTTTTTTTTTTAGTTCTGAGGCGGTACGAAGTTTGCTCGGTAATAAATAACGCTACACACTCATAGCCCACACTAGGATTCCCTGTGTCGCAGGTGCCATGGGATAACACACATAACCACACACAATTCCAGACCCAGTATAGAAATTTCAACTCATCAATTATCATCATCAAATTTTGTCTCACTGGAAATCGAACCCAGTATCCTTCAAACGGCGCGTCCGGGTGGTAACCATTGCGCCATACAGGTAGTCATTGTAGATTACCTCAGTTAATCAAGTTACGTTATAAGCGTCGGGAAAAACATACTTGAACATAGAATATTTAGTAGAGATACCTAACTCTATTGGTCCTACGTTCAATGCCGAAAAAAGTCTTATAACTGTCGATTACTTAAACTTGATTGTATTGTTAGTGGCCACTGACATCTCTCTTCATGGCTGACGTTGATCGGTACTCGAGACGTGAAAACACGGTTTTTGTCGTAGTGCAAACACTCAAATTAGAATACTTCTTACTTTATTTTAACGGTATAAACGATTTATTTATTCTTGATCTTATTTTTATAGCCTCATTTTTAAATCGTGTTTCAGGTTTTTCCATAATAATCAACGGCATGCAACTAAATTCTCAAGCCTTGCGCAACTCTATGTTATAATTTGATAAATTTTGAGTAGGTATTCCAAATAGCCGTGTCCCTTAAGATAATTAAAGCAGCGAATTAAAATCAGCTTAATTCTCTGGCGGAGGCGTGTTGTTTAAATAAGTTGACTAAACAGAATTCAAATAGGTAGAAGACGAACTTTACGGGCAAAATCGTTTTGTATGCCATCGTTATCCTACGAGTATTACAATTGCCACTTCAAAATTTGGCTTAAAAGTAATATTTAATGTAATATTTTTTCTCTCTTCTCTGGCATCCAGTGAAGTAATGTAATGTGAAGTACCATTACGCAAGTAGAAGAATTATAGCAGGTAAACATAGTATACTCAAACTATTTGTATTTTTATAACTAAGGATTCAGGCGTCTTGGTTATTATTTGTAAAATCACTGAAATTGTGTTAAAAAGAGCAGACCCAGACAAAATACATAATATAACAAAATAAATAATATCTTAGTCAAGTATTACCTACTATCTATGATAAATATTAATATTTCGAATTATTTAATTAGGTATATCGAAAATTTATAACTATTTAATAATAATGATAGTATTGTCTATTTTTACTATTCCGTTACTACTGTTTACTAATTACGTACTATAATATTGTATCCAAGTGTTACCAGTAACTATAACACACAATAATCTTAATTCAGTTACCCAATGACTCGATCCAAGACTAATCGAGAGCTTAGTGGCCGCGGGCATGCCGCTACTATCATCAGTTTACTACACAATGGCCGCCAACAATAGCCGTAATGGTGTACAATGGTAGCCGTTTACCCCTCGATACCAGCTCAATGGTCAGATCGATCCCTTACCCGAAAAACCCAAGGAAACAACCGATAACAGTGATTAATTGGTTTAAGTCGAATTCAATGAAAGTGTCGGAGCGCTAAGCCGGTTTTTTACGCTCCTAGTCCGGATAAGTTACCGTGATTCCTTTAAAATTGTTGAATATTTCGGCGAGCTCCTTTATAAATGTCGGCTATCTACTGAATGAGTTGTAATATCACAAGCTTTTATTTAACTTGCCGTGTTAGTTAGTGTGTGTCAAATCTTGCAAGCTAAACTTAACCCACTTTTTGTGTCCGATTGAGGTGAAATTTGGTATTCCTCTTTAGTATAGCAGTTTAGATTACAATGCAATTTTATGACAAGCATGACCTAATACATACTATGCTCAGGATTGGCTCCAGACAGAATTGCTCACCGGTTAACAGCACAGTGACAATATTTATTGCTTTGCATTTAAACTTTATAGAATTACCTATAAAAATAGTGTTTTTAGTTTTTTTTATTTACTATTAAGGTTAAAAAAAACGAAATCCACCAATCGCATCTTGTTACCGAACAATGAATCGACAAATGTAATCTAAGTGGTAAAATTTAATGAGAATGAAGCTTATCATTACTATTATTGAACTTAAAGTTTCACGGGTCCTAGATGTAAGTAGACCCGGTCATTTGGAAGGCGTGCGTGGGGCCTCTACGTGTTGGACCTGTGTCAACACGTAGAGGCCTTTGACACATTTGGATGTTGTGCATGTATGGTACAGAAGGCGGATTCTATCCTCCATTCGCCATTTAAATAAAAAAAGGTTTCCGTTTATCTTGGACTATCATAATTTATGTAATCAAAGTCTGGTCATAGATATCAGTTGTTAAACCTCATCGGAGACATTCGGATAGCATATGAATGACCAATTACGTTGACCTGTAATCTCGTCTAGCAATAGGTATTGGTGCAGTGAGCTCCAAGCCGGGCGGAAGGCGCCGGAGCGTTCACATGTGATGGATCACGTTAGGACTGTGCCGCTGTGCGAGAGGATTTTAATGACCATCTCCGACCCAGTAGGTTTGTAGTGCCTAGTTGAACTTCAGTATCATGATATAGATGCACATATCACAAAAAGTAGCTCAATATCTCAATATCGACACAGTAATGTTATGTAATGTCCTGTATCATACATTGCGTAAAAACATTTATTATAATATACTAGATGACCCAGCGAACGTTGTTCCGCCATCTATATTAAGTATGTACTTATAGTGAATGATTAAAGCGCGATTTAAATTTGAGTAGGGCAGTGAAAGTTTGGGATTATGTGTATTTTTTAAGCCACACCATAAAAAAATAACCAAAAAAAATTGTCCAAACAAGTAAAAAAATATTTTTTTGCGGTAAGTGTTAAGGGTAACACTTAGGGGTATAAAAAATAGATAGTAGCCGATAAGACCTACTGAATATGCAAATAAAATTTTATAACAATCGGTCAAGCCGTTTCGGAGGAGTATGGTAACTAACATTGTGACACGAGAATTTTATATATAACAGATGTACAATTGTACATTGTTAGTTTATTTTTGTTAAGTAAACATAATTAACTAATTTCAATACATCGACGTTCCTTGAATTCATAATCAGATTCACATCCCATCAGCCGGCTATTCCAAACGAGTAGCGACAAAATGGCGTTGAAACCCGTAATTTGTGACCGATCATGTTTCGAGTTACACGGCAATAAATTAAGGGAGTATGGAGAATAATTCTGTTTTAATGTAGGCCGTGCGTGCTTAGTGATGTACCATTGATTTATCGATGCAGCCCGTGATGTACAACGTATCTATGTTTTACATACGCGTATGGCTTTAACAAGGTTCGATTGACGTGTACCCTTCACTCGTAACAGATTAATGAGTCGCGGTGGTGGGGCCGTTATATACATACATATGATTAATATTGACTCTGTGTTTAATGAAATAAATCATAAATAATTAAATTATAATTGTGCCCTTTTTAGGGTAAGTAAATCAACTCCAATTAAGTGTAAAGTAATTACTTTTAGACCACCCAATGATTAAAAAGCATTTAATAATTCGTTTCACTCAATCGAAAGAACTATAATATCTTTTCGAGATGGTATAACATATTTTTTAAAGTACATTACATGTAGAGATGTATTTAACCTAACACATAACACATTACACCTAACAATTTATTTATCTAACCTAACACATTTTTTTAAATCATTGACACCTCAACCGTGTGTAGGTACCTATACAACGAAAAACTTAAGACCATATAGTTTTCTCTACTATTTAACACTGCATGAATACACTGAATACACGTGAGTGTATGTAAATTAAGAAAAAAAACATGATTCAAATTAATTTATGAGCAAATTTGTCTAAACGCTTTGGAAGTTCTAAGGCTTGTACCATGGTGAAAGATGTAATGCATACAAAAGTTTCTAGTTTCTAGATGTTTCAATTTGTATTAAAAGTCTTTTTACGGTTTCAATAAATGTTTCGAAAACAGAAGATATCAGACCACCTAATGGTGGGTGATCACTGCCGCCCACAGACATTCGGAACATGAAAAGTACCGGCGACGCGATGGCAGCAAACGAAGCGGGTGTCCGCTTCTTACCAATCTGATAGTCAATTGACGTTCCCATAAAATAAAGTAAACATGAACTAATATTACCCATGCTTTTTAATTATTCCAACTGCTGTATTCGGATCTCTAAAAGGAAAAGGGTTAAAGACATAGAAGGTTAAGTATATATAGGGTAGAATATTAAGTATCTAATGTTACAAAAAGCCTCTTACTGCATTCTCGTTAGTCGACAATATAACTGGAATAATAATAAATGCTCAGAATATTAATAAGTATGAAACTTATAATTTGAACAGTCGAATAAATTGTACAACACCCTTTTTAGAGGCTTCATTCGTCCATGCAAGGTTGTGTGAGTAAATTGTTATTTAAATAAAAAATGTCATTCGCTTTATTAACTGCACTGTAATTATTTTTGAGAGAAATTGAAATATTTACAATTTCAGGAATTTGCAAAGAATTGGCTATCCTTTATTTACATTCTTTTATAATGACACTTAGTAACTTTTTGTCAGGGAACTACTAAAGACAAAATGTAAGTACAATAACTTTTTTTCTTTATGACATTAGTGGTTATTAATTAATTACGATGACGGACCAACTTATTAATTATTTATAATAAATAACTATTCATACACAGAACGATACTGCCTAATCTCAAATGACAATAAGTAAATATCCATAATAATATAATTTATTGCATTTTGTAAATTAAGGATAGCGTGGGTAGTCTAGGTTTACCCCTCGCCTGTGATCACTGAACACGAAGCCGTGAAATACGTGTCAGCAACTAGTTTATCAATGATGTATAACCCGCAACGCAATACTGTTCACAATTACATAAATTAAATACGGGTTTCTTGCTGACTATGTCGAAGGGACTTTGTATTTCCAAAGAGGGATCGAGCCGACATTTAAAACTGGTAATAAAAACCACTTATCTAATTTAAATGTTAACATGCACATGCACATGCATCAATTTAAAAAGAATAAAATAAGCACTGTGTTTTTTGACATTATAAGGTGTGCTTACCTTACGATAAAAAATTTTATTACACATTTTAAATGGTCAATAAATACCTGATCAAGGATATAAACATTCCAAACTAAAATGGACGCATAAATTATTTAAGACCCTTTATGTTCACATTAACCTGAATGCCTTAATTTAAACATTGTTGTTTAACGATGTTTATTCAAAAATCGTAAATTTTTTGGTAAAAACCCTTTCAAAACTACATTTCAACCGTATATTATCTTTGCTGTGGACTTTAATCCAATAACGATGAATAACACTCACAGCACAGCGCATAAAATAGTTAAAAAGCAATCGTCCGGTAATAATTTGATTCAGTATCGTTTTTATTTAGGCCTAAATGCAATACCGCACAATCTGCCCACTTACGGCGTTAAGCGTCGACTCAGGAGCGAACGGTCGTAAGCGACGAGCACAAGTTAGTGCGAAAAGCTCCGCAATGGTAGAGCTTTCATACAGGAAAAGGAAGGACTTCACTCCCCGCCTAGACCAGCGTGGCTGCCTCCTGCTCATTCGCTTCCCAGCGGTGGCAGCGAACGCACGTCTGCGTCTTTCGCGCGTCGCTCACCAAAATACGATCGCGAAAAAACTTTTAAGTGACGTGACGAACGGTTTCCGGGCGCATCTGAAACATGAACACGATTGCGTTGTGCAGTGATTTTTCCTAAACGTGCAAAGAGACTGATAATCTCCGACAGTGTTCTGAAGAGGCTAATTACGAGCTAGGCTAATTGGCGGGGCCGGCGTTTCATGAAGGTGAGCCGACTTTTATTTCCGTTCGGCAATCCCTCTAATTGCGTCAATTAGTGTAATGCGGCGACAGCTTTGAAGAGTCCGCTTAATGATCTCCACTGCGTAGCTGTTAGTCTTTGAAAAACCATAAAAAATAACAGGAGGTTCCAGGAAAGCTCTCGTGAATGCAAAATAATTGGCTGTATAATTTGCATTACGATTTATTCATAGCAAGAATGAAATGAGAATGTTATGAGGTAATTTAATAACTGTATATTTATTTTATTGCACTATTTATTTTTAAGCGATATTGCGAAAGCAATAAATAATTAATGAATAAACGAGTATACATTTATATTTTTTATATTTAATACCGCATCATTTTTTTATTAATATCGAATTACTTTATATTTTACTTAAGGCAAAACATATTATTTGTTTTTACCTCTAGAATATTTAATAAAAAAATAAAAAAGTAATAAAAAACACATCGCACTAAAATGTTAAGCAGTTAAAAAATATTTACACTCGAAAATTACTTGAAAGTGATAATTAAATACATTTTGTAAAGTTACGATTTTAAATAATAGGTACTACAGAGTTTAATTGAATTACATACTTGTGATATTCAATTAATATAATATTTAATTTTAGTAACTATAAAGTGTTGTTGTCAATGTACCTTTAAATAATGTTCGCCATAATATAATGTAATATAATTTATTATGAATGGTCACATTGACATGATTCATTAGCGAATTTGTACCAAACTCGTATAGATTCTGATAATGTTTCCGGTTAGTTAGTTATTGTTTGTTACACATTTCCGAATAACTGATACTTTGAAAAGAATTTCTGATATAGTGTTTGCACAGTTATAAACATTTTTTAGATATCGTTCTTGAGTAAAATAAAAATACAATCTATTGTATTTATTTTTAAATCACAATAGATGTTGTAGGTTAACCTTACAACCTTACGTACAAAACAGACTTCAAAATAATGCAAATTTAAGATTTAAGTACAGTCGAATTGGGAACCTCCTTCTTTTTTGAAGTCGGTTAAAAATAGAAAAATTGCATAAGAAACCTTTTTTTTAAATAACTTTTTAACTACTTACCTACATAATTATTTTGTGACAAAATTTAACTTCACTGATTCGGCATAAACTTTTTTTTGTACCTTTGGTTGTACAGTAGTAGTCAAGCAATAACGTATAAAAGGTAAAAGAAAGTTTTACCGCCATTTTACAGCGATGTTCCAAGATTAAATAAAATAATTCCGATAAAGGGAATAATTAGTTATCTACATACTCGTACAGTAAACGTACAAAAAGAATTCGATGAGGAATATAGATAAGACAGTGTAATTAATTCATGTAATAATAAGAATATGATTCTAGATTTATATTGAATTTATTTAATTCCGCGAATAATTTATAATCATGACATGCGTATTTAATAGATTCTAAAACTTTAATCTAAAGCCTTGAACTCGCACTTACCATATTTCTTAAAATACGTTGTGATCGGAATAAATATAAGTAATACTAATATAATTACTTTATTTTGAAACACAATCTTCTTACTACCTACGTCATCTGATATAATTGGCGATGTTGTTGTTTTAATACGTAAGCGGGGGTTTTATATAGAACAGACTCTCGTACCTACGTATTTATTATGATTAAGTTAATAATATATTTATTTTATGTCAAGTAATAAAAATATTACATAATGTTATTCTAAAATTCTACTTTTTTTGTTTTGCTTGTGAAACGCAATACCTGATTCGTTCACAAATATGCGATATAATTTATGCGAATTATTGCAACTAAATCCAAGAATCCGTTGTGCCGGTAAAATTAGGGCAATTTCGAGGAGTCCTACGCTCAGAGCTTTGAGCAAAAGCACTGATGGATGGATACAACGATAATTAAAAAAAAAAGTTGCAGAAAACAGAACTTACTACTACATTACATTACAACTAGTTACTATTTTAATCTTTTAATATTACCTTTCTTAGTTTTAAAATTCATAGCAGTGCACAATTTCTCTGACTCCCAATTTATCACATTTTGTGATAATTACCATCATCTCATCTACGACCTAACAGAGATGAGCAAATTCGCCAAAATCCCTAATAATGAAACGTTTATTTCACTGTATTATAAGATAAAAAACGAAACATACAGAAACGGTAATCTGATTCAGACATATACTTTTTGTCTAAAAAATGAGTAGAGCTTTCGTACTACGGACGACATGGTTGTCCCAAAAGCCAATTAGAATCCCGTATCCGGCTTGTTTATTCTCTAATTAGCAAGTGGCTCATTAGAGCTACATCACTAGACCAGAGAGCAGAGTGTAGCAATGCTTCATTCGTTTTAATTATAAACACTGTTTCTTGTGTTCTTATAATTACCGAACACAATTAAGGGACAACATTTTATTGCTTATTTTGTGCATAATGAATGTTTATAAGATGAACTTTTATGTGCGCCAGATACAGGGACTTTTAGTTTTAATTAACTGATAGATATTATATCGAGATATACAAAACATAATGTAAAATTTAGCACTTTGTTGATAATTTTTTGAACATACTTTTATAAAAAGGCCTATAATTTAAAAATAATTGGATGTAAAACGTGTTTAATTATAGATCTGTTGTTATACGTAGTGTGGCCGTAAAATATATTTTTCTACTCAATCTTACCTACATGTTTAATACCTAATAATAAATCTGTAGCTGGTAATTTTTAATGTAGGTAGGCTTTGTTATTGATATAGATTTCAATTTTTTTATATATTTCTGTATGTCTGGCTGTGCAAACATCCACCACTTAACAGATTTGGATGAATCTTGGATATTTATCTCGGTTACTTTTCATCCCAGGAAACGTATCTGTCCCATCGGGACTACAAAAAAGGAACTGTTAATGTTCTGTCAACAGGTAATTATTAATATTTTGTGTCCGCATTTGTGCAAATATTCCAATAAATTAATATTTAAATAATCTTCATTTATTCATCAAAAATCGATATAATGAGAAAATATGTTGCCTAATAAAATTGAATTGCAGTTATTTCGGACCTACTAAGTAAAATAGGCTTTAGGCTTAGGAGTCAACTAATTTTTGTCTATTTGTATTATTAATGCAATAAAAAATCAGCAAATTAAACTGTTATTACCCACTCCTGATCACCCCAATTAAGTATTATAGTCATTAAAGTGGGATGGTTAGGTTAATAACACTTGTCGATATACTGTGGATTCAATTCAAGAATTCATGGCTTTCGGAGGCTGGATGGATTCCGGAGATTTAACAATAAATACTTAACCAGAACAATATATTTTTATAATTGCACCTGATAGTAACGTCAATATGATGGATGTGGTTAGGATGGATATAATATCACATTCACTAGCAAAATACACGGATAACCAATATTAATTTAACCAATTAATAAAGTTGCTTTAATTAACGGCCTGTTAGAATAAATTTATCAGCGCACACTGCTCTGCTGATGGCCGCTCTCTAATGATTATTTTATTAAATTGATGGTGTAATCAATTGTATGAGCAATTTACTTACTCGTAAAACATGTGGAATTCAGTTTATTAGGCTATTGGCAGATACGATGGATATAAGTACGGCATATGTAAGCATTTTTGGCTATATTGGAGCGGCCCAGAAATCATAGAAGTAGAATAAAAAAAACCAGTTGCATAACTGTAATAGTGAACGCTATATGAATACCAAAATTTGAATTTGTATTAGAAAGAAGCAAAGAAACACAATACAGAAAGAGAAAGACAAAAAAATATTGACCATTTACAATAAGGTGGTCTGCTCGTTTGTCTAATATTAATATAAAAAGTATATGACGACTCCGTAGCCTGGTTGGTAGTGCCCTGCCTGCGAAGCGAGGGGTCCCGGGTTCGATTCCCGGCCGGGGCAGTTGTTTATGTGACAGATAATCGTTTGTTCTCGGGTCATGGGTGTTAGTGATGTGTTATTTGTGTTGTCCATGCCGCCCGCGACAAGGGAATCCTAGTGCGGGGGGATGAGTGTGTTAGCTTTTATTTATTTATTTAGATAAATTTAACGTTTTGTTGATAAATTAGACTATTTTCTATCTATCTACATCATCATCTACATCTAGTAGATGTACTTAATGGAAATTGGGAATCTTGTTTAATGTAGGCGTGTTTGTGACTTACCCTACTAAGTTAATATTACTTACTAATTTCAAAATTTATGGCTGGGGTAGGGCAAGTGACTAAAACATTTTTATGGGATTTACGTATTGTCATCTAAAATGTCAGATCAATAAAAGGGATTTGGTATCTAAGTATACTTGTAAACTTGTACCTGTAGTATGATTGTAAACACGAGAAAAATAGAGATAGGAACAAATTCCGGTCTCCGTTACGTGACCATTTTAATAGACAATATAGAAGCTTTTATCATTTGTGTCATTTCAAAATATAGGTAATTATAATAAATACTGAAATAATTTCCTGCCAACTAAACAAGTTATTTGCATTAGCTTCTAAATTTGGGGCAACCCTATTGTCGAAGGTCGATACCTGGTACCTAATTAGGTTGCTGCGAACCTTGTTTTTCAGCAGCGGCGGTGAAGCTTCCTCCTGTTCCTAATTTAATTACTAGTTTCCACCACCGAGTCAGCCACCTTCGTATTTTAACATTTACCTACCTTACAACAGTATATTTATTTTCTATTTTGCAAAGAATTCTAAATACAGACAATACAGTCCACCTAAAAACAACATATCAATGTAATAGATGACAATAGGCGCTTATCGCTAAAAGCGATCTCTTCCAGACAACCAAGAACACATTTGTTTTATATTTATTATTTAACTTAACTTTAAAGAATAAGAGTTCAGGTGTTCATATTTCAACTTAATGAATAAGCATCATGTAAATTATGCATAGATATCGAAGTAATTTAGAAAGAATTTAAATCAGTGCTAAAAATTATGTGTTATAAGGTTTTTTTGTTAAATGTACGGAACCTTGATATACTATGGCACTGATACAACCTAACCTAATTCAAGGATTCTGTTCATTACACAGGCCAGATACTAACTGAATTACAAAAGCGTAAGTACAAAATCGGTTTTACGTTTAATGTATTATACCTACGATGGGTCTGATTATTATACAAATAATTTAATAGATAATATAACCAATCCTTACTAAGCAACATTGCCTAACACAAAGAACAGGTCCAACTAATACTAAAACTAATAATAATTATAATAATTGAAGTCAATTTAAGTTTTGCATACTAGTAATAAATTAAACTGCATAAACAATTTTTAATTAATTTGTTTACCAAGAATGAGTCTTCTATCGATGCATCATCAGCTTAATTAGTATATATCGAATCGTTGGCATTAATTAAGACGCAATGTAATATGAAATATGCATTGTTTCCGTGGGCGACTGCGATAGCATATTAATTGCTGATGATAACTTAGCACATTTCACACTATACACACTATATACATGCACGTAATTAGAAAGGCTTGCCCTCCACTCAGTGCGTCCTGTGTAGTAAGGCAATGATAACCCCGAGTGGCGTGACTTATGACGCGCACTGTACTCTCAGACAATAACAGCTACGAGTATGACGACTGTCTTGGTTACATAGACGATCCTTTGGCCTAGTTGGTAGTGATTTAGTGAGCGTCCGGAGTTTGATATCCGGATAGACATTTTTTATGTGACTAGCTAAATAGCGAGCCTTGTCTGTTAGTGATATCATTTTTTTTAATAATGGTAAATGGTCACTGTCACCAATGGACATAAGACACACCAAAGGCGATACCTGATGCGTTTGCGTCTTGAAAAGAGAAAAAAGTAAAGAAGTAATTATATTGATGTTATCCGCGATACAGCTGCATACCGAAACCGAGGGTGGAGGTTTCAGGTAGAATATTAATTACTATTTATTATTTATTGTCAATTAGAACGATTAAACATCGCTTACAGTAATTAACACGTGATTATAACAACAACAGAAATATAAAAGTATGTCGTTTAATTAAATCTAGTAAGGGTCAGTTATCCATTCCAATGAGCTGCTGTACTCTCGGTTGTTTCGCCCTAATTTATCTATTAATGCTTATTTAATTAAGTATGGATATTTTTAGGCAGTTTAGAGTGTTATATTCCCCAGCCTATTATTTTGTAGCTTTACGTTTATGAGTGCAGAAAACTCATAAACTTTTACCAAATCCTACATTCCTCCATGCGTGGAATAAACCAAAAAAATGGTACAAGGTTTTTTGTTAACTTTTCCATATAGTACAGATAAGCATGTTGTTTTTACATAGAATATCTATTTACATGCCGACTGGTATTACACCAATTGAATAAAAATACAGATAACAATATTTGATAGCAAAAATACATTAAACTTGCAATCAAACCAGTACTTTTAATTTGTTTACACCGTCAGTATCTCGCTAGTAAGCGAACCATAACATTATTGATTGATAACAGTGTCGTGGATGTGGAAATGAACTGAATTTTCGATCAATTTCAATAACTCCCTAATTGGTCTTACGTTGGCGGCTCGAATGCAAATACTCTGTTATTAGGCAGGTTAATTAAAGAGTTATCGGTTGTAATTAACCCGTTTCGGTACAGTACGTGTGCCCATGGCTCGTACAAACACCACTAATTAAGAAATTCCTCCTTCATTAGCTCAATTAGATTTATTCGCGTCAGAAACTATACATACTCGTTAGAACAAGAATATTACGCCACTTATCTGTTTTGTGGCTACAAAGTGGTTCATGGTCTGGTGCTGAGGACCACCTCTTCTACAATTACTACAATTAATGCCATCAATCTAGTGTGGATTTATTAGTTCAGTTCAGTGCCTTCAAGTCGTAAAAATTCTTATGTCATACCAAACATCCATATCTAACAATAAAAACCAAGATGTACATGCAGGCGTTCAAAGCGCGAAAGGATTTAGGAAATTTCGGCACTAGCGGTCACTCATCCAATTACCGATGGCGTCTGAAGTTGCTTAACTTGGTTAAATAACCAGTGGTAAATACGATTAGCACAAAATGTCTGATAAGATTGTTTCATTGTTGTCGTAAATAATATTAGTAATATTAATTTTAGTCCGAAAAGCTTGGAAGAAAAATTGCAGAAGCATGCTAAGCGAACCAAAATCCCTGATTGACGAAGGAGATTTAATGCCGTATATTTTGTAGATGTAGAAGTAGAATATGTAGTATGTACACTACTAATACAGCGGTAAATACGCCCCTTCTTCGTACTAGCCGGTGGAAATACTGTCGTAAGTCGTGTGGTCGACTGGCAGGAAGGCGCGACCTCAACCGGGTTATCGATAATTAAGAATGAACTCGTTGACGTCCATCATCAATCGCTTTTTACTCGACGCCCAGGGCGAGATAACGCTTATTACGGAGAGTCCTTACAATTTTTGTTATTATCAATATGTGGTCTCGCAGTGGATTTTAATTTGTATTCTTATTCTTGAACACAGCTTTTTTAACATACTTATACACTTATATGTATATACATTTTTCATTGATAAGTCGGTTCTATTCTAAGTCGCAAGACATTTCGTTTTGGATAATCTATTCATTATATAACTATGTTGCGATCAGTTTATTTGCACATACCTATAAAATGCTGCACCTTTTGAGCAGTAGGTAAGAGGATATTACAGAGTATTTTCACTACGAGTACATTTAACACATAGATGATTAATATTATTTAATAAAAGAAAAAAAGACGTTAAGTTAAAAAAATAATAATGTCAAAAAATCATAAAATAAGAAAAATTGTACAAATTCATAAGTAGGGCAGTATGATATTATAATAAAAACTGGCCAAGTGTGAATCACGCAAAGACATATGACATCGACCAATAGCTCTAAAGCTCTAAATTGACAACTAGATGGCGCTAAATATACTTTTGGATTACGCAATTGAATTGAATCATTAGATTAAATCGTAGTGCCCTAGACAAGTCTATTAGTAGCCCATTCATAATTTAAACTATGATGAACAAAAATATTGTAAGATACCTATCGAATCGATAAACATTACTGCTTAAGCAAATCTCGACAGTAATATTTTGAATAATGAATGCAGTTAGGTAGGTATTAATAGTGGATATAGAACGCCGGTAATAATTAGTGTGTAGCTAATTGAATCTCTATTTGCGTAGTCTTAATCACTTTGACGTCAATTATTTACAAGCATCAAATTAATTTATACGCGATAATGAATCATATCAGTATCAGTGTCAATGTAAATATTCGATATATTTTATATTTATTCATTTAAGTATTATCCAATAAATGTTACTGCCATCGCAAAATAAAATACACACCTACACTCTTTTATTTTATGATTAATCATTGTGAAACAAAATCGAGAACGCAACATATTACCAAGTGGCCCCGCCGTCGCTTTTTTATTTCTAACTCTAACCAGCTCCAAGTAAAGCTCTAACCACAATATACTAGTGAAACCGCATCAAAATCAGATAAGCTGTTTCGGAGATTAGCGAATTCACAAAAAACCACACCTACCTACCTAAAAAACCACAGACAAACAGACAATAATTCTAAAAATCATTGGGTTCTATTGCATTAATAAAGTCCCCCAGTAAAAGATTTCTCATATATCTTCTATGTAGAGACAGCGACCAGTTACAGATTTATTATTAGTTAGTATGTAAATGTACAAGAACAACCCACATCCATTATCGTAAAAATATTTATTACAATGTGAGAGACAATAAAAAACAACGTCCTTCCCACTAAATTATCATAATTCTTTTCTTATCTGTATTCGAGTGTTTGTAGAGTGTCACCACTTCAAAAATCAAATAAAAATAGACATGCAAAAATCTCAAAACACATCGAAATGAAAAAAGTTCATCTTCGAAGCTTATCTCTTTACACAAGGAGCGGGACTGAAAGTTAGCTTTTTTATGTCAATAGCCGACACACGAGTCGACGGGGCATCAGATGGTAAGATTGGTAAGTGGCCGTCGCGTCAGTAACACTACGCCAACGCGTTGACGCTGGTCAAAAATAAATTAGGTTACTCGCTAATTATTAGCTTTACTACACGAAACGAAAACCGTAAAGCAGCTCCTATCTGTTGCTGCTGCATCTTCAACAAGAGAGACCAGGTGCCATGTCCTCATCTATTGAAAAAAAGAACTCTCGGGCTCCCAGCCGGAACATGACAAGCTGCTTAGCAGCCTATTTAAGCAAGAGGGTGGTTGATAGCCAGCCGGGCTTCAGCAAGCAATGGCAGTAATTATATTTATTGGTTGTCTTAGCCAATTTATCATTATATTTATACCAATTTAACGGAAGACTACATATAGTGGTGGATTGTTGTCAAGGATTAACTTAGCATCATATAAAAAAAAGGTACACTGTGAGTATAAAAAATCTCCTTGGGAGTTCCTGGCCGCTTGTTTCTCGAAGACCATTCGGCAGTGATTTGTCGAAGCAATGCTGTAGTTTGACGTTCGAAAAATGTTTGTAAAACCCACTTCGTATAAATTTTATTTCATTTCAACGACATGGTTTGGTCACCGTTTCGGCCTTTTCTCGAGGTTAGTTTCAGCTATATCTCACGAAAACACAACCAATATCTTGTTCATAAAGGTTGTAATTTATTCGTAAAAGTGTCCGGGTGGGTGGAAATCGAAGTGATATCAAAAATGAGGTCGCCCATTATTGGCCATTTTGATTTGAGTGCTTTTAAAGTACAGTCAAAAGTTTGAAACGATGCCTTCGTTCGGCCGATTTTATGCAAATTTGGCAACTTAACATTAAGTAGGGAACAAACTGTGTCCACGCTTTATTACTTGGGCGCCGCGCCGCAAGGCTCTGCGGTCCTGGTTCCAAATATTAAAAGTTTTATGTTGTAAAGAAATATTTCACTCTGTTTTGCATTGACGTAGATGTTGGTAAATAGTTAACATCTGAAAAATTTACGAATTACATTACTTACTTATTAAATAAAAAATAAAAATAGATTTTGAACTTTCATATCTTAACCAAAAAGCTAGGTTTTCAAGCATTTTCATATACAACTACCCTTATATTACATTATGATATAATGATACCTACATAATATAGGATATACATAATTTAAGTATAAGTTCAACGTCAATCCATTATTGCTTCGAGTGCTGCAATCGGTGCAACATTAGGCCATTACATTCGCGTTTATTCTATTCTCGTATTTTGTAAGCATTTTCAATTGGTAGAGTCGACTGGGAAGCGATATTAGCCTGTTAGCAATGAATTACTGAACGAGGTTAATACCCCCTTCATAGAAAGCGCTCATTTCCTCCTGATGGCGAGTACGAGTACTTCATTCGTGGAGTAGCAAACATCGAGCCGTAATGAACTGGCAGGAACGGTCCACCGCCACGGCAATTTGAACGTTCAGTGGGCCGGCGCGCACCAACAGGCCTCGAAATTAGTACCGCTCTACGAGTACTCAGTGTTAAACTCACATTGTTTGTAGACTGTACTGACCACTTTAAAGTATTTGTCGGCTGGCCGATTGATGCAAGTCCACATTGCTCCGATATGTCGCTGTCTGTCTTGTTGCGACGCATTACAATAAGGGTTAAAATGGCACGATTCTAAAACTTTTGCAGAAGTAACAATGAAGATTTAGATTTAATATGAGGGCACAATAACATCACGACGTATGTTTGATATAATAGATTAGATATGAATGGCATTAAGTACCCGTTTCTAAAAAAAAGTTTAAAAGTTTTGTAAAAGACTTTTATTTGACGTCTGTCCGCTTATCAAGCTTCGTATAAATCAATACATAAATTAAATTGAAAGGAGCAAATTGTTATATACATAGTATATAATATGAAGTCTCGCAATAATCTCTTCACGTTTTTACTCATTTAAAACAGTGTCATTTGACAGAATCTTTAGTAAAGTAAAAAAATAATAATTATAGCCTACTATAAATCATCAGAACCCAACAAGGCCCACTACTTAGCATGGGTCTCCCCTCGAATCCGAGGAGATCTTAAATATAACTAACCATTCTTATATATAAGTAAGTATATATTATTTAAATATCGAATTAAATGGAACTTTAAATAAATCGTAAAAGTGCAAAAATAGTGACATCCTACTACTTTGCAATCTTTAAATTCGATAAGGATTTGTAAAAAACCAAATTCGAACAAACTTAATTTAATTCATTGATTCATTTATTGCTACGACCACTAAATTAAAATAGATAATTTTAATATAGCTATTTAAATGTTTCATATAAAAATGATTTGAGTTTGTGGTATTTAATCAATTTGCTATTACACCCGGCGGCCAATAATTGAGTTGTCCGCACATACGCGAGCCCGACTGTGATACGCGTCAAAATTGAAAGGTTAATTTGTGTGACGTGTTTCAAAGCGGGCGGTTAAGTTTGAAACCGGACGGGTAATCATTGGCGGAGTCAACAGCGAGTGCGAGGCGGGTCGGATTTCAATTTAGCGGAATTAATAACAGCGCAAATCCGATCCTGGAATTGACCACACACATTCGCATGTGACCAAGCAGGTGTCGTCTTCTCTGTTCTAAGTATGCAGATATGTACAATCATGAGTTGTAACAGTAAACAGTGTAATAATTCGTTTGTGTGTGTTTGTATGTGTGTGTGTGTGTGTGTGTGTGTGTGTGTATGTGTGTATGATTATAAAACTTATTATAAAGATTTCGATAACATTGTATCCAACGTCATCATAACTATATAAATCATTATCTCAGTCAGTCAGTCTGTACGTTTACTAAAACCGCAAAACAAGAATTCGACACCTGCAAGCGTTACTCCCTGTGTGGTCAGTGAGACGCTAACATGTGAAATAAATACTGTGAATGTCTGTGAATCGAGACAAAATAACACTAATATTTTATCGCTTTTTTAACATCCATGAATAATACTGCCGAACATGGCAAGTGTGGGCGGGCGCTTACGTTACTTACTTTCGCTCTTTACTTAACTTTATTATTATAATTAGAATACAATATAAAATTTTTGTTGTCGCTGGTTTCACGAGCCATAACACCAGTTTAATTATTAGAAATATGCGCCTCGTTTATATTAATTTTGACTCTTATTGTGAAGCGGTAAAAGTTACAGCTGGAAATGTAGTCAAGCGTAAACATAAACTGTAAAAAATTGTCAATTTGTGAAAAAAGCTCCAAAAAATGTTGTTTAACTTCAAAAACTAAATTGTTTATTTGACTACAAAATATTTTATTTTCCGTAAAACGGTAACAACCCTAGCTTATTCGTACATAAAATACAAAGCAGCTATAATGAACTTGTATACTTAGGTCCATAAAAGGTAACCCGATCGCAGCCAGACATCTAATTGGCCTCAAAAAATTCTTCAAATTAGAGACCTATTCTAAAAAGTAATGAAGAACGTTCTAAGAATACGGATAATTGCGTAACGATATTTAAGGTTACATTTATTTGTTATTTCAGCATGTTGTTTATCCTTAGCAATAGATTAATTCTAGATTAAATAAACAAATAACGCTACACAGTCATAGCCCCACATTAGGATACCTGTGTCTAGGATGCCGTGGTCATCATCAAGAAAGTAAAAGTAAAAGGTCAAATTAAGAACACACAAAACTAGACAGAGAACAGAAATTTAAACTCATCATTAAAAAATCCGCCTTGGGATTCAAACCCCAATCCATCGAACAGCAGTCTGGCATGGGAATAATTGCACCATACAGGTCGTCAAATGATTTATTGATTCGATTTTAATATAAAGTAAAGGTTCAATGAATAAATAGAACGAAAGTTGAATTTGATCCTAAATAAATTAGCCACGCTGTCAAAGAATCTAAATTAAAAATCAATCGCACTGATGCGTGTCAAAATACAATTAATTCACCCAACATTTTGGTAAAAACTGTGTCGGCGGGTTAGTTTTGTTTCGTGTATGAAAATATAGTGCACTCTCGCGATTCAATTACAAGCGCACATTTATCATAGCAGCTGACAAACGATGTCGACTTGTTATTTCCACGACAAATGTTTGAGAACTATTGCGTACTGACTCCTAATTCGATATTTTTGTCGACTATTGCTCTGACAAGTGAATTGATTCCATATACTCGATAATGAATTGCCTACACTTCCACGAAATATCTACTGCAATGTACCAATAGCGGAGGTAACCAAATCGATTTGTTTCAATGGTAAAACT
This sequence comes from Ochlodes sylvanus, assembly GCA_905404295.2. Classification (NCBI taxonomy): domain Eukaryota; kingdom Metazoa; phylum Arthropoda; class Insecta; order Lepidoptera; family Hesperiidae; genus Ochlodes; species Ochlodes sylvanus. Next base: position 8,976,041 of record FR990130.1, on the reverse strand, counting down.
TCTGCGAATAGCAGCGAATTGGTAAAACGAATTTCCTAGTATTTACAGAAAGCAGTGGTTTAGAAGAATGCATAATGGGCGGAAAAATGTCAGCCGTAAGTGTATTAAAGTTGGGGCGGTGTTTCCGCTGCGTGCCGCCACTGATGTATGGTCGCGACCGACAAATTGAAAACAGTACCAAATGGCCCGATCGCGGCTCCTGACCTTTCCACAATACCGGCGTTTGTTTCATACAAATTAACCTACCTACATATTATATCAGAAACCTACATATATCAGAAACAATAGGTTCTAATCTCGCTCGTTGGTGTCGAGGCTTGATTGTGTGAGAGACATGGACGTACGCACCCTATTGAACAATATTGTAGGTACATGACAGTACAGCGGCGTGCACAGAAACAAGCTGCGTTGGTACCTTTCATTGAAGATAACCTACTTGTTTAAGTGTACTCTACTTGGACCTTCTCTTACCGTTAAGGCTTTACCATATCTGAATGGAAAGTCGTTACCATTATTGTTTCATAAAAACAAAATAATCTATTAACTTATTTTCGTTTCATAAGCTCTTATTCCTAACTTAGTTTATTACACGACAATTATCACATGAATTTGTACTGCAAAACAAACATTAGTGAATATTTTATAACGACAAAAAAACGTAGCAGTTCGCCGCGAGCAATGTGAAAGGTGTCTTCTATTAGAATTGTATTCAATATAGAGTTCCGTTCGCGCAGAAAATGGTTGCGGGACGCGTGAGCGGCGGCGTCCCGGCTGCCTCGAATATCCCTCGCCTGGAATTACATTCGGGACACACTAAAACTGTGCTTTTAAGAACAAAGATTTACAGCGATAATTTACCGAGTTTATTTTTATCGGTGTCCCGTCAATACATATTATGTAAATGTATTTTCTAGTCGATAAGGTTTGAGCTGGCATGTTAAGACGGAATCGATTACCTCTTCCTTTTTGACCATTTACCATCAGGTGGTTCTTCCGCTCGATTATCGGGTCATTATATAAAAAAAGGCTTTTAATATTATAAAAGTTCTGTTGTTTAAATTATGGTCAGTTTGTTTGTAAACTATGGACACATAATTATAATATTAATTATGAACTGAAATAAAAGTTAGAGAAATAAGTTTATATTAATATAAAAGAAAATTATTTTTGGTCTTAACTTTTCAATTATCATTTCCGGCAAATGAACTGGTCATCACCATCTCAAACGCGTTGCCTGCTGCTAGTAAGCTGTAAACCTAACAAACTTTAGCACATCAGCCATAATAGGTTAAAACATACCACGGATGATTTTTATGGATTTTTGGGAGTTTAAAGTAATATATGAGCACGTTTTAACACAGATAATGTAATGTAATTTGTATCATAAAGGCTGCCAATAGAGAATAATATCATAAGGGTGCTCGTCCCTTGCAAATAGTTAGATTATATAAATAAGGCGCTCGGAATAGTTTAGGTGATAGCGATCTGTGTCCGGGCGGTCGGATGAGACGGTTTCAGCTCAAATTGAGTGGGGCTTACATACATAGATTTTTTCTCGTTTTTGGTGTTACGCAAAATTTGCACAAAGAGATTTATTGACATACGAATTTAGTTTTATTTTTGATGCTATAAGTACCTCTTATGTTGTGTTTGGGAAAACAGATCAAATAAAATATTTTCGCGCGGGACTAAAGCTGCGTGCGATGTAACACTAAATTTATTATTGAATTTATACTTCTTTAGGCGTGTTATGAGATTGAAATTTTATGTAAGGAAAATAAAACAGGTTGAAGTTGGCGCGCATCACTGTAAGAAAAAAGTAACAGGCTGAAGTTGCTGAGAGTGAAAATTTATTGTCAATGTCATAGGTCATGAGAAAGTAAATTTTTTTTATACTGTCATGTCTATTGTTAATGTCACTTTCATCTTAATCTTATTGTTGATTTAATATGGTCCATAGAGTACTGATTCAAAAAAGTCCATTGTTTTTGGTTTTTCACAGAGTATATTTTAATATTAGAACAAAAGTTTTTTAGAGTTAGAAGCTTCATGTAAAAATTAATTATTGCTTTATAAAATGTACTGAGGAGTTTCATGCACTGTCTTTTTCCTCATTAATAAAACACCTTTCCAAACCGCAATAAAATGTTAGTCAGTGCTTTCTTAGCCGACAACGCATTGGAAATACCTGTGATGATTCTGACGTCCATGTATGACGTTGATCAGGTGGCTCGATTGCTCGTTCGTCGTCTATTTTAAATGAAAAGTCACAATAGTATCAAAAACCAACAAGTAAATCGTATGTTATAAATAGTGAAGGACTAGTTTGTATGAGATACCCCAGTGGATCGGTAGATGTAATTTATATTTTGCGGTTTGGTTGCGACGCAGTGTCGTAACGCGATCCGTACGAGACGCGTCGCCGCCCACGGGCACACTGGATAACGTTTCGTTTCCATCCAGTTTACTGATACGTTACAAATTGACGCGTCGACACCCGATATGTACACTGACCATGTGATTTATTAAGTGAATCACTGTGATAGTTTTAGATGTACCTACCTATGAAGTATGTTTTGACTTCGACCCATTAATGGCCCACTAGGGCCGGGTCTCTCCTGATAAATGAAAATGCCTACAGTACCTATACTCTACCAGTCCGCTCCAATGCGCTTTAGTGGAGGAGCAAGTGTCCAACTAAAGTGTCGAAAGTTTTTATGCCGCAAACAGACTTCTTTACGTGCCCTCCGAAGCACGGAAGCACGCCCATTGTTGCTGCGGTCGCTACCGCTGGTCGGTGCCAGGGATGCTGTTGACTCGGTCGATCGCATAGGATTGACGCAAGTCGCCGGGCTATGCATTTATTTTAGTGGTACAATAAAATGTGTATTTAAATCGTGGTATTTCGTTGTGTTTGTTTTTTGTGGTAAAACATTATTGGATTTAATTATTTTCGGTACTGACTATTTTGTGAACTTGGCGAGTCACTTTACAGTAGAACTGTGTTTTGTGAGATTTTCCTTTCTTTTTGTAATGAAATGTTTAAAAACAAAACTCTTGACAAATATCCTTATTATTTTTGTAATAACACATATTAATTTTAAAGTATGTACTTCGGTAATATAAATTTCTTCTAGTTGACAAATTTGATAATAGTAAAGAAATAATTTTAAACAATAAACTGAATTGTTAGTTAGCATAACTTTGATATCTGAACTTGTCAACATATGAGTACAGTAAGTACCTATACAAATACGACAAACAGCATTGTGGTGTAATTATCAATATGATGTCATGTAACTTGCAAATAAAATAACCACAGACTGCTTTGTGGTTAAAGGTCCTTGTAATATAAAGATAATCAGGTATATTTTTTAAAAACAAACTTGGAGTTTATCCGTGGTTTGTTATTATATTTAGCATATTCCGCAAATTGGAACATCTTGGAACAACCTGTAGTGTATACTCTATGGCAGGTCTAGGGACTGCCTAGCCTGTGGATGTCTAATGTTAATGTAATGATTGTATCCGGTTCCAATGGCTATCGTTCATGTATACTATAATGTGACTTGGGATTTAAATAAATACTATGACTGCATGTGTTCTTTTTTATATCAACAATAAACGTAACATGGCGCTGCAAACAGGCGAACTATGAAGAATATAAGAAGAAGTAATATAAAAGTAAATAAAGTTGGATGATTATAAAGGATTTAAAAAAGGCACAATAAAATGGCGAATGAAAATGGTGTGTCAGGATTAAAACCCCCGGGACCACTCCTCATTCAAGAGCATTCTGCAGAATCATTTAAAAGGTGGAAGCAGACATTCGAGCTCTACAGAATAGCCTCAGGTGCAAGGGAGCAAAAAGATGATATCCAAATAGCACTTCTTCTACACTGTATAGGTGAAGCATGTGTCGAAATATATAATACTTTCGATATAAAATCGCCTACGTATGAAAAGGTAATTGGTAAATTTGAAGAATACTTTATACCAAGGAGCAATGAATGTGTGAATTCGCATATGTTTTTTACAAGAAATCAGTTACCTGGTGAAAGCGTTGACCAGTATGTGGTAGAGTTGAAAAAACTCAGTAAAGAGTGCAACTTTGAAAATTTAAAAGATCGATTAATAAGAGATAGAATTGTAGCAGGAATAATAGATAGCAAGATACGGGACAGGTTACTCAGAGAAAGTGATCTTACACTAGAAAAGACAATACAAATTTGTAAAGTAGCAGAACTGGCAGTACAAAGAGCCAAAGCAATGGAGAGTGAAAATATGGAAGTACACAAGATACATAAAAGTAAACATATAAAAAGTAAGACGGAGAATACCATATATAAAAATAATTGCAAGAAGTGTGGAAAGCAGCATGAATATGCTAAGTGTCCAGCGTTTAATAAAAAGTGTATGAAGTGTCATAAAGTAGGACATTTTGCTAAACAGTGTTTGAGTCACAATAATAAAATATATAAGCCTATAGATAATATTGCTAAAAGTATTAATAATGTAAAATTGGGTTCAATTCAAGTCAATACTTTAGATAATTCAAACAATTTAAGTTGGTATGAAAATGTTGATTTTAGTCAGTCTAAGTGTTCTACACAATTTAAATTAGATACAGGAGCTCAGTGCAACGTGTTGGCTGAGAAGGTATGTAAACAATTGTTAAAAATATATAAATATATACCTACTAGTACAAAGTTGACAAATTATAATGGTATTAAGATTAATATATTGGGTAAAATATTTCAAAATTGTGTAATAAATGGGACAGAAAAAAGTGTTGAATTTTATGTGTGTAAAGGTAATTTTCAGTCAGTTTTAGGGTTACCTACCATAATAGATTTTAACTTGTTACAAAGAGTTGCTAATAATTACAGTATAAACAAAGTTAATATGAACAATGTATTAAGTCAGTATCAAGAAGTATTTCAAGGGATTGGTAAAGTTAAAGGATTATTAATGTATAGAAATACTCCAATCTCAGATAGTGGAAAAACACCAGCGGAATTATTATTTAATAGAAAAGTTAAGAACATGATCCCTAGTATTGCTAAATATAAAGATAATAAATATTATAGGAGAGAATTATTGGAAAAACAGATGAAACAAGAAAAATATTATAATAGATTTGCTAGGGAGTTGCCTCAGTTGGAGGAAGGTAATATTGTAAAAATTAAAGAGGAAGGAAAGACAGGGCCTAATAAAAGTGCTATTGTTATGGGTAAAGGAAAGGGTCCTAGGTCTTATATGTTAAAAACAGAGGAAGGTGGAATGATACAGAGGAATAGGAAGAGTTTAATTAAAAATGGTAGATATTATCCTGATCTTAGTACTGATTGTGATGAGGATCAGGAGGTAGAAGTATCAAAAACCCCTAATTTGCAAAATAATTGTAATAATTTAGATTCAGGTAATATTGTCACTAGGGTTGGTAGATGTGTCAAAAAACCAACGTACCTATCAGAATATTTGTGTACTTAGCATTATAAAGAAAGGGGGATGTAGTGTATACTCTATGGCAGGTCTAGGGACTGCCTAGCCTGTGGATGTCTAATGTTAATGTAATGATTGTATCCGGTTCCAATGGCTATCGTTCATGTATACTATAATGTGACTTGGGATTTAAATAAATACTATGACTGCATGTGTTCTTTTTTATATCAACAATAAACGTAACACAACCGTTCGGCTCAGAAAATACATACGAAATGCAATCTTGTGGCGAAATCAAACAAATATCTGCAGTGACCGATTCAAACTGTGGGAGCACTCGGAGTCTTACGGGCGGGGTCGGAATCCAATCAGCAAAACTAGTTCTACTGATGCCTATCACTAGTTTCACATTCTAAGATTTGTTTCTCGAGATTAAATCAAAGGCGAATTACAGTAGCGGCGAAAAAGAAATATGGTTAGTCCGGCCCCGCGCGAGGGCGGGGTGTCCTACTGAAATTGCTTTTCAATCCCTCGGACTTTGGACTTGTAAAGAAGTTATTACCTTCCGAGAAGATAGCGCCGGGTCCGGCGATACGGATATATGTCTTTTTCATATGTAATATTCCTTTTTCGCGTTTTATTAATGGAAAATGTTTCGTGGGACAGTTCGGTCAGCTCTCGCCTCCGATATTAAAAAGCCGCTGCCGATGTAAGACTTCTTTTACTTGCCATATTTACTTATTGAATGTATGATTTTAAACTTAACTCATCGCGGATTGTACTCATTTTATTATGATACGGGTACTCACGATATGTATTTTGAAACGCCGATATTTCGACCCAGTTGCATGGATTGAATGTGTTATTGAATGTGTTCGAAAATTTGTGTATTGTTATACAAATTGTGTGTTAAGAATGGAATATTATGGTTGTAATTCAATTCATTGACTTATATTCAATTAATCCTTATAGTATCGCATTATACTATAATATTACAATAGAAAACTACTGCAGTTTTATCAGTGTCTTTACTCTTGTTCTTGTTCGTTACTGTCTCTTCTACTTACTTCTACTGTGTTCTCTACTGTTGTTCTTCGTTTCTTCCACAATAGACTTATTATTTTTCTCATGATAACTGAACAACCTCCTCACCTAAACTATGGCGATTCTTCTCATGATATTAATAAAAATATTTTCATATATTGTTTCGTTTAGAATTCCACGAATAGTCTAATCAGGTAGTCCTAATTAAGTGGTGAAACGTGCACTTACCATTATAAACGGTTTGATGACAAAGCGTAACAAGATACAATTATTATTAATATTCCATTGTGTTTTATCCATATTGTGTTACCTGCGTTTGTGTGCATCGCCCGTTTAATAATGATGCCTACTCTAATTAAGTCCACTTCCAATGTTTGGAATTAATTAGTGTATTGTTTAATTGGCATCTCTTGTTATCTGTTTGTTTGGATTATTTATTCATTAGTGGTGTTTGTGACAGCTGTTGCTGAGGCATCCGTATTATATTGTATTACGCTAATACTGACTCAGTGGGAAACTAAGTAGAGGATGAGTTGATCCATAGTTTAATAAAATGTGTTTTAAAGCTTATTCTTTAAGATATATTTTGTTGTTTAGGTAACGAATTAAGTGAATATTTAAGATACAGAAAAGAAAGTGATTTTCTATGACAACAGATAATTTTTGTAACAATATGTGTGGTCCATTGGTTTAAAAGGTGGGTTCTTTTTTTCAATAAAGCTCACGGTTTTTACATCGATTACCTAGATATTGAGTAATTTGGAAGTACGCAAGCGTATCTTTATTTGTTTGACAGTACAAACGAACAACAGTAAATTAAAAAGAAATAGTATGGTATATATGGTAAGTGGTCACCGTCGTCCATGGACATCATCAACCCCAAAGGAATCAACGATGCGTAGTTGGCAAAGATAGAAAAAAGTTTAAAGAAAAAAGAAAACTATCCGCTAGACTTTTTGTTAGTGGAAGATAAGTTTTCTTGTCAAACTTTCAATTAAACAACAACACGATATTCTACTACTCGACAACATTTACAACCGCTACATAATAGAAAACAAACAGGAATTAAATACGAAATATTCCCAAGAGCGGATACTATTGGCAAATCACAATAGAAACACGATCTAAATTGGCTACTAAATATTCAAAAGCGATAGTCCATACGAAACATACATGGGTAATAGCACAATGGCGGCTAATTCAATTTGAATCACACAATATTGTATTAATCGTGAGGGACAGGTGTAATCAAGCCGCGCGCGTTGCGGCCCGCCCTGCCCGCACTGGCCGCACAGGCCGCTGCCGCTGACGCACTTGACGGCTGACTTTACAATTCAAAGCGACCGTATTAATCACGTGTAAAAATGTGGTACCATACCAACTCTTGCTTCTTTATTTTACTGTTGTCAGACAATTAAATATTTGTTGAAAATTGGCGCTCATGGTCTGACAGTCTAAAAACCACTAGTCATGGGTCATTAGTCCACTAATGACACAAACCTAGTGAGAGCCTTTTTTGCCGCTATATTGTGTAGTGTGTACAAATTTTCTGCTTTAAATATTGTGCAATTTATTATGCAAATACGCCGATATTTGGTTTAATATCACTTTATTACGAAAAAATACTGATAAAGTTTTTAATGACATTTTATTATAAAAGCGCTAACACTGCATCTGTCGAGTACACAAATAAATCGCCGAGTACGTTACATAGGTATCTCAAATAGAGCCGACACGCTGGTATTTTCACCAACACAAAGGCGTAGTTACCGTGAAAGGATCACGTGTAACGAGATACGGCTGTTAGACTAATTTAGGTGGAAGATCATCCACGTAATTAATCCACTTATCAAGAACCCGTGCAGAGTTCGCTTTGAAACTGGATGCTCGACTAGGTACGCCATGCCACTTCGAAGTTTGCTTGGCATCCCTCGTACCGACGAGTACCGAGTTACCGACTGGAGCTCCCGTCATTCATTTACTATTAAGTTTCTTGTGCTATGTAGCTATTTATGTTATGCCTTAGTATTTATTCAATGAAACTTAGCGTGTGTTGTTTCAAAAACTTATATTTTAGCCTCTATCGATTTTTTAAATAAGTGGCACTTACTGGACTTCATAAATATTATATATGGACAACATAAAAAAAAATTACTTGCACCTATGATCTGAGAACAAACATTTATTCGTTATGCAATGTCTGCCCTAGTAATCGAACCCGGTACCCTCCACTTTGCAGGCAGGGTCACTACTACCTTATAATAACATAATATTGTGGAATAAGTTATATTATTGTTTATTATAGGTAAATAAAACTAGAAATAATTACTTTCATTATTGAAGTCAATCAATTAAATTTTAATTTAAACTTTTATTGGTTCACTCACTTAAACACTGAAGAAAATTTCAAGTTCATACGTATTTTAATTTAGGCATTAACAGTTGTCTTTTGTGCGTAAAACATAGAGAATAATGTTAAATGTAACTAATCACAATAGTCTGAATGATAAAAAAACATATAGCGTAATTTAGACGATTAAATTCCGATTGCAGTATGAAGTGGCAGAATTGCAGCGGACACACAATAAGCCCAGCTATTGTGTGCATTACGCACACCGAAATAGTCCTAATTAAAAACGTGTACGTGTCGTTTTTGTGCGGACCCTCATATTGAAAGGTTCAAATCGACCGGCTTAGGGGAATCTGAATATGTCCTGATTAAGTTCATTCACAGCAACACAGGATTTGGATTCGATTCAATGCCTCTTGATGAAACGAACTCCTTGTCTGAGTTATTGTCAAATTTCTTTAGGCTGCGATATTTATATTATAGATTTATCACGATGAAGTAGAGATATATTAGCTTAATACACAAACGTTTTTATTTGTTTTTTATTATATCTGCATTATTGTTAAAAACGAATTATCGGGATAAAAAATATCCTATGGCATTTCCAGGGTCTTAAACTATCTCCAAACCAAATTCATCTTAATCGATTTAGCGATTTAAGCGTGAAAAGATAGCAGACATACAGGCAGTTACTTACATTCGCATTTAGCATAAGTATTGATTATCATAGTGTTACCTCGTACCCTGCATGCAATGATTTGTCGTTAGCGCATCCTTTCTTGACATTCTGATGCTATTCAAATCAATGTCCAAACTAATTGTATCGTATTAGGTGTACAGTCAGACAATATTCCAACGATATTGCTATCGATTATATTATCATTGGTATGTATTTACTCTGCACTCTGATACACGAAAATTGAATTTTAATTACAGGAAATGAAATTAATTTTATAACTAATTGGTGGGATCGAATCGGAACGGTTAACTTAAATTCATGGGTCGGTGGCACGCATCGATTTAATCAAATGCCCATCAGATATCAGTTACAATAGTAGGTAGTCCTGATTATATTGAAATAATAAGGATGAATAATAAATTATTTTTTTCTCTTAATAAGTTATTTATGTAACGACAGCAAATTTAACTATTAAGTAATGTTAAAGAATGTTAGCAAATACGCAGTAATTAACGATATTTATTTCAAGCAGGGAGTTTGAGTCATGAAAGATGTTTTTACATAATATATCGATACAATTTCGAAAACAATAAATTAAATAATATCAGTTGGGGTAGTTGTCATCTAAGACATTAGTGTTTGTGTCACTGTCACTTTCTTTCTTTCTGAGTTTCTTTCTTTCTCAATATCTAGTAGGTATGTGGGCGGTAATAATCGTAGTCAAAAGATTATACTTACTACAACCACTACGGATTTAGTGACAGTCATCTATAAGCCATGTAACTAACGTTTATATACAAGGTCATTTTTTAGACACTTGACATATTGATAGGGGGTACTCAGTATTCGATTCTAATTCCAAGTATATAATTAAAAAGGGTGCTTAAAATTGGACGTAATTACCATTACATACCCATAATGTGGTCAAACTGAGCGCCCGGTAATTTCCATTTTTGAAATAAATATTGAGTAGAATTATGATTTTATATTTTTAATCATTACCTATGGTCATAGGCTATGACCATGTTCTTTCATGTCCTTGAGTATGTCAAGTGAAATAAATATCACCCATTATAGTTATAGCAAAAGTATTCCATTATCACAAACATTTTAAAACATTCTAGAAATATCAAAAAAAAATATTATGGTCACACTACTTCCACTAATTGTAATTTAATTATAATTGGCGTACACCAAATTGAAACAACTGGATTGTAGGCAACATCTTGTTTAAAATCTGACGAATATTTTGACGTAAACTATTTCATGATTAAATTATTTCTCTCTGTACATTCATTCCACACGCATAATTGCTGGGTTCCTAGTAAACATTTCATATTTTTTAATACTAAATAATTATATTTGGTTTGTATATAAATTCCTGTTAACTTGTGTTGTTTCGGGAATTGTGAAATATTGCTTCAAATCGATGCCCAACGCACAGACGTATTACGTTCTGCCTTTTTAAATTGTAAGTACATCTATACATCTAACGTTTAACACTATGCTTGCTGTACTGAACAATCTTTGCAGTATTTCAATGCACGTACATTTGGGTTATAATAATGAATAGTTAAGTAAAACCGACCTGGTTTAAGTTTAGAATATGATAGACTGCCAAAAACAGTAATGCGATACCGATAACAATGCGGATCAGAGTGACGTCAGAGTAACGAGCGCATAATAACATGATGTACCTAATCCCAGGTCTGTTGTTTATTACCGGGCTGCCGGCGGACGCTCGTTAGTTTTATTTGACAGCATAGAACAAGTCAGTTTGATGAACTTTATTTGACTTGACGGCATAGAACAAGTCAGTGGGTATAGATGAACCTTATTTGACTACATAGAACAATAACTTTTGATGAATTTTATTTGACGGCATAGAACAAGTCAGTTTGATGAACTTTATTTGACTTGACGGCATAGAACAAGTCAGTGGGTATAGATGAACCTTATTGGACTACATAGAACAATAACTTTTGATGAATTTTATTTGACGGCATAGAACAAGTCAGTTTGATGAACTTTATTTGACTTGACGGCATAGAACAAGTCAGTGGGTATAGATGAACCTTATTTGACTACATAGAACAATAACTTTTGATGAATTTTATTTGACGGCATAGAACAAGTCAGTTTGATGAACTTTATTTGACTTGACGGCATAGAACAAGTCAGTGGGTATAGATGAACCTTATTTGACTACATAGAACAATAACTTTTGATGAATTTTATTTGACGGCATAGAACAAGTCAGTTTCCACGAACTTTATTCGACGGCATACAACGTGCCTACATACCAAAGTTCTGCTGTTATATTTCATGGTATGATTTAAAGTAAACAGGCAAATATTCCATATATGTATTAAGTGATAGTCGCCCATTGACAAACAAAGGCTGTTTACCATAATACACTAAAACCAATAATTGTTCTACTAAACTTTGGACAGTAAATGCTATTTTTAGAGCGGAGCGAAATACAATATTTATGATTTCATTTGATTTACCAATCATCATCATCATCATCACAACCCATAACTGTCCCGTGGCTACATGGTGTGAGGAGGCCACCATGTATTGTGAGGGTTATAGGCCATAGTCCACCACGCTGGCCAAGTGCTGATTGGTGGACTTCACACACTTCTGAGATCATTATTAACAACTCTCAGGTGTGCAGGTTTCCTCAAGATGTTTTCCTTCACCGAAGCAAGTGATAATTAATTTGTAATACGTATGTAATTATTGAAAATTAGAGGTGCGTGCGGGGTTTTAACCCGGACCCCCCAAAGACCCCCCGGATTTACCAATATTGAAGTCTATATCAACACACGACTAGGTATATAAATTAACATGCGTACACCGCCTTTTTAGGCACGACACACGTCCTATATTAAATTTTATCTACTTTTTAGCTGAAAGATTGAAAATAAATTTAAATTTTATCTACTTTTTAGCTGAAAAATTGAAAATAACGGTAAAAACAACTTCGTTACATATTGCGTACTTAAAGAACTTAATGCATGTGTGTATATACAGTAAGTCTTTGTTTTTTACTAATTATACTTACCTCCATGTTTTACCGCTTATTACGCTCTATAAACTTAGTTAAAATTGACAGTTAGTCGTAGATAGACAGCTAGGTAATAACATTGGCATGTCGTGTGATTAGAAACGTCATGTTTTGCGCTCAATTAATGAGACGTCAATCCGATCGCCACACTTTTCTACGTGTTTGCACACGCAGATGCTTTATCGTATCGCGAGCACTTGATTAATATTTTTTTAATTAAAATTACTACTGTCATAAAAATAAGTAAGCAGTAAATAAATAAATAATAATAACACTAAGTACACATTCATAGCGCTACCTAAGGATACCCTGTTTCGTGGGTGCCATACATAACACACAATGTGAAGAACGCACACACAGACCGAGAACCAAAATTTAAACTAATCATTGAAATTTCCGCTTCGCTGGAATCGAACTTACAGTCCTTTAATTTGCAGTGCGTCATGGTATTCCTTGCGCTATGATAAAAATTGCGTAACTACAGAAGTTATAATAAAATAATAATATATTATACATCCTGGTACGCTGTTAATATACATTTATGTCGGAAGTCTTTAGTTCTCTAAAAAACATCCAACATTTATCATTATCACTAACTTCACTAAACCGAATTGGAGCTCCGTGGCCGTTGGTAGAGTAGTAGGAATAGAATATGACTAGTGTCCTGTAGTGAGCCGCTAATGGACGCTGAAATACAATGTAATTTTCATTTAGTAGAGAAGGCCAACAATTTCATTACATGTACTCGTATTAAACAATTATGTCGCTGTATTTATATATGTAGGTAAGTATGAAGCTTTGAAAACAAAGAAAAGATAATGTTGGACTTAAAGTATTATATAACAAAGAAGTTAGCAGTTTCTCTACACTTAGTTGATATCGTATTGCATGGAATTCTTTGAAGCCTGACTAGTATAAGCGGATAAGCACGCATACCTCATCAGACGGCACCATTTAAACCCGCTTCGAAGATTAATTTAAAATGTCTTTACTGAAATTTATACTCATTAGTGGTGTTTAATAATCCGACTTTTTTGGCTTATTTTGAGTAGATATTTTTTATAAGAAAATCGAGTAGGTAATTTTTTTTTATTCAACTGATAGAACCACGGACAATTACTAGCTCACAATACAACTGATTTAACTAAAATAACGTCTAAAACAAGAGAGTACCTCTCTATGGCTACCCCTAGTATATCGTATAGTATAGTATAGTATGGTACCTCTCTACGGCTTGTTCCACGCTCTCGCTTGCACGTACAGGCTCAGGCGGAACGGGACAGTTTTTCGTGCGCGCTGCCGGTGTTCATCAATTTATAAGACGTTATAGACGGTATAACTAGTTGAACTATTGGCAACAAACCTCGATGACGTGCATAATCAATAATAATGAATCCAGGTAAATCATTATGACGACGAATGAAATATATATCTTGTAAGACCAAAACTCTCTTAGTATTTCATAAGTTAATATTATAGTATGTATTTAGTATTTATACAATTAAGTCGCGTGACAAATTGCTTTGCCATAACGTACTTGTATTCCTGGGAAGGCTCAACTCGGCGCTGTCTTACATTTCCGCTTGTCGGAAAGCATCATTATTTGTGACATTTTACGATTAACCGTACGTTTATCATGTCAATTCTAACAGGCCATAACTCAAAATAATAAGTTATTATACTGAACTATTAGTAGCCAATGAGAAATATATGAATAATACACGATAACGACGTAGTTGGAGTTGGTTTTAAAAGGCTGAAATAGTGTGGGACTGGTATAGACAGAATTAAAATTTGCTGTGAAATCTTAAATACATTTATTATTTATTTATTTTTATTTATTTTTATTTATTGACATTTATTAGCCATGCAGTACCTAGATAATAGACTGTGAGTTGGAAAATGATTCGCCCGCATAAAAATTTTCTTTACCATTAGCTTCTCGAAGGTGTATGAAGTTAGCCCAGCCCATCCACACATGGCTAACATTCAACTTCAACTAAACTTTAACTTCAATTGTGCGAGGAAACCCATTGATAGTCATAGCCTGTGGTGACGACGATGACTGCCGTTTTTCATTAAAATCAGACTTTGTTTACAAAGCATCCATTAATTTTCCCTATAATAATAGGTACACAACATAATCTTTAAAAAGTACTATGAGGGAAACTTCATATGAGTCGTATGGATTATATGCGCTTTATGATTTCCCTTCGCGATTTACCGTTCATTGAGGACAAGAGAGGTCCGGTTAGTTATGAATGTACAAATGTGGAGTAATTCTAAGAATTATCCTGTTTTGAGCGGAGTTAGTCATCGCTTGTGGTTTAATAGAAAATGTTCATTGACAACATTTAATATTGATATGGTCGGAATCACGTACATAGGTATATGTAATATGGAGGAATATTGTACATTATTATGTACAGTATTACATAATATCACAATAAATTATTGTTGCAATGTTTAATTAAAATTTATTATTGACTATTAACACGCAAGGATTCACGATTTTTTTATTGTTTGTATAAATATTTAGGCGGAATTTTTTAATGGCATAATATTATATTTTTTTTTGATAATCAATTGAAATTAAACAAACTCTAAATGTAACCCCAAACATACTTTCATATGTTATAGTCAAAAACGTTATAAATAAAAACCGCATCTAAATCAGGTTAGCCACTTGTGAGATATGTGGGAGCGAGGCACAAATAAAGAAACACCGACAAAGGGATAAAGTAGTAAAAAATATTGTCTAGGAATCTATTGTCTATTGACTCAATAAATACACCTTATATTGTTTTTTTTGTTTACCATAGATCTAGGTAGGTATAGAAGACATCGATCAATTTACACAGACTATTTATGTATAAAATGTATAAAAGTAACCCTTTGTAAGTTCACTTGTTTTAAAAGGTTTAAATATAGATTTTATATATAATTCTTATGTAGATAGAATGTTATTTTATGCATTTGTATAAAATAGCCACCGTAGCCACGTGGAAAATAACGTCTGGGCCTGATCCTCTCTTACTCGTACGTAACCGCTTCACAAGATGTAGATTTAAGGAAATCCATTTTTTTATAAAATTTACTTTTATTATATTTATTATAAAATTTGCAAACTCATTTAAATATCTAAATTGTGATATAATAACGTGTTTCAACTAACTAAAATGGTATCACAATTAAAATATCATAAAAAAATAAACGTAGAAACAGAAGAGTAATGGCATGGCATGACATAATGAAAATAATACTTATTCAATGGTATAAGATGACATTTTATACGAAATATAAACTAAAATGTGTCATCCAGAATCTTTTAAACGTGAGTTCCTAAAAAAGTATTATATTTTTTTGTATTATGCCCTTATATCACTAAGGGTGCGATTTGGTGTATCAAGAAAGTATGTATGAAATGAACAGTATGTAGGGCCGTCATTACGGAAACCGCATCAGTCAGCCATTGCACCAATAATACGCTCAATTAATTAGCGCACCGAGTGACGTGTTCGACGTACTTACCTAATTAATGTTCCAGAACCGAACCAACAATACTGCTGTTATTATAATACCACTGACTGCCACTGATTGAGGTAACCTAACTACGATATCTAACGCTTATATCGATCAATAAACATTTCGTTAATTAAGCTTTATTAAGTAGGTACCTTTTTGGTAAGTAGTCGACGTACGAGACAAGCCACATGATCATAGTCACAGTTACCCATGGACGTTAGTAATAAAAAAGTCATCGATGCGTTGCCGGCCAGGTAAGAAAAAACAAACAAGAACACTGCTGAAGAAAATGTTGGAGGAAAATAAATATCGCGTATTCCCAATTAATAAAAATAAAACAATAAAACATATACTTATTTCATTTATTCAATATTTCTAATTATTACTACATCCAAATATTTGTTAATTTATTACATAGAAGTGAAGAATACAATCCAAAAAGTGCATTTTTTTCTTGCACATATAGTTTTCTAAGTTCGATGGTGTGAGATGAATATTAGATATTATTAGCACAATACGTTTTCAATAACTCGCCTTCAACCTACGAAATTCAAGGGGCGAGAGGGGAGCAATTTAGCAGCAATTTTAATAATAAGTCCCTGGTATTTCTATTATAGCGGGAGGCGATCAGGTGGGTCGCCGCGAGGGGTTTAATAACTCACGATTAGCCTATTGGATTCGCTATGAATGTTTGCTATTTTTTCTATATAGCCCCCATGCACGTTTAAATGAAACGGAAATTAAAAATAGTTTGTTTGCTCGCGAAACTGAGGTATCAGGCTTTATTAAATTGTTCGCATAATGGATGTATTCTACATGGGCGGAACTGTGAAACAGTTTTAATATGAAAGATAATTACAGGAGATTCTTTTATCATGATAAAAAGGGAGATAACAGATTTTAAGTTAAAAATCTTAAAATAAATAATGGATATCTATAAAAAAAAATCTAAAACACGTAGTGTTATATTTTGTAAAGTAAATATAATCGGTTGGTTGCTAGAATTTTCAATTAAAACAGATAACAGCAGTGTGCATCCTCCCTTCATGGTTGGGGTGATTTTTAATTTATTAAAACTTCTACGCCGTTGGCGGTTACCGATATTACTTTGTTACGTGGCCGTGTAGTCTTGTATTATGTAATCTCCCCATTCGAGTACAAGGCAAAAAATGTTTGTTCTTCTTTGGACGCGTAAATACATATTGTTATTTGCAAGGTTTTTACTAATTAATATTAATGGAAAGAATAGATATTTAAACATTTATATTAAGAGTGTAGGTTAAAGTGCACAGATTATAAAATAAAATTAAACCTCACAGCTCGCAACCCTGAATACATTTAGTTTCTGATTTTATTACTTCTAGGGAATTCATAATATATGTATTATTAAATGAAATTGTGTGTGCACGTTTCGTTGTCTAAAACATATTGTAACAATTTTTTATAATGTTCTGAAGATACATTATACATTCGTGCCATTATGCCATACATGTAATATTATGCGTAGTATGTCTATAAGATTTAAATTTTTATTAAAATACAATACCAACATAAGTAGGCGAATGATAAAAATAATGAACATAATAAGCGATTTCTATTTGATATATCGGTGTATTTGTTGCTTGCCCATCTTTATAATCAATTACCTATAGTTAATCATAATAAAGTACCAGAAAACAAAAGCGTTTACAAAATAGTTTAAATTATCATATAAATGTTGTTCTGCATTCATGGTGGTTGTTGCTTGTAACAGTTGCACAAAATGATTCCAAAAATTAATTCTCATATCGCATTCATTGAATAATCGGGTTGCCGTTCAGAATAATCCTACGTAGCCGTATGCAGGAGGCGAATTGAAAATAATAACGGAATGTTTTAATTTCCCTGCGAGTGACGGGTCACGTGTCCCCCTGCCTCCCCTCGTAACTGTCATCGTCACTGCCGCGGACAATTAGCTGGCCTGCTCATGAAATTAAACAAGTAGAGTATGTTTGCCCGATTTTTTACACAACCGGTTTGCTTTGCCTGCAGCGCGTGTAGGCTGTCAAGTAAGACATAATAGCCGCTCGGATGAATGGTACTATGATAGATAATGATGCGAGCTTAAGTGCGCTAGAGATGGTTGTTCTCATCGTTCGTTTTAGTTCTGTTTGTTTGTTTATTTTTCTACCGGTAGATGTGTGGTAATAATAAGGTATGAAAGGTACGTCTTTACGAATGCATGTTAGGTTAGCGTTTACAGCATTTCATAATGATTGTATTTAAATTAATCGTTTGCTTTGTTTCTAATACAAACGCTGGTTCAAAAGTATAATTAAACTATCGCACTGTATCTGTTTAATTTGCGTCTTAACTGAAAGTGATTCTAGCATTGTTTAAAATTGAATACTAGCAACCAATTCGCATAAAACAATTGAACGAACGGTTTGAATAGAGAAGTCAACTAAATTAATAAACAGAAGCTGATTAGCTTTTCCCATTTGAAGAACGTTCACAATTCACATTCGTGAGTCACACGAGCGGAAAATTAACAGCTATTGTTACAGAAGCTATGAATTTTTGAGGGCTTAGCTTGTCGTGGCATCGGATTAAGAGCAAGTCAGACGTGATGAATTGAACAATCCTAATTTATATTATAAAATTGAAAGTTTGTTCGGTCTTTGATCGTATTTGATACTTTTTGTATGTATATTACATACAATCTTGTACATTATGATCAACTTCAATTCTTTAGATGTACCTAGTTAAATGGAATAGATTTAAAATAAGTTTTATAAATACTTCGAAATTCAAACTACGTCAGCGCTTGAACAAATTCGTACGTTCAGTGGTATTAGAAGAAGCGGCAAGAAAATCCAAAGGAGTTTTTTCCCACTCAAAGTTAAGTAGGTACATAATTATGTATATCATTTCTTTTGCTGCTTATACTTACCTATTAAGTATATCAAATTCATGTCCAAGGTTTATGTTTTTTATATCTGTACGTAATGGAGCAGTATTACAGTAGTTACTGTAATTTGTTTACTTAGCAGAAATTTCAGTCAAGAATATCTGCGAAAATTGTTAATAAATTTGTAAAGAATATTTTATTTCGTAGAATTCTCTTTTATGATAGTCTCACTAATGAGTACGAACTAAAATGTGAATATCGTGATGCTTGCGAGTGTTTCATAATGTTAATTAGCATAGGAATAATGTTACAAGTAAAATCACGGGGCGTCCGAAGCTCGGGGGTCAGATGTCTCGTACACACAATAGATGCATTGCGATCCAATTAAAATTAATTAGCTTCAGAACACACTCCACAGACCAAGGCAACAAATCAACGAAGATACAACCTCGGATAGCGGTGCCGTGGATAAGGACATCGCAAATAAACGCCATTCGGATATATTCAGAAATCTGTTTGATAGCGGTATTATATAATTGCTGAGGAAGTTAAATTTCGAGTACATTGTTTTGTCGTATTTCCAGTTATCATAAAATTATAAATTGCTCCGTGATTTAATATATTTTTTAATATTTTTCTGCTCGTAATACTAATTTTATTTAGATGCCGCAGCGCAGGGGTTACTTTTTTATAATTTTATGCAAAACTATTATCACTATAGATGTGTTAAGTTCATACAACGCGAGTTGCACTTTTTGATCCACTCCGACAACATTACTGTAACTATGCATGCGAAAGATAAATTACAGAACGTATGAGACAAAAAGTGTCAGCTAAATGAAAATTACATTAATAAGAGGAATTTGACTGCCTCGTTTTTGGCGCATTAGTGGCATATTGACGTTCGTTTTGTGTGACGTGATTTTTTGCCAAACAATCATCGAGCAGACGGATCATAATTATGTTAACTGGTTAGCGATGCCAATGGAAATTCGTAATTCCTACTAACACCTAAGGCAACACAGTTAGAGCCAGTAAAAATGCGGGTACCCTTTTCTAGTTCCGTCGATAACGCATTGACTTTTGGTGTTATTGATGTCCACGACGACGTGACGTGATGTTACGAACTGACGACTTATCATTACGTGTCTCGAGCTGGTTTAGCTTTAGAGAAAAGCGGGAATCCTTCCGACTTTTCGACACTAAAACCGAAATAGTTCGTCGTCGGTAAGATATTCTGTGGATAATTCTAGAAAAGTGTTCATGGATCTCTATGGTGTGGTTGTCTAAATAATAATCCCTATCATGACTAAAGAATGGTAAATATTAATAAAGACGAGTATTATTTATATTTTCTTTCTAAATGAACTTAAACAATCGGTACCTACCTAGTTTGCGATGTCTGTGGTTCTTCATAAGTAGAGAAAAAACACTAGAGGTCCTTAAGAGATAATTACCTACAGAGTACCTACAGAGTACATTACCTACAGAGTAATTTTTATTGCATAATGTCCACTGGCTCTAGCGCGGGAAAGTTCGTCGATCCCCGAATTCGGGCGAAGAAGGGACGCGAAGTAAAATGATTTGTTTTCATGTTCAACAAGTAGTTTCACGTCAGTGTTTCTGTAAATTGGATCTGTTATAAAATAACGGTTATTTTCGTTGTCAATTTATCATTGTGGCGGGCGGGAGGAGGCGCTGTTAATCATAACTGGAACGATTGCCAAAATAACTTGTATTCCTAGTGCACGGTGATTTATGATGTTAGTATGTTAATTACAATGAACGACTAGTGTCATCCGGGTCACACGTAATTGACAATCTTTATAATGAGACGTCTGCGCCAGCGCCGGCGTTTTTGGCTTATTAATTAGGACCCAACTAAAGTCGGCTAATTAGATACAAGAGCTGTGTTCTAGGAATATTTCTGCATGCAAAATAATTGTTACTAACATTTGTGATAGTTGTTTAGTCTTTTTGAGTAATATTTTCTGTACAATCAATAAATCAATCTTTACAGAATTACTCGCGTGTCCGTATGTCACTCAACTAATTTCTCGAAATCTACAGAATAGAAAATTAGACTGTTTTGTGGATGTATATGTAAAATGCTAGGCTAGGTATACAAAATTTACCAAACTATTCAAATTCGATGCAATTGAAGCATATTTAAATTAGCAGACTTGGTTCCCAGGATTATTTTTCCCATTTCTACCACCACTGAACCTAAGTTAAGTAAATACACATTACGCATTCTTTTTGGATTTTTTATTTAACTTTCTTAAAATAAACCCTATCTACCCAGTCCCGAGTACGTTGATTCAGACATGATTTTTTCTTTTTCAATTTCTTGGTTATCAAATTTAACCTCGTTTTTAAAAGAACAGATTAAATGAGCACTTGAATGTTACTTCTAAAACGTTATTACAATTAGTATTACGCGTATAAACCTCTTCAGGTGTTATTACGTATAAAAATCCGAGCAATTCAATTAGCAGGAAAGCTAGGCGGAGGGTGCGGAGGGCAGGGCCTAATAAACATAATATAAATAATCTGTGGCGATAAATCTGCAGCGCTTTATGGCAGGAGTGGGTTGTCACTCCGTCTAATTAGCGCTAGTGCTACTGAGGCCGTTACGCATTCAGCGGAAAAGCGCTGAATTCGTACGTATTCGAATTTAGCAAAATCAAATTCATCCTGCAATGCTTGATACTAATTATGAGTATTGTTTTAAATTAAACCATAATACACCTACTCTATCAAACGTTATAAGATAAGTTTATAATACGCATAATTTAATTAACAGGCATAATTATGAGAAATCAAACATTCGATGTTGTAATGATATTTAAATACGAATAAACCTGCATTCTTAATTATAAAATAATTTTATAATAAACAAGCAAATTAGCTATTAATTGATACTAATTGAAGTAAGATAGGATTTTCCAATGCACCTTAGGAGCCATCTAAAGTTTCATAAATTGATTTGTCATTGCTACAGCATCAAAATTATTATGGTAATAAATAATATTTTTGAAGTGCTCTTCTTGTTAACAACTCCTGCACAAAATGTTTGGTTCTAGTCCGGTTGGCTGTGTATAATTAGTAGAATTTATTTCTACTTATGGATTTGTGCATAGATGTTTGATACAATCGGTATTTTTTTATTAAGTTAACAATTGCAATTCAAACGGACTCGTGAACATATGTCAAAGAAATAATATACGGAAAGCGTAAAAGCCGCTACATGGTCACTGTATCATCAAAGCACTCTTCATCGAGCTTAGTTAATTATGAGGACATATCAGCTTTATTATAATTACTCATTTTAATGTCGCTGCGCCTAGATCATGTAGCGCCGCAGTCGCGCCCGCTCCGCAGCGACATTATACATCGCACTGTGGGAAAAACTCTACCTGACTCAGTTTAATTATGCCCTTTGTAATTAGGCTTCACGTGAATAAATCATCTCGGTTCTACGTTCATTCGCGTTTCATTGCACTTGAGTCGATACCTACGCAGACCTTTTTGCTTTGACGCGTTGGTAAAGGTATCGGTAAATTGCGTGGGTTCAGAGTTAGAGTCTAATCACTCTTTTTAAAGATGCAAATTACATTTAGGTGTGATTGTATTAAAATATGAAATCAAGATAAAAGTCAAAATTATCATTGCAAAGCGTAAATATAATAAAATGCACCTAATTAACTAATATAAACTCATAGAGGTTCGTTGAAAAGGTATTGCAAAGTCAAGGGCCGAACTGTTCTAACACCATTCTGTTTTACTTCACATTATATCTTAGGCCGATTTAAAAGTAAGTAGCCCGTAGCCTATTTGATCCTGCCAGTGAAACAAGGGGTCCCTGATACAAAATCCAGCCGGAACATATGTAAATTTATGTGACAGTAAAAAAAAATTGTTGTCAGATGTGTTGCGTAAGCATATAATATTATATACATATTTTATAGCGTTTATTTAATTATACAAAAAGTGGTATTAATAAGTTGCATTGTAATATTAGCGGGGAAGCTGCAGGTCGCAGGTGTTACAAGCGGCGATCACAATCCAGACAACCGGTATCACATGCATGCACCATTACCTCCATAATTTAATTAGTTTCGAGTGATCATTTCATTAATAGAGGCGATATTTGGTGAGCGCTCTCAATCGCTCGCGGCTTTGTCAATTTTAATTAATACTCGATAGGTGGACCGAAATGTTGGAATTCTTCGTTAATTAGTCCGGCTCGAGATTTCTAATAATTTAATTAACGGGGAGAGTTAATAAGCCTACGACCGCCCTGTTGGTATTCCGGTAACGCGTCGGCATTCGCGCCACGCTGTCGCTATCCACTCGTTTTATTTATACAGCTGTTGCTCGTATTAGTATTATGAGTACACAATTATGACGACATTGTTATATTTCGATAGATTTACTGGATATTACGTTTATTATGCGATGTCTAGACTATAAAACAGAAAAGTTAATACAAGCATTGATTAGATTCTAAACATTTTGTTTTTGTGCGATTGTCTAAAATTTCGTTTTGGAAATGTCAAAGTATTAAAATACATTTATTTTTGATATAAATGTCTGGCTCAGCGGAGATTGCATCCGGAACACTGGGGTTGACAAATAAAATTGATATTGTAGAATAGGTCAATTACCGTTCCTATTTTATTGTAGTAACCAATAACTGTTCGTAAGTATCCCTGCTGTTCTTGGGTAAACTCTCGTAATCAGATGGGCTAAAGCCACAGTCTATTACGTTGGATTAGTACGGGTTGGAAGTTTGGAGGACTCTTTGACTACTAAAGAATACTGTATTTGAATTAATCGGTTCACAAATAAAAATGTCATGTAAACATTTTGTTGAATTGTGCATAACGCATTCTAAGACAAGTGAAATAAATGTGGCCACTAAAGTCTTGTTCAAACATATAGATTAAATAATTTCATTAAACATTTATATCCCATCTATTTGTGTCTATAAACCAAGTAACGTTTTGTTTACCGACCCACAAACATTGTGTTTACCAAGAAAAATAAATTTACAATAAGTCGCCTAGCAGTTTCCAGAAAATTGCCCACTATTAAGTGTACCTACTGTATCGACCAACACCACAGTTAACTCTGTCCCCGCATGCAACAAAATGACATACAATCGTCGTAGCCCTTTTCAGAATGTCAAGTAAATTGCACCCGTTTGTTGCATAATGTTCGCAAACATAGCATTTACTTGACGTTC
Organism: Ochlodes sylvanus; assembly: GCA_905404295.2. Taxonomy (NCBI): domain Eukaryota; kingdom Metazoa; phylum Arthropoda; class Insecta; order Lepidoptera; family Hesperiidae; genus Ochlodes; species Ochlodes sylvanus. The sequence goes on along the minus strand of FR990130.1, from coordinate 8,951,784 downwards.
AAGCGGCTCTCGTTACAAATTGATGCACGCTTCCTTTTAAACATGCAACGGCTTACATGAAACGGATGTTTGTGAATATTTCAAACACTGATAATCCATTAATGTTACTAGTATTCTCCTTTGCTGCAGTTGCAGTTGAAAATTACGTAATTACCAATTAATTTTGTCAAAATATATGTACGAGTATGTCACACTCAGTTGTATGTAAATTGACATCAGTAGACAAGAATACTTTTTCCAAAACATAAAACAATAGTTACTAGACAGTTACTACAAATATCTAACGGTAAATAGAGCATTTTTAATTAGGTTTTTAATAAATAATCTAACCTATGTATATAATTATGTAATCATGTTACCTATATAATATTTGGGAAAGTAATAAACTCGTAAATAAATTATAGACACGCGAATCCACAGGTAAAATAGTTTGACAAATTGAAACCTCAATTAATTCTAGAACTAAAACTTATTATCTAATCTGCTTTTCCTCGTAAAATTAACATCATTTAGACGGTTTACGATTTTACGATATCCCACATATTTTAGCTGGCTTAGAAGAGGAGAATTCACCGTATTTTTAGTACCTGGGCATATGTTCCTAAGTTGGACAGTGAAAATATCACAAAGTACAAAGTCATTACAGACGAACACAATAGCAAAGATCACACGGAACAATAAAGCGAGAAGGAAGATAGCACTCGGTAGTAACCCTTTATCTAGACAGCGCCGGCGGCGACGTCAAAGTCGTGCTCAAAGGAAGCTCCAAGCAAACATTGGATAATAAAATGTGCTAATATTTAAGTTTCCTGCCCCAAAGGATACTACGACGGGCAATTAAACTCCTAATCCAACAACTACATGTGGCGGATGTGGGATAAGAAAACAATGTTGTTCGTCTATTACTCAGCCTACAAACCATGAGTGTTATTGTTTTTGATGTACTACTATATATAATCTATTTATATTTAAAATACGTTTTTTAATTTCACTAATCGGAACATGTGGGATTTCGTGACTTAATGTATTTAAAGAAGCATTTTATGTACTTAATCCACATGTACGTAAAACAAGTAGTAGGTAGATAGAGGAGATCCATTGACCGATCGGCTGCATATATTATATCCCTGTAGTATTTTGATACTTACTTTGTTTAAATCGTTATTACTAACTTACTTTTATCCTACTTTTTTATGATTTTATATTTATTGTGTAAAAATATCCTTTGGTTTACATATGTGTTCATTTACATATGTGTTTGAGTCCCGCATATGTTCGCGTATGATTGACCTCCGACCGTGGTGTAAATGAATAATTATCGCTCCGTAAATGTACAGCTTAACAACTATAACAAAAAAAAAAACTATTTCGTTACTCGTGACGTCGTGACCATATACTGCTGCGTTGCCAAGCGAATTCACGCAACTCCATATTCTATTTCTTTGGCAAAGAATTTTCATGACGCAGAGGACATTGTCAGCGGATTAAAATTAGTTCCGGGATACGCGTTGATCTCTTTAAAGTCGTGATGATGCGACTTAGCGCGAGGTCGCGGCGCTGAATTGAAAACGTGAGCCGCGGTATTCAGTGTGCGATTACACGCAATTAACACTTCTCGCGCGATTCGCGATGCCCGTCGCTTACGAGTTGTTCAACGGGCACGTCGTCGGTGCGCTTAAGTCGGATTACCTTTATTTTATTAGCTACGTTTCACAAAGGTCAAACGTAGCTACGGACGACGTAAAGACGTCGTCTTATACCTAAGTCGTAGTATGGTGACTAAACTTTTCTCTTTTGACGATGTTTTTGCGTCTTTGTTTATCTGTCATTTAATGTTTGCCCCGACCAGGAATGGAGCCCGAAACCTCTCGCTTCGCAGATGTAGTACTTACTACGCCTATAATTCTAAGCCGCGACTTCCCATCAAACATACTGTATAATTTATAAAACTATTCATCGATAGTGTAGTTGTTCCATCTCCTAATCCTGCGGCCGACGCGACGGGAAAATGGCGGAAATTGAAAATAAACATTTCATCTGCGCCGTGGCACGCACTGCCCAAATTGACAATACAACCAATTTGCCGCCGCGCACCGACCACCTTTGTATGGGAATTGAAAAATAATATTACTTTTTTTCTACTATGCGCACGTGTGCAATCTCGAAAATAAACTATGATTCCTAAAGTTTTATTTTGTGATAGACTACGGTTTTAATATGGCGTCTGACTGAGTTCTTAGCGTGGATTGAATGCAACGGGATAGGCGACTCATTAAACGCCTGTGTTATCAGTGACAGGAAACCGTCGGATAGAGCGTCGTTCGTTGGTGCGTCCACTCATTCAGACTCAGTTTTTACAAGGAGAGCGTTTTGTAAACACGTGTTTCGTCGTTCGTTATTCGGCGGTCGGTGCATTGCGATCGGAGCTGCGTTTGGACATTTTGTATAATAACAAATATATTGGTGTGCTATGGCCGGTGTTTCATAATATTGGTTGATGTTGTAGAGTTTAGTTTGATTTTTTTAAGGTAAGTTTTTTTAAAAGTTAACATAAGGTATAAGGTTTTTATTGATATCGGATTCTGACAAAGGAACATAATTATGGTCTTACTGAAAGAAACAAAATTAATTAAGTATTTATATATCTGGTCTAGTAAATTGTTTGTTGTTTTCATTATCATAGACAATAATTAAAACCTATTTATTGGCACTTTATTAGAAAATAGTGATTCGAAAGCTTAAAATAGTGTTTAGTCTTAGGTATAGGAAAACTAACGGCAAAAGAAACTCCTCTGCACACGTAAATATCAAATGATCGTTATCGTTATCACCGTAATCCATTACTGGCCCACCGTTGGGCTCGGCTCTCCTCTCAATGTGAAGGGTATGGGCCATAGTCCACCACGCTGCCCAATTGTGGATAGTCAGACTCATACTAGAGAACATTTTCAAAACTTTTAAGTGCGCAGGTTTCTTCATTATTATTCTGCAATTTACTACAAACATGCTACATCATGCAACGTTACATTACAAGATTCAACTCTTTTTTATAACCGACTTCAAAAAGGAGGAGGTTTCTTAATTCGACCGTATTTTTTTATGGAATAAAGGAAGCCATCGAGCATGCACTCACTGCAACTCCTTACATACATGCAAGGCCCTGCAACTTTACATGATGCAACTCCTTATTAATCCTATGTCATTAACAACATCTTTCAAAGAAAGACGGAAGTAGAAAGACGGAATAATAGCGAAAGAAGACTAAGTTTCCTTATGCGGTATTATAGCGACTAGGTAATTTAAACTAACATCAGTGTTTATTTAGTAGGTAAACTAATTTAATTGGTAATTACCTCGCTTTTATTTGCTCGATATTTTGATACCACCGTCCATTAGTAAATTAGATAATTTTGTGAATTAAGTAATGTAATTAATTCCGTACAATTTAATAAAAATTTTGAGGGCTTCATTGAAAATTTAATTACGATAATGTTTATGATATGATATGCAATCATATGAATATGTCACTTCACTAGCGCGCGAAGAGTGAATCAGTCGAATTTCGCTAATTGTCTCAATTTTCATTTAACTATATCTTTAAGTGACATACGTTGTGTAATTATCTTTCGCATCTACGAGTAGATATAGTTACAATAATGTCATCGGAGCCGACCAAAAAGTGCAACTCGTGTTGTATCGACGTAACGCATTTAAGTTATAAAAACTTTGATGACATGGCACTTAAGCAAATGAATTCATAATTATTTGATATAGAATATCGCAGATTGACCGACATTAATGTTCGACATGTTCAATGCGAATATTACCTTCTTACCTGAACTGAAACCTAACTTAGAGTTAATCCGCAGTTTGAGGTTAGTAGATGTCTCTAAACCTAGCCACTGTTTATAAATGTAATGTTTATAAACTGGGCTTACGTTTGTATCTTTTTCATAAAATAAACCGGAACATTCCTATTAAGAAAAGCATTTAATGTGGCGCGCCTTAATTATTGTGAGCTCACTGTAACTGTGTATCATTAAGGAATTAATTAAACAAACCACTAAAAATAAAAAATTGAATGTTTTCTCATGGGTAATGTTTACGTTGTTGTGACTAATTGGGTGAAAAATTATGTTTTACGTAAAATTAACGTTGGGAGTAGGCAGCTTACACTGCCACACTTACAACATTAATTCAAGAATGGTGTATCTGCTGCCTTCATTCGATGAATAAAGATTCAGGATTAAAGAAACCTTAGACCTTAGAATAATTACACTACAGAAAGTCAGTCTTCATACAAGCGCTCTGTCTAAAGTGAAGCACTAAACCGAAACTTTCCCGAACTTCGGCTGCGGATAATCATATGTTTTTAGCAATATAAATATGTAGCTTTTCAGATATTTTGTGACACAATTTAACTGGACAAATCGTCATAATTCTTTTTTTTCGCGAGACACGTTTGGCGTGCGTTGACATGGGCTGCCCGGTGTTTGGAGCCATTTCTGGCCCCAATTAAGGTGCTTCAAAACGGCCGCGCGGACTTCGTTTCTATAGTGTAATTATTCTAAGCCTTACTTATAGGTAGGTACTTAATAAAAAATGTGTCAATGTGTTATTTACTACACACAACCATTGGTTGTTGCCAACAAACAACATTATGGTTCAAAATTTGAATACGATTGAAAACAACAACTAGGTTGCCTTACAGGTAAAATTAAAAACTCGATATTAATATATGCTGTACGGGCGGCGCATTCACCCTGCACAGTTTTATAAGTATTTATTAATTATCCATAGCTGGAGGTTGTCGTCGATATTAAAAATTAAAGTTATCGATAGTTCGGTCGTTATACATTCCTTTCCAGTTAAAGCAGCCTCGAAATACTTAACATGGTGCTTCAGTGCATATTTTTTTTAAAATAGCGGACAAACATGTAGACACGGATTTGATGGGAAGCGGTCATAAGTTTCATGTACATCAGGGAAACCGTATTCATCACCAACGCAACAGCTGCAAGGCAGGTGAAACCACCATGTTTGATAGGCTGGCTGCTGGCTAATCCAACGACTGCTACGCAATAATAACAACCGGGTTCATTAGCCCAACGTGCCTCCAAGGCACAGAGGCGCTTAAGATAATTCACTGCTAGTGCTATTTTCATTTACCAACTATTATACCTCCGAGTTGAATATAATTACAGTCTGTATCGAAATATGAATAATTTCGGTACAAAATATAGTTACGCAATATATATATTGCGTAACGCCTGTTAGACAAGCTGGTCTTTAAATAAAATGTTCTATAAACACAAAATAGATGCATAAACATTAATTAACTAAATTAATTCAACGTAATCAGTAAAGAGACCGTGTAAATTATAATTAAATGAAATAGACGTCACTCAATGGGCCACGAATTAATTAAAGTATAAACGAATGACTTCCTAAATAAAAGCAATTTTCTTACAGTTACAGGCCAGCTCACGGCACAAGTAATCTAATTAATGGGGTATACAAATCACATTGTACTACGAGAATAAACCGTTTTGAAATCATATATTCGTGTATTAGTCATACCTATCCCGCCTATCCAAATCCACTGACGTCCTATCCGTTATAGAAAATTGCATTCTATTTCTATCCCACGGTAACACCGAGTCCATTCTGCTTTATCCGGAATACGTAACAGGTACTAAGAGCTCCTCAAGAAATAGAATGAATTGAAAATTGGCAGTATTTAGACGATGGACTTCATAGTGTTCAAACACTCATCTATTATTTCACGGAACATCGTGAAAATAGCAATCCTATAAGAGTGTTAAATAAAACATAGCGACCGATACCTTCGATAGCTATTGTCTAAGCTAATAAATGTTTAATGAGAATTAGGTAAAAGTGGCACTCCCTAGATAGGGAGGATCTTCATTGCATTAAAGAGGGTGACTGCATAATGATAAAACTGACACACGCTCGGAAAGTTTCGTTAATAAACCAATATTCCCTAATGGAAACTCGGTATCGACGTTGTAATTTTGTTTTATTACTATAATATATTTAATTGATTATTGAGGCACGCTCAACGAGAATATCGAAGAATTATCGAATCGAAATAACACTAGAGGAGTACTAAACCCGATAAGCCAATCAACTAAATGATGCAATTATGAATAGATTTAATGTATTCTTAGGCAGAACGAATATAACTAAGTAGCACTTATCTCTCAACCAATTTATTAGATTACCTCTGCCAGAAAAACTCGTTGTGTAATCGCTAGATTTACATCTCGATTGAATTTTAATTGACGTAACGAGGGAGTGCACTCCAATAATGGAGTAAGTTAATTATAAAAGGCAATTGATTTAAAAGGAGTGGTGTCGCAGTCGCGGTATGAGTAACAGAAAAAGTTTTCAATTTCACTAAAAGGGACTGGTTTGTGTCTCAGAAGTCTCGTCTGGTTATCGGCTTGTAATGTATGAACTTACTCGCCGCGGCTTTATTTTATAACTCACTCCACGTAATAGGCTCCAGGCTAATTCATTTTGCTCCGCGCGGGGCGTTAACTATTGACGCATTGTAAATGGTTTTTAAACGTAAACTTTTGACCTATACATGTTCTTACTGAGTTTACATATCGTAGGTAACATGGAAGTTTATCGTTATAAATGTATCCATAAACATGCGTCAGAAATTATCAGGACAACGATTTGGAACATTTTACAACTGCCATCAAAGATTCTTTACGAGCAATAGGGATGGTGACTGCACGTCTCATAATTAATTTGAGACGTTTGTTTTATAATGTAATAAAACATCAGCAGTATCGGCATCGAATAATGTTACATCGAGCGTCACTCGAATTACGATAACACGCATCGCTTGTAACATTTTACTAACCGTAAAACATTTTCGACTTTATTGACTCTTTCAATAAAGTCACAGGATAACGATGTTTAGCTGATAGATCTTACAAGCTGTACTTACTTGTTTTAATGCTTTAAGTTCAAATTTGAAAGCGACAATATTTATTACGTGGTTAATGCCATGACATATAATGCAGTAAGTAGTCTGTAAAATACAGGTTATATGATTTTTCGTTTAATTACTGTTGAGATAAGACTGAAAATTAATCAAGATTTAAAAAAATGTATTTTATATATTTCAATTGCTCATTGGCGATACCGTAGCTCAGTTTATAGTGACCATCCCTGCAAAAAGAGAGAGGTTCCGTGTTGGGATTCCCGGCAGGACATTTATGCGGCAGATATTTTTTTTTGAGTCATGGTGCTATGGTTGTCTTATTTGAGTTGTCCATGCAACTCGCGACGCAGAGAATTATAGTGCAGGGGTATGACTGTGCAAAGCGAATTAAAAAGAAATAAATCGGCAAGTCAATAATGGATACATTTTAAAACAAAATTTTATTTTTCACAGGTCTTAAAATACGAGATTCTCAATCCAAATTGAGTTCGACATCCCAAATAGATAAAGCGATAGCTTTCCGTGATAAAGCAAACTTTATAGTTTTGTTTTTGGCAGTTTTGACGCTTCTTCTATCTACTTATTTGTTCGAGTTGCATCGAAGTGAGGTGAAACTTTTAACTTCCTAGACGTGTATTCCACCTCAGCATCACTTACTTTTGCCGCCGCGGACTTTGTTTATTACCCATTGCGGCATTTTCTTTTATATTATTGTCAGATCATTGTCCATACGAGTATATCCAATACTTACCTCAGTTTAGTTCTTTCAAAACAATAGTACCTACATAGAAATGGTAAACCGGAACGTTATAATCGTAGAGACAACTCTAGCTGGTCTGATATACAATCATCTTCATCACCATCACCATCGTCATCATAGCAATCTACGACTATCCAAATGCCAAGCTACTTTGATCAGCAGATGAGAAGAATTGTCACCTTCGCGAACCTTCATTGCACAATGTAATAATTAGTTTGTAATACACACGCAAATTGTATTGTAAAACTAAAAGGTACATGCAGAATTCGGACTTGTGTCACCAGCGTGAGAGACTGTGGTACGTACCAATACACTGTCTCTTCTTTACTATAAACAATATACTCGTGATAAAGCGCGCATTCTATGAATATGAACTCGATCGATCGTTCCAAAGTAACACGATCACTATCAGACACACCAACTATTATATTATAGATAACGTTCCTATTCAAAGATGGTGCTCGTTTGGAGAGCATTGTATGGTTCCTTCAGGACGTCGGCGTCGGGTGACAAGAGACACCTGAAAACAATATACACGAAATTGCCACAATAATCGGCCCTCATGATCAGCGCAACGACTGTCAGACAATGGAACAGATTACGCGATAGGGGTTTAACCGAATAGCAGCTAACTCGATTATGTGGCCATCCGTGATTGTGTTTGAGCCTATTAATGTTTGAATTTCGTTATATTATTGCGGCAGGCGGGTGCCGCCAGTAATCCAATATGGTCGGCTTGGTATTAACGAAATTTCGCTTCGAGCTCGCGTTTTCCATTAGTTGGTGGATCCATCCCGTTACGATCGGTTTAGTATTGATATGCGAATATACCAGAATTAAGATTTGATAGGCTAGTTTTGCGGTGGAATTTTGAGTTTGCTTTGAAGCTTACATTGCGGATAGTAGTGCAAATTAAGGTCGACTTTACATACGGATTATAATCTGTTAGAGGATATGTTGTAAGGGCTGGTATTAGTTTTAGTTGTTGGAATTAGCCCTTAATTTTTACACAAAAAAACCTATAATATAATTATATGCATTTTGTGTTATATCTTAAAATATATGCAGCTAGGGTGAATATAATTAACACTTTATAGTGTTTCATAATTGTTTTTCAAAACGAAACTATAATGCGATTAGGTAAAAAGTTTGTGTAGATTAAATGTTGGTGTACATTTAACTAATCAAAGTGATCAAACATGATTGAAGTACTTCAAAACTCAAACATAACTTCCTCGTTTCGGTATAAGATGTTTCCTTTGCAGTTCTCGTGCTGTGTGTGGGAAAACAAACAATGCCTGTAGCGTTTCGTTCCTATGCTACCGGATACAGAGATTCGCGTCGCGAGGGTGCGAAGAGAGCGGCCGACGCTCCGACCATTGCTAGATTAAAGAACAACTTAAAGGAAAGCAATCTGCTAAATAAGTGCCTTGGTACTCGCCTCACATTTCCAGCGATGTTTGCTCTACTTGAAAAAGAAAATCAGATTTTTTACAGAAAATTAGAACTTTTTATTTTGTTGAATTAGTGACTGTGCTTATAAGACGATTTGTCTCGGGTTACATGTCCGGCTGGTGTACATTGAAATACCTAATGATTGTTTTTATATGTTTTGAGTTTTTGTTGTTTGAACTATCCGCCACCTTCAATATTTGATTGCTATGAAAAGCCATAGTTGTCGTTGGCTCTTGCATTTTGCATTCGAATTATTTACATTAACTGGCCTGGTTGACTTATGGTGTATATAAGAAACAAATCTATAATTGGAATATTATTCTAGTGAAAGTGTTTCATTTATGTGGTAGTAACAGTTCGTTTCGCGTAGGTAGGTGATAACAATTTTTATATTATAAACGAGTATTCCCCACGGCTACGCCCACTAATTTCCAAAAAATCAGTTTATACCCTTTTTATCCCCTTAGGGGAGAATTTCCAAAAATCCTCTCTTTGTGCTCCCCTACACTCCCAAAGGAACATACATGGAACATACATGCCAAATTCAGCTTCTTGCGTTCAGTAGCTGTGCGTTGTCTGTCAGTCACTCAGGAAGGCAATAGTTTTATATGTATTGATTCAGAGTAAAAAGAAAACGAGCACTGTTTTGATATTAGCATCTTTAATTATATTCAGCAGATCAGTTACCTGATGGTGAATGCTCACACATGGACATCAGTAACAGTAAAGTTACCAAAGATGGGTTGCCGCCCAAGAAAGATAAAAAAGTACTTGCTTAAGCTGCCAGCCTGAACACTTCGTTTACTTAATTAATTACTTAATAACGATACTTAGTATACTAATAAAGTTTAAAAAATTTAACTTGCGTGCAGGATTTTTACCTCCTACGGGAGCACTAAGGACCCTCGTACGAAAGTCGTTGCGGCGCCGCTCAAACAATAATACTTATTAATAATAATGATTGCTATCACTATGTAAACCTGACGGGCGCTATATAAAAGTGAGGTGGAGCACAGTTAAAGTTAATAGGTTGAATTATTTAGCTTCTCGTCTCGTTACTTTACTGGTGTTTCCGCAGGTGTAGCAATCATATTGTCTCTCCCACACGGGGAGGCGCTAGGGGTTCTGTTCGTCTGGATTTCTCCGGACATTTACTGATTTACGGCTTTCGGTATCCGTTAAATTTGTCCGGATTTTTCCGTCTACGGTTGTTCTTGGAATATAAATAAAAAAAGATAAACATTTAATAATATTTAATTTTCATAGTCATTTCAATAATTCATTTAATAATTTAATTTCTTTTTTGTCGTATAAATATGAAAGACAATCATTTAATACAATAGTTTCACAAATACTGTCAAAATAATTTTGATCTTTTCACAATATTTGCTATACGAGTAGATCCGTTATAAATATATTATTATTATAAGCTACTAATACTCGAAAAATAAAAAATAAAAACAGTTTCCGCTTGATACCCAAACAGACGGACGGCCGGAAATGTTGATATTTTCATTCTTTCTGTAATGAACTAAATAAAGTAATAAGTATCTTCGACTGAAATGTTTTTACCTACATCTTTCTAAATGGTAACCCTAGCTCCGATCCTCTTGCACCCCTCCGCGCGTCGCTTATTCTTTAATCCCGCTGATGAATTATGATTAGCAGAGTGCACTCAAACCTATTACTGTTGTCTGCCTCAGAATGCTGCCTCAGATTTGTCATACTGTCATTCATGTATGCTGCACCAATTAATTACACACTTAAGAAACCTACTACTAGGTAGGTATATATTTACTAACTTAAAGTTAACGGCCATTTTTATCTACCGACAATATTTGGATAATTTAGTAAATAAGTAAATTAACAATGCGATACCATTGCTTTACATAGATATTAGATTCGGCAACGTTATCAGGAAAAGATCTCCTTTTAAGATCTGCTTTCAATTCTTCCCTTCAATCGATGACCGAGATGACTCCTTTCATATCTAGCTGTATATCTTTGTGTCCAACAGAAGTGCATTCGAAACGTGCATTAAAATCCGGTAGCCATACAAAAACCTTTATAGCCTTCCCGGGCCACATAATAGCTCACCGTGGGACCACAAACTCCGATTATCCAAACAGAGAGCTCCCGAAACAGCGCGGTGAAATTTTAACGTGTAATTGATTATGAAGTTGGCCACTAATGGGCGAAAATAGTTTCTAATTTGGAGTGTGGCTGCAACGCGTAATTGGTCTCGGACCGCGCCTGTGTTAATCATTAATGGAGCGGGTAGCTGGATGCAGTCCCTCGCGACCCGCGTGGAGCATCCTTCAATTTAGCTCGACTGCATCGTAGCCCATCGTACGCTCTCAACTTTACTCTAGAGCCTCGCCTAATAAAAGGTGTACTACCAGCTTCATACTGCTTGCCGAATGGCTAGCAAACATTGTAATCATTTCATTTTGACTGACGTTAGGTCGTACTTCACTTTTACGGCTGAAGTAGCCTTGTAGATGAGATTTGCGAATAGTCCTAAATTTTACGTTGCGAAAAATTGGTTGATTTTGTAGTAGTGTATAAATTTACGTTTCATAAAGAACGGCCATGCAAACTTGCCCTGTTCTATTTTTAAATTTTTCTCGTTTACCAAGTCTAAAAGGTCTGTGCTTGTGTTAATGCAATTGCAATAGGTAGGTATTAAATGAATTTTTCAATATACAATTTTATTGTCAAATAGTTTATTGATCACACCAATCGCCGTCTAAAAATAAAACAAAACACTCATTTTTTGTACCATTTCACAGTCTGCCCTCGACAATTTAGATATCGTTATCAGTTTAAAACGTACCGATCCCAACTACGAGAATGCATTGACAGCGGCGTGGAATGGCTGTCGTATAGTTTTATTATTCAAGCTTCACGATTGACGTCCGTTAAATACTAATTCATGCGTATTGACATTCGAAAGTCAATGGTAATGGAAGGCGTGAATTTTTTGCCGCTGATCTCAGCCAACTGGATTGGTTACGGGTTGTTTTAGAAGTGGCATGGTGTGTCGCTGTCACCGCATGCTCGGTAATTATTCACAAGGCTCGCTTCACGTCCTCTCATCTACTTGTAAAAACTGAGAGCGCGCTTGACATGCGAAAATAGTACATAATATAAATAACTAATTCTATAATCTACTAGTGACCCGACCTCGCTTCGCATCGGGAAACTTATTCCTTGCGTTTGCAAAGATTTAGTTTAGTTATATCTTTTATAAAGATATAGAGTGAATTATTAAAAATATCCATGTATCCACTATCCATTATCATTAATGGAATTATCATTAGTGAAGTATCCATGTATCCACTCATTATTCATTATTCAATTAATTTCGTCAATCGGACTGACATATTGATTGAGTCTTTCTAGATACTTCTGTCGCACGCGGGTATAAATATTTTGTCCGTTCGTGCTTTTTAAAAATCATGAATGGTGACATTAATTTGGTATTGTGAATATGACGTCGGAAACATCGACGCAAATTGACATAATAGTGTCCGCGGCATATGAAATTAAGTTAACATTCGTTTAAAATTTAACTCCTTTTTGATTGTGTCTCTTCCGTCGCTGAGATTTCATCACCGATAATTACAGTATACACAATATTGTAGGGTATTACCTATTTGTATTATACAATACGACTGAGCCTATAACACAGTAATATTTTTAATAATAACTAACCTATGTATAAAATTATTACGTTACATGTTGGCTTATATCTTCCTTTATATTATACTCTTATTTTTACCATTGTCGTTATTAAAATAACACCGTAATTATATAAAGTCATTATAAAATTATATAAGATACAATTACACATGTTGTATAAGTTATACAAGTTATACAATTTGAAACTATGTTCTTTAGGCGTGACATAATGTAGCTAATTGAGATACAGGGATGACGTCACGTCTATTAATCGGTAAAGGAACATCTCAGGTTGTTACACATAACTGAATCGAAATTACACTCTCGTCCTAACCTCGTTCTATTAATTAAAGGAACGTCTGATTGGTATTCAAACTAACTAGGACCAAACACAGTTTCCGTTCCAAGAAATCTGTATCTTGTCTTAGTCGTAACAATATAATTATGATTGGTCAGCAAAACGTTATACAAATAAAATATGACATATATATTATATAAAATATGATGTGTACGCATCACATACGCGTTTATTCCATACCCAAAGACACACGTATAAGTCTCTAGGGTTAGGAGCAGACTAGTGACAAAACTGAGAAAGCACTCCCACGCCCACGCTGATCCTGTACATTGCACTTGACACGTGTACGTACATGTATGTATATACTATGTTACTATGTTACCTATGTTACCGAGTATACTATGTTTACGGGTGATGGTAATTAGTTACGATCAGGTATTACGATCAGGTAATCTGTCTATGCGGACGAGCCCGTTGCCGTCATAAAAAAAGAATAACAATGTTCTAAAAAGCGCCTATTTCGTAAACAAATAGTCGAGTATTTTCGTCCATGCTTAGTTTCTGTTACAAGATGAAGTATTAGAACCAACAACGTGAAACAATGGTACCATTGTGACCCGTGACGAATGGCCCGGAGGGCTGATTTTTGTATGTTTTTGAGTATCCCGATCGCCGGCCGTAAATAATAGTGTTCCGATATTGGCCGGAAGCGTGCACACTGCGCACCAAATTGTGTCAATTGACTACTGTTTAATACTGGAACTAATCTACTTCTAAATGGCCACTACTTAGTCAGAGTCAAAGTATTTAAAATGCATCGGTCACTTTTCTATTGTTAAAGTAGTTTTATTAATATGTAACGTTACTATTTATTATAATATGTCATAATGAATTCCATGCCTAATTAAATGTAATTATTATAAGACAAGACTTACAGAGGTAGTACTCGTACTGAAAGCGTTGCTATAATAAAGAACTCGGTCAAGTAATAGCTAATTCATCCCAATCAAAGCACCTTAAGATTGTCGTAAATTGGCAGCACTGACTGGAACTATATCAAACGTTTTGTAGGTAAATTTGTGTACAAAGTAGTATCTCAGTAGAGACTGGAGAGAGCCGCGCTTCGAATACTGAAATAAACAGTTGCACCACCTGTGTGCGGCCGGAGCCGCCAAATTTAATTGAAAAATGTTCGTATTTAAAGTGTTAATTAACCGTAACGGCGGCGCTCCGTGCTTGGCTTTATCGCTTACTACGGGGCTGTTTTTTCATCAGCGCGGTCTAAATTACAGTTTTTATTGCCATTTATTCGATATTTTAAGGTACATAATTTGTTATAGTTCGGAAACGTCGAGTCGTGTTTCACGTTCTCATTAATCGCTTGAGTAGTTGTGCTAATTTTTTCCACTAATATTACTTACTGCGATAAATTTCATGGTTTAAAATTTAATGCCGTAATATGAGATGGCCTCATTTACCTGTTACTTGTCTCTGATATTTTGTCTAATTTATAGTTTTATTATAAAATAAATATTTTATTAAGTTACAATTGATTGATTTTATTAAATGTTAACTTATTTAACGCAATAATTAAAAGGTTATTGACCAATTCATAAAACAACATTACGGGCTAAAACATGTTTGTGGACAATATACGTCTACGTTTTTACAGTTGTTTAAAAAAACATCCACAATACCTACCAATTATTTACGCTTCAAAGTTATAGATACTTGAACTCATTTTGGCGCTCGGCACTGTGTGTGCGTGTGCTCGTAAATATGCTGATTTGATTTGTATTCAGTGACACATACATGTAAAAAAAATTACTGTACGCGCCAAATTCAATTGTTTCATCTATACCTACCTAATACAATGTAATAATATGGTGGTTTCCCCGTCAGTGCGAGAGGCGGACGCCGCAGCAGCCGAGCGGCGGCAGTCCGGGGCTGGGCTCGCACATGCTGGCCATGGAGGTGGCCAAGGAGGCGCGCGCTTCGCCCCTGCCGCCCGGCGCGCAGACGGCCTCCACGGCGCCCACGCCCGCTGCCCAGCCACAGGTGATGAGCCCTCACTAACATACTAACACACATCTACAATTATATGTTACATCTCAAATAGATCTGGATCATTTTTAATGCAAACGGGCTCATGATTTTGAATTGTTTTACCTTTGAGTGATATTTTGACCCAGTTGCAAGGATCATGATCATGGTTAGACTGTAGTGGCACACTTGACAATGATAAGACTAATGATAATTTTGTTGTAAAATCACGACCACTAACAACATCTTAACGCTGGAACTACTTAGAGGTGACAAATTATAGTTTTGATGAAAAGTTCAAAGACACATTTTTCACACCATTTTTCCCTACCCTGGTGTAGTATGTTATGATATAACTCATATTTGTAATGGTAATAAGTCCCACGGTGTAAATGACATAATAAGTTACATAATTATATTATTTTATTTAAAAAAATATATGACTTTATCAACCAAGCTCTCGTAGATACTATAAAACTGCACTAATATAATTAAAAAGGTTAATAATAATAATATATCTTTATTTCCTCTCACAACATTCAAAAAAGGGTACAATGTTTCGACGTACGATGTTACAAAGGTTCATTTGATATTTACCAATAACTGTATTATTAAGTATCTAACTACTCTGAACCAATTCTTAATATTGTAAAAAAGGGCAAATTAATAGACGAGCTCCATTTTTCCATACATGTTTATTGAATGACAACATTGACATAATTCCTTTGTTCTTCATAATCATCCGTTTATTCTTCTAGATGGCCTGTTCGCCGGCCAGTAACATTTTGCTAGAATACCTGAAACCTATGAAAGACTACCAACTGAATATCTCTCCTCTCCGCTCCTCAATCTACTCTCCACTCCTCAAGCCTGCACCTCACCACTCCACACCTCGCCTCACCAGCTCACCACACCTCACCTCTGGTCCCCACACCTCATATGACCATTTCCTGCTGATCCTGCTCCTCGCAGTTGTTTTAGTAGAGGTACAAAATTCCTCCGTTACAGTCGGCCATCCTGAAACAATTGCGGCTCGCAATTGGCACGCATACAAAAGTATCAACACTCAAGAAAACCGACATCAAATTGTACAGTGTAATTACACGTCAAGGCATACATCACCCTTTTTATGCTGAAATATACTCCTCTATATCTCCTCTACATCATTTTATAACTCTGAAAACACGCACTTAGGTCTGCTTATAATTTATCTTTCCTCGTATAAGTTCCAGTTAATTTCAATAGACGGTTCACAAAAATATTCATCAAGGAAATGCCAATTTTATTGCAATAAAAACAATCTGCACTCATCGTCTATTCTTCATTTGTTTTACGTCTTTTGTCTTTCCCACCGACACGTTTATCTGACATTTTGTAATATTTTCTGCATCACAAAATATTGTTATTTCTTTGCTTTACATCATAATCTCCAGGGCGAAACTCTTTCTAAAGCGGAATGATACACCCTTCCCGGCCAATAATATAACACGAGCGCCACTAAGAACTTGTCATATATTTCATCGGAACTCATGAACTCTTAAGTACAACGGCACAATTCACATCTTTCTGAACTCTTCATCAAATTGCTAAATCCACATTTTATCTTTTTATATCGAGAGAACATTCAGTTCTAATGCATCTGACACATAGCCATAATGTCACATCTTATTTGAAATCTTACTCCTTTTTATCGAGAAAACTTTCAATTCCGGCAATTACTTTTTATTCTTTCCATTCTTAGCACGTAGGTATTATGTTCTACAACATAAACATGCCACTTCTGAATGTAAAAAAGGGCAAGTTAATAGACGAGCTCCATTTTTCCATACATGTTTATTGAATGACAACATTGACATAATTCCTTTGTTCTTCATAATCATCCGTTTATTCTTCTAGATGGCCTGTTCGCCGGCCAGTAACATTTTGCTAGAATACCTGAAACCTATGAAAGACTACCGACTGAATATCTCTCCTCTCCGCTCCTCAATCTACTCTCCACTCCTCAAGCCTGCACCTCACCACTCCACACCTCGCCTCACCCGCTCACCACACCTCACCTCTGGTCCCCACACCTCATATGACCATTTCCTGCTGATCCTGCTCCTCGCAGTTGTTTTAGTAGAGGTACAAAATTCCTCCGTTACAATATTCAGAGTAGTTACAGATTAAGTCATCTGGAATGTACATTCAATGTTGTCTAAAATAAGATGAAGGTAACTTAAGAATTTAAAACGAAAAAAGCTGTTATCTAAGAAAGAAATGCTGTAACAGTGTGGTGACAAGATTGTGAATGGATCAGATTTCGTGTCACCGTTACACTATCGAGTAAAAAGATAAGACGTGTTAAATTGTTGATTTAAGAGTTGTTATCAGCCGTAAATCAGCGTAAAGAAAATAAAGATTTTCTTGAAATTCTCGCACTTAATACTCAACGAGTCAACTTTTTATCTTTCGAAGTTAATAACTAAGTCTTCAGTAGTATCATAATACTCGTAAATGTAGATTACAACCCTTTATTTGGTCATATTATTTGGATTATAACTAGTTTATTCGGCCACGAAGCACAAATGCACTGAACTGATTTAGCTTTATAGGTATTGAAATTATTTCGTTATCTTATGCCAACGAAATAATTTCAATAGCAAGTGTGGGAGTGTTATACTCTCGATATGTGGCCATTACTTACTTGTAATTTTAAACAATCACCGACATAACTTTTTTATTTTTGAACTGATTGAAATAAAACAAACACTATGTAAAGTAAAGTTCACTACAATACATTAGTGAAAACCGCACCCAAACCGGTGAAACCTTTTTTGAGATTAACGAGTACAAAACCACTGACCAACCGACAAACAGACAAACAATCTAGAAATAATTGTTCTAATTACTAAAATAAAAACCCCCAATAATACATTTTTTCATGTAACTTCCATGTACGTACAGCGATCATTTACAGATTTATTTTATGTATAGGTTTGATTTCGTAATGTATCAATTTGTCGTAGATCTGCGCGGGATGCAGTAAGGTGATCACCGAACGGTATCTGCTGAAGGCGCTGGACCAACTGTGGCATGAGGATTGCCTCAAGTGCGGCTGCTGCGACTGCCGACTCGGCGAGGTCGGCCATACTCTTTACACACGAGCGAATCTCATACTCTGCAAGAGGGACTATTTGAGGTTTGTTAGATTTTATCTATTTATTTTTTAAGGTCCATCAACTTAGTGTATCCTACACAGTGATTTCTTAACGTTTTGATTGATTTCTTAACGATCTAAAACAATCTTCATGCTGCGTTTTATTTCATTTATTTGTAATTGAAGTAGTTAAAAAAATAAAATAAAAAGAAAATGTTTTTATTATTTTGATATTTTTTTTAAATGAAACTTTCATTAAATACTACGGTTATCACTAAAAAATAATTTATTTTACGATTTAAATTGATTCATCCAAATAAATGTATCATTTACTTTGTCTTAGGCTTTTCGGGAACACCGGCTATTGTGCCGCTTGCAACAAAGTGATTCCTGCGTTCGAGATGGTGATGCGCGCGCGCAGCAACGTCTACCATCTGGAATGCTTCGCGTGCCAACAATGTAACCACCGGTTAGTATTGCAATACAATACAAAAACTCTTTAATGCACAACATTCTAAAATAGTACAATTTGAATTAGATGTTATCGCTAAAAGCGATCTCATCCAGATAACTCAATATTAATTAATGCCATAACTTAATTAATATTGAGGTTTTTAGCTGCTGGGAGAGCCTACTATTTGAACGCATCATTTTGAATGATAAGTGCGTAACTATTAGAAATTAATTACATTGCTTCGGTGAAGGTCAACATTGTGAAGAAACCTTCTTTACAGTCTGCCTGTCCGCACTTGCTAAGCATAGTGGACTGTGGCCTGCACTTTGTGAAGAGATTTTGTGAACACTTTGTAAAGACCGGAGCTCGGTTGTAGAATAGCAAAGACGGGTTTGATACATGTATTCAGAAGTCGAGGGAACGTGTTATTATCTTTACGTACCTTAAGAATTTATTTGCAAAAGCTTCTACATAACTCTTTCAGATTTTTCTAGTTAGAGTTTGCGCCGAGTCAGTTAGTCAGAACTTTTTCTATACAGTAATGAAAGTAAATATAGGGCTTCAACGCCTTCAACCCATTAATAGCCCGCTATAGGGCAGGGTACGGGTGTCTACTCTTAACTGAAGAGGCATTGAACATACTCCACCAAGTTGGTCCAGTGTGGTTGGTAGAGATTATTATATAAAAAGTAAAATTAATAAAACAAAGTATATAGTATATAAGTAAAACAAAGTTATAGAATTTTATATATTTAATTAACTATACAGTAGATTATCGTATTAAGTTCTGCACCTATTAAACCTAATTCATATTAGGCACCAATATTCCCGACATGGGCTCACGTACCAATTACAACGTATCTCAATTTCTACTAGTTCAGAGTAATTTAATATTCCAATCTGTCAGATGCGATGCATTCGTGAAAATTGAACCGGGTTGGTACTATAGTACCAATAGATATACTCGTACGTGTATCTCAATGTTGACTGGCTATTCTATTCCAAATCTACGAGCTATGTCTAAGTGGAGCTACTCGTATATTTCAAGATAGAATTTAATAACAAATCTTCATAAAAGCGTTTTCGTTTTAGCGTGGTAAATATAAGCTTTTATATTATTGCTCATCCATGATTTTATATAGTTACAAGCTGCTAGAAAATGGTTTCTAAGGAAGCGCTCATAGCCCGGTGGCTTACGTTGATCATAAGTGATCGCCCGTGTTAGGCAACAGTGGGCGCGGTCAGTTGGATATGTGACCGCTAGTGGCAAAATTTCTTTAGCGCTTCCGTGCTTCGGAGGGCACGTAAAGCAATCGATCACGGTTGTTATCATTAGATTAGATTATCATTAGATAGAGTTAGCAGTCATAAAGCCATGTCGGAGGCTTCGGGCGACATACAAAACCCGGCACTTGGTTTGGCCACTAATCCGCACTGTAGCAGCGTGGTGGAGTATGGTCTAGACCTCCTTGGGTATGAGGAGAGACCCGTGCTCAGTAGTGTGTTAATGAGTTGAACCCAAGCCAGAAAAAATTTTTAAATCTGTGAAAAGGAACGGTACTGAAAAATCAACAAGTTAAGTACGATTAGATTCAATAATGCGCTGTATTTAATTATAATTAAACATCTATTTTTCTTTCCCATGTGCTGGTATAAAAAAACATTTATCTGAGACAAGAAAATTAAAATGATATTTATTTATATGCGTGACTTAATATACCTGACGTCCATTAGATGATTAAATTTGACGATAGCTTTTAAAATGTATATCCATGAATGAAAATGTAAATTCTACTTACCTATATCCGTTTTTAAATAATGTCATTTTGATGAATTAATATTTCTTTGTGCTGTATTGATTTTCCTTAAAAAAAAACAAAGTGGCGTAGACAGAGAGGATATAAAAACATCTGGGTAACGTGAGATAGCACGAGAAAGTATAATTGTTTGTATGTATGTACAAGGAAAATTTGACGGTTAACTGTCATGTTATAAGCCAACTGTGCTTTTCTTAGCAAAAATGTCACGCACAGTGAAATAAAAAATATTATCATTCTGTCTCGTTTTTTTTTCGTGTCATCAGCGTAAGTTGTTCCTTGTCTTGTGTGAGTGAGATATATGTCATCCAAAGGTCTACTCTCGGTAAACGGTAAACTCTTCGCCGTCTACGGGCGGGAATATACCAAATAATGATTTCGGTGAGAAAAGAAATAAGACAATACAGGATTTATGGCGGAAATTTTTGAAGAAAATTATAGTTGGTTAATTATTTATTACTGACTTTTTGACTCCTTCCTGAAAACACAGAGACAATATTTGTGTTTGTGGTGGAGTATACTGCTGGATTTGGCTTACGTTGAAATACAAAATCAATTAACGTTCTGCATTGAAAGTTTTCATGTTTCTATAAACTATATCGATATCAAATCCAGAGTTCTATGAAAGGCTCGGGTTGAGAAGAGTTACCGTTAATCCCTGGAGACCATTCAATAAACGCCGTGATACCGCAGCGCGCTGAAACATGTACAACTATACTGTATTATTATGCGAAAATAAATTTAAAACACAAACAACGATCGGTGACTTAGGTTATAGTCTATACCTAATAAGGTTCAATTTGCCGCGAACGGGATCGACATGCACAATTTTATTTGGGCAATAACCGTCGTTGCTTCGTTTTTGGGAGAGGCGTTGGGGGCTTTGAAGCTGTCAGAAAATTATATCCATGACGCAAAGTGATCATTGCCACCCATGTACTCGTACACAATGTCGGACATGAAAGAAACAGGAGAAACACTCGGATAATAAGCCGATATAAGCGTGCACAATACTCCGATACTCGAACTCAGTTTAAATAAAGAACAGGTCTAGTATTAAGCTCTAGAGATTATTTAAAATTCATAGAACGCTACAATTCGGTGTGTATGTCCGCGGATGAGATCGGCGCAAGTAAACACGTAAACGGCGCTTGATTTCCCCGGCGCGCACTCCACTCCGCTATCGAGCTCTGAGCGATGATTCAGCTATCTCTAACGAAAACATATCAAAACTAGTTTGTTAAAATGAAAAATGGTTTTATACTTCACAGTTGTTCGTACATCGATATTGATAATCCGATTGTAATCAATCGTAAGTTATCGATTGAGATTGATTGCGTAACTTCGGACGCGGTAGTGACCGTTACTGCCAAAACTTTTTCAGTGAATTATTTATTTAAACTTTTGTACCTTACAAAATTTAAAACGCCAGTCAACTTTAGGGAAGTCTGAGAAATGTGGATGGCAGTTTCATTTTGCGATTCGCAGGACTCTTAAGTCCTATGTTCAGGTAGCTTTTATTAGATAAGAGCTCTTTACTTGTTAGCTTTCGTCCGTAAGTATATTCAATATTTTCATCCGTATCTATTTATCGTATAGCGGGTTATGCTCCAGTTCCGAACGCCCATACCGAGTCGCTAATAGGCTCAAAGAATATCCACGACTTTAGGGCTTCCAAAAAAGGCAACTTACAAATGTCGCAAATTTTTAGAATTGAGTGATGGAGTCTTTTTTGCACAGGAAATTATTTTTAGACGTTGTAAATTTGTTTATATTAATTGTAATGTTACGTTAATTAACACAATTTATTAAATATGTAACAACGCAAAGGTACTATTGTAAATCGTATAATTTTTTATTATTGTAAATCGTACTACTTTTTATTATGATTCATTTTATAAGTGGCAAAAAATAAATGAAGACGACCTATTTATCACTCTGCTTAGCTTTTATTACAGGTTTCTTTATGTTACTTATATCCGGTGAATAACATCTTTGAGATTTGTTTAAATTTTCAATAGTAATTTTAATCATAGATCGTTGACTGCGGATACGAGAAATTATTTCGTTAATATCATTTTTGTATACAAAAATGATTGTTTCGGCCTACCAAAAAGAAAATAGTACAGTCTACAGTACAGTCAGTACAGTATAACAGTCTAAATAATATTGAAAATACATGTGACATAATGACAGTAAATAGTGACTGAAAATCGTTTTAAAAGTTAAACGTGCAGTCTCTAATATACAAGATGTTGAAACTTTGAAATAAGATTACACGCGCGAAAGAGCAATCTCCGCTGGACTGCGTCCGCTTAAATAATAGAAAGGTCGCGAAGATTGGCGCTACTCTGAATGGTTTATACGTCACTTGTGGACCTTTCCCGTGTTAGTACATCTCGCGTGACATTTTCACCCAATTGTATATTCATTCGATTGTTGTTTCATTTCATGTAACGTCTGGATACGGTTTCTTAAGGTTCCGTAGACAATTCCAATTGTCACTTTTTTGTCTAATGATCATAGATAAATGATCGCTAGTGACAAGAAATTTTTGAGCGATTCCATGCTTCGGAGTGTGCTTCGGGCGGCTTAAAAACTTCCAACACATTACTTGGCAGCTAACCCATTCACTGAACCCCACTACAGCAGTGTTGAGTATGCTTTAGGCCTTCACATTTATGAGGAAAGACGCAAGCTCAGTAGTGGGCCATTAATTGTTGAAGTCAGATCTTAAATACGGTTTAAGGACTGTTATAATCAACACTGAAAGTTAACGACCCCTCCTAAGAGAAGGAACTTGAACTTTTAGAAACTGTATTATACATTATTAAAAGGTAACAGAGTATACTTTTGCTTTGAATAGAGAGGTTTAACTAGGTGTTCTATTTGCAAACGATAATAATATATCTTTATTTAAAAATATGGAACGCTAACTATTATACATTAGGCACAAATCAATTTCCATGTTGGCAGAAAAGCTGAATCCAATTTGCGGGCTGTCCGATTGGAGCGGCGGGCGGCAGATATCACGGGCGAATATCACTAAACGACTAAATAATTTAGTAGCAATCTGCCCCCGCGGGCATCGACGGAAGCCGCGTCCTGACGACCGTGTGCTGTACTCCTTAATATCACAAATTTAATTTCATGCTAATATTTTAGAAGTATTTAGTAAATGTACAAAATATTAGAAAACACATGAATTAATAATTAATTAATAAACCGGTCAAGTGCAAGTTGGGCTTGCATACGGAACTCCACTTGAGTTCCTTACTACTGAGCGAACATTGACTCTAATTATTTCATTTGGTCACTAACAAGATAGAATATAGAAAAACCCCCATTTTTAGCGTTACTTGTATGGGAATTCCCTTAGGGATCCAACTTTTTTACCTTTTTATTATTTGTTGCGGCTGTGAAAATTTCAGGTGTCTACCTATTTTCGTTTAAAAGATAGAGTTCTGTGACAGGCAGACAGACTGCGGAGGCATATAATAGGGTTCCGTTTGTCACCCTTTGGCTACGGAACCCTAAAAATGGTTGTATACGTCTTCTCTTCTCAGTCCACTTAGTTTAGAAAGAAAAAAAGTACATTTTCCAAGTACACGAAGAACCGGGCCTTAACAAACACGAAATAAGTTCAACTAGATACATAATACTATTTTGTTATCGTTCGTTAATGAGTGACAGAACCTTAAAACAATTAGTTCCTTGGATGGTAATAATGAATTATGTGCGTTTACAAATATAATTAATCACGTTTCAATACGGACGGGTTCGATTCGGTACAAGGAGTATCGGGTACTAGTACTAGTAGGTTGAGACATTGCACACACAACGTGGGTTAGAATAAGAAATGGGTGAATTACAGTTTGCCCATCTCTGGTTGCAACTCAAGACATCGCAGTAAGCGGGTACCCTAAATGTTTTAATAATATGGGAGTGTGTGTACAAATTATTGAGGCGTACCTACGCACTTCAGTTTTGACGCCTAATTTGTAACCACATTTTGGTGATCCGATGAACTATGCACACAATACTTCTAGGTACTGTCATACAAAATAACGACACAAACTTTGTGAAAGAAACAATCACATTCATACCAAATTATTGTTTCTCTAAAGCGATTAACTATTAACATCAGTTTAATGTAGCGTACAATCTAACAATTGATATAATTCTTTGAGGAAAACAGTAGACACGTCCGTTCACGTTAAACGTCAAACTCCGTGTCGCCGTTACATCGCCCACCGCGATACAATGGAGCGTCGCACAAAGCTTAACTTGCACCCAGTCATTAAAATTTCGTTCTACATCTTTTCCATTACGCGACTGCAGACAAAAAATAGCAAAATAAAAAAGGACAACCCCCAAAAACAAAAGTCGGGGACGGAGAGAACAGGAAATAAAGTTAATTAAGAGCGGCGAAATCGACTGAGTTGCGGTGGAAATTGGCCCCTTAAAAAAGAGACATTTGTAGCCGAGCTATTGCGCTTAATTTTTGTGACAAGTGAAACAAAAGAGTTGGCAGGGTGGCGGAGACGCGGGGGTGGGGAAGACGGGGGAGGGCCGAGGGGAGATAAGGTTTGGTGTTATCACCGCCGGTTCCGGGCGGCCACTGGTCGAAGGCGATACCTTTTGTTTTGCCACATTGAGGGATGCTCGCTCGCGTGACGTTATCGCGGCTCCTTCTTCCATTTGACCTTTCCACTTATGGTAGTAAATTTTGTTTCTTAGACGTTTTGGCTACCTTACGATCCTCGAAAACAGCGCGATAATATCTGAATAGGTTGCCGTTCATCAGACCATAAATAATTTAAAAATAGCTCCGAGCTTAGAAACCCGGTAAGTCAATTTACGTGGAAGCCTTATTAATGCGTGGGGATAGGATATTCTGCATTACTAGTGCCTTTCATGTAGAATCACTAATTGGATCTTCCTGCACCCTGCCCACCTGATAACTGCATAAACTGCATCTAACTGGAACGGTATATAAATATGTGTAACTTATACACTTCTATGAACATTTTCTGTATGAAATGAATGTTGTTTATTAATAATAAAGTGGGGCCAAATCTGTACGTTAAATATTTTTGAATATGTGATTATGATGAATGTTATTGAAGACACCAAACATTTTTTGCAGCTTCTTTCTTTTTCTGTATTACTGAACAGATTTTGGTAATATCTGGAATACTTATATATAAACTAACTAACTTTCCTGAACCGAAATAAGAGCGGGTTACTGCACTATAATATAATTATATACGTTCACCTACCTTCTAGTTTTTATGTAATCGATGTTGAGAGTTTTGTCAGTTTTTATATATAATACGTATATTTTGCCAACAGATTCTGCGTGGGCGACCGGTTCTACCTGTGCGAGAATAAGATTCTGTGCGAGTACGACTACGAGGAAAGGCTGGTGTTCGCCAACATGGCGTACAACCCCCCGCCGCTCGCGCACCTCAAGCGGCAGACTACACATCTGCCACCTCCTCCGGTAACACCTCATCATTATCTTCACAACCTGTTCTACTGCTGGGCACGGGTCCCCTCACAGAAAGTAATCGTATAAGCCATAATTCACCACTCTGGCCAAGTGTAGATTGGCGGACTGCACAAATCTTTGAGAACATTATGGAGAACTCTCAGGTGTGCGTGAAGGATTTGGCCGGACTTCCCGGGAGTCCCACGTTCAAAACAATAATATTTAAAATTTCGTTATAAAAAATGGGTTAGTTCCGATCTGATTCTTAACTTAAGGTCTAGGGTCAATTCCTACTGAAAGAGCAGCGGCGCGCATGGCATGCGCGTATGTGCGCGTATGGGAGTGTGTATGTGTGTCTAATAAACTACGGTCTACCCGAAAATTATAACGAATAAGCTTTTACTAAGTTAATATGCTAATATGTATCTTGAACTGGATCGCCATTTACCATCATTTGGAATTGAAATCACTTTGTAATTATTGTCAATTATTATCATTATTAAAAAGCTGCTTTTTACTTCTCTGGCAGACTTTTTTTGTATACCGTTGCGTATGTAGCTTAGATTTGATAATTGCAACTTTTTATTTATGTATTGTTTTTTAACGTTCGAGCGTTTTAAGTCAACAGTCAATATCCACAAATAGATATAATTAAAACCAATAACGGGTAAGTAGATTTGTTTGCTAGCGGTCTACAGGAGATTTTATGAACATAATCAAAGTCATTTCAATTAACTGAAGATAGAGAAGCCGTTCTACCAGTAATTTCTTTCTTTGACCGTGTTGTGTTGGTGATATAAACCATGTTTCTAATTTAATTTTAATTAACTTGTTATTGAGATGCATCTAAAGATAAACACGTGCATCGGCGATATTCTTGACTCAACAAACTCAACGTAGCAATAGACTCAATTTTGAATGAAGCTGAAAAAGAGACACTCCATTTTTAACAGTTTCATTGGTGTCTATGGCGGTGTCCTCAAATCGAATTATATTCTCGTGAGGATTACCTCGCTTGCAGGTGTTCTGGACACCTCCGGCGTCTAATTGGCTCTCTAGGGATAATACTGTTATGTTCTTATTATTTTAAAACTACTTAGTTCTTTACCTTATTCGTGAGACATACTTTATCACAGGACTTTCAAAACACAGCGATCGGTCTTGACTTTAAATTTTTTAGACTGCTTCTTTAATTAAGTTGGAGATAGATTAGAAAGACTGTAAATAAAAGTGACACTTTTGTTAATGTGGTTGTTCACCGAAGACATTTGGGACATTAGTCCAGGCCTCCGACAATATCTAACGATAAAAATTGGGGAAAGGATAGTGCGTGGATATTTTGCTACTTAGGTACCTGTCCAAATAATGACTGCACTCGCGCGGCCACACGGCTGATTGCTTACGATCGATACAAATGATTAGTCTATTAGTATTCTATTGTATTTTTTATGTTTTGCTGCACAAAACAAATTTTGTGCAGTTTGAGTATTAAAAAACTTCACCTTGAACCTTGCGTCGAACTGGCTAAATATAAATAGCATAAAGGCTTAAATAAACCTATATAATAGTCAGCCTTCAATGGACTTATAATGTATTTTATTTCAGCAATCAAACGCTGCAATGGGCGCCCTGATGAACGGCTCTAACCGCGCTGGAGACCTCAACAACAACATGTCAGGGTCATCAGCGCCCTTTGCCGCCCCGCCGCACCTCAAGCCGCTCGGGCTCTCTGCGTCCAGCTGAGACTATCGCTGAGCCCACCCCTACGCCAAGTATCAACACTAATCCACACACGATTCCATAAAGTATAAACAAATTTGCGGCTAAATCTGTGTTGAGTGTTGTACTGGTTGGTGAACTTTGGCGTATGCCGACTGTTGGTGATCCAAGTGACGTGTTGGTGATCCTGGTCTCACGACTCGATCAATCTTTGTGTTGATGATCTGTGCTAAGTGCTGTCATTACTTAAAATGTAGTCGTGCTTAGCCATGTGCAACTAGGACATTTAATGAATCGAACCCTGTCTTTGTAGGTTCCTAATGAAATGCAAATGCCCCGCGAGATGACTTGGTTTTTACCGATTGTTCGAATACCATTGCAAATAAAGCAATTTTTTACAAATTTTATCATGGAAGAACGGCCAAAGAATGGACTTATTAATTTCCGTAATAAATTACGAACATGATTTTAATCATGTTTTCATCACATACACTTCTATTGGGACTTAACGATTTATTAAAAAACAATGATATACTTATAATGTCATTGTTAAAAAAGCCATCTCGAAGATCTTGTGAATGAAATATTTTTGCCTCTTTCATGATAAAATTATTGAATTGATGTTGCAATAGGATCACCGCGGGGACTTCAATTAACTTTAGTAAAAACCCTGAAGTCCCTAACATTATCTGGGTTGTTAACGGACCTCGTGTGAATATTAAATTTATATTGCTAATTGCCTGGTCTGGTCTTATTTGTAAAGTTGTAATGATGCTCTGCGTATGTGTTGGACGTCGCGTTATCGTATTTCGTTGAACGATGTTTAGACGACGATAATATTATAACCAATTTATATTATATAACTGTAATTGTTTGTCGGTGTTACAGCTACATAACGTATGTACGAGTATCTATTGGCAATGTATGTACTTTTAGACTTATCTACATCTTACAGCTTTTTAAATAGTGTATAACATAAAGTATTCATAAACATTCAAATCCTAGCTTTTACATTATATCCGATGTTAACTATGGCAAAGATTAGTATCAGTGTTCTTATAATAATATCATCTGAATGTAATCTCGATCGACAATTAGCATAGTAGGTATGTAGATGACGAGTTGTCTATGACAAAAATCTTTTCTTCTGATTGGGTGTATGCAACTATCTTTCTTCTCCTGTGTGATCCATCAATGCTGTTATATCTTAAAATTTGATCTTATAAAATCAGTGTTTTATAGAGTAGTAGTAATAAAGCAAAGTAAATGCCAAAACGTAAAGTATGTATGTAGTAGAAAATTGTCATTATTTGTTATAAAATAAAAAATTTAATCTTACGACTACTTTACTACAACTTTTACTAATAGAATTATTGGTGTATAATGGAATATTTAAATTTTAGGTTTAATCCCGTAAGGTGATCTCATATTGACGATTTTGCTTAGCTAGGGTAATAAGTGAGGGACGAATATGGATTGAATTTGATATTGTTGATGGTAAATATGCGGGTTTAAGACTGCTGACTTGTTTATAATGTCGAGTCAAATGTATTGAAATTGTACAATCGTTTGCAAAAGTGTACCTTATCGATGATTGATCTCAGTTTTGATTAAAGTAAACACTTTTGCGAATGACTATACAACGAGTCGGTAATACTGTTCGGTTGCAGAAATTATTGTTCTAATTCCGACATGTAAAGTCTAAAAAATCATGTCGGTTAGTAGAGAATACAGTTAATATAAATATGTAAAATAATTATGTTTATCGACTAATATGTTTGAGCAAGCGATCAAATAATTTTATATTTTATTTTAATTTTACTATTGGCTTGGCCACGAGTGGAAGTTATTTTATATTAACGATCTTCTGCACTTTGTTGTTTCGTTTTGTACCTACGATGTATATTGCTGTTAAGTTTATTTATAAACATTGTTATAATGTTTGTATTATTTGTGTAAATAAAATAATTATTGTAAGTAGACGATTGTATCTAATGATATAGTAAATAATAATAATACATTGGTAAATATTAAATACCTATTTAAATATAGTCAAATATGTGAACATTCATGTTAATTAAAATTTAGTAATTCATGTTTCCAAATAGTTCAAATTAGTTTTTAATATATTTGAAGTTTCATTGACTTATTTCTATTTGAGCATTTAATTAGATGAAATATGCATTCCTGTCGTATTATGAGATGTCACGATAATTAGAGCGGGTGATGTATACCGTGTCGTACCTTTATTAATATCGTAATTAATGTGTCAGATTCTCTTTTAACCAATGATATGACCAAAGATGTAGCCCATTAAAGCCTTGTTCAAGATTTTTTTTTTATTTATCATCATGTCTCAATTTTCCCAAATTTCATTACGAGCGTTCTTTATATGAAACATTTCCAAATTATTACATACTTTATTACAAGGTTAATATTCCTTTAACTAGATTCACTTTACACACATTTTTATTCAAAAGTAAAACTTATGTACTTAATTCATGTTGTAAATTTTGTAATTTTCAAAGTTTTTATTGATACGCTGAACAAAATTTCGTTTTCAGTAAGTTATTTAGACTCTTTTTTATAGTTAAGTTATAGAAGACTGTTAGTACGTCAAACTGCAGGTTTTGCACACAAACACGTGATAAAGACATTCTACTAAAGAACCACAATTGAACATAATTGAACATCTTTTATATGACACATAAAACGAGGGGTCATAAAGAACACACAATAAAGGATGAAAGAAGTAAAATGATGTCATCAGTCGCGGAGGTGAACGGAAATTTAAAAAGGTCTTCGTGTCATGGAAGGGTCCTGCGAACTGTAGGCATTTCGAGGGTAAATAAAATAATGATACAACCAGATATAGAAAAGAAAAGCATAAAAAGGTGACGTGGTAGGAACACACCTATGTTTTACCCATAATTAGCTTTAATTTCTTTATCAAAGCATAAGCTGGGCTGCATATAGCCCCGAAAAAATCATTAAACTATCCTTGTGGAGTAGTTATTCGAAATACGAAAAAAAAATTATTTTTTGGAGCGTGTCTAAATACTGTGTGGAGCACACTAAGGGTACTTTGTATGTTGATTCTTCTTCCATAGAAAAATGAATGTTTTGAACGTTTTGATCGCTTAGTGGAACGCTCCCAAATCTACAATTTAAACCAATAAAAAACAAATATTCGCTATTTTTATGAAACAAAATTTAACATAAGGTACAGATTTGAAAAAAAATGCTTTAAATATCAATAGTGAACCATTTTTTAAACTAAACTTTCAACACTCGATTGTTTTATAATGGTTACGAGTTTTTTATCATCTGTATTAAGTAGTTAAATTATTTTCAAAATGTAATTTTCATCTATGTTTTAAATTTGAGGACATTAAACATTTCAACTGTTTTTGTATTTAGAATGTGAAGAGGTTAGAATTTGCTCCGTGTCGACGTCTCGAGTCACAAAGTAACAGTGATCGTTGCGGCACGGAACAGGAAGGATGTGCGTCGCTCCACTGCGGTTATTTTCGTAATTTTCACGAAGTTTTCAGTTTTTCTACAGTTCATATTATTGTTTTAGAGTGGGTAGAACTATTAAATTGTAATGATTACAAAAGTCATAATAGAATAATGTCTAGTTATATAAAAAGCTAGTAATCTGCTCTTCGCTTCGGCATAAATGCCCTTTTACCTACTCAAGACAATTACTATTCAGTTAATTCAGGCATCATGTTAATATCATGTTTACCTTAATTTATCAATTTGAGAACACTACACAACAGTTTTGTTGTTATTTATTGCAATAGTTACAAAAAACAATGAAAGTATGTTTTGTACAGAATTTCCTTACTAATACCCATATAAGATTTAAATAGGCCAAGTGTCAGGTTCATGATATTATTCGTTAAATATTTTATTGTTTTTTGGATTTACAACAGAATTGGAATTATACTTCATCATCATCATCATCACAACCCATAACTGTCCCACTGCTGGGCACGGGTCTCCTCTCACAGTGTGAGGGGTATAGGCCATAGTCCACCACGCTGGCCAAGTGCGGATTGGTGGACTTCACACATCTTTGAGAACAGTATGGAGAACTCTCAGGTGAGCAGGTTTCCTCACGATGTCTTCCTTCACCGAAGCAAGTGATAATTAAATATTAATACACACATAATTTTTGAAAATTAGTGGTGCATGCGGGGTTTGAATCCAGACCCTCCGATTCGGCAGTCCAACGTTCAACCACACGGCTATCACTGCTGAATAATACTTGGTTTAAATAAATGGAGATCATCCTTATTCTGTCCTATAGTTTTTCGATGATACCCGTACAGATAGATTAATTCCAAAACAATGTTTTAACTACAATGTTTTAACAACAAAGGCTTTTTATTTATCATCATGTCTATAATAAATAAAAAAATCCAATGTACAGATTTTACTCCATTTTCATTTTTATTATTATAAAAGATGAACAACTACACCTTTATGCAATCTATCTCTGGCCAGATATCCGTTAAATATATAAAATAATAATAAGGTTAGGTTAGGTTACATCTTAGGATCATGGCCTTTAAGGTCTATTTGTACAATCCGATCGAAGTTGTCTTATTGGGTTATTTTTAATCAAGGGCCTCTCTTTGCACTAGCAAATAACTACGAAGTTATAATCTACTCGTAAATAGAGCCATTTTATTGTGATAATAACTACAAATAATGCGTCCTGATCCTAAAATGCTGTTTGAATTAAGCACCTTAAAACTTCAGGGTAAGGGGTAAAACTTTTTTTTGCAACGCATATTCAAATATAGAGCTCACAAATAAAGGTGCGACGCGACGCGCGAACAAACCTTTGCAATGAGTGTTCTCGAGCGTGAACGGCACAATGAGGCGCGTGAAAAATGGCACCGTCCGACGCGACGGCCCACAAATCAAAACTGTAAAACCGTTCGGCAAAAAATGAAAATAAAAAAGAAAACAGCGTAGGAAGCCGGCGCACACCACTGATGGCTTCTTGCAATAATTTCCGTTTTCAATGAACGCGTTTTTCTTTTTCTTATCACCTCACCAACTAGGATGGTTGGGAATAAATTGAAATACAAAATTGATTGTTGACTTTTCCCCGGCGCTTTATTACTGTCATAAATAGGAAAGAGATTGAAAATTGCCTACAGACGCGGCGACGGAGTCAAGATTCTGTTATTCATTGAGATTTGTTGTTGTGTATTCCATTTCCCGTGTTATTTTTGGCTTCAGGATATTCGTAATTATCGGCATTTGATCTGTTTGACCTATGACCTATAAGATCGCTCTTATAGGTTTGTCCATTATAATTAATGAAACCAATAAACTTTGATGATTTCTTTATTGTAGCCAGCAAAGTTTAACTAATTTCGTTTTTCTTGGAAATGGTAGCTTTAACAAATGTTGATTTAAATGTTATTCTTAAATTTAAAAAATGTTGCGATGATAATTCAGTAAATATAACCAGACGTCAACCAGACGCTATAATTATAGTGAACAATAAACAAACTTAATCTACGATTAAATTATGTCGGATATAATTGTATTGGAACATATTAAATGTGTATCATCTTTAGGTTTTTCTTAACATTATTCAATTCGAATGAACTTTAATTTTTAGCAGTAGTTGTCACAAAAATGCAATATTCGTCTTAAGTAAGTAATTCGTGTTTTATGTTTTTAACTTTTTAGCAAAGGTCTAACATTAATAAATGAATAGTTATAAAAACTAAAAACACGCTTTATAGTGCTAAGTGAATAATAATTTTATCAAATTAGTGTATTGTCATCGGTCCTCAATAAATCTACAAAGTTTGAACGAAATCTGGCCGTTTAAAGTGGGTCAAAATCGCGCCCAAAGAAGTCGGTTACAAACAAACATACAGGTGAAGGTAATAAAAAGCGTGTAAAAAAGAATCGATGTAAGAAATAGACAAACAAAAACAACAACGACGAAACAAAAGTATAATAAAATTATAAACATAGATTTTCAGCTTTGTTCTTCATAATTAAACAAGCTATTATTTTAACGAGATTTCCCCATTTACACTTCCTCGGACGGTCAGAATGAGTTAACGACAGTTGTCAGTTCTTCTCGAGGGGCTGCGCTTACCAATAAAGCGACGTCCACATTTTGACCAAATAAACAAGACCTACTAGAAAATATTATCTCTTCCCCGTCTTAACAATGCAGGGGAACGAGGAATGTCATCTAGAATTGGTGCCGCTGCCGTAACCCCTATTTTTCCAGTTTTAATTACTAAAAGTTTTATGAACTGCCTGTTTCTTTTTATGAGATTGTTAAATTAATTCTTCTTTTTGTTTGCGTAGATTTTCTACGGTATTAATGGAAGAAATTGTAACTTTACAGGGATGATGAAATCCTTCCCACCAGGGTATTCTCAGTTTTATAACTGTCCAGAAGTAAGAGTCTAGTGCCTTATGAGTGCCTGAACTGAGTGCTCCAAGTTGAAATCCTAATCTTGACAGAAATTTTTAGTGACAGACACAATTATAACTATGTTTATTCGAGCCTAGATTGATTGTAATTACCAAATTTTAGGATTCCGTAATTGTTTAGTGTTGTATCTTATGGTAATCTAGTGCAGGATTATGTAAGTATTCAAAAAAAACATGGCGTAAGATGACAATCCTACGTCTATGCAGTCGGGATATTTTTGTTCCAGGTAAGATTCTGGTCTATGATTTTTTTTACTATTATTGATTATTCTTAGTATCGATAGCAACCAAATCTGGACATCATACCAAATGATAACTTTGGTATGATGTCCAGATTTGGTTGTTGATGTCCGATGTTTTGGCCAAAAAAGAAGAGAGTAGAAGGAAAGTAACTGTCTACTTTTTCTGTTTGTGATATTTTATTTGATGCGCACAATCACTCGTGTAAAAGAATTAAAGTGAAGGCACATCTTAGTGCCTGATATAACTATCAACAACGATAAAATGACTCACATAACGAAACTGAAACGTGACTTTACAAATATAATTCAGTTTTATAACATTGAATAATAGGTGTTATTAGATTTCAATTCAGTTCCCAAAATTTTACATTCATTCAATTGCCGTTCGATGTGTTTAAAATATTGCTGTTTTAAAACCTACAGGCGAAACGAATCTGTAATACCTTAATCGCGTTCGTTTTATACCGTTTCCATGGGAATTATTCTTGAATCGACTATTATCACGTCCGTCGAATGTTATAAAACATTTTAAAGTTCACAAAGAGATATTCCCGTTGAATTCTCATTCGGCTTGGCGAGTCCGCTGTAAGTAAATTTAACTTTAAAATATGCATAACAGTTTTCCGATGCGATCCCCCTTTGGAATTTAAACACATTGAGAGGTATTAAGATACATTTCGATTCCACTGCACATGAAGCTTGGAAGAAAATTCACTCTAAGATGATATTGCTCGCCGTTCTTATTTTTCCGTAAAGGGAGACAGGGAAATGTGAGTTTTAAGTAAATTAGGTTGTTAAGTTTTATAATTAAATGGATTAAAATGTCAAAAAAAATAATTGAGACAGCGATAAAAATATTATGTACATAATTATATTAAATAAAAGTAATTTGTAGACTTTAGGAGAAGATAACATTTTGAGACCAAGGACATTATCAGAAATACGTGAAGTCCGCTTGGCTAGCCACCAGCATCTTGTTCGAGTCATCTCCCAAAAGACTCTTTGTTTAAAATATTTTGATTGCCA
Source organism: Ochlodes sylvanus (assembly GCA_905404295.2). Lineage (NCBI taxonomy): Eukaryota > Metazoa > Arthropoda > Insecta > Lepidoptera > Hesperiidae > Ochlodes > Ochlodes sylvanus. Next base: position 8,916,182 of record FR990130.1, on the reverse strand, counting down.
TCATAACTATTATATCTAAAGATAAATTAGAGGTATTAACTGTCGGTGTCTGTCAACTGTACATTAAGTTCACGTAGTTATATAAAGTACCTTTTGATCACTCTGAGTAAGGATAAGTAGGCCGTACGAGCTACCCACTAGTCTACTCTTGGTATTGTCAATAAGATTATTTTAAATTGTATAAACTTTAAAATAGAGCACTTTCAATGCATTTGCAGTGAATGCCTTGTATTATTTTTCCGGATCTTTCAAGCGAATATGAAAGTTAGTACAGTGTGCAAATATTCCCTCAATACGGTCTGGAAACTTCATAATACTATTAGAGCAAAACTGCGGAGGCGTTAAGCTTGCAACCTTACTTAATTCTACTTATGCACAAAACTTGGACGGCTCGCGCGTATTACCGAACATCTTTCACTATTTGTCTAGTACTTCGGTATTTAACGAAGACTGTTCGGAAAATATTACAAGCTTTTTATTTAATTGCGATTTTCTAAAATATTATAAGCATAAAATCTATTCTTTTATAACGCAAAAAGCTGAAATTTGTCATGTAAGTATGTTCCTTGGCGAGTGTTGGGGAGTACTAAGAGAGGATTTTTGGGAATTCCCCTTAAGGGGATAAACTGAAACTTTTTATTTCTTTAATGGATTCACTTAAAACTTTGTATAATAACCTATAGGTTCCGGGGAAAGGTAGTATTAATATAAATTGTCAATAATAAAACCTCTTCAACATCCCACTTTTGTATCCTAAACAATACACAAACCATGTATCACAATGTATCACAAACCACGATTAAATTAATCTTTAGACCAAGAATTGTGCTGTAGCTTACGTAGCATTACTTAAAGGTTATGTAGCATTACATTATGTAGCATTAATAATTATTTAATTGTTAATTGCTCTAGAATGGAATATTATCATAATCCTAATATAGGACCGATAGCCTTGGCGTAATGTAATTACCTAATGAATAAATGTAAACGATTAGGCAAATAAAGAAAATGATACTAATTAAAATATTTTAATGGACATTTAGCCAAATACGAACATTCAATTTCCGATAAAAGCAAGCTGCTGGTTAACCGGTATTATATCCATTAGCAGCGCTTATCTAAATAATACATATAAAAAATAAAACTCCGAATAATAAACTACGAATCGGACCCATTTTGCCGATAACATAACATTCCGCACCACTACGTCCTTTCTTTTTTGCCTCATGAAGTTGAGCTTCTACGTTTGTCGACCTATCTAAATTTTCTGAGCTCTCCGCTTCATCTAATTTCTTACGAAACCCAATAAGTTTTTCTTTTGGCCATCCAGTCTCAGCCTCTTCAGTGACATGAGTAGTTTTTTCTTCATTTTCTGTGTTAGCGAATGGTGTGATATCTTTTATTGTTGTTGTTTCAGTCGTTGACAACGTGGTAGGTGAAGGCGTTTCAATGTCATTGGCTGTCGTAACTTTCAGTGTTGTAGAGTCTGACAACATTGAACGATCTTCATCATTAGACTCTTCAGTGGATTGATCTATTATGATGTCCCTTGATGTTTCAGCGGTTGGCATCGTAGTGATTTCATTTGTCCCAAAAGTAATAACTTCATCGTCTTTATCGATACTCGTACAGATATTGACATATTGTTGTATTCGATACTTATCTTCAACGCCACACGTAATGAAGTCATCCCAAGCTGACAGATGTTGATACAAGTATGGTTGCTTGCAACTCTTGTCGATGTAAGTTTGTAAACCAATTACATCACCGTCGCATATCAAGGGTCCACCACCGTTGCTCTATAATGTAAAAAATATATTAGCCAAATTTTCATTTATTTATACATTTAATACTTTATGCACACCATGGATATAGTTTAAACGTATATTATTTAAGCTCGATTAAGGATGGTACAAAGGTACTGCTTATTTATTATAAATTCTCTTTCAGCAGACCTGGTATCGCCTACTGGTAGAAAGTCCGTGTACACAAAATTAAGTGCAGTACAATGTGGAGTGTAATTACGTTAACAAGTAGGTACATAGGTACTAATTAATACAATTTTTGTTATTTTTTTTTATAATTGAGACGGAAAAACTGGCATACGGCCCACCTGATGGAAAGTGGTCACCGTCGCATATGGACACGTGCAACATCAAAGGAGTTGCAGGTGCGTTGCCGGCCTTGAATAAAATAGTTTACACTCATTTTGAAGAACCCCATGTCGAGAAGATTGTTCCATAGCCCGCAGGTTAGTGGCAGGAAGAACTGTTGTCTTTGTCTTGACTTTGTCACATTACTGGATTTTACAAAATATAGATTTCTGTGACAACCCTATTATGTAGTATATAACTTACATGGCAGAAGTCAGGTTCGTATGCAATATTTTTGTTTTCATCGCTGTTACTAGCACAAATCATTGTTTCGTTACGGAAGTGTGTACCACAGTTTTCAGTAGACGGCGGTAGCAGCTCTACAGTTAATTTCATCAACAATTTGTCATCGGTTGCGTTTCGATATTTTTTCTGTAAAGATCAATATTTTATATGATCTTAAAGCAACAACTACTTATGATCTGGTATTGAATAAATGTAACGTAAAACTTACGGCAAAGACAAGAATGCTACAAGTTTTGTCCATAGAATTAGTTTTCCCAGCTAGCGTGGTTGATTTTACTGTTGGTGTCATCATAAAAGGCATCAGGGTTTTGAGGAGCGTAATGTCGTTTTCCCACCAGCGGCTGACAGTGAAATTGGTTGGTCTAACAATTTGAATAATCTGCGAGTAAAACACTTGTTACATAATCCTATTGTGTATAATACGTAGGAGTAACTTATATGCTAAGATGCGTATAATAATCGTGGTATCATACAAAATTTAATTTAACAAATAATATTTTTTTCATATCATGCTGATCTGCTTTTATAATGTTTACAAGTAGCCATGGAGTTTAACTGGTAACTACAATTGTTGTATATTGGAGAATAAATCATGACAAGATATTCTAGCTATTGTTAACGTCTGAACAATTACCTCTCGTTCTTGTTCCCCTTCGTCTTCATTAACTGTAAAGTTAGAGTCGATGACAACAGCTCCGACTCTAGCCATTAGAGTCTTCAGTGGGAAGGCCAGCTGGGTATCGTTGGTTTCCAGCGATGAAGAGATAAGCCATTCTGGCCGAATTACTATAGCGCTGCGACTAAACCTAGCTCCTGAAGGGTCCAATATTGTTACATCTGGATAGTATACAGCAGCCTGGTGAACAAAGTATTATTTGTGGCAGTGTTAGCGTGAACTTCAAAAATATAAAGAAATTTTAAAGAACATTTAGTAGATGACTACAGGACAACTATTGATAAAAATGTATCGTTTATTATTCAGTATTGTTTTACAGCGGCTTCGGCCACGTTTGAGTCGGAAGACGATAAAACTATGTGTTACCACGGCGGTGATATCCTCTCCCAACTCCAGTGACCAAACCTTTGAGAACATTATGGACAACACTCAAGTGTGCAGGTTTCGTCACATTTTCCTTTACCGAAACAAGAGATAATTAAATTAAATACGCCCATAATTTTTACAAATTAGAGTTGTGTGCAGGTTTTGAACTCGGACTCCCCTGTTTGGGAGTCCAACGTTCAGACCACTAGGCCATCACTGAATAGTTTAGTAGTTTAGTTTATTGGCTACTAGAGTTATTTTGCGCGCGGTACCTCCATGATGACGGCATGTTTTCTGTTCGGTGTGACGGGACGTATGTTACTAAAAGTTATTTTAATATTTTTACGAATAATAAATACTTCTAGAAAAGCTCACCATGTATGGGTAAATCCCTCTTTTAATTTCATAGTCACTTTCACAAACTACACCTTTCAATGACAGAACTAAAAATAGAATTAAAGTAAAAATTTATACAATGCGGGATGTAGATAAGTAAAATAAATTATTAAAATATTATAAACCCAAATATCTTACCAAAGTACAAGCCACAAAGTAGAATGTTTCTCATATTTTTAATTTTCATTATTCCATTTGCTGATGGAAACCAATCATCAAGCCTTTTTGGCATTTGAGTTCTGACAACTGACTTTCGAAAGCGGAATATCAATTTGGTTTTAAATATCTGAAAAGCAACCAGAGAAACAAGAAGGCGAGATAAAAATTATACGAACCTTTCTGAAGTTTAAAAATGTCTCAGTCTAATAAAAAGTGCCATCATTCTCTCACCTTGTCGTCGTAAAAAGCGAATTAGCCGAGTCACGTCCCTTTATTTTTCTCCGCTATCTATGACAAAGTTGCGCCGACTCTACTCGAAGGCATTAATCAGAATCGCATCCGAGCTAAGATGTATTATCCCCAATAAGGCGAAAAGAATGAGTTTGCAAATTTCAAACGCGTGTTTTAGAGATAACGCGGATAAACTCGGGAAACATCTAATTATTCATGTAAGGGGTGTTTAAGAGCGCGTATTAATACGCTCGGAGCGCCGCCGTCGACTTTTGAAAAATATGCTAAGATTATAAAAAGTCCCGTTTATTTTAAAGTGCCGCCACGCAACGGTAACACGACTTGGGCGGGTATCATCGCTAAATAAAGCCTTTTCTGTTTTAAACCTATGTATTAAACGCATAAAGCGTTTGTTTCATAAAATACTACGTTTTTGGCAATAAGTGTCGACAGTTACTTCAAATATTTGATAACAAGGAAGAGTCATCATCACCATCACAAGATCACATCCCATAACTGTCCCACTGCTGGGCACAGGCACTACTCTCGCAATTTGAGGGGAAATAATATAATAATAATAGGGGTATTATAGTCCAAGAGCCCAGAGCGATCTGACATAACTTATTTTCACATGGATAAAACCTTAATTTCTCAGTAGCGTCCATGTTCTTTGAATACCCTGCGTGCGTTTAATCCTGATGGTTGTATTGCTATGCATGGTGGTAAGGTTTTGCGGCCACCTGGTTAGCTGCCACTCTCCTTCTAAAATCAAACGTGATATACTCCTACTACGAAATATTTCACATAATTCATATCAATGTTCCTTTTGAATATTGCTTATTTTAAAATGTGTGGCCATATCATTGAAAATGATACAACAATGATACCAAAAAGGAGAGGATCAACTGCAAAGTTAGTACAAAGTATGTATGTATAAACAGCACAATAAAATAGCAAATAATCTTACAAACGACTACTAAGTGCATGAATCTTCCCGCAAAGTTTCAGGACAATGTGAAAAGAGTTAGAACAATAACAATACGATATCGTCCACAAATGAGCGGAAAGATCGTACCCGAACCGCTGATGCGGCGTCGTCGAACGACTTGCTCAGACGGTTATTACACGTCCAGTTTACCAAGAACTCTCATATTTCGCCAATTACAACAACGAAGTATGGATTGTAGGAGTCTCCGAACATTGGCGGGACGGTAACTACCCGAATGAACGAGCTACGTGTTTTGGCGGCTCCCCGCAATTGCTTTACACTTCCTCTGAGTAGCCTTAGTTCACTTATTCTAAAATGATTTTCACGTAGTTTGCGGCGTCGCAGAACCTCTTCCGTCTCAGACAGAAAAATATAAATGCTTTTATAATTAATATACTTTTTCTAAAAAGTAATACTGTGTTGGAATTGAGTTCGTAATAATGGTGTTTTTATACATTTTATCCCGATTTAAATTTCCAATTTTAAAGTAAAGGTTTTGTATATTTGATAAAAGTGGGATATATTTTTGATAAGACCTTTTATTTCCATGTTGATTTCGTTCATATATAGGTACACCTATTTTTTAATTTTATCGTTTTTTACAGTTCCCAATTACTTATACAAAATTCTGCGAACTTATAAAATTGGCGCAGTTTACGGAATGATCCTCGAAGTTTTAAATCTAACTAACTTAGTTCAATATGAAAGTTTTTTTATAATTATTGTCATTTACCTGATAACATCGCTTACATAGATGAGTATGAAAGTAACAGAGGTGAAACAACGTTGTAAATATCCAAATCGTGATCGATTTACCAAATTTTATAGGCGATCGACAACAAACCTGAGTTACTCCCGGCAGTTAAGATACTGCGGCATGTCCTCCCTAAATGTATTCTTATCACTTACTTTATTGGACCGGTTTGATTTTTCGAATTGTTTCCGGTTTGGACTCGTGTAAAATTTTGCAAAGTTTTTGGGCTGTAAAGCATTGTATTTTATTTCTCCTTTTTTCTTTTTGATAAAATGTAGTAATAGTTTTCTTTTATTCTTTATTTTGTTACACCAATCTACATCTGCCCAGTTCCTGCTTTGGACTCGATATCCAGTAGGTACTTTCATTCTTACTTTCTTCTCTCTTCTTTCTTGGCCTCAACTAATCGGCCTTTGGTGTTACTAATACCCCTTCTACTCGTTTGACGGCTAATTATGAAAAATAAGTCCATCGTCGAGTAAATTTTACTTACCTTGGGCACAAAGTAGATAAGTAAACCTTGGGCCAAACTTCTTGTATAGTCTGCAGAATAAATCAAGGAGTAAAGGCCCCGGGTCCCTTTTATTGGTGGTCGCTGTGCTCTGTATAGGAACTGTGAGTTTGTGTACAGTGTCAAGTGACTACAGTTACAACTGAGATATAATATATCTCCAAAAAAATTTTTGGTTTCTATATCGATAACAAAGCCTATTTATGAAGACGTTCAAATAAAAAAAAACTTACTCAATATACAGTTGTGACCTCATTTACAGATTTTACAGATTTTAGGTAATGTGTTTATCAGTCTGTTTGTTTGTTCTATGTGGTGTTGTAGAGACCAAACGTGTAGTCCGATTTTATTAGTATAGATTTAACAGAACCCGTCCCCTTAACAATGTAATTATGTATAAATAGGTGCTTTATAACATCGTTGCCAGTTAAAAATAAATAGGCTTTATCTTAAATTTACAGCATTACGTGCAAATCTATTTAACAAAGTTCGAAAGTTCTCGACTTAAAAGTAGGTTCGCGCTCCGCGTCGTCGGGAAGGTGATATGAATATTAAACGGTTGAAGAATTAGAAGATTTATATGACGATTTGGAAGTTAGAAGGAGTTGGTACTTAAATGAATGTTTAACATTATCTGCACAGTTTTAAGGGAGCCGAGGCCGTTAAGCAACTTCCGAACAAACTTTAATAGACAGCGGCTCTCGGGCGATTAATTCGGAGACGTGGAAAGGTGGCCGGGAATTCTTAATGTCATACTGGGGCCCATCGACGTTTGCGCGCTTTGATACGTTTTGCAATCGTCTACTGCACAGATTATGTGGTTTATATTATGTGGGATAAACGAGTGTATATTAGGTGAAATAAAGGAGTTTATTTATTATTTGGGATATACGAGGTTTATGTGAAGTAGGGCTAGATCGTTAAACTTAACAATAAGAAATAAGTGAATTTTACAGTTTTTTTGTTGAAATTAAGGATTAGCAACCTACATTTTTTATCTTTAGCATTATAATTGTTGTCATTTATTTTTGACTTAAGAGGCTCAATTATTAAAGAGGTCAAGCATTAACATATACATAATATATATTCATAATATAAAAAAATAGAGTAAAATGTAAAGCAATATGAATATTTTTATGGTTGTCGAGGGGTGCGAATAATTTAATTATATCATATCAATAAATTAATCACATAATTAATTAAATTTATTGATCGTATGAGTAAGTAGTTGTAGCTTTAGCGTAATTAATACAATGAATTAATTAAGTTTAAATTACCAATTGGTGTGGTGGATTTACGGGTAATTAGACAATGTGTAAATTAAATATTCATGAAGTAATTTAATATTGGAAACGAATATTTTAGGCTTAATTTCTTTTCAATACCTAAGCATTAATAAAATGTTTAGGTTAGTAAACCGGCGACAATATGAGGTTATGTGAAATTAGGTAATTTAAACCGAATTGCGTGTTAGGTTTCAATGCTATGCGCCTTATTCCCACGTCTTACAGCTTAATACTTGTTCTTTAACAAATATTTAGTTAGTTTTGTTTTGCATTACCTACTTAATTTTATTCATCATCATCATCATCGCAACCCATAACTGCCCCACTGCTGGGAGCGGGTCTCCTCTCGTGAGGGGTGCAGGCCAAAGTCCACCACGCTGGCCAAGTGCGGCTTGTTGGACTTCGCATACCTTTGAGAACAATATGCAGTACTCTCAGGCGTGCAGGTCTTTTATTTATCTTTCGTTATTGTGATGCTTTTTGACCAAAAACCTCACGATAATGACCACACAAAGTTTCTCTTTACTTTGAAGTAAATTGTCTAATTATGACGACCCAGATGGCGCAATGGTTAAGACGCCGGATCGCCGTTCCGAGGGTCCTGGGTTCGATTCCCAGAGAGACGGAAAGAATGATGAATTTAAATTTCCATTATTGGTCTGGGTGTGTGTGCTCTTGTCTTGTGTGTTGTCCATGGAACCCACGACACAGGGAATCCTAGTGTGCGGCTATGAGTGTGTAGCGTTATTTATTAAAAAAAAAATTAGAATCTTGATTCGTAAGATGAACAAGTGATGCGCTATTCTACTTCGAAGTAACGACAAGCTGCTCCGCTGCAGCTTGTACCGTTATATCTTCTTTGTGTGGGCCCTAATTAACTCACGTAATAATATAACTGATAACAAAATCTCTAGTTTTGTATGTGTCTTTTTTAATTTAAAAACCTTATTCTTTTTGGGTGCAAACTTTAATGAACGTCGACGACTATAAAGGCAACCTGAATTTTGGTCGGAGCAACAAACAACGGGGTTTTTGTTATATTGGTGGAGATTGTACGCCAAAGACACAAAGATAGATGGTAGGTATGTATATCACATATGTTTTAGTAGTTTTGCTAATTAAGAACTATAGTAGATACCTGTATCACCTGTATGTACTCTATATTTGATGCCTCTGGTCTTTAACAATCTCGAAATATAAGCATCAATAAAATAAGTAGATACCAATATGAAACGATTGTTACTCAATAAACACAGCCTAGGTTTATTTACAACATTACTTTATTACTTACTTAAATTAAGATTCTGACTTTATATTGTTTACAAGCAATCTACATAAATTTAATGTTATGTAACATAAATAGAGTTCCAAATTATTATGGAACAATTTACGGAAGTATAATACAAAAATGTGCCACGTAGAACAACACATGCATTGAATTTTATTTTCATCTGAAAGTTTATTAATACCAAGGAATGTGCAATAAAAACATGTTTATAGCCGATGGAGAAGCGCACGGTCGTAATATAGAGTTGATTGGTGCGCTTCGCGGCAGTCATTGTTTGACGGCGTCATTTTCCGATGGCCTGTCCCGCACTATTGTGCCGCGCTTTATTCAATTTGATTTACGCGCCAATTTTTGTAGGCTTCGGTTTTTATTAACTGACCTCGGCGCCGATGTAAACTTAATTGAATCCGCCAACAAAAGGCATCGAATGAAAAGAGCGTCCAGCAGTGTGCGATGCAGATTATAATAGATTTTTCCGAATTTGCATGGGCTTTAAGTTACCCGATATTGGATTTTTTCACGGTGGTTGAACTATTGTTTTCACAACATTTAATATCAGAGGAATAAATTGGAGCGTAATATATTTTCTTTTGCATTGGTTCTGATAAATCAGTATCAAACGGGTATGCAATCGATCCAATAAAATAGCAAGTAGTTCGTGCACTTCGTGCAAGTCCGGGTTCAATTCAAGGCCGGGGAAAATATTTATGTGACAGATAAATGTTTGTTCTTGTACGGATATTATAGATGTGTGATTTGTGTTTTCGACGCCACCTACGACACAGGTAATCCTACTTAGGGGATAAGAGTATGCTAGCGTTTATTTAGTTTTATAGTGATGCCTACGAATGTGGTCGTTTATAATCACTTCCCAACAGATGGTTCGTCTGCTCGTATGTCCACTTGTTACACAAAATACCATTGGAATGTAAGTGCTTCACTTTTCTGTTTCCGAGTACCTACTTACTGTATATCATAAAGTATTACTACACAACAGCAAACAGCATTAATCGAAGCATTAGGGTTTAGTACGAGATCTAGATATAACGATCGGGCGATAAGCTATCAATTTGAATCCATGCTTAAGTAATTATTGTCGGTAATCTATTATTGTTAATAAGGTTATATGCTAATTAATAAATCCTATGCTGTTACAAATGTGTACTAAATACGAGTACTAGGTAGGTAATATAGTCGTTACACGTACATAATTATACGTACATACTTATCGATGGAAAAAAACAGAAATTTCGTAACTGACGAAAAGCTAATTGTTCACCAGAGCCAAAAAACTTCACAAATCAGAGCTAAAAAATTAAAAATCATAAATGTGATCTACGGCACTAGGTCTTAGTAGGTCTTAGAGCAGTCTCCTGAATTACCAGTACCTACCTGTAAGTGCTCTTTTGCCGAGAAACAAATATTTTACGAGCTCCATACGCCTTAAATATTTTGTAATGAGTGTAATCCTAAGTGAAGTATGTATGAAAACTTCTATTATTTTATTCAAATTGTGTGTTCCGTTAAATTTTCTCGAGATTTCTGCAACAAAGGCGAATTATGAGCGCAGATACCGTAATCTGAGTTAATTATCTGAAATTCGGGCGCATTTAACGTGGTTTTGAAACGAGTTTATTTTGAACAATTGTAGTCGACTCAAAAGAGATTCGTGTAGGAATCGCAAACACAATTAGGAGCAAGTTCTTGTTTGTTGAAATTGTCGGTGAAAGACACGACACGACACGGAGCGACGGTTGATTCACATAGATGCATTCATGGTACCTATTGTGAAACAGGATGTTTTAATTAGATAGTATGTAGCTAACTGATACTGATAAAAAGAACATCCTTATTTTCTACGTCTTTAAAGTCTTAGTACTGTACTAAAATGAGAATACTTTTGAATTAATCCCGAAACGCAGCTGATATTTTAGGAAGTACCAGTTTATCTGGCTATAAGATGTAAGTAGTTGTTATAAATAAGATTTTACGATGTATACATATTCCAGTAATAAGAAGATACAGTAATTTTTGTTTCGGGATTAGGATGGTTAATCTAGTTAGCAGAGGGATTATTAACAACGTTAGTTGGTTAGTCCGTTAATACGAGTACGAATGAGGGCTGGGGCAGGGACTAGTGACAGTCAGTTCTGTTGTTGTTAGTAATAGTCCAGTCAGTAATCACACGGGCACGTATTAATCTAATGTTAAACCAAAAACTTCTCCTTGCTTACTTGTATACCTAAATAGCTGTTGAAAAAAAGAAAATACCAACAATTTCCAGGTGCATCCAATTATCGTTTGCCACAGCCCGCTACAACCAGTTGTTATGATGGCTATAGAAAGATACAGAATCAAATCAGCCGGAACAATAGCACCACTATTACAAGAGGGGACCGTCTTGTAACCTCGCAGACGGTTGCTTGTGCGATCAACGAATGATTATGTTTAAATAAAGAATAATAATTTTTATGTAAAAAACATTGACATGTAAAAAACAATCGGCTTTAATCCATTAATGGCCCAGTACTTATTCTATCATCATTATTGTGGAGGCGTACGTAGAGCATACTTCACCAAGCTGCTCTAGTTTGCTTATTGGTGGATGGATAGTGGTCAACCCAAGTGTCGGATATTTTGATGCCGCCTGAAGGCCTCCAACATGGCTTAACGACTGCAACCTGTTAATGAACGAGCTCTCCGAAGCATGAAAGCCCTCTAAAAATTTGTCCACTATCGTTCACTAGTCCACCTGCCGATCGTGCCCGCTGTTGCAGAAATTCACAAACTGAAGTATAATATAATGTTACCGTATGTGTACCACTGTGTGTTACTAACAAGCACTGTCATCAGAATCACAGACATTACTGATGCGTTGCCGTAACATTACTGGGTCTACGAACCTGCAACCGAAACATGTATAGATATTATTTCCCGGTCGATTTTAGAAGTAGTGGGGTAGCAAGTCGGAGGGGGGGGGGTGGTAAAAAAGCCCTAGCCTTCTGCATGAGTACCGTCGGGATTTAACTGTGTGGTAAAATTACCAGCTACCTTTACTAGTTGAGACCTTTCGTGATAACCTCGCCGTTGTTCACTGGGGTGCACCACGAGCAGGGGTGGTTGACTTGGGCTCAAGATTTTATGGAGCCTCTTACACCCCAAACAGTACCCCTTAAGGCCAGGAAGTGCTATTGACATTTTGTCACCAGCAGTCAACCATCCCTCATATACTTTTTCGTTGCCGCGTTGCTAATTTATCGAACCGTGAGCCATGAGCGCTTCCCTACTATTTGTTCAGTCATAATTAAAGTTTTAAACTATTTTTGAGTTAACCAAACGTTTATTCAGCATCCTAATCAAACTGTAAAACTGTATTACCGTTGTCGACAGCGCGCTTTCTTTTCATTGTCAACTAATGCAAATTCTTAGTTGAATACCGTCTGTTTACTTCTTTGCCCCTTTGTTTCAGCCGTAACGAGCAGAAAAAGGGCCCATTCAGAGCATCCGAACCTAATTACCCTACCCTACCCTACAAAGGAGGGTTTCTAATTAACGACATTATGTCAAATAATTTGTTTGAACCGACGTCTTACTTCGTTTCATTCTGGGATTGGATTAAGTTTGCTTTCGGTCGGTGCGTTTGTTTTACGAAGAAAAGCTGTTGAACCGGAACAATTTCGAAGGATTTATAACTCGAGAGTGCAAACATGGAGACAAAATTGCTTTTGTTTCGTAGCGGGCAGGTTTAAATGGTATATATTTGGTATAATTTGTATTGTAAAGATCAAAAGCCAGTTATATAATGAATCACGGGAAAAGTAGATGGACTTTGGTGTACTGGCATAGATTCATGATTCTACGTTAATACTAAACAAAAAAAGCGACAAATAGATATTATTTACAGTACCTATTCATGATACCAAAGACGATAAAACTGTATAATACTAATGATATTTACAACTATATACTACTACTAATACTAAAATTACAAATGTGAAAGTTTATAATATGTTTGTGAGTCTGAGTATGGATTAAGAGGAGACTTAGCACATAGATAGTTTATAACCTAACTTAGTATATAACATAATTTTCATCCTGGGAAATAAATATGTTCCAGCTGGCAAATATTTATTTGCTGGGATATATATTACATAGTTATATATTACATGCTAATACATTTGACGACCCTGATGGCGCCATGGTTAACACGCCGGATCGCCGCTCCGAGGGTTCTGGGTTCGATTCCCAGCAAGTAGGAAATTTCAATGATGAGTTCAAATTTCTGTTCTTGGTCTGGGTGTGTGTGTTCTTGTCTTGTGTGTTGTCCATGGCACCCACGACACAGGGAATCCTAGTGTGGGGCTATGAGTGTGTAGTTATTTATTTATTTTTATTTATGCATCAGCGGCAAATAAGATACAATTTAGTAATTTCGTTAATCTAATCCATTCATGTTAGGTTACCGTGTATTATACGTATGTTTTTAACTGTACTAATTAGTGTAATGGTGATTGATGTTACCTCGTGATATCGCTAAGCAGACCAATTCTTGTCTTGTCAGCTGTATAGCCGATGGTCGTATTCTGGTCATTATCAAATTAAGCTAATTATGTGCGTAACAAGTAATAACGTTTTCGTTGCTTTGTAACGTTGTTTTGTTGCGTTACATCTACAAAGGAATAGTACATGTTTATAACCAGCTTAAAAGAGCTTAGAAAGTAGTGGGTAATATTTTAACCTGGCATTTTAACTATAGATAATTTTTTATTGACTAAATACAGTTAATTTAACTTAGAAAACAGTAAAGATTTTATCAAAATCGGTTTTATGTTTTTCTATGTTGTCAAAATCGCTCATTGAGCGAAAACATGGACCAAATCATTCACAACATAATGTGCCTTCACTAAAACACAATTTGAATCGTGGCATTCATTTCACCTTATTTATGAATTATGATAACGCGTTGTGGTCTATAGACCAGGGTAGAAGTCTTGAAAAATAATAAAAAGTGAAAAAAAAAAATAGTAGGATGAAACCCATTAGAAAAGGAGGGGAATATTATAAAAATGAAAGGAAAAATAAATTACGGGCGATCTGAGGTCGGGAAGGGGATGGGGGTGAGTTTTTAAGGGTAAAAAACGGTTTTTCTCGATTTCCGGCAAAACTAAAAGTCCTATCGAAAAAAGTCAAATGGCATAGTTGTAGGTAATAAAAAGATCTAAAACTTTTGTATTTACACTTTTTTCACATAACCTCAAAATTCATGTGAAAAATCCAAAAAACCAAGTTTTTGGTTTTTTATTTTTATCTTTTACAAATATATATTTTTTTTTAACGAACTTTGGTGAAAACTTACCTTTTTATGTCCCAAATACGCTGTAATTTATTTGATTAAAAATATTTATTTTTTCACTTTATTTTGAATTAATATCGAAAAAACACCCTAATTTTCAATCGAAAATTCACCCGTCAAAATATCAGCTTTTTTCAAAAAGTTGGTATGGTTTCTGTTCGTTGAAATCTCTACTTTCCGATGGTGAAAAAAAAAATATATGTTACTACAGTAAATCTTCTCAGAAAATGCAAAAAATCAAAACAAACTTGAATTCGAAAATTGGTTGGGTAACGAACTAACAGCAACAGATTGGGACTGGAAGCAATTTCAACGTGGAATTATGCTCAAATTTACACAAAAACAATTAATTCCGGAAATATTGCTCAAAACTATTTGCTGCAGCTGTGAAACTGGATGTAACAGTTTAAAATGTGGTTGCCGAAAACATGGTTTAAAATGCACACATTTATGTTCAAACTGTCATGGTTCTGAAAATTGCTCCAATATTGAAGAAGAAACCTACGAGGAAGTTAATGATTTGGAAGAAATTGTGGAAGAAGAACCAACGCAGTCTGGAAATAATGTTGGAGAGGAAGAAGGTGATAGTCATGAAGATTTGGAAGATCTACAAGAATCAGAGATGTTTGACGAATCTAACGATGAAGAAATGCCATCAAAAAGACAAAAACTAATGGATAAGTGATTAGAATTGAAGATAAGGTATTTATGAATGATAAGATTAATGTGTTTAAAAATATTGTAATGAATAACGTAATCAGAATAAAGCATCTACTAATCTACTAATTATTTTTGATTTTTGATTTTTTGCATTTTCTGAGAAGATTTACTGTAGTAACATATATTTTTTTTTTTCACCATCGGAAAGTAGAGATTTCAATGAACAGAAACCATACCAACTTTCTGAAAAAAGCTGATATTTTGACGGGTGAATTTTCGATTGAAAATTAGGGTGTTTTTTCGATATTAATTCAAAATAAGGTGAAAAAATAAATATTTTTAATCAAATAAATTACAGCGTATTTGGGACATAAAAAGGTAAGTTTTCACCAAAGTTCGTTAAAAAAAATATATATTTGTAAAAGATAAAAATAAAAAACTAAAAACTTGGTTTTTTGGATTTTTCACATAAATTTTGAGGTTATGTGAAAAAAGTGTAAAAACAAAAGTTTTAGATCTTTTTATTACCTACAACTTTGCCATTTGACTTTTTTCGATAGGACTTTTAGTTTTGCCGGAAATCGAGAAAAACCGTTTTTTACCCTTAAAAACTCACCCCCATCCCCTTCCCGACCTCAGATCGCCCGTAATTTATTTTTCCTTTCATTTTTATAATATTCCCCTCCTTTTCTATTGGGTTTCATCCTACTATTATTTTTTTTGGTTTTAAAAATTATCGACCCTGGTGTACTAGTCGCATGAGAGAAATAAATTGCATTCTGTTCCATTTCTTCAGTCAATGTGCGATTTTAGCAATGAGCCTTGCAGTATATAAATTTCTACCCGAAGTTAGTCTTGTTTAGCGATATTTATTTAAACTCTATTGACCACAATAAAATATTACAAATAAATAATAATAAATAATATAAATATAATAATAATGATATAATTATAATACCTTTTGTGAAAATCATATTGTATGTCTTAACTTATAACCGCTACACAATAAGAAATATGTGCGGTAGCCAAAATAAACAATGGCTTCAACACAATAATTTAACACAATGACCCAATACTGGGCACGAGTCTCTCTTCATGCCTGATTAAGCTTAGAGCATGCTCCACCACGCAGCTCCAGTGCGGATTGGTGGAGGGGTTAGTGGCCAACGAAAGCCCCCGACATGGTTTAACGATTGTTATCTTAAAACAACCGGGACCGATGGCTTAACGTGCCGTCTGAAGCACGGAAGCGCTCAAGAAATTTTTGCCAATAGCGGTCACCCATCCAACCATTGACCGCGCTCGCTGTTGCTTAACTTGGTCGATCACTTAGGGTCGACGCAAGCCGCTGGGCTATGAGCGCTTCAAGCACAATAAATAATACTTGCTTTGTATTGCATTATAAAATGTATTTTGATTTTAATGAACAACGCAACTCGAATCGTGGGCATCAGTTTGTAATTAAATAATGCCAAAAGGTGTGGTGATATTAATATATTTGTAACTGTTGAACAGAATTAGGCCGCCATTTCATCTCGGTAATCCGTCATTGCTAACAATGCATTTGTCATTATCGTCGACTACTATTAATTAATTCGAATTAGTTTACCACTCTCAATGCGGTTATATTATTGACGGAATTATTGTTATTTTGTTGTGGAAAATGTATGCCTATGTCTTTCGAAATACCTTCTGCAAGATCTTCAATATCTTTCAATATCTGATATGTTATCTTTCAAAAGTCCTAATATTTCTTAGTTGGTTAACATTTCTCATCACAATCAAAGATAGGAAAAATGTTGTCATGATTAACGTATTACGAGATTATTTTATTATTATATGATTTCGAGCGTACACAACTACTGAATATATTAACTTCCTCACTTACCTTACGTTGTATTACCTAGTTTTAAAGTTAAAAGTTATTATTTATTTGCTTATATGAATTTTGTTAAAAAAATTTTTTTACATAAATGTATCATACTCACCTTGCATTGTATTACCTACTTATTTGCTTAAAAATGTATTTTGTTGATCAACACTGTCCTTTGTCTTGGTGGATGAGCGGGGTACCTGTAACACAGGTCTTGAACCAAGTACAGGGCCCTTGTGACTAGCGTATGTGAATGTGTTTATATCAATAAAACATCTTTTTTTTTACGATTACATCAGGAATTCAGGAGGCACGAAATGCGTTATGCCCCCGCCAACAACGTCGACCTTTTCTCGAAACTCTGATCACAATCCATAACTATCCATGAGTCTTGGATCCACTCTTTGTGTTAGTCATAATTGTAGAATTCGAACTCATAACCCCCCTTATTTTAGCGTGAAATTATCTGTATGTCTAGTCCACGTTAGCTAGCTCAGGCTACATTTAAATATGCTTAGATACCTACAGCAACGCCAGCAGTGCAGATGATATGAGCGATAGCCGAGTGGCTGAACGTTGGACTCCCGAATCGAGGGCCCTGGATCAAACCACGCACGCACCTCAAATGTTCAAAAATTATGTGCGTGTGTGTGAATTTAATTATCACTTGCTTCGATGAAGGAAAACATTGTGAGGAAATTTGAAAACAATGAACTTCAGAGTTCTCTATAATGTTCTCAAAGGGTGTGAAATCAGCCGACCCGCACTTGGCCAGCGTGGTGGACTATGGCCTGTAATGGGTACAGGCCATAGTCATTGTGAGAGGAGACCCGTGTCCAGCAGTGGGACAGTTATGGGTTGCGAAGATGATGATGCTGACAGCAATACCAGTTGTCATATTAATAATTATTATGTAAATTTAAAAGCCATTCATTCATTGGCTCAAGTAATATTGTCTATAATGATCCTGAAGTAACCAAACCCGAAAATTACCAGACTTTTTATAAATTCATTAAGATCTATATTCTGTGTCTATTGACATAAACTGCATAATTTATCCATGCAATATTATGTTTTACGCTTATCTTGTCGAGACAAACAGTGTGCGAGGGGGATAGAAACTTTGTTTTTCACCATGCAGTGAAGACACATTCGTATTATTCGTATCTTACAAAGATAATGTTTAGTGAAGCACGGCCTGGGGTTCTGTGACCATTCCTAATTCCAGCCGGCTCTGGACCGGCGGCGGTGGCAGGATTAGCAGACATTTGAATGGCGATCCGTCGCGTCTCCGCACTAATTGAGTTAATATTTGGTTATCGGCGGCGCGCACTCGCCTCCGAGACTAATCCCCGCGAATTAATGACTCAAATTTATCATTATTAATGCCTACATGGACCCCACCTGCGCTTGGTTTTACAATGTGTGCGATTCTATGTATCACTGAGCCTCACATTCGGTTGTACATTCGTTTTTGATATGGATTTATTTTCTATTCTATTGCTATCCTGATATTAACTTTTTTTTCAGTACACGTACTGGCCTATTTTTTATATGAATAAGTTTTAATATTTCAGTTGATTGTTGTTTGCAAAATTGGTAATTAATGATGTGAGTCTAATGAAATCTAAAAGTCTAAACAAATTTCCCACTTGCTTTCGGATTGTGTACGTAACCATTGCGACTGCGATAATTTCGATGGTAATTTGAAGTTGCCGCGATGAGTTACCTCGATACATTACTAACTTGACCATGGAAAATTTTTAAAAGCATTCATCATCGCAACTTGATAGGTGATCAAACAATTTATGGAATGGGATAATATGGAAATACAATCCTGTAAGTACCACGGGCCGGACTAATTCATTAGCGTCACCCCCGTCACCCGCGTCACCCGCGTCACCCCACACTGTCACCCGGCAGTCATTAGCGCAGTGTGATTGCGCATTGATCGCTCATTATCATATATCGAGTCGCGCCAGATGTTTGTGTGTCTTGTTGATCTGCAAATACTGTCATTTAACATGTCGGAAATTACGCATTCTTACTTCTAAGTATTGTGTAGATTTAGTTGGATTTCGACTTTAACTTTGTTTTATTTATAACGTCTATATTAATATGCAAAGAGATGAGTTTGTATCCCTTTTCATTGCGTGCACAGAGGACCGTAGCATTTGACACAGATAAAACACCAATTAAAGGACAAGTTCTAAAATAGATTTTAGATTTCTGAATAACGTAACTTTGCACGAAATCATAAATGAAATAAGAAAATCATTAACAATTTATTTTCAAAATTAAAGATTGATCGAAATTTCCGAAATATGAATCCTCCACTTCTTCAGTACCTAACCTAATTTAACTACAATAGTAATGTTACCAAAGCAAAGCCGATGTCTTATTCATTAGCGCATGTCAGTAATTGGAAGTCCCGTCACACGACTGTCATTAGCGACTGTGATTGTGCACTCACCGGTCGATACGTGATATCCGATACCTACTAATGAGGACGCTTCTGCCGCGTTAGATAATTAAATAAAACACCTAGCTAACTAATTATTATAATTTATTGCTCGGACGCGAAATGAGTATCTAGTTAGGGGTTAGTGTAGGTACCTATTTTTTATAAGAATGATAATTATAATCTTTGTCTGCATATTACATTCTGTAATACGTCCTAGCTTGCCTAAACCTAACCTATGCCTTACGTTTAAAAATAGCACCTGTTTTGATATAAATTTTTATCAGCCGTCATAAGGTTTCTTTTGCCTCATTTTATTATTCTTACACGGGAGTGACGTGAGTCCTCGTTTCATTATTAGTAGGAGTATAATATGAACAGTACCTATGATCATTGACACAATCACAAATGAGGCATCCTTAGGTCCTATTTATCATTAAGTCCATCTTTTTTAAGTTTGTTACAGATGAAACTGGGCAATCTATAGGTACTATATAAAGCTAAAGAGTTTGATTGTTGAACTAATCTCAAAAGTTATTTTTTTTTGTGTTGGAGAATTCATTTATCGAGGAAGGCTATAGGGCATATAACACTACGCTACAACAAATAGGAGCGGAGCATCAATGAAAAATGTTGCAAAAATGTTTTTTTATTTGTATACGTAAAGAAAAACGAAGCTAGGGCAAGTACATTAGTTAAATATGATTTTATTGTTTATTTTTCGAACGAATAAAACAATGAAAAACTTTTGATACACAGCAGTGGTAAGTCGTAAGTCATGTCACGTGAACACAGCGTTAGAGAACGTTACTAGCTCATTGATGTCACGCAGGCAGGCCAGTAATTTGATGACTGATTACCATACAATTAGTCAATAGGACGCATTATCTCTGACAGCAGATACCAGTGAGCGAGTCTCCACGGGCCATTGTTATGTACGAATATGTCTCCTGTGATTGTTGTTTAAAATTTAAAATCTATTTGCATTTCGAATCAATGTTCACAAATTTATAATAGACTAGTGACCCGCCCTCGCTTCGCTTCGGGAAACTTATTCCTTCGGTTTGCAAAGATTTAGTTATATATTTTGGATAATTCACAGGATATCTTTATAAATGATAGCTTTCCCACGCGGCTTCGCCCGCCATAAACCCCCTATATCAAAGTTGATAAAAATTTGCGCCCCCCATTTACCCCCTTAAGGGATGTTTTTCGAAAAAATATTTTATACATGTTTCATAACTCTCAATGAAAAACCTTCATACTGAATTTCATTCGAATACCTTCAAAAACGGCAAAGTTTCATACTAACTTTGCTTTGTTTAGGCTCTGCATTGACATGTCAATCAGTCAGTCAGCTTCTCCTAGTGCAGAGCAACTTTTTTCTAATACTTAAATTATTAAACTCGTGATATCTTTCGAATGAAATGTCCGAATTGAATAATTTAAAAAGTTATATAAAGGTAATTAAGCAGCCTTGAATATAAATTAATTTATTTTGATAAGGATTAATACCAAGATACAAATAAAGAGCCTTTTCCAGCGGCAGTATCTCAATTAAGTTTTTGAAATAAAAAAACACTTATTGTGGCATAACTATAATAGTTAGACATATGCCATCGCGGACTTTATTGTAGATATTGATGTCCTTTATAAAACTGTAGTACATCACTTTGCTCTATTATCCATAGTTTTCGCAGCGCACGCGATGTAAAGAATATTTTAGGTATTTTTTTTACACCTTGGGTTACATTATAAGGATCCCTATTTTTTTTCCAAAATAAAATTTAGCCTATGTTACTCGTAGATAATGTAGCTTTCGAATGGTGAAACAATTTTTAAAATCGGTCCAGTACTTTTTGAGTTTATTCGTAACATACAAAAATACAAATCTTTCCTCTTTATAATATTAGTGTAGATTGAATGTGGACTGAAGAACTAAAGAACGAGTCATAAGTTATAACTAATAATAAGTTGTTAAATAACTTTAAATCGTGTGTTAACCATAACTGCTCATTCGAAATGACGCATACCGTTTTAATTCTATTGAATGGTCTACTTGAATGGTCAACATAGTTGTATACATACCTATGCACCTACTTTGAAGACAATCATTTTTTACATAATATGATGCCTGGTAATATAATGGCAACTAGCTATATTAACATAAATTGATTGACGTGCTTTGAAGAATCATCAAAATCGGCCCACGCGTGTGGTCCTTAGATTTCCTAATAAATGAAGGAAAAATATTACTTCTTCACATCACGGACTAAGGTATAAAAGTGGCTAGGTCGCTGAATTCAAAACATCTAAGATTTGTGGAAACCTCACTAATAAGGATAGAGTTCAATAATTTACTTCTGTAGCTCAGATTTGGACATATAATAATGAATAATACTTAATAAAACTATAGTTAGTCATACATAGATACAATGTATCCGTACTAGACGTGATAAATTGGATCAAGTGACTGCATAATGACGTCACGGACCCACAGCTAGTAATTGACGACTGATTAACGCACAATTAGGCGCGTAATCACTGATAACAGATGCCGCTAAGCTCTTTGGTGCAAATTACAGCTATTGTCTTCACAGCCTGTAGGTTTAAGATTACTCGAGTATATTTAGATTTGGAGCTGTGAAAATAAACTAAGTTTAGAATTAAGGTCAAAGGAAAACGGATTATTGTATCTCATGTAGTATTGTAAACGGCCAAGGAGAAGCAAGGGAAAAAACTGTCTATTTGAAGATATCTTTGATAGGTGGCAAAGTTCAAGATATGGCTCGGAGCTCTCTTTGTATTTGAAGAGGCCTCGAGCTTGTGTTGCCAGGTGCAAGATGTCAAATTGCTTTATCGAACGCAAACGTAGATACGGAAGTTTACACGTTAGTTAATCATGTTGTGACTGCTTTGTATTTCTCCTCACTTTTCTTCTTTTACCCATCGTAATATTTAAATATAATTATAGATAATATTAAAATATAATTATAAAATATATTTAATTATAGATAATTATAAATAATGTCACAGGAGTGGGTATAGGATGGGAAGGAATAAGGCCGGCTTCAAAAGATGATGTTTTTATTCACTGGATGGGGTAACACTCGCGACACGGTGACTCGACACGACGCTTTACACTTTACTTCACTTTTCCGTTCGTTGCTCTTCCTTCTTTATTCTTCTTCTTTCTTCCTCTTCTTTCTTCTTTTTCTTCTTCTTCTTCTTGTCCTCCTCTCGGATTCGCTTCCGAAACTGAACTGTCCCTGTCGTGTTTGAGATTGCCTTATATACCCCTAATTTCGAACACCGCATTCCAAATTTAAACGTTTATTTAAATTTAGTATCGAGAAGTCGAGAACATTCCAGAAATTCTATTTTTAAATTAGGTACTTCTATCCCTCTCGCACGTGTCAATGCTCATGTCAACACATGATCATTCTATTTTTAAATTAGGTACTTCCATCCCGCTCGCACGTGTCTACAGATTAATCTACGCGACAATAATATTAAAATATAGATATAGATAATTATATTTAAATATTACTTGGTATGGTATAAAATGATTATAGCATAATCGGTGTAGTTTTTATTTTGTTGTTCGAAGTGGATAATGGATATTTAATTTACAAATAAAGGAAATTTTAATGATCGTAAATCACGAAAATAAAGCAAAGCTATTCAGTTCACAAACATCTCGATGTATGTAGAACATCAAAGTCACAAAGAGCAAGTGTCTGGAGCTATTCTCGTTCAGGTTAAATACTCACCCTTCTTTCGTTTAGTACAACACTATGCTGCTGTGAGGTAAGTAGCAGTTGTGAAAATGATTCGTGAACAATTTTTACAAAATAATATGTACTCAATCAATGATGACGTCATGAAGCCTGAATCACGCTATCGAAGTTTTCTACACCGCTCGCATTATACAAGTTCCGACAACTCGGCAGCCGGGGCTTCACTGCTTCCCGGGCAAGACGTCTTGCCCGGCTGGAGATCTCCCGTTGCCTTCGCTTCGACGACTTCGCACCGTTTTAGAAAACCGAAGGCTTATTTCTTGAATAACAAGGTGTTATTCGTTTTTATGACAACAGTTACCATACCGGATAGCCAGTCAAAGGGGTCCTGGGTTAGATTACAGGCAGGGCGAAAATTTGAATGATGAGTTTAAACTTCTGTTGTTATTGCTTATAATGTAGGTGTAATAATAATTTTTGAGTTACAAATTATATTTTCTAATTTGAAAGGTACTCATTAAATGCAAGAGATACACAATACAAACATTGATATCACAATTATGGCATGAATTAGATAAATCTATTACCTAAGTGTTAACGTGATACGTGATACGTGATACATGAACAAAAAGACAACAAACCGGCAAACATTCCGGCTTCTGTGTCTAATAGAGCCTACACCCAAATTAAAACTTCTCAATATTAAATGAAAAGATTTGACCCCGATACAGTTTTATTAAAGTAAGATTTTTTTATGTTAATAACCGTCGAATGAGCAGACGCCCCATAGACGCCTAATGTTTAATTTTCCGTATTGAATACATTCTGGCAACTAATTGCAACGCCGTGATTGGCCACACGAAACGTTGGAAAGAAATAGATTAATTTACGCAACGGGAAAGAATGAGACGGCACGATAGTTTGACATTTATTTCAGAACTATAAGCCAGATGTGTTAAAAGGAACATTCGCCTGTTATTTGGCGTCTATGGGTTGTGTGGTCGGTGCCCAAGGACAGCAGGCACCCGACCGAGAATGAAAAGAAAAGTACTAAATACATGCTATTTACGAGTAGGTATACGTGAAAAGAAAACTTTGTACTTTAAGAATGTGCTTTAAGAATGGTAACTTTATACGGCGAAGATAAAATGAAGTGCCGGAAAAGCAATTTATATAATCCGTATTGGTTATCCATCCACAGCGAAGCAACGAATCGATATGATTATTGATAAGGAGATAGTTGAAGAATTCGCAATGGTTAACATGCCCGATCGCCGCTCCGAGGGTCCTGGGTTCGATTCCCAGCGAGGCGGAAATTTGAATGATGAGTTTAAATTTCTTTTGTTGGTCTGGGTGTGTGTGTTCTTTTCTTGTATGTTGTCCATGGCACCCACGACACAGGGAATCCTAGTGTGGGGCTATGAGTGTTTAGCGTTATAAAAAATAATTGGAGAGCGACATAGGCTGCTTGTTTTGCGGAAAAATATCTTATTTTAATGCGAAAAGACGTTTTTATCTAATTAATTGCTATAGATGGCGTCATAGGCGCAATATGTCGTGTAATTCTGAATAGATAATAAACCTTTGCAAACGTAACGTAAGTTTCCTGAAGAGAAGCTGTGATTACGGTGGAATATCGAACGAAGAGCGGGATAATTTACGCTTATTTCAGTTTGTAGGCGTACCTTACATAATATAGATTAATGCGTAATATTGCTCTGTGTTCATTAAAAAATTCTTTTCTTACATCTCTTTTATCAGTCAATTAGTCAACTAACAAATTTATTTACCGGTCGTCTACTTTAACTCAGTATATTTTATGTTTCATGTTGTATTCACTCTCTGTATATTTTATGCAATAAAAACTTACCTACACAAAAGATGGTATACATTTTTATTTGAGATGGTACACATTTAAGATATTTGATAAGTATCAAACCTATGTTTGTGATCCCTTATTAAAATAATTAAGATTTTAATTGATCAAATTTTCTAAATTATCACCGTTCCGTCGGACGGATTTTGACGGCATTAAACAATGTAATAATTACAAGAGTATCAAATAATTTAGGTGATTTTCTAAGCAGTTAAATACCTGCTTGGAATGTCAGTCAAAGTATGCGAGATGGCGTGTTTGTGCCAACAATTTATCAAAGACATTCCCGAGACGCTCCCGCCCCGCTATGCTTTGATAACCCTTTGAAGCACTTCAAAATCTCACAACTTTTTGTAATTCCGCCTTAAATAGATTACCAGCACTACGCCGCAGCTAAATAAGATTAATGGTAACTTTTTACCTATCTATGTTATAAAAAGACTTTAAATACCTCTATTAATTTATCTGAGAAGTTTTATGTTGATATCTGATAAACTAGCAACTGGGTATCTGATGGAAAGTGCTCACTGCCGCCTACGGACATCTTAACTCCGAAGATATCTCCGACACGTTGCCCAACGATATCCTTCCAAGCTGTCAATTCGGTGGAGACTCTCTATTTAATGACCCAACAGCATCTACGGACATAAAAACAGAATACTGTACAAATACTATCAGGATTACAGAACCTAATATAGGACAAGAAAGACCTGGTAATATTAAATCGTGTCTGGATCAGCGGGGACCACGAATTGGTAAATTGGCTGATACTCAATTAGCTTTAGAACGAGCCGTATTTTCATTCCACTCATCTCATAAATCTCATGATTTAACATAATACTAGAATTAATATTTAAATAAAAAATACGTCTTTATAACAGCATCTGTAATTAATTTTATTAGTCTGTAGCAAATCGATTGGAGGGTGGTCACCCAGTGTAAAGCTCAGCGAGCAATTTAGGGATCGGTATAAATTTTAAATTCGTATCGAAGTTAACAAATTACTTGATAAAGTGTCCATAACGACAATACTTCAGGGAGGTCCCACCCACCTGTCACTCGTTTTTCCTCTAGACAAGGCGGTTCCACACGGTGGGCGGGAGTTTAGTGGTAACGGGCGTTTGGCCCGCCCACCGGCGCGCCACGCCCACTCGCTGATGCCTCAGTTTCCAGCCGGACGTCGGCTTGGGATGTTACTTCCGAACAGGAAACATTAACTTGCAAATACACAAGTATCTTATACTCTCACCTCTTACCATACCTTCAGGTAGCGTGCCTACGATTAGGTACTAGTTAAAGTCAGTCTCCTTGAATAAACACTAAATTTAAATAATACTTAATTATATCATAAATCAAATAAGTTTTAGTCATGCAATTTAAACCTTTTATTTTTTTACCAACGCTAGTAAATTCCTAATCTGTATAGGATAACATTGTCAAATCAAATTGTTATTTTGTAATCGTTTAATTATTTTATGTTTTATAATCATTTTTTCACCTATCATTTTCTTCTTATACCATGTGGCTAGTCACTTGACATCAATCTTATGACCAATTGTTTGGTCGAAATTTGTAAAAATATTAAAATATTATGTCCTAAATTAAGAATTTTAAGTGACATTTATTTATTATTTACACACATACATAGGCACAGTACCACACAGTTAAAAAAAACTCTTTTATACATCGGTCATTGGCTATCTTCTTTTTTTTCATCTCCTGTTTTGCAATACATTACAAATTCGATTTAAAATATGGTTAAATTATTTTATTACTATATTATTAAAACTACTTTTAATTTAAATACTTTATTATTTATGAATAAAATTAACTCCCATTAAACATTGTTAACATCTATTGTTATTCTAAAATAAAATGTATACCCATTCATTTTTTGGTTTTATTAATAAAATTGCAATAACATTGGTTTCCAAATAAGAGGCTTACTTAACTTTGCGAAGTGGCTCGCGGTATTATCGCGCTCGTATTTTACGTTTAATCAGTGATGATTAATTAAGACGTCGGCGGGGGTCGCCGCGGACCTGCATACATCATAATGTTGTCTTTTGCCAGCAGAGAATGACTCTGACTTGTGGAAAATTCAATTGAAAAATAAATATAAAGCAAGCACACAAGTCACCCGATGGTAGGTAATCACCGACGTCCATGGACTTTAGCACCACTTAAGGCGTCACCGACCGATTAATAAAGAAAGAAGACATGTTTTACGCAAATATATCACACATGGATACTACAGATCCATTGGCAGTAACATCATCATCGTCTATGTATAATATTATCTCATAATGTCATGTTTTATATCTTCGTTCTCATGATAGCCGGCCATCATGTTTAACGATTTAGTTACATGAACATTATAAAACTAGCAGCTAGTAAAATAATAAAAAAAAAATATCGTTGGTTCATTGGTTATAGTTTATTTGTGTCCATGTCAGCAGCAACAAACAGAATTATTAGAGCGGGTTTCATAGATTTTTTTATTATTCGTTAATTTCCACGGCATCAAAGTACGTCCCACCATGAAAAATTAGCAAAAGTAATTCATTAACCGCCGCAAAGATTGCGCTAAGTCCTTTATTTCAAAGTGGGCTCCGGCAAAGTATTTTTTAATTCCGCAGCATTAGCATTGTCTCGCGCGTGATTTATGCGACGGCGCAGTACGCAAATAGAGTAAGATAATGCTTTTTTACACCTTCATTAAAACGAAAATCTAATTAATGGGAAAATTTTGTTTTGGTTTCCTTGCCAGTTGACAGTAAATTTTCCATATATTTTTGTTTATATTTTTTCTATGGAATTCAGTAGGCGTTGTCGACCATGACAACTGGGACCGACTTAGAACAAGACTCAAATGGGTACTGGTGTAGTTAGTCCGGTTAAGAGACGGTGTTAGAACATTAGCTGGTTAGTTTGTTAGTATGCGGACTGGGACAGGGACTGTTAGTGAAAGTTAGTCTTGTTAGTTATTGTCAGTTACAGTCCAGTCAGTAGTTGTTAGTAAGAGTCTAGTTATAATTCGGTCATAGAAGTGTTGCTACCCTTGAGAACTGAGATGCTTGTAGGTAGGTACAGTTTAGTTATTTATATTAGTTAAAAAAAAATAAGGTTCAAGTGTATATTTATTTCAGGTAAAGAAATGACAAAATACAAAGTAAATGTTTGTAGAAGTATACATTAATAAATAGGCGTTTACAACGTACGTACGTTTAGTACTATATTTATAAAAGTACCGGCATAACAGAATCCTCACTACAAAAGGTAGTTTGGTAGTCCGGGTTGGTCCTAGCCTAGCCCATAAATACACCCCGCGGAGTATATCGTTCCATAGTGTGGTCCTGGCTTTACTTAAGCACCTGCATATACATATCTCACCCGATCAGATAGAAATTTCAGGTATGGGGACATTGAAATAATTTGAAATAATAATAATTTGAAATGAATAACTTGTAATTCAAGAGGTGTCATAAGCATTACCGAGATTTAGGTTTGATTGTGGCTTCCATTGGTTGTGGCAAAGGTTCACAGTCAACACCGTTGTTAACAGATTTTACTTGTAAGAAATGTCATGTGTATTCATAATGTTTTGATTTTAAAAAGTCTATAAACGACAACGTAAAAATCGCACTCTTAATTTGATGAAGTTTTTATCAAGTTAATCAAGTTTTAAATTGTAATAAGGTTTATTTGAACATTTATTTAGATATGCGAATTATAAAAATACGTTGCCGAGGGTTTCTGTATTTCTGAAATATCGCTTATACCATGAAGAGCATCTATTATGGGCCGATAACGGAAAAACTATGGGGGTTTATACATTTTCCGTTATCGGTCCAATATATTTTATTTAGAACAGCGCTGCGCTGCAGCGTTTACATCACGAAAAAATCCCATGTTTCACCAGTGAAAACAAAGTTAGAAAATATCCATTTTCCTAAATTGGGTATAAGAAAAACATTTTTTTAGTTCCGATCCTATACTACAACTCCACAAGTAAGACAAAGTTAGGGCACCTAATGAAAATTTGTGTTTATCTTTTACAATTGCGATCCAATAACAAAAAAGGCATTGAAACCATATTTTACTCTGAGCGATAGCATCAAATTCAAATGCCTATAGCTAAGTAATATAGCCCCAGTTAATTACGAAACAAACGCTATTGCAAAACTGCTCGCCTATCGGCATAAACGAATTGGCGCATACTGATTGCCTAATGAGATGCTATAAAGATAATAGGCATTATAGAACATTGCGGCGACTGCAATTAAATTTTAGTGAGGTTACCTGCGGCAAAAGTTTCCGTCTCTACAAATCTACATTTTGGTATTTATATGATATGATTTATATGGTTGATAATTATCAACCATATAAATCATAATTATATTTAATTTTTTGCTTCTAAATTTTTAAAATCATTGGCCTTTTAAGAATAATGTATGTGTCCACAGGGTGTACCATTTAAAGGGTTGGTTTTAATTTAATTAATTAATAGCTTTTCAACGTACAATGCATTTAAAATATTTCCAACCTTTATTGTATAATAGACTTCGGTTAGTCGTCGTGTTTTTCGAGAACAGACTGCCAGGAATGAGTTATTATATTGAGGTAACACTTCACACGGTGTCGTTTAGTAATCAAACTAACCTTCATTGAGAACTTTCAGCGTCTACATAAATATGTCGTACACACTTTACCCAATCGATTTACCGTATTAAAAATAAGTAATATTTGCTTCATAGATTCCTTTTCAGTATTTGAATAATATTTTTTTCATCTTTTTAGTATTATGACGCATAGTTTTGCATAATTTGTAACAATTACTACTGATAGAACGATAGATAGATAGATAGAAAAACAATTTCCAATGTACGGACGTACGTTATTATCCGAAAAACGAAAAAAAAGACAACGGCAACCGGTGTTGGAGATATCAAAGAGCATACTTAACAATCATAAGCTATAATTACTTCCAAAGACTACAAAGGATAGAATATAAAATATAATAATTAGCTAGCAACCAACAGAAACCCTCAAGTTTCAACGGCAAACTACGCCGGATGTCAAGTGGATAAGCCGCGCCGTTTCGAGTTTCGCAACCATGAACGATCTTTAGGAAAAACTCTAATTAGGGTAAATGATGTTTATAATTAAAGTAGCACTTGTTTGCTCTTGGGGCACAAATCAAAGCTGAAATATCCGACGCGTATAATACCACTTGTTAAATTCGCTTTGTAAACTGCCTGTTTGGTATAAAACTATTTTTGATTATTTAGTTATTTGTGTTTCGCTGTATTTTTAGTCTAATGACAAGTCAAAACTGTCTATTAATACTATAATAACTGACGTTTTATTGTATGGTGTCTTACTTGCTTATGGAATTACAAACTTTTTCAACATGCTGTAATACTTTACTTATAAACGGATCTTTATAATAAACATTTTTTAAGCTTAAACCTAAACAAAAGGGAATTAACAATAACGTCACAAACTCAAAGGCCCTCATAGGCCCACACTAAGATTCCCAATGTCGTGGGAGCCATGGACAACAAATAAAGACAAGAACCGACACCCAACACACTGAGACTTTAATGTAATATAATGTAAGAGAGAATTTAATGTAAATGTATGTAAATTTAAACTCATCATTAAAATTTTGCCTCGTTGGGAATCGAACCCAAGACAGAACCCAATTGATTTTTCGTTTCGTTTTAAATTGTGTAAATGTTTTCTCGAAATAACAATTAATATTTCTCTAAGAACATTTTCCTGTTATTGTAACTTCCACTCTATGTTTTCCCAAAGTTTACTTTCTTACCTCTCCGGTTGACATTTACCAACTTTTTTACTCTTCAAGATTAATATTATTTATATAACACTTACTTGCCATACCGTGGCCCATTATAAAGTATGAGTAGAGGAAAACCGGTGAGTGAGCAATCAATGGACATCAGATAAACAGTAGCAGCGCTGATTGCAGACACTGAGCTAGGGCGGCGCGGGCACGGCACGCACGGGCTGCACTGCCGCTTCAGCCCGTGATGCTCAAAGGTGAAGCGATGATGGCGCAATGGTTAACAGACGACCCGGATGGCGGAATGGTTAACACGCCGGATCGCCGTTCCGAGGGTCCTGGGTTCGATTCCCAGCGAGGCGGAAATTTAAATGATGAATTTAAATTTCCGTTCTTGATCTGGGTGTGTGTTCTTGTCTTGTGTGTTGTCCATGGCAACCACGACACAGGGAATCCTAGTGTGGGGCTACGAGTGTGTAGCGTTATTTATTTATTTATTTATTTATATACACATGAAGGACTGGAACAAATTACCCACGTCTCGTCGGTGTGGTTACAATGTCTGTGTTTTCAATACAAGAGTGAAAATACGTAATTAAATACGGATTTTAAATCGCCGGTCTGGTTAAATGTAATATAGATAAATGCAATAAATATTTTAATAATAGCATTCGGGTTGGAAGCCGCTGGCTTTAAACCGAGGGGTTGTGAGAATACTAATGACGTTCTACACATAGCATAGACCGTGTTAAAATAAAAAGAGGTAAGTTCTCTAATTAGCTTTTACATATTTCGAATTTTGGTTCGTGCATTTTGCCTTTATTCTCGAGAGGAAATATTAAATAATTAAGTACTTCTTCTCACGCGTGGCTGATGAAAGTTTATCTGTCGTAGGTGGCAGTTAATTGGTGTCGTTTAAAAAGGGGTCGGAAATATAATGATGTAATAAGCACCTTTGACATTTATAAACGTAAGCGTTCGGTTCACGGACTTACTTTATCATGGTATATTCAAACATTCATGTATTGTCATTTGTTAAATAATTATATTTTATGTAAGAGTTATTTATTAGTATTGTTATGCTCTTCTCTCTGTATTTCGTGGTTATGCTCGTTTATGTAATTAGTCGACAAAACAGCGGACGAGCCACCGGCTGATAGGTGGTCGCTTCGGCCCAGGTTCGATACCGGGTCAGAGCAGACACGAGTATTTACGTTTTATATATCGTAAACCGACCAATTATTGGCACTCCTCCAATTATTGGCACTTTAAAGTTTAGTTAAAAAATACAAGGAAACTATAGACTATTCAAGTTCGGTATGCATAAAAACGTAAAATAGTGTTATTTTTCTGTTACAAATTGGCAAAACTGTTCCAATAACCAATAAGGCGATTTAGAAATAACAACTGACATTTTGTGCTGGTCATTCGGAGTAGTTTTTTTGGTTTCTTCTTAAGATGAGAGCTTTATTAATCATAGTATATCGCAGCTATTCGGCTTATTGATACTTTCAAAATAATTGAATATACTTAATAACACATCTAAGCAGTAGATTCAAAGATAAATTTTTTATTTTGTTTATTACATTTTATTTATTTCGTGTGCCAACATATGGACCAATAAATTCATCAAAATCCTATTATTGGCACTATTTATTTTATTATCAACAAGCGAGTTTATGATCTATTTTGTAAAGGTTATAATTAAATTATTGTTTATCCATCAATATTTTTTCTTGTAGTAATTTCCAAATATTGGCCCGCAGTGCTAATAGCAAAAACTAATTATTGGCAGTGGTGCCCATAATAGAATATGGAGTGCTAATAACCGATGTGTATGTTTTTTATTCATAATTATATAGATAAGTAGTTATATATATAGGTAGGCTATATGAATCTATTAAAAATGAAAGATCTCAAAGATCATTAAAGTATTCATAAGGTGAAAGTACCAAAACGAATAGATACCTAGAATAAAAAAACGATTTTATGTTATGTACCTAGGTATAAGTTTATCTTTAATCTCTTATAAAATTCTCGTGTCACAATGTTAGTTACCATACTCCTCCGAAACGGCTCGACCGATTCTCATGAAATTTTGTGTGCTTATAGAGTAAGTATGAGAATCGACCAACATCTATTTTTCATACCCCTAAATGTTAAGGGTTGTTCACCCTAAAAAAAAATTGTTCAATTTCTGAACAAATTTTTTTTTGGTTATTTTTTTATGGTGTGACATAAAAAAATACACATAATCCCAAATTTTTACTTCCCTTCCCCCGCCCCTCAAATTTAGATCTCGCTTTAATCATTCACAATCTATATGGCGGAACAACGTCCGCAGGGTCAGCTAGTATATTTTTGAAAACTTTAAATACTTTAATTTATATAACATACCAAAATAAAAGCACACAGTGTAAAACAGTGTTTTAATTATACCCTAAGTAAAGTAGGTAGGAATGGTAGGTAGGTGCCAATAATTGGACTAGTTAATGCCAATATTAGGAATTTGTGTGCCAATAATAGGACTTTCTGTAGTCTTTCGGATTTAAGTATAAAATATTTATTTAATACTATTGAATCACATAAAAATGATTATAAAAACAAAGATTAAAGTATTTTCTTTGATTCTGTCACATGTTTTGTCTACTAGCTTTTGCAAATAAGATTTTATGGTAATTTAATTTCAGACTGACACGTAGCTCACCCTTAAAGTGCCAATAATTGGTCGATTTACCCTAAATGTTTGTTCTCGTGAGTGTAAGTAATGTCTTATTTGTGCAGTCCATGCCAACTGCGAAGTAGGGTAATCTAGTGCGGGGGTATGAGTGTGTTAGTGTTTATTTATTTATTTAAATTGGGAATAGTTGAGATTGCAGAGGAGGATTTAGTTGAGAATACTTTATATTTTTTCTTTAGCTACTACACAAATCTCTGTAAATAAGCGAGACAACATTTTAAACAATAACAAACGTTAAGAGAAATTTATTTCTCTTAACTTTCTCATTGTTTTTTAAAACAATGACAATTAAGTTAAATTTAACATTTTTGTATCTATACATTTCTTAACGAAAAATCCAAGTTTTCATTTAAAATCACTTAACAAGCAATAATTTACTTAACTAAGGTTTTTCCGGAAGGCGTTCCACAATCCATTTGTAAAGTCGGAGGTACAACGGTGAACATTCAAATTATAGATTCACAACTTTAAATGTGAAATATCTTTATGTCTATGAGTTCATAATACTGTACTGATCGATGTCTGTGGATGGATATTTGACATTTTTGGGGGCTTTAATTAACCTACTGCAAGTAACATAATTATCTATTGTAGATCCCATAACAACAACTTTGAAAACTGTCTGTCTATCTGTTTATTTGTTTTTCTCCTAATTTTCTATATCACAATTCATCTGACGATAAGTGGCGGTGCTACTTGTCGCTAATCTCAAATAAGACTTAGCCGATTTTGAAGCGGTTCACTAAATTATAGTAAGGTTGAGGTAACATTTAGTGTTTATTGTATTTCAATTGACTCACAAATAAAAAAAAAACAAAATATGTGCAATTCACTCGTGCTAGAAGTGAAACTTAAAAAAAAAGATTACTGCCAATCCAAATATTGATGTTTTGCTTTGCTTGCGTAAGACGCCATATTGCTTCCTATCTCATTTCCTGCCACGTTAAAATGTGTCTGTCTCTTTTTCACCTTTGGTTTCATTTCATTTGCGCGTCATTTCCGTTTTATCAAATTCCAAATCACAACGATACTATATAAGCTTTCACTTCAAAAATCTTTATCAATTCAAATATGCCAACAAACAAAATAGTAGCAACTATTTTTTGTGCATTACCATAGGAGTACTGAAACGAAGCAAACGCGGGTTGAATGTGCCTCCGCCTTACCCGGAGTGGTTCAGCGTCCGCCGGACGTGTAATTAAAACCATCCTTTACTGATTTATCGCGTCCACAATTTATTCCTTTATCTTTGTTTGCACCGCTAATATATCTTTATTCAGTGGAGTTTTGCAGATAAAATTAGCGAATTTGTTCATCGTACCGTTCTTTATGCTCTGTTTACTAGAAGGGTTGGAGGGAATTACTTCCACGGCGTAGATACAAGATGCCTTGACTGTGAGTGAAAAACACACCTGCAAATTATTTTAAGATATGTGAGAGACGTTTTCTAATTACAGGCTGCATGTTTAAAAGTTTTCCAAGCGTGTCGGCGAACTGACGACTTAACATAATAATATGTATATAATTTGGAGCTACACGGCACGAGCCTCGCAATTCAGCTACCATGCCAGCCAATATATGGGGGATAATCGTAAGACCAAACCATGTATCATAAGAACTATTGAGTTCTTATGAAAATAAATCTAATATTTCTTTGGAAACAAGCAGGACCTATAGTTTAATGCCAATTTCGAAGCCCGTCATGAAGTTTTGAGATCAGCAGTGGGACAACTATTGGTTGTGATGATGACTAATAATTATTTTAAAATTACTTAAAAACTCAATTAAAACTATTCACTTATATATTTTTTTTAGTGCAGTGACAAATTGTTTAATTAAAAAAAACTATGTTAAATATGGATGAAAATTGTCGATGTTTGAACAAAATCCATTCGTAATATGAAGTGAATAGCTATATCGTTTGATTAGCATTACCCACACGAAGCCGGAGCGTGTTAGCCGGCCGTATACGTTAAAACTATTTATGGATGGCATTACTTAATTACAATGCCTGAAAACCGAAATTAATAAACTTGAAGGCGATTTATTAAATTTTTCATGAAAAGAGTCATGTTGAGCTATAGCCGGCTTCGATAAGAAGATTAATAATTCACAAGTTTACGGTGTTTAGTGAGGCTTTGTTGCATGGTGGCCGACTATCGGGCCGATCTCGCCGCGAAATGGCACCGTATAAAATGCATCATGCATATAATAAAAGTCTAACTTATCGGTGTCCGTTCATGGAAGATATTTGAAAAAAATATAACTGGCGTGCTGTGTCCGCAACTTTATTGACATTGCCATTGGTTTTAAATTGTTATAACTTTTGATGGTGTAGATCAATTTTAATGAGATTAATGTTACTTATACCAAGATACGGACTATTAATGTATTTCCAATCGCTTGAATCTTCAATGATGTACTTTTTGATGGATCCGATTTTTAATTATTATACAAACAGGCCAACAGATAAAAAATATAAAAATCTACCTAATAAAAATTTCTATCATTACTGATTCTTAATCCTCTTAATACTTTATACTTTTAGACACGCGGAACTTTCACTTTTAATGTAACATTTCTTAACGCCTTAAATCCCATAACAAGGTTTTTTTATATTTGTTTATTTTACTGTACCAAATTTTGTTCCCAGTAACCTCAGAAACGGCCTTACAATAATGCGGTCACTGATGTATTATAATAAAGTAAATACAGTGCTTGTTTGTTAGTTAGTATGTTTAATTTTAATTAGTTCAAAAACAAAACAAAATGTGTGCAATTCACATGTGCTAGAAGTGAAACTTCAAAAATAGTTTGGTTAGATGTCATAACTATTGTTTTAGCGCTGCAGCGAACTTTAGATCCAACTCTTGCTTGCTATCTCATTTTCTCTCACGTTAAAATGTGTCTGTGCCTTTTTCGTTTCCGTTTCGTTTTATTTGCGCGTCATTTCCGTTTCATCGAATTCGAAATCACAACGATACTATAGAAGTTTTCACTTCAAAATACTTGAAATTTGTTCGACTATGATTACCCAGGAATAAGCTATTCGAACCGAAGCAAGGGCAGTTACTAGTCTAGATTAAAGGTTGCCTCGGTCGTTGTTATGACACCTAATATGCATTTAGCACGCAATCCCGTGCGGCTCACTCTACGTGTTTATGTGCGCGTTAGCCCGACCGCGGCTTATTACTAGGTACACATCACCGATATAGCCACTTCCGCTGAATAACCATTGCTTTGTTATGACGATTAAATGTAATCCTTTTAATTAACTCGACGAATTTTATTCATGTTTACACATTTAATGATGTCTGTATATGTATATAAGTTTATAGTAAGGTTAACTATAGAGAGACTAAGCAAGAATTAAGGTAGCACCACGGGCATGTAGCACCACCTTCCGCTGCCGCCCATG
The DNA here is from genome assembly GCA_905404295.2 of Ochlodes sylvanus. NCBI lineage: Eukaryota > Metazoa > Arthropoda > Insecta > Lepidoptera > Hesperiidae > Ochlodes > Ochlodes sylvanus. The sequence goes on along the minus strand of FR990130.1, from coordinate 8,879,198 downwards.
ACAACTATGACCGAATCATGAGAACAAGAGAACAACAACTATGAGAAAAAGACTCAAATCGGGACTGGTATAGTTAGTCCGGTTAGGAGACGATGTTAGAACATTAGCTGGTTAGTTTGTTAGTAAGTATGGGACTGTTAATGAAAGTTAGTTCAGTTAGTAGTTGTTAGTAAGAGTCTCTTTATAATTCGGTCACAGATGTGATGCTACCCTTGAGGACTGAGATTACCCTCTCACAATGTGAGGGATTCAAGCCTTAGTCCACCAAGGCCAAGTGCGGATTGACGGACTTCCTACACTTTAGAGAAAATTATGGAGAAATCTCAGGGATGCAGGTTTTCTTACGATGTGTTTTTCACCAAAGCAAGTGAAGTATGCTCATCATTGTGTGAAAATTAGTGTTGCTTGCAGGGTCCCTTGTTCAAAAGTCCAACGTTTAAACGACTGACTTATCACTTCTTACTACACTACTGCTGGAAGACGTATATACTTGTAATGCTCAGTGATATTTCGTGCGTACCAAATATTTTTCAGCGTTAAAATACCGTGGTGGATTGAATGAAAATACCTGATTTTAAGTAGATACGAGAAAAATGAATTCTGCGTAAGCTTAATGTGTCGAAGCCATACATAGACCTATATAACAGCATTATTCGTCACAAAATAAGCCAAACTTTTATTTAACTAGTTCGGTAAAGTTAATTAGCATAATGCACGGTAAATTTGAGATCACCTCGTATCCAGGTTTTAAAATGGCCGCGGGCCGTCTGTATTAAAAGCAGTCGTTCAGTTGCTATACCGCTAATTGAACGTTGCAGTCGATAATGTAATTATACAATTAATACCTACTTATACTGATATTTGTTTTCATTTATTATTTAATATTTATACTTCAATTTACATAATAGTTTTGTTCACGGGAGACATAACATTTGTGGCTTTGATGAGGGCTCGGTCCATTTGACGATAGTTATTGACGTCATTAGTTTCACGTAGCTTATTTCAAAATGCGCACTAATAAAAACAGCTGCACAATATTTACATTACCCCCGACCCGTAAGGTGCAATGGTTACCAAATCGGACCGCCCGCGCCGGTCGAAGGGTCCTGGGTTCGAATCCCAAAAATACCGAAATTTGAATCGGAGTTTTCTGTTCTTTGTCTGGATGTGTGTTCTTGTCTCGTGTTCGCGATACGTATGATAAACAACGACGCAAAGCGTGACGTCCGTACTGGAGGGATGTTAACGACGAAGGGATGAATACCCGCCGTGCGTCGGGTCGTTCGATGGTGGAAAGGGGATGGGGGAATCAAATCATGTAATTCCTGCGCACACTCTCCAAAATGTACCTTGTAGAACACCGAGAGGCTGGCCACTCTGCGCCTATGCTCGAGACTTTGGAGATTGGTCTCAGCCAATTTAAGGTCACCGATAACCCTCTTGGCACGCCTCTACATTGAATGCAATGCTGATAGATGACATTTAGCACCACCAGCCCAAATGTGACAGCAGTACTCCACATGTAATAAATAAATGCCTATTCATCTGTCCTGTTTCATCTATTTTTTATATTAAATAAGTTAATGCTGGACTACAATCCCACCTATATTGTTATTTTCATTCCACATAATTATGAAACAGATAGACATAATGATTACAAATAAACGTAGTGTAAGTATTTACCAACAATGAAAAACAGTCTGATGAATATTGCCGTAGCAATCTGTTAACAGCAAGTAAGGAGGTTAAGCTGGAAACAAAAAAAAAAGAAATGGAATAAACCTGTGTAACATTTCCGTTTCCGGTGCTCGACTGTTAAACAAGGGTTGTTAAACGTACGCGGTCAACGCGGTCCACAGCGGACGACATTTCCCGCGGTCGCCCAGTCGCACCCGTCACTGACTCATACCTACTTATTAAGTACATATTTGCCCGACAACGGTCCATTAATCAATTTTTGCATTTTTAATTTGCCCCTCATTATTTGCCTGTGAATTTCATTTCCACTGTTGTTTCAACATTTTAAATTTTAAACTCGTCGGGGCTTCAAAACGCACATTTCCAAGTAATTTACAATTTATCGCGTTCGCCTGCAAATGAGCAAATATTTTTCATTTGTTAAGCCACTTGTAATTAAACATATTAAAATTTTATTTGAAATTGCGGTTTGCAATCTGTTCACTGTTGGAAAAGTTTTCATTAAAACGGTTCAGAACTCAAATACACGTAGCATTGTGTTGTTCCTACGATTGTACACAACGTGCGTCACTATTGAATATTAAAAGGCACATTTCGTACTCGAAATATCAGAAGAATATTTTAATTTGAAGCAGTGTTTCGCTAATAAATTCGCTAATAAGCGTTGCTAGGGTTTCAAAAAATTTTGAGCCGCGCTCGAATTTATTGCCTTTTTCGAAATAAATGGACGAAACAGTTGAAAGTTTAATAAAATGTGCGCACGGTTACACAAGTTTCCACTTTTATTCGTTCAAGTGTCGTCGAGCGCTGCGATCGGGATACATGGAGTATTGTCCGACAAATTGGTCAAAGAGCGAAAGATAAGGGTTTTGTAAACGAGTAGTTAATAATGAATTTCATGTTTTATTGATACGGATACCTGAAACGTTCGTCTGTAGGACAGAAAGCATAGTTTTCTCTATGAAATCTCACTCTCCGAAAATGGAATTGCGAACTTGGCTGCATGTGCAAATCATATTGAAAGCTTGTTGATCATTGTTGATCTGTTTTGCTTAATCATCCTTTAGATAGATACCACCTAGCTTTGCCTACGCTTATATTTGTGTCAATAATGTCTCATTATGAATCATTATGTATAGGTATGGTATGACAATTATAAAATAGGTACCTCCTGGAAAAGGTAGCCAACCTAAAAATACGTTTTCTGAATTCAACTCGACTGTTACGTATTGCAAGTGAAGTAAAGTAAAAGCAGTGATAGCGATGTGGTTGAACGTTGGACTGCCGAACCGGAGGTTCCGGGTTCAAACCCCGCACGCACCACTAATTTTCAAAAATTATGTGCGTATTAATATTTAATTATCACTTGCTTCGGTGAAGGAAAACATCGTGAGGAAACCTGCACACCCGAGAGTTCTCCATAATGTTCTCAAAGGTGTGTGAAGTCCACCAACCCGCACTTGGCCAGCGTGGTGGACTATGGCCTATACCCCTCACACTGTGAGAGGAGACCCGTGCCCAGCAGTGGGACAGTTATGGGTTGTGATGATGATGATGATTACGTATTGACAAATTACATTAATACTTTTATACCACCAACACAACACACTCTTGAAACAACAACGAACTTAACGATTATGATAAAAGTTTAATCTCGTAAGTTAAACACGTACTGTGTAAAATGTTGAAGGTATTATAATTTAGCAAACACAAACGGCGTAAGACAAAGAGTCCTAATGTGCGACTAAACAACTTGTCCGACTACCGGCTATTTTTGTACAGCGCAGTGAAATATAATTTCTGCAAAACATAAAATCGCCTTCAAAATCGACAAGAAATTTAGATTCCTTCGATTTCCCTGGGATTCCATCATCGTTACTTGGTGGCAGTGGTACCACTTTGGCCCCATTGACGTAGAAATCGGTGAATATACCTACATTAAATTTATAAATATACAGTCGAACATAGAACCTTCTCCTTTTTGAAGTCAAACGCTGATTTATCAAAAACTCTGTAACAAAAACAATATCTAAATCAGTCACACCATTTTGGAGATAAATGAGAATATGTGATGTGAAAAATGAGACTACTACAGTATACAATTTTTGTTCCTACGTTTTTTCCAAAACAAATTATTTAGTTTGCGGACAGGGTTTTCAAACTTGGCTCTAACAAAACTTAGCAAATTAAAAGTTCACAATAAAGTTTTCACAATCGAAAATATTTTCAACACAATGAAATAGAGGATAAAAAAATTCAACCTCGCGTTACGTGTAGGGGAGAAACCCAAAAAATATACTTGTTCTAATGTTTGATTTAATTTAGTACTCTTCTAAATATTTTTACAGTATGATCTCTGGAGCGCTCATAGTCCAGTGGCTTGTGTTGATCAACTGAAATAAATAACTGCGAGCGCGATCGGTAGTTAGATGGGGTAATCGTCAGTGGCAAAATTTCTTGAACGCTACTGGGTTTCGGAGGGCACGTAACGTAGAGCAGTTGTTCCAAACAAAAAAGCTCAGGACCGACATTTTTCTTAGCAACCGACAAAAATAATACAAAAAATTTGGTGCAAGTTTTATCAGTTTATTACGGCGAGTTTTTGCATTTGTCGCTGGTGGTTAGAAAAGTGACTAATGCGCGAGTAAATATTAAACGATCGTCGGTCGGCCTTTTTGCTTTATATTTTTTGACGTAGGTTCCGCTGTAATTGATAAAGGCGGGACGCGGCCGCTACGCATGACATGTTGTATTTATGCGAATTTAAAAGCTTCCGACTCGCGGAGTTTAAATCGGAATTAATCGCCGTTTTTGTGATCGCCCCTGTCGAAAATGACGGCGTATTTAATAAATCAGTATACACGATTCATCATTTACCAGAACTCCTAACAGATGAATCGTTTTAGTCAGGATTCTGAACGCTAAGCTAAGAATGAACATTTTGATTTTTGAAAGGACTTCTTCATTAAAGGTACAATTGTTAATTTTTTTACCTATACGTCGCAACTACCTTCAAATAAAAAAAAAATAAGGTATATTGAGATTGGAGATTCAAAATAAACAGTATTTTCGAAAAATTAAGAATAAGTAGGTACATTTTTATTTTTTTGGGATTTAAAGACATATTTTTATGTGTCTCTCCTTAAGAAAATAAATGATGACGAAATTATATGATATCAATAATATGATATACTGGTAGCACATATATAAATGATAATTATCTTGCGCACTTTTTGATGTATACTTGTCAACCCTAATCTTTCGCGACTTTGTGTTGCCTGTAAAATCGATTACATTTTTGCATAATTAATGAATATTTCCAACACATTCCAAGATTTTCCATATTCGTCCAGCTGACTGAATAACCTTATTAAATCCTTTGTAAATAACTAGAAAGGATTATTAACACGAAAACAGAACCTTTCACATTTACCATTGTGAAGCCCAAGTTTAATCTTATAACACATTGTAGTTTTGACTATAACTCAATCCTAAACACCTTCATAATCACGACAACTTGATTCAACGTAGGTACAATGCTAACTAGACCGAGCCAGCTTTCATGCAATCCACAATTTTACGTTTATTTGCAAATATCTACAAAACATTCAAATTTGAGTCTTATTATCGTAGTAATTGAGTAGATGTATAATTTTCGGGGTTCGTCGTAAATTTTGTTACATGTACAAACTTGGGCTAAGTTGGAGCTGTCAAATTTGTTTAGCGGTGAGGGAGGGCCGTATTGCCGCTAAGTTGCGAAGGCGCCGCTGGCGTATAACTAAGTGCTTACTTGCCTACAACTTACTAAACTGTTACATTTGTGTTGTAAAATTAATGCCGCGATTTATGCGAGGTGGCTCAGACCCCAAATACGTCTGTTGGTTGAACGATAAGACGAAATTGCGTGGCCTTGTCTTATTCACAAAAGGTCAACAATTTTATTCTGTTGTAAATAATAAGATTATTCGAATCTTCAACATCATAGTCTTGAAAATAGCATCTATTTTGAAAGGGTTGAGCTAATTTTTTATTGGAGCTACTGATATTTTATTGACGAATAATAATGTAATTACCACTTATTTGTTTTGTATATAACGTACCTATTTAATTAAAATATGTGTGTAAAGTGTATAAATCTTGTGGTAGAAATATAAAGTCTCAGTGAAACATTAAGTTTTCTTATATTAAGTACTATATGAACTGACAGCTAACAGTAGATTGTTGATTAGATATTATTTACAAGACGAGTCTAAATTAACAGATTAGACAATATTTTCACGGAGTGATAATACCAGTAATGCAATTAAATTTCCCATTTCGTCGTATGAGAATTAAGGAATTAAATTATAAACTTACATTCTTTTTATGTTCATCTTCTACAGTTATTGTTTAATAGGCAATAAAAAGGTATGTGTACTACTTGATACTAAAGATACTGTTTTACCCAAATAGCCAAGACATTTGAGGAATTTAACAAGATTTACGGTACTGAAACCTTTGAAAACCATGGCGAAATCGAGGAAGGAGAAATGATCACGTTACACCCCGCGGGATTCCTTAGACAAAGTTTGAAGGAAGCCGTGTAGTGGACGGTGCTAATTGCAAACAAAAAATTGGTACCCGATACTCAATTAAAAACTTATTAAGTACCTGTTAAAAATATAAGACTTGGAAGAACAAGAACAAATTAACTTGTCCAGTTTTATATTAAGAAATTATACTTGTGGTTTGTTTATGATTGTGTAAATTGTGGTAAAAAATTATTATTACCTATTAAAATTAATATTAATATAATTATTATTAGGATTTTGCTGTGTTGCAGGCTGCATGGACAATACTAATAACACATCACTCACACACAAGACTCGAGAACAAACATTTATCTGTCAAATGCATAAGTCATCATAAGTGTCTGCAGCGTCCGGGAATCGAGCACAGGACATAAATATGGCAAGTTTTTTGCAAGTATATTAAGTGCTAAAAAATTACCTACTTTATAAGTTGTTAGACCTCAATTTGTTATTAAATGCTTGAGTTGAACTATTGTTAAGTTTAACTTTCAAATATTTGAGAGTACTTGATAGAGAAGAGATAGTAGGTACTTAACAGTGATTGTTATTAAACTATTGTTGTTAAGAAATAAAATTGATTTTTTTTTTTTTTTTTTTTAATTTATTAAAGGGAATTTGTCGCTGGGCGACCACATCATCCCGTACAGGAAAAAACAAAATTAATTACTACAACATAATAAGATAACAATACAACATAACAAAACACAATTCTAAATTTTCGCAAGGCCCAAAGCAGTCAACCTACACAGCATCTTGGCCTCTTCGGTAAAATTGATTAATAACGAGTAGGTACTACTTATGCGTAAATGCTTGACATACAGAAATTAATTGGAGCTGAATATATAACTGTAATAATATAATATTTATTTATAGTAAGTAAAACTTTCTTAAACGTTCTTAAAGTATATTATTATTATTTATACATTTCCAAATAAAAGGGTGGACAGCCAGTCACCAGCTTGATATTACAAAAGGAAAGTCATCGAAATGTACTTAGGCGATGTTTATGAGTATGACATTTTATGGGGAACCCTTTCCTTAACATAAGGAACAAAAATGTTGCTTTAGACAACACCTGCTTCTGCAGTGAAACAATTGCGTTTACTGAGTGAGTTTTTATTACTTCTATACTTTATAGTTTACCCCTTTTCAAAATATTGCTTTAGTTTGGCTTTATATACACGAAATTACATAGGTAATATACTCGTAACAACAGCGGATTTATTTTGGTATTCAAAGATGTCAAACATTATTATTAAAAAATGCTTACACACTCACATCGCAGGAATCCCTGTGTTGTGGGTGGCAACCTGCAAACTAAGAATTCTTCGTAAAGTTCTCAAAGGTGTGCGAAGTCTAGCAATCAGCAGTCGGCCAGCGTGGTGAACAGTACCTACTCCTCACGTAGTGGGTGGAGACCCAAGCCCAGCAGTGGGACAATTAATATTAAACAAAAAGGCAACGTTAAAACGACAATGTTTAAAAAACCCGTAGTACAAGAAAGTTACCGCATGAAAGTTACCTCCTATAAAACAAAATCAGTAGGGCGATAAGGGCCGTTACAGACTGCGTCATATTTCACCAAGAGCCGTAAGTTCGGCAGTTAACTCACACGGTTATGGCGCTGTTAACACGTGTTGACGCTCTATATTGTTTCTACTTTGGATCCAACTAAATCATCGACAATGAATAAAACGTGAAAAAAGTTGGCCATTTTCTTTTAACGGCGTAAAAAAGGTGCAATAAATCACTGAAAGATTTTATCACTTATTATTGTATGTTAACAGTCAGTTAACTAGCCGACTGACTTTGTAGGCGTCACCAACGACATGATGCAGGTTAAGAATAACCCGTTTTTAACTGACTCAACAATATGCTTCCGAATTAAGTACGAAAATCCTATGTCTACATTAATTTTAATATTCAAATTTTTACTAAGTAATATACAAAGGGAAAGATTTAAAATTAGGTGCCATATTATAAAGCCATGTGTTTTTTTATTAGATTTTAAAATTGTTTGCAAGCCGTTTTGTTTATCTTACATAGCGCAAGACGACCGCCGAGATTAGTGAATGGTACAAAGCCTGATTTTAATCAAGGTCCAGACGATATTACTTTGTTCATTGATCAGCTATCTTTTGAAGAACAGATTGGCTTGAATACGAAGACGACCAGAATCCTGTGCACCCTCAATTACTTGTATTTAGATGAAAGTAACTATGATATATATTTTGTAATTTTTTTTATCTACTTTTCGCCTTTTTATTCGTTAAGACTCAACAATGCCATTACCAAGTATTTGTGCATATAATTTTTGCAAATGCAATCATATCGAAGATACGTTCTTTGTCATGGAGAATACGAGACGAAAGACACTGTACACATAGCGAAGCAAGACTGCAGAGTTACCGATAAAAATGAAAAGAGCTACTGTATTTTCCGGTTAGCTCGGAAACGGGACAAAACGTATTTACGTGTCGGCAGAGAAAAAATCTCCGATGGTTTATCAGTAGCCTGTATTGTTACGAATGGCGCACGTGCCCGCTCTGAATAAGGGTTGTTAAGTGCCCGATTTTTGTGAAATTCCATTGCTCCATTTATCGCAAAAATTTAAAGAATGTTAGTGTTCTAAAAAGATATCGAGTTTTATTTAAATACGTGATTTTTTCCTATAAAATAAGATTAATATTTTTACATATAATATTTTATAAAAATAGACAAAAATCTTTGAAAACCTTCAAAGTACTGGTACAAGACACTACCGATCATTTTTATCTGCCTTCAAAATATTTTATCAATTTTAGTTAATAATCCGGTTAAAATACGCTAAAACAATGTTCTAAGATATATTAGAATAACAATCACACGCCACTATAATCTGACATCAAAGTGCCGAATGGATACTACTTTTCTGGTTTTTAATATACCTACAGTACATCACAGAACTCAACTAATACGAAAACAAAAATGTAGTATGTTAATATATTAGGCGGCGATGTCGCCACGAAGATTGCATCAAAACGTATAAACTAGTATAACGCAATCAATAGTTACTACATAATATAACATATTGCACTTATGTTAAATAGCAGAATGTAAGTGGAATAAAATTTTCATAAGAGAGGTAAAGCGTTGCCCGGAGCGACGGCCGACGGGCCTTCGAGTAGAGATCACTTTGTAGCTTTAAACGGGTCTTTATCAGAAACACGACCAATAGGATAGTGGACACCGTACCGGCTAGAACGTAAATTGTTACGCGACGGAAAATAAATAAATCCATTGTTGTTTTTTTTGGCCGGAAACGCACCATTTCTTTTAGTGGTATTGTTATTGTGTCCATGGGCAACGTTGACTTATTACCGTAAGGTGCTTTATCTGGTCGTTTGGCAGCTGTTTTTATAAAAAAACAATAAAAATAATCCTTTTCAAGTCCTTTTTAAGTCCTGTGCCAAAAACTAAATGTAAGGGTTTTTTCTCCAAGTGAGTGGGTTACTAACTATATAGTTATAAATTAACAAATATTATTTTAATAATAGTTATTGTTATATAATTTATCTGTTTGCATTAAATAAAATTATCTTTTGTAAAATATAATATAAAACTATCCTTGATAATGATGATGTATCATCAATATTATCACAAAGTATGTGAACGAAAGTGGCAATTAATTTCTAACAAAATGAATTTACAATTATCAACATAAATTGGAAAATTTACTTGTAGAAACAGAATCGGTCTTCTTGTATATATATGGGAAACTAATGTTCAATACAGGAGTGATATTTCCCATGTTAACAGTGAAAAAATCAAAACTGAATTTCGGTAAAAACTTCAATATTTTACTTAGTCGTAAGCCAGTTACGTTCTACCTGTGTGTAGAATTTCTCTAAAGACGTCACCATGAATAAGTGTACTGAAGCGAACGCGGAACTTGACAGTATCATATCTGAAGGGTCTGCTATTCTGCTTTGTACCGAGTGGACGCCAAATGAAACTTTATTGGACATTTTTCATTCGTTGGACCCTCGCGTTTCATGTAAAACCTCAAAGAAATATCGCTTCAGGAAAATGATATGAATTATTGTCTGTTATCCTTGTATTGTGTCCAGTTTCTCAACGTTACGCGTTTCTGTACTTTTTCGTAGTGAGTTCTAAGACAATAAATGTTGAAATAATAATAAAAGGTTAAAAGGATAGTGAATTATCTCACCTACCTACTAATGTTACGAATTAACTTTAACATACTTATACCCCCGCGCTAGAGTGTCGCGGATGGCATGAAAGACACAAATTATACATCACTAATATTCATGACCCGAGAACAAACATTTATCTGTCACATAAATATTTTCCCTGGCCGGGCAACGAATCCGGGACCCGTCGCTTTTGAGGTACTGGCCCTACCTGAGAAGCGACGACAAATATAGAAAACAAATCCAGATCATTGTCTTCGGTTTAATCCCGTTGACATTGACCCTATCAAGTTTGGAATCTCTCTCTCGCTTTCTCTCTCTATCTCTATCTCTCTCTATCTCTATCTCGAATTCTTTTCCTCTAGGAACGTTTATGTACCGGAGAAAATATTTGTTCGCAAGTTGGCTTTCGTGATAATATTATAGTTAAACAATATTCTACTACTCGTAAGTTTCTTCATGGACGATGAAAAATCTTATTCTTTATAGCTTGCATAAGGCAGAGTTTAAGCATAGCATTCGTAAAAGGATTTTCGGAATGTTGTCCAACAAAGGAAAATGCACGGTTCACGAAATAAAATTACTAAAACGCGGACGATTTCCGTCGTCAGACATATCGGAACGATTTCCGAAATGTGTTTACAATGAAGGCCGAGTTGTACGGACGCGACATATTTCATCATTCCCAAGAAATGTCTCCCTTCCAAAAATGGACCACCGTAAAACGATACTGTTGTCTACACAATATTTTAGATAATACATACACAACTAGTTTAAAAAATATACCACGTCTACCACCGGTTTTTTACACATTGTGGGAAAGGTTTTTGAATTTAAAACGCTGCAAATTGACGTAACTAATGTAATGGTGGCGGTGGTACGAGATGGTAGTCGCATTACGTGGTGATGGTCGGTGACCATTCAAGTGTGGGTAGCAACTCGCTATAATCATGATGACACTTGGTCGCAAAAATAACGAATTTGCTCTCAAGACTATTTTCGCATTGTACTATGTTGACTTTCATCTTTTTAGGCTTAATACACAGTAGACCCCACTTAAGGATGACCAGAGTCGGAACATCTTCAAATTCTGCATTGAAGCACGGTTCTGCATTGAAGAACTTTGTACACCGGTACATTATTAGGGTACGTTGGAACACCGAACATAAACAGTTATGGGTAGTTTAAACTGTACTGATTGCTAATGCAGTAAGTTATGGATCTAAATATTGCAGCAAATTACGCAGTCGTTTAGTTCATATTTATTATTAGTTATCACTTGTGGGAGTGACAGTCCAGACGTCCACCTCCTTGTTCCGGTCACTATATAATAAAGTTATTCCCGTTCTTTCGATAAACTTCAGTTTGTCCGACGATAAATTACCCGGTCACATTCGCGGAAGTCGCTCGCTCGCCAAATATTGGCTTAACTTTGAAGAATGTTCCGCCTTTTCGTAGATAACTTGTATTTTGTAACTGAGAACAAATATGCCAAGGATAATAGCGACATTTGTTACAATTATGTTTTGTTATCGTCAAAAATATTGTGTCCTTAAGTGGGACCAAATAAAACGTTACTAATAGTTTTTTTGTCGTTTTAACCTTAAGTTAAGAAAAGTTCTGAAATGTAAATGACAAATCACAATATCTCAGAACTTTTTCTGTATTGAATATTCTATTTTGAATAGTTAAAAATGAAGCTACGGAGGTGGATTTTATATAATTATCTTTTTAATAAATATTTACAATTTTAAACTTTTTTATTTGAGATTCAGTCTCGCCGCTGGCATGGACATACATAATTACAAATGATTACGATACGACCTTCGCCGCAACTGTGCTACTGGATCGTCGTTATGGCAAACATGAGCATTAACAGTAATAAAATTATACCTATCTACCATATTATGAATTAAAAAAATTGAGAACTGTTTAAAATAATACGAGTATTTATTGTATTATTTTTGAACCAATTACGTTTGACCGGGCAGCGTGTCTGAATGTGAAGGGAATCATTTCTTTGTGGATGCTTAGTTAAATTGTTCGGTGTGCGGCCGCGTAGCGAACAGCCGTAGCACCGCTACGTCGCGCCGCACTCACCATAGAGTTTGGAACACTAGTTCAGTATTATTAACAGACTATTGCCAATAACATTGTTTACTTCGGACTTAAATATTGGGGTACATACCTAATTCTGTAAACCTCGTGATATGTCTTGCAATTCAAGTCAAATTGTGTCTGTAATAGAAATGAAATTGTCAAGACAATGACTACGAGTTTCGAATGAATAGAAGTATTGTTAATGAGAGTAAAGTAAAAAGATCATCAGTATTTTCATATGCATCCTTTAATTACAATATGGATACTCATTTTAAAAATAAAATTCTGTAACATTTGTCACAGTTAAAAAAAAGTAAAAAAGGCTATCTATTGAAAACATTTTTCACCATAAGGTAGACACTGATAGATCGTATGTATGGTAATCATACATTATGTATAAGAATATTTTGTTTCATCGATATACGTGGAAGATATTTAGAGTTTTTGTTCTGTCAAAGCGAGGGCAATTGTTGTTTCCTGAAGCGAAGTAAGGGCGGATACTGGTTGTATTTTTTTTCATGGAAACAATGTCCTGTCTGTACATTCGTAGGTGGATTGTTTGCGGGAGCTATCCCTGTATCTGATGGCGCGGCACTAATGCCGTATGAATGAAATTTACTGTCAATATCTGAGGCCCGCATGCGGTTTTGTGACGCAAACTGTCCTCTTTTATATCCAACATTATTTCCTTTTTATTTTACCCTTTGCATTTTTCAGCATTTTACTATTTCCGTGTCGGCGTCCGATTTATTTACACAATGCCAGTTAATATGTATATTGAATAGCATCCGATACATTTTGTTTGATTTGTGCGTCGAGTAAACCACAGGATTCGAAAGTAATATTTATTTTTATTTGATATGGAACATTATTTATTACTTATTGCACATTTAATTTGTAGCATATTTTGATGATGTCACGGAGTCATGGATTCTGTTAAAAATGAGCTTAATATATTATTAAAAGCTTTTATTTAACTAAGTTTAAAAAACTTTTTTACTTTTAATTTATAATGTCCATTCAGCATTGCCTACAAAACTTATTTCAAAATTTGTAAATTTTAAATTGACCTCCCGGGAAATACACGTAATAGCGTAAATAAATTATCCTAAGTTAAATTTTATGCTTACCTTGTTACCAAAGATAACAAATTAGGAAACCTAAAGAGCCTTAAGTTAAATAAGTAAGAAATCCTTTTATTTTGCAACTCATAGCCTCTTTACTGCTGAATAATGAGGACAAAACCTCGAGTCGGCTTATGAGCGCCCCTATAATTTGTCCGGGATTATCGCGAACGAAGCGAAGCGAATCCAGGCGATTAGTCACAAGTATCGCGAGATGAATTCACACGGCGGCGGGATCTTCGGCTTATCGTCGTAGAAACGAACTGCTTCCGAATACTGATTACAATACCCATTACGCATTCAGGTAAAGGTGCGGTATTATCAAGATTGACTATAAATGTACGGGGATTAATACTTTGGGACGCATCATAATTTTAGATGGTTTCATTGTTTTAGATCTATGCAAAGGAGAAAGATCTATCCACAACAAATTAGAGCGTTTGGTTTTTTATTTTCATTCATAGTTATTAAATAATAATTAATTTGCTTGAACAGTACTGTTAGGATTGTTCGAAGTACTGACACGATTGAGGAGATGTCGGCGCGAGCCACAACGCTCGCACCACGCGCCGCGCGCCGTCTCGGCTGCGGTGTCTGTCTCCTGCACTATCCTAGGAATCCTTGCCGATAATTAACCTCCACACCACTATTATTCGAGCTCAATATAACTAGAACATAACCTAACGGAACAATTCATGTGATCTACATTTATGTTCATTTTTGATGCATGTTGACATTCGAGTATCCAGGGTTATATTGCGTAACACCATCTCAAAATTTTAATGTACCTACTGGCAACAAGAATGTGAGATAATTTATTTTAATAATAATGATGTATAGTAAGTTTGTGATCTAATTAATCCAAAGGCATCGTTTGAAATTGACTTATAATATCATAATTTCGCCATTATGAAAATTAAACATACACAATGTATTTATCTTTAAGAAATTATTGACTGTAACGAAATTATAATAACGACTGCCCTTTAAAGTAGTCTCACGTACTTAGTCTATATCCATCGAGCAAGCCAGACGCTTATAATGATACCTCACTTTTCAAATTAAGTAGTTTAGAAATTCTGCGGGAACAGATGATTGTTCATCATAACCTCAGTCTAAAATCATAACCTCCTTTTCACTTTCACACTACGTGGATTAAACATTACACGGTTTATTCTAGGAGCATGGTAGATAGCCAGTCAGTCAGTCAGGTAAAAAATCTCTTTCGTAATGAATGAGTGCCATCGGGATTAATCTGACTGATAGATAGCCCTGCGAGCTCTAATACGAGGGATCTGTCCCCATAGCGTCGTCCATCGTAGACCAAGATGGACCACGAGCAGGGGAGATTGGCTTGAACTTAAGTTTGAATTAGTCCTTAATGTGCTTGCTGAGTATAGTCATTTAAGCACTAATAAGTTAAAATTCAAAGTTACAAAACTCCCTATTTTATATTTTAAACAGAGGATTCTCCAGAAAGCTTAATTAATATAAATCTAATTGGTAATAAATAAAGTAACGATACTACGAACGGTTATTGTTTTACCAACAAATTACACGTGTGCTCGAAATATCAATTAGCTAGATCCCCGACGTTTGGAACAAAAGATACAGCGTCCCTAATGAATTCGTAATCTCCGTAATCTGTTCAATGAGAAATGGCATTTTCCGAATAGCAGCGCGGCGGCAAACAAATTAAACCTTACCCAAAAATGAATTTATCACGCGGACTGCGGGCCGGCTTTGCCTAACTATCCATTTGTGTTCGTGTTTGGACAATACTGCCCATTTGCTCATTCTATCTACCTCTAGGTTACATACATATATCACACCTACATATCTAACCTAAAGCTTTTTGAATGCATGTTTTAAACCTGTATTGAGTGATGTTTATCAAAAATATTATTTTATTAGAAAGAAAAATGTTTATTCGCGGTCTTAAAGTTAAATAAATCAGTTCAATATATTATTTTATCCGTTTAAATGACCATTAAAGACCCAAGGTATAATCTCGTATTTCGTATTTTAATTAATACATTGTTATAATTCATTTGTAACTTAGTATACGGATAAGTAGTTAGTGGTCAAACAGATTAGGAATTTTTCTACCACCCGAGGCTTTCGACAAATACCTAAATACAAAGTTTACAGTAAAATATTGACATAATTAGTCACGTTACAATATTCAAACAAATTTTAAAATTTCATTCAGGCTATATTGTCGGGTTATTGTCACCAAATGTTGCAAGGTTCGTATCCTTGTGAAGTTCTAAATATTTTAATTTAGGTGGGTGTACCGCGTTGGTCGGTGCCGTCGGTGGTCACTGGACGGCGTCAGATGGCATTGATTAATATGCAGGACGGAGATTGGCACGCGCCGTCCTAACCACTTGTTTGTTTTCCTACGTTTCATAAAACTATGTAAAATAAGCGCTCAAATCACATCTTCGTGCCTACGGTTATTTTGGTTTGAAAGACAGTATTAACAATTAAGTAACAAATAACGCTATACATTTATATCCCCACACTAGGATAGGATAGGACTAGGATAGGATAGGACTAGGATAGCATAGGACTAGGATAGGATAGGACTAGGTGTTATGGGTGTAATGAACAACACACAAAGATAAGAATACACACTCAGATCTGTAACAAAAAATTTAAACTCTTCATTCAAATTTTGACCTCACTTGGAATCGAATTCAGGACCCTCCAAACAATCCGGCATGATAACCATTGTGTCATTGAATAAAAAGCTGGTGGGATTTGTAGTAACAGTTAGGAATAAACTACCTTAATTTATAGTGCACTCCACAACCTCATGAATCTTTGCTTCGTACATACCTGTCTAAAAACTATAAGCTTCGCTATTGATCAGCGTAACTACAACAAGTCTTTAACCAGAGGAGTCACTGCAGTAGCGCTAAAACAGCATTCTGATTATGACGATACAGAAAATTGTGAGTGCATTTTTGGAATTCACGTGCAATATAAAGGGTTACATAATTAGAGTGACGTCGGGGGAGAGGGCAGTTAGCGGCACGTGTCTCGAGCGCTAATTTGCGCCTACGCTAGATTTTACCGGCGCCGCGGCGTGTTGTTGAAGTGTTATTTTCTGTGATAACAAAAGCGTTTGATGTTATAAAGGAAATAATGATTGTAATATCCTCGTCCGATTTGATGGCTTGTTATTTGAATTGGTCACTTTAAATCATTTGCGACGAAAGGTATGTACGTTTTAATATAAGTTTAAGGGATGAAATAATAATAGAAGGAAGGCTAATATCTTATAATAATGAAAGAAAAATAACAATAGAACATTACTAGGCTATACCTTTTAAAAATCAAGAGAAATGTGTGCCACTTAAATCTGTATAAGTTTTAGTCAGTACCTACATCAATTTTTTTATTGTAATTGATAATAATAACATCATCACGTTTCAACTTCTTACATAATCCTCGTAATTTAGAGACAATTTTGTCCATCTTGTTATCTGGCAGAGCAATTTTAAATAAAATGTGAGTTAAGACTCAAGTTTGCACAATAAATAATTGTTTCCCTAGACGTAATTGCCGTAATTTCATGAATAATTACCGCCACAGAGCAATTAAATAAATTACAGTAGGAATAACGACCTCCTTCGGGCTTTAGTTTAAACTTAGGGCGCCGGCTGTTGCACGTCGTGGGGCATAACTCTTACATTTTCGACTGGATTGCCGCGCTGCAGTAAACAAAGGCCCATCATAAACCAAAACTAATACCATGGAAACTTTTGAAGCAATAAAACAAGGAACAATTTAAAACCAATTTTTTAGGCACGTGACAAATTGTGCGGCCGTGCAAAATCTAAACACGTAACCGCAAATCGTAGCACCGAACGCGGTTAAGCCGAAAATTTCAAAAAGAGAATCGCTGCTGTCATACGCGATATGGCTGGCTTCCAAATACTGGGATGCGGGGGTGAAGGGAGGCGGGAGGCTTCCCCACATGGCCAGTTAGTTACGCCGCGAATTATAGGGGCCATTACGATTCATTAAGGCCAGTTAGGCTTAAACCGGTGTTTACCCACGCACACCGACTCACTCGCGTTCACACATGAGCTGAAATTGCAACAGTTGGTGGGTATTGTTTCAAACAGGATAGAAAGGGACGACTCGATGCGATGTACTGTGATACGAAATTTTAAGCTCCGAAATTGTGGGTGTAATTAGTGGCAACCCTAACGAGCTTAGGGCCTTGGATACTGAAATACATATGACGATTTTTGTTCTATTTTGTTTGAAATATGAGAACCATTCGTGTTAAAAAAATGTAACGTTTAATATTGCTATTAGAATAGCTTGCTTGCGGCGGTGTTACGCCTACGCATGATGTGGGAGTCTTCAATAAAAGAGTGAATCGGCTTTTACCAAGTTAGTGCGCTCCACGCCAAGGATTACCTTCAAGTGGAATTGTTGTCGAGCATAAACTTACGTTTAAAAAAAATATTTACACTATGAAACAATATGTAAAACCATATCATTATCATACGGGTACACACGTTGAGTTCAGCCGTAACAACGATCCATACCAGGTCCGAAATATCGGCCTATAAAATACATATCGTGAGCACCCGTATCATATTAAAGTATGTAGAGCTCAGTTACTGAGGATATTATATTGTATTGCTGTCAAAGAGATTAAATATCGACGGAAGAAAATGGAAACCTCGTAACTGACAAAAAGCAAATTGTTCACCAGAGCCAAAAAACTTTCAGAGCTTACAAATTTTAAAGCTTGGGATCTATAGGTCCTAGGATAGTCAGTTTTAACCAGTATCTGAAAGCTGCAATTTCGTATATTAAAACAACAAAAAACATTTTTTTGTTATTTACAGCGCTTTGTGGTCATAAAAAATGAAACTGAAGGTAGTATCCTAAAATTTTTATTATTTATTGTAGAGCTATACGACACACCATTTGATGCATAAAATAACACTGATTCTTATGGTGTTCAAAAAACATCACGGCCAAATGTGTCAGTTACGACGTTTCCGTTTTCTACCGTCGATATATAGGTTTAATAGTCGTGTTTAAATATGAGCTATAAAGCTGGTCGTTCTGGCGGTTTGCCAGTATTGACACTATCGGGAGCGCTCCAGTGCCCGACGGCGACGTAAAGTAACTGCTGTATTGCACAAGATAAACAATTTCGTGCTCAGGTATAATACATATTTATAAATAAACTAGCGAGCCGCCTTGGCTTTTCACGTATATGTAATAATAAATATAGCCTATGTTACTCAAAGGAAATGTAGCATTATAATGGTGATGGTATAAGAATTTTTGAAATCGGTCCAGTAGTTTTTGAGTTTATTCGTTACAAACATTAAAAATTCAAATGTTTCTTAGTTAAAAGTGTGGATACTTAATAAAAAAAAACGTAGACACACTTATCGACCGCAATAAAGTTCCCCGTGATGCATAGAAAACTAGGACCCGAGAACAAACATCTTTATGTTCCTATCTTTTTAAAAACTTTAATTCAAAAATGTCTAACTTTCATGAGTACATTCATACTTTATAAAGTGATACAACATTCGTTCTGTTTTTATCGTCATGAATTTCTTTTAAATTTTATTATGACAATTCATGAAAAATCTTGAAACAGAAAGGACTTTATTTAAATTTTCAAAGATTAAAGTCTATAGGTACTTAAAGCTAAAATAATGTTTTTTGTACTTGCCATCCAAACCATGATGCATACACACACATACATAAAATACATACATTAAAGATTTATAAGGGATACCTATAGGTAATATTGTAGGTACATTAAGTAATGACACGGGTTAGTCGTAATAATGAAAATATATCTGTACGTATAATTGTTAAAAAAATGAATGAATTTCGAGTAACTTCAAATTACGTGTCATTATTTTATTTTTCGTCGAAGAAAGCTCATAAGGGCAATATCGTGAATATGTTACTAAATATAAAAGCAAAGTGGATTCATATGTAAATAGCAGTAGAAAGCCCGGTGCTGGAAACGTGCCAGTATTGACACTATCGGCTATCGACACTCGAACTAACTACCCGTAGGGATCGCGAAGTTTAACTCGTAACAGACAACGGTTTCTGAATTTCCTTCTACTACAATCGAAAATTGACAGTGTTGTGGTTCTGGAAGTTCGACCTTACCTGTATCTATATAATGTACACGTATATAAATCTACCTAAAATATGACCGGTAATTTAAGTGCAACTTCTTGGTGGACTTCAGAGACGGTAGCGTAAACGTTTAACGTACTGGAAATAGAAATAAATTCTGTAGGCAACTAATTGTAAAAAACATTATAAAGGTTTCTATAAAAAGTATAACTGTAAACAATAAATAATTACGTAATAATAACCCCACGTTGGAATTTCATTGTGTGAATTTTCACTTCTGCGCTTAGGGGCTCCATGGACCAGTTTTTTGTATTTTAAAAAACAATCAATTTAGTTGTCATATCATTGACTCCCGTTTAATTTATCTTGGATTCACCGACTACTTGCGGAACTATAAAAGATCCTTTCTCAACAGCCGATGACCTTTTCGGTCTAGAAAGGACACACGTAAATTATATTTATATACCTATATATTACTATATAAATGTCAGTACGGGATACAAAGTGATAATGTTGCCTATAATTAATTGTCAATAAGTTATATAAACATTTTCTTTACAGATAATTTCCTTCTATGTTTAAATTTAAAAGTACCTAGTGTAGTCATTCAGTTTCAAAATATCATAAATATTTTGTTTTACAGGATAATAACATTATTCAAAACTTGCATGCGGGATAAGTGTCTGTAAACGCAGCAAACAGAATTTTAAACTCGTTCAGAATTGGCAATGTAACTAACAGGTATGGAAAGTCAAATGGAGCATTTATTTATTGCAAAAAGGCCGTCGGATATAAAACTCAAACCGATATTGCATGAGTGGGCGACTAGCAGTTCAGTTCAGTTGAATATGGTGTCCATTAAATTCTACACTCCGCTACCATAAAGGTATCGTATGAACGCTGAAACGGAATTTTTATGAAAATTATTTTTATAAATGCCTTAATGATGTTTATTGATCACAGCTGCCCAAACTTCACCAGCACCAAAAGCATTGCCAATGCGTTGCAGGTCGAAAAAGGACCCGCGACCTATCGCGGTTCCTTTCTCGACCTGCAAGCTTCTCCTAAGAAGCTCCTACGAGAAGGATGGTTTCTAGGCTGGCGGGTAAAATATCTTAGCACCCTGCAAGTCCTCGCTGAGTGCTATGGAACCAAGTGACTTCCATTAAATGGACCTGGAACCGTAACCTCATCCGTTGTTCAACAGTGAGCAGGGAGGTTGATAAGATGGAAGGAGCCCCTTAAACCCCTAATAATTTATAATATTTACTAAACTTACTAATTACTAAATTACTTAATTTACTAAATTTATCCCTTACAGATTAGTACCTACTCTATAATTTATTAAATAAATCAATAAATTATGTGATCCTTGATATTATAACAATTTAATTACGAGCGTTAATGCATTAATGAACAAATGCAGTAAAGAACAATAGGACGTATGTCACTTTGCGTTACATTGTTGTCAAAAGCGAAAACTGAAAATTTACACGGAGTTTAAACGTTTGAAAATAAAGTGGAGCTACGAATATCGCTTCAGCCAATTTGTCCCCTTCCACTCGGTAAATAGCCATCGACGATCGTTTACCGATGCTTTTGACAGCCTGCAGCGTTGAGCAAACATCGATTATTTGCGCAAACAACTTTTTTCAGTTCGACGGAGATATACGTTTTCATTTTTATGAATGCTTTGACGATTAAACCATTAATTTATTTGTATAATGATATAATATGATGTATGCATTAGAATTAGCTTCAGGTTTTGTTACTCTGAGAATAAATATTTATTTAAGATAAAACAAAATTAACATATTATTATATTCATTTAATTAAATTATTATAATTTTAAACGTAAATACACATATTATATTACATACACTACATTACATACACTAACGAATTAGGCTAGTTCTGTGATATTTGGTGTAGAGTTCATAAAAATAAATCAAATAATAATTAATTTGTTAAATAAATCAAATAATAATATAGATCAACAATATTTCTAAATGAAATTTATCACTTCATCATATAAATTGGTAAGTTTAGAACTACAAGTCAATCAATAAGTAAAAAAATCTTTAAGCAAGCGTGTATAAAATCACAGTAAATACAAAAAATGAAACCTTTATTGTTTCAACATCACCTTTCTCTTAATTACTGTGAATCCGTACAAAAAATACGTGTTTAACCCAAACGGGCGGCTCATTTAAAATCGTCCCCGCCAATTTATTTCCGAGGCCAGACGCATTAACAAAAGCCTGCTTTGGGCCAAAAGAAGTCCGAAAAAACTGGGGGCCCGGAACTAAGCCCAGCGGCTATCTAATAACATTTATTACTCGCCGGTCCCCAGCGTCCACTCCGGCCGGCTGATAAACTGCCACCATTTTTACCGCCATATTTATTTATAGGTGTCGGTGCGGTGATAATGTCGATGCGAGAATCGTTCATTACGCGTGCAGCCCGCAATCGAACTCGCTCGCAGCGTTATCGCTGATTTGTGATAGTGACTATGAAATCACCACGCAACAACCGTTTACTTTAAACACGTTTGTAGCATTTAATGGCTTAAAATTGGAATATTTTAACATGCTTCATTTATCATATTTTTATAACATTTTTAAATTGCGGGGTAACTTCTTTAATTGTTTCTTATCCCGAATGATATAGGATGTTAGGTAACAGTAATTTCACAAAACTTTCTATCCCCCGGTAGACACGTAGCAACCCTACAGTACATATTCAACCCAATCTTTACGTTGCCATGGCATTATAAATAACATTCGAATGTCACTGACTGACTGACGTTGTCATGACATTATAAATAACATTTGAGTATCACAGTTTAAAAGGAACCTTATTACAAAGTATCTGAGTAGTTTCTTGATTCTTAAATACCCGTCTGACGAATTTTCGATCAGGCCACGTGTCCTGACGCGAGTTTAACATTTTTTACCCATCCCAAAAAAGTGCACAACTCCGCTAAAAAGTTTTCACTTCAAATCACAAAAATATGTGCATGTTGATAAAATACCTTTGTGATTTAATTATTTATTTTTAATTGATATTGAATCCGATCAACTTTCTATACAAATACATTATAACAAAGGAATAAAAGAGCCACCTGCTGGTAAGAAGCCAAGGCCACCTAAGATCTTAAGTAAGGAATTCGCTTGGTAAATGAAGACAATTATTTACCTTCATTTAGTTACATCAATCTTTTCCAAATGGTGTATATCACAGATCATGTCTCTCTCTCCTCTGTGATCTGAATAAAAAGAGAACAACCGAGAAAATAGCCAATTGATGAGTGGTCACTGACGCCCATAAACATTCATTACGTCACCAATGCGTTACCGGGCAGAAAAGAGGCGAACCCCCATTTTAATTGAATTACTGTTATGACTAATAATACCTTATAAGTATTCTCCAAATGGTAGTTACACTATAAAAGTGTTGACACGGGGGGAAAGTTCGTCGTAATAAATATATTCTATGTATCGAATAATCATTTGATATAAGTGAGGAAAATGAAGCCCAGTGCTCATCACGGAACGACTATCAATCATATCGATGGGAGCACGCAAGTGCGAGTGGGATTTATTTGATCCTAAGTTTTGTGCCACGCTCGCTTTTCTCACTTCGGAAATCTATTCATCATTTCATTCATATTATATATAATTATGTATATATTATTAGAATCAAGCTAAAATAATTATATTATCATAAATTCTCTATTTACTAAATTCAGATCCCAGAGAGATTAATATAGAGTGAGTAAATGTTAATTAATTGAAGCTGAATAATAACTTCATTAAGATTGATGCTGAAATTCAGAATTTTGTGAACAAACCTAGTACACTTTTTATTATTAATACAAACCTTTCATTAAAAGTGAGATCATCTTGGCTATAGTCGACAGCAATAGTAGAAAGACACAATAATTTCTTTTTTAAAATGAGTTCGTGATACGTATGTAAAATTTAAAACTTTCAGGTGTCTATGTCACGTAACAATGTACCTTAATAATTAAAAGTAATTACATTTTTTAAACGTAATCTAAGAAAAGGCTAACTGTGTGGATGTTCTAAATCCCTCCGGATTTATCAGATCAGATGAGATAGAACATTGTGCGCGAATTACGGTCGTATCTCGCGCACAAAGTACACAGTCAAACGCGCAAGCAGACTGTGTCTGTAATCTCAGCTAATATGTGGGTCCGACGTCACTTATTTTTCAAATGCCTAATTTTCAGCATTTATAGCCCAAAACTATAATTCTACACTTATGTATTTATAATCAACGACATCATTTGTATCCAAATATTATCAAGCTTACTTAATGTAAATTTAATAAGAGAATAGAAACTTGCGCTATAATTTAACACAATATTTGTTTGAAGTGGACAATGAAATCCTAAACATAAATTTCGAAGCGAAAAGGATCATGCCCTAGGGATGTCCGCACACAAATCATGACATCTTTGAGCATCAGCTGAGACAAAGATGTTTTAGTTATATTCATTTTAGTATAACTAAAACGTAATGTAAGTATTAAGAGATTGATGAAAAGAGGAAAACTTATAGGCTTATTACTTATACAAGTCCATAAAATTTAATTTAATACGTAAATAGTAAATGCTATGAATGCTAGTAATATTAATCCTGGTTACAAAGAAAAGCATGTTCAATTTAGAACGAGCAAATATTAAAAATATTAAATGTTAATTCTCAGTTATTGTTAATTATTGATATCACATTTATAGTGTGTATGGACAAAATAGTTCAAAATAGTGTAAACTTTATCAATATTCTTGTACCATTACAAAATAAATAGAAAAGAACAGGAACTACCTATGTTGTGTGTTTTGCTTGATCGTTAATTCAAATGTCGTTTTTGCAGCTCTATTGTACCCATGTCGGGTCAGAGGTAGACCCATTCATCCCCGCGGGGCCCGCGCTCGCCGCCGCTCTCCGCCGGTCCCCGCCGCATATTAACCGGCCCTCGTCTTCGCCACTTTGATTTGTGAGAGGTAAGAAGACATCAATCGCCTGCGGTTGTGGTAATGTATTTAAGCCACAACATTCTCTTCCAAATTGTATGAATTTTCCTTATTCAGATCTTTTATATCAAAACAAATAAAACTATGTCTCAGTGTAGAGTCTTTTGTTACATGCTTATTGAAAGTAAGTATTTCAGTATTTTGCAAAGGTAATTAATTTATATTGAACATTGAATTATGTTATATTTAAGATTTATTGATTTACATATAAAAATAGATAAGTATAAAATATTATTGTAAAGGAAGTATCAGGAGGGATTTATGTCAATTATTAAAACGTAAAAAGGGTTATCATTATCGCGCATTTTTTAAGAAAGAGTCGATAAATTAAATTGTTATTTTGTTACATTACAAGAAATCGTCTCCACAAACGTACCTACATTGTCAAAACATTAAAATTAACATTATGTTATCTAAAATACCTATAACGAGAAACCTTTGGTTAATTTTGTTAAGTTTATAAACGACACGGGAATGACTGGCTCGCAACCTCGTGATCTATAATTAACGGTAATAATATCCGGCGGACGCGGATTTTTCATCCAGCGAGAAAAATTCTGAGCGACGGAAAAATAATCGAAAAAGTCCTTAGTCATTTATAGCAGGGATTCCATCGCCCCGTTGAAACTGCCTTTGTAATAATTTATTAACCCTTTTTTGTTTTTTTACACTGACTTGGACGCCTCGTATTTGAGTTTGTATTTTCTATATCTTAATATATGTATATAATTCGAGTGTGAGTGTGTATGATAGTGAACTCCTCCTAAACGGCTTGACCGATTTGATTTAAATTTTTTGTGTGTCTTCAGGTGGATCCGACAATGGTTTAGATTCACAAT
Organism: Ochlodes sylvanus; assembly: GCA_905404295.2. Classification (NCBI taxonomy): domain Eukaryota; kingdom Metazoa; phylum Arthropoda; class Insecta; order Lepidoptera; family Hesperiidae; genus Ochlodes; species Ochlodes sylvanus. Next base: position 8,853,461 of record FR990130.1, on the reverse strand, counting down.
TGGACCCGGTAGGTGGCGTTGCTGTCGATATATCACCAAAACATTTTTTAACGACTGGACCGATTTGGATGAAATTTTTTGTGTGTGTTCAAGGGGATCTGGGAATGGTTTAGATTCACAATTGGACCCGATAGGTGGCGTTGCTGTCGATATATCACCAAAACATTTTTTAATTATAAAGCGGTACGAAGTACGCTGGGACAACTTGTTTAATTATAAATAGCCAGTACTCGGCAGATGGCGATGGCTTGAAGTGTCTAAGAGCAAGTGATGGTACTGTATCAAATTGACATTGATTAAAAAATCAACCCAACAACACCAAAATTAAATGTAGTGTTTAAGTAGTCTATGACCAAAATAGTATCACGAACATAGAGAGTAAAAAAAACAGAAAAAATAAATAAACACAAAACAAAAAATAAACAGATCCACCATTAGTAGAACTACGATCAGGGAAAGACACAGTCACCAAATTCAACAATTGTTGTATTCACAGATTACTGTTCGCAATCCGACTAACATAGCTAGAGTTTTTACACGTAAGCAGTGAAAGCCAAGTGGTTGAACGTTGGACTCTCGAACCGGGGGATCCGGGTTCAAACCCCACACGCACCTCTAATTTTCACAAAAAGTTATGTGCGTATTAGAATTTAATTATCACTTGCTTCGGTGAAGGAAAACATTGTGAGGAAACCTGCACACCTGAAAGTTCTCCATAATGTTCTCAGTGGTGTGTGAAGTCCGCCAATTCGCACAAGGCCAGCGTGTAGAATTATGGCATGTAACCCTCACACTGTGAGAGGATACCTGTGCCCTGCAGTGAGCCAGTTATGGGCTGCGATGATGATGACGATGAGTCATGATCGGATACTACATTATCTACTAGCTGTCCCAACCACGCGTTGCTGTGGCTCAGTGATTATAATAGATTAAATTATTTTTTTACTCATTATTTTGATACAATCAAATTAAATTAATTAGTTTAAACATGCCCAATAGTGAACATAAACAAATATCACGTGAAATAGAATTTGTGATCTAGAAATCGAAACACAACGCCATCTACCGGGTGTCTTCGCAACCTAGTTGTCAAACGAATGCTTTTATTGACGAATCAACCAACAGCGTCATCTATGAGGAATTCATAAAACTAAACATAAAATGAACACTATTTTTGTTTACTAAATATTTAATTTGCAATTAAAATATATAAAAACTATCTTATATCTCAAGTTGGACCAGACTGCTCACGGTGTGCCAATTTAATTTAAAATCGGTTAAGTAGTTTAGGAATCCATCGCGTACAAACATCGTGACAGGAGATTTATATATATTAAGATTATCGTATTTATAGCACAAAACAGTTCAGTGTATACAATATCACTAAAAATGTATTCATAATTTAACAGAAAACTTCTTGCAGGCTTGCTAGGTATGTAAAAAATATTCAACAAATCATCTATAAGAGAGATTTAAAGGCATTTGCATCCTCAACCGGTGTTTAGGAGCGATATAAAAATTAAAAAAGCGTTTGATTCAACTCGTGTCCAACGCTGCGTGACATTGGCTTCTGTGCTAAAACGGAAATACAGCCTTTAAAAAAGGAGTGCTCGCAACCGGAAGCGGCGGGCAGGAAGACGACGACAGCGCCGCGTCGCCGACCGAACGAATTAAAAATTAAACGAGTATCCGTTTCCGGAAAGCATGATATTTTCTTTGCTTCTTTTTAGTATAAAAGAAATAAAAAAGATATTTGTATTTAGAATGTTTTGCGTAAATAACTGAGCACCATTGATGATACTTAACAGGAGCTTGAAACTTTCGTATACTTAGTTGATTTCTACCTTTTAAATAAACTATTAAATCCATTTATTCGGTTTGTTGAAACCTGTCCAATTATTATTGCCTGCCTAATTAAGGCCTACTTACCTAATAATTAATAATTATTTTGTTGTACTTCATATCGATGACCATTAAATATAAAAAAGCACAGGTTGACATCATCATCATCTTTGGTTATTTAATCTTTGTTTTTAAACGGCCAATTTACGAAAAAATAACCCTATTTTTAATTTATCAGGTAACCGTATATTGAACAAGGTAGCTTAAGCTGAGCGAGTGAATTCTGTAGGTACTTCAGATTCTAAACTTCTGAGCGGTTTCAAATTCACCGTCAAAGTTTAAACTCTGTTATCTATACTTAACAAGATAGACAGTTATTTTACGTGGCCGCTAAATAACCTTGTTGGGTGGGTCGGAATGGAAGGTATAGGTTCATAATCGAGACTGGTTTTTAAATTGACACAACTATAAAATCATAATTATTTATTTAGTTGGGTGAGAAAGTGAACCTTAAAATCGGGACGTCTCGCACTATTTCAAGACTTAAGTAGTATCGGCTAAGCTTGACAAGTCATATCTGGACACTCGTAACGCTACTTCTAAATCATGGAGAAAGACATTAAATATTTACGAGTATCTTTGATTGTTTCGCGAGTAAGTACTTGAATAACAATACTAATTTTACATACATTTACCTACCTCTTCTAAACTAGTTCATATGTAAGAAACAATTCTAATTTTACAATTCTAATGTTACAAACACGTGTGTTATTACAGTTGGTTTTCCATTTCTTCTTGAACACGTGCCTAGGTCACCTTCAGTGGTTCTGATGGTGTAAATAACCATCAGATGGCTTGACTATTTACGAAAAAAAAAGACTTATATGTTCCTAACATTTATTATCATAGTTTCATCATAATACTCAGTTACTACTTGTATGGCTGTATCTACTTGTATGGCTGTATCTACTTGTATGGCTGTATCTACTTGTATGGCGGTGATATTTCCAGAGCAGTCGCAGCGCGTACATTTCTATATACGGCCCGCGTTCTTACAACTTTATTTATTTAACATGAGAACCGAAGAAGTGTCTCCCTCTAGTCCTTTCCAGAGGATCTTGGTGGGCGTGCCGGGCAGAGGGCGGGGCGTGAGACAGACACTCCTTGGCTTTCTCTTTTTTACTTCACTGGGTATTTAGGTATGCGACGTCCAATTAAACAAGACCCACGTATCTAAGTAAAGCTTCTCCACTTCGCGCTATTGCCGTAAACGAGGCTATGCGGCGAAGCTCAAGCTCACTGGACATGTTTATGTAAGCGTAGAAACAAAGCACCGAACAACTTTAGTCGTTATCGCGTTTATAAAGTTCTCGAGACGATTCAGTTTTATGGGGTGTTTTGCTCGAGATAAATTTTATTTCTTTTGTCTAGTTGCTTTTGTTTGAAAGCTATCAAATTTTATTACTGGCTTATTAACTGATATCATGGGATACTAAAGGTTCAGAAATTATTTTAAGTTATTTTAACGCATGTAAATTATCTTTATGCTATTTTTTATTTATTAAGACGCATATAAAAGCAGGACTTTCGTTTCCTCTACGAGCAATATAAATATTATATAGATAAAAATGTACTTTGTTGTCGATCGTCATTAAAGTAAATCATTCCGATACTCAACGGAATTAAGATATTAATCAATACGAATGATTATGTTATTTAATAATTGTCTGTTTTCAGTAGATAACAAATTAACAGACGACTGCTAATATATTTCTAAGATAAAAGTAACAAGATTGATAGTAGAACGTCAATCCGGCGGGGCTTATCGTGTATAGCGAGGCTATTGAGAATGAGCAGAAAAGAACTGGGAAGAAATCCCTAACGAGTGATTGATGACTATTCCGAGTGGTTTTCTAAGGAGAGAATTATTTGATATAGTGTTCATTACATATAGCTAATTAAATTCTAGCCAAACTTACGAATAGTGTAACAAAACTAATACTCCCGAACTAGGATTGCCTGACTCGCGGATAGCCTGGTCAATACGAATACCACATCAACATGCCATCTTTCTATCAGATAAATTTCTGCCCGGCCGGGAATCAAACCCGGGACCCCTCGTTTCGCAGGCAGGGTCACTAACTAGGTTACGGGGTCAACGGTCAGTAAGCAACGTCAAATAATTTCATTAGCGTGAGTGTTTTGATTTGATAAGTTCAATTTTAGGTACTTGTACCTACTGAAACAGCTTTTGTAATACATGTCTATAGTAATTTAAATTTATTTTAAAAAATATTCAGTTTTTCATCTCTTTGCTTGTAACAAACTTTACCATCACGTAGAACTCTTTAAATTGAGCTTTTAAAATGCCCTTCATTTAAAAACTGTGCCGAAGAGGTACTATAGTTCCAAGAAGAGATCTTTCAAAACAATATTAAAAAAATGTTACAATATTATTTACCATGTATTTAGAGAATTTTGAATATATTTCATTTACATCCTATAATATATAATAACGTCATATTAAATTCTATATTCCTACTTACTACCTACTTAATAAAGAACTGTATTGCTGTAATAAAACATGAGACACAAATTGATTCTGTCGTGGATCCTTTATACGACATTTGATTTATTTGCTGGTAACCTTAATCAACTTTCGAGTGCCTAAAAGCGGAAAATGGCCCACGGAAACCGCGTTATCTGTACCATTTCCTCTCGGGTGCAACGGTGCGGACACACGGCACCGATATAGATAACAACTTTGGCCTAATGTCACACATGAATAGGCTTTTTCTGTCAATGAGTGCCAAGAGTTCATTAATGAAAGTAATTGTTAACCCATCTTGTAGTGAAGAGCGAAAAAATCATTTGATATGTGCTAGAGTTAAATATTTTTACAGGCTTTTATTTAACTTGTAATGTGTGTCTGTGTGTGTTTCGGGTCAAATCATGCAAGCTGAATTAGAACTACTTGCTATTACCCTACGGACTTGAAATTTTGCACATTAACTAATTATTATTGACTTATAATTATTGATTTATTTACGAGTTATTATACCTAACTTAACTTAAGTACTGACAATAGTTTAAAAATGAGAAAACATTTAGGTGTGCATGTTTCTGATTACGTCACAATAAATATAAACCTCTAAGTCACGCTTGAACAAATTCAATTTAACCCTTACACTCCATTACAACGAATTATCGATGTCACCTACGTCACATCGTATGAATTCAACCCTACAAGAGCTATTTATGTAACGATGTGTGCGTGTCGCAAACATTAACTTCCACGCGTGTAATTGTGTGCGTTATCTGAAAGATTCCACTTCATTTCCCACAACCCGCATGTGACGTTCCATATTATATAGCAAATATACATTTAAGCTGTAGTATACATATATAGTTAGGTTAGCGGGTACAAGTTATTTTAGAGACAAAATCTCTACCGTCAGCGTCGGGAATAATCGGGTTCTTGAACAAATTGTTTGAATACCTAATTTGCACTAAATACCAGTATTTTACGTTTCTACTAAGTAGTAGTAGTATTTTTACTGTGTGTGGCAAAATGTTTTGAGTGTTTCCGTGCTTGGGAGGGCACGCTAAGCCGTCGGTTTACCGGTTACTTTATAATTATGTAATTGTTTAAACAAATAGCAGTCGTTAATCCATAAACCGGAGGTCTTCAGGCGATATAAAAACTCACAACACTTACTAAACCAATTAGTTCTGGAGCAGCGTGGTGGAGTACGCTCTACGCCTCCTCAGTTTTTAGGACCCGTGCCTTGTAGTGAACCATGAATGGTTGAAGCCAAAGACTAGTATTATAAGAAGCGAAATAAATTATGACGTGTTAAACCCATCTCGACGGTGCATTGAATTTTCATCATTTATTTCCAGTAGTATAGCCGCAATCTATTTATGATTTAAAAATCAAACACTCGGGGAAACAAGCAACATTCAAACAGCAATATCTTTCACGTACAACCTTCGATAAGTAAGAGTATTAATAAATGTATGATGACTACTTGTGCAAGTACCTTAAGTTATGAATGTATCAATTAAGTAAGCATAAAATACACACAAACTTTAACGCTAACGCGGCCGTCGTTAGGGAAATGACAGTCAGCTTTTTATCTAAATGGCGGTGCGGGAGCGTAAAAATGGCGTAAAACTCCCGTTTGATACAATAAATAATGAAATAAAATGTGACATTGCTCATGACGTGTAGTTTTCATGCCTAATACGGTACAATAAAAGGCGGCCTTGCGTAAAGCAGTAACCGATAAAAGATATTTAATTAACTTAATTAAAATCCTTCGATTATTTATTTGCTCATGAATTGTCATTGTAAAAGAAATTCAACACTACTATTTTTTACACATTTATAGATAAACAAAAATACTAAGCTCTCATTATTTAACAATAATATATTGTCGTAAAGCATCAATCAATAGATCTAGAACATTGATAATATAAAAACCCTTAGAATAATAAAATAAAAATTTCGCAGTTTAATTTAGCAGATGGAATTTATATCGCAGTTTTATTTCATTATTTATTATAAGCAACAGTATAATATCAATATTTAAGTGATCACCACTGCCGTCCATAACATCAAAGTTACCGCCGCCGACGCGTTTCCTTCCAAGAAACATCGAGAAACCATTATTACAAATGTATTTATTATCCAATTCAAAGTCAATTCTTAGACAATAAGGTAATGTTACACGCATTAATTGAAATGGCAATACAAAAGCAGACTTTAATAAACAAAAAATTATTGTCGTAAACGAAGGTTTTAACAAACGGGGAACACAAAGCGCGGTATTTCGCAACCTTTTCTACGGCGTGTAATGAAGCCGTATCTTTAATAGCCAAGATAAGGGTGCTAAATGTTTGTGCACACGCCAAATAATAAGCGACTCGATCATTTACCGCGAGGGGTGGTTTCGACGGGAAAAAAGAATATTCGCCGGCTTTTGATGGTAACCGCTTATCGATATGAGATAAGTGAGAATTGAATAGATCTTCGTTATACCGCCGGTCATTTTCTACCCCGAGGGTAGCTGTTAAACAATGAACAACATAACTCAATATGATGTGTTCATGTTATCTCAGTTGTATTTTTGTTTGTTATGTTATATTTGGGTTATACATACATATGTCAATAGCCGATGAGGACCACGAACGAATAGGTGTGGAGCCGATTACACTTTTTAGAGGCAACTATCTCAGTCATCAAGGGTAGCAACGTATCTGTGACCGAATTAGAACAAGACTCTTACTAACTATTACTAACTGGACGATACTAACAACAACTAGCAGGACTAACTATCACTAATAGTCCCTGATGTCCCAATCCTCATACTTATTATTAAACTAACTAATATTCTAACACCGTCTTCTAACAGGACTAAACATCCTAGTCCCAATTTGAGTCTTTAAGAATAAGTTTGAAACACTTCAACCGACTCACAACAACCGACTTTCACAACGTGGATGCAGAAAGCAGTAACTTCTGTCTGAAAAGGATACAGATGGGTTACGTTCAGATACCGTCTATCGTTTGGCAAACTTCTCGCTTTATGGTTATTCGGCCATAAAAGCAACTTTAAGCCAAAACAACTTTACAACCAACTTTATTGCTGTCTTTTTATGCTCTACGCGGTTATTTTACTGGCAATGTAGGCTCATCGCGATGATCGCGAGACATTAATCGATTTATCGCTACGACTCTATCAAATAACATATTGATGTCTAGTCGTAACGAGCTTATTATGGTTGTGTAAGCTTCATAATGAATGGATATGTGTAGGTTAAAATATCTGTATTTAAATCTGAACTAATTGATATTAAACAGTAAAAAATATCGCCTGCCTTTGATAAGACGGCGGTGAGTGCAATTTGGAAGAATGACAATCTGTGTAATGCGTAATTAACAATTTCGCTGATAATTAAAGTTAACCGTTAATTCACATTTAAATAACCGTTAAACATATCAAAGCTATAAAGTAAACACGATAGAAAAATTGAGTAACCATTATATTGAAAGTAACAAGACAGAACACAGAAAAAGCAATAGAGCAAAATTAAACAATATAAAAAAGAAGAAAAGTATAAATCATAGATGTGCAGAGTAGATACAATAAAAATAAATATGCAGTTATGTTTAATATTATTGTAACATCCTCTCTCTTTAAACATACATAATTCCATGTTGGTCACACAGTACATCTGCTTCAGAATATCCACAACCATCTACTCTACTTTGTATGTATTGAACCTTGACAAGTCCATAATTGATTTTGTCACTTACAAAAGAATGTTATACATCAATATGTTTGTTTGTTGTGAAGTGATAAGGCGGTCCATCAGAATCAGCTCGTTTAATAGCAATATGATTATCACATCAATAAGTAGATAATGTTTCTTTGAGGCAGGGAAGTCCTGAAAAGCAAAAGCAAGTGATCACGGAGTTTTAAAAGAGTTCACGGGAAAAAACAAGAGACCTTATTGTTAAACTTTCACGACGGTGATACGCAATACGCAATAATTGGAAAGGTTAAATTCTAAAAGTGGTTAATATAACACCCTCAGTTCTGTTATCGTCATGGGTATCATCAAAACTAAATTTTGGGAACGAGTCGTAATCTCATATCAAATAACTGTAGGAATGACGTTCAGAATAAACTCAATATAATAATATGTACATAGTTTATTATACATACCTACATATAAGCGTGTTTGAAAAACACACGGTCATAAAGTTCTGCCAACTCTATACAATTAGTTGTTCTTATTTAACATATTAAGAAACATTCCTTTAACTGTGTCAATGTCAATGAACAGAGTAAGTTCTACTACTACTATATTTTAAAAGTGTAAGTAGTTAGTAATATGCAAATAGGTACCTAAGTATATTAAATTTCTTGAAAACAGTTTCGTGAATGTTTACATTTTTTTTTGTAAATTAGTCGTAGTCAATCCAGAATGTGTTTCTTGTATAAAAATATTACTTTCAAATATAAAAATTAAAGTGAGTGTATTTACACATAACTATATACATAAGTTTGAACATTAGAAATGTATCTCGAACAAAATATTATTTATGTACATATAATAGCCTAGTGGTTTGCACGTTGCTTGAGTTGGGTTGTTCAAATCTTACTAAACACTTACACGGCGAAGTAAATATCGTGATAATACCAACACTCCCAAAAGTTCCCCATTATACAAACACACAACTCTACCAATCCGCACGGGTAAGGTATGGCTTGCGATGATGAACAAAAAACTATACTATCTTCTCCTAGTATAGGACTCGTGTGACATGAAATTATCTCAAATAAAAATTCTGTGGGATTTTTTTCAAATTATTTCAAATTAAATATCTGTGAGAATTTTCGTTCAAAATTATGTCATTACTCACGATAGCAAAAAACAATGAGGAAAAAAATGCAAATTTTTACAACTACAATTTTACGTGATATTTGTGGCCTGTCTCGACAGTGAGTGTTACACGAGAATCGGCAGATGAATATTGTTTCAAAGGGAATTAGGCACGCTCGGGGACGGGATCACTTATAATTGTTATTTTATTCATAGAAACAACAGTCCTACGGGACGGTAGGTGAGCAAATATTTTGACTTGTCGAGCACCTTTTAGAGCAGTGGTGCTGTGAATAACGCTCTAGTGTATGATGTGGAACTTAATTGGAACAAACGAGTGTGTACCGTCTCAATGTGGGATGGTTAGTCTGTTCGGTTATGAATATAAAATTATATATTTTTTGGTCAAGACTTAATTGCTTTTATATCTTTAGAGATGGGGAGGGATGGGGGATCGACAATTTATTTTTAGACTGTAATCACATTAGAGGACTCTATTCTTGAGCTATAGCTAATCTCCCTTGCTGCTTGCTGAAAAGTGGACAGGGCATATAGGCGTAATTTTTTTCAGGTTCTCTTGTTGGATATCGCTGAACTCTGCACCACTGAAGATTAATTTTAATGTGTCTACCAACTTACTAACCAGGCTACATAACGAAAGCATTATTTAAAACCAGTCAAAAATGTATTTCTGTCGACACATTTAGTCGTAAATATTTACTTACTTACAATATATTTATTTGATTACTTAGTTTTAACCCGAGTTTAGTCTTACTCAAATTTATTGCAGGCTAATTTACTTAAACAGTTCAACGGCATTTCTATGTAAATCCACGTAACTGTAACCGGATTACACAGTTGTTTTATGTCACCTGTAAAAACGAGATAAGCTAAGCTGTACTCGCAGTCGGACTTGATCCGCAATCATCCCGCAAATCCCGAATCATTAAGTATCGCTAAGAAAGCGATTCTCGCACCATTACCATGTTAATAACTAGGGGGAAATGGCGATTAATCAACTTGACGTTTAGTTAAACCCGGGTGTAACTAACCTCTGCGGTGACTGACACAATTCTATGCATAGACTTTCGATCCGAAATCACCACCATAAAATTAATCCGGTTAAATTAAGCTGTTTGAAATTCCATTACTACTTCTCTATTCATGAATAATTTGAAGAGTTTTGAACGTTATTTAAAATATTTTTATGTGGCGAAAATAAAATTACAAACCACAAAATGCCAGTGGGTATAGGTATGAGTACTCGCGTACACAGAAATAAAACAAAGTAACGCAATTGTGAGGGTCGCCGACATTTTTATCCCCTTATTTAAATTATAAAACCTCGGATACAACAAATTCAACATAACATAATGTGCATAATCTGAGCGAAAGTTGCCGCGATGGTCAAAAGCTGATATTTCTCCTTTTAATCCCTGTCAGATTATTTAAATTCCCACCTGCGAGGCTCTGTTATACCTTTTCCGGAGGGTTTTTATTTAACAAAATAAAATATAAAAATATTCTCGTATTTGTTTTGGACGGCCGGAATCCTTTAATTTTCGGCACCGCTGCGTGACAGCTCGCCCACTGGTCGCCTGCAGTTTTGCTCGCTTTGAGGGCTTTTTCATTTCGCTAATTCTTTAACATATTTTGTTTCAAATCTCATATAGTTCCTGTTATTTCTTTATAAATTGTTATGTAAAAAATTTAATTACAGAAGTCATATAACTGAAATAACTATTAAATGTTTACTTAAAACTATTTTCATACGATGCTAAGTTAATCCTTCACTTCAATCCCACCTGATGTAAATTAACTAAATTCTTGCTTTCAGTGTAATTATTAAGAATGGTCATGATGTTGTTGTAAATTAAATAATAATATCGTTCGAATATAATGTACCTATTCAAATATCACTAAAATTGTTTGATTTAAAAAGATTTGTAGCTCCGTTCAGAGCCTAGCATATAACAAATTGTACGAGCAGTATAACAAACTAAATTTAATTGAAAAGTTTCGAAATCAGTAGAAAGACTGGCATGAACTCGTATGATAGCGTTTAAAGAACAAGAATTGTAGGGAAGCCTGGGTCTGGAATGTAGCAAATGCGGGATAGCTTTATCCCGCGACAGCGGCTGTCGTTTTATTTGTTTTTCTCCACTCAGAATTCTTTCCCTCACTCGGTCTGCTTTATGTAACTTTTTCGCGCACACTCCGAGCGCGCAGTGTACCGCGAGAACGTTTCGTAATGAAAACAACTTTTTGAATTAACGTCGCAACGGAGTTTTTCCATTTGACTCTGAATTGAAAATATAAAACATCTGCATCGAGCACAAAGTTATGCGAGCCGAACAACGTCCCGTTTAAGCTTTGGACGTTTGTAAAATTTGCTTTTTACTGAAATTTTATGTTATTAATAAAGGAGGAACTCTGTTTGATCATTTTTATCGCACTGAATTTATTTTGTAACATACTAACTCAGATTGGATGCGATTAGAGTCCTAATTGATAGACCGAGTTTAGCATAGGTGACCGGTAGGCTCAAACAGGTGGCTCTTCTGCTTATGAGATTTAATAATGCTTATTTAATTTAATAAAATTCCGGGATCTGTCTGAAATAACCCTAAACGATCTGTAAATTGAAACACGATTCGGTTGCGAACGACACCTCCAATTGAACGAGCGCGGGCGGTTCGCGAGCGAGACCACAACAAGGCAACCGATAAATCACCCGCTAACTTCAAATAGAAATGTCATATTATTTCCACAAAAGATTTAACTCGAAAATAAATTATATTTTCCCCCTTTCCGTGCCATTGTTCAACGACGTGTGGAAGCCGCACCATTCTCTGCGATATTTAAAAAACCATTAAGTGCACGCTTTGTAAAGATATTTCATTGGATACTGTATCTATTAGTACCTTGCTACATTTAACGTGTATGATTTTCATTATAATAAGTGGTCTAAATAACAAAAAATTAACGATTAATATTTTAATGTCACACAGTTCTGTCATTAACGATTATTATTTATACCTAATTGTCTTAACACGGTCGACCGCAATTTTCTATGGAAAAAACGTATACGTGATCCGCGTGGCTCACCAACTGTTGAACTAAAATAAATAAACACCCTTGAAGGTTCAATTTTGTTGGATGCTCGGCGCTTGGTTTAAAAAAAACAGTTATTATTTTAAAACGTTACTCAAATACCTACTTTTTCATAATTGTCCCAAAAAAATACGAGTTAATATTTATTTACCTACAAAGAACTTTTTTTTAAATGTGACAAATACATGCTGGTATATTATTACTTTAAATATAATTACACCTAAACGTATTTAATGGATCATTTAGGTACATATTTCCTAAATCTATAAAACACCTACATATTTTTTTGTGTCACAAGAAGTTATGAACTTTAGATTTCGATCATGATATTCACGTTTTTAAATTTAAGCAGAAAATTTACAAAAATACATTTTTTATGTAAACGATTGATTCAAATAGAACAATAGCAAGCACGTATTTTCTCGAAGATATTTTTCGGCTCATGTGTTTGAAACAAAACTGGAAATCGCTATAAATCCACAGTATTCTGATTTACCGCCGACTAAATGTTTGATTTGTGCTCGTAAATCGAGATGAGCGTTTGTCAGCGGCACAGCTGAACCGCACCGTTCGCTTTATTTATGAAAGCACAACTGAAGAATACCGTATATTATTGTACATACATATACATATCTCATCGCATGTATCTAAAAGGAAGCCAAAGAATAAGCTTAAACTGAGTTAGTGCATCATAGCATAAATATTTGGTTTACTTATTTTAATCTACTTAATAAACGAACAACGTTATGGGCGCCTGCAAGTCTTTTGCAAAAAAACGCTTATAATACTCCAGTAAATGTATAAAACGTGTAAAACAGCTCTTGTTGCCGCCAAGCTTTACAGGCAGTTTAACATTTAATTTCAAACCGTACGAAATTCATGGAGAATTTCCCTACGCGGAAAACAAGTAAGCTCCGTTGCATCGCCGCGGTGAATTAGTGCAATAATACAAAAGTACCGAGTTTAATTAGCAGTTTGATTCAGTAAAGTTCCTGAGCTGTGCGCGCCAAGCATTCAATGTTAAATAAAATTAATAAAACCTATATGCCTGAAGAAACTCATAATAAGAACATTGGGTGATTATATAGCACATGTGTGTATGTGGAGAACTTAAGCTTTTTACTAGACACTACTATATTTTGGATGTACTACTCGTACCTGTTACAGAAATGTAAAGAGAGATATTATATAAATCTCCTTAACGGTGAAGCAGTCACATTTTTTTCGCATAAATATAAAAGCGTGTTTTTGTTTTTTAGAAACTAAAAACTTCTATGATGTCATCCTAGCCGTCAGTCGTAATTTTCGAACTTTGGTCAAATAATATTTTTTAATTTTTCAAATAAAAAACTTTATGTGTGTCTATGCATATATGTCTATGCATGTATGTATGTAACTTGTTATCAACACTTCAACAGACACTATCGATATAGTTTCGGCACGGCATGGGTTGCGATGATAATGATGAAAAATCACAGATAATAAGTTGATGTTGAAAACATAATATGTAATACAATTCTAAGCAAATCCTTACGCGCTTCAGAATTATTAATGTGCGAAGCGATAACGTCACGTGGTTATATTAATTAACCCGCACTGCACTTAAAGCAGTCGGCCCCATTGTTAGCATTAAATAGCAGTTCTTAAGCCATGACGAAGGCCGTCGAGCAGCATATAATTTTCCGACACTTGGGTTGGCCACTAACCCTTCCACAAATCCGCACTGGAGCAGTGTGGCGGAGTATGCTCTAACTAGGCCTCCTTAGTGGACCATTAAAGTGTTGAAACCAGCCATACTATTAAATTACACTAGATTTATTACGGTAAAAACGGTGCATATATATAAGTCTCACACACAGTATAAATCTATAATCTATAATCATAAGTACACGTATTGTAAAGTGTCAATGCCAATGATGTGTCTAATGTGTCCGCTGAAACCCTGCAGGCATGACACAGCTGAAATACAGACAACACGACCGAACTCGATAAATAGGCGATTCGGACAAACCGATATTGTTAATACAATGATTTAAATCGGAAACACGCGATTTCACCGCGCACCGCTTTTGAATTCAAACAACACCCGTTACCGAGTTTTAAACAATTGGTCCATTGGAATGTGATATTAGTTTTCATCGCTTTTTAAGCTAATAAGTATATTGGAATTAATGTAAGGTCTGTGAATTACGTTTGGAAACCAATTTAATTACCTATTATTTTACAATTAAATTAGGTACTACGATTAGGTACTAGAGTTTTTCGCCAATAAGGGCCAAGACATGAGAGAGGCATTATACTACTTTTAAAAGGGCAACAAATTATACAACAAAACGGTGCATATTTTACCCAAATCGGTACTTAATCGAAACATGTTATTTCACGCAATAATAATGGATTTCTTTTTCCTTAACCCAATATACTTAACAACTTATATACTTTTAAAATGCTGATAACAAGCTATGGAGGTTTGTAATAATTTTCGCTGCCACCTTTTGCCATCCCTTACAGAAAAGTCACTAAAAGTTCATTATGAAAGAAGAAAACATCTTACAGGCTATGAGCTCCGTCGAGATATTTAATTCCGAGTTTACGCTCAGCTTTTCCCCATAAATGAATCTATACAAAGTAGAAAGAAAACTTTGCCCTGGATGCAGAAATTGAGGAATGCACTTAAATGCCAGCGAGTTTCTAACGTGATGACCCATATCACGCAATGAAGACCATGTCAGACCACCATTCGAAGGGTCCTTGGATCGATTCTCAGTGAAGCGGATATTTTTGAATGATGAGTATACTTAGTCTGGGTGTGGATTTTGTCTTTGAGTGTTGTCTGCAGCACCCACGATACAGGGTGCCCTAGTGAGAGGACAGAAGTATTTAAGTTATTTATTTATTCATTTATTTATTCCTTAACGAAGTAGAGACATCACCAAACTAATATTATATTGATAGCTTTGATTTGAAGCCCGCGCCCCTCGTCCGCCGCTTTTTGTTCGTTATTTATGGCGTTACAGATATCGATAGCTCGCGGCGTATCATGAAATATTAAACGCATTACAAGTGGCATATAGGCCGGAAGATGAGGTAAGAAAAACGTTCGCTATTTCAATACTGGTTGGGAGAATAATATGGATATGGCTTTAACGAATAAAAGATAATATATTTAGTCGCTCTAACCTAACCTAACCAACAAATAATTTCCACATAAAAATAACACACGTTCACACACTCATACTATGATTTAACAGTGTAAAAATTTGTAACAAAAATGTTTGCTCCGACAGGAAATCGAACCCCTTCTGGGTTTATGAGGTCTTTACTTACGTAGCGTCAGTCGACTACCAACTCGGTGAGCTGTGATACAAGTTAGAAAACACAAAGTGAAGTCTTTTATTAAAAATATGTTATTATTTTTAACGCATGGCCTCAGCTTATTATTGATTTAACTAGTTTTGTAACTCCAAAGATAAACTCCATGAAATTGGTATGCAAGAATACTTTGGTTGTCAAGTTAGAAAGATTTTAAATGCACCTAATAAAAACGTACCAACAAATTTTTATCCAATAATAAAAAGATGGTTTTAATTTACTACTTTGGATTAACTAATATGTGACAATAAAATATTCGACTCCGCTTAAAAATCGTAGCACACTTTCCACTTTTACTAAATTTTCGTAGACCAAAAGCAGAGCCATAAATTCGTACGACGAATCGCAACGGCAAAGTTCTCAGTACCGCAGTAGTATCTCTTTTACGAATCACACAAAAGTTTATTCGTTCACTTTATCGCAAACACTGCGAGCACGTTAGCGAAAATGATTTATACGGTTATCGTAAATAAGTTACTCTGATTCACAGAGAACTATTTGTGAAGTCGCCCTCTGGGTGGCAGAACGCATGCAGGAAATTAAGTTTAATGTAAGTATTATTTTTTACTATTCTTATTTCATGGACTAAAAATTTATTATATTTATCATTATTCGTTTAGATAGACTTAGTTCAAGTTTAAAAAATACTCTTTTATTAATGAATATGTGAAGTTAAGCAGATACTTTTATGTAAATGTTTACTACAAATAAAATAAATACCGTGAGCACTTGCGACATTACTATTCCTTTAATACGGTGGATATTAGAACAAAATGCGATACCATCCGAAAAGAGTTATCGACACAAGTGAGTAATAAAGTATCGAGTTTTCCTTCGAAATATTTCTAATATGATTGCAATCTACATATTATTCCAATAAGTGGATTTTCGGCGAGCCAATATTGCGCTTGGGAATGAAGTAGCCGACCCTCGGAGGAAGCCGGTAAGTTTTTACCTTTTATTGTTTTATTTATAACTTTGTGATTGATGACGGCCGACTCCTAACTTGGCTTCATAAATATTGAGTCGGGCGCGAACTCACGCCGCGAAATAGTTTTGCTAGGGATGTAATACTTTATGCAACCGCCTTTTGTATATCCCCGGCTTTATCGCACTTGCTATCTGCGGCTCTTTCTGAACTTGATAATAGTTGAAGTCACGGCAAAACAGGACTTAAGTTCATTACCATAATTATTGGCTTACAAACTAGTCACTTTAGATCGTTATCATTTTTTTTTAATTTCAGGTATAAAACGTTTGTATTCTGACTTGATTCAAGATTCGTGCACAGTAACCACAAATAGTGCGTTATCAGGAACAATCAACAGGAAATCCACGGCACGGACGATGCTCACGCTCCGCCGGACAATTCAATTTGCATAAGCATTTGTCGTTATTGTTTCACGATTTTTGGTTACCAATGAAATCGTAGGGAAAAACAAAAAGCGTGGTTTTCATGATTCCATTGAATTTTCACATCAGTGAATTTATACTTACCTATGTGTATTGCATTTATGTTATATTTCATAATTATGTGTATTGTACGTGCTAAAATATATTTTTATTTTTGAAGTGAAACTTCTTAAGCGCCGCTGAGAGAAAAAAATCAAGGTCGTGACATACGAGTTAGGCGTTTACCACTCGCCACTTATCGATAGCTATAAAATAGCGCTATACTTATTTTTATATTCACAAATGATTGTATGTCATTCTTTATACACTTAATCCTTATCAAAAAAGTGAATCAAATATGAATAAACGATCCAAACTTTGACAAGTTTCACCTAAAATATGTGCACATCGTGGACATTAAATTTTGATTTTATATTTTAATTAGAAAGCCAGTTTCATATGGAAATATCTTACTTAATAATGTTTAACAGAACGTCAATACGTCTTTGTTATTAAATTATGTTAAGCTTTAAATTATGTTAAGCTTTAACACCTTTACCAAGCTTTACCACCTTTAGTGGTATTTTTGTGTTAAAAAACAAAAAATGGTTTGTCCTATGTCAATAAGGTAGGCGACCTTATTGACATAGGACAGTTACCTACTAGTAAAGTAAAATTATAATTTAAAAATATAGCTGCTTTACAGTTTTCTAATTATTAAGGTTTCACTAAAAATAAAAAATAAACACTTTACTAACAACCTAAATTATATTATGACAATTGAATTGTAATTTTATTTCATAAAAATAAACCTGATTGATTAAGATGTCTTCCATAATAGTTAAGCACCACAGTTATATCGTTAGATAGTTACATTATAAATGCGGTTAATGCGAATAGCATCAATTCTCAGGTAGGGTTGTAAGAATAAACGAGGCTACTCCGTTATCAAGCCAAAGGTAGCATGACAAAAACGTTTCAGAATACGATAGGGCGCCGTATCTCTTGAATGAGTACCTCCATAAAGAGACATTCACAAAGAGACGTCCGCGCGGCCCGACGGCCGATAGCACAATGCGGCAAACGACGCCGGCGCTTCCTGTTCCGGCCGCGGCGCCACCGTCGCGTAGATTTATGCGCGTCGCTTCCTCTTGCCATATGCGTGCCCGTCTACCCTCCCACTCATTTACACAAAACTCGAGTTTTTCAAGCACCTGTGTTGTATATGAATGCCATAGCGGATGCCGGCTTTTTGCCGTTCGGTTTTCATTTTCCATGCACTCGAATTTTCTCTTTGCTGTTTTGTAGGCTCATTACACGTTGCCTGAGTAAAAACAAACGTTAATAGAGTACTGTGACGTAATGTTAAAGCCTAGCCCCGTTTGAATTTCGAGTTGTGAATTAAACTTAATTATTTGCGCATTTGTGCGAGATCAAGGATTAAATTCTAAAATTGCTTGCAGTACTAACACATTATAAATAATTGCAACTCTTATTTCAACTAAGTATAAATAATTGAAGCAACGGTATTTATAACCAGCATCATTATATTTTATAATGGTCGGTAACATTTACAAATGTTTATTAAAATAAAACACAAGCGTGCTAATTATATCGCAATAAAATTTCATGCCCAAACAATTTTCCTAATTGCCGACAAACGATTAGGATAGCCTCCTGAAGGGAAATGGTCACCACCGCCGATGGATATCAGTAATACTGCAGGCATCACCAATGCTTTGTCGACCGAGAAGGAGGGAACTAGGGAAAAGTAAAAGAAGAAAAAACTGGCTCTCACCAACGACAAGTCGTTTAGAGGCTGACTGAAGCGAGAGGGTGGTAGCTTGCCTGGCTTCTGACCCACCACCAAACAAACGACACGTTATTACACACTTCATTACACTTTACAATAATAAGTTCACATAATGGTGAAATCTTAATATAACCTGCACAAATGATATAATTAAACTCAAACTCAAACTCAAACTCAAATCATTTATTTCATGTAGGTATGATGCATACACTTATGAACGTCAATTTTTTGCATTTACCACCGTTTCGCTAAGGTGCCTTTAAATATTGATTTTTTAAATCTTTGAGGAGAAAAAGAAACGGCGAAAGAAACTCCTCGGCACATCTTTAAAAAAAAAAAAATGCTAGATTACAAATTTTATACCTACATACAGATACATACATACTAACATGAGTAGAACTGGTCGCAGATGTCTATGTCCAAGCATCTTTGTCATTAATATATTCTTCTACTGTATAATAACCTTTCTCTATTAGTCGTGTTTTTACATGTTTCTTAAATATTTGTAAGGGCAAATCAATAACAGACTTTGGTAACTTATTAAACAAGCGTACACCGAGCCCCACAAATGACCGCTGGACCCTACGAAGGCGGTACGAGGAAGTCACTAAATGGTGCATATTTCTAGTTTGCCGATCGGTAATATCGGATTTTTGTTTATAACAACTCAAATTTTTCCTAATAAAAATTAAATTGCTATAAACATATTGGGAAGCTACAGTTAGTACATCAATTTCTTTGAATTTTTCACGCAGTGATTCGCGTGATTTTAATTTATAAATTGCCCTAATAGCTCTTTTCTGTAACACAAAGATTGTTTTAATTTCCGCTGATTTACCCCATAGTAAAATACCATATGACATAATACTATGAAAGTAGGCAAAATAGACAAGCCTTGCTGTTTCAACGTCCGTAAATTGCCTTATTTTTCTTATAGCATAAACAGCCTTGCTAAGTTTACCCGCAAGTGTCGCTATATGGGACCCCCACTGGAGCTTACAGTCTAAAGTTATCCCCAAAAATACTGTACAACTTTCCATATTTAATATTTCCTTATTCAATTTAATGTCCTTATTACCGCTTTTAACATTTGGCAATGCAAATTCAACGCATTTCGTTTTATTGGCGTTAAGAACTAAGTTATTAACAGAAAACCAGTATGAGATATGGGCGAGAGTACTGTTCACATCGTCAAAATTTATTTTATCTCTATTAGTTTTAAATATAAGTGAAGTATCATCTGCAAACAGTACAATATCAGCATACTTACTAATATGAAACGGAAGATCATTTATATATACTAAAAAAAGGAATGGGCCCAAAATTGAACCTTGTGGGACACCAATCGAAACTTGAGATCCTGATGATTTAGCTCCGTTTATACAGACACTTTGAACCCTACGATTTAAGTAGGACGATATTAGTTCAAGTGCTTTATTTTTAAGGCCATAATGACCCAATTTCAAAAGTAGTGTTTCATGTTCTACACAATCAAACGCTTTCGAAAGATCACAAAATACACCTATAGCGTTCTGCGATGCTTCCCAGGCCTCGTATATATGATTCAAGAGCCTAGCACCCGCATCTATTGTACTACGACCTTTAGTGAACCCATACTGCTCATTATGAAGTAGATTATTGGCAGAGAAATGAGTAATCATCAAACAGCAAATTATTCTGGTGAAGAATAATATTACGTACGCATTTTCTTTCTTTTCTTCTTAAGTGATGCTTTTGGGCTGATTTCCATAGGCGATAGTGACCATTTACGATCATAATGGATCTTCTGCTCCCTAATTGGTCATCTACTTAAAAAACATAGTTTGTTGGGAGTTAGTTAAACACTGAATATGGTATTTACTGAATATACTTTTAGTAGTATTGAATAGTAATTTATTAATTATTATTAAAAGGCGTGAAATTTGTTTCAACAAATCAGCATGTCTAAGTTTGAAACTATATTTCATTATACACGTAACAAAACTTAGCTGACGTTAACTTGGTGTCTTTGTCTGCTTACGTGGAGGGAACCAGGTAGGGAGTGGGTGGTACAAGGGGGTTTAGAAATTCCAACTAGCTTTGTGAATCAATCAGGAATTAATTGTAGCCCCTCGATTGAAGTGGAGTTGATTCATACTTGTTAGCTCGATGAACCGATTCGGATTTTAATAACACATAGTTCATGGAATCGCGTTGGGTACAATGTCAATTGGTTCTGACTCGAGCACACTCATTTGATTTGATTACTAATATTTATAGTTGCATTGAGTGTTACAGTAATAACTAGCAGCTTAGATATCTATGTTGTGGGGTTTTACACTATCTAGTTGGGATTTATTTTATTCTTTTGGTAAAATATTGAATACTTACAGAATCAGTTACGTATTCGTCCTTCACATATTCTCATTTCTACTTCTACTGGATGGTACGAGTATAAATAAAGATATATTTTTAAAACACATTTTAAAAAATGATGACGCAATGACCACTTAGGTACACATTAAAAAGAAGTCTGATTATGGTAATTACCCACACAAGAAAACAAAGAGGATGCAGTACCTACAGTCACAACGTATATCATTAAACAAAAACAGATAATATCTTGAAGTCTAACGAAACACATAATTACTTACAGGAATCCTGAAAGCATAAAACTCCTTATTGAACAGTCGTGTAAAAAATACCTGAATAATGTAGTTATCTAGCAAAGATGCTATGTCCTATTTAGCAGTAACTTGTGAACGTACTGGAGCCTTCAAATAAAAACTTGACTTAACATTGCATTATTTGAGAGCGAAGCCGGGCAGTTTCACAACTTGTTCCGAGTTAGGAAGCTGAAACTTTATAACTGTGCGATTGTTTAGATTCGGAAAGGTACCCGAGCAACGTCAAAGGAAAAGTTTCAAGTGGTTTGCAATAGACCGTTTGTACCGGTAAACGTTTGCGACGATTGTGCAATTAATGAAATGAAATTTAATTACCCACGGAAATAAATCACTCATTAACAACTCATTATCTCATTTCAGACTTATACATCATACTTTTATGTTGTTAGCTACTTTATATCAACGTATTAAAACAGTTATTTGACTACTGTGCATATATGTACCCAATTATTTCGTCATCAACTGACCCACGGCATGTACACACAATAGTCCACCTTGCGGGAGAGACATTGTTTTCATGTTCAAGCTACTAGTCTGCTAATGTAAAGCATCTGTAATAATAATACTTGAATAAAAAAATCTACGGCAGAAAACAGGAATGACCTGACATTTAAAATTTGGCAAAAATATCCATTAGGTACCTTAGAATACTATCTTACCTTACTATACTGTCTTATTACCAGCTACATTTAATCCACATGCAGCAGACTTATGAAGTACAATTTGACGGTAATCAAATTATGTCCAATTTACGTGCATGTCTGCTGAACATTCCTAGCATCGAATTGCAGTTAAACTACCGCTTCATTCGAACTTAGATATGGTCCAACTTCTCACAAAAGGATACCTTTCTGATTGTTGGGTGCTGTCTGGATGTTACATATACAGGGTACTAAGAAATAAATTCGTAAATTGCTTTTAAAGTCTCAAGGCTCAAGTTTGGTAGTTTCGTAGATTTATTAACTTCATATTAAAATAAAGACAGAGTGCATTTTTGTCAGTTATTGTGATTTGATAAATTCTTTCATCAGTTGAAAGAAACGTTATAGGCTAGGTCATTGTGTACATACATACTTTATTCTTTAAAAACCTTTGACTTCCCGCACACACTTCTTCCTCTCACACACATACACCAGAAATAGACCGACCGTTACATACAAATAGTTGTGTCATTATGATACCCTCGCAGACAGAACACATGAATAGTAATTATTCTCGTGTGCATCACAGCACTTTGACGGATTCTGTGGAGATAATTGCTTAAGTGGGATCTCACTTAGCCCTCAGTCTCGTAGGGAGTTGGCCCTTTCGCCAAACTCCTTACGTGCAAGATAAGCGTTGTTTATTGTTCAACACCAAATCTCCTTCGGCCTAAGATAACACGATTAGCATTTGTAATCTTAGTGTTCTCTGACCGACTGAGGGCTCTTAACAACAAACATTGAAGGATTATAATGTTGGTCATGCAAATACTTCGATTTAAGTAAGTAAATGCTTTTCTTATATCTTGTTATTAGTCTTACTTACATTTATATAATTATTTAAGATACTTACATGACAAATCCCCTATATGACCCCCGATGAAATTATAGCTAGGAACAATGTCGATCATGTCAACCTTCAAACAAAAAAAACGGTCCATCCGTTTAAGAGTCACGATGCCACAGCAGACGCACTGACACACAGACACGTCAAATTTATAACACCCCTCTTTTTGCGTCGGGCGTTAAGAAAATACCAAGAATCAGGTAAACGATACGACAAAGATATAAGAGAAATAGTGCATCCACTTTGTAATAATTCAAATTCAAAATCATTTATTCATGTGGCTATTTTTCAATACAACAATGATCATAGTTTTTCCGTTTAACACCGTGTCGAAAAAGTGTTTTATTATTGAAGAGAAGAAACGTCGAAAAAACTCCTCTACATATCTTTTACATACGCAATTGGTACAGAACAGTACAATCTGTATTTGGAATACTGTAACACAATTTACTATGGTTTTTACTTCACGATAATCAGCAGCCAATTGAGGTTACGACTTTCCTTGAAGATGATTGTAGAGCTAAATCTCATACTGATACATACGGTAGGTTATGTATTAAGGTGTACACTTTTTATTGTATGTACTGTTACATCTATTTTCTTATAGACTGATATTATTATAACTGATATAATTGTTAGCTAGCGATTATTTTGAGTGTCTAGATAATAATTACATTTCGATGTATGTAATACCTACCAACCCTTTCCTACGAATTAGAAAAAACATTATATTGTTCTTTATTTCTGTTTGTTATAAATTACAAATTCATATTATAGGAAGGTTATACATAATAATACAACATCTAAGTCGTAGAGAAGTTTTAGACGCCTTTGTTTTCCAAGCAAAGTTGTTAATGTATGTGAATTCTTAATCGGTCGTTAATTATTCCGACAATGAAAATAGACGTGAGTAAGAAACTTGAAAGAGGGTCTTGACGGGTACTGATGGCTTCTCTAAGATCACATACATAATTTAATCTCATCTTTATGCAAGGAATTTGTTACACGAAACTCGCATCTCCTTATGTATTAGGCGTACACAACCTGCCCAAAATGTGAGCGAAAATTGAGACTACGAGTAAGCAAAGATACATTTTTTGTTAAAAACCAATAAACGAATAGACGAGGCGTTGGGTCACTAACGCCAAAAGAATCGTGATGCCGCAGACCAACAATGAAGCGAGGAATCTGCGCTGGCTCTTTGACTCAGCAAATAAGACACATAATTATATACATCTTCCACGGTGGCATCTTAAAGTGGTAACGTATAATAAACCACCACAAATACCATCGAAAATCGAGAAACTCAGCGATTTCCAACAGGAACAAACTTTCGACAAAGTCGCGTCCGTCAGCGACTTAGAGCATCACGAGCAGGGGAGGTGTTTACGTTAATAGCTGGTAAATGAGCACACGAGTCACCTGACGGTAACTGGTCACCGTAGCCAATGGATAACAGCAACACCAAAGGCATTGCCAATGCGTTGTCGGCCATAAAAGAAGGAAGAGGAAACTCAAACTCAAGTCATTTATTCACGTATGTTTAAATACACTTATGAACGTAATTTGCATTTACTGCCGCTTCGCTAAGCAGTCTTTTTAAATATTGAATTTTAAATTTTAAATCTTAGTGGAGAAAAAGAAACGGCGAAAGATGAAACAAAACACAAGTTAAAAAAAGGAGACTCTTACTTCATTAAGGTTAATATGAACCATTTATATACCAATAACAGTACTACTGTCAAATTTATAAAATAATTCATATAAATAATAACTAAACTCTAGGATTTCAATATTGCCAGAAGCATTCATCGTTATACCCGGAAACATAATTCAAAGCGTGTCTCGTAACAAACTAACCCATACCTCTCCATTCCAGAAAGCCAATTCGCAATAATTTTCAGTCAAATCTGACGTAAACATGACCGATATTCGCCACCAATTTGCATGTCCGTTACCTCTGTGAATAAATTAAAGCCACCTGCCCTTAGGTTGAAACCTCTATGAATATGTAAGACAATGGCTTCCAAATCTTAGCCTCCAATTAGAAGGGGGTCATTAAGCCTACGGTTGATTACACCTACAGAAACGAGGGACGAATTACTAAAATAATACTTGCCATGGAACGCTAATTTACATTATGTTTGGAAACCAACATCGCTTTGCTTCGGGAAGTATTAAAAGCACTTGAAATAAGTATAAATTTCATAAAATATAAAATTGACTTGTGGGTATCAGCATGTAAGTATGTGGACATACATACTCATATGTAGCAGAGAAATAATTAAAATGGATATTTAATCAAATCCGTAAAGGAGATGATCAATTCACTCCACTTTTCTTACGTTTTGTCTTTGGTATTTTAGTAACATGGTGGTTAAAAATTTAATTATTCTGATATTGATTTCATGTTTTCACAAATTAGTCCAGTGATTTGATCAAATCGCTAACTTTCTAAAGAGAAATCAGTCCACGGGGTTGTTATTTCAACATCTTTCATGAACCTTAGAGATTTAAATTAACTTTACACCTTTACCTGCAAAACATATAATACTCGTAGAATATAAGTCGACCTGTTTATTGTTCATATTATAACAGAAAAAAATATCGCATTTCAGAAGATAGTGTCCATAACAAAACGAAGAGTGTCTTAGCCAGTGACAGATTTATGTCTGCTTTTATTCATTTATTTTCAAATCGATTTTGAATTCATTCGAATCTTTCAACAAGGTTTAAAGATGTGAACCGTCTTTATTAGAGCGATACTAAAATTCAAAAAGGGAACCTATATCGGGTGATCTAAACCGGATTGATTACCGAGCGGGCAGTTTCCGCTTCCGGGCAGCACTTAGCGGACGGTCACCGTAATCTGGTTACGGTGTTTAATCGATTCGGCCGGCAGCTGTAAGTCGATACGTCCACCGTTTAACTACGCCGTTAATTCTCATCGCCGTATCTGTCTCACCTCGGGCAAATTGAAAAATTATAAAATAACTGCTTACCGCACCGGTACGAAGGCTATTAAGAGCAATTAGGAGTTTTGATGATTTTACTTATTGGTTATCTTATAGTCTTCGGTGACATAATTATTATTATCTACCATGGATTTGAGCAATAGGTGACCCAAAAACGAGTTTGTAGTTATTTTATATTAGTTTTTATATTAGTTGTTTATAGATATATTTTATGTTGGACTCATATCGGAATATGTTCCAGCATTGGCTCGGATACATTTTCAATATAGAACTGACGACGTTCGTAAATCCCTCCACTAGCCACTATCTGATTGGATTTTCATATTATATTTTGTAAGTAAGTGACTGGTAAAGCGAATCAATTCTTTTTAAAACTGTATCATTAGTATGTCATAACTACTTATACATCCATTTTGTGTATTAATTTATATATTTATAATTTAAGTACGCACCACAATTTGATAGAAAAACAGAATATAGATACAGTGTACAAGGGTAATAATAATAATTGCTTATTTTAGCACATATACAACACACAAGGTCTCTTATCTCTAATGAAATGATGATAGTGTACACATACAGACTATTAGCAGTGTTTTTACAGCGCGAAGCGAGATGAATTCCTAAAAAGTAATATACTATGATAGTGTCAAAGACGATCCTTGATTCTATACCTATTGTAACTAATAACTGACTATTGAATCTTGATCTATGTCAAAGCAAGATGTCGCCATGCGTTTTATAACGAGCTCATTATTCCGGCGTGTGAGCCGACCGCGTCGAGTGGCCGCCATAAATACGCAGAGCAAACACCGTGTTTGTGCCCGGCCTAAAACAACACGCGTTTGCACCCGCCACTGAATTTGTTACTGTCGGTCAAACGCTGAGTCAGTGCAAACGACTTGTACTGTCCTGTGCACAAATGATTTTGTGCTGTAATTAAAGTAGAGTACCACTAACTAGTAGATCTTTAGCATTTTAACACTGCTGTAGTGAAGGTATTAAAATAAAATAAAATAAAAAATTTTGTTCTGTGAAGATATTGTTATATGTTGTTTGCAGATATTGTAGGGTTCCAAATCATTTAATTTAAAATTACGTTTTATAATTTTAAATACATAACTGATTAAAGTCGCCGTTTCTATCTGTTCGTTCATTGATTTATGTTAGTAAATAAAATTACAAGCAGTTTACAACGTTGGAATTAAAAAAGAAATTAGTTATTAAATCAAAATTTGTCTCATATCCAAAATGATACAGAATTCTGTATCTCAATGTTCTGCGAAACGGACATTATAAATTTAACATAAAATCCAATTTTAAT
Source organism: Ochlodes sylvanus (assembly GCA_905404295.2). Classification (NCBI taxonomy): domain Eukaryota; kingdom Metazoa; phylum Arthropoda; class Insecta; order Lepidoptera; family Hesperiidae; genus Ochlodes; species Ochlodes sylvanus. The sequence continues at coordinate 8,826,020 of FR990130.1, read as the reverse complement.
AACTGGTAGGTATTCATCTTCTTTTATAGTTATGGGTACAAATAACAGCTGTTAATATTACACCTATTGAATATTAATTTTGCTGCGAAATTCACCTCTGTACTCGAATGTACCAAACGTGACCATGCGTAAACACGTAAAACGGAATGGTAAAATGAATTTTATATATTTCATATTTTATTCTGCACAATTAAAACAACGAATTAATTTTGTTCTATAAAGATATTAATTTAAAAGATGTTTATCAATAAACAAATAATATTATTTTAAATAAATTGGGGGCCCTTTCAGAAAGGTTCACACAGTTAAATATTATTACGGATAAACGTGCTGTAGAAATAATATAGCAAGTGGGGACTGAAATAGATAAGTTGACAGATTTATACGCGGCGTGAGCGAGATGACCCCCGTGGTGTCCGCTCCGGGTGCTCCGTGCTTTCGTTCTCGATAGAAGGCACTGAAGGCAGTCGTTAAACCATATCGGAAGCCTTCGGGCGGCATAAAAAATTATGGTTGCCACCAATCCGCACTGGAGCAGCGTGGTGGAGTATGCTCCACGCCTCCTCAATGACCCGTGCTCAATAGTAGGACATTAATGAGTTGAAGTTTCCCATAACTGATTATATGAAAATCATTACCTTACCCCCAATTTTCATTTTTCATCGACATCGTTAGAGTTTTTCGAGATACCGATACAAATAGGTATAGAAAGGCTTTTTATTATGAGATAGAAATTGTAGGTACTAATTAGCAATTCCGCAAATAGTAGCTTGGAATTAGACAACATGTCGAGGTAATGTGGGCGAGCCGACAGTGCCAACACGGCGCGGCGCGCGCCTAAGCAAACAGTCGTTACGGACGCGGCGCGTGTTCGGACACGACACGGACGCGGGATCGCTCATCCGTATGTTTGTATTGAAACCATTCGTCAAACAAACGTTCAGAAACAACGCATTTAAGAATAATTTATAATACGTTAATTTACGCATAAATGTCTTTTTAAAATTTTCTTTCCGCTTTCTTGGCGGCAACGCATTCGTCATGTCTTTGGAGTCTGACGTCATGGGTAACGAAGACCACTTGCCATCATGTTCCCCGTATAATTATATAAAAATGTCGGCTCTTAATATAAAAAAATCAACATTACAAAAATCCTGTCACAAACGAATAGCATTCGCGTGTCACAGAGTTTCGTAGAATTTTTAATTTATAAGTGGACTTCACAAGTTTCATAACAGCCCTTATGTATGACAATTGTACAGTGTACAGTACAGACGTGGTCATTTATTAATAAATTATACTGAACACTGATCGATTTAGTATAATACAATGGTATACCCAAAACGTTTTCGTTAAGACAAGAAACTTCTTGGCTACTAGTAGTAGTTGTAAACGTTGAATTATGTTGGGATTTAATATTAGCTACAACAAATCCACACTGCATAAACAAAGTTTAGGATTCAACGTGGATTCTCGTGATGCAGTCGCGTTGTCGCGGCCATGACGAACTGCAGGCACGTGCACTGCAATCGAATTCAGTCGTTGTTTACACTGCACATACTTAAACATACTTAATACCAAACAAACGACACTCTTTGGTTCATTTTTCATAACTCTAATTTAAGGAAAAAAAACATTTTGTCTTATAATATTGTGTATGTCATTTATACCAAACCAAATATACTCCTGACCATTTAACGTCAGGTGGCTAGTCTGCTGCACGAACTACTTCACATACCTTTGACAACATTGCGATAAACTCTCGATCCGTTATTTTTCTTCACTGAAGCAAGTTAAAGTTAGGTTCTAATACGTGGACATTAAAAAAGTTATAATAATGTACACTATCGAATTCGAATCGGTACACTATCGGTTAATCGAACTACTGCCGGGCTTCCATGGGGCTTGATCAACATTAAAATCATTAGTCAGCTCCAAGTGTGCTATTAATATAAAGAACGAGTTGTCCCTCGAAGCGCTTTAAATTATAATAAACATAAGTGTAACGTCCTATATCAGCACACTGGTTTCCCTTGAGACCGAAACTTTATCAAACTGACCCTCGAACTTAACCAGTAAATACTGAAGCCGTTCAAACTATCAAAAACTTAAGCACTATTCCCACTTGTGGCGACCCCTGTTTATAACAAGAACAACTGACCGGCTGTTGTTAACCCCATCTCGTCTGTAAACACATTAATTAAATGAGTTTTCCATGTTTAATATGATGCTTAGTTAAGTAGGCAATGTGAGATGACCATTATTTGACGTCATAACACTGTAATTATTAAACAGGCGATAATTTTGTATGAGTAATTTACATTGATTTATTATGATACTTATAAATCCGAAACTTATTCGTTACGTTTTCAAAGATTTATTTGCTATTACTATTGTAAATATCTCAGGTTCTTAGCTCAGTATTAAGATGATATATGAGCCTATTTTTAAGTTAGACTTTCACCAATACCATACATCTGTGAGAACGGCGTCAAATTTTATTCACACTGCGTGATGCAACACGGACAGACTTACAAAAATTCCAAAAGTACTTCATAGTCTTTTGCCTTTGGCTTTTATAAGCTCTATTAAGACCCTTCATACATTTTTTCTTAAATAACTCATAAGTATGTACCTACAGACATAAACCAGATACAGATTTATCATAGTTAAAGATAAAAGATTTTATACGAGTACATACCATCATTAAAATGATCAGTGAATACAATGAAATAATTGAAAGAGAAAATAACGTGATCTATTTTTGCTGAGGTAAACCGAAACATATAATAACAGGCATAACAGCGCGTCACTGCAACTCTGTTTTAAGCTTCGGTGAATATAATCCTGTTAATCAGATTAATTAAAAGAAGATTATGAAAATTAAGGTGAGTTTTATGTTTGTTTTACCTTACCTATTGGTAGTGTAAAAAGAATACTACTAGTTATAGACAGACAGTACTACCCACGTAAATTGTAATAACTACCTAGGTACCATATTTTATACCTATTATATTGCGTATATAATAATAGACAAAATTTTGAATTATTAAAAATAAATAAGCAGCATTATTAATCATCTACTCGTAAAGCTATCCTAACAGTCCGAATAGTTCCCACAAAGCATATCTCAGCTTATTCAAACTTTGATCCTGTCAGGTATAGCAGAAGTTCTCCGTTTAGCGAAGTCCCAAGTTATACATAGTCTGTATCGGCTGAAGTAACAGATTCGGCACTGGCCGAGCTACTCGCAAATTCAATTAATCATAGTTGAGATTAGTTCCTCTTTGACGATTTGGCCAGACGTGACTGTCTTGTTTAATAGCGTTTCAATATCCAGTTTATACTGGTTTCTGTGATTGATTTATATTAAAGAATATTATAGATTAGTTCATTAATTAAAGTCTCTCGGAAATATCATATCATACCATCAATATCATACCTGTTTTATAACATGAATGAGGCTACCAAACCAATTTACGGCATATAATCTTTAACTTATCTATTGACTATCTATGTGTCTATTGAAAAAAAATTAAACGTTGAATATTCAACGTAGTAAACTATCACAATATTCATTACCAGTAAAGTTTATTAAGTTGTTATCACAATATTTCATAGATATGGTTAAGGAATTCTTGGCAATTACAAAGTTGCTTCAATTTCCCGCGGTCAGTTGCCAAACTGTAGAGTCTAACAAGTTAATGCGACCCGGATCCAACTGCCCGCCGGGAATCGAACCCGGACGTTAGTAAGTAGCAGATTTATTAAGAGGCTACTCCTAACGTCGGAGTCGGGTATCCCGGCGTTAAAATTAAACCCAGCTTTTCTCTGCCACTAAGCCGTCTGAGTTCGGTTTGGTTTGATACTGATTTTACTCCTCTGGACAGAGAGAAAAGAATAATTAATTGTTTGTTTATACAAAGGAATTCCGATTTTATACATAATATTTGATTCTTGAGAATGTCTGTAATTTTATACGTCTTATAATTTTTTATTATTGTACGCCACAGACGCCTTTGTAACTTTACCGGCTTCTAGAACTTTGAATAGGAAAGGAAGAATACTCCAGAGACAAAAATGAGTAAGGTGAACGGAATGCTTTAGGAAGAAATCGCACAAATGAGTAATTGTTTTATGTTTAATAATCAAACTGACACAGCCCAGAGTTTAAAGATTCCTTATTCCTTCACCTAGAACGTACCTATTCGATAAATATTGCCTTTATAATATTATTAACACTGTATAAACTATAATACAAGTAATATTTTCGTTTAAAGACGAATTTTGCGGTATTATGAGATTTTAATAAGTATTGATCATCCAGGTGATCATTAAAATATGTATGTATAAATATTGCGTTGTTAAACTAACAAAGTATTAACATCATGTCATGTTTAATTAATGAAAATGTGATATCTGTCAAATCCTGTCATTTGAAGTGATGACATTACCTCCGGTAATTGAATTGTTTCGCAGGAAATTAATATGCTGATAACGCGCAACCTATTTCTTGCATTGTCTTACACAGTCGTTGAGCGTCCATTTCCACAGCCATGTCGTATCGTAATGAATAGTTATTACGCTTGAAACGTCATAACTCAGACCTAAGTTCAATTCAAAGGTAGTTATCTCAAATTTATAATAAAAGATCATAAAAGAAAATAAGCGATGGCTTAGTTCGAAATGTTTGTAAATGCAATAACTTTTTGTCATGAAACTATATTCAAAGGTTTTCAGTGATGTAGATCAATATTAAGGTCCGTTGGTCCAGGTGTATTCAAGTACAGAGATGACTCAAAATGAACATCCATTTTAGATAATACAGCGTTTATATAACTTTGTTCGTAAGTATAATTCGAAGTGGCAGACCGGACCTGTTTTGACCATATTAATTAATTACTCAAACGTTGTCGAGCTGTTCCAAAGTGCTTGATTATATTGTTAGGCAAAGTGAAATCAATATTGAACGGGGTTTGTTTATCTACTTGCTTGTTATAACTTGTTGGGTTTTAGTTTTGATAGTCTTTAGTAGCTTAGATAAGTATTTATATAATTATAATCGTTGATGCGTCTATTATAGATAGGGTTATTTCTGAACGCATCGACCCATTGAAGTCATATTCAATTAATATGTTTGTTTTGTTGAGAAGATGTGCCATGATTGATAGCTATAGTACAAGTATTTAATAGATGACGCTGTAGTCAAGTTATTTACATTTATGAACCAAATTATTCATAATTAATAATTAAGAAAAATCATAATTCTTAAATATCTGCCCAAAATTATGATTGGCTGCCATTATCAAATTCGGATTTAAATCCTGCACCGCCACTAATAGGGACGAAAAAATCTTTATGATTTTATTACAAATATTATAGATCCCTACTATAACAGTTAAAAACTAAATGCATAACATACTAAGCGGCAGAACTAGCAGCCCTAATATACTATACTCACAGATACAGACAAATATGTAAGAGTAGCAAATAAAGCAACCGCGAGACGGTTCAAGGAGACCTGCGAACAGGAAGCCGTTTGCAGTTCCGCTCGCTCGCCTCGGTGGTACCGCGTCGCGTCCGCACTGGAAATTTCGTTAAAAGAAATACTTTCCGTTCTGTTCTTAAACTTTTCTTTAGTACTGTTTTCATTTGAAATAACTCTCTAGTCTTGTAAAGGATTGGGGTGATTGTTTAGTAAAACGAACAATGACAGGAACGCTGTAAAGTTTGTCTACAAAGCGTGAGCGATTAGCATGAGAATTAAGTAAGAGCGAAAGATAAATAAATATTCATAGTTCGGTATATTAACTATTATGTTCTCAATGTGTACGTTAAATTGTTAAGGCATAAATAATATGATAATAATAATACTAGCTTAACTAAACAATAATATATTTATCTTTCGCTCTTACTTATTATTTATGCCTTAACTATTTAAAGTTCATATAGGTACTTCGGTATATGAACTATACATATTATGTACTCAATATGAACGTAATTAAAATGCCAATATATACTTACTGCTCGAAATGGGAAATTCTCGTTTTTTCTATCATCGTCTATTTATCTTCTTTGCATAATATATTAAAGTTTAAGGTAATAATTATGTATTATGATTTCGAGATTTCAAGTAAAAAACCACCACAACAAACTTTGTAATGTGGACAAAACTTTTGACTTTATTTATTTTTATATATTTATTTACATACCAACAGCATTACACACAAATTTTGAAATAAGTGTTATCTTATAAGTAAACATGACATGTGTGCATGCCAATTATAGGCGTGAACAAAATTTTGCTAAAGACTATGTTATTACTATATTATTTATAAACTACTTAATATGTAAAACAAAAATTCAGACTTCCAACAAATTTACTGTATTATTCCTTTTCTGTGTACCAATTGTGATTCTCAAAATGTAGATATCAATAGATCACTGAACTTTTTAACTTTAATTACCCATTATTATTTAATTTATGACCTATAATTAATCATAACTATTTCTATTCAAAATATATAGTCAATCAATCATTATTAAATAGGTTTAATCACGATTCACTATGATACATAATGTACCTACATATATCTGACGAGACGAATATCAGTCAAACAACAAAACTAATCTGTAATTAATTAAAACTTATCTAAACTTTTTATTACAGCTTATAATAAACTACGTTTTATCACTTGAAATCACATTCCGCGCTGGATAGCCAATCGTCGACGGCGGCTCCTGAAATTTTAATCTAGTAGTGAATATTTCAATATTACATGTAAATCGAATCGTAAAATCGTTTCAATATCGTTCACTTTATACCACTGTGGAAGGGAATACACACTCCACGTATAATCAAATACGTTGAACGTCACTGACTGGTTCAAATAGAATTTTTTCGCTCTTAAAAATTGCGATCACGTTTCTAATATAGTGAAAACAATATTCTAGTGACCGGGTGATTTCTGCACAGATGCTTGCCCTTTTGATATTATTTCGGTAGGTAAGAATATTGTCTTGAACATTGAAATATGAAGTATCCCATCATTCCCATCATATTCTTCTCCTTTTCAAGTATGGCACTATCAATATTAATAATTAAAATATAACCAGCACATTAATTATAGCTTTTAGCAATTGCTAAAAGCTTTTAAATTCACTGTTCAGTAAAAGCTATTAACACTCAACACTAATAATTAATTAGTTATTATTAGTGTTGAGCTTTGTCTTATTCAAAAATTTCTCTTTATGTTATACAGATACTTCAAATGGGTTATTTACATTGTCCGTATAATATATTTTCATGAAAATATATGTATAGGCAGGTAAATTTCAAGCGTGCGATATGATGATTTTTGCACGCCAGTACGTTCAATATCATGATTTGATATCGCATAGACCCGCGTCGCGTATTTAATACCGTGAGGGGTGTTTGAAATACCTCCTATCGATTCTGCGATATAAAAAACACATTAATCTGTACTTATCTCGACGATATTATTTAATGACTCGTCATTTCGCGGTTATTTGTAGCAGTCACGCAGGAGTAGATGTTTGATCGTGCATTTTTAGATAAAGCTAACATTTTACATCCTTTATAACATGCTGTATGTAGAAATAAGTGAAACGTAATGGAATTTGTAGATAAAATACTACTGAACCGTTTATCTTGTACGATTGCGTTCTAAAACATTTGCCTCACTATTATAGGTCGTATTTGCATGAAATATAAAGGTGACCGCATACATAGTTTCCCGTTGTTTATGGCGGTCAGTGAACGTGGTCGTTTTGTTTATTCTCCCCTTTCGCATTCCTGACTTAGTTCCTTTATTGTCTTACTTTCCGCTTATGACGCTGGATAAAGCATATTTATTATACACGGACAAAAGGACGTTGCAAACTCCGCTATGAATTCGCTTTGGAAATAGTTTCGTATTACGACGTTTGAAGTTCCACAATGCAGAGAAACAAAAGGTAGGACATTCTGTTACATTAATGTACTTAACAATTGTGTGAAAAGTTAATTGAAATGAATTATATCTATTTTTCTCTTACTTTGTGGAAATTGTAGGTTTATAAGTAATTTGTCGTCATGTATAAATGAAGGAAACTTAGTTCAAGTTTACAACATATATCTAAATTTGACGCGCGATGTTCCTTAGTAATTTTCGTTTTATAAACATTTTATGTATGTATTTGTAGTCAGCAATATTCAAAAATTAGACGTTCCAATTGAATTCTGGAGCTCAAGTCTACTAATTTTTAAATGCTGTAATAGCGTCGTGACGGAATAGTTTTACATATATCATGTATTTTGTATAGCAAATATGTGATACAACGGCCACAATTGGGTACAAAATAAAGCTTTGCTATTATAATATTAATAAAGAAATCGTTACATTTCAAATATAAAAATTCCAAATCATTGAATTAAGAATGACCACTTCACTCTTCATTCGCGTCGCCGGCTATATTCAGTAATAATGGCTGCTGTCAATTGGCTGTCATATTGCCAACAATCGGCACTCCATCACTCTTCTTTTTCTAATGAGGGATAGCGTATTGAGGTCCGAAGTGGAATTATTAAAAAACCATTTAGATGTGGGGCAAAGACCGTGATGGATGGACTCTCGAATCCGATCCATTTCAATTTCAGAGCTCCGATGTCTCTTTATAAAGGGTGAGTGTCCCCGGAGTATGGTAATATGTGTAACTCGACCGTAACTGGCTTATTTGTGGTTCAATGTTTTGAATAAAGGTTAAAAAATATCGCATTTGCTTTGTTATTTGTGAATCTGTGATGCGCGAAGTTTTATTTGTAGATAATTATTGTTTAGTACTGAATAAATAAAAGTTGTTTTGCTTCAATAATTTGCTTTAGGTACCTACTCGTAGTTAGCCGACTTGGCACGCGAATGTTATTTATTTTTAATAGTTACGTGCCCTCATGTCGTCTGGGGAAAGTATCGGAAACAATTTGCTACAAATTCATATTTATTTTTTGTTTACACGTAATTTAAAAAATATTATAATATGAACCGAGTAAAACATCTCTAACCCTTAATATTACTCCCAGCTTAGGTACTACAATACCCACATGCATACTTATAGATTAAAACAGACGAGTAAACCGTCAAAATTAATAAATAGGCAAAAATTCTAAACGTCATTATTACGTGATTTAAAATAGTTTTTCGATCTAAAATTTATTCAGTTACAGTAACCGTTTTATTATATGTATAGTTACATAAATCATTTATAACATGATTGGCAAGCATAAAAACTCAGACACAGTTTCATATAACTTATACTTAGTAAGGCAGTAGGTAATAACAGGTACAACATTACTCACGCGTAACCAAGAGTGATGTGCGGATAAATCATATCTAGTCGCCGATTTATATCGTTTATATCGCAGTAAACGGGAAGGAATGGCCTCCATAAATAAATGGCATTATCAACTCTTTTATTATGTTTTACTACAAACGTACATCACTTGATGTACATTCATCTAAAAGTATGCTATTTGGGATATTGCTTGAACATAATTAATTTTTTTTAAACGTAACTGAAACGTTCGTGACTCGGGTCGTGTCATTAATAATTATGTAATACGTGTTATTAATATACACTAACAAATCGGATCCTTATATTTTTTACGAGGACTCACTACCAGATTTTTTAATTTTAACAATAAATAAAGGAGCAATGAACAATTTATAAATAAATTAAAACCAATTATTTTTATTTCACATTCTTTTGTTTTCTTCGTACCTACTTCATACAAAAAACCATAATAAAAATGTTTAAGATCAAAAGTAAACAAGTTCATTTTAATGCACCTAACCAGAAAATTAGCATGACAGTATGCTACACGATATGAAAATATTTAACGTAGAAGGGTTACACGAATGCAGAGCCGTAGACCGGCTACGGCGGAGCTACGAATGGTAAAACCCAGGCCGTTAAGTTGGCTTCACTGTATAAAATAACCATCTGCGGAAACCGACGCTTATCCCGCAGAAAAACTCTTTTTGTGAGGATAACTGGCTCTACATCCCCTCTTATGATATGTTTATGTACTTTGAGATTTTATGTGGACGTTTTAACGCCGAGCACGAATTTTATTGGGTTTATAGAATTTTATGACGCCATATTCTATGAAGTGGCCGCTGTTTTTCCTTTGTTTATAGATTTCGATGGGACGGGCACCCGATAAGCTGTCGACGGAAGACGATCTATTGAAAGTAATGCCACGCCTTATCAATAACTTAATTTATACAAAACTTACTTAGTAATTGTAAACTTTGGTCTACATTCAACATTTTTTACTATTGCAGTTGTACCTACCTGTTACCTACAACCTTATCATTGTTAGTTACTTTGATTTTTGTATACCATTTTTTTTTAATCATAAAATTACATTTTTATTGTTGCTTTTCGAAAACAAAATAAATATTGCGACGATATGTTTTAGCGAATCCTTGGGGTCGGATTTCCTTAATTTTCTCAGGCTACCAACAATATTACCTACATTGTTCTGTAATTTCATAAAAACGTTCCGAAAGGCCTGGTCTTTTACTGGATTAATTACAAAGGTTTCCCTAAAGCTTCTGAGCTACAACGATATCCCAGCAAAACTACGCTTGAATCGGGCTTTAACAGTTTGACGGCGCACTTAATGTATTTATACCGGGCAACGGACAGCGGCATCTGTGGCTAATGATATCGCTGGACCTGCCACCACACGGCCCCCGTCCCCCTCCCAACCCCCTATAACCCCCATGACTCGGTCATTAGTTAAACACGCACACCCGCCCGCATGTCGCAAGTTTATCTTTGGCTAAACTGTAGGTATGTGGACTCGATTAGCCCTTTGATCAAATAATCCAGCGATAAAATAGGGTTTGTCGAGGAAATTTAATTACACTAAAATGTCATTGTTTGGGGGCAACCGTGGAATGGTGCTGACGAACAGACTAAGTGTAGCTGAGAACGTAAATAAATATAAATTGAGTGTACGATTAGGCCGTTACAAATAAAATTGGTATCTTTTATCTGATTTCTTTTAATAGTTTAAAAAAGGATTTTGATTTATATACGTGTGTAATTTTTTTTTTGTTTTCATAAAGCTAAAAAATCTGTTGTATATTTCAGAATACGTATTCCCTATATATTTAACATATACCATGTAACTTAATCCTAAGGTTCTGTAGAGGCAGACATAAACGCAGTTAGTGCAGAAAGACAGTCTCGTTGGCCGCATCTGGCGGTAAGATTAACCGGTTACTAGTTTAATTGGCGGTCAGCTCTGCACTAACACGAACACTGACTAAATACATGTTATTTCTGCACTAAAGGAATAAATATCGTATGTTAACTTTGTAACAAGCCTGAAATCTATATCTTAATCAGAAGAATAAATATTTAAGTAGTGAAAGACTAATTGTAGGTATAATAAAAATCAAAGCCTGTAATGACGTATAGTTAAGAAAAGCCACAGAAATAAATTTAGGAAGTTTTAATAGAAATAAATAATGTGGCGATCCAGTTCAGAAAAATATTACGAAAGAGTAGTAGTAAGCTCAGTGTATGTGAGAGCTATTCAAATGTTACATCATTTCAAAATTTTCAAGGTAAAGCATATAGTTCAGCAAGCCAATTCATTCTGTTGACTGTAAAATATTACTTAAGGCAATAAATCACATTTGGAGCAGTGCATACGTATTTTCTTTCCTCCTGTGGCCATATTCCTACATTGATGGTTTTAACGTAGGTCTCGCTTGGGGAACTAGGTCAAATGCCGATAACATGGAATGGATAGCTGAGAAAAACTATTACTGTGGGTATTAATTAAGGCAGTTTTTTATTTCTTTTATTTGTCTGTGTTTTGTTTCGTCTAATTTCAAAAGAAGCTTATCCTATTTGGATTCACTTTTCATTGATGTATTAAAGAAAGCCGCTACATTAAAATTAACTGTTATTATTATTCCAATTGATTAAGAAACCAAAAAGTCATAATATCAATTTAAAGAATACGGTTTGACCATAAGATAACAGATAACTATGTACTTCCAAATACACTTCATTATTTTTGACGTGACAACGTCTTAAATTAGGTTAGCTGGGAGTCACTTATGAAAAATAGTAACGCTCGGTAACGTTACGATGAGTCACCGAACGAGAGAGAGGCCCGCCGAATGCCTTGCGTCTCTCTCCCACTCAACTATGATCGGTCTGTCGCGCGCGCAGCACTAGAGAATTAGGCGCATTGAATCGGCGCGTTAAGTTTAAGTTTACATGTACAATGTTTTAGTAAACAAAATATATTTCTATAGTTAAAATTTGTGCAATTCTTATTTTCATTCAATTCCTTGTTCCTATTGCGCAATTTAATTATATTCATATCAATAAATATTCTACCGAGAAAAAGACGTTGTCACGTAAAATCTTCGCCCGTAAAACCGACTTTACAGGCAACCATTTTTTTAACTTGTATTTAATGTGTATTTAAAATTAAAATAATTACTTAAACTTTCTTCTTGAAAATACACTGAATGTTATAACGTTTAGCCTTTCAGCGTTTGTTAATTTATACATATATTTTTTATTTATTCATTACAACGTTACCTATAATACAGGGCTTGTAACCAAACCAAACAGTAGTGGGAAGACCGACCGTACCATCTGTACAGCTGACGGTCACTCGATTAATACTAGCATTAATCTCGGCTGCCCCCGGGTCGTGAGGGTCCTAATTTATGCATACATTTGGCCAATTGATGATGATCTACCTTGTTTTAAAGTCAACCCACCGGTTACACCGGTAAACAAACATTCAATGTAATTAATTTAATTAATTATTATCGCTTAAAGTCGAGAGGTGTAATGTAACTCAACTAATTTTTACAAGCTTTTATTTAACTTGCAATGTTTGTATGTATATCTAATTATGTGCTGGTCAAATCTTGCAAGCTGAATTAGAACTATTTCCTAATACTCTACGGACTTGAAATTTTGCATATTGCTTTGCTTCCAATGACAATGCAATTTTATAACATGGACTGGATACTGCGCTCAGGATTAGCTCCGAACAAGGCAACTCCTCAACGGTCTTCAGCACTTAATAAAAATAATTCACTTACCACTTTAGAACCGTGTTTTCAGTTTTTCAAAATATTATTTTATATATCGTAGTTTTAATGAGCTGGAAAAAGCTATTTTTCACGTATTGAAATTATTGACTTTCAGTTAAACCAACCTGGCTAGCTACCACCTATTGCTTGAGCCACCCAACAAACAACTTATCGTGTTCCTATTGGGGGCTTGAGAACCTTTTATTGTTCTCCTTTCTATCTTAGCCGACAGCGCATCGATGATTACCTTTGGTTATACTTACTATAATAATTATTACATCCATAACAATAAGCCTTGTTGCTCTGTTCTATGCAACAGGCTTAGGCCAGATTTCATCGAATCAAAGTTTTTAAGCAGGCTGTAATTATAAAGATCGCAAAATAAATCGTACCTAATTAAAGTCATCAAAATTATAATCATTAATGCACATTACATTAAAAATGTTGAGCCCTACATAATTGATATAAAAATGATGAACGCATTGACTATTTCTAATGAACGTCCGTTTCGAAAGCAAGGCATGCGTGAGCACTGTGGCGGTGGTGGTGACGGCCCACAGAATATTAATTCACTGCTACCACCGCGTCCAGACTTCACTCGCAGGCAAATGCGACCCAAGCCGGCCAAATTACACGCCTGTGATTGACATTCTTTCCCCTGAAACAGCCAGTCGTGAGCTCACTTAGCCATAAATTTAGTAGAGTTTGTAATAATTAATAATATTTATTTTTAATGGTTTATTTGTGATGAATTAGGATATGTGTAAAAACAATAATTACGTAAGATATCGGAGCTGAGACAAATATAAAAAGTCAAGTACATTATAATTATAATAATATAGTTTCCACAAACTATTATTTTAGATGCGGCGATCGTAATCGTCCCTTGTAAAAATTATGTATTATTAATAAAACCTCTCGCAAATTTCTATTTCCAAATATCAAATGATCGTTATAATATAAATATTACACAAACAAATAAAAACTTAACCGCTGAAATGAAATCCCTTAGTCAAAACCTCGCAATTACATAAATAATTAAGGTGTATTAATTCCCATCGAAAAACCATTATCATCATAAAGTAATTAAACTCATACGATATTAGTTTTGCCCCCAAAATTATAAATTCGAAGTTGACACAGGGGGTCCCGACAGAACTAACGCGGAATAAATTTTCAACTTAATTTAACTAGACAAACACAAAGGGCCATACGAAAGGGTCCGACTTAATTTTAGTATTGAGGTGGAAACTACAGATAAGGTGCCGTGTATTGCCAACAGAAAAACCGTTTATCTCCCATCAGTCTCTGTGGTTAGTTGTCGTCAGACAGCAGTTATAGGGTTTTGGAGGGTGGTTACAGTCCAGTTGTCTGGAGAGACTAAAAAGGAAAAAACTAAATTCTAGGCAACTGAAACTTACGGGTACTGGTAAATCAAATTCCTTACGAAAGTTCTAGTCAAATTCCTATTACCTGCCACACCACATCCTTTTCACAACTATCTTATCAATTGCTCCAATTGCTTCCCGAAACCTAGAATCTTAAAAGAATTTAATGCGTATTTTGTAAGCCTATATTTATTCTGCGGCTAGTAATTCCCAATTCTATGTACGCCGTGGTTGACTTTATCGCAACAATTGAGATAAACGCTCCTTCGTGAATACCAATTTCTCGCAAGAAATACCGTGTCCAATTCTTACTCGCATACAGAGTAGGAATGTTTATAAATATTAATTTATAAACTTGTGATCATTTATAAAATCTCAGAATATTGGCGCAACGGTTTCCATGCTGGACTGCCGTTCAAAGCCACTCGAACTTAGGAAGGTTCGATTTCCAGCGAGGCAAAGATTTGTACGATGAGTTTAAATAATCTGTTCTCGGCCTGGGTGTACTTTGGTATTTGTGTGTTGTGCATCACACCCATGATGACACAGGAAATTATAGTGTGAGACTATGAATGTGTAGCATTATTTATTAAAAAACTTTCAAACTGTTTTATGTTTATTGCTGGGTGCCGTTACCTCAACTGTTCTTCAGCAGGGTGCCTCACGAGCAGGGGGGTCCATCGGGACTTAAAGATGGAGCTCCTGACACCCCATAGTGTTGAAGAAACAGCATGTCCGATTGTTATAGCTTAATGTGTTCGCGACGGTTGCACTGCGCGATTTCGCGCTCGAGTGTGCACCCACAGATGTTGCACTCCGTTCTGCTCCGTCCTCGGAGCTCGCCGACGACCCTTTCACGGCTAGTTCCTCGTATTTAAAAACTAAAGCAATGTTTGTAAGCTGCATTCAGGTTATTTGCTTAATTTTATGACATAGAAAATGAGTAAAACCTACATTTCGACTATGTAAAATTATAACATTGATTCGTAATTAAAATTGTAAAGGATCGAGGTCTGTAGTGAAAGTACCTAATGGAAGATATTTAAAAAAAAATCTGACTTGCACAGGTAGGGTCGACCACCGCGTAATATTAACTCAAATTTTATTGGTTAATAACAAGATAGAATGTAGAAAACCCCAATTTTTTAAGGTAACTTGTATGGGAGCCCCCTTTGGAATCCTAACTTTTTTTTATATTTATGTTAGTACCCATAACACTGCTGCTACTACTACAACTATTTAAAACAAGGAAAGTTAAGGAAGCTGAGACAGTTTCTGGTTAAGTAGATAATATTTTATTAAAAATAAAATTACATTAAAATGAAATATCCATTACATAAATCTTCAGGTGTAACTGGTAATGTTAACAGTTACTGGTAATGACTTAATTGGTCCAAACCACAACCGGTAATGACCAATTTCCAACGTTCACGAGCAAACGTTTGACTTTGATCGCTTCACCGCTACTTTAAATATACCTATACCAAATAAAGGGTTATTGCTATTCAACATTAATAAATTAAATAGTTCACGTTACAGTTATAACTTTGGTATACTGTAATCAATGATAGTAAGATACATTTGCCCTTTATGTGGGAATAAAGTCGTACTGCTGAGCGGTACCTACCACACTTCATTGATAGGTATATGGCATGATGCCATTAATGGCTGGCTAGTCATCACGGGTATCTCCTCAAACTTGAAAAGGCCTATTATACTCCACCACGCAGCGCCAGTGCGGACTAGGTGGAAGGGTCGCGATATCTTCGCTGAGATGAAATGAAAAGTTATCTGCTAACTTGAAATCCATACATCATAATGGAAATTAAAGTTCCGCGTGTCGGTACCTCGCATATATGTATTTTGAAAAAAAATTGGTTGAGCGATTTAAGATAAATAGAAATAAAAATTGCAATCATTTTTAGAATTTTCGCCTGTCTGTATGCCTGTGCTTGAAAAATAGAAAATCTTTAATGCAGTAGTAGTATAGTTAATTATAGTTGTTTTCTACTGAATTTAATTCAAGGAATTGAAAATATATTCATGGTTCGTAGTAGGTATATAGTAACGTTTAGTCTTTATTTCATTATAATCGGTGTATTCTATCCAAAGTTATATCAAATTAAGCAACCAAATTCTTGTAATAAATATAATTTTAAACTGATATTATCGCGGACACTAAACATTATAATGTATACGGGTACTCACGATTTCGAATTGTTTTACCGATATTTCGACCCAGTTGCATGGATCATGATCACGGCGAGACTGCGGTGGCGGGGAGAAACTTTTGACAGGTGACACTTGTCATACACTAGTGACAGATAAGCCTGTCAACTTTCCGTCTTGATCTCTTTGTTTTTAAATTACGACACACGACACTAACGACATCTTTACGCACTGATCGCTGTACTGTATTTGTTTGACACAAACTAATCACAGGGTTCCACGATTGCGCTAATTTATACCCATCTTCTCTGTTAAAATTCTGAGGATGTTTTTTGATCTCAATGGCTTCCCTTACAAGTACAACCCCTACAAGTGTCACCTGTCAAAAGTTTCTCCCCGCCACCGCAGTCTCGCCGTGACCATGATCCATGCAACTGGGTCGAAATATCGGTAAAACAATTCGAAATCGTGAGTACCCGTATACATTATAATGTCTTGTAATAAATAATTATTACAAGAACACCAAATTCTTGTAATAAATAAAATTCCCCAACAATTCCGCCGTACTTCACTATATACAATCTACAGATACTTATTATTATTTTCACTGCTCCTAGTTAGTTCAATTTACAACTATATCCACCTCAGAGTTCAGAAGTTACCGAGCTACTTACTATTCCCCACACATTTTCATTCGGCAATAACACGCCGTGGAAGTAATTAATAAGGCTAATATGATTAGTAGTTGTTTGCCCCGAGTTAGTGTTTGTCTTAGCGTGTTTCATGGAGGCGGAACTGCGGTGTTTGCAAGTTCATTGGGGGACAAATTTTCCTAGACTCGCGGAACTTAGCTGTTTATTAGGTATAACTTAGTCTTACTTTAATCGAAGTTGATGGTATCTTTTTACAATAGTAACATCACAATATTATAACAAAACAACGATATTTCAATCCACTTATCGTGTTGTAATTGTAGTCACGAGTGTCACGATGAAACTGAAATGGCACAAAAAGTAAGTTTAAATAATTGCTGAGGGGTTTCTTTTACCGTTTCTTTTTTTGGTAATAAGGCAGCTTTCTAAAACGACGGTAAATTTGAAAATTACGTACATAAGTATATCCAAAGCATATCCATGGATAAATATTTTGAAATAGAATTTCAAACGAATCGTTACTAAAGACTAACAAATAATGAGTATACTTTTTGCTTGGAATTCCAATCTTAATAACTTGAATTGGTACGAAAATATATTATTATAAAATTGATGGACAAATCGACACACACACACACGTCACATCGCCGGTTGCGAGTATCAAAGTTTTTTTTATTATTTGTAGTTTTTATTATGAATAGGTACTAATGAAAATATTGAGGAAAATTTTCCACAAATAAAATGATGCTGCGTCGTTCAGTCTGTAAACAGAATAGTAGCGTGCGCCCATTTCAATCTTCAGATCTCAGTTTACCAAATGACAAAGCTAAAACACAACATTAATTACAGACGCTCAAGCAAGATTACTCGCAGCCAACTATATTTCACGAGTGGCAAGACTAGTTCGGGAATTAAGCTACAATTAAATGGTCGTAAATTTCAAGTTTGGGTCGGGTCACTTCGGGGAGGTTGGTGGCAATTTATCAATTATTTACGGCACTCGAGTCCCGTAGTCTGCCGTCACCTGCCACCGGTCCGACTCTCCGATTTGTTCGCCGAACTATCTGCTGAAAATTAATGCAAGTTTGACATGTGCATATGTTCATATTTCCTCTTGTCTTAGAATGTCTGTTACAGAACTGCCGTTATGAAAACTTAGACTAAACGTGGCCGTCATTTCATTTTCCATTTTCAATTATAGTAATTTAAAGAATCTAACTACCGCCCAATTAAAAGGCAATACAGACGCACTCGTTACTGCGTTGACATTTATGACCACTTACTATTGAGGTAGATATCTGTTGATGTTGGTCTGCATATCTGTTGACATTAAAAAAATATAGGAACATAAACAGCAGACGTTCCATCACATGCCTCAACCGTGAATCGAACATGGAATCCTTAAATCGACAGACTATAACTAATTTACTAAGACACTGAATCGTCACCTTACATTTTACAAAGCCTAACTGTATTCAAACTTTCAAATCATATTAATTTTGCTCCGATAAAGGTTTATTATGGGCTTCTGAATCTTTTATATATCGAGAGATTAGATGTTTTATTCTATTACACGTGGATACGACACAGAAACGTTGTCCAAAATTTGGATCTTTATAACGTTATACGTCCCAGTACAGCGATCAGTCACTTAGCCCACGCGCTGAGGCCGTGACTTGCGGTCGACACATCGATCTGTGTCGTCGACAGTTAGCCCGCAGTCTTGACTGTGGTTCGGAATACCCAGCTGGGATCCGAGAGCAAAGTTTCATTGAGGACGGCTTGCATGCCGTAGAAACAACATATCCATTTTCTATACTAATGATAAAACTGTCAGTTAAAGATGTACCTATATGTGTGAAGATGTGGATCTTTTTAAAGTAAGCTTTGTTATGGATAGAATTGCAAAACATTTTTTTTAATTTTATTATTATATTGCCTGTCTGTCTGTACGGACATCACGTAGAAATCCTTGAATAGATTTAGATGATAAGTACTTCCACATTTATAACTTACATCCTCAGGAAACGGTTTTGAATGAATGTCTTTTTAATTTAAAGAACAACTTAAGAAACGGAGGTTACATAAATAGATTTTGAAATAAATTAAAGCAAAGCACGCACAATTGCACATGGTTACCGAAACGAAGATGGGTGGGTTGCCGGTTATTGAAAACATCTTCTAGTAGTTTAAAACAGATTTCAGCACTTCATAAGGTCCTTGAACGGTGAACTAAATTCTGCACAAATTCTGCACAAAGTTTCGATAGTAATAACAGCCGCAAATATTCAATTCTACATATTCAAATTTAGTAGAAGTACCATACATTGTACATGTAAACATAAAGTAGTATTTAATCAAAAGCTGCTTCCTCTCCCTGTTTAATAATTTAATTAAAACACAGTTGAAATGAAAACAGATATTTAATGATTATTACCTTCAGCGAACATTCGTTTGTTTCGGTACGTGGAATCGGATATAATTGAGTAAAACAATTTTAATTACTTCTTTGTATTTGCAATATTTTGAATTTTGCTGCGCTTTCGGCCACACAGCTATATCGAACAATTATTGAATAGATATTAAAACTATTCCGTTATCCGTTTAATAGAACAACATACACTACCCGATTCAACTATTTCTTATTTTATTATTTACGAGTTCAACGGACCCCATACGGGCTACGGAACCAGCTTTACTCGCGGTGGATGCCCTGCTATTTTGGCAGCCAGATCCCAGAATTCTCAATAATAACACTTCTGACATGTGTACACATTTGACGACCTGCAAAACGCAATGTTCACCATCCCTAGTGCCGTTCGAACGGCCCTGGTTCGATTCCCAGCGAAGCGGAATGATGATGCAAAGTGGATTAAATAATGGGTTTAAAATTCTGTTCGCAGTCTAATGTCTGTGGTCTTGTCTTTGTATGTAGTTGAAAGCACCCACGATTCCTTGACATATAAATTAATATATTAATATAATATAATTGATATATTAATTAATATATTGATAGTCTTGTTCTAAGTCGGTCACAGCTGTCATGGGCGGCAGCGGAAGGTGGTGCTGCATGCTCGTTTGCTGCCTTAAACCAGTTTAAAGCTATGTATATTTAAGTAGACGCATAAACACAGTTTTGATGTTTCCTCGGGCGATATGAA
Source organism: Ochlodes sylvanus (assembly GCA_905404295.2). Taxonomy (NCBI): domain Eukaryota; kingdom Metazoa; phylum Arthropoda; class Insecta; order Lepidoptera; family Hesperiidae; genus Ochlodes; species Ochlodes sylvanus. The sequence goes on along the minus strand of FR990130.1, from coordinate 8,805,510 downwards.
CCCAGGATTTAAGTTTAAAAGGGAGTTCGAGAATAAATGAAGCGTTGATCTGCTCGCGACAGACACCTCCCTGTATAAATAGCTGGCAATACTCAGCGGCGCTGGAGCCGTCTTAAGCCTTTTGTTCGCTAATTCCTCAGATGAACACTCGACGCCGTGTACACTGTTGTTGTTCGTTTGCTGATTTATTTACTACTGCTGTGCCCGCAACTTCGTCCGCGTAGATTTTTTATTGTTACATAAGTTGTCTATTAAAATGTAATTTAAAAAAAGGTTAATTATGTCTATAATATCAATAAAATCATGGGAAATAACTAAAATATCCTAGCGTAAGTAGTTGATATCCCCTACACAATAATGTACTTTCCTACGTCTAAGCAGTGACTATTACTAAACTGCTCCTTAGTAAATAACTGTGACCCTATGTACTCGTATGTATACATATGTCATTAACCAATATATGTTAAAAATCATAAATTCAAATCATTTATTCATGTACTTACCTAGGTACCTAACACTGATACACTTAGGCAAGTCATTTTTTTTCTATCCTATCCAATAAATGTTTATTATGATATTAAGTACAGCTTTTCTTGAATATCAGTGTTCATTTGACAACTGGTCACCGGCATACTCTTCTATTATGTGTATTTTTTTTAATTATCACAAAATGTATATAATCATGAAACGTAGGTATTAATAAAAAGTTACATTACTTTGATAACGTTTTACATCATTCTAATTTTTTAGTTAAACAAAAATTAAATTAATTAATTAACAAAATCTGTTAACATTTTATGCATAATTAATAAACCAGAAAACTAAATTTCATTATAAAGTGACGCAAGCTGTACGCGCACAAATCTGCGTATTGTCTTGACGTCATCAGTCACGATGAGTGAAAATTGTAACAATACCGGATTAACAGTTGACGCCTTTATAAATATTCATTTTGAGAGTATTAACTTGGAGGGCCGTTTCAACAGAGTTTTGTTTGTGCGACAGATGTGTTGTTTAGAATTTCAGGCAGACTTCTCAATATTATGTAACTTAACACAAATTGTTTCTGCTAAAGACAATTTTGAAATATAATTATTCGTGTTGTCTGTTTTATTTAGTTAGGGGAGGGCTATGTCCAGCAGTGGACGCAAAAACGCTTGTGACTGTATGGACGTATGGTCATTTACGTTAGTAAAGTAATTATGGGTAACGAAATGTGACTTTATACTCTACAATCATATGGTTGTGTAGTGCTACAAACTGAAGCTAATATAGAGATGAATGATAAGTAACAGGTAAAGGGAGCGTTGCACCAGGGCTATAGAGAGGTAGTGGCGCGCACTATCGCGGTATCTTCACGCTTGATCGAGTGGAACCTTCTGCTCCATCACGCCGGTCGCCGCCTCACGCACTTCATTGGATATTTAGTTTGTCACTATAAACAGAAAAGTATATTGGAAAATTCTACAGTTTACACATTTTACGATGTATTAATACGTCAAAAAGTCGTGAAAACAATAATGCTTCAAGCTTCAAGTTCGAATTTTTGTCTGTACATTTTCATTTATTTGATTTAAAATACGATGATAGATAAATAAAATAGTTTCGTAAAACCGTGCGCACACACAAGGCGTGAGAGAAATTGTGGAATAATAATTATATTGATTTGTGTCAATCAAATAAACAGTGTAACAGGCCGGAATCAATAGCGGCCTATTCATGACCACGCTCAGAGATATCGCCGATTTCGATTACATCACGTAAATCGCTCAGGTTGTTTACAAATAATTAATTGTCGAATGCAACTGTGGCTGTTGATATTGGCGTAATAAATGCTATCCCATATTGTATCCATTAAACAAATACACAACTGCGCTCTCGACGAAGGTAATTAACAACTGAAAATGCATCTTATTGCGTTAACGCAACGTGCAGTTTTGAATTTATTATCGTGGTGTTAAAATGTTGCTAAGGTAAATCACGCAGTACCAGACGGTCGTAAATAAGTTTAAAAGTGAATTAATTTTAACCTTGGAAAATAGAGAATGCATTGGCTTGGATTATTGAACGCATAATAGAAAAAATGAAACAACGTATTAAATAAAAATTTCATATAAAAAATATATGAAACGTAAAGAATATAGAGTCTGTTTTGCATTGTCAAAAAGTATGGCGTATAAGTTATGTTGGTGTATGCAAGGGGTGAAAGGGCGGTGGATTCATTGCAACGCGTGCCCGTGAATAATTCGCCTTTAACGAGCGATTAACGTCCAACGTCACTCGATCGACAACGTAGCCGATCAACAACAGATTGATCGTTGTACAACCAATACAGGATCATCTCACTTCTGTTCTAATGACTAATGTTACGTCAAATTTTGACGTCACATTTACGTAATATAATGTATGTATCGATGTTTGATTGTTGTGCAATTAATAACTTACCAATGAAATGTTTAATCGGAACATTTTGCGTCACTTTAACAATATATTACGTAAAGAATGTCAGGAAAATAAGAACCTAGAAAATCGTAACATAAGTCATAACCCCACATATTATATAATCTACATTTATGGATAAATAAATACTAATACACACTCATACCCCCGCACTAGGATTCCCAGCGTCGCGGGTGGCATGGACAACACATATATCACATCACTAACACATACGACCCGAGTACACACATTTATCTATTACATAAATATCTGCCCCCGCCAAGTGTAAACCCGGGACCCCTCGTTCCCTGGTCAAGACCACTTCCAACGAGGCTACTAGATCGTCAATTGAATATGCAAGGACACTTCCATATTCATAAAAATAATGATTCATATTTATGACACTCCTTTCATTCCTAATTGGAATTATAATACCTAATAAACTAGATACTTTAATTTGGTGTTTGAAAAGACTATAACGCACCCTTAGTAATACAACGGCATAATACAAAAAAGTAGTAGTAGTTTTTGGGATTTCAGAGTGAGCAGAGAATTCCCCATTTTCTCAAAAGAATGAGATATCTGCGAATTCGTTTTTCCAGCAGGCAAAGAGGCACCACTGTGAGAGAAAACGAGCTCACCAGTTTAACAAACGGGTAGTGACGGTACGTCTATTCGATACATATCCCATTATGCGGATATCATCATCCGTGCAGTGTAAACCCTGATATTCCAGTAACCAGATCCCTATTAGCTTAGGATTAAAGTAGATGCCGAACGGTAAATCAATGAAGCCTGTCTAGTCAGGTTAATCAAATGTATCCGCTGGGCTTAGGACTACGGCATGTACAGTCGCTAACAAATGTGTTGTTATTCCATTTTATTATAATGATAGTTTTGTTGTTTATATGCATGTTTTAGTACTGTTTGACAACATGCACTCAAATATAAAACACCGTTATTTTTATATTAATTTTTATTTTAAATTAATATTACTAAATTTGTTGAATTAAGTACTAGAACGAAAATTATTAATTAGCGTTAACTTTAAATATAAATAATTAATTATAAACGCGATATTATTCATATAAATTTTAATACTATTTTTTGCATACGCATACACTCCTTAGGCAAAAAATGTAAATATTCGAATATTCTATTAGTATATATTTTAAGAAGTGTAAAAAAACTACTATTATTTTATGAAAATCCATATCATTTTATACATGTTTAAAATGTAACAAACATGAATAAATTTATACACACGGACCTAAATTTATGCACACATTACCAACAAAACACTAAACATTAGTGTATTCGCGTGTCCCTGCACAGCCAGAACGCCATATGAGCGCATTCCTGAAATAGCTGCGCCGACGGAATTGCACACTGGCTCAATGCGCCTTCTGTGCTCACACATAACTCAAATCAATCTAATCAAAATATATTTGTACAGAGTGATACATAACATTTACTATCTAGACTTCATCACTACTCCACTTACCATCAAGTGGGATTGTTATCAAGCATTAACTTATCAATAAGTATAAAAAATTTGAAGTAAATTTATTAAAGTTAAGTTTGAAGTTAAGAACTGTACAGTTGTGACACTAGCTTTAAATATAATTTGTTAATTAGTAACATACCCGTGGATGCTAAGTATTGCAGTGCCAATACCAAGACTTGTGTAGGTACATTATAAAATAATTATCTGTAGAGATTCTAGTGATTTTACTCTATTTTATTTATAAGTTACTGCTTGAAAATGACTAATAAATCAAAATATAGGTTAAAAATGATTTTTTTTAAATAGGTCCCTGGCCAAATTTATATAATTAGGTATATCTAAACTATACATTATCTCAATATTTTTCAACATATCGAATATTAGCATAATGTTACTAAACCTAAAAGTATCATATTATTATTGCCATGAACCAATCACGTAGTTTTTCGTATTTCCTATCTTTACGTATCATTTTATTATCGCCCTAAATGGTTTGTCTTCCAACCGTCAAAAATACCTTTATCACTCTCGCCCAATTGCCTCATAAAATCTCATCTTGTCGACAGTGAGAAATGATAGACATCATTTCATCATCATTTTATGAGCACAATTTCTTTTCCATAAAAATAAAATTCGACTCGTCTTTACAAAAACATCACTTCAATTGTCATTCATGAGGGCGGAACGCGTATTTGTCACCCGGCATGCCGGCTGCGAATCGCGTTCCAAATATAAAAACGCAATTTTAAACAAAACCCACTACATTCGAACCCTCACAATAAAAAATAAATGCCTCGGAAGTATGAATTCCAGGATTTCATGCGAATTTTGAACTAGGCTGAGCCAAAAAGCTGTGTTGACACGAGGTAGGGAAGTTTAAGCCGTGATTTATTTCAAGATAAATTTTCAAAAAGAGGATTAGCTAAAAACATCACTTATAATTCTCGCATATCTGTAAAAATAATAGGATATCGATTATGTAGACTGTCATAACTAGTAGTTACTTACAACTTTGTTGAGTAAAGTTTTACAATTCGAGTTTACAGCTGGTGAGAGTAGAGGCTTAAATATTATTTAGGTTATAAAGTTCCAGTGTTTTACCTGTCTGTAATGATACATACATATGTCATCGGTAAAACCAAGGATTTTTAATAAGAAAATTGGTTGTATCACATATGTTAGGTATTTCATATTTTTATTTAATATTCAGTCAATGAATATTATAGTGTTAATGAATATTATTTATGATATCATGGTACAAGGTCATTACAAAAGTGTAATGTATAAAATCGATTCCAAACACAATCTACAGTCGTCAATAAACTACAGAAGTGGAGGCCTTTGCCTCAAGGGGAAGCTTACTTGCTTGAATTTAGTATTCACTGCGTCGTCAAGAAGACATCAGCAGGCAAAGTAGCAAAATATTATAATAGCATAATGGTGTCAGGTGGCGTTCTAGTGAACCACCCTTCGTGTTACATCGATCCTCGGCGTAACTTATCGATAATGTGTTTCAAACATTGGGGGGGCATCTCTATTCGCGCAAACAAAACAAAAAGGAATTTATTCTGCATTTAAAATATACTCAAATATTGCTTTCTAATTCGTTCTGATAGTGTACGAGTACACTATGATATGAATTATATGATACATGATATCGTGTATACATAATTATATACATGATATAAAAGTCGCCATTTCTATATAAAAAAAATAGTTAAATATAGCTTTATGCAGATGCAAATATTGTTTTCATAAAATATTAAATGCAGTTAGATTACAGATGAAGGGACTAAAGGTAACCAACGGACCAACAAGATCTATTTATTAGATCTAATATGATCGATTGATTTTGAATTTGAATGAGTTGAAGCCGCTATTTATTTTTCGCTGCTATTACCTGATATCTATAACAAAACAAACTATCGATAATAAAAAGCAGCAACCCTAGTACTACGACGTACGGTCCCGACGCACGGCGCGCCAGAGTCTAAGCGGGGCTTAGGCTCGTGATATGAAAGCGAAGTGACGTCACTCCACCAAACAGATCCCGGCAAGTTTACACCGAACCTCATCCAGTTTTATTGTTACGCGGATTGTCATGTGCTTAGTTTTATTGCACTCTCGGTGTTTAGACGCCGTTTCACGAATGCCAAACACAGAATATTCATGTTTGAAACACCAAACAACTACAACTTTATTGTCGTTCTCGAACTATACTTCGGCAATTTAATCATAAAACGAGCAGTAGTATTTGAGAATTAAACACGACATGCCCCTAAAGGCCCTAAAGAAATGTTCACAAACACGGCGTATGTAAATGGCAATTAAGGATGAAAAATTATTAGTACGTTATAATTAAAAAGCAACGACATGTTCTTGTGTTGTCTGCTCCGACTTTGATTAATATTGTCCGTGACAGTCCTTTGTCAGGAACGAAATAATTTTACCTAAATTACTTAGAACCCTCCACAATGAAATGAGGCCGAAAATGAAAAATGTCGGCATAGGTATGCACTCATAAAACTCCATACGAATTTGGTGGATTATAAGGTTTGTGCATAAATATAACACTTGCTACACTTGCATTTTCCTTTCACAATAACGCTAACGCAAGTATACAATAGAAGTGTATAAAGTCTACTAATTTGTACATGTCTGGCCAGCGTACCTAGTAGCCTACCCTAGACCCCGTAGCCGTAGACCGTAGCCGTAGCCTCGTTGGTAGTGACCCCGAGTGCGATTCCCGGCCGAGGCAGATATTTATGTGACAGATAAATATTTGTTTCCGGGTAATGGGTATTAGTGATGTGTTATTTGTGTTGTGTTTGGTATGAGTGTGTTAGCGTTATTGTTATTATTATTATTAAAAATATTTCCGCTTACGCTCTACGCCTCCTCAAGTATGAGGAGAGACCCATGTACAGTAGTGGGCCATCAATGAAGCCACCCCTGCATGTTGCTAAATTATAATTATACATCGCAAGTGATGCGATTCCTAGTTAATTTTTTTTATGAGAAATCTAATGACATACCAATTCGTAATTCTAGTATTTCACCGCTAATAACGTTTTAACATTTATCTACGGCTAGCAGGTGCCTACCGCAGCACGATGAAGTCTAATTCCCTGCAATGGATATATGTAATCCCGCCAGTCAAGTTTAAATCGCAGCCAACGAAAATGTCAACTTGTAATCTACGTAATTAAGTGAGCGTCAGGGTGGGTTTACTGAAGTGCCCCTGCCCTCACTACAGGCCTGTTACGAGGCTATTGTGATAAATAATACAATATATAATTATGATACACATTCAACATAAAGGAATCATTTGTGAACACAGCGAAAAACGTTGAGTAATTAGGTAAGAACTTAAGTACGGTTAAAATATCAAAAATTGACACTCTTTTGCTTACACCAGTTTTTTACATTTGGTAGCAAATTATTATTTAAAAGGATTGATGATGGATTTATTTTATTCATCGCATCGGAATAGGTACATACTATCACAAAATTACTATCCGGTGTTCGTGATTCCTAAAGGAATAAATAAAAAGAGAGTACAAATTTATTTACACTTTATATTCTTAGCCTTAAAGATTTACCTGTGTAGATGAACAAGTAAATTAAATAACTTCAAACTAAGTGAATATGACTACTAAAATGTTGCGATAAGCCTTTATGTCAATAAAATGTGTAATGACGATATAATTTGATAGTAAAGGTTTATTTTAATAAAGTTTAAAGGAAAAGTTTATTTTATTCTTTTTTGCGCATTTAAATAAAAGCTTGTTTTAAAAAAAGTTTTTTTAATTATAATTTTTTGCATAATAATTTTAATTTATTAGGTCTTACAAAACGGTCTTTTAACTATTAGCATGAAAGTTTGATAATCTTACCAATTACTTCGAATATAAAAAAATACGAAGTGTATCACGAAGGATTGGATTAGTTACTTAGTTAAGTCAAAGAAGATACACACTAGCGTGTTCAGTGAAGATCTTATCATTTAATGGATCAGCATTAAATATATGGCCTAATAAGATACAGTAAGATACAAGTGCACATCTTCAAAACCAAGTTGCGAATACGCCAAAGATTTACAAACAAAGACTTCGCTCGCTAACTCCTAAATGAATTATGTCTCGTATAGGTGAGCGCTATTGACGGAGCAAACTTCGCTAAATAGTTTCGTTCCCGCAGCTATTATTGTTCGGAACTGTCGCCAACCTCGTGGCGCTGTCTCCTGAGTTCCTGACACAATGGAGACACGTAGGTACCATTTAACTGAGAACTTCAATACATAATACTATCACTCTATTCACTACAATCTACTCACATTCACAGAGTAACGGAAGCTAAATGTATATCTATCTCTGTCTATCAATAATAGAATGTGCCTGTCTGTGATTTCAAAATAACTGTGTTTTCTCAAGTGCTTACAGCTATTTACACGATACTGAAACACAAGCTTTTTTTTTAATCTTGTCTCTCTGTGTGCCTGTGTTTCTTGTTAGCTTGTCCAGGCAAATTTCTAAAACGGGTGACCCGTTTTTAATAGGACGTTCGCTGGAATATACAGGAGGTTTAGGGCAACATAATTATAAGCTATTTTTATCCTGGAATTGGAATATAGTAGTAATGTAATATTATTAGTATGTGAAGAGAAAACTTTGTACCCCTTTTAAAGCAATGTGCGCTTCAAGGGGTGTGAGATTTAATATAGAGGTAAGATAATAAAATGTATTACAAATAATAAGATATTCATTATCTACGCTCACAATAGCATGATGTACCTAACCCAATGAAAAGTGAAATAGGTATAGTCAAATTGTTCAGACAAGCTCAGCTTCTAAGGATCATGCTTTTTATTTAAGTTTATATTATTAGAAATTTAACATTATATTCTTATTGTCACGTTATTAACAGCCCTTCGATAGCTCAGTTGGTAGAGCGGTGGACTGTAGACGGTAGACAACTGACATCCATAGGTCGCTGGTTCAAATCCGGCTCGAAGGATCGTTAATTTTTATTTCAGGGTAGGTAACAAAAAGAGTGTAAAAAAATAAATAAATCTATTTTTTTTAAATATCGCTGAAGGTAGGATGCTAATCTTAAAGTTCAGAAAGAAACAACATCTACACATTACTACAAAATAGCGTAGTATCTTAACATATTACAAAACAAAGTATCCCGCCGCGTTTGTCTGTCTGCCTATAAGTCTGTCTGTCTGTTCGCGATAAACTCAAAAACTACTGAACGGATTTTCATACGGTTTTCAGCAATAGACAGAAGACGAAGGTATAGGTGTATAATTATTTATTGAAGTTTTGTGTAAATTGGTTGAAATATGACACATAACATCGACGACCCGAGATCAAAAATTTTTTTAGTCACATAAATATTATCTGGCCCGGCCGGGAATCGAATTCGGGACTCCTCGCTTCGCAGTCAGGGTCATTAGCAACTAGGTTACGGGATCGTCAGCATCAGGGTCGTAAATTTAGAGGTTACTGCAAAATTGCAGACTAAAATTTACCTCTTTGTCATTTGTGTTAAAATAAATAATACATACAGGTAATTGACGCGAAATACATAACATAAAATATTGTAAGAAATTTTCAATCATTGCAAGAAATTTTATGAATAATGTGTACGCTCACATATCGCTAGTAAATCCGCTGTGGATTCCGCAGATCATTCCGAGTGCATTAGAAATGCATATATATCTCGTCTTGATCCTTGTATCACGTACCTGTTGCACCGCAAGTGAGAAGCGATCAACTGCAAATAGAATGATACTCGGCCGGTAGACTGTATCCTAGTAAATAAACGACACACTCAAGGAGTGCGCACATTACACCAACTCGACGTCAACTCCACTCCGACTCCACTCCGTTTCAACTCCGACGTTCCGTTCCGCGATCAACGCTTCATCGACGTCAACTCGACTCCGTCTCCACTCCGTTTCAACTCCGACGCTAGTTACATTACGTCATTGTGTCGGTCGACGCGTGGACTACTCGTCTACGGTGAGTCGTCAACGCAACGTCGACGCGTTGGTCTCGAAACGGGACGGCTATGGGTGTAGGGCGAGCCGTACAGGGCTTTTAAGTATAAGTTCGAAATTCAACCTTACCTTCAAAGATATAAGGCTCATAATTGAATGTGAGCTTTGTCAAGGTTTTAGTCGCGTTGGCGTCTGTCGGTCGTGGAGTCGTTGTAATGTGCGCACTCCTTTATACCACCGCACCGCACTAGAATTCCCTGTGTCGCTGGTGGCATAGAAAACACAAATGCCACGTCACTACCACCCATGATCCGAGAACAAACATTTATCTGTCACATAAATGTCTGCCGCGGCCGGAAATCGAACGCGAATCCTATAACTATATGATGTAAGTACTTCTTATTTGTATACTCGTACCGAGGGATGAAGCAAGAACCTTATCATCCCACCAATCTCGTATGAGTGTCGTCCGGTGTAAAGCGGCTTACAGTCTCCGTATCCTACAATGTCCAATTAATATGTTAATGTAAGAATATACTCCGATACTACGGAATAGACAATGCATTCTCCTGGAACCCTTGCAAGGCGCACTCAAATCTCATTGATTGTTGTTTATCTAATTAAGTATTTCATTTTATTCCAAATATTAAAAGACGAAGAGCGAATATAATGCTTTATGATGATAGTTATTATCATTATATTAGCTCTTCATGTTTTAAGATACCAGTCAACTCTAAAAAAGAGGATGAAGGAGATGCTTACTTTACTAAAATTTATTATATCTTCGACAATTATTTGTATTACTACGAGTAGGTAATGTTCCAAATGAAAAAGTTTAATTTACCTATCTGTTTTAAACGATTATGGTAATATAAGTATTATTATATTATAATCTTATATATTATTCAACGTGATGATTATACTCGTACCCGTAGTATGCATAATAGCGATATCAATTTAAATGGGTTCAATACGTGCCGAATGCAGATTGCACAAATAACTGTATATTTATCAACTATCTGAATGTGTGAACGTTTTAGAGATCTTTAATAACCCTTCGATAGCTCAGTTGGTAGAGCGGTGGACTGTAGACGGTATACAATGGATATCCATAGGTCGCTGGTTCAAATCCGGCTCGAAGGATCATGTATTTTTATTTTAGTTATTGATTGTTGTAACTTTAACATTTCTTCGTATTATGATACTTTCAACAGCCCTTCGATAGCTCAGTTGGTAGAGCGGTGGACTGTAGACGGTATACAATGGACATCCATAGGTCGCTGGTTCAAATCCGGCTCAAAGGATCATGTATTTATATTTTAGTTCTTGATTGTTGTAACTTTAACATTTATTCGTATTATGATACTTTCAACAACCCTTCGATAGCTCAGTTGGTAGAGCGGTGGACTGTAGACGGTAAACAACTGACATCCATAGGTCGCTGGTTCAAATCCGGCTCGAAGGATCATGTATTTTTATTTTAGTTCTTAATTGTTGTAACTTGAACATGTATTCGTATTATGATACTTTCAACAACCCTTCGATAGCTCAGTTGGTAGAGCGGTGGACTGTAGACGGTAAACAACTGACATCCATAGGTCGCTGGTTCAAATCCGGCTCGAAGGATCATGTTTTTTATGTTAACTATTATAAATATATAATATAATAAAATAGTGCCAAATGGGATTTATACAGCAAGTTGAACAAAATGTTTACAAACTCTTTATTTTCCCCATTGCCTTCTTTAAGATTCTTTAAGTATTTTTAGCGTAGTAGGAAGCTATTTTTACTTAAATTCTGAAAATTATTAAATATTTATATCCAGCTGCTTACAATCATTAGGTCAACGCGATAACTACTTGACTTATTGATACGTGACTTTAACAATAACATAGGTATTGTGTAAAGATAAGGTAGGTAATTGAGTTATTGCAGTAATTTTATTTGAGCAAATTATCGCTCGAATACTATTTTAATTTTTGTTTCTGATTTTGACAGGAAATAATTTCTTATAATAATTGAGATTATAATGTATACGGGTACTCACGATTTCGAATTGTTTTACCGATATTTCGACCCAGGTGCATGGATCATGGTCACGGCGAGACTGCGGTGGCGGGGAGAAACTTTTGACAGGTGACACTTGACATACACTAGTGACAGATAGGCCTGTCAACCATCCAACCAACGTGACCATGATCAATGCAACTGGGTCGAAATATCGGTAAAACAATTCGAAATCGTGAGTACCCGTGTACATTATAATGTTTAGTGTCCGCGATAATATCAGTTTAAAATTATAAATAATTGAGATGTTACTATTTTTGGTTCCGTGTATCTTAATATACAATGAATACCTTTCGAAGCTATGTATATCAAAAGCAATCGAAGGGTTTCAGAAAGTTTTATAATACAAATACATGTTAAAGTTACAACAATAAAAAACTAAAACAAAAATTCATGATCCTTCGAGCCGGATTTGAACCAGCGACCTATGGATGTCAGTTGTTTACCGTCTACAGTCCACCGCTCTACCAACTGAGCTATCGAAGGGTTGTTGAAAGTTTTATAACATAAATACACGTTAAAGTTACAAAAATAAAAAACTCAAACAAAAATCCATGATCCTTCGAGCCGGATTTGAACCAGCGACCTATGGATGTCAGTTATTACCATCTACAGTCCACCGCTCTACCAACTGAGCTATCGAAGGTACAATGCGTTACGTAAAATACTGCTTGCGTACATAATCTCAAGTAGTGAAAGTTTCGTTCTACTTTCAAATACACGTACATACACGCATAAGTGACGCACGAGAAGCATGATTGCTATTTTAAAATCGTTTTCACATTATTTCATTGGACATGATTTCTCAGTGTCCATTTTGGATTACGAAATTTTAATACTTCTCAATAGAAGTACGGTGCTAGAAGTACTACGGTATTAGAAGTACTGGCACGGGATTGGGGTCAATACCCCAATGCCATACCAGCAGACTAGGGGACCAGGAGGTAAGAGGGGCAGAAGCTGGTCTTTGCGTGGTGGTAGGGACTTTGCGTGAGGATTATAAATTATTATGTGCAATATTTTGTTACGTATTTATATTATTTCTATTATATATATTTTTTCGTGAAGCTCGACTGGCTAGCACCATGCACCTTGTTGCTCGAGTGAGCCGCCAAACAAATTGTCGTGTTCCAGTTGAGAGCCTGAGAATTAGAATATTCTTTCTTTTTTCCTGTAGACTCCCTAAGTAGCAATAGATAGTACTATACATACCTACCAAATACCATGCAGACCTAGTAAATTAATTCAAATCCGGGTATGCGTATTCGTAATTTGAATACGCCGTAGACAGGTCCTGTTCCGTCGCGTCTCGAGTCTGATACTTTCAAGTAAGGGTTGTTGTGTCATCATATGAAACCCTTTAAATTAACTACTGAAAAAGTTAAATTATTATAGCATACAGACAAGCTTTTATTTTACGCAAATTATAGCTTACACGAGAGCATTGCCTAAAAACAAGAAAAAGCTATAACATATTGTTGTAGGTGTTGGAGTTAAATAAGTATGTAACTTGAATCATGTAGAAATAGGGTCTAAAGTTACCCGGATGCAATGCTATTTATGACATCTACATTATTTTTCGCAGCTCATAACTGTCCCACTGGTGAGCTATGGTCTCCTCTTACATTGTGAGTATTTGTGAGAGAGGCCCTCACACTGGTCAAGTGTGAATTGGTAGACTTAACAACGCCAACATGATGGAGAACTCTCAGTTATGTAGTTTCCTCACGTTTTCTTAACCGAAACATGTTATTATTATTTTCCAGTGAACTATTTTTTTTTTAATTTGCAGATGCAGGATTCGAAGTGAGGCCCGCCTCCTCGGAATTACAACTCAATTCCAATTTAATTCACTGTCGCATATGTTATCACGACGAACAATTATCATGTACCTACTTGTTATGTATACATTACACTTCACAATTTATTTAGTTATTGATTCATAGACTTGTTTATAAAATTACATTCAGTACAAACAAAAATAAACCTTAAAGTGAAATGAAATTTTAAATACAAATCATCATATAACACTTTGTACAGAAGAGCATATACATTAAAACCTAAAGAATATTGTGTACAATAAAATTATAAATATCTTCTTTGTAATAGCCTATTCTAAACGTTCCCAATAATTGGCTAAGGAAAGGTCACGTTTAAAAGATCAAATACGAAGCCTGTAGAATTATGTACAGCTAAATACTTATAAAGGTCATACTGACATTTCGTACAGCATTTACGTCAACGCCTATTCATAACATTGTAAGGAAGCGTCACGCAATACGGAATTCAGTGATGGGACCAGGGTAAAGAAAATTATATCGAAGTTTAATTTCCATCCAACATTATACTGTAACAACTGTACTAGTAGGTATTTGGAATGTTGGTGGTTTTTTTTTCGAATGAATGTTGAATGTAGATTATAATGAATATTTTAAGTTTATTTTTTAATAGATTTAAGGAAGCAAACGAACATGCAGCACCACCCTCCGCTACCCCGTCCATAACAACTGTGAGCGACAGAGAACGAGACTCAGATCGGGACTAAGTTGGTTAGTCCACTTAACGGAGGGTATTATTTGTTTGTATGACAAACTATGGTATAGATATCGTGGGCCTATAAATTTGGTAACTTTCTTAAGGAACTCTAAAAAGTGTAAATTTGTAATAAATGTAGGTATATTTGTAAAAATTTTTGGAGAAAATCGCACACACCCTATGTGCGCAAGGTTTAACATTATATTCTCATGACCCGAGAAAAACATTTAACTGTCACATGTCTGCGCCGGGAATCGAACCCGGATCCTTATGCTCGACAGTTGGAATTATTCCCAACTACACTATAGGGTTGTAACAATGTAAAAATGTTACTTTTATCGATAACATATTTACATAAATGAATTTTATCATTCACAATAAATATGGTTGTCAGTAATCACAAGCAGTCAGTAGCAATCGGGCTGTCGTGGTTGCAGCTAAAATATTAATCCTACAGGAGGAAGAATGTCTGATTTAATTACCGCGGTGGTTCTAACTGCCCTTTGACATGAAACGCATTCGATACCAGCCAGTGTACTTAGCAATATGCGAGTGGTGAGATTGTTAACAATGATTGTGTTCACTGTAATTTATTTTACCACTTTCTCACGTTTATCACCTACCCGTTAAATTGGAACGCTTATCGAAATTAATCGCGATGGTAGCGTTTGGTGGTTTGCGATTACCGCCGATTATGATATCCTATCCAATTTTCTCTCTGTATAGCAGACAAAAGAGCACACGAGCTAGGAGAAGATGGCAGTGGTCACCGTACCCCTTGGACATGATTAACTCCAATGGCATCACCGTTGCATTGTAGCCCAAAAAGGAATCGAGTGCCTTCATTATTTCCTACTCATTTTAGATACTGCGACCGAAACACGTGAAATAGATTTCATGCTCGATTTTACACGTAGGGTGGTAACCGGCCAGGTTGGTACAAAACTGTACCACCATGCATACAAATAAGTTTACATACTCACGCCCCGCACTCGGATTCCTTGTGCCACGGGTGGAATGCACACAAATACGACATTACAAACAGCCTTTATACCCGAGAACAAACATTTATTTGTCATGTAACTGTCGGCCTTGATCGGGTATCGAAACCGAGTTTCGCAGGCAGGGTCTCTGAAAATTAGGGCCATGGAGTCGTTAATTAAGGCATTATTATTATGGTTCACATCTGATCGTAAAATTAAGTAATGTATAAATAAACACCTCCCACGTGGGAGGTATTTATCGGATAGCCGAAAAAAGATAAAATATCATAATCATTATCTTAAATGAGAACGATTTATTGGATTTTTATAGGAATCTTGAGTCACAGGCTCCCACAATTGGATTCTATATCGTGAGAAAAACCTTCCAACCCACTTGATACAATTAAAAATAATACAAAAATAAGTGATGAGTGATATGTACATTATACACTATCTACTAAAGCGTGATATTAATGACTACTAATTTAATACTATCCAGACGAATGACATTACGCACATCTGCCACACAAACATTACTTAATTCTACAAACAGCCTGTAAGTGTACTTAAACATGTAAAGGGTTATAAAACTGAAATGACTTATCAAAACGGGTGCCCGATAAATTTTCTTCAGCTGTATCACTCAAAAATACTTCTACTAATTTACGATGGCCCTAATTAAGTCAATCTTCCATTAAATCCCCCTTTCTTAGCGACTCGTCTCCGTTCTGAAGGCGCATAAAATGCGCGAAAACCTAATGCCATTTCACGCCGGAGTAAACCTTTCTCTCGGAGTTAGCGTCTATTTAAACTCGGCTTAACTTAATCGATCGAGAAGGCCCTTAATTATGGCTTTATCTTGGAGCAATGAGGATCGAAGTGAGCGGATTTAACTTTGAACTAATTTACCAGTGTATACTGTGTAGTGCAATATATTAGATGTCGGAGACGGTCATTAGTATGGATGCTAAACGAAACGCAGCACGAGTTCCGATAGATGGCAGCACCGTCGCGATGACGTCGATATTTGGCTAACTTCGTGCTACAGCAGAGCCTAGGTGGTGGAGGGGCGCTGGTTGGAGAGGACACTTACCATATAACCGTCTTAGAGATCGGTTCCTCCTCTGGGGACTGTTATTCGTTTCGTTTACCCGGTGTGACTATGACCGTGTAAAGTAAAATTGTTAAAAAAGTAATAAAACGTAATTCTTATGCATACGCTATTTCTTTTGCTCGATTACCCTAGCTATACGCCCACATAATGTCTGACGATGGTGTTAATAACTCGGCCAATCCGAGATCAGAAGTTGGGATCAAGAACCTATTTCAGCTTTTCAGGTTACTGTGATAATATGATCTACAAACATCTCTTTACTTGCTGGCGATATGTTGTATCAGGTTGTGGTAAGCCATGAGGATTTTCAAGTAAGACGGCGAGTATCGGTATGGCATAATTTTTATTTCGTTACATCTATTGTGATAGAAGAATCTTTCTGTATTGGCCAGCCAATCGGCACTTGGCCAGTGTGGTGGACTGTGGCTCGTAGGCCTCACATGAGCCCCGTGCCCAACAGTAGGACAGTAGTTGTAGATTGTGATACTGATGAAGTAATCGATAACAAGGGTATTAATTAAGAAATCGGTAGTTCCGAAACTCAATTTAATGGCTTATTTTCCTTTTTTCCTTCGCTGTAAAGAAAATCATTCGAGGCTAAGTGGCATACATCGGAAATCACAATTAAGTCGCGTTTTTAAGTTTGTTAATGTTAATGAGGGTAGATTTGACTTTTCAGTCGTGTAGAAAAAGAAAACCACTCTAAATTAGTTTGTGGTTCCTTCAGATTTAGTTACGTTTTCGGGTAATAATATCATGCAGTGACGAGAAATAACTTTTATTTCAAGTGTTAGTTATTTTTATTGCATTGCATTTGATAGAATGGGTGAACCGTCAGTATCTGAACTATAACGGGAAATCCAAAAGTGTTTTTTTTTCTAATATTGGGGGCTTTCCAGCTTCGGTTTAAATTGAACTTTTAATATGGTATGGTAGTACAATGGTAACTTTGTATTTGCGCTGAAAGAAGAATTAATTATTAAAGCCTAAAAATTAATGAATGCCTCTTGATTAACAAACAAATTGGTTCGCAGTGTTTGTGCCCAGGTTGAGCAGGTATTTCACATCGGGAATCGATTAAACATTTGTTAGTAGATTTAGGGGTATGGTACCTCGTTCGAACTGTAAATTTAAAAAAAAGGGGTGGTTACAAACGGCTTCTTAATAACTTCAATTAAGTTAAGTGGTGTATTTAGTTACCTTACGATGCCAATATGTTTTGAAGTTATCTCACATATCGGCGCATATCGCGATGCAATGCTTATGTTATTCTGTATTCCAGTTAGCTTTTGAAGAAGTACAGGTCATTGGAACAATTATATTGTTCTACATCTAAGGACACGGAACTTGCGATGACTGCATGGGGAGCGGTTATTGGCCGTGTGTCGTGTGGGACCGCATCGTCTGTCACATGCTGGTGCTGATGCTGGCGAGGAAAGCCGGGACGCCATTGCTCGCGCCTCTGATGTCATGGCTTACGGTTGCGAGTGTGGTGCGGTGTGACGGGTGATTTGTATCATTTTTTTTCTTATCGCTTTATTGAAGAATATTGAAATGAGCTTTATATCAAGCGGTGGTACATTTGACAACTACCTGTTTGCATTCACATACTATGGCTATTTAGTAATGACCGTTGCGGGTTGTTTTACAATATTTGCTATTGGTTTTCCGACTACCTGCGTCAAAGCTTCTAAACTACAAATTCGTTTAATTGATCAAATTAAAACTGTACAAAGACTGACTTACTGCTGCACGTCATAGGAACGGAAAGTAAGGCGTGAGTGAGTAAAGGAATTGTTAGATGCTAACATTATTAGACCTAGTAGTTCACCTTTTGCGAGTCCTGCGTTATTTGTTGAGAAATCTGACGGAGATCGTGTTACACATTGAGAGATAGGCTTAGGAGGATGCCTGAGGGCCAAGTACCATTGGAAGTAGAAGATTTTGAGTTGATTAATAGCGATGAATCTTAGTTCGGCTGGTCAGACCGTACCAGTAGTCATTTCGTAGCCGTAGTCCGTTAGAAGTCGGTATCTGCTTTAAGTAGTCCGTGGATGCGCGGTGCGCGGGTGGCTCTGGCGGAGGTCGGGTCTTGTAGAGACCATAGAGTCCGAGGGACTCGGCATTCAGGGGAATGCAATAATACAAACATGAGGTTTGTAGTTGGGGCTTAATGAAAAGCCACAGGCCACGAATAAGATTCTTGCTTTGGATTTTGTAATGTGGTAATGATGATTACTTTAATGATGGTTGCAAGTTATTGGTTAACATTGGTACTTGGTTGCTTAAGCATTTTTAATTGATCAAATCATTAAATTTAATCAAAATGTTTAGTGTCGATATTTGATGTAGGACTTGAGTCAATTTAAAATCAAATTATTAAAATTGATGGATGATAAACAGAATCTGTCATTGTAATTGTCAGATAAGTAGTGTTAGCTGTTAATAACTAAATTGCTGTGACTTTCAGTATTCTTCTAATAGTTTTCGTAAAGACAGGTGGTCACCTATCTTACCAGTTAATTTAATTTGAGTACAAGCTTTTTAGTTTTGAGTCGGTGTAAATTAAAAGCTATGAGATTATTACATGAGAAACTCCACGAGCTTATTGGATATGAGGGATATTGTTTAACCAGTATGTTCGTGTAACTTTATTATTGTTCATAACCTGGTTTGGTTTGTTAGCCGTGATGTTGATGATGAAAGTGCCTGAAGGTCAAGTTGTTATTGTTGAGTAACGAGAAAATTAAGGCAGGTGGGCCTAGAGATAGTCAACACGATGTTTAGTGACTGGGGAATGGTCCCTTGTGTTAGAGACACTGGTGTTATAGCTTGAGAGACGCTATGTTTTGTAAGTACTAAGCAGAGTGGTGATGTCGTTGATTAAGTTTGTTTTAATTCGAGTTGAATGACCTTCAGCCATTTTTGTTCAAGAGTGACAAATTGTTTAGATACTGGTTGGAATTGGAACTTGGAGTGGTACAAATACTGGTTAGATAATAGCTCAGTTTTGTACTGGTTGGTTATATGAGCTCCATCTCATAATAGCTCCATCTTTTAATAATTTTGAAACTTTTATTGGTCAGAAAGGGCCGAGCTTGGAGAAATACTCGCGTTTGTGTTTTGATGTTACAGGTAATCTCCAATGCCAAGTACGTGTTGCCGCTGGTAGAGCGTTTATGAAGATGGATCACGTGGAGAAGCCGAATCGCGTAGATTTATACGGTGACGACGTACCGATTAAAAGCTTACAATCGCGCAAATAATTAATTGGTAATTTTGTTCAAACATGTGTTGTAATGTTATGGAGTTTGTTCCGCTGCTTCTTCTCCATAGCGACACTTGGAAGCAGTGGTAGTTTACGGTAGTTAGGGCTAAAAAAAAAAAAACAATGCAATACAAAGTTAATTAAAACCACTCGCAATAAAAGTAGCCATTTTTCCCATGTTTAAGATTTAGAGTTTTGTTTTGGTTTGAAGTTATTGATAAGAAAATTGCGGAAAGAGCAATTGTGATGGTAGTACTAAAGGAGTCACACAGGGACGTGTGACAGGTCAGGGATGGCCGTGTCGGAGACGGTCATTAGTATGGATGCTAAACGAAACGCAGCACGAGTTCCGATAGATGGCAGCACCGTCGCGATGACGTCGATATTTGGCTAACTTCGTGCTACAGCAGAGCCTAGGTGGTGGAGGGGCGCTGGTTGGAGAGGACACTTACCATATGACCGTCTTAGAGATCGGTTCCTCCTCTGGGGACTGTTATTCGTTTCGTTTACCCGGTGTGACTATGACCGTGTAAAGTAAAATTGTTAAAAAGTAATAAAACGTAATTCTTATGCATACGCTATTTCTTTTGCTCGATTACCCTAGCTATACGCCCACATAATGTCTGACGATGGTGTTAATAACTCGGCCAATCCGAGATAGATTTACTAAAACAATAAAGAAATTTTAGTCTTAATATATTAAATTAATATATTTTGAAATTTATAACGTATTTGAATAAAAGTATCCCCATATCAGTCGACGACAGTCGAAGACCAATGCGGTAAAATCTGAAGTCAATTGGGGACATAAATCAATAGTCAATTTGGGGACTAGTATTAGGGAATTAGTCAATCATAGTCAATTTGGGGACTAGTATTAGGGAATTAGTCAATTTGGAGACATTTACCAGGTTTTAAACCTTGTTCATCCCGAGCATAGGCGTGTTTTCGTGCGTTAATTTTAGTGCATAATAATTATTATATTAAGTTAACATAGATTTTTTTACATAGTATGCATAAAATATGTAACTATATGTATCTATTCCTTACTTATTTAAACTTTATCCTTGTGTGCATTAACTATTAAAAGAAATAAATATACATAATATAGTCACTAATAATTATGAAGGTACTTTAATATCTATATACATTCATATACAAACTTACAAAAAAGGCACTTTGAACAGTATCTTAAATCTATACCTAAGTACCAACCATTAATAGTTACGTGAATTTAATATCAATTGATTTGTACTCCATCCCCTTGCATCGTGCTTATTAATACCATAATATAACTACGTCTAGAATAACTGAGCGATAGCTGGTAGGTAATATGAACTCTCGGAAGGATTGTCTATCCGAATTAGCGTTAAACCTCAACCTGAGTGTCGCCGCCATATTAATATTCATAATCGCTCCTTGCGCATATCATTATGAAACGTGGGGAAACTTGAGATGTTAATTTATTTTGGCACTGCAACGAGAAATTATGTTTAAAATTAATCTACTACCGCACTAATGCTTAAATAAAATGATATTTTGACATTGATAAAATTTTCAGTGACTATAATTTTCGTTTAGGAATTGATGTTGTGAACGAAATACGAACTGCGTGTACCTAAATATTTACTGGAACAATAAAAACACCTGTAGGCTAACAGTTCTGAACATTAGTTCGTTAGTTAATTATTAGTTAGTCAATTAGTTAGTGAATACATTAGTTTCGATTTACCGACGAAAATGTTAATAATAATATTAAAAAGCGTGTAAAAAACAAGATCTCATTTTTATTGATGTATTGTATTGCTTGCAGTAACAATAAATTTAGTCGACTAAAAATTAAAACAGACACGTCATTTTAAATTTTACAATAATTCTGCAATTATCTAAACATTTTTTAAGCGTGGATGCTAACGCATAAGTTTCCCGAAGCAAGAGCAGTTACTAATACTTAATAAATGTGTATGTTATTGGAGAGTGAATGTGTAATAGGAGAAATCGTTAAAACTGTAAATCCGTGTTAAGTCACATGACTTGCAGCGCGCCCGCCGCCGCCGCCGCCCTCGGGACCACAAACCCTAATTATATCTGAAACAATACTCACCTCATTTTTATCTATTTTGTGCTCAATCATAATTACCTTCGGTCTTGAGGGAAACATTGCCGC
Organism: Ochlodes sylvanus; assembly: GCA_905404295.2. Lineage (NCBI taxonomy): Eukaryota > Metazoa > Arthropoda > Insecta > Lepidoptera > Hesperiidae > Ochlodes > Ochlodes sylvanus. The sequence goes on along the minus strand of FR990130.1, from coordinate 8,783,423 downwards.
GTATCATCGCCTGGCTTTCACTTGCTATATTTTCTCAGTAGGATTCCCAAAAGATACAAACTTACTGGTATTTTTTTTTAGTAACCTGATAAAATACTTTGCTTTTTTGTTTGGTAAAGACAGGGTATTGATATTATTCAAGAATGGTATTAATCTAGTTGGTACCTACAGATTGGCACATCTTTGAACAAAATACCTTGAAATAAGGTTACCGTACTTTAAATGCTAATACACAATTAAATGTCACATAAATACATATTATTATTCAATTAATATGTGATGAGATAAGTCTGAAGTACCCAATAATTTAACTTTATACGTAGAATAGTAAGATTGTGCGATATGTTAAACTTAACCTGTATTTTTATCTTATTACGTAAATATTACACTCAAACATTGGGAAGCCCACACGACTCCCCATACGTACAAGCACTTAATTGTAGAGACACAACAAAAGCCTTTGAAAAATCAAATCAAACAAGTCAATAAAGGGCGCAATTACCTGCGTCTCGTATATTTATCTTTTCCGCGATATAAACGCTTTGTGAAGCCGAACAATGGGTCCGGGGAGAGGAAGCTTTATAATTTTTTAATTAATACTCCCGAAAATATCAAAGTCACTGGGCCGGCCACCTACTAGTGGGGAATGCTAATAAATTTTTGGTAGAATTTTTTCATTAAACTTTCCACTCCGAGCACTGAATCCCGTTACTATGCAAGACCTATATATGCCAATAACTGCAACTATGGCGTGAAATATTTTTGTTGATGGCTTATATTCACATTTTATTTCTACATGCTTACGTCTTATAAATAACATCTATCTGATCAGTATTTAAAATTTCCAAAGTAATTAATAAGTATTTTCTTTGTCAATTATTACACAGCATGCCCTAAAATAGGTCCCCTCATTTGTCCTCAACTCAATGAGGTTATTCTGTTGGAAATTCATGTCACCTCACAAGGGTGTGTACGGGGACCGTAGGAAATTGCGAGCGTGGAAATCATCCATTAGGAAAACCTGTAGGAAAACAGAAGCTTAAAGGATTTTGCGCTCGAATTCCTGTTAATTTGTTACACGTTCACCCAATGACTGAACGTTGTCACATTACCGGCGACGAATTTTGTTTAGAACATTTAATATTAATTGATTTAATTGTTTACAGCTTGTCGTTGAGCTGCAACCAGAATACAATGGGAGTTATGAAAAAAAAAACAGTCTTAACACCTAAGGAAACCTGCATACAACATTACAGCTTTCTAACTTTGCGGGTTTAGTCTGGGCGTTGATGAGTCAGCTAGTTAATCGGGCCTATTATTTTCAGTAGGTAGGTATATCATATTAATTTATCTACAGATTACTACTAATAACGAGATATTTATAGACATAAACATGACACAGGCCGCATAATTAATTTGTGTACGCACAATAGAAAGGGACGTGCATGCCAGACAACGTTTGATAAAATTTTATTATCACCGAACAATGCATAGCGCAAAATTTGCCTATTATTAGTCCTCGATCGTGTAAATTGCGCTCGTATTGAATTTATTGTAAGTAATTGATTTAATTCGCCTCTTTGTCGCCGCTTACCGATGACCGGGTTGGGTTTCGACAGCTATTTACGAGGACAAAAGGCACCGTAGCTGCTCAGTAACATACCACTTACCACCATTTTAAATAATTTCATAATGTCTGCATAAATGTATAAATTTATGCTTTTATCCGAAATTGATGTATTGGAATATTGATTGATTGGGTGATTGGGTGGTATGATTTTGTAAGAAATGGTTTATTACGTACCGAAATGAAAATTTTAACTTAAAATATTAAAAGCATTTTAATTTAAAAGTATACGCGATTTTTTTTTTTTTGTTTTTGTCTTTCCGCTGCCATTATCTCACGATTTTTATAAATAACCGTTAGATACATTTACGATTAAAATAATTGCAGTATTCATTGAAGTTTGTAGAATTGCATTTTACTGGTTACTGTTAATTGCGGTTTCTTCGCAAACAATGTAATCCCAGACGCCGTACGTGCAAGGTAATGACGGTTTGCAGGAAATATTTTTACAGCCAGGTAATTCAGACGGTGGCAAATATAGGGGTTGTTATTGAGGAAACCGCAGTAATAGCGACAAGCAAATACAGAGTTGTTGTTGACGCCACAAAGATTTTTAAGTCAAGTTTATGCAAGTTTGTACGTGGCGTTTGTTACTTTTGCCTCACGTAGGATTGTTTAGTACACGTTTATATGCACTGACAAAAACACAGAACAGAGAGACAACGGTATAAAAGATGTATCTAAGTTTGTGGTGTAAGGGGTAAAGCAATTTTGAGTCTAATCTCACCTGCTCACAGTACTCCCTCTTGAACACCAGACCAGAAACAGGTTAATCCCGCGACCATCCTGCTTCTAAAATCGGCCGTGAAATGTTTTTAACCGTTACAGTGGCAGCGTTACAGAGCTAGAAGTTATTCGGATCCCTCGCTTTTTTCCCGGCAACGCATCATGGTGTTTTCCAAAATTCTTCTTACTTACCAAAATCAAGAAAATCTCAAGTTTGTAGCAAGTCACTAAATTCGTTTATAGATAGGTACTATTACCTAGTATAAAGCGATAATTATAAAAAGATTGTCATTACACCAGTACACCTTAATAACAATGTCCGTTCACGTTTCTTATATCCTTTGAAAGTAGCGAAGTCGTCGAAATCCGTGGCTTTATCTTTAGATTCTCCCTTTAATTGTTCGCGGGAGTACTATCTCGAGTTTGCCGGCTCGATGGCACAATAAAATGTTACAGCCCTTTTGTTGCGGCTCATATCGGGGTTTGTCGCCTGTGTTCCGGTTATTCAGATTTAACTGAGACCAACCTCGCTAATGTTTATGAAGCCTGCAATAGTAAACCCGATCTTTCCTATAGTATAATTCTGATACTTACATGAATTGGCTTACAAACTGGTGGTGCGTTTCGACTTGAAAATTTAGTGCATTATATTAAATATTCTGTACCTAATAGTGAACCTGCCTTCGCTTCCTTTTGGTAAACTTATTCCTTACTATAACTAGCACCAAAATCCCCGTAGCCTAGTTGATGGCGACCCTGCATGCGAAGCGAGGGATACCGGGTTCGATTCCCGGCTGAGGCAAACATTTATGTGATAGATTTGTTCTCGGATCATGGGTGTTACCATGTGGACCATGCCACCGACGACAAAGAATCCTAGTGCAGGGGTATGAATGTCCAGACCATTTTTTTAAATTGTTTTTTTTAATGTAAACTGACTGACATAAAACAAACATTAATACATCAGTAAAAACCGCATAAAATCGTTTGATATCCTATCGATATTATTTTTTAAATCATGAATTCCGTTCTACGCTAGTTTGTATGGCAAACAAGCACGCATCGTAAACACGCACGATCTGTTTTGAATAATTTAGTTTGGCAGGAATTTTCACAGATTTCCTTTTTTCGACGCCACATACAAAGTTAGTTTGATATGTGCATGAAACGTGACATCCTGTCAATAGATCGTGTGGAAAAGCCTCTGCGAATATACCAGCGTAGGTATACATATAATAATATATAGTTTGTAAATGAGTGACTATGTTTGAAAGATATTATTTAGTTGTATTTATTTACTACAAATATTCGTATTTCTATTAATATCTTATTTCAGGATTGCAGATCGACTTTTTACCGTTTTTTATCTTTTTACATTTCACGATTTGCCATATAGCAGTTTAAAATAACCCTGCGTATCGAATGATCGCTTCTCGGCTGGGGCACACAATACATAAGATATTAGAAATGTCTTAAGAGTATATGACAGTGTATTTATTAAATACTATTTTTTTATAATATAATATTAAATCTATTGATTACTTCTATTATACGAACATCTTACACTTTTATATCATAGAGTATTTTAATATTAATAACAAATTAACATTTATCCTCCTTACTTCTCCAAATTGTGAAAAGTAATAGTAAGTTTTTAAACAACAAAAATTAAAAACACACAAGGGTGAAGCACGTACATCTTAGACGAAGCAGGTCACTAAACATCTCTGCGTTATTTGTGGCGAGGTAGTGTAACTCATGGGCAATTACATAGCACATTAGTCTCGTCTAACAAAAACACATCTACAATTCAACAAAAACAAACGTGCGGATTGCCTCTGAGCGCCGGTAATTTGTCAGGTGCTCCCAGACAAAGACGAGGCAGCTGTTGGAAGTGATCTTGCACGTATTTCTTTTCATTTAGTACCTATCTATTAGAGGCACGTTCTATTTGTTTATTTCTTTAAGATTTATTGATCACAATTTAATATTACGGTACTAATGACGAGCTGAATGCTCTAGTAACTAAAATGCGTAAGAAAAAATTGCGAGTACATGAACGTATAAGCCTTTTATAAGTACATGTTTACACGCATTTTTTTCTTACTTAGACTGTGTCGTCTGTGTCGTAGATGCCAATGACTCACAAAGACAAGATCACACACCGAAAATACAAATTTAAACTCACCATTCAAATATCTGCTTCGCTGGGAATCGAACCCGAGGCTCTTCGAACGGCAGGCCGGTATGTAACTAACCTCTGCGTCATAACTAATAACTAAACTAGTAAAGAACAATGAAGACTATATTTTCATTCATGAAAAGAGTAGGATAATTACTTAGATCATTGCCTCTATGAGACTAGCGGCGATAAGATTACATCAGTGCGAAAAAGGTGATACTCTTTGACCGCAACGCGTGAGAAAGATTCGCAGCGGCACCACACTTTCCCGTAACGTCTTCTTTGAGGGGAATGAAATATCTAAACGCGAGTCTCTTAATGGTCCTCATTTATTTCTCTCCCGAATCTCGTACTGAGCGTTCGTAATTATTACGTTTCCAGTAGGGTTATTAAGTTTTGCTTCGGTTAAAATGAGAAATGGCCACATTTATTCGATGTTCAACTTGATATCTGTGTGCGCAAGGGTTTTAAATTTAATTTCAGATGATGACGTAATTAAATTAATTGTCGCTAGCCTTTCTTTGTTTAAATAATCGCGGTGTACCTAAGTACGGTGTCGTTATGCCACGAAATGTTAATTTAATGGTTTGCCTTACTGTTCATTCTGCAGTTTGATTGTACCTACCTACATTATACGTGTAATTACTCTGTAATTACAACGCTTACGAACCAAACTATTTGAACTCGTTATTGTATCTGTGCTAGATTTTGTTAGGGACTGCATCAATATCTCTACTCACATATAAGGAATAGATATAAATATAGTCCGATCAAAATAACACGCTTTGGGCACAAAAATCTATTTCAATTAAGTAACTTTTTGTCATATAAATGTTATAATATCATAGGTATCTGAAGTAAATTAACAAGTCATTATATCTTTTTCATCTGAATTAACTCATGAACAATCCAATGAATTAAATTTGTGAGTGCAATATTTATTGTTATTCAAATACACTTGTCCTTGTCGTTAAACTAAGACAAAACAAACTGCTGTTTCTCAAGTTAATCGTAAATCGTTTAGGACAAATCGCTGATCTAATTGTGCGCCCCTAATCCTTATCGATAGCAATATATTTATCTGAAGTAAGTCAAAGAGGCAGTCATTTGTATTGAGACAATTTATTACGCGATTTAGGTACTTACAACAGTTACATACTTTATAACATCCTTTGATTAGTTATGTATTGTAGTACATACTTAGTGTTTGCCCAGGATACTGAATAGTATATAAATATAAAAAATACGTATATACTTAATATGGAACGAGCACGAAAAGAGACGAAAAACAAAAACCGGTCAAGCTGTTCTGATAGCGGCCACAGCTTAGAGTATAATATAGTTAATATATTATATACTCTAAGGGCCACAGTAACACGCATTCTGTGAAGTTTTATTTCAAGAGAGCACTGTGTCAGACGGACAAACATATTATTAACATGTTTCCCTTTGTGTATGGAACCCTAAAAATATGAAAGAGCAAGTAATTTTAATGGATATCTATGAATATAATAATTTTTATTTTGGTTATTCCTGTTTTATAAATTTTAATAGCTCTAAAAGAAATTAAAGATATATTACACAATGGGATACTAAAAAAATACCAAAACAATATTATTAATTGAGAGATACCTAATTGTAGTTCACTTAAAGCCGTTTGTTGTGACAATATGGTGCCGTCTGAATGATAAACAGTATAATTCTTGTTTGCAACGATACAGAATTACAGAGCACGGGGGATTCATAGTTCGCGAAAAGCCCGCGGCGCTTACAAAGTCCCCAACTTCAGGAAGATAACGCGCTTAGCTTACCAAGTTAAATTTCACTGAGCTTCCGGTATATAAAGGATTTAGAGTTTAAATTCTCCTACATAAGTAGTTGAGAGAGAGATTACTTAGATTATAAGTTAAATAAATTTCTACTATGGAATAAATTTTTAATATTAGTGTTTAAGCTTTTAAAGCTTTACGAACAAACACGAAAAAATTGCGATGTTCTTTTTGTTGTGAATATAACGACAAAGTTTTTTTATTTCGCACATACTGACATACCTACCCGTTTTGAAATTAAGTATTTATATTGTAAGCGAAATAAAACAAGTAACTAAGACCACATCATGACTGTCTGTCCCATCCAAGAATCGAAGCTGTGACCCTTCAGCAGGCAGGGTCAACTGACGTACACTGAATATCAAACAGTAACATTAACCTGTGTTACTCATATAAACTACACATAGCTAGGCGTGTATTGCGGCTGCTTATAATTCCTGTGCACACGTCGGCAGTTATCCCAGGCAGTCGGCGATCCGGCTCGCAACCAACCTAGCACTACACTCGTAGTACTAGCTATGCACGCATCTTACACTCTGGAGAAATTTCAGAGCATCGCAGCTTAGTGTATGCTCTACGTGATTTGTTTTAGAAATTGATAAATATATCAATAATTTAGAATCAGTTAAGGCAACGTCTGTATAAAATACTCACAAATTAATGAATAAGAGACATAATGGAATAAAAACCGAAATAGTTTGAAAATCGAATAATAAGAAAAAGAAGTGAGATTTAAAATTGTACCTAATTCTAAGACTTTCACATTTTAAGGCAATGATCAATGTGTTTGACTTAATCTGACAATTGATAAAATATTGTCGAAATAACATTGTTTGACCTTACTTATAAGCTGTTAATAAAGAAGTAAGTAGGTATGTGCAATTTATTTATAAGCATAGGTAGGTACCTATACCTAAAAAGAAGAGAACATTAAAGCACACAACTTAGTTTCACCAACTCGGCTCTAAAAGCTATATAATATGAAAAATGATAAACACATTTCTTCTGTTTATAAAAATTTATGCAAAAGAATAATGCGAAAGTGCAGAATAAATGTATACAAACTTATAGGGTAAGTAGGGTACAATAAAAGTTCGTAACGGTCAATAAGTTAAAAATAAACGAAATTAAATTTTTTCGTTGCTCTTTTTTATTTGTAATCTCAATTTGACCACTTTATCACACAGATCGAGATATCGAAATTAGTAAAATCAACAAATAAACAAATCTTAGTAGAGCATACTCCGAAACGATCCTTCAGTGGCCTCAACTCCAAATGCTCCAAGACCGCCCGAAGGCACGAATGCCAGGCAAGACAAACCGAAATCTTATCAAGCGTCCGCCATGTTAGTCTCGTTAATAAGCAAAACTACACACAAGGCCCAACGTACCTGACGGCTGTTTGAGAAGCATATTGCGCCGCGCCGCGCCATACGCAAACATTGCTATCCGATAATTTATGGTTACGGTTTAGACATTCATTACTAGAAATTCCCGCTGTAAATTTACAAACTAAAGGATAACGAAGGAATACCCACATTATTTTTTGATCCTTTCCTTCTTCTCTCTTCTGATCCTTTATCTTTTATTACATACTAGCGACCCGCCCTCGCTTCGCTTCGGGAAACTTATTATCAAGTGCTTAAATATAAAGTTTCATGGTTCTTTAAGAGATGGCGCTAGGCGTTCTTATTCTTTAAGTTAGGAAGGTTCACCTAGATGGCGCTGTGCTTAAAACCCGAAGAAATCCCATACAAACTTTCAACCTTTATTTCAACTTCTTCATCCCTTTTTGTCGCAATAAAAGGTAGCCTATGTCCTTTCTCAGGGTCTAAAGATTGTCTGTGTCAAATTTCATCAAAATCGGTTGAGAGGTTTAAGCGGGAAAGCCACGCAGACAGACAGACAGACAGACAGAGTTACTTTCGCATTTATAATATCAGTAGGGATAATTTAGTTTTCGCATTTGATCAATAAGTCCCTACCCTACATACCTACCTACGAGGTAAGGGTACATTCGATCTGATAAATTAAAAAAAAATTCAACACCCAGTTTGAGAATATGGAAATATTGTGGTTCTTTAAAAAATAACTAATAAAGTTAACAGTATCTCACTTCTTTTTAATTTACACAAACAACTAAGTACCTACATACTTAACCACTTAACATGGCGAGTTCTCAATCCGATGATTCATGTTTTTAAGCTACACATGCGGGCGCGCGTACAAGCGCTTAACAATAAAACAAGAATTTTAACCTTATTTCATAAAGATATTAAAACATTCTATGGCTTCAGAAAAAGCAAAATAAACCCGTCAAAGAGTTCTTTGAGTTACCTTTCATTCTTCGTAGGACAACTCTTTAAAAAAAATAAGAAGTCTTACTTTAAACGCCAATCTTTACCACAAATTAATCTTGGAACAATCGGCACTTTACATAGACAATTTCGTTAAAATAAAATCGGGGCGAGAAGTCCCGAAGGAGCGATTCATTTTATGGCAATTAGTTAGCTACCGGCAGGATTCGTCACGAGTGAATAAGTACCTACCCCTTTCAAAAGCGCCTATAAAGTGCAACTTCAGGAGTGATTTCCTTCGGAGATATAAGTTGATTTTGATTATAGGAAATACATAGACATTATTTTAGTTTTTGAACTATGTTATTTCTTTATGTTTTTACATTTTCTTATAATAAGTATAGTGTTCTCTATTTTAATGCGTAGGTATAACTGTGTATATAATCAAAGGTATACGTTTAGAATAAAAACTTATCTACCTATATTAACCAGTAAGAATAAAATTGCTATGCGGTTACGATTAACAAAAGGTTCATGTTTTCCAGAGTGAAATAAGGGTGCGTTAATAATTATTGAATCGAGTGGAAAAATGAAACGCTTGTAATAACTAAGGCTTTATTTCAATAAATAATTAACAGATAGTTAATCATTGATTTCAACTGAATTTACTTTTGCTGCTTTCATTCTACCAAAAATGCGAAGTAGTCAGCGTACTATGTATTAAGAAGTATACTTGAGAAGTAACATGAACAAAGAAACTAAGTTACTCATCACCACACTCGAGCGGAAAACGGTAACAAAACGGCCATCAAGCCAACTTCAGACAATAAACAAGCCGAGATAAGAGCCAAGCGACTTCATTGTTCTGTGGAGACAGCGAGGGAGACTGTCTTGCACGACGAAACCTCGTAATAATGTCATTTTAATATTCGTCAGAACAACGCCAACGGTTTAATTTTGAAAGTTATGTACATTTTTTGCTAATTAAGTATAGTATATTTCTATGAACGTTGATGTGAATAAAAATAAGTTTTTTTATAGTTACTATAAATTACAGTACGTACTTACGTGTTTTTGAAATAAATAAAAAATCACCGCTGCCTGCCAGTAATTGAAATAAAAAAAATTGAAAATGAGTCAACAAATTGTTTTTAAAAGTAGGTACACGTACGTTCCTATTTTTATACATAACCTAAAAGGGAATTAGGAAACGAATCAACAACAAAATAATTATTTTGAAAACACATTTATATAAGTCTAAAAGTAAGACGTCTTTGTCGATACGACCCATTGAAAGTTCGTTAAAGTAATGTCACTCTATCTACCCGCCCTCTAGGGACAAATGAGACATCGTAGCAAAGGTCTAAAAGAGAAAACGAGATAGAAGATCTGAGATAATACCCTATAATCACAGTTTTGTTTTCCAATCACTGCTAACGATTATTGGCATGTTATTTGGGCGTCGCTGTGAAATTGCTTTAGTGCCCTAAGACAAGTCGTTAGTAAGTACCATAAAAAGAGAGAGGGTGTAGTGATTAGTCTGTCTAAACTAGATCGTTCCGGTTAGGATACTCTACATCCACATCTAGTTCCTATAGGCATTAGGTACGTTAACCTAATTAAAGTAATATTGAATATACCTAAATATATTTATATTTTTCATATAAATAGCCGACAACCGATCAGCTAGCTACCCATCAGTAACGTTATTATTATGTAGGTATCTCTAAACTTATAGTTTTACGGGTCCTAGATGTAAATGGACCCGGTCATTTGGTAGGCTTGCGTGGAGACATAAGTCCAACACGTAGAGGCCCCTGTGAGACACTTTGATGCTGTGCATGTATTTAGGTATTTATTTCTTTTGAAAGAAAATAAAAATTTACATTAACCAAAATCGTGCAACACCATCGTCGCATTTCGTATGAAAGCGTGCATTTTAATCGCTAAATATAAATATTACATTTTTGACTGAAACAAAGCTCGTAGCCGAAAGCCTCTTGAAGGTGAGATCAGAGGATTGTATTAATTCAACACCCAGTAAATGCAGGTGACTACCGACTACCCATCCGTCACAAAGTAACGCAAAGTAAATTCCGCCACTTGAATAATATTGAAATGCAGATTGGCTGGCAATATTCATGTCCTCCACTAAACTTTTGTCTCGATTATCTCATCTATATTCATGAATCAGTTAATTTCTTTATTTTGATATGAATTATGATACTAAAACGTCCTATTTTACTTATACGCTGTAGCAATATAAGAACTTACCTATGTTTCGCTGAACAACTTAGTAAGTACAAGTTTAAAATCTCTCTATACATATTATAGAAGGGACATTACCGGGAGCTTAACGTTTAAATTGGTTTATTCCCCTAAAGCAGAACCACAACGAAGGGTTGCGAAATTTAAATTACAAATAAAAGTACTGAAAAATATCTACGAGTGGGTAGTGCCTCAATAACGAGTCCGCTTAATTAAAGCGGATGGGGCAATAAAGCGAATTAATCCGTAAACTTGGTCGAAATTATTAAAACTAAGTAGAAAATGTTACACCTTGCATTTAATAATAAAGCAAAAACAGTTGATAACTTAATAATAAAGCATTCATCATGATGAAACTGTAGTCAAAATTAAATTTTCAGTCGTGAATTTAAATAAAAAGCTCTGGAAAGTTCTGAATCACTGGTCCAAATTTTTGACAGAATCCCAGACCGACGCGACGACCCGATTCGGCACGCATCCGTTACGGTCCAGAGCACAAACCGTTCGACTGTAGCAGATGTGCCATATTGAAATATGCCACTCCGTTGACCGTTTGCCCGTCACGTAGCCTGCCCTCTAGGAATCCACCCTTCAAAGTACCTGTATTTGACTTGCACAGCTCATCGGATATCAGCAAATATGTAATATCAGAATTTCAGTTTGATATTGCCAATGCTTTACGTGTAATGTATCTGAACGCTACGTGTGTAGCATACGTCACTGATTTATAAAGTAAATTACACTGATATTAGATTTTAACTTTACTAGCCAGAAAAATATAATACTAATTTATATAGATTACCAAACATCAGAAAATATATTTACTTTAAACTTACATATTTTTATTCTACATATATTAAAACATAGTACTCGTAACTATAAAATTCTCTACACCTTAATAAAAATACTTTTTAAAATTTGCCTAAATGAATGTTAGTGTCGTCTGTAGTTATAAACTAACCTATTGATTTTGCTAGATTCAGCACCACCCGTTCGGGATGGTGCATTATAATAGGTATCGTCGTAGCTTGCATATCTACGACTACTAGGTCGAAAGTCTAATTGTATGTAGTCTCCTTCCTCTCTTCTTACTTGTCCTCTATCGTCGCCACTGTATCGTGGGTCCTCATAGATCGTTATAGTTTGTTTGCGTTGTGCAACAACTGGAGTATTTTCGGGTATTTCTGTTACGCTATCTTGACTCGATTCTCCATATCCATAACCATATCCATGATTAGGACCATAACCATACCCTCCGTCATGACGAAAACCATGGTCATCAAAGTATCCAGGGCCTCCGTAGTCCTTACCCCATCCAGGATGTTGCCAGTTTCTTCGATCATCCCACCTTTGCCAATCCCATCTGGGCTCGTTGTGAAAATGAGGTTCCTGAAATTGGTGTCGATCATGAACGTGATCTCTAGCATGCAATCCTTGTTCATTGCGGTATTTATTATAGTTCTCTAAATTATCTAAATACTGCTTTCTCCCGTAGTCTTGGTGTCCTTGGTAGCGTTTACCAGAGTCACCATACTTATTATGGCCACTGTTATGATAATTATCACGCAAATGTTGTTGTCCATTGTTATGCCTTCCTTGGTATCTTCGATTTCCTTGATTATTATAACTATTCTGTTTACTATTATATCCAGCTCGATCTTCTTCATCATTGAAGTCATCAAAATAAGTACTTTTGTTAGAAGACTCATCCTTGTGATATGAGTTTTGGAATCCTTGTTTATGATGTCCTTTTTTATGGCCTTTCTTAAATCCGTTCGTGAGAGTGTCTTCTGATTTATCTTTTTCACTTTTATACCCTCCATAAGAATCATTGTCTGATGACGATTTACTCTCATGATCTTTCTTCAAATATTTTGCTTCATCATTTTCTTTTGAATGTTGATTCGAATGTTTATCATCGACTTGATTTTGAATTTGATGAAATTTTTCACCTTTTTGTTTGTCATGTTTCGCAGCTTCCGTTTCTTCTTTGTGGTCGCTATCCTTTAAATGTTCTTCCAATGCATCTTTAATAGCTGATGTTTTCACTTCTGAACTTAATAAAAACACGCACAAGGAAATATGTAAATAGCACTTCAGCCGTGGAGTCATTGCTGCACAAAAAATATTTACAATGTTCCTACCGCAGCGATTAGAATTATAGTAACTAGAAAAGCGTTCCCATAATCAGTTTTATATGAAACAGAAGCGCTTTGGACTTCACGGTGTGTTAAGGGACAATGACAGGAACCACAGCGACGAAGAGCAAACAATGAGCAGGCAAAGCGGCGACAGCATGGTCGGCTCGTCCATGACATGACATCATAACCAAAGTGTTGGTAGTCGAAGTGTTCAATACTAACGAGGTCAATGAAACACAGACGGGACAATCTTTCAAGGTCAATACTAACGATAGTCTGTGTCTCCACGCTGTGTTGACGACAGTAACGATAATATTCTAGAAATTCAAATCCAATAATCCCAGCAATATTGCGTATCTAGGATGGTGATGAGGCACTGTAACGTGGGCCCAATATCATATCTTACCTACCAAAGGTGTAACAAATAGATACCGTAACAAATGTCCCACTTCGCCAATAGTCACCACTAACCAGGGAATAATAAAGCCATGCAACAATACAACAACATAATTATAACAATAAAATCAACTTACATATTTGCAGACTAATTAATCGATGACCTAAGTACATCGTGTGACCACAACACTATCATATCAATGGTGTTCGAACCCATTCCTAAAGATAGGGGGAAATTTGAGGGGTCACTCACTCTCTTATGGCAATAGCGATATAGACTGAATATTATAATACATAATAATTTGATTTAATTTGCATTGTTTGTGAGTTAATCAGTTTTTAATATCTTCCCACAATATGTAAGTAGGTATAGGTATTTATTTATGTTTTAGTAAAGAGTTTCATAAACTAAGAACATTATTCTAAAATAAATGTTTTATTTTTGAAAACATTACCTAAATTCTGCTGGATCCTTGCACCATAAAAACTGTCACGGCCGAACGCTGCCCACATCCAGCATAACTGACACTGAAATTAACCAATCACGCCTGGTCTTCATAAAATTTTATTTTGGTTCTTAACCATTTATGAAAATTTTGCGGTTCAAGTGACTTGTGTGAGTTGATAGCATTTTATAGACTCTTTGTGGGGAACAGCGGCCTCTAAACTTTTCTGCTCGTTGCCACTAACCAGGGTTGACTGGTAGAGAATGCCAAGGCATTAAGTCCGCCCATTGTAATTCCTAGCAGTAGCTTTTTCAATAAAGAGGGAAATAAACCATCAAACACGGTATATAACGCTACCATCCTTACATTCGAACGCGTTCGAAATGAAACAAATTATACGAATAAGAACAATTTACTGAAATAGAAAACTTATATACACATCAATGCAACAAGAGAATTGAGTAATTAAAAATAAGTAAACAAGTCAAATACTTCCTTACCGGTATAACTTATATCTGCGCGTAAATTAACCACAAAAACACAAAGCATAATTAAGTTATTACACAAAACTAATATAAATTACTACAAAATCGAAAAGTAATATTCATGTTAAATGAAGATTAAAATTATTCCAACAAATGTAAGCTAATGTTTGAGGATAAGCATAATAGCCCAATATTAAGTTACTCATCACAACCCATAATTGTCCCACTGCTGGGCACGGGTCTCCTCTCACAGTGTGAGGGGTATAGGCCATAGTCCACCACGCTGGCCAAGTGCGGATTGGTGGACTTCACACACCTTTGAGAACATTATGGAGAACTCTCTGGTGTGCAGGTTTCCTCACGATGTTTTCCTTCACCGAAGCAAGTGATAATTAAATTTTAATACGCACATAATTTTGAAAATAAGTGGTGCGTGCGGGGTTTTTATTAAGTTACTATCCGAATAGAATTACAAAATATAATTATACCTACATAATATAAATATAACATTTATTTATTTTGGCGGTAAAATCGCACTCGTTTTAGGGTGCCTTTCCACCAGAGGCAGAGATGTGCTACGCTACGTTGCTATGGAAGCGTTTGCTATCCACCAATCACATTCATTAGCTCACATGGTGGAAAAGAGTTCCGCTAAGCTATGAAAGGCAACCATAGGCAGTTGTCCCACTGCCGACGACTAACGAGTAGCGAGTAGAGCTAAAAACTGAAAACGAGTTGGCGAGCAGCGAATGTGTAGTTCCGATAGTGTTGTCGCTGGGCTATCAGCGAGTGACAGGGTGCGGCGAGCGATTAATCGCACTACTCGCTCGGGGCGGTTAGTCCTGCGGAACACTCCACGCGCTGAGTTCCGACCACCTAGCGAGCATCACTGAGCGAGTATAATCAGCGATCAACTTAATATATGCATCTCTTTTGTTTACAAGTTTACAATTTATTACTATTGTAAGTTTCTTGAGCGAAAATATAACCGATAGTTAGTCGCTTACTCGCTGGCGGTGAGACAACTGCCTTAAGCACATTCTCACATATTATCATGTAAAAAAAATATTACCACCAGACCGACTGTAAGGCCATGTTTATATATATCTATCTTTTTTTATGCTAAAATAAAATTACAACTGGTATTATAAGATCTCTTATCGGCAGTTACAAACAGATTGCTTATGGAAACCAGTTAATATTCTACTATTTTATACTAATTCTTATTAAGTCGGTATAGGTTACTTTGGGTCAATTTAAAATAAACAATACCATTTTAGTAACAATGGATTGTTGTATCGCTTGGTAAATATGTATATTAATTGTTCTACAGATAGAACCATCGCTTTTGATTTCACCATTTGACAATGATGTGCCCAATTGCCCAAACCATGTCCGTTACATGAAACATGAAACTACATACTTCCATAACAAGCAAATTACCGATTTACATTTAAATGCAGTTACAAATGTATGATCCTATTTAGTAAATAACCATTTTCAAACTCAAAACAGCATTATTTAAAACCAGATGTTCGATATCAACTTTGTACAACATGTAAGGAACCTTATTAAGGAGTGCGCACATTACACCAACTCGACGTCAACTCCACTCCGACTCCACTCCGTTTCAACTCCGACGTTCCGTTCCGCGATCAACGCTTCATCGACGTCAACTCGACTCCGTCTCCACTCCGTTTCAACTCCGACGCTATTTACATTACGTCATTGTGTCGGTCGACGCGTGGACTACTCGTCTACGGTGAGTCGTCAACGCAACGTCGACGCGTTGGTCTCGAAACGGAACGGCTATGGGTGTAGGGCGAGCCATACAGGGCTTTAGGTATAAGTTCGAAATTCAACCTTACCTTCAAAGATATAAGGCTCATAATTGAATGTTAGCTTTGTCAAGGTTTTAGTCGCGTTGGCGTCGGTCGGTCGTGGAGTCGTTGTACTGTGCGCACTCCTTTACGCTGCGTCCACTACACTACTCATCGAAATTTCTCGCCGAAGTACCACAGAGTACTTAAACACTGCG
The DNA here is from genome assembly GCA_905404295.2 of Ochlodes sylvanus. Lineage (NCBI taxonomy): Eukaryota > Metazoa > Arthropoda > Insecta > Lepidoptera > Hesperiidae > Ochlodes > Ochlodes sylvanus. The sequence goes on along the minus strand of FR990130.1, from coordinate 8,766,988 downwards.
TTTCAAGAGACGGCACTTAAAACGTTACCTATATCACGGTAATAGCATCATACAGTTTTGTGACTCGGCGACCTGTCCTTAAAATAAATGCCTACAGTCCCACGTGGCCACGCAGTACGTAAACACGCGCTAGGGCTGCCTCTTTCTAGTTGTAATGAATGTTAGTAGGTAGGTAAATCGCACGCTTTCTGGTTACAAACCCACACGTTCGTTCGACACTACGGCGCATCTGCGGCTGTTGTGTACCGAGTTTGTACCGAACTCCGAGGCGCGTAGATATGATTCGCGTTTATATGAAGATGGAATACTGTATGATACTATTACCGTGCCTATAGGAAATAAGAAAAGAAAAAAAGAATCTATAAGCTCTTGATTTCATCTCGCTTCGATCAACTTCACGAGTAGTGTAGTTTACACTATATTACTAGCTGATTTGAGTCTAAACCGAACCATTAATCGCTTTAGAGCCCAATAAACTGATTTTATTCTTGAGTTCTTCAACAAGGGATTCTCTCGGCACCTCCTGTTCTTCCCTCGTGGTGATATCCCTTATCTTAACGACTCCTCGTTTCAACTCCGACTCCCCCAGCACAACAGCCAAAGGAATACCGTTCTCTTCACAGTGTTGTAATTGATTCAGCATTTTTGGATTCTTTTTGTATGATTGCTCAGTCTATAACAAAAATAGTTTGTACTTAAATAAAATGAAACCATGATTATGGATTGATTTGATTGAAAGAAAGAACTGTCTACATTATTTTCTACTTATGATGTGTATTTAGTTATCTAATTAAAAAGTATTGTAATACCAGATTGTATTCCAAGAAATAACTTTGTGAGTGACGTTTAAAAATATAATATCTTCAATGGCTTATCTTAAGGAAAAAAAAATAAAAATTTTGTATTGTTTAAACAAAAGAAACGAAGAAATTATAATAAATTTATGACTGAAATGAATTTAACAACATTACTGTAAAGAATTACATTTCATTACATAATTAAACATATTTTGATAACTTCTTAACTTTAGATAGGGTATACCTATCTAGATAGAGTATTAGTTAAGAATTAGAAATACCTTGATTCCAGCATTCCAGAGCTGTGCGCAGATCTTCATTCGTTCTTCGAGGAAGTTCTTCTGCGCCGAAGCGACGTACACATCGACATCCGAAGTACGAACGTTTATTTCCCCAGCGGCCAGCTTGGCTTCCAACACGGAGAACACGCGCTCCACTCCGATACTGACCCCCACACATGGTACCTGTAAAAACAAATATTGTTTACTAGAAACCCGCTCCCAATTTGCTTCGGAAAATCTTTTTTTATATTCAATAAGCATGCAATTTTGGGAATACCGAAACGCGACCAAAGAACGATAAAGGAACTATAAACAAATACAAAACATTTTTCAATTTTTAAAACCTACTTTCACCGCGACACCGAATTCTTGCCGTTTTTGCTCGCTGTATAGAGCATTATCTACAAATTCTAAAATTCCCATTTTTTGTTCTAACGAAATTTAAGAGCAGCATCTTAAACTTTCAATAAGCAGTTTAACTAGGATAGTGAACCTCCGGTATTCAGGTGATTTTTACGCTTCAGCGCTGCAATTATGGATCACCTCGCATGGCCACGTCAAAAATTTGATGTTCTACAATTTAATTAAAAATGTAAACGTTCGCATTTGAAACTATACCCCTAAAATAGATAGGTAAATAAATAAACCAGTACTACTTAAGTACTAAGAGTGCACAAAATATTTTTTGGCTTTAAAATTTTTACGTCATAATTAGTATGATCTAACAATAATCGTTTACGTAATATTAGATCTCAAAAAATCGTTTACGTAATAATGATTAACAAAAATATTTTACGTAATATTAAAATAAAAGTTTCACTTTAATATGATTAACAAAATTCGGGAAAGTGTCTGGAGGTTTTTTAAGTAAAAATCGGACAAAATAGCAGACGTCAGAGCCACCTGATGATCAGTGGTCATCGTCATACCAACCATGCCATAATGTCGGCCAAAAAATATAAAATAAAGAAACAAGAAAACATTAAGTATTGTAAATACTTTTTAAATACCTGTTTATTCTTAGAATCGAACATTCCAACAAGATTGTCATATCTGCCTCCACCGGCAATCGACCCCACAGTCTGCTCCTCATTGGCAATTTTTATTGGTTCTGGAATATGGAGTTACATAATTCAATAGTAAATATTCTGTTATTTAAACCAGAGTCAATTACATTATCATCGTATTTTTATATGTGAATATTTAATCCATCTTTCTTTTCAGTTATAATAATGATTATGTATATAGATATATAAAGATAATCTTGGAAAGTTTAGATATTTTCACAAACTACATGAAAACAACTGGTTCATAACTATGAGTTAGACATACCAACAGTAATTACTAATACTTCATCATCATCATCACAACCCATAACTGTCCCACTGCTGGGCACGGGTCTCCTCTCACAGTGTGAGGGGTATAGACCATAGTCCACCACGCTGGCCAAGTGCGGATTGGTGGATTACTAATACTTACTATCGTATAAACATATGTACTAAGATTGCACAAGATTCACTTTGGCAAACACCTTATTTTCTACGCACGATTTTCTTGAGACAAGACATTAAGTTGTCTTTTACTCAATTATGACACTGACTGACTGATTGATCACACTTTCACTGCAAGAAGCTGTGTGAGTCAAATGCATCTGGTATTACAGTGAGATTTCTCTTTATTTTCTCTAAAGACTGTGGTATTCGTACCACCTGATGGAAGCTACAACCTTACCAGCACAACCAAATTAAAATTGCGTTTCGGTTAAGTTTATTAGTCATTTTATTGAAAAAAAAAACAGTTTTTATGTGTAAAACTTGTCTCAATATATACGAGTATGTAATAATTTATTAGTGATATATATATATTTCACTAAATACATTTTTCGCCATAATTAAGATACATACCTGTCAAAACAGCTTCATAAATAACTCCAGTGTAGTAATCTAAACCTCTAGCCAAACTCAGATCAAACAGAATTTTATCCTTGATCCCGAGAATATCGCAATAATTCAATAAAAGTTTTACGCCTTCAAGGCCCTCGATTGCAGCCTTACATTTGGATAACTTTTCGTCTTTAACTAACTGATCAGCCAGCTCTATTCCACCGTTCAAACGCACATACTCCCCAATTCTGTCGGCGGCATCCGGTGACACTCCCTTCTCGTTTATCATTTCAGTTCTCACTTCTTCCCAAGGTGACTGAAATGGGAAAGTATTGCATGAATTTTAAGAATTAAACAAAATTTTATTGGTGAAACTAAGCAAAAATAATGAATTCAACCCAATGTAAGTAAGTACTTTCAAGTAATACTTTCTTCAAATCAAACAAATCATTTATTGTGGAATATGGGCATCTCCCTAGTTCTTTATACATTAAATACTAAATAGTACACTAGTAAATACTACTTCTACATAGTATATCAGTTATATTTTCTCACCTTGTCAAGTTTGTCGACCGTGGAACAAGTAGAGCGGAACTTGTCGGCAGGCACACCACAAGCCTCGAACATTCCATCAAGCAATCTTCTGTGATTTACTTTCAACATGTACTTGCCAATGTTGAGGGAATCTAGAATTTCTGTAACCACTTTAAGACATTCCGAATCGGGAACCATGGGGTCATACTGGCCTGCTATGTCAAAATCCTATCAGGAACAAATTTTTTATTTTAAAATAACTATAACACATAATGTTTAAAAGATCTAAATTTTAATACAGCTCTTTTTGTATGGATAAAATGTAAACATATTTTTTTATAAATTATCAATTTACGTTAGGTAATGTAGGATGTAGTATTTATGGTCAACATTTAACATCAATAATGTCAACAACAAAGAAAATGCAAATGCAATTGTAAACTCACACATTGATAAAATTCTCGGTATCTCCCTCTTGTCATAGCAGGGTTATCTCGTCTATAAACCTTTGCTATGTGGTAGCGCTTCAGAGTATTGATTTTATTCATGGCCAGATACCTAGCCAACGGCACAGTCAAATCATATCTCAATGAGAGGATCTCTCCACCTTGATCCTTTAGATCATAAATGAGTTTAGAATCTTCACCATATTTTCCTGTCAAGACATCCTGAAATAGTTGGATTTCAATAAATTTTTATTCCTACGCCATGTCACAAATTTAACAATGTCATTATTAGTATTCTTTTTATGGTCATTAAATATTTTGGTACACTATTGAATAACTTAAATATGATGTTGAAATCACCAGACCAGAAAAGGCCACCTTTATTAAACATGAGCACTACTTTTTCAGTCTCAGACAGACAATGTTTTTTATATCTTAGTCATTTTACTTTATTTTTATGTAAATAACATTTAACAATGTACAATACTTTGATCTTATCTCTATTAATAAATTACCTAACATTACCTTTAACTCAAACACTGGGGTATCAATGCATTCCGCTCCATGCCTTTTAAAAACAGTGATGATTTTTTGTAAAACGTCATTCCTTATAGTCATCTGCTGTGGAGTATAGTCCCGAGTACCTTTGGGTGTTTTAAGGATAAATTTATGTGGCACAACCTCCTCAGCACTTAGTTGGCTTTTTAACGCCAATAGTTTGCCCACCTCCGTTTGAATCTAAAAAATACAGACTCATTGACAAATAACTCTAAAGGGAATCAACAGACCTTATTATGCATTATAGAAAACTAAAAGTAATGCAGTACCTTGTTGCAAGTAGCTGTTGCAATACTTTTTCTGAGGCAATTATAAAAAACTGTGTTGTGCAAATTCAACACCATTGCATGGTTCCTTACAAATCTTAGCAAACTGTGCGTCATGCTTCAGTAGTCTTTGCTAAATTTAAATTGAATCGATATAGCTCCCATCACCACTTGAGCGACGATATTTACAACTACCAAAAAAATTAACTACATTATTTATACAGATAACACAAATACAAAAAAATACAAGGTGTATAATGTTAATATTGATTTTAATATGAATTACAATGTACTCTAAAATAGATGTAATATTTACAAGTGGTAATAAGACAACCATATGTGGAGAATCAATTTAAATTTATAAAAATTACAACAAAATCCACCAAAAAATTCTTTTTTAAACTACTCCTGATTTAGGTGCCACACAAGTAATCAAATATTAAAACTTCTGTTTGTGTTCAATATAATACAATTATCATATTTTTAATATATTTGTTACCCAAGCTATAGTTTTTGTCATTTTAATTACTACAAAATTTCATATATTTTTCAACAAATAAGCAGTTGTTCCTGATGTTTCGTTAAATAGCTGCATACACACAACTTATGTGAATACTCACGACTATTTAAAAGTAAAATGTGTCACCCCAACCATTTTTTAAGAACAAATATATATACAGATACTACTTTAAACTACATATCACAAACCTTTTGTTCATAATTAATATTTTTCGTAAATTTTAAAGGAATATCAAGAGAGGGAAATGATGAAATCTCCGAGTCAGTGAAACTCCGCATATGGTGCCACCACCTCTTGATAAATGGATATTTTTTTAAATCTACTTTGTGTCCTATCCTTTGCATCATATCAATATCACATTTACTGGGAACATATCCGCCTACGTAGCTGAACTTCGATAAATGCATGTCCAACGTTTCAAGATCCAGACAACACTTATTAGATCCCACATCCTACAAAGTCAATCACCTGATTATAATGAAGATAACGCAACATAAAGGTATGATTTCACTTATATATTTTCAAGACGATCAGTTCTATTGTTCAAAATTATAAATCATAACATAATATGAACCTAATGTCTTACCTTTTCGCTGGACTCCTTTGCTGCTTTCAATTTTCTTACGAGGTCTCCTTGGTCTTTTATTTGTTGGAGTAAAGCCTCCTGTTGCTCTGCCATATTTTAAACAATTATTATTCTACACAATTGCAACGACCCAACGACCCACTTGAGCAGCCTCTCAAGGTTGTGTCAAGTAAAAGTAAGTCCGGCACACTACACTATCTATTTTAAAATTATTGCAGGTTATTAAATTCCCTTTCAAATGCAATGCATTCCTTCCTTTCGTTTTGTTTCAAATCAGACCGTCACGTCTTGTGTCATAGTCATTATTCACATGGACATGTAGCTCATAGTTGGTTGTCAACTGTCAATATTGACAATTGACATAACTTCATGTCATACCTATGCATCTTTTTTCTTTTAAACCACGGAATACAGAAAGAAGTGGAAATGGTACAAGTGTTGATTAATAAGAAAACCACGGTAGCAAAATAAACACAAGTAAATCCCTAATCGTATTATTCACACTAAGAAACTTACATTTTTATTGGTACTTGTCAACTTCAAATAGTCTATCAAACCGGCTCATTATAGTTGAAAATGCACCTTAACGATTTATCTTAATTTTTATTTTTCCTTGCCATATTTGGTGTCTTGTTACCTTTATCAATTAAGAACATAACAGTTGTAAAGATTTTCTTTCCACCGCTAGATGTCAAAATTTTACGTAACAACTAATTTTATATACTTAAAACTGTAAGAAATAAAGTTGACATTGTGTTGTCCGGCAATTACGCGGAGCTCCGCGCAACCTTAGTCCGTGTGCCACGCCTACTTCGCACTTCCACTTCTTTCTGTATTCCGTGTTTTAAACATTGGTTCACACACACATAGCCAGCACCGCACAGGCTATAGTCGGTTCCACAGATTAGTAAGAAAGGTTCAAACTCTTAGAGTATATATTACGGTAGTATAGAGCACGCGTATTGCACAAAATGTTCAGCTCGCAGCGTAGGCAGGTGTGCTATAGATATTTATATTGAGAAGTGTATGGCAATTAGGGATGTACCGATTACATTACGTCACTATCGACTGTCGAAAATTATGAGTAATAGAAATGTAATCAAATCGTGTGGCTTGTTATATTAAAGTTTATGAAATAAAATATCGGGTTTAGTGTAATTTTTTTTATTACAAAATCTATATATAAAAGGAGAAGTTGAATGACTAACTGACTGACTGACTGACTGACTGACATATCAACGCAGGGCCTAAACTATAAGGGTTAGAAAGTTGAAATTTTGCACAGGGGTTCGTTTTATAACGTAGGTGAGCACTAAGTAAGGATTTTTGAAAATTCATCCCCTAAAGGGGTAAAACGGGGGTGCAAAGTTAGTATGAAACTTTGCAAACAACAATCAAAATTCAAATATTTGCAACAAAGTAACTAATATTTATTGAAGTAAAATAGAATGCTAGTGTAAATAGTAAAATTAAAAACATAATTATGAGAAACATCAATCAAAATTCAAATATTTGCAACAAAGGAACTAATATTTATTAAAGTAAAATAGAATATCAGTGTAAATAGTAAAATTAAAAACATAATTATACGCAACAACAATCAAAATTTACATATTTGCAACAAAGGAACTAGGTAATATTTATTTAAAAAATCGTTCTTCTTCAAAGTTTTGTTTTAGTTGAATATGGTAATTTTATCAATAGAGTAAGAATTCTGTATAAAAACCTGTATCCGGTGCTAATCTGTAGCGCACATCGAAAATCTGTATAAATACGAAAAAATCTGTATATAATTATGGCAACGCAAATTTTTTAGACTTTCTATAAGTTAAAGCATTAACTACTACAATCTATATACTGACTACAATCCCACCTGATTAAACGCAATAACTTAGAAGCCTATTCACTCTTGACTTGAAGATACCTACATACATTGTAATCGAACGGAAATACCGACGCAGGCAATTTGTTCCAGTCCTTCGCGGTACGTATGATGAATGATGACGCAAAGCGTGACTTCCGTACTGGAAGGATGTTTACGACGAAGGGATGAATAAACGCCGTGAGTCGGGTCGTTCGATGGTAGAAAGGATTAGTAGTTATTTAGATGACTTAAGTATCTTAAACCTAATAAACAACAACAATTAAACAGTGACAGTAACTCTTTTACTACATTACTACTCTAGTTTACGCTATAATATTTTTCGCATTAAAATACTAAAAAGTACTAAAATCGTACTAAACACACACCAAAAATATTTATAATAAATGTTTAAAAGATTTTGAGTATTAATATATAATTGAGTTACATTAATAAAATATATAATATATTACATTAATATAATATATAATATAATATATTAATGTAACTTTAATATTCAAAATCCACCTATATTATAGGTTACTAATAATTATATAGGTTCATAGCTAACATTTAAAAAAATATTTTAAATATCGAATACAGCGTTGGTCGCGTCACATCACCGCTCTCCACGCTTCACTAAGCGCGGGGAATGGGGCGCGCGGGGAGTCCTACGCGTGCCAAGCGTGCCCGCCCCGCACGTCTCTTTCACACCCGCGATGCGTGATTTGTTTTCATAAAAATAAGTATATAAATCGACTTACCGATGAAATGTGATACTGGATTTCAGTTTTGTGTGTTTCCTAGTATCGTGTTTGCAAGATTGAACTGCACATTTGACCATTTTGATACGTAAATATTCGAAAACTCTCTGTAGGAACGCACAGCGCTAGCACTCAAGTTCACTCAACCACGACTACAAGCGCTCGCGGTGGGAACGTCGTGTTGTTCTCAACCGACGTAGGAGTTCCCACCTCGTTGCGCGTGCTCTATACTACCGTAATATAAACTCTAAGTTCAAACTAGAATCACAGTGTAGATACCTACCTACCTATAAATACCTAGTTGCGGACAATATGACATCTAAAAGTACCTACCTACACTACATAATTATGGATTAATTTCTTTGACGTTGACGTGAATGCCGGCTTGCCGATGACGAATGAGTCGAATGACGTTACGATATGTCAACGTCATGTTTATTTTGATTTGTGTTGGGTGGTTTTTAACTGTATAGTGATTCTTTATTAGATTTTAGTTAAATATCAGTAATTCTTTATTCTACGTAGTTTTCTTTTAGTAATGGATAGATTTGAATATATAGAAGCTCGTTTATTTGAAGGTGAAAATTATGTGAGACGTGAAAAAAATGTGAAAATTTATGATGGAGACGACAAGGTGACTGAAAAATGTTTCGTTCTGTATAATTTGTTATAATTTCACTTAAAAATAGTTAACGGTGTTTATTGCAAGATAGTTTTATAATTTCAACCTAACACTCGCTCGCAGGCTTGGCGTTATAATTATCGTTTTTCCCTGATTTTACCATTACCTAATTCAAAATTATTTCCGTAAGGCTTAATAGTGTACTGCAGTCGAAATTGTTTACAATGACAGTATAGAATATAGCCTATTCGTTATATTCCCCAAAACTACAGACCTGGATAAATGCAAAAACCGTTTCGTAAAGAATAATGCTTTGTACAACAAACCGCATTATTAAGAGACAATATTTTACCAATGTTTTCAGGAAATTTTATTGAATACAACAATTAATATGATTTGAACAAACTTCACACTTCACTTCTAAACTTCTTTTTTTAGTTCTACATGAACTTTAAAATTCATATTGAACAAAAGTGTTCCTCCCAAAACGAAAAACACAAGATAATTTTAGTTCAACTTGAATCATGTATTACATAAAACCTCGAAAACATCACCAGTTATGGGTACTGATGTTGCTGATAATAGATTTCGACTGTACTCAGATTATGGCCAATGGTTGTTCCGTTGATGGGCCTAAAGTACTCCATAAAACAAGCAATACCAACCTCAGCAAATATGCTAAGTTTTTTTTACGATAACTCAAACACTAAGATGATTTTACAAGTGATAATCTATTACAAAAGTAACAAATAATTCAGTACTTATCGGCTTCCATAGTACTTATTGGGCTTCTACAAATAGATAAAGCCAACTTGACATTGCCTAAAATGTTAACATGTCTGTTTTGTTTCAGACCCAATATGTTGATGGCGAAATAGTGTTGACAACACATAGAATTTTATGGGGTAAACCTGGAGATATTCCAAAGGGACTGATAGCTTTATCTCTCCATTTGTATTATGTATTCTGTGTAGAAGAGGAATGTAGTGGAGTATTTGGCCTAGGAGGACCCAAAAGAATAATTTTACATTTAGGTCCAACATTACCAGGTATATCTTACTTTATTACAGTTGTAATTTTTTTAAATTATAGTAAGCAAAAAGATAATATTTGACTACTAACCTATCTGATAAATAAGTAGATGGCGAGTGCTCTAAGTAAGTCTCGCGTCCGGGATAGCTGTCACCGCACATCCACTGATGCACCCGACTCCAAACGAGCCAGTAGTGGTATGCAAAACGTACTATTATGTTTGAAATGTTAACCATATAGCACATTGTTTTAGGGAAGAGGCCTGGGCCAGCAGTAGCAAGCCCCTATCATTTTATTAAGTTTTCTTTCAAAGATGGCATTGATCCTGCCTTTTACAAAGCTTTAAATGATACTATAGCAGCAAAAGCATGGGAAACGCCGAGATCATTGGGTTCTCCTGTAACTAGCTCTAACAGCAGTCCTAGGCCTTCTGCAACTCCAGTTAACTCTAAAATTCGGTCAGGAATTGTTGGGATTGAGAGGAGCATAGAGGAACAACACAGAGCAACGGATGAAAGCATTAGTGTAGCGTTCAAAGATTTAACAAAACTCATGGAGAAGGCTAAAGATATGGTTGCCATATCTAAGACAATTTCTACAAAAATTAGGGTAAGTTAAGTAATCTATGAATAATAAATCTTAATCTTAGGTTGTTGCTTGTACTACCTACCATAGAATTCAAGTACACAAGCAACTCTATAAATAAGTCTTAATTTTTTTAAGTTTATTGAAATTTTAATATTTTGCTGCAGGAAAAACAAGGCGATATTTCTGAAGATGATACAGTAAGATTTAAGTCATATTTGATGAGCTTAGGCATAGATGATCCTGTCACAAGAGATGCCTTCAGATCAGATTCAGACTATTATATGGGGCTTGCTCAACAAATTTCAGATATGATGGTTGCTGTTTTACTGGTAAGAATCAAAAATGTTACTAATTTTTTTTTTGTTTACCTATAAAATACTGATCTTATAATACAGTCAGTAACCATAGACTACTAATATTACAGGATTGCGGTGGTATAATGTCACTGGCGGACGTGTGGTGTAGAGTGAATAGAGCAAGAGGCTTGGAACTCGTTTCCCCAGAAGATTTATTAAATGCTTGCAAGTGAGTTACCATAAACATTCTACATCAAATGCTGTTTATGGTTTAGGCAGTTACAGCTGTGGCGACATCGCACACTCATCAATAAGGGGTGAAGTCACATGTAGCCTGAAACACGCTATCGAAGTTATCTAGACCGCTCGCATACATATACAAGTTCCGAACGGTCAAGAACTTGGCTGAACGCTCCCCAGACGTGAGCATGACACCTCGCCAAGCGGGAGATGTCCTTTTGTTAAGTAGCATATCTCTAACTTTTTTTGCAGTCAAGCATTAACTTGGAAAAAATATCTAACTTGTTAAATTGTGCCAACTCCATTTAGACATCACATTTCATGTTCATTAATATTTTTATCTACGATTTTATAATATTATGTGATAGTACTACCTACATTAAATTTGCTATTTAGTTAACTGAAAAAAAAAATGTGTCAAGTGGATAAGATCGTATCCATGATACTTATGGCCGTTTGGGACAGACTTTGTTACATAAAGCGTAGCTGGGTGTCATATTGATCGGCCAAGCAATTTGCATAGCAATTTATATAGCGTCTTCCATACGCTTGTAGTAATTTGATCATTAAGAACAAGCGATCCACACGCGACTTGAATATCACACCTAGCCACACTATGTCTGAGGAGGCCTTTACTTTTAAAGTTGAATAGCAACAAAAATCAAAAGATACCAATGATGAAATTCTATCGGAAGTGGTTCTTTCGATATCTTTCGTCGTACAAGCTATTTATTTAAGTAACTGTAATAATGTCAGTGCTGCTCTTCCATTGTACATTGTAATGAACTTTGGTAATAAGTAATTATATTATTTTTTTCAGATTACTACAAACCATAGGCGCTCCAATGTCACTGCGTAAGTTTCCGAGTGGGGCGTGTGTCCTCCAGCTAAACAGCCATAGAGATGAAGAAGTAGCTAAAGCCACCAGCGAATTGGTATTAGTCCTATTCCTTAAATTATAAAACTTGTTTATTTTAAGCTTCTCAACTACTCAATCCAGCTTAACTATTCAGCCATAACAATTTAGCAAAGTAATGTGCTTAAGATAAATAGGATTTTGTTAGGTACAAAGAATAATCCAATGGCCATGGCCCTCGTTGATTGTTTACTACATACTCAATTGGCCTCAATCCTCAATCGTCGAAACTCCTCGAACCTCACTTTTGTCTATGGTAGCGATATTTATTAATTTATGTACCTATCTAATTAATGTAATTTATTTTCCAGCTGGACGAAAATGGCTCTCTCACACCAGTCAAATTGTCTCAACTTGCTAATGTTTCCGTCCTACTTGCGCGTGAACGTCTCTTCACAACAGAACGCCTCGGCCTGGCCTGTCGGGACGAATCTATTGAAGGACTAGAATTCTACCCGAATCTTTTCCTAACACAAACCTAATTTGTTTATATTGTAAAGATGTATAAAGTTAACTTAATAAAAAAAGAAATTAAATATTTATTAATTTAAGATGTACCTATTTCATTTTTATATATAAGATAAATATTTTTGTATTTTATTTTAAAAGACGATTTCAGCACAAATATGATTTTTATTTCAGCAAATTTCAATGTTCACAAAAGCTTACTAAGTACGCCACTTTGAAAGCAACAAACACCTTATTATTAGTTATTTCTAAGTACAAATATTAAATCCCATCTTTCCGTTATTAAACCATCACAAAGTCTTTAGTAATAATACTGTTATATCATTCATTATATTCTAACCAACCCTCAAATTTAATGGAAGTACTGTTTAGTGGTACATCTCCTGAAGGCAGTGCCACTAGCAATACTTTCCGAGGGTTACTTTCTATGAAGACGATACTATACCTGTGGTGTAGGACAGCGCGTTAAGACGGGAGTCAACTCGAAAGCACAAGTCTTCAGCACCACTGCGGGAATACCATCCGGCCCACTCGACTTCTTGAGGGACTGTAGAGCTCGTTTGACCGACTTTTGAATAAAAAGTATATCGTTTGGCGGGGGATGTTAGGTGCTGTGGTCTCTGGGTCGAGTTGGCGGCAAAGAGGGTGCCAAGAAGTTTGTCCTTCCCCTTAGCCGTATGGACTTTGGATTTATCCGGTAATCGCAGTGGCGTAAGAGATGACCGGCAAATGTTGAACAGCGACCAGAATTCTCGACTCCCAGAGGGGTAGTCGCTCGACAATTCTGCGATGAACTTGGCTTTCGCCCTGGACATTTGCATCTTTGCTGACCGGGAGGCACCGTTGAGCTTTCTCTTAAGCTTAGGGGCAGAGGGTACCTTAGAAGCGTAGGTACGCTAATGTCCAGGCCTGGTAAGCGGCATGCTTGCGGTTTGATGCCACAATGCATAAACCGCTAAGTATACCAGGGCTGCTTTTTTCCACCAACGGATACGACCGAATTATGGATAAAACATTCCATACCCTGCCGTATCACATCGGCTACAGAATCACGTTCGGATCCCCTAAGTAAAACAGAGCTGCCTCCACGGGAATGAAGTCAAGAATTCTCCGAGTCCGTCCCAGTCTGCTAACTTATAGTACCAGGCTTGGCGCATTCCAGTGGGCGGAGAGCCTCTAGACGCGTCAAGGGTATAGCTGTCCTTATTAGACAGTGGTCAGAAGATACGAGAGGAGCCCCAACCGCTACCCGGTAGTCTGCTGGGTGAATTCAAATTGTATTCACAAAAAAAATTGTTTAAGTTTCAATGCGTTTCAACTTCAAACTACAATGTAGGTACTTGTTTTTACAGTACCTACCATTTTAATATCCCTGTTATAACATAATTTTATTGGTATATTTTAAATAGCAATAACAATGCAATGAGCTTTGTTGCAATTTCAACACAAAAACTTGGGTAATTTCAAGTTTTTGCAACCACGAGTGGTTCAAAGTCTAACCTATAGATAGATATGTGGCTAGGAAAATAGACTTTCATATATGAAATAAAGACATTAAATAGAAGTTTGGTGCAACTCCCTATCATTCAAATCACGATACAAAATTAAATGCATTGTTGCATAAAAAAGCTAATCTGATTTTCAGACATTTCAATTTGGTTCACAGACAAGTCAAATCATTAACCTAGATTTGTAAAAAAATGTTAGGTACATACAAATGTTTTAGAATTTAGGTCCATCAATGCCAATTTTAAGTATCAATTCTTCTTAAAATTATTGCTAACACTCCAATCTAAAATATATTTTCACTTAACACTATATAATGCATAAAAGCCATATTTAGTGTTGTGCGAGACTTAATTATTTTTGCCTATAAATTATCCATTTTATATGACAAGGATTAGCAAGCAGATCTTTATGTTATAATTTTATTTCACCTCTGCAGGTAATCTAAAACTGTTAATATTTAGCTTATAAAGCACATCAATAGTAAATTTTCAGAGCACATATTGATCCATATTTTTTAAAAAGCTAGGAACAAAAAGGGCAAAGAAAAAAGAAAGACCTAGTTCTACAATTTATTTGTGTGGAATGTTAATACTCAATTGCACTCTTAAAATCTTTGGGTAACTGTTGCAGCTTGCCACAGAGCTCCCAGGCTTTGAAGTCATCAGAGGACCTTATATTGTCGAGAAAGAATTCTACTCCCCTTACAAAAGGGAGCAACAATTCATCATTTATAACTTCTGAAAGGCGATGGAGATATGCAATATTCTTCGCGAGAGTTTCTTTTATTTCAACAGTTAATGGACGTTTGTTGCACTCCACAATATCCAGCTGAAAAAATACAAAAATATCAATTACTACACAGAAATACTAACATTAACACGTTCCCTGCGGATCACGTATAATGTCATGTTTTTTTCCATAGAAAATAACGACTGCCACAGGGAAGTTGTTAAATATAACAATACCTTTTAGGAATGTATAATTGAGTAACTAATTTTTTTTACAGTTGACTTGTGGGGTCACTGCTTCTAAATAAATTGGCCTTAATTCATATAAGCTGACTTCTCTGGTTTTCGACCCCATAGCCTAGTGACCCTGCCTGCAAGGTGAGGGGTCCTAGGCTTGATTCCGGGCCGGGGGCAAACATTTATGTGACAAATAAACATTTGTTCTCAGGTCATTGATGTTAGTGGATTATAAAAGGTTTCAAATATTATTATATACTTTCAATCAGTTCAGTTGTAATTGTTTTGTGGTAACAAAACATGTATTATTTAAAATGTATAGGTATTTCAATTTTAGTTTAACCGCCTCAACAGTTAATCTAGCAAAAACAATGAAGGATTTGATATACTTAATATACTTTCAAACAATAGTTTTTGAGTTATTACTAGTTGTCTAAAAATAAATTTATCAAACATATTTACAGTTTAGTATTTAATACATACATACATTGTTCATCCATCCAAACATTACATCCATTGCAAAGTAGAAATACTCTCAAAATGACATAACAAGTATATTTTACCTTTTCCTTAATTGTGTTAACCTTCAGGCCAAGATATGTATTTAAACATTCAGATAAGGATTTCACACTCTTAGGCAAAGTTCCAGTTTTATGCTTCCTGATAATTACATCGCCTACCTGAAATATATAAAGTTATCCATTTGTGGTAGCAATGCAACAAATTACATATATTATTAACAATTTAAAGTTATTAAATCTAACCTGAGTATCAAAAACAGAAGTCAGTTTGACATTATGTTTATGGCTCAAACAATCTGATAGTTTTCTACTGTCATGGACAATCTTTTTTGGGCTTTCACCTTCAAGTATCTGTCTGAGTCCAGCATTGAATGCATGGTACTGCATTACCTGGATATCAAATATGTAGATCTGGTGCGGGGTGGACATAACCAAAAATGGCATTTGGGATTTCCTTGCCATGCTTGCACCATCAGTACTGACAGCTACATAGTTATATGTATTCATGTCTTTCAATGCATCATGGAATTGAGCATCAACTTGGTTTATAAATATGAACTTCTTGGACATTTTGATGATGTCCTCACATTCTTTCTGTGTTATTTTCAAGTATATTTGCTCATCGGACTGTTTAAGTTTAACAATGTCTGTGACTTCAGAATTATAATAGTGACAAACACCATCATTTTTATATCCTTCAGATAATTCCTTAACATTATACAGAGAAATCTTACTCTTATCCTTAGTAATATTGTAGAAACGACCTTCGAATATTTCAGAGTTCTTAGTATGAATTTGTAGTAGGTCTCCTTTCATGTAAAGATTATCCATTTTGTTTGTGATTGAGGTTTAACAAGAATAAATATAAATTTTTAATCTTTCTTAACTGGCTTAACAGAAGGTCTATCTGCTTCGCTGTAGGCTTTGTAAATATATAAACCAAGAGTGACGTGCAAGACTATTACAGCTACAACAGCAGAATAGACACTGCTTGTAATAGGCTCCAATCGAAGTAAACTATCAAATAATATAACCTTTGCAACAAAGAATGAAAAAACCGGCACGACGATGATGAACATACAGTATTTTATCACTGTTCGAAAGACCTGAAAGTCGGGTAATTCCTGAAAAGAATAGGTTAAATTTTAGGTATTTGACAATACATTAAATTGACTTAGGCACTCCAAGCTACAAATACTTACATTTGCTTTTCCTTCAATCATTATAACACAATATTAAAAAGGAAATAAATAATATCTTCTTATTTCAAATTATTCATCGACGACAGTCGAAAGCAAATTTACAAGACGAAGAGGAACCTAACGAAACGAAAGTAACGAATTTTAGAATAAAACTCAAGTGCAAATCAAGCAATTGAAGCAAGTCAATAACTTTAGGAACTAGGAACTGTCAATAAATAAATCTTTTTTTTAGGAGTTTACTCTATGGTTTTCTTGTAATTGCGTGACTTCCAGAAAAAGACCCACAGAGCATGTTCAGTACGCGGCAGTAAGACATAGACCGGTAATAAAAGAGCTGTGTGATTTATTAATTTCATTCCATTCTGGAGAAATCCTAATCATGGAATATCCAGAGAAAATTAGAAGAAAACCCAGATCAGTTGGTAACTAAATCATTTTAAAGTCTATCACTATCACTAAATTTTCAAGTAGGAGTACTTCTTAACCATAGACCAAGTTTTCTAGGAGGTAGGTACCTAAATAATACGTAAACGTATAATCACGTGCTCTTTTAGAAAAAATAAATTTTGGCTTCGCATGAAACAAATAATTAATTTAACAGTAACTTTTACAAAAAATCCTTTCAAATTTCTTTGAAACTACGAGCTATTTGAAACATCATACTTACATGTCACGTGACGTGACCGAGGTGATCCCTAACTGATGGGCCCCGCCCCGCGTTGGCGGACACTTATCAATTTGGAATCTTATCACCTAGCTAGTCGAATGGAAGCACTTAACGGAAGATATTACGGTATCTATCTCCACGCTTGCTGTTCGGCGATTAAATGTTGGGGAACATCAATCTATGAGGAATACGAGGAAATTTAAGAGGAATAAGTCTATGGAAACAATCATGAGCCCGGTTAAAACGGGTTCTTAAAAGTATACTTTTTATCGCTCTTTCACCCGTTTCCGGTTTCTTCATGACTAGCACTAGCAACTCATCGGTGAGGCAACTCGCACCTGGTCCAGTGCAGCTTCTATCACGTAGCATATTTTTGCTAAACTATTTTGAAGTGAAAACTTCTATAATATCGTTGTGATTTGGAATTCGATGAAAAGAGACAGACACAGTTTAACGTGGGAGAAATGAGATAGGAAGCATCGGGAAAATGGCGGCTTACAAAGCCAAACATCTTTTTGGACTAAAAGTATTAGTTTTTCACTTCTAGCATGTGTGAATTGCCCACATTTTTTAATTTTTTTTTACTGAATTAATTAACAAACGAAACACCACCCTTCCGCTGCTGCCTATGATAACTGCCACCGACACAATAAGACTCAAATCGGGCCTAGGAATCCTAGGATGTTTAGTCCTGTTAGGAAAAAGGTAAAAGAATTAGAACGTTAGTTGTTAGTTCTTTCTAGGTATGAGGAATGAGGCAGGGACTGGTAGTGATAGTCAGTTCTAGTAGGGTTAGTTAGTTCTATTAATCACTTAATCTAGAAATAAATAATAAAGCTTTTTTTTTTTAAATAAACCTTAACTTGTGCGAATACTTATTCAGCTTAAAGTTAATTAAAGGTAATTCTACATGTTCTTTGATCTATGGTGGAAAACTCTCACAACTTCCCGGTTGTTACACATGAAAAGGTGTGATAAATATAATAACTACTCGTTTTAGGGTTCCTTTTTTGTATAATTCCTTTATCTATAACGTTTAAATTTTTTAAAGCCAATTTACCATATTGGCTCATGGTTCACAAACGAACCCTAGATGGTTATTTAGGTAACCCGGTAAGGAGGACAAGGAGGAGGTAAGGAGTGGGAGCGTGATATAGTACCTCTACGCGGACGATCGTGGGTATTACCTATAGTTATTTAAAGCTGCTGGACCTCCGGACTGGTTGGACGAATGGAGGATTAGCATGAACGTCGGTAAAACAGCAACCATATTGTTTGTTACAAGCCGTTTCACCTCCGCAGCTGGGAGGTGGTGTGGTAGTCAATTGTCAAGTACCTGGAATGGTGATAGCGCAACGCGGGGGAGCCAGCAATGTCACCAAATGGCCCAGCAGGCGACGCACGCGCTGTATTCTTTTGGCATTAGCAAGCACTTACATCTACTGGTACTCCCCTCTGCAGTCAACAATAAACTTTTGAAATGTTATTCAGATTGAAACTTATGCTGAACCCATTGATCGTAAAGTGGTCATTCGCTAACATTTTAACAATACACAGTCATTATGAACGTACATTTCACGCTTTTCTATCTCGTAACTTTAGTTGATGTTTTATCTCTACTAACCTTAGGCATATTTAAAGTTATTAAAATAAATGGAAATATTTGTTAGTTTAAAATGAATACATTGCAACAATATTTTATCTTCGTCCTTTTTGTAAGTTTTCCCAATTGCATTTGATATATTGTGTGTAATGAGAATAATGATAAATAATAAGTCCTGCCTATACTTAAATAATACCTAATTAAGTTAATAATATTCCAAATCAATGCGTATACTTATTCTTGTTCCCTAAAAAAATTCTAAAGTATTTTCGTATTTTGCAAGTTTGTTGTGTTCAACAGATCGAGACCTTTGGTACTTTTGTTAATTTTACCGAGTTGCATAAAAATATTTTGCAGTGGAAAAATCAAAACTTGCTCAATTTTAGCGAGGTTAGACACACATACATATATATTATTTTAATTACATATATTTTTAAAATTTAATCGCTTATATTAAACTAATTACCTATATTACAACATTTTGTTATATATTATATTTAATTATATAATTTTATAATTTACACATTTAGTTTAATTTACAATTATGTATTAAAGTAGTTACTTAGCATTTTTTTCTTACAAATTTTATCATATAAACTTGTAACTTACTTATTGATGCCGTGACTTTTATTCTGTCGCCATTTTATAGGTCGGAGCAGCTTCTAATGGGATTTTCGATTTAACTGACGTCAAAAATAAAATACTACAATGGAAAACGCAAAAACTTACTGCTTTATGTCCATCAAACGGGCAAGTTACTACAACATATATTTTTTGAAATTCGTTTCATACAGTTTTATTTCAAATAATGATATATATTGAGCCTTGTTACAGAGCAAAGCTGCAATATTTACTAAACCTCGTATGCAGCACAGCACAGCCTACAAATGTTACAGTGAGAGATGCTTGTATCACATGTTTTTCTCGAGTTACATCAATGTCTGAGGTAATTTACCCTTGAGAGACGTTATATAGTTACTTAAGTATAAACTTTTTATCGTCAAAAAGATTTTACCGCACGGGTCGTTGCAGTTAAAATTCAAGCTTGAGGTAAATTAGGTATTATAAAGAAAACCAACTTTAACAACAATCTTAGAACCACAATTTTACACATCAGCTTACATACAACATAACATAAATTCATATTTAATACTTATATTTCAGGGACCGCAAGAACTTAATGCTTTGAGCGTATGTGCGATACAATATTTTGTAAATACGTCATACGCTAGTTGTGCTACAGCAGTTATGGTAAAAACCTTGTATTTTTATATTTTCGTACTGTGTTTTGGTATTCTTCTTCAAAGCATTGGCTGGGTCGGACGGTAGCCTGACGGTAGCCTATGTAAAACTTAGTAGGTACCTACACTGCGTGTAGGTACTAAGATTTACATTAAAAAATAATATTATGGGGAAATGTAACTCTATTTAGTGGCTTTTTGTGGTGGCGTGGGAGATTCATTATCAAAACGGCTGCGGCCGTTCCGGGGTACCTACTTAGTCTTTTTCAGCAAACTAAGTAATCACCAAACTGCACCTGAATTCTATGGTTATTTAAAATAATTTCGATTAGTCGATCAAAAGAATGCTTCCCTAAATTTATCAGATCATAAGCTAAGCTAATTAATTGAAAAAATAATCTAAAAAAATTGTTTTTGTTTATCAAACAATGACATGATTGTACCTACTAATAAACTTATGTTATCTAATGGTTTGATTGAACTTCGATTTCCATCCGGGGAGACTAGGGGAAATCGTGTTACAAATTAATTAGGAATCACTTGCTTCGACCCTTTGACTTATTATTTATAAGCAAATGCTTTGACCCAACCTAATAGCCGCGTTTCCACCGGGCGAATGGGCTCGCGAGCCACAAGACGCGGCTATTGAGGATACCTGCACTGCATACCGGAGAGTACCCCATAATACCTATTCCTTAAACTTTAAAGACTATCAATCCGCACTTGGCCAACGTAGGTGACTACGTTTTTTGGTTTTTCCACCTTAACCTGCAGGAACAAATCGAGACGTGCACCCGATTCCAGCAATCAGATGGTAGTGAAGAATTGAAGATGATGGATAAATATTTTATCAATAATGGAAGTATTATACTTTTTACAGGCCTTGTCGACATCAGCATTAAATGTGCAGCCTTCCGGATGCTACATGGGTTATTGTGATTTTGTACGATGTTTAAGAAGGACGAATTCAATAAACTTGGTAATGTTATTTTACCGTTCAATTCGATATTTACATTTAATTAATAAAAGCACTGTTCATTAAATATATTTTACATCTCTCATGTTCGGTAAGTAATTAAAAAAAAAACACTTCTTTCTTTCAAAAAGTTCGCGTAGGTACATTTAACCATCATACTGGCAATAGACATCATGCATTCAGCCAAATGACCAAAGAGGTCGCTTTGCTATTCAGCCTTGTCTTCGTGTGAGTATAATAGTTGTTAATAGTCATCAATTTTAAATATCGAACGGCGAAGCTCAATTTCGATTTTGAAAAAACAATTAAAAAGTTCTTTTTAATGAAAAAAGGCGGGAATAGAAAACTTTTACTTTAAAATGTTTAATTCTTGCAATGCCGGTGTTTTTCTACTTACCTCACAATCGAGATGTAAAGCAGAATAGTTAGCTCGGGTGTAAGCATCAATTGCAGCCCGAGATATTTAGGCGCACGAGCGCAGCGAGGGCCCTTGGCTACTATTCTACTAATATTATCAGCCGAAAAACAAAGAAACGGAAGGAAGCTTGCAACAACCTTTCTTTTCAGCACTCCGACCAATGGCAATTAAAAGTAAAAAAGTATGTTTGTCTGCAACCGAAACAATGATAATATTTTATAGTAAAATTTTGGCATTAACAAGGCAGGCAAAAACCTTACTACCTTTACCATCTTAGAATAATGACATATTTACCATATTATTTCAATTAACAAACAATACATCAAACAAAATATATTATTCATTTTTATTTTTACACACGATATTTTTTTTATTTCTCGTCCTCTGTTATAGATAACACAGTGCACCCGGGAAGCAAGAACCGGAGTAAATATAACTGTCGATAGCGATAATGTAAGATTCTATACTAATGTAACCTCATGTCTACTTGCGAAAACAAGATGTGGAACATATAATCCAATAACTGGGGAACCCCAAACTCCAGGATATACATCCTCAGGATTACGCGTAAGCAACGCTCTTCAGTTTTCTGAAGCCGGGGAATTGCGGATACTTGCTTTTTCGGTAACAACACCAGTTTCATCTTCATTTTGTTCAACTTCTGCTAATTTGACACAGACAAGTTGGCTTAATAATGTATGTTAATTTTTATTAAATATATTAACTCAATTAAAATTATTGGTATTATTTAACTCACCTACCAGTTTCATTCTTAAAAGTATTTTATTGAAATAGTAATAAATCCGTACTAGCTTCGCTTCTGTAGACCTATGGAGGCCATCTATCGTACTCACTTTTCGTACAGCTTTTTTCAAGGAAGCACAGTTGTTAGCGGACCGTCGATTTTTTCTTGGCCACATAAAATTGTACTCGTGCTATCTCACAGATATCTATAACCTTCTCTGTCTGCGGTTTTAGCGGTTGTCAATGTCAACGTCATCAATGTTATTTTTCAGTCGTCAAGATGTCAACTTTACGTTTATTACATTTTACAAGTGAAATTCGAAAAACATGTTTGATTTGATGTTAATGAACTGAAATTGAATAATGAAAATGTGCTTTGCTTTAAAAACTTTCAACTCAGTCAATAATTAATTAATATACACCGACGACATAAGCCTTGTAAGTAATTTTTAGTACTATAAGAAGTTGATTATATTTGATTGTTTTTGGACTTCACACCCATAATTTTAATAGTAAGATTATTACGAATATTTGTTATCAGAATACAGTGCAATTAATTTTTTAAATAACGATATCAACATCTAAAATTTTATTAGATACTAAACAATGTCTTTGATCTATTTAAAAAAAATATATGTATGGTTTTTTATCTTTTAAGTACTTACTGATAGAAAGAAAAAAAACACTGACATGTTATTTATTTGCATTTGCAAAGTGGCCACTGGAATTCATTCAGTAACCAACCTTACTAACTATCACTAACGGTCCCAGCCCCAGGTCCTTATACATACTGACGAACTGACTAACTTACAGTCTTATTAACAACCACTGCTAACTAGACTAGCGGTCCTAGTCATGATTTCTTGTTCCCAGTCATGGTCGGCAGCAGAGGGGTGGTGTCGTTTGATATTTATTTGTATTCCATAAAAAAAAAATGTATGAATATATTTATATATGTCTGAAGTTATATACTTGTTAATATCTCTGAAAACATGTGTTTTGCTTCTAGTTAAAATGAAATTTATAAATTATGGGTACATTAATAAACATAGTATGTATGCTATACATCAGTAGTGGGCCACATTGGCCATCAATTTCTTTTCGCTGTAATAACAAACAAATTTTATATAATTTTATATAATATTAGCATTAAAATTGATTGGACCATTAATTTTATCATAAGAACAGTCACTAAAACATCTGAATAAAATAGTAACCAGGAAATTTTTCCATAGTATTTTTGTTCCCTGTTTATTAGAATATTTGTATAAAAACTTTTAATTTTATAAAAGTTACCTTTTAATTTTGTAACATTTTAATTCATTTGTTAATATTAATACCAACTGTTTATAGATAACATTGCATCTATTATGTATATTGTAAATAAAGCTTTTCCTTATCTTGATAATTTCCATCTCAACCTACAATAATACATACCAGAACTAGTTATGTAAGTACGTAGTTTCAATTGATGTATTTACTTACTTAAGTTCTATATAAAAAAATATTTATAACTAGTCGAACCAGCGAATGATGTTCTGCTATATAAATTACTTGTAGTGAATGATTTGGGTATTGTTTATACAAAAATATTTGTGGGGTAAGGTGACAATTTGTTGTATGTAATTTTTTTATGAAATAACAATAAAAATATACAAAAAGTAATTTTGGATATGTAAAAATAATAAAAAAATCATAAAAATCAATCGAGCCGAATCAATATCGAGATAAATTAGATTGCTGTGTCAAAAAGAGCTGCTACCCCAATGGCTTATGTCAATAATTGGTGATTGACTAAATTATACAACATAGAGTATGGTCAGTTACTGTTCGGATGTGTGGCTGGTAGTGTCAAAGTTTAACGGCTTAATTCATCTTAATTATAAAGCTCTTCATTAGGTTGTTTAAGGTCAGAAAGAAACTAGTTTTAAGCTATTGTGTCAGATTTATCATAAAGCGAGTAAAATCATCATCTTGAGTATAATGTTGTATATATTTGAAATGCTTTTGTGTTACAAATGGTAGACTACATCATCATTGAATAGTTAATTAATGAATATTGTTTACTAAGCCAAAAGCTACAAGAAGACAATTACATACATTTCAGGATAAACTATTAATTATTTTTTACTGAGTTACTATTTTAAAATGTCATTGATACAACTTTACACAATGTACAAAAGAAAGTATGACGTAAGTATAACAAGTATAATTTTCTTATGTAATGAGATCTTATGTACAAAATATTATGGCAAAAGAGATTTCTTCATTAATTCTTAATTTTATTCTCATATACAGCTTTTTGCAACTGGTTCTTTGTATTTTTTGGCTTTTTCTTCACTTTTTTCCTCCTTGTTTGAATGGAATCATCTGAATCGGACTGGTCAGATATCATTCCAGTATTCTTAGAATTCGATTTTTTATTCTGTACAGCAGTAACTACAAATGCACTTTTCCGGAAACTAGACCTTGCTTGTTTGTTATCTCCATAATTCCGTCTTTGTGTTACTGTTTGAGTATTTCGAGGAATTTCCGTAAAGCTAGTATTGTTGAAATTCATTTCAGATTTTGTATTTTTTAATCTGAAACAGCAATTGTTGAATTAGTTAAACTTGTAATAAAATTCTTTGATTTTGATTTATTAATTACTTACTTTCCCTTCTTCTTGTTAGTTTTGACTACTTTATTGTTTGACTCCAATACATCATCGGAATTTGGCACTTTAAGAGAAATCTTCTTTGTCTTAGATTTTTTCTTTTTCTTTTCTTCTTTACTTTTCTTTTGTTCGCCTTCTATTTCTTCTAATTTCTTGGAACAAGATCTGACAACATTATAATATTTTACTACAGAAATGTAACCCAAGAAATTATCAAAGTGTATTTTCATCTTACCTAAGTAAGGCTTCACTATCCGTAAAATACGAATTCATGGCAAAACTGGATATACCCCATGATAGTGGTCCCTTTTCTTCTCCTTGTATGCCAGTCCATACATTTTTCTTTAACAAATTTAGTTTTACTTGTAGTTCTGTAGGTTGCGTGTTTCTGTTTTTTAAATCAGACAAATACCTGTAGACAACAACAATTATTTCGTGAATATCTACTTTATAAAATGCAAAAGGTGACTACCTGGCAGACAAAGTACAGTCTAAACCAGAGCAGACAATAATTGAAGCTTTTAAAAAGAGCTCCTAGTTTTGTAAAACAATAAGAAAAATGTTTTGAAAATTGATTTCCTTGAAAATAATTTATTCCGTAAAGGTATAAAATAGGCGTTTAATGTTTGTTCGAAATAAACAGAGGTAATCAGACGTTGTGGTAGCCGTAGAATTGTTTATAGAAAGTGGATTCGGGTATTTTTTTCTTTTGAGAGTTTTTCGTGTTTTTATCATCCACATAAAATATAGTCACACTTACTTTGGAGGAGGTAATCGCCTAAATTGATGCCATGATGCTGGATTTAACTTCTGTTTTCCTATGGGTTCATTAAACATGGATACGCTGCGCGGCCTTACATATTTATTTGGATTCTTCTCTTTATCAGAATTAAATGGCGATTCATTTGTCTACAAAACAGTAAACCATTTAAGATTTTTCATTTTCCAAGCTTATATTAAGATTTATATTGGACAACTACAGATACATTACCGGCGCTCTTATTATTTTCAGTTCTGGTGGCATTTTCTTTTTTCGCCTCGGTTTTACCTTGCTAGAAGAATGTAATAATTTATGCACTTTTCTTATTGGGCTAAGATTATCTTCATAAGACTCGCAATCTGTAGACGGCTCGCTCATTGCATCCGATGTCAGATCTATTGTTGCTCTAGAAACCTGTGATTAGCCCTTAAAATTATTATTCAGTATGAATTTTATATTAATTAATACAACATGAATACCATGATATACCTGTAATGTTTGTCGTTTCGTTTTTTTCTTCTTCTTCTTATCTTCTTCTTTCATCTTATTTATTTTTTCTAAGGTCATTCGTTGTTTTCTTATTTTCTAAAATCAAAAACCGATCGAATTCTTATATTATTGACAAGCTATAGCCATTGTTTGGATATAAACAGTTTTCAACTTACGTCATCCATAAGTTTGCCAAGTTGATAATTAGGCGAAGGAGGTGGAGCTGGTTGCAACAAAGTTACCTTTTCTTTTACAGTTCCAGCTTCTGAACTGCTGCTAGACGTATCGCCTTCATCACTAGAATAAAAGATTTTATTATGTTTTTTCTAAATAAAATTGAATATGACAATAAAAGAATTGCTAACCTCGAATAATCTGACAGATCTATATTAGTTGGTTCATCAGCGTTTGATCCTTCTTTTAGTAATCTCGTAACTATTTTTGTTCGAAGCCTTTCTTTACTGGGATCCTCATCATAAAAATCGAGCAGAGTTTCACAAAATGTCCTGCCGAGACTCTCATAATCTTGAACAGAAAAATGAGTGGACATTCTACTGCCTAATTCTGAACCTCCAAAAGATGCTTCCATCGTGTAACTGTTTGCAACTCCTAGCATCCAAACAACTACTCGTCCGGTGCCTTCTTTACTACGTTGTATTCGAAATTTGCAGTTTTCAAAAGAGAACTGAAATCCAGATATTAATTTTTACTAAACATTTTACTATCGACATTAGGCTATCTGCACACTACAGAATATTTACTTTGTCTGCAGCGTTTTTGTGAAGCATCAACGGAAAAACCTGTTCCTGTAAACGTTTGTCCGAATTTCGACGGCTTTCACAACCATAAATAAAAACGTTATGTTTTCTTGAGTGTGCATGTAAATCAATATACATAGCCACGCCACACTCTTCTTGTAATCTGAAATGAAAAGCAATGTAATTCACGTAGGGCCCAATTTTTATAAGACAATAATGTTAGTGTAGGCAGAAGTATATTAACCTTCGTATCATTACTTTAGTATGCCAAACTGAGGGATAGGTTTCTCTTATTACTGTCCGGTATTGTCTGTTGAGATCCTTTCCGGTCAACGAACAACGATTGTTACCCACAATAACCTGCAATGTATTTTTAGCTATTAATTCGTTTGTAATAAACGCTTTGAATGGCGAGAACATTATCTAGGTCACTTACACCATCCGGGTTTAACATCGGTACGAGTTTAAATATAAATTTTTCGCGTAACTCTCTAGCTTGGTTTGAGTCACCAGTTAAATAATCCATGAAACCTTTCATCATCCATGAAGAGGGTGTCTCTCCAGGGTGTACTCGGGATGTTATTATGACAGCCTTTTTCTTCTAGGGGAATGAAAAATGATTTTTAAATTCGATGTAATTAAAAAAATAAAACCTAGCAGAATTTTCATGTTATTTACCTGTGGCTCTATTTCATTAAGGTTTTGTGGTGCCGTGATCGTCAGATAATAAACATTGTTTCCAGCTAAAGTTCGACAAAGAAGTCGTAACTTTGAATAAGTTGACTTGACTGGATGCGCTTGTAATCTTGATAGGTATTCTTGGAGATCAGAGTACGTGTATGGATAACAATGTGCAATATAAACAGCATCGTCTGTATGCGGAAATTCTATATTGAACGTCAAAGTATAACTGGGAAACTGTTCTTCTTCTTCGGAACTAAAATCAATTAATACTTCAGTAACCTTTAACAAATGTTATTCCTAACAAGTTTTTTTAATTTTATACTTATATGTAATTTTGTTATCCATTGTTGCAATTATGGTTAATATCAATTATGCAATATTTATATGGGTAGATAACTTACGTGGAATCATTTTTGTAGTATGCAATGTTATCACCGCACCGTCGCCAACCGATCGAATGCAATTGAGCGTCCTTGGTTGAATATAATAAAGGTCGCATGCCCTCGTTGTATAAGCTTTCTGCTTTAGATAAATTTACAATTGAAAACCTGCAAATCATAATTATGTAAAACGTAAAAAAAATTACACTTCAGATGTCGTTTATATGAGTAATGTATATGCGATGTGATAAATTAACGAAAGTAGAATTTGTCTAATAAGGTGTAGAATATACAAAAAAATAGTTGCTCGACAATACTGGTCCAGAATGATGTACCCGAAATACGGATGAAACGCGAGATGTATATTTGTTACATTTATTTATCTTATCCAAGCGTCCCATATTTTTCGAATCCAAGGCCAACAAAATAAGACTTTCCTTTTCTGAAATCCATAAGTGCTGTTAAGGTAATTCTATGTTACTCCCTTCCCAAATTTCTACTTTACTGTTACCTTACAAAATTACAACTTCAATGTTACCTGTACATAGTCTGTTTCTTTGTGTTGGTCACTCTGAAATAAAACCATTGCATGTGTCGATTTGTATATAAATCAGTGCGAAGATGCAATTCGTAGTAGGCGGAAGTAATACGAATAGCTTTGGCTAGATTTCCGCTTTCAAAACGAGATTCGAATTTTAATTCATCGTCACCCCCCGCACTTGTACACGCAGAAAGGTACAATCGAGATCCTCCTACAGTTGAACGACTGAACTGAAAAATAAATGTAATGTCGATTTAGAGTAGGTCCTCGTTATTCAATTTGGCGACTTGTGAACGCAGTAGTTTTCCATTGTCCTATTGCTTTTAGCAAGTAGTATACTGGAGAAATTGCTTATTGCTAATACTAAAGCCAGAATAAATGAGTTTGTAATTGGTTTCCAGAATAAAGTTAAGCTAATCGCATGTGATATAGTTACTAGCTGATGCGAATGTTCTGTCGTGTGTGCAATAAAGAGAATTCTATCTATCTACTAACATGGACGTGAATGACCATTATTCTACTGAAACAAAGCAACTCACGTAATTAACCGCGCTCATTGGGTAGTACTGAAAGATTACCGTTCCAGCGTCTTCGCCAACGGGTTGCGGTTTCAATTCTTTCCCTGTAGGCACGTAATAAGTCTCTGGAGATGCGGGGATCCATGTAATATGTTGGATTTTTTCCTCCACTACCTTTAAGTTCAGAAGTAAAAAAAATGTAATAAAAAGCTCGAAGCTTTAATTAATTAACTGATAGAAATTTTAATATAATTCTAGAGGTAAGTTTTTAGTACGAGTGAACGAGAATGCAATGGCTTCTACCCATTTTATTGACCCACTTTTGAACACGGGTCTCTCCTCATAATTGGGGCCACGCTGTTCCAGTGCGGAATGGTGGAAGACTCGAATGCAATATGAATGAGTTATGGAGTGACAAAAATTATGGCAGAAGCCTTTATGTAGTTGCTTTGCTTTCGTATTTGTGTGAAATTTCAAACCTCAGCTTGGGTCGATGATTTATGTTTAATAAAAGCTAGGAAGTAAGTTTTACATTAACGCTTTCTTATTTAACTCGCAAGTCTTACCTGACACTCCGATGGCCATCGAGGAGCTTGCTGAGGACAGTCGAGTTCTTTCGGTAGCGCAAACAAATCACGCGGCTCCTTCAGTTTAGCAGTAGTTCTGAAGGTTCTTATGTCTGTGTTTATTTCTAATTGATTCGTTTTAATGTTGTTTTGAAGGAAGTTTGAAATAAATGTGCCTGTAACAATTTAATATTATAATGTTGCTATTTTATTGTATGATTGTGTGACGAAAACGTTTAAGGTGTACTGCGTAGTTTTCACAGTTAAATCTAGTTTTATAGACATTAACATGAGCAAGTTTTGATTGCAAAGTACTTTAATTCTTTATTTTTGTATCAACTACGATGCTTTAATTTACTATGAAATTATTATACGAGCTTTCACATAACTTCTAGTCCTTTAAGAGCTTTTTGTTTGTAAAACTTTAACACAATGACTTGTAAAACTTTAACAACTAAAATAACATTATACCTTTATTACATATTGGAAATAAAGATGCTTGTAATATTTTCACTCGCTCTAGATTAGCTATCATTAAATTGTCTTCTAGTACAGGATCTCTCGGTATTGTTGGTAGCGTGAGCGTTACATCCGCGTGCTCGGTATACTTCTGATTATATTCTTCTCTTTCGATCATTATGACGTTATCTTGGGCGCACTCAAGTTGTTTCCACCATAACATTTTAGATTTACCGATTTTTACACAGCTCTTAAGTTAAATATGATAAATTACAGTATAGTTGAATGATCGTTGCCATCTCTATAACATTAACAGGTAAATTTGGCAATTTTGACTTAGAAACGTATCGTATAACCTGGTGAGTCGAACGGCGCACGGAATGTAACTGGCTGTCATGCAAAGGCCCAAAGTTATGGATTCAGAGACGAGTAACTCACGAATGTCACGCTTCGATCGTATAGCGCTTTATCAGGTGATTGGTGACGTCACATAAGCTGTGTACAGTCGACGATAACAGTTTGTATAAGTTTAATTAACTTAGATTTACTTGCTCAACATAATAATATAACAAGAAAACGCTAACAAAAATACTTTTGCAAAAAAGCATTTTTATTTTTTTAGTCTATTATATTATTAAATATTTTAACCATTTTAAACGTCTCGTTAATAACACTATATATATATCTACATAATAATTGTCTAAAAATAAAAGTCTTAGTTTTAATTGCTATTCAAAATGTAAAAATTTAGTCCCCTAACTACTAGGCAGTAATTACTAACCTTTATACAACTGCGTGTTGTCTTTCTCGCTACATTCGCATTCCAAAGATTTGTTCGCCATTATTTTCAACGAAAGAATTTTTTTGGAGAGTTATTACTTAAACTTTTTTGTTATTTAACTGATAAAGAAATGATAATCGGTTAGTTAGTCACGTAGCTGATTAGTCAACATATCAGTTCGTTGTAAACTTGGAAAGTTCAGACTTCGACTGAAGGTAACAAACATGCTTTCAAGAAGCCTGAAAGGTGACTGCACTTCCACGTAACTGGGCGTAAACTTGTGTGAAAACTCCGCCGCCGTCTCTCATTACGCCCGTAAAACTTTAATCCAGTCGTAGACTGAACATAATAGTGCCTCGCATTATATTACTTTCATAGTTTCTTTTTATATGCCGACCTGTTTAGTTTTCTTACTATGTTATTATGGGTATTCTTTGATAAAAAGCTGTGCTTTAAACTTAGGTGGCATTGTGGGCACTTTTAAATAATATAATTACATACTTAGATTTGTAAACTTCAGTATATTTCTTTACTAATTGCAACAAAGCGAACTACGCTTTTAAATCTTACTTTTTGTCATATTTTGATTCTTTTTAAATACACCAAAGATTTTAGGTACAATTAGATTTCAAACCGAATATATCTGTTGTAATTATATCTTAGGTTAGTTAAAAAATGGTACTTAATTAAACAATTCCTATGGTAATACTGCACGTGAATGTCTAAATTTTCCCCTGCCAGTTACCTTTACTATTTCGTGTTTACAATGAATATCTCAGCTGAGTTGTATGTAGGTACTGCACACAGACCACCAGTCTGTGGTACTGCATGAATCACGGCAGCTATTAAACAATTCTGCTGCATTTATTTTTACATGAATTATACTTTTATCCCAGAGCAAATTGATAACGTTAAACGAACGAAAGAAATTAACCATACATATAAAGTGGTATGATATATGTATACCTTGCTAATATTATTTATTATGTATAAGGCAATATTTTTCTTTATTATATAAATAAATACTGTGTATTAAAGATTAGTAAACTAAAATATATAGGGACATCATTGAACAAGGACATTTTTTATATACTTATTAAAGAAAATAGAATAATATGCCGTACTCTTGAAGTAGTCATGTCTAGCGCAGGCTTATAATGATTCTGAATAAATAGGAATCAAGGAATAATGAACAATTCACATCCACCACAGTATTGCCACTAAATATTGAGAGCATCGACCTTATTTACACCTCGAAGTAGCCAAACTATTCATAAGTAGAACTTTTCATGCGCTGTTTCTATGCTATGTTATGCAAATTGTCACAAAACATTAAAAAAATTCTCCTCATAAGAGAATGCTTTGCTCGCCAGTTTAGCCAAATCAGCAGACTACGAGTATATAACATTTTATTCTATTGTAGTCAACAATCTATAGGTAAACCTTTCGAAGAGTAAGTTCCAACTTTCTTATAAAGACTGGAAATTATACTGTAAACATTGGGCAGATTAAATTAATAAAAATATTAAATATGAAAAAAAAAAACTAACTAAATCTCCCTGAAAAATAACTCTGAATCATGTTCCTGTCTTTTTCAGTGTAGTCTTTATTTGTGTTATCGTCATGTGATGGAATATTACTTTGTACCTTTATTGTAACTGTTACTAAGGGAACTGAATATATTAAATCGATAGTCTTTGTTATAGCTAACATTGGCCGCATTGTGGTAAGATTTTGTCAAAATGTTTTAAAATCAAACAAAGTAATGAGCATAATCATATTTAGTTAATCATCTTGCAAGTTTATTCATTTCAATCAAATATTATGATCATAAATGTTTTAGTTTCTTCGAGTATGTAGGTGCTATTTTAAATAACTCATACTCTCATACCTATCTGTTACCACAAGCCACGTATAGCAATCTTTGTATCTACTTTTAGGTACTTGTGTGGTTACACACTAATGTTTGTATGTAATTATATTTATTTATTTTATTGATCATCTTAATTCAGTGAATTCAAATTGCGGAAAAGATTTGCGTGATCTCATTTGCTTCAGTTTCATTCAAGGCTCTTGTCGAATGCTTATCGTAAACTTTGACCATAATTTTGTACAGTTACGGAAAATCGCAACAACCTATGTAAGCTTGTATTCACGTGCGTTGTCTATGTGTTAAGGACGCGGTAGGAAAAAGGTTGGCGAGGTGATTGGCCGGGACCTGGTACGACCTGGTGCGGATCGATTAATGGAACGAGACCCCTCTGTCTTGTGTCACTCATCAATGAACAGGGGGCACATTCTGATTATTTCTGATATCGTTTAACTCGTGCATACGCCCCCCTCTTTATCACTCGGATTAAGCTTAATATTTCAAAGAACTTTTATCATAACCGTTTCGGTGAAGTCTTAGGTCTGGACATGTTTTTCAAGCATAAAGTAGCTTCGGCATATTTTAGCGCGCTTGCTTAATGCAAAAATAACAAAATTTAACCAATATGTACCTATCTATCCCAATAAGAAAATTCAACGCTAATATTTGATTTTTTTGAATCATAAATCATTATTTTCTAGTCAACAAAACGTAAGCATGGGTCGTAAAGTCGTCGTAGCGGTATGCACGCTCAACCAATGGGCGCTTGATTTCGAAGGCAATTTGAACAGGATTTTGCAGTCGATACAAGAGGCCAAGGAAATGGGCGCGCTTTATCGGACGGGACCTGAATTGGAGATATGGTAATTTTATGTGGTTTGTGGATTAGATTTATTTTGGCTTTATAAACAAGCCTCTGAAGGGACTAAAGTGTTGCAATTAATTAGAATTAATTGTATTGGACACATGCACATTAATTGCTGTTAATATCAGCTAAATTAGGATTTTCTTCAAATTTTTGTGAAATAGTGTGTCAAAATAATCATTATTTGATGGAACTGTTTTATTAAAAAACCCTCAATGCCCAATAATTTGAAAGATATAATGATGAGTATAGAAATAATATGTATTAGGTGATATATGAAGTTCAGGAGATCAAATTTTGATCATCACATGCCGTAAAATAGATCTAAATTTTCTGAAAGATTTTTTAATAATGCTGGAATGTAGATGGAATCACATGAAATGTTTATAACAATATTGTTAGATTAAAAAAAAGGAAGTGGTCACGTTTCATAATTTCAACTTATTTCAATATTGGGAAACTGATTAATAGTTAAGCATAAACTTCCAACTATAATATATTGCTCTAATCTGTTGAGCTCCTTAAACTAAGAAATATACCTAATCGATTAGAAAGCATTCAATATTTTCATATTATTATTATATTAATGAACCTTATAAATTACAGTGGATATAGCTGCGAAGATCATTTCCACGAACCCGACACATTCCTTCATAGTTGGCAAGTATTAGCTGAACTGCTCAAATCTCCTACATGTAAAGATATACTTGTGGATGTCGGCATGCCTGTCCAGCATAGGAACGTTTCATACAATTGCCGAGTTGCGTTCCTTAATAAGAAGATCCTCCTTATAAGGCCAAAGATGTTATTGTGCGAGGATGGAAATTATCGAGAATCAAGGTGGTTCTCTTGCTGGACTAAGGTAAAATTTAAATATTGAAATTAAGTATGCACACACGCGCATTTAGGTACTCACGAACACACGCATTCACACGCGCACCGATACAATCACATATACATTGACAGTAAACTTGTCAACTTAACAGTATGGATTTTACTTAGAACTTTGTAAAGTGAGAAATAAATGAAGTATTTTTATTTTGATTTTGGTAAATAGGCTTCTTAATTTTGAAGGACCGACAAGTAGAAGACTACTATTTACCGAGGATGATTACAGCTATCACTAACCAGACGTCAGTGCCTATTGGCGACGCAGTAATAGCTACTAAAGATACCTGTATTGGATTTGAGATATGCGAAGAGTTGTGGAATCCTCAAAGGTAAGATTATTTTAAATAAATAAATGCTAACACAACCCGACCAAGCAGTAGGTATTCCTGTGTCGCGGGTGGCATGGACAACACAAATAACACATCACGAACACTCACGACCCGAGAACAAATATTTATCTGTTATATTGATTACTATTCTCTACCTGATGGCATCAATTAGACTTGTCTAATGTTACTTTTCTAGTACATAAAGTTTATTGTACTCAAAGTAGAACGCTCTGCTGTACAAAGAAGAGGTACTCGTAAGGTCGTAAGATCTGTTAAAACTAGAAAACTCGCTCTGCAGTCGAAATTCGACCGTTATTTATTTAAATGTTATCGCGTCATACAGAATAACATACACAAGTGTGTGTGTAATATTTTATTATATAAATATACTAAATAAAAATATTAGCTATCTGCACTCCTTCTCTATATAAATTATAAGTACTAGGTAAAACTAGGCCAAATCATCCGGCTGCGTAATTTTCGTAAAAATGGGTGCATTTTCTTCACGTACTAATAAACAATAATATAGTTTGAAAAGGTTCCAACAGGAATATGACCGTAATTCAATTATTTTCCAGCCGGCATATACCATTGAGTCTTGACGGCGTTGAAATTATTTGTAACGGCTCTGGAAGTTATATGGAACTACGCAAGGCTTACGTTACAGTGGATTTGGTTAAGAATGCCACGTTCAAGAGCGGTGGTGCATATTTGTTCAGCAATCTGAGAGGGTGCGACGGTCAGAGAATTTATTTCAACGGGTGTTCATGCGTCGCGGTCAACGGAGAGATTGTTAGTAGGGGATTGCAATTTGCTTTGCACGATGTGGTAAGTTAGAAGGATCTTTCAAATAACATTGTTATTATCGTAGATATCACCTAAATATTTTGTTGATTGATAAAATAGAAGGCGTTCGTAAATTTATTATAGATATTTCGATATACTCGTACCTAGTTTAGACTAATAAATACAAATAATAATTATACTAATTAATTTTTGATGCTGTCTTATGTATGATTTTTAATATGATTTATATAAATATATAGATATGTGTTCTCATACACATTTTAAGAATAATTTTAATTATGCTCTTGTATACATATAATAAATTAAATTGTTTTTAACGATAGCATCGCCCATTGTTTAACACAGTGTAAACTATACTATTGTACTATTGTAAGTTCAAATTGTACTTTTCTAAAATGGCGTGCAATAAAGTGTTTTTTATTGTATTCTAAATTTAAATATTTAAATTACAATATACGCTGCAATCATTGTTGTAGGAAGTGATCACAGCTACGATAGACCTGGAAGACATAAGGTCGTATCGGACTTCGATCAGGTCACGTACACACTTAGCCGCATCGAACGCTCCGTTCCCACGAGTCAATGTGGACTTCGCTTTGTCCGACGACGAAGATGTGCATCTAACTATAAGTCCGCCCATGGAATGGAAGTATTTGACTCCGGAGGAAGAAATTGAATTGGGTAATTTGAATGCAATTTTGTATGTGGATTTATTGACCAAGTTTTAAAAGATTGCAGATGCAGTTCATTGGCAGAAATCGTCAATTGTCTATGGAAATCGTCAGATAATGGAAATCCGGATACGGTTTTTCTTTTAAGTGTTAATTCGCTTTTTCTTTTAAGTTTTTTATAAAAATTGATATTTTTTAATACCATATCGTTAAAAAAAATGTTTATATATACATCTCCCGTACAACGCTGGATTCAAATTCTGCCCGCACCTCCTCCAGCACTTGACCGGTGTGGTGGGATTTGGGTTGTACCGCTTGGAGGTGATGGGCGATCCGAGCCCAGCTGTGGGACAGTTATGGGTTGCGACAGTAATGACAAACAGTAAACAGCTTTTTATATGTTAGGTCCGGCGTGTTGGTTATGGGACTACTTGCGGCGCTCGGGCCAGGGCGGGTTCTTCCTGCCGCTGAGCGGCGGCGTGGACTCCACCAGCACCGCGTGCATCGTGTTCTCTATGTGCACGCAGATTTGTGATGCTGTCCAGAAAGGAGGTAGTGTGGGTTTTGCGCACAAATAAAGAAAAACCGTGAAGTGAAGTGATTAAGTCTTTAAAGTTGCATCAATAGTAGGTGGTTGTTACGCCAGGTAACAACAAATAGTGTATGACTAGCATTCCCCGTGGCTTCGCCAGTCAATTTCCAAAAATACTTTGTTAGTGCTACTGCGTTATTTGAGGAAACTATATACAATGCTTCAACCGAATCCATTGAAAAAATATAAACGTTTCGAATCCCCTTTTTTATCCCGTTAGGGGGGAATTTCCAAAAATCTTCTCTTAGTGCTACCCTACATCCCCCAAGGAACACCCACTACAAAGGTACATGCCAAATTTCAGCTTGTTGCGTTGAGTTGTTTCGGCTAAGCGTCGTCTGTCAGTCACTCGGTAACGGAAGAGTTTTATATATAAGATAATATAATATTGATGTCCGTTACAGAGAGCCAGGTGCTGTACGACGTGCGCAAGATCCTCTGCCAGGCGGAGTACACGCCGGCCGAGCCCATGGAGCTGTGCAACCGGCTGCTCGTCACCTGCTACATGGCCACCGAGAACTCCAGCCACGAGACCAAGCAGCGCGCGATGCAGGTGTGCGGGGACACGATAATTATGCTTATATGTTAGGGAATCTTAGGTTGTTGATTCCGTTTTTTAAATTGATTTATGGTCGACCTTAATTTTTTTTTTTCATATTTCTAAGTAAGGATAACTAACCAGCTAATGTTAGAACATTAGTTGGTGAGTTTGCGTAGTTAGAACATTAGTGGACTGGTTTGCGAGACTTGTATTTTTTACATTTTGTTTTTTAATGGGATGTTATGTAAAGTAAAGTATCAATTCAATTTTTGCCCAGTAACTGCGTAAGTATATGTAATGACGGTGAAATGGATTATGTATTATACAAAAATAGTTTATCGAACTCGCATAACTGTCACATAGAACACATTATACAACAAGTTATTGCGTGCGTTTAAATAAATACAACAATAAAGTACAGTCAACAATAAAAGTGCATAAAGCATTGAATAGAATTCTATTGTATATTTTCGAATATGGCGCAATGGTTACCACGTCGGACTATACGAAGGGTTCGTTTCTAAGCGAGATACAAATTTGAATGATGATTTTAAAATTTCCGTTTTCTGTCCTTGTGTGTTGTCCAATGCACCCACGACACAGGGTGTCCCAGTGTGGTATGAGTGTGTGGTGTTATTTATTTAATTTAGGACATATTTTCAGCTTGCCAGTGAGATAGGAAGTTATCACTTTCCCATCGTAATCGACTCGGCGGTGAGCGCCGTCATAGGAATATTTACGACGGCCACTAGCCTTGTGCCCAAATTTAGGAGCAAGGGTGGTTGTCCGCGACAGAATCTTGCCTTGCAAAACATACAAGTGAGTATCATTAACATGATTTTTAAATACATATTATGTATATCATTGCACACACTAACGTTTTAAACTTAACTTATTTATTTATGAATCGATTGAAGAAGAAGAAGCTTACATAAAAATAATAATGAACTCAAATCGGTTAAGCCGTTTCTGAGATTATCGCGTACAAAACCACAGAAAAACATACAAATATTTTTGTCATATATCTTTTATGTACAGACAGCGATTAGTAATAGTCTACATCTATATCTATACAAATAAATAAAATTGGAGTGTCTTTTTGTAATATTAAAATAACCGCTTTGTATAATATTGTATACACGGTACATATTATGTAGGTATACCAAAATATGTTTTTTTTTTAAATTTTTGTCTGTCTGTCTGTTTGGCTAATCTCTGGAACGGCTGGACCTATTTTGACGACACTTTCACTGGCAGATTGCTAATGTCATAAGGAGTAACTTGACTACTTTTATTTCAGATTTTTTTTGTTAAATTCCACGCGGACGACGTCACGGGCACAGCTCGTTTATTATATAATATGTATAAATAAATGGTTTTATCTCTTTGTTTCGTAGGCACGTCTGAGAATGGTACTGTCGTATCTGTTCGCGCAACTGATGCTGTGGGCGCGCGGGCGGCCGGGCGGGCTGCTCGTGCTGGGCTCGTCCAACGTGGACGAGGCGCTCCGCGGGTACATGACCAAGTACGACTGCTCCAGCGCGGACATCAACCCCATCGGTGGGATATCGAAGACTGATTTGAAGACCTTTTTGCAGTACGCTAAGAGTCGGTACGTGTTTTTCTGTATAAGTGAAAATAGTTGCTCTTTTGAAAGAGCGGAAATTTATATTTTCCCGATTTTTTGCAAAATTTGCAGTTTTAATTTAAACAAAGTAAATTACCTAATAAATATACCTACTGCTGATTTATTAAGATGTTAAAAAGGAAGAGTGAATGTGAATTAATGACTTTTAATGACCGCAGCAACAATTGTGACAGCTTAAAAAATGTCCGATTTAGTGAGTGCCATCGGTTTTTTTCCTCCCCACTTCTCTCCTCATCCACTCTCGCCATCACTACTCTCCTCGCCACCCCTCCACATCTCTCTTCCGTACCCGCTACACGTCGCTTCTTTGATTTCCGTTACATAGATTTTTTATACCTAGTATAAAATATAAATTATACTGAATGGTTTTTGTTTTCTCCACTTCTTACTTCATTCATCTTAATTTTCGCCATTCTGACCGGTTCTAAATAAATAATAAATATATCGACGACCGACTCGACGACCCCTTAGCCTAGTTGGTATTGACCCTGCCTGCGAAGCGAGGGGTCCCGGGTGCGATTCCCGGCCGAGGCAGACGTTAGTGATATGTAAATTGTGTTGTCCATGCCACCCGCGACACAGGGAATCCTAGTGCGGGGGTATGAGTGTGTTAAAGTTTAAAATATATATTTCCCTGTTAGATTTTTCTTGCCATCTTTATCGGAAATCCTGCAAGCGCCGCCCACAGCGGAGCTGGAGCCGCTGTCGGACGGGCAGATCACGCAGACCGACGAACAGGATATGGGCATGACGTACGCGGAGCTCTCGGAGTTTGGTCGCCTGAGGAAGACCCAGCACTGCGGCCCGTACAGCATGTTCCAGAAACTGGTCCACAAGTGGAGCGACAAGTGTACTCCGCAAGAGGTGCGCAGAGTTTTTTTGGAACGAAGTTCCTTATCGCGCGTTGTGAAAGGGGGCTAAATTCTTACGAAAAGTTGTCACGACACTTTTTGCTATAGTAAGCTATTGTAAGCCGTGCGGCGTG
Organism: Ochlodes sylvanus; assembly: GCA_905404295.2. NCBI lineage: Eukaryota > Metazoa > Arthropoda > Insecta > Lepidoptera > Hesperiidae > Ochlodes > Ochlodes sylvanus. The sequence continues at coordinate 8,726,693 of FR990130.1, read as the reverse complement.
CGCATGTTTTATATTATTAGTATAACATATATAATAGTTATATATATATGTATGAGTATTTATATACATAATCTAAATATTATATATTTTTTTTTAATTTCTTCACTAATTAATCGAAAGAAACTTCGTTCCATCCGGGTGTCCCTTGACACCTCTCAAGTTTTTTTTTTGTTAGTTACGTTGAGAGTGCGCGCACGGGGGACATTTGTCTGGGTGACATAAAAGTTTTTATCTTCGTCGCATCGCGTTTCCAAAGTGGGGTGCGCTCACGCGGGCGACAGTGACGAAACTTTTTTGATATGGAAGCGTCAATGGAACGACGATCTGGCATGTTATCTATTGCGCCATCCGGCTCGTCAATGCGAAAGGAGAGTCACAATTTTGTCACCGACGCCGGTCGGCGGACATAAGTCACCCCGTTGTCGCGTAGTAACGTGCGCGCACCTCCATACGTATCCAAGGACTTGATAAGAGCGACGAAACAGTCACGGCGACGATAGTCCCCCGTGCGCGCACTCTCTTACATAAAATTAGTCTAAGCCAAAAAGGTCTACCTTACAGTGGACTGTTACTGACAGTTTCCAAGGCAATATTTAATTTATTTTTATATTAAATGAGTTAATGCTTGTCTACAATCCCACCTGATGGTAAGTGGCGATGAAGTCCAGGGTGTTGACCGCACTAACTTATAAAAGCCTATTCACTCTCCTCTTGAAGACTCCCACACTTAGCTCCCACATCATACACAGGTACAACACCGACGCAGGCAAACTATTCCAGTCCTTCGCATTACGCACCATGAACGACGACGCAAACTTTAAAAATAAATAATAAAATAAATAAATAATAACAAAACTTCTTTATTAATTTATTTATCTTAATCCATATGGCACCTATCGCAGCGTGTCTAGATATTACTGTAAATTGTTTCCGATCACCAGGGTATCAAAGGCACATTGGGGCTTAATACTGTGAGATTTTGTCTGTATCAGGTAGCAGAGAAGGTAAAGCACTTCTTCAGATGCTACGCGATCAACCGGCACAAGATGACGGTGTTGACGCCGTCGTACCACGCCGAGGCGTACTCGCCGGACGACAACCGCTTCGACCACCGGCCGTTCCTGTACCGCGTGCACTGGAACTGGCAGTTCCGGGTCATTGATGACGCGGTAATATGCTATGTGATTTTTATTTTACTTGACATCCTCGAGGATATGAAAGAACATGGTCATGTGCCTCATAGGTAATAATTAATGCGAGGGTTAATGACCCTTAGTGGAGTAGTTTATACCGCGCGCTCATGTCTACATTATGGGTTTGTAATGGGTAATTACGTCAAATTTTAAGCACCCTCTCTAATTACATATTTGCAACGAGAATCGAATTCTGAGTACTCCCTATTAATATCGCAAGTGTCTTACGAATTACCTTGTATATTTACATTTATGCGTTTGCACTCATGCACGTACACGCAGATTCGCACGCACACGCACACTCACGCAATATACATACACACTCCCATGGAGGCACACACCTGCATGAAGTTTCGGACTATTGATGATACACAAACACAGGAACACATGCGTGTATGCATTATCTTGATGCTTAATCACGCACAAAAACAAATGCAAAAAAGCGTACGTACTCTACAAAGAAACGATAAAATATAAATAAAATATTACAAAACAACAACAGTACACAACTTTACAAAACTGACAAACATAATAATATAAACAATCTAAAAACGATCATAACCGGATCCATTTCATTAGTAAAATACACCTACTGATTATGTTTTAGATCAGTTACAGTTTATTATATGTAAAGTATTAATTATCTTGTAGTATCTTGTATTAATAAAAGACAGTAAGTGTATTTGAATAAATTTTATTGGTCAAATATTTTGTTTTCAGGTGGCCCAAATGGCAAAAGATAAGCGTGGATCATCAAGAGAAGGAGATTCTTCTGTAACTAAACAAGAGTTGCCTAGCAACATGGCGTCCAACATTGCCACACCGTTTCATTTACGTAGAGATAGAAAAGGCGTTCTTATATAAATTATAGCGAACTTTACACAAATGAGACATTGTACATAATTATATTTGTATTTTGTTTTTTTGTTATTTTGCCAATTTCTTTTTATTGTGCTTGATTTTTTAATATAACACTAAATGTGATGACACTTAAGAACTGCGCACATTAGACTCAGTCAAATCCCACTCGTCACCGACTCAACTAAAAGACTCAACAAAACTAAAATCCAATTATGTGCTTTATATCTTGTTGCGCAAGGTTGAATTTCGAACGTATACTTGAAAGATGTGTACTACACGCCGCACACCCGTGAACGGAACGGAACTGTCGAAGTCGGAGTAGAGTCGACGTAGAGTTGGTGTAATGTGCGCTGTCTTTTATGCGGACAACGTACAAATAGTACTTAAATATATAATATCAATTTGTCCTCAAGTATCAATACTCTTTTTGCACGCTAAACTTGTTTGACTTTCCTGTTATAATACATTAAAATTGGACAATAAAATTAGCGAACGATATTTTAATTAATCGCTATCATGTATTTGCAAAATTTAATTATGGTGCTGTTTCAGAATGGTGCATTTAGTACGTTTAAATCGGTCGTTACGTAGATATAGATTTAGTACAAAGGATATAAATTGCCATAATAATATGACGATTGTAATCATTAATTCACTGTTGCTATTTGCACACAAATTAAGTTTATTAAAATAGAATTTAAAACGAATGTGGTATAACTCTGTCACAAAAATACGTAAATATAATACCTACATTGTATATTTGTACATCCCTCACATAATGACAGGCCCGCGCCCAGCAGTGGGACAGTTATGGGTTGCGATGATGATTTGTATTTTTTTACGAAAAAGGCGCTTTAGGAGCTTACGACGTAACACTCAAATTGAGATTTTTAGTCATTTGTATGATGTAATAGTCTTTGTTTGTATGTAATTGGTACGGTTGAAGAATACTGATTTTGTGTAAGATCTCCAAACATGGAACAATTAACAATGTTATACGCTACTTAAAGTATGAAATGTTGGATCATTAAGTTATTAGCTTTTTTTAGGTGTTATATGGAATAGGTTTCGATATTAATTTAAGTACATGAAACATTAAACAAGGCGCGTAACAACGCGTTACACTTTTATTATGATCTTCAGATGCGACTTTAGCAGCACAAGCAATTAGTAATAATTATGTACTTCCATTATTTTCATTTTTTAAATGTGCTAACCTCATGACACGAAAACGACCACGCTATAAAAGCAAAGAAAACAAAAAATTTAAATACAACGTCTTGTGGTTTTATTCCTGGCATATTTACTTATTTTAATTTGGAAGAATAAGTAGGTACCTAACATATTCTCTCAAATTAAATTTAGGAATTGTATGGTTTTAAGTTATAGCGGAACGTAAAATGTGAAGCGATTCTTGTTTGACCTCCTTAGATTTTATTGACGTAATCGATGGTACTAGTAAATTCGATTTACAAATCAGATTCGGTACTATTTATTAGGGTTTAAGTAGGTATGCTTATAGTAAGTTCTTAGAACAATAAGAAAATCACAGCCTTGCTTATATTAAATAATCGTTTAGAGAAATTGGAAATTGATGACGAATTTAAATAAATGAAACTGAATCAATAATAACGTTGTTTTCTTTCAATGACCCAATGTCTGAAAATAATTATCACCAAATATTTATACAGTGTTAGTCTTCATTTTCATATAATATATGAAGACTAACTCGAACTACCTTCTTGTATAGTTATTTTTAAAATCTTACGTAAACACGTAAGTTAAAAAAAACTCGAACTACCCATTACATCGAGTTGCCCTGAAAATCAGCGTCTGTTGGTTTGCTACGGCCATTTGCTGTAGTAATATTATCTTAATGTTACTGCCTTTTTGTCTGTATTAATGTTGACAACGTAAATAATTAAATATAATATTCTTTGTATTATACAGGTATATATAACGTAAATATAGTATTCCGTAATTTGACGAGTTACATTTATATATTCCATTGACCTATTTTGAGAGAGGACTCGAACCTAGTAGGTACGAGAATACTAAAATTTATGAGTTGCGGTGACATTCATTAATGACCTAGCTCCGTAAAGTGCCTATTAAGTAGTTGAAACTCATAATTACGTAATTATACTTAATTGTTTGCTTTATAATGAGTGGTATCGTCGCAAATATGAAAACAAAATAATTATATCTATGTTCACACATAATTATTACCATACCAACATTCTTGTGTTACCCAATGGTAAGAGTTCAAAATCATTTTTTTTACTTCTTAAAAGCAAGTGCTTGACAACAATCCCACCCACCTGATGGTAGATAAGTTGTATTAACACGCTCGCTGCGAGGCACGTATACGTCGTGTTTTTTTCATACAAAATTTCGATCGCAGTTTAGAGCCAATAAGAAAAATTCCATTTGCAGAAAGTCAAGAAAGGAGAAAGAAAATACGGGCTCTCAAGCCCCCTACATTTCTGTCCTAGCGTGGAGTAGAACCCAGGATCCTTTGTTCGACAAGCAGGATCTTTGCCAAGTGGGCTACAACATCGACTTAAATCTATAAAAAGAACTAGCCATTGTTATGTTAATACCTCGCGGCCTCGTGGAAAATAAAATTACATCAATATTAATTTGTTTACTATCTACTACTACTTACTACATAATAATATGGAAAAGTTAAAAATATCCAAAGCAGAACAGTTGTTTAAATATGGTAATACCGAATATGTATGTAATTAAATTGTGTCGGTCTATAGTAATTAAGTAGTTTACCATATCCCAAAAATTTCCACGAATGTACCTACGCTAACGGAAGATATTTATGACTGAGTGCCATCAGTGCTTGAGTTCAAGCAAACCATGCCGGCCTGGTGCGTTACGCTGATTACCGAGATAACATCTAGCTTTGGGAGTGTCAAAGGCTGTTCCATTCATCTCGAGTCAAATCCAAGCTTCTCTGCTCATGGTACACACACCGACCAACGGTTGGCATATCGAGGAGTGAAATATAATGCGGGGTCCCAGTTTCTTTATCGGCCGACAACGCATCGGTTAAGCCTTTGATATTACATATTCCTTACCGACGATGATTATTTAAGAATAAAAATAAGAAAATGGACCAGCCCGTGGTCCGTCTGCCCTTTGTCTCACCACTCTTAAAAACAGACGACGAGCCACTCTGCTTAGGTCCACCAAAAGCAGACTGCAGTACATAAATATTCAGTGTATTCGCCGCATTTGACGGCATTTGTACGACAAATCTCTCCCTCTAAAATCAAGATTGAAATGTTCCTTATGTGTTAAAGTTGGACACTCAGTTTGTAAGTGAATAATCGGACGCCAGCTATTTCTAGGCATCTCTGATGTTGTGAATTTATTCAACTCTAATGTAAGTACCTAATGTTAAAACTTGCCAAGTTGCACTATTAGTAGCAAAGAACGTAAAAAAAATATTGAAACTGGAAAACATTGTGCATTACAGGCGGTATGATTTGTGGAACTTCGAAAAAGTTTGGTATCCAGCTAGCTGGATAATGTGATATCTAGATATCACATTTTTTATTACGGTTCCTGTTATCTCAGTACTTGTCTAACTAATTTCTTGTTACAAAGTTGGCTTTTCTTTACATTTTTTTAGCGCAAAAAGATTTATTGTGATGACATTTAATTTTATATCCGTTACATGACAACAGACACATAAATAAGGATATATTTATATTAATTATATATTATATATTCTACTTATGCATATATTTATTTATGCATACCTATTATTATAGTTTATTGATATAAATTTGTTGGCCCTTCAGGTACTACTTAGAACGTAGTTTGCACCTCTACCAACGATTTTTTAATGTCTGTCTCTACCCTAAGGTTGTCTGGAAGAAATCGCTACTACAGCGATAAGACTGCCTACTGGGTTCTTAATCATTTACAGCTGTTCTTTATACGTTTCTTAGTATGCACAATAAAGTATATTGTATTTTATTGCATGACAAGTTATTGATGTAGTCTGTATGTAGTAGTCTGTGATTGAAACCCTCACATTGTGTGCAAAGAGCATATAAACACTAATTGTGTGACAATGTGAGCTTATAGAAACATTTAACAGCTGTCCCTTGAATTTGGGCCGCTATTGGAATCAAGCTAAAAATATTTTTAATTTTATATTTAGTGTTGTGTTCTTCTAATAAAGATTATGTGCGTAGGGATTAGAAATTAATTATCACCTGTTACGGTGGAGGAAAACATCGTGAGGATACCTGAACAATTGAGAGTTCTCCATAATGTTTTCATAGGTGTGTGAAGTAAGATCTGCTTTAGGCCTGCGTGGTGGGCTATGGCCTATACACCTCACATTGTGAGACGAGACCTGAGCCCAGCAGTGGGACAGTGGGTTGCGCTGATGATTGATTTTGTTTGTAGTGTATTAGCGCTATTTCGCACTGTCGGTTTCGCACGGTTTCGCACTGTTCGGGCGACCGAACGACCAAGTGCGTAAACACTATAGTTTAAAACTATATTAAGTCACAGTCGCCATCGACCGAGTCGCCGGCGACTAGTCGACAGTGCGTAATGGCACGTGTCACCTAGCTACGTTGTCGCTACGACGTAGCACTTTCACGAGGTTATTATTGAGAGATGTGTTAATTCTTAAATTTTAATAATCCTTTAATTTTTTCAATTTATATATATATACTAAGTTATTTCCTTCAAACAGTTCGGATAGGTACTTCTGTAATTTTAAGGTAGGTTTGTAATTTTTTAATTTCAATTAATTAAGTGACTTGTATTTTAACATTGTCATCTATTATGACAAAAAATATTTCTTAATACTGGATCTATACACATAATGTCGCTTTTCTGTTAACTGAGTCGGCCTCTATCCTCATGTCACACGTCGCAACAATATCTCGATAAGAATTAGGTTCATCGCCGATCAACCATCTCACGGTCTAGCGAATTCAAAAAGAGGGGATGAACGAGGCGCCGGAATGTTATTTAATTTTAATGCATTAGATTTTTATACTTTGTTACCTTCACGTTCAGTGAAGGAAGATGAGCACCTTTATCGTATCTGTGTTGAGCGTCAGGGAGCAATTCAATCACTAAATAAAAATTGAGTGTCTGAAATAAAACTAGTTAAGAGAAATGTTTAAATCATGATATATTGCTTATCAATATAGAGTAACAAGAGTTTGTTTCTAAAATGTGAAACTACAGCTTGACAATGGAATAAAAATGCTAGTAAATGCAAATGATTAATAGGTATAACCCAGGCATTGCGCTATCACAATATCGAGGAATACAACCCAGTTCCGTAATGATAAGCCAATATAACTGTTCAGATCTATTAAAACTTACCCAATTGTACAAAATATTATAACAATTATCTTTTTAAAATCTCATAAACGCTAATTAGGTACTACTTAAATAAGTAGATAATATTATTTTTAATTTTAACTATTATTCACTAAATTTAGACATATTTACAATTTTTCTTTTAATATATCCACAAGCTTCGCTGTGAAAGCGCAAATGTACCAAAATTGAGCATCATAGTTTCCTTACAAGTCCTAAAGTCGCAGGCGCGCTCCTCCCAACATTATCTCGATGTTAAGTTAATAATGTAACAATAACGCATTAAATAACTTAGTTACAATACAATAATTAATTCTTACTCACACTCACAGCACAGACTGTATCCGATCAATTCTATACTTTAAATACTATAAATACTTCTACAAATGCATTTTACTTGGTACGACATAATAGAGAACCCATCAGTTCATTTTTAAATTGAATAATTTCCAAAATAATTATTTAAGTACCAACAAAAACAAACATAACATTAATTTTAAGTACATCATAAAACACATAGAAATTGTGACGTATTTTGTGTTAAAAGGTATTTTGTGAGACAAATTAGAAGCTAATATCACTAAATTGAGGAAGAGACTCCATGATGTAGATTCATTTCTGCCAAGCAAAATTCGCTATCAGAATCAATCTTGACAGTTCAATTCATAATTCGGACAATAAATGTCATCCGAACTATAACTTATTTGCTTCATTTCAAGTCAGCGATTCTAGTTCCATACGCATTTAGCACCAATCAAGAAACTACGTTTACCTACCCTGCGCTGAATTGAAATGAAGCGACATCCATTTTAGCATACTTTCAAGGATTTTAAGAACTTAACCAAACATTTAGTCTACACTAATATTATTACTAAGCTTATAGATAATCCCGTACCATCACCAAAGATTGCACATAATACCCGATACTTTGATTTTTTAATTGCAGTCATGCCTATAAGACAAGGCAATAGATTGTATTTATTTCGACTGTTAAAAAATTAAAGGTATTTTAAGAACCAAAAATCTAATGTTCTGTTATGTTACACGAACGTATAACACTTTAAATGTGGTGTCTACATTTAGTTTGGAAGACAGCTTTAATCACTAACATAAAGAAACATTCTGTGCACAGTTAATAGATTTTTATACGCACTAGGATAGCTCAGGTGTAGGTACAAAAAGTTTGTGTTTATCACTAAACGGACGGAATAAATTCTCATTTCTCCATTACATAACTAGATGAAAGTGTTTAATTAATAATTTAATAAGAACTATTAAACTGTGCACAGAATTGCTATATGAGGAATAGTTCGACACCTATTACGTTTAATTGTGGACAGGCATCGGAAGTTGTCCTAGTAGTTGGTTGGCGAATGTGGCATTCGTGAACTTGAAGTGTCGCTTATCGTAGAATTTAAGCAGCGCTGGGGAGTAAGGATGCTGTTTCTTCAGATGCATGTAGTGTTCTTCTGGCTCCGACGTTGTATGACCACATTCTTCGCAAACATACATCTGTAATAAGTTAAATAATGCTTAATGTTATTACTTTCATTCCCTTTCCAATAATATCATGGGGATATTCATTACTAGGATCGGACTTCATCTCAGTGAAAGAATTGACGGCCTATTCACACATATTTGACAATAGCATGGTAAGCTACGTAAGAAGTAGTTATATTTATATTAACTGCTTTTATTTTTAAATGATAACAAACCAATCTTGTTAGATTACATAGATATTAATATATTTTATTAACATATTCAACTAAGTACTATACACTAATATATGTATTATATTCAACTACATACATCCACTCAGTTATTGCTATTAGGGTCATTGATTTGGATCAATATATTTTACTTTTTTACATAAAAGGTAGTTTAGTAGTTTGGTACTTTGTTAATTCTTTAAATGAAGTGAAATAAAATGTTTAAAATTACCTTAGTCCTTCTTTCCTTGTAAGCGTAAGTGTGTTGCACTCCATGCACTTTCAAACAGTGGGATTCCAGGGAGCATCTTTGGGTAAATGATTTTTCACATAGATTACACTTATAGGGTCTCACTCCAGTGTGTGTCCTTGTGTGTCGTTTCAAATCAAATGTATCGTTAAAACCTTTACCACAGAAAGTGCAAAGGTATCTTTTCACATCTGAATGACATTTCATATGTCGGTTCAGAAGCCTCTGTAAGCTGAAGTTTTTAGAGCACACTCGACAAACGAACTTTGTTGGGTCGTCTTCGCTAACCAGCACTTGCTTGTTCTTCTCTTCTTCTCGCTGCCTCGCATTAGCTTCCGTAGCTAACGGGTTCTTGACGCCATGACCACCATTAATAAATTCCAGCGGAAGTTCTGCAGGTAAACCCAACTGTAAATAACACATTTTTGTAAGTGACAACATATTCCCTGAGGACAGCTTTTTATAGGATTTTGTGTAATATAATTTTATTTACATAATCTTATAAAGCTGAGCTTAATCAATTACAGCTGTCCCATGGTAAGGATAGAGATATAATTGATATAACTGCAGTAGGTTGAAGCATGAGTTGATTCAGGCTCAGCGTTATATAATAACGATTTTTTTTTACTTCAATGTCATCACTATTTATTTTACAATATTTTGGGGTAGATGACATTGAAGATTTTATCAAGCTTCGCCTTAAAATCAAGTAATGCTTACCCTTTGTTGCAAGATTTGCACTTTGCTATCGTTGATAGAGCCTTTCTTCAGACTTACAGCGGCTGCAGGGCTGAGCGATGATGTCTCGATGTGACTGCTTCCATCCAGGGAGTTGTTGCCGCCAGGTGAAGGAAGCGATACGCCGGTCGGTGAATCTAATTCCAAGGAGTGACTAGTGAAGGGAAATCCAGGAGATAATATTTGCTGTCTTTGTTGAAGCTGAACGTGAATTTGTAACTGTTGCATCTGCCCCTCGTTGTGTTGTAGTAGTGGGTTTAACTGCATTAATAAATCTGGACGCTCTTTTGCGAAATTATATGATGAGCTTTGTTCTTGGCCTGCAAAAGCTAAGTAATTTGATTTTTCATAATACTGTCTACTTAAGCTAACTTGTTCTGCTAGTGATTCAATATCCACAGGATTGTGTACGGAATCAGGTGTAATCGAGGATGATTCTCGTAAATCTGAATCTGTTATTGATTCTACGTGATTATTGAGCAGACTAGCGAAATCTTCTGCTGAATCCGAGAGATTGCCAATGATTCCTTCGTTGGTTCCAGAAAAAGTTAAAGTGTTGGAAAATTGGAAGTTGTCAATTACATCTTCTCCCATATCCACTACCATAGAATCATCGAAGTTGCTACCATAATTGCCAATAGCTCCAATATTTTCTAGTTTATTTTCATAATCTATTTCTTCATCTTTTAAAGCTAGACCATAATGTGCATTTTGCATTAACGAATATTGTTTACTTTGTTCAGGAAAATTTGTGGTATTTTCATTATTTTCACAGTCCATATTAAAGCCATTAATGATATTGAATTCATTGGAAAATGTACTGTTAGCATTAAACGAGTTCTGTCCACTCTTAGTCGAAGGTCCAAGAGTTTCATAGAAAGGAGGAAGACTTCCGGTTGGTGGGCTGTTTGGCCCGTAGTTAGACCGACCATCACGACCATTGCCACCACTACCCGAGCCACCACCGAGTGCACCACCACCGCCTGAGCTAGGTGCAGCACTTCCAGTACCTGAGCTAAAACTGCCTGATCCGCCACTGGTCTGAGAATTAGAGTTCGAACCACTGCCACCTGTTGAACGACCATGGCCGGCAGCAGCATTCATTATTCCAGGAACTTTATTTCCCGGGCAATTTCTGAGTACTAAAACTGGTCTGGCTAAAATCTTATTAGCAATCTTAGAGCTACTAGTTCTTCGTTGCTCTCTTATTTTCTTTTCCGTTTCTTCATCTTCGGATTCTCCCCGCTTTTTTGCGATAGCATAATCAATAGGTTGGTCTTGCTCTGGCTCAGAGGTGGGTAATGTTGCTGGGATGCTAACATCTGACAATTCTTTTTTACTATCGCGGAACTGAGATTGTGATGGTGTTCTCTGAATCACGGACACTTTTTGGCAGGTGATATTGTTGTCAATGCCTGGAGAAGGCGTCGATTCAGGAGTTGGTGAATTCCGAGAGGGCAAGACAACAGGATCATTTTCTAATGGGTCCTTTTCCTCTTTTATTAAAGGTTTGTCTTCAGTTTTCTTATCATCTGCAACAACAGGCAAATATTGTTTCCTTTCTGCTTGTGTAAGAACATGTCCTCGATGACTGCCGTATGGTATATCACCACCAAGGATTGAAGAGATAAATCTTCTTGGTTCCTTTGTACGTCTCTCAAAAGTGCTTTTTCCAATATTACTTTCTCCAAACACGTCACGATCTGTAATATAAAGAAAAACAATGTGTGAGTATTTTGCTACTAAATATAAATAAACTATAAACTGTAAATGTTATATAAACGTGTTGTCCAGTATAGAGCGTTCTAGTCGGTTTATAACGTATTCTATACAGCGTCGAAGGCATGAGGCCTCGTTGACGTCACTGGTATGTGCCTCCATAACGGTAATACTCGCCTCCGCAAACCCACCTACACCACGGTTGTGTATGTGTGCATTACAATAATTGGCGCGCCAGTGAACAATGTGACAAATTTAATCTCTACCTGAATCTATCATTATATATTTCCGACTTCTACATGAACTGATATCGACAGTTTTAGCGTATCAACAAAGTTTATGTAAACCGATAGAAAGTATTAAGACATACTCAAATAAATTCATATTTAGTTAACGTTTTGTTCCCTACTCATCTTTTAATAATATGAACTTTGTAACTGGATTTTGATTTATTTATTTGTCCGATCTGGTATTTTGGACATAAAGCATTTAAAGCACAAAAAGTTTTAGGAATAAAATGTCACTAATCGAAATAATTTAACACCTAACTCGGAACTAAAGTTAGAAGTTAGTCAGCTATTTAATATATATAATATTAATTTTATTTAACTAATTAGAAATTAAGTATTTCTAATTTTATACAATTGTAATATATTATAAACATAATTATTACTATCAACGATCCTAGATAAAGCAAAAAGTGCGTAGGTAGTCAGTGAAAGTTCCAAGGTTGGGCTAAACGAGTTCCTGTGCCCTTTCTCGGCTTTTGTTCGGGACTCAAGGACGAGGCCTGCATTGTTGGGAATTCTTTTTTATACGTTGCCTGTAATTGTATGCGTCTGCACAGCGAGGCGTGACGGCTCGGACTCGATTTTGGTATCCATAGAGCACCATTGTTGGTTGTAATTTTCAAAAAACATACTTAAGATTCCCGTGCACGTTGTCAATGTTTATAGCGGCACTTAAGCTCCACAAATACGCGTAAATATTTTTATGTTTGGCTTTTCTAAAAGCCTTTGCCTTATACCAGATTCTCGGAAGTCCACCGACCAGACGTGTGTCACAATAACTTTAACATGCGATGTTTGCCATTAGGTACCTACAGTACATTACTTCTATAAGTACGTTGACTAACTGAGTACCTATTTAATGTCACACAAAATAATTTAAAGGTAAAAAAACTTGTACCTATTCACTGTAATTACCTGTACTTAATACTTTTGACGAGGTCTTATTATAAGCGGTCATTGAGCTTGTTTCGTACCATACTACTCATAGATCAATGTGAATGAAATCACGTGACGGATACTGAATAATCAATTCAATAAAAAAAATCAGTTTTCGAGCTGTCTATAAAGACTGAATTTATCGAATTGTAATGATTTGTTTCGCCACGATTGTTGTATTTGACAATTTTTTCATGACAATGTTTTGTTGTTATTATTAAGCTACACGCTAGACGGCTAGAGTGTCACGTATGTGCTGTATATGTATGTATGTATGTCCGCTATGTAGCTCATGTTTACCTAATAAGTATAACTGTATAACATGCAAACCTGTCAGTTACCTATACCTTAACTGTTTTACCTTGTATAGCTAGCTAGCTTTAACTAGTTTGACCAAATGGATCCAATTTTATAATTTTACTGGCAACTTTTCTTTTTGTAAAAAAACGATTTTTGAACATTTCCAGTGCTCTCCTTGGGCGTGTTCCACTGAGCGCCGCCCCCTGTGACACACAAACCTGAGATTTTCGTAAAACTAAACTATTTCTTTAAAAAAGATTCAAACCAACAATTGTCTAGCATTGTATTAAACTAACCAATATTTATAAGGTAAGTTCATTGATAGACCATGACCTGCCTAATTTGTATTCATTGTCAACGTACGTAAAAGTGTCAATTCGAATACCTAAATAAATAATTAGCTGTATTTGTTCCGCACTTAACATAAATAATAACCAATAAATTTTAGAATTTGAAACTGTAGTAAGTAGGTACTTATTTCCAATACACAGACGGCATAGTACATATTATTTAATTGCAGTTCGTGTAGTCATATTTTAAAATGTAGTCAATACCATAAGTCTTTAGCCCGGGGGAATAATTTGCTTCATGAGACGCTCTTACAAATTATTTTACTTAGGTACTATCTTCGAAGAACAAGGACGTAAAGTATCGCCGACATTGTATATAAGTTTAATAGATATATTGTACTAGTGTGGGTACTATTTCTGCTGGAAAGATAATATGGCGGAATACGCCTTTTGGAACTGATTAGGTACATCTTCTTACACTTTAATCGCGGTACGTGTGGTAATGAAGCCATAAGTATTATAACTTATACCTAAGGATCAGAAGTACATAATATATATTCGTCGTATATATATTAGCTCTAAGCGCTCTTCCAGACATTTGGAAACCAGACCTTAACTTCGATTAATATTCTTTGAGCCGCGCATCATTGTTTACGATCAAACAACGGCATCTTAATGAGAAGTTCGTTCACTATTATCTGGTATTTGTTCAAGTCTGAAAATCATTGGTATCCGCCATTCTGAATATTCAGAGTTAGTAGTTTAAAATCGTCAAGAGACAAAAATGAATGTTTGCAGCGTCCAGTTTCACATTACCATATGTACGTACCTACATTAACCAACATTGAAGTCATTGTTAACGAGGTCTATTTAAATAGTGCGGTTTTTATTCTAAAACGGTAAGTCAAGGCCTTGCAATTACCATGTCCATATCTATTCAGTTACTTGCCGTTTCCTGTCGAGGAACAGTGGGGGCAACCTTGAATGCGAACACTCATTATTTGGCCATTAAAGGCAGCCTCGCGTTTTAGCAATAATTAGTGACTCTCAAATAGGCCGGGCTTGTTCCACGTATTTCAGATATAGACCGGGCGCTGTATGGAGTTGAGTGTGCAAAATGTGAGGACCGCATTCGGTGAATGGTTTTGAACTCAGAAAAGCATGCACATAATGATTCTGGATGTTGCCAGGAGGTATATTGGTCCAATTTTTTTTTACACCCCGCCCCCTTAGACATCAAGACATAGACATAATTGTCATAAAAAATTGTACTAATCAATCTGTTTTTATTTTGACAATTGTTATTTATGAATTTGCATGACGAAATACAATCAATGCCTATGTAACTTTTTACAAGAGCCAGCCATTATTTACAATTGGACGTACATTTACAGGGTTGAATCAACAATTCCGGCAGTGGTTGCTCGTTTCGTTCATCATTTCTCGTGGGTACAATTTAACATCTTTCCTTTCCTAAGCCTAAAAGCCTAAGCTTTACCTAACAAGGTGTAATTAAAAGGCTGTAGTAAAACGTTGGTTTTTAGGATAAAAAAACGGATTATCTCGATTTTAGAAAAAACTACAAGTCCGATGGAAAAAAGTTTAATGGCAAAGTTGTAGTTAATATAAAGATCTACAACTTTTGTTTTAACTTTTTTTTCACATAACCTCAAAATGTATATGAAAAATTCAAAAAACCAAGTTTTTTGTTTTTTATTTTTAACTTTTCAAAAATTTGTTCTTTTTTCACGAAATTCGGTAAAAACTTGCCTTTTTTTGTCTCAAACACACTGTAATTTTTTTGATTTAAAATATTCATTTTTGCACCTTATATTGACTTAATATCGAAAAAGCACCCTGATTTTCAATCGAAAATTCTCGCGTGAAAAAATCTTTTTTTTTTTTAAAGTCGGTAGGCTTTTTGTTCGTTGAAATATCTACTTTCTGATGGTGCAAAAAAAATATACATTACTATGGTAAATTTTCTCAGAAAATGCGCTTATATTGTAACTAAATCAGGTACATTTCTCAAATGAGTTTGGAGATTTCTTGTCAAAAAAGTGCAAATACCTTTTTGACAGGAAATCTCCAAAATCGGAACTCGTTATCATTCAAAATTTCGAAAATGCAAATTTTTTTGCATGAAATAAACGTTAATTAGCCTATAAAAATGGGGTGGGTGGGGGAAAGGGAAATGGACCAGTACAGCTGCCGGCAACATGTGATTTTCTATTATTTAGGGTCTCAAGTAAAAGAATTTGAGCATAGTTGCCGGTCCTCACATTTTGCATACTCAACTACCTCTGGCGCCTGGTCTAATATGTAATTAAGATGCATTTGGTTTTCGTATACGACTCGTTAGACATTGACTGGGAACACCTTGGAACCTTTATAGAATTTGTGCGATCAAGTTTGTCAAAAATGTACCGTTATTCATTCAGGTAATTGACTTAAAAATAATGTTATTTCAACTATGAATCACTCTAACGATATATCGTTATCGCTTGCCAATAGTCCAATCTTTGATTTCGTCATAACTACGTCTATTACTTAGATTGTTCATTGTAAGTATTGGTTCGTTAATCACCAGTAAATTTATATTGTTTTATTACATGTCAATGATTTAATATCTGTTTAATAAAGTAGATGGTCACCTCCTAAACAACGCACAATCTAAACCATTCCTAAATTTTCTGCAAGACATTGCGAGTACAAAACATCCGTTTCATTGAGTCAGCATAGTTTTATACTGAAAAGACGAATAATTATACTATATACCACAAAGTAGATAAGTAAACTATATACTAATACAACAAAGCAATCAATCGCTTAGCTTCAGCTTCGTGCAACGGGATCCTGCGTCCAAATCGGCTAAATATGAAAGAAATGTCAAGAAATTATTACTCGTTTTATAAAACATTTTTTTATGTTTACGTCCAGTTAAGTTAAACTTTTGTCATGAAGCTATCTATCAACTGGTAAATACCGCATTAAAACCTGTGCAGGGACAGACCAAGATAGAGATCCTATCCTTTGAATCAAGCCGCAAGACCAAGTAATCGAACAACGAGGCCTTATTACCTACCATAATTAGGCTGATAGCAATTTGTATATTACCAATATGAATATATGATCCACAAAGGTACAGGTAAAAACAGACGGTAAACTAGTTCGGGACAATAATAAAAACTAGCGAACGAGTCGAGGTGGAAGCGAGCGTGAAGAGGCCGGCCGACCGGCTCGGGCGAAGCCTCGGACTAGCTTGTCCTTGCGTTCGGGGTTATCGGACGCCGTTAGCATTTAACGCATTAAATAAAAACCAAGACAGCTATGAAGAACCGCTCCGGACTGAGAGCACATAAAATTCCGTTGAAACCTTTTTTCCATAAACATAAGTACCGATAGCACACGGTACATCGCAGGCGCACTGTCGTGCGTCAAGGATTGGTTGAAAGGTCGTTGGGAAGGACATTTTTTGTATCGAATTATTTAAGTGCTCAACATGTGGGACCGTTGGTAGTAGACATATTATGTATATCTGCTATTTGTTTCTTGTTTTACACTTGTTTATGATATACAAGCTGATTCATAATTACATAGCTATATCGTAGGAAACTCCGGTTTTATTTTGAACACTTTTCCGGTTTAATAGTTTGATAACTTTGTACCTACCTGCCTATCCCGAGGATATTCGTTTTAGCTGTCGTAATTTACCTGAAACTAGACATGCACACCTCTTTCCTTTTAGATGCATTGTCAAACTCTACAGGATATCATTAATTTGATCTTCGGTAGGCACATCAGTTTCTAAAGTAACGTTCGGAAAATCAAATTGTACCTAACGCTATTAACATCTAAAGAATGTAATTGGTTCGCCTTCCTGATATTTTTAACATCTCTGGTAGGTACTGTATAAAAAACATCAATTTGATACTTTGTATCTCTAAACGAACCTCAACAAAAACTGCTCAACACTTTATTACTTTGATCACAGCACAGCGTGAATCACAACCAGATTTGGAAAGGGTTAATGACCCAAATATGTTTAGCGAAGTGTTCAAGGCTAGCATCGACTAATTTGGTTTGGTAAGCAAAAAAAAAATCCGATAGGTATGTAAGGCGGTGAATAGATTTGTTTTCGTCTACGGCCCTCCAATATGGCGGAAGCAACAACTGGGTTTATGTAAAACTTTTCCGTTAACTGTAATTTGAAATTTCAAACACGTACAGGCTCATTATTAGAGCAACTTAGCTTGATAACATGAGAAATTATAATTGTATCAATAAAGGCGAGGAACATCATTTGTATAAGTATTTTATTTTATGAAATTATTCCATAAACAAAGCTACAAGGTTTGTTCTTCAAGACATTTGCGATAATTTGTAAAATTTGATGTAAGTAACAATTTTTGGGTAAGCTATTATTACGTAGTCAATTTAAATTGCCCTCTAGAACGTAACCGTGGGCGACATTCAGCAAATTGCTCTAAAATACCTACACGAAATGATTATCTTTTATACCGGCGTGACACAACAATAGATGTGATGACCTTAAATTCGAGATGTGTGCGTGCGAACATTCGCCGTTTTGTTTGTTTTTTTATTATTGTATGACAGTTTAAGTTGTAGGATTTACGAAAATCCTCGTGGCTCATTCCAAGTTCGGTAACATTAAGATGCTATCTTGATTGTACTTTATGGAAGCCATTTTTAAAAACTGAGAGGTTTTTATTCCTCGACAGATAAAGGCTTTCGTCCTTCTAGGTGGTCTTTAATGCATTTCGATAAAACGCGTAACGGTCTAACGAACGATTACGTTACATCGCATTAACAATAGAATACTTAAAAAATTCGAGGTACGCAAACCTTAAGATAAGAATAATTATAAGACTTCAGTTAGCGGCACTTGGCTCATTTGTCACGTTATAATACACGTGCGTCAAATTATTTTTCGCGTGTTTGAAACAGTTACATGCGACGAATTTTAAATTATTATAATTATTGGGATAAAATCAACATCAACGGAACAATGCCAATTGTTTGAACTGCTCGTTGAAACTCTATTACAAAAATATTTTTACCGTAAATAATTAACGTACACGTGGTGAGTCCATTTGATATAAATATCACAATTTTTTTTCAGATAATTTATATAAATTTTCACTTTGTAGAGGCCTATTAGTGTAGTTGAAGCCTGCAGAATCGATGTTCCCAAACAATTTTATATCAGTCGTGATATCGTCAATCGTCATTATTGGCTTCAACCCATTGGCCCACTACTGAGCACGGGTCTCTGCTCATACATGAGGTGGCTTAGAGTATACTCCACCACGCTGCTCCAGTGCATGGATTGGTGAAGGGGTCAGTGGCCAACCCAAATGTCGGTAGTTTTGTTAAGCTGCTCGAAGGCGTCCGAAATGGCTTAACGACTGCTACCAAATGGTAACAACGGGGACCGATGACTTTACATGCCCTCCGAAGCATGGAAGCTCCTAAGAAATTTTGCCACTAGCGGTCACCCATCCTACTACCAACTACCAACCGACCGCGCCCGCTGTTGCTTAACTTTGTCGATCACTTAAGATCGCCGCAAGCCGCCGGGCTATGAGCACTTCGTCGTTATTATTTCAGCGAAAAAGCAATTTGGATGCGCAAATGTGCTTATTTCTTTCCACACTCTTCACCGTTCACATTCATATTAAACTATGTTTGTCTACTTTTTTGTTTTTGGAAAGTGGAATAGCAAATACATACAGATCTTTATTTTATAAAAGGGCAACTGCAATCTATGGGAAAATGTAACATTATTTTATATTCTCTAATTATTTATTAATATAGGCTGATCTCGCTTTGTAGATGTCGCTGGCTCCAACACATTTAACTAAACAATAGGAAAATGTGTTGAAGTTGTGGTAGCCCCACGCAACTAAACTATAAGGTACAGAACAGAACAGAAGAAGTGTTTTTATTATGGAACACTTTGTGCTTTGCGCAAAGTATCGCGTCTACAGCAGACCGGTTCATAAATATGTACTGTACTGTACTGTAATAATTAGTATAAAGTATTATGGTAACGTTTTATATTCTATCTACAAAATTTATTAACATTTATCCCAATGAAATTGCATATCTTAGTGATATAAAACCGTATCAAGATGAAAATGTATACATACATGAAAATAAGAAAGAAAAGTCTGGATACTTGAACTGAGTTAAGAAATTGAGTTCTAAGAATTGAAAATAGGACAGTTGGAAAATGATACTTAGTTGTAATACTATGTAGTAGTCAGCTATCAAAACATTTGCAGGAATGACATCGCAACTCATTATAATTAATGATCACTGAATTTTTGTAGTTCTCAAATGAAATATAAAATATTTATCTATAAGCCGATGCTAATGATTGATGCTTGCCAAAATTATACATTAGAATCGCTTCAATTTCCTATCAATAATTTGCTATCATATTTTTTTGCGACCGCTGCTTCGCGATAAACTTGATCTTAATACTTTGCGACAAAACCCAGTGAGCATCTTTATAAATTACATAAGCGAAGATCGTTAACTGGTACGAGTATATGAGCAGCTGAATACTATAAATAAGATGTCCAGCATCAAAAAAGTAGCCTATGTAGTACGTAGTTACATAAATAAGCAGATGTCTATTATAAAAATGTTCTAGCCAATAAAAACAGACCCGGTACCCGCATACGTATCGAGAAATTTGCAGAAATGGAATGTGACAACTTTTGCGGAGACATGTGTGACCATTCGTAGAATAAATGTCAGCACATCACGTGCGTAGCATCTTGCTATCGGGACTAGCAAAAAATATGCGAGAGACCCACAGACCACTAAAAAAATGTTAAACGCGGGCACTTGAAAATATTTTTTATGATACTTATGAGGAGCACTCGGTACCTACATCAGTATCATAAGTCCGTTGACCGCCATGTCCGTCCTCGAAAATACGTACGAAAATATTTTTAGCATAATTTATGTGTTTTTATAATATATGTACTAAGAAAAAACTAATGAAACTACAGCCCTGCTTCCACAAACGGTAGAAATACCGTTAAGACGGCAAAATACATACTTACATAGTTTTGTCTTTACCTGTCTGCCGTGAATATACCTGTATAATAAGTAATTAGGATCAGTTAAGTTAAGCATGCGGTGAGAAGCTGTTCTTTAAATTCAGCCAAATTCTGGGAACAGATTACTTTACTGCCCGACTACCATTGTGAATGTTATCGGAATATTTTTTATGATTGCCAATCTTTGAAAAAGGAAAACCTTAAAAATGTAACTGAAATACAATGGACGAAGGATACAATGGCATTACCGGCCACATGGCGAAATGTTTTATTCTTTTTGAGTAATCAAAGATGTACATTTTTACTGTTCATTTACGGCAGCTTGCGATAAAGCCTGTTTCTGTTCATTTTATCGCTATGACGGCTTAAGACGACAAAAGAGGTTTTAATAAATTCTTATTTTATTTTACGGTTTCTTTCTTAAGTCGCTCCGTTAATTTATATTAATCAGAAGTTTGTTCTCAAAATTTGACATTAACGGTTTATCGTAAAAACGTTTAAGACATTTAATTTTTCATATGTATACCGACAGTTCGTTTATTGTATGGAACACATACTTTTAATACAGATGTTAATAATAATAATCGAGCTATAAAGTGAACCAATATTAATTAATGCGTGAGCATAAATAAGTACCGTGGTACTTCTTAACAAAAGTTGAGATATGTGTAACTAGGTAGATAATAAACTCACAGCTATGTAATTTCTTGTTGAGTTTATGAAAATACTAGGTGTGCTCACACTTTTTAAATCATGCAAATGTTACCCGCTCTTTTACCATGTAATTAGGAATCAGAAGTTAACCATAAGTAAAGATCAGTGCATTTATAAGATTACGGAAAAGAAAAAATAATCTGGTCAGCTAAGTCCACCGCGAGTACAGGGAACACTTCTTCAATACAAGTTATTGATAAACACTTTAGGTACTATGCCAAACTCAACCGTGACCACGGTCCATGTAATTGGGTGGGAACATCGGCGTACATATCGTGAGTACCCTTATTATAGTAGAATGAACACAAGTTAAGTATAAAATAAATTATGGATGGAGTTTTTTACATCCTAAAAACGTTTGCAGTTAAAGTTAAAATTATTTGTGCTCTACCTTATTTATTATTACCATCTTATTATAAATTGTGTATTATACAATTTCATTCAGTTTCATTAAAATTCTTTGCTAATCTACCAAACTATCGTATATATGTGAATTGTGAATAATGAAGAAGTACATTTATATTTACCTTTTTAACATCTTAACTAAATTACACTATTTTTAAGTTTTGAAATCTGTGTATGTGTCGTACATATATTATATAGGTGTTCCCAATACTTCACAGTAAGTTATTGATTAATCTGTCTGCGTCAAGTTCTTTACAAATCTACGAAACAATGAAGTATTGTTATTAACATTGCGATGGTTCACTTTTGCATTCATAAGAAGCTGTTAAATATTTTGACCTACCTAAAACAAGTATTACACGATAATTAGCGAAAAACTAATGTATATTTTATTGCTTTACATCGATTCATCTTGACGTGTTTTTAATGAGCTTGTAATTGTTACGAAATATATGAAATAACATAATTGCTTCAGTCGTTGCCGTAGACGTTGCCTTTATGGAATGAGAGCAACGCGTTGAAATCTTTTATATAGGAACGTAAGACCGTCCAATATGAATTATGTGCACATTAATTGTATATTTTTACACTATCCTCAATTTTTCTATGCAATAATATGTTAAATTTTGAATTGGGTATAATTTTAACTATGGGTATCGTAATAAAAAAACGCCGCAATACTGTAATTACAAAGTACCTACCTATAATAATTCAAACATATTGATGAAATTTCTTTATGAAGCTTGTCGTTTGATGTTATAATTATGTAAATATTTCTATTGTTATTTTACATTTTAGAAGGAACCCCTAACTGAACTCTCCCCTTGCACGCCCCTTTTATGCATATACAGTTGTCCTTAGAAGCGACAAAGGGAGCCCTTATGACCTTCGGGCAGAGTACTGAGCTCGTTTGCCCTTTCCCGCACAGGTGCCAATTCACCTGTAATTATTTGCTATTTTTTATTCATTCGCCCTTTAGGAACGAGTGGTTGTATGATAATACATAGTATGCGGGTTCTACATTCAGTAACGGTACGATCGATTCCTCTTTGTCTTATCTAATACTCGGGAACTTGCAAAACTAAATTAGTTTACCTAACTTAATAAATTTAAAGGATATAATATGTATTCTGTCGAATATCCTTTTATTGTGGGGATAGGTTTTCACCTTTCCAATACGCTGTAGCTTAGTTGGTGACTCGTCTACTTAAATAAAGATAGACTTGTGTGACAGACATGTGTGACATCCCAAATGTTACCCATGTCACGCCACAACGGAACCCGGTTTAATACAAACGGTTTAATACAAAAGCGGATCAGTCAAGGTTCTCATTAGATAATGACCGCTGCGATGTACGTACACTATGCAAATGTGGATCACCAGATTAGATCAACATTACAATAAACGGTGAAATGTTACGCGTTTTATTCATTCGCGCACAGTTAATTAGGTATATTGAAATGACAATTGAGATTGCGGTGAGTAACCTAAATACAAAGCGCGCGATGGCCGGCGGAAGCGGCGCCATTGTGCAGCAATCATTGACACCTCGCTGCCTACATCATCCGGTCAATTCCTGTCTCGTGACATGACGACTTCACACTCGCCATGTATGTCATGCAACTGAATGATTCTAAGATCATATTCACCTGTACTCGATTTTTCCTCTACTTCATTGTCAATAACATCATCGACACTTTTGTCATTATCAATGTTATTATCAAAGTCACTGTACCACGTTCAAGTATCATAAAAAATGTATGTTTTTTAAAATCCTTAACTCTGTATCTAAAATAAACAACGTACTACATAAACATCAAACCGCTGACCATTATACAGATTTAGTAGATACCCTTCTATGTTACTAAACACTACAATAAAAACTGTTCCACACTTAAACGAAGACTATTATTAGAAATGAGAAGCTCAGAGAATCACATCTATCATGTATGGCAAGTTTTTAGCACATTTATGTAAGCAAACATGTGCCGAGAATCGCGAATACACGACAGTTATATCAGTGATTCACGTGTTGTTGCTACTTCATCCCGTTAGCGTATTTAATGTTAGGTTTGGTTCTGAACTGATTGTACCAGTCAGTGTACATACATATTATTATAACAGTTACCTATCATAGTTTAAATTTAAAAAACGTTTTTCATCTACCGTCAATGCAAGTGAATTCACAGAAAGAGAGTCACAGACCCAAAACATTCAATTAAATAAGAAATTACTGATGAAAAATGCTAAATGACCACGCAAGTCCCACATGATCTCAGGTAAGTTCACAGAGCGGTGCCGAGATCCGAGAACAGGATTCTGTCCAAGCAACAGTCATCCTTTTTTTTTGTTGAAGACAAGTGGCCGCTATGGAGGAAGGAAATAACGGAACAGACTAATAGTATAAACCGAATATTATGGACAACCAAATACCAATAACACAATTTCTGGAAACGAATACCCGTTATGAAGATTACTTGAAGTATTTAACGTAAGTTCCGAGAAAAACCGCTTTATACTTTGGCGAGTTACACATGCAATGCACAAGATTCTGAATCGCGTCGTTATGCTATTAAAAACAAAAGTAAAGAAAGATGGTTCATGTGATGAATGATCTCTTTATACTCATGAATATTGAGCGACTTACCGGCACATTCTTTATCCTTTTTCAAAAGAAGAGGTATGGGAGCATCATCAAGAGGAGAGCCGGGACAGAGCAGGTCTATTTTATTCGCTAGCAACTCCTGGCCCTCTTGTAGCCCGAGTTGCTGCTGCTGGAGCCGCTTTTTTATAAGGAAGATCTTCGGCATCTTCGATCGTTTTTAACACTACACTGGAATCCTGTTCGTCTGTATCACCAGGTCTGTAATATTTCACCCCGTCCAAAATCGATCAACACAATTTTGCATCATAACACTGCACGGTAAGTTTCCTCGCGTCGCTGATGTTTATTTAGTGCGGAGCAGCTAGCGGCACATGCGGTACCGTTGGCCGCTGCGAAAGGACTGAGAGCTAGTAGGTGTGCGGTGCCCGCGACACCGTTGCCCGAACAGGTCCGCCCGCGCCCGCGCCGGCGCCGCCCGCCCGACCCCTGCGTCCCCTGCCTGCGCCTGCGCCGGTCGCAGCCGAACCACTACGCCGTCACAAATACAGATTCCACTAAAAGTGCTTATGCATAGGAGATCCCTTAATAAGTCCCGAAATGCCATATTGTTGTACTTTATTCTAACAATTTCTCTTTCATCATCATCATCAGTTTCATCTATGGAGTCGTACACACTCACTTGATAAATTCTGTTTGACAAATTGAAATGCAATCAATTATACCAGTATTCTTCTTTAATTCCGTTTTCCATCATGTCTCAGAACTTGAGTTAACTCTCAAAATGACGCGTGTTCAGAGAAAAATTTACATTTAAATCTGTGTCAAACAAATCATCACCATGAATCACAATATGTTTAAGGTAGATGAATTTGCGCAAAATTTAGGTGTACGCTGTTAAAGAATGTATGTATACTGTACCTCCTGAAATAATTCTTATCACTTATATTAAGACTTTAGATGTCTTTAAATCTTTAAAGATGATGTTTGCTATTATTACTAAGCATCAAAAAAATCTTTGTCGGCAACATTCTAATCATCAAAAGGATTTAAGAAATAATGGACGTCCCAAACAGAACAGAGAACAATCAGTGAAGGGTATTCTATAGCAGATACAGTTCCAGGATGTAAGAAAATATGCAATAAAACAACTTCAATAAATTTTACAACGTTTTATTGTTTAAACAAATTTGAGTTGTGAATAGGACCTAGGTCGGCGTCCGTCTTGGTTGTTAAGCTACTTTACTATTTTTTTGTTTTATTGTCTAGGACTTTTTCCACTTTTACTTTATTCATTTTGAAATTCTTGTTCAATTTATCTATTGGCGATAATGTATACCCATTGATTTTTGTCGCTTTAAAACTTTTGCCAAGTAATACTTCCGTCTTCCATCGGCATGTGTAAAGCATAATAGTCCCGCTTATTGAACTTGCGCACTTCCGTGATCAAATGTGTTTGTTAATTCTTAAACTTAACAATTATTCGTAAAAGATTTTTAATATCTTTGTTTGTAGATAGTGCGAATCTTTTTATATAATTTTCAAAAGGAATTGAATTTACAAAAACTGTACCTACTTTTGAAGATAAATGAAGATAATATTAGATTGATGTAACAAATGCCTTTGATTAACAAATGTTCCTTATCCATATTTAATTTTAAAGATTTTGCGTGATCCGCCTCTTTTAAATTTAGCTTTAGGTTGTTACAATAAAGATTAAAGAAATAAATACATATCAGATTATACAAATCGTCCTTATTTATTTCATAATAAAATACTGGAAATGTAATACAATATAACGGTATAAAAAAGGAAATTCTATGCATAACAGGACCCATACCGTCGAAATCCATATTAGAAACATGGGAACGCGTGGCAAAGTTTTAACGTCAAATAAACCTTTAATCTGGCTATCATAAATCATTTTTTATGAAAAAATGCCCCTAACGAGTTCGCGAGGTGGCAGTTAGTTATTTTACTAATTCAAATAAAACAACAGTATTGTGCTACCGAATCGGTTCTGTTTACTTTTTGGGTGCAAAGAAAAAATGGAAATGATTTCGACTTTGAGCGCGTCATAGTGTTTTTGCGAGCAGTCAAATGCGATAACAAACAAGTATAGTACATACATATCGTTTTTGTTAGTAAAAGTTAAGATACCTTAAACAAAAGAAATTAAGTATCCCAAAAGATGGTTTCTGAATTTCGTATCAAAATTTTTATATCGTAAGTTACCTTGGTGTTCTTGAGAAAGATTCTCGAGATTTAGATTTACATTAAATTTATTATTCAAATTTAATTTAAGAGAAATAAAATCCACATAAGTGTATTCCAATTAAATATAATGTCACATTAGATAACATGAATCCTTCATAAACATTACATACTCGTAGATCTAGAATGTATAAAGCCATACGACTTCTCGCAATTATTTTATTGAAAGGAATTCCAATGTTCATATTATTATTTAACAAAACACGGTAATTTAGTCACAAAAAGAAACTTCAATCAGATGTTTCGTGATGTTTTTTTCCAATGTTCAATGCACGTTCAGATTGAAGCGGTCCCGTCGTGCAAGCTCTTCATTTTCTATAGGGATCAAGGTAACCATGAAGTGAATAATGAACGAATGTGGTTTAACCCATTTATCAAAAGTTTCAATGTTTTGGATTTTCAGATATTTGTTTATCGTTTGTTTGAGTAATAGTCTAGTTTCATCTGTTCTTGATTGTTTTTTGGTGGGAAAAACAACCTACTGAATTTCGTACTGGGTTAATTAACAGAATATTACTGGAAGTTCTATGCTTACAGGCTTATAACAAAGTTTTAAGTACTTATCACTTTTATTATTCTATTTGTGAACGAAGTATCGTTATTTTTGCGTTGTATTTTAAGTTGGAAATAAACCGTTGTGAATATGCTGTATTAAGAGCTGCTAGTCGCTATCATCTTATGTACCAACATATTTCAATGTAATATCGTCCTCGTCATCATGAGTTATTTTATACGTAGTCCGCATAGATCGGATTAAACTTTTTACTGATCATAATTCATAGCTCTTAAATTTTTATCTTACACTGTTGATTCTTACGGTAAATAACGGGTTTTAATTTTTATCATTTCTGTAACGATAAACTTCCTTAAAACTGCAGTTGTTGAGACTTTAGCCATTTTTTTTTATTCATGCTAACTTATATTTAGTAAGTAGTATAAGTTTATTAATAGGTAAATGCCACCATACAAGTAGTTTAGTTAGTAGTTACTATAATTGCATTTGTTTAGACCTCTTGAAGCTATGTTTATTAAAACGGTAAATGCTATTTTTATTCGTACCTATTATTATAATATCTACGTCATCTTCTTACTACATCACTGGCGTCTGCGCAATGACGACGCGCGGCATGAGCGTTGGTTGGTTGGTTGCGCAACGCCACAACAACGTGAAGCGTGCGGCTGCGCAGCGCGAGCGGTTCCACCCCACCGCGTCTCGCCTCAAGTTCTAGGCAACGTTAACCTTTTTCGAGTTTATCTAGCAACAGTGGACGGGTGCCAATGTCGGTTCCACTCAACTGATCCCACTGACGACATGCGATCATCCGTGATCATGTACATAATATATGCAAGTTAAGATACTTTCCAAGTAATACTTATTTTTTAAGATCGTTTGCTAACTAATTAGTTGTGATCTATATACTTATTTTAACTATAATTAATAAAAGGTTTGTTCATTTCCGTATCTAATAATGTTGGCGTAGTAGTTAAGATGGTACCTGTTGACCCTGCTTGCGAACCAAGGGATCTCGGGTTTGATTTCGAGCAGCGTTAGATATTCATTTCACAGATCAATGATCAACATCTCGAATCCTCTGTATCAATGCCAGCCGTAATACAGGGGACCCTAGAGCTTGCAAATGCTTCCAAATGATTACAAATCACAACACACCGAAAAGATCACCATTGCTTTTAGAGAATATTAGCACTCAATTACCACTTGACTATAGAACAAAACATATGTACATTATTTACACATTTTGCAATATTCTGCTTTTTGTTAACGTATTGCGACTCAGGACGGTCACTGCAATTAGTATAAATACTATAATAATAATTAACAGCAAAGATAATATAGGAACCCACGTACATTTATTGAATTAAATGGAAGGACCACGTCGAGATTAGTAAAGCTCAACGACAGATGCAACAACATCAGATAGGTCCAAGTGTGTCGTGGTCGTGTCCAAGTAGGTCCAAGTGACAGATCGCAGGCGACGCAACGGTACACTTTATGCATTCCCGATGATTACATCCAAGCACGCGCAATCTTACACCATCTGAAACATTCTTCTTATAGGGATGTCTGTGTGTAACGTGACAATTTATTGTACATAATTATGTATATGTACTCGCACATATAAATACACTCTCCACCAATTGGTGGATCATGCTCTAAGACTTTTCAGTTATGAGGAGAGACCCGTGCTCTGTAGTAACCGTTAATTTCTTGAATCTAATGCATTGTTAAGTGTTGTCTATAAATTATTTGTCAAAAGAAAGCTTTGCAAGTGGCCATCCATATTAAGTCCAAACCATGCTCCTGCTTTTAGTGTATTCTGCTGAACAACGGACGAGGGAAAGACGGCAGCGCCTATTGTCGGAGGTCGCTGGACTCTGTACCCTCTCGTTCAAACCCGACAGTACCTACTCGGCGGTAAGGCTATTGCTCGCCCGGGTAGGTACCCGTCTTTTAAAGTCAACCGTGAAATGTTTTCACGTGTGTTAATTGCAGTTGACCTTGCTTCCTTGACCGGAAATGTGATGCTTTTAGTGTTACCAATGTTCTTGGACAGCATTGACCATTTACTATCAAACAGACAAACAGTTTTATAAATAATTGGTAAAATTTCAAGGTCCTCAACTGCAATTTGGTTATTAAATACAGGTGCTTGGTAATGAGTTAAAGACTTTTTCACCAGTCTTCGTATTTATGTAAAAATATAAACAAGAATGCCAATGTAATGAACGTGTCTCATAAAGATACTGTTTCACGTACACAGTCGGTAGCTAAAGCTAGTGGCAAATAAATTGCCCTGGTATTAATGCTAAGAACCGGTTCAGTGATTACACTCAACTGGACAGTCATATTATTCAATTGGAGGCACGAGCCTTCCTCGATAGAAGAAATAGCGTTACGTTGCCTTGTACTTCTGATTTACTTAGTTATAATTTCAATTACCAATGACAGCTCTTTGAGAGTTTGTTGACATCAAACACTGATTGGTTTCTATTGATCGGACCTACGTACAAAGGACCTCCCAGCGCTTATAAGAAGATCTTTATAACAAACATTCTTATGTTCAAGTAACACCTCAATGATTTACAATAAGTAAGGTCTGTAAAATACAATTCCTTTTTAATACGCTTTTATATTACTTATTCTATGTGATCATTTGGCTGTAGGTACAGTATTGGTGTCTAGCATTATTTACCTAGTAATACCATTATTTAGACTTACTGTAGGTATAAGTTCTTAATCACACCAATCTGACGTAGCTGTATTCTGATGAGTATCATACATAAAACATTTGAATACCCGCTTTACTACCTCGTATAATTAAGTTGAGTAAAAAAGCAAGTCTTAATAACAGTTTCCACTACTGAGCCTGGACAGGCGATGGAGACATCAGTAAATACTGACGCGGTAATGTGCGGTCGAAATTTTTGGACTCCAAGAGGTAACATTACGAGTATGGCTCGTTACGTGAATTAAACGTCAGAAAATTCTCAAGCGCTTAATGTCGACGTGTAGGTACTATTGTTACCTATACCGGTTGTCAAAAGGCTATGGCGTGGAGCCGGCGAGCGAGTGCGCAGGGGAGGGGTTGGGTACAGCGACCGCAATTCCACGCTAAAGAACAGCAAAGACGTAAACTTAAGACTAGCGTTGATTAAAATTAAACCCTATTGAAAGGTGATACGTATTATTTTGCGGACTCCGGACTGGGTGTTGTGTCCTTGCGGTTCAGTACAGAGAATAGCGTTGCCACACCGCAGCGCCCAGCCACCATTGCCCATTGCCAAGATCACGGACCGGCGAATGTCAGCCACGTCACGATCGAGCTTTGTGCTATTGCGGCTGAATAGTTCCGATCCGAGTACAGAACGTAATCGTCACGACCCGACTAAGAACGCTAAAGACGTTTATGATTCGAGAAAAAGTGCAATAATTCTTATAGCACTTCACATACCGCATTCTAGAGATTTCAATGGCATATTGTCACTGAATGCTCGGAAACAAGGTATAGGTACTTACCTGTTTTATTTATGGTGTTTTCTTGGCCCTTTGATAGCGAAGATGTAAGGAATATAATGAATAGATTTTGATGGGTTACTACATTTCACTATTTTGAAAAGCAACATAAAATCAGCTGGTCACGACCTCAAATTATTACAACAGAGTAGCTATCCATCCCAAGTACGTATACGTAGATCTACTTGAGATGGATAGTAGTGCGTATGAGCATCTTTATAGGTTACTTACTCGTAATAAAATTATGTCATGTACCTATAAAACCAATTTAGGTATTAAATCTTGTACCAAAATTATTGTGTAATTACAGTGCATTTAAAGTGTTTGCTGAAATCTTGTGTAGTCTTAGTACGGTATCGGCAAGGTTAAGTAACAACGAATTTTAACTCCAACGTGTCGTCTTTAACCAATATTGTTATTCATAAATTCTGTTTGCGTTGTTTTATTTTACACACGAGGTAAAGAAAGTAATATTTTCCCCACATTATTCCAGAATTTTCCAAAACATTCGATTTATGTTTTATGGTCCGTTCAATATATTATGTCATTCATAAATTAATAAAATTAAATATCTACTGAATAAATCACTGTACTTCTAAACACTAAGGGGTTTAAACAAATTTGAATAATTATAACATCGTTGTTTGTATATTTTCGCAGAAAATTACACGAAACAAAAATAAAAATGTAAAACTTTTGTTCTGCGCGTTGGCTATCGACGCATGGTAAAATAAAGGCAGCAGAAATTCCTTCTAATTGATTGGTAAACAAATCACGCACTCGTGGCGCTCCCCAAACGAGTAGCCATTATGCAATCGGCGCACATAAATACGAACGTTTTTTGTCCCCGCATCCCCACGGTAAATAATGCCCCAAGACTCCCGACGAGTTTTGCCTCGCATCGCCGTGTACGTATAATAGCCCTTGCCCTATCTTTATATGGGCCGAGCCGTAGCCTCCTGCGATCCTCATTCAATGCACGTAAGGTAGCGGCTCTAAGGACCGGGTTTTTGTTATAGCGCAACAGGTAGAAAGGAAAGGATTGCGAGTGCGGGCGCTCCAAGTGAGATGGCACAATATCATCTTCGGAGCTGTCTCGCTCACCCCGCCCGTCGGACGCGGCGACGCGGCCGCGCGGGCGCAGGAATGCCGTACGATTTGTGCTTGCGCATGCTGAGGCGAACTCCACAGACACATGTACATACAGCTATAGAACTCGGCATAACCAACACACACTGCCCTAATGCGTATGGGTCATATAGCGGGATTCACAGAGTTTAGTCAGTGAAATTATATTGAAAGGGAGTCTGATCATTTTTGACCATATTCAAACATTATTGTCAAATGTATTTAATATCGCCAAAGGAGGTACTAGTATTTTTTTCTTTAAAAGATATTTGATTAATCATAATTTGTTCTTTCCTTCCTTTTTATTAATCACTTTCAAACAAGGTCATAGACAACACAGGATCGTGAGTGATGACAGAGACAAAGCCGCAGACCAGGACGGGAGTGATGAATTCATTTGCAAAAGGCTCACCAAATTTGCAACCTAAAAATGTAAAATCTTATTTAAAGGGTTGATTTAGGTGAGCGGTATACAAGTTGACTATAATTTGTAACTACGACATAATTATGTATATGAGTACATAATGTTAAGAACATAATAGACCATTTAAAACTTTGGCGGTTACATACCACAGCGGCTAGTGTTATTTTATCATATTATGTAAAGTACTATTTGCTTAGATCTGTCTATGATGGAAGGGCTACCTTTTAAAGATCAGCTTTTTCTTTTGGACTATACAGCTGAACCTATCCGGCCATGCATCTACTCGTATGAAATGTAATTTTTGAGTTACAGAAATATTATTGTGAGCTCATTTTAATCTTGTGTCCCTACTCATAGATAGTACAGTTTCGAAGAAACAAATAGTTTTAACAATAGTAAATAGTCTCCCCTACAGTCTTATTCAAATCATTCTGAATACTCGTATTTAACTGTTCCAACAGTTTTTATTTAATTATGTAAAACTGTTAATGATAGTTTCATGATGTTGACACACGACTGTCGCATGTCGTCTTGTTCAATAGTTATACGATGTTAATGTAGGACTATGAGATCTAAGTTTTATTTATTTTTGTTTAAAAGCCATATTTATAATTTAGATACGTTATGTTCATCTTTTATAATGCTTATTTATAAATTAAAATCTCGCGAATCGTAAATGCATATTGTTAAAGCAAATTGTTAAAGGGATTAATAACACAATTTTAATAATAAAGTTAATTAAAAGACCTTATGAATTAGTACACCCATAATTCTCAATATACCTACATTAAATTTCCTGAAATAAATTTACGCTTTGCCTACGGTGTAATCGTTATCATTTAAATTCTTTTCAAATCAGTCGTTGACCACCTACTACGTTAATAAATTATATTGTATGTTAATACATTTGTGTAACAATGTCGCTTCTCCTCATTTACAGGCACATACCTAATATTAAGTTTCTGCAAAAAAAATGGACATTGTGTAATAACTTTATGGATTTAGGGAAACAAACGAGCATGCAGCACCACCCTTCCGCTGCCGCCCATGACAACTGTGACCGACACAGAACAAGGCTCAAATCGGGATTAGAATATTAAGTCCAGTTAGCAAAGCGTGTTAATAAGAATGTTAGTTGGTCAGTTTGTAAGTTTGTAATTGTTAGGAAGAGTATCGTTCTAATCCGGTCACAGATGTGTTGCTACCTTTGAGGATTAAGATGGTATTTGGTATATAGATTATAAGTTGTTGTTCGCGAGCAATGGTTGATAACTTACCATGAGGTGGCCCGTCTGTTCATCCGTTCGCTATTTATTCCAAAATATAAGTCTTGGTATTGTGGTCGTCACAATACTGTAATTAGTAAGTGCGACAATTCACAGGTATGCCATAAGTACAAAGATAGATTGAGCTTAATGTTGGTCGTGTTGTTAAGTAAACATGACAGTCAGTCGGCGGTCACATAAAAAGTTTCCTTCGAGATCCGGTCACACTGGTCGGCAAGATCGATGACCTCTGTTTGCCGTTTGGCTTAATGGAAATTGCTTTTCTTGCTTCATGTGTTTAATAATGTGGGGTGTTGTTAATTGATAAATCTTTTTATTCAACAACAGACTGTACCCGTGTTATTTTCACTATGAATCGCAAACATTACGCTATTTTTGATTTGTCGAAATCACTGAAGTATACAGGTAACATTTTAGTTACGGTTTTTGGATAAAACTACGCTTGTCGTGTAGCAGTTCGCCTTCGAAGCTTACATCAGTCGTGTTACGCGTAACATTGTGCGAATTATGCCGTACACGAGTGGTTACGTAGCTTCACCAAGGTCTCGGCGCAGCTATGGTCATACGGCTAACCGCCTTAAAATGTATAAAACCACTAATGACAGTAATGACGTAGCTATTAAATTGCTGTATTTCGACCTTATGTACACATTAACTTGCAATGTTGCTGTTCCGTGTTTCGACTTCTTAAACATGATTTTAATGTGGGTTTTTCAAAAACAAAATGTTGATACGTATTACGTATAATTATGTACTTATGTACATAGTACAATATTATGTGCAAATAATATTAAGTTAACTTTATTAGGTATTGGTTTCCTAAACTTACCTATTGGTTTCTTTAACTTCCTAACTTACGAATCAGGTAATTTATTAATAATAATCCTGTCTGGACTTTTAATATTAGTACTTATTAAAAAGTAACCAGATTAACATGATTAGGCGATAATGTCTTCCTGTTTGATTCTATGGAATAAAAACGTGTTTTAGAAGGAATGATGTTGCTATGACACTAAGATAATTATCTTAGAGTCATGTTAAGTTAAAAAGTTATAACATGAGATATTTCTCATGTTATAACTTTTAAATAAAACTTGTGACAAAGGCTGTTTCGCTATGACTGAGATAATATCTCATATAAAAAAGTACCGAAGTAGATGATACAACGTTTCGGTGCTTAAGATGAAACATCTCTTCATGGAAGGGCTAAAACTAGTTACAAAAGCAACGATGTTGCAATGCAAGAGTCGGTGCTTTAGCGGTCGCGCTTGGCGGTGCAGCACGATCTAGCGTTCCGCTCTACGCGAGAAACCCCCCTCCCCGCGCCCCTTACTTCCACCTACCCCCCTCACCAGCGCTCGGCTGGCCCTGACCGAGACACAGACAGCGCCGGGCAAATTACTAAACAACCTATCAACAATAATTTTATTGTATACTCGTATCTTCATATTGTAGAACTATTAACTAAGAAACAAGATTGGAACATCAATAAAGTTCATGAGGTAGGTACCTACTTTTAGCAACTCCTACTCATTTCTCAAAAAATATTATGTGTTAAGTTCCTTCTAAAATAAAACTTTATCGTTGAGTTACAAATAGAGATGAGAAGATGTAATTCAACTTTTAAACAAAGCAAAAAAATTTATTCTTCTCTAAAGTTCACTCGTTAATATTATTATTGTATTATATTATTAGTGAAATCTTTAATTACGATCATCTAAATAATACTTTACGCTCTAATAGCATTAGTACCTAACTAATAAACTTAAATCAACAATTTTAAGTACCGGTTTTGGATATTTTGAAGATTTTTTTTTGCAGTAACGCCAAAAGTATGGGACACATAACACAATTCAAATTTAGACACTTTTTATTGTGTATTAACAATTTTATTAAATAAACAAATGTTGCAAACTCTTATCTGATCCCTTAATGTGGACATCATTAGCATGAAAGCCCAAACAATCAAACTATAATTAATCAGCACGAAGTTTACACGAAAATCTGCCCCCAATTGAATGCTTCCAACAACCCTGGCTTAGAAAGCAATTTGCAATACAATTTGGGCTACCAGGTTGCTACTCAAAAAAGTTATGACAAAATTTGTTGCCATCTTAATTAAATCGTCTGGGTAATAACCCTGTATTGCATGTGGCATCTGACATACCTACTGCCAGCAAAAATTGGCGACGAAATTAATTACAAGTGACATTAAACACTAAATTTGACACAACACCTGCAAAGCTTTTTAATTTCTATCATAATTATGACGTCGTCGTTTTTCCGTTCCAACAAGGGATATAGAATGGGTCTTTATTGATATGTAATTATGTGTAGGTATATGTAGTATATGTAGGTTTGTTATGCGCGTTCCCATTCTTCGATCCAAGTTCTTATCGTCAGAATCCATTACAAATGTTTTACATTTTTTATTGTCAATAGCCGTCAAACGAACTGATGAGCCACTAAATAGAAAGAAATAAATTTCCTACTCCTCCGTCCGCACAATTTTCATAAAAAGGGGTAGATACAAAGTTTTCGCTTCACGTATTAATATAATGATACTGCTTGTTATCAAAACATTCAGATAAACAAACGACTCTTCTGATGGTCAGTGGCCTTTCATGGACTCGATTGGATGATGACTTGATAAATTCATTAAAATCTATACTAATTTATCATTACTGTATAATTTTTCATTTGTCACTTGAAGAGAGGATAAGATAAATAAGTATATACATAATATATTTTGGACAGAATGTATTACCTGCGGCCTACAAAGCGCAAATCTGGTATCAGTGAATTCTATCGCGCTATAATAATGTCATTATTGATTTATGTCCTGCTGTAATTTGCGATTGCTTGTTGATTGATAGCACCGCGGCACAATCTACTTTAGTACCAAAATATTACGAACTAAAAAATAACATAACGATTTGCAGGTGTCCGGCTTAATAATAATATATGGTTGCAAATTTTGGAAATGTGCGTTCGCGTTAATTGGTTCGCTAGAGATCAAGATTCCAGATTTCGCACCTGCCTCCAGAATATTAAATATGAACTTGTGTTTGTTTACATAAACGGATAATATGAACTTGTATAACACATTAATAAACAAAACTAACGAAACGATTGAGAAGAACTTGAATCGTAGCGAAGGCAGTTACAAGTAAGACATTGTTATTATGATTAAACATAAACTATATTATAGTATTGATTATAGTGGTACATTTTACTAATAAAGTTGTAACGGGGTCGAATCTGTACATTATTACAAAATAACATACATGATCTGGATCATTTTATTAACGTGATACATAAAAGCGAGAAAACAGTTTGCTTAAATGGTTAACGGCGGAGTGTAACGGCTAATATGCCTGTAAAATTTCTACTCTGTAATCTTCCTAATAATCATTGAGCTAAAGCCTGTGGTAACTTTGATGATCGTGAACACTGCAACATTGAGGCGACCATACCAATTAAATAATTGCAAGACCACAGGTATGTGAATAATTTTACTAAGTTGTGCATTAAGCCATCAGACGTATTTTGTATTTATTCTCCTTTTGTTAAATTTAACTAGATTTTAATTGGTTCTAACTACGTTTCATTTTACGGTTTTAATTTAAAACGTAGTATGGATGTCAAAATTAGAATTGTTCAAATATTGTACAGTACCTACGACTGATTTCTTATTGCTAAATATACCGAGTGCATCTTTGTAAAATAATAATTATTTAGAAAAAAGATATAACTGATAACATTTTCCACCGCGGGGTGTCCTACAATCAAACACCTTTTAAGTGCCACGGGCTGAAAAACGATAATTGCCAAATGTACTGTGAATTAAAACATATCACTATCGTTACCCATAATTAGCGTCCCACTGCTGGGCAAGGGTCTCCTCTTGCAATGTGAGAGGTAAACATAAAGTCGAGGCTTAACAATTGTCAAATCTTTTTTTTCCCTTAGATCTTCGACCCACGCAACCAAATCAATATCACTACCTGTAACATTGGTTGCTAATGAAAAATCTATTCGTAAAATAACAAGTGTAACGAATGAACAGGGAGTTTTAGACAGTGTTGGGACAAAGACTGCATGCATATTCATGCGTTCCGCGTCCTCTTTACAAAATGTCGCTGCTAATGTTGCGCGTGACACGGTTTCGCTGTCGTAGCATTCGAGACGCTAATTTGTCCGTAGTCTGTACATACAAACATACACAAACCAATGCCCGTAAAATTTACGTACAACCTTATCTGCAATAAAACTTCGTTAGTAAAACATTAAAGTAAGAAAAAATCAAAATGTAAGTAAGGTTAAGGTAAGGTAAGGT
This sequence comes from Ochlodes sylvanus, assembly GCA_905404295.2. Taxonomy (NCBI): domain Eukaryota; kingdom Metazoa; phylum Arthropoda; class Insecta; order Lepidoptera; family Hesperiidae; genus Ochlodes; species Ochlodes sylvanus. The sequence continues at coordinate 8,688,731 of FR990130.1, read as the reverse complement.
AATAGAGAAAGATAAGTTAGTGCGACAAAAATGTTTAGTAGTACGAAGTCCGCTCTGTGCTTATATACTTAAGTACATCATATCAATTGTATTTACTAGTATAAAAAATGTATTCTTATTACATTTTTTATACTGTTACATAATCCAAAACATGCTTTTTCTTTTCTATTTTACACTTATAAATACTAAAATAACAATGATTTATAATTGTAACACCTTATTTATTTTCAATTCTTGAAAGGTTTATTTAAAATGATAACTCGATTTCAATGTTAAAAACAGTAATCTTCCTTTCCTACATAAAATTAGCACTTCGACTATAATAAAATTACAATGTTGTAAGTACCACCATAAACTGCTATCCGCTCTAAATTAATAGCACCATCTTATACACGAGAAGTTTTACGAAGTATCATGTTGTAATTCCAGGTCTATTCTAGCTATTTTGTGGTAACGTGAATGCCAATAGAGAATATGAATTCATAAGTTGGAGAACTGAATTGAGCCGCAAACGTCAAAACGCGTCATAATCAATTGTGTAATGATCGAAAAAACGGAGAACATGGAAAGTGGAAAAAGCTGAGACTGATAATTTAAGGACTTCAAATTATTAAACTATGAGAGTGAACTTGCAATTAATTTCAAAATATTTCAGCTTATCAGTTTTCAGTAATGCATCATTTAGTTTTAGGCACTCGAATATCGTAATGCCTAACATCTTTAATTATTTTGTAGCTAAATTAAAATATTTGTTTATTTTATATTGAGGGACTCTAAAATCTTAAGAGATTTACAGAAGATATGTAATCGTATAAGTCCAATATAAAGAACTGATTCTACAATGGTATTGGACTCACGTGGATACCGTTTCTTGGTCGGATGATTGACAATGACCCAATAATAAACAAAATATCAAATAAAGTAAAAGTAAAATACACCTTGTATTTTTACAATTAACGTTTGTTTAAATGGACAATGATCGACAAGGCGTTGGTCAAAGAGTCAAAGTTGAGTGTTTTGTCAGTTCATTGTTTTAAATAACGTTAATCAATTATTTTTTTTTCAAATAAAGGATCATTTTATAATCAATAAACATGAATTTGCATTTAGCACCATCATAATATTAATAAAATATTGTAGGTACCTTAGAGACATCGACAACTATAGGTACCTACCTACTCGTACGAATCAAAATAAAAAAATACACGGGATGATTTTCCATATTTATCTTTATTATATATTAAATGAATTGTATTAATTATAAATATAATATAATTGAAGTTTAATAAGTTTAATTAATAGATTTTGTAATTACGATGACATAAAAAAGCTGAAACAGTGATAATGAGCATTTGAAGCTACCTCTAATTTATGCAAAGTAATTTTCACGAATACAAATGGCCGTTTATTATGAGGTAAAAAAATGGTTCAAACAGGCCACAGAGTCGTCGACCTGTGAAAGGATGTTCGCATAATGACGAGGAGCTGCAAAATGTCAACTGACGCACAGTCTCTCTGAAATAAACCAAGTTAGTGTGTTTGAAATGAGGTGTTAGTGTACGGTATGGAGATTTTCGGGCACACAATATGTATTTGAAAATTTTTAAAGTAAAGTTTATGATCAATCTTAAATTCGGTCACACAACAGATAGTAATTAAACGCTAAGGGCTGCCTTACTCACACCCCGCACTCGATGTTTTGCGGGTGCCATGCACATACACAAATGAGATACCGTTCTTGGCAATATGCTAGAGTTGCTAGACAGACTCCAAATCTAGAATATTGACCGTAATATCATACCGGCATAGTAGTGTGTCGTAAGCAGTACATAAATGCGGACTCCCTTGCCTCCACGATTTTTATTTCATTTTATTATTATCTTTAATTCATTTTATCTTTTATCTTTAATTCATCATTAGGTATTGCTCAATTTTATTGATTTATCGAAATTAAATGAGAAAGCAATGATTCCTGGATGAACGATAGGATTTTTTTCATTAATTGTAATTCATAATCAAAGCCGGAGCTGCAGCAGAAATAAGCACTTGAAATAGAGGAATATTCGATTCGCATTTGGAAAGGAAACTCTCTGTGGGGCCCTGATGATTATTTTCTTTTTAATTAAATAACCAACAAACTTAAAGATACGACATGCAATCCCACAACAAGCAGTTTCCTGTTTCAGCGTATTAGCATCGTTAGATATAGAGCAGGAAAATGCTACCTACATCTTGGACACTGCACTTAGTATAACATTTAATTTAATTAATAATTTACTTTTACGTTATTAATTTTTTATTTGTATTGTATTCGATATGGTGTAAATATTTATTATTATTATCTTAATACCTAAATTAATTTGTACTTATCATAGATGATAAAAATTATGATAAAGACAAAGTACTTATCAGACTATACAGTCTAGTTATGATGATGTTCAATTATGAACTAAACCAACACGCATTTGAAAAAGGAACATATTGCTGGCGAGTGCAAACAGTGCACGTTCAAGGCGACAATGGGTGGCGGAAGTACCGTCACTGTCGGTCCACATCCGGTGTTCCTCGTTAGGAACCATCACACGCGACTCCAAATAAAATTATTTTAAATCGATCACATATTATAGAACTGGTTGAAAAGACTGCTTGATTTTGTGTGATTTATATACTTATATAACGTATTCATTTTCTTGTTACACTGAGAAGCTAAAGAGTGTCAGAACCTGGTCAAAATTTCATGCGCATACCTCCAACAATAAGGGTCATTTTAACACGTTCGCTGCGGATCACGTATACGTCGTATTTTTTTCATAGAACATTACGATCGCTGCAGCGAACGTGTTAACCCTTCGGTCCCGGTTGCTGTCTTCGGATATAAATCGTTTCGACTTGTCGATAAATAAACATTTACGATTGCAACTAACCCGTCCTCCAATCGGCAGTAAAGCTATTTGATGACGTAGCAATTCTACTCTTCCTCAATCAAATTAATGATGATTAGCTAAACAAATAATTATTTATATGTTTAAAAAGAACACAACTGTTACTCACATTTACTTTTATAGCTAATTTGGTAAACCAAAGGTTATCTGGAAGAAATCGCTACTTAGCGACAAGATCGCCTTTTATGCACAACTGTTAAATTGTATTGTTTGTTTTCATTTCCTTATTTTTAGTCTTTTTTCAGTTCCTTATAATTATGGTGTACAATAAAGTGTAATAAATAAAAATAAATAAAATAATTTGGTACCAGTAAAATATTTATTTATTTAAACTTTAATATTCCAAAAACATTGTGGCACAAAAGGCGAATTTAATGCATTCTCTTCCAGTCAAACTTTAGACACAACAGGTATCAGTGTGTAATTGTTTTTCCATAAACGAATATAAATTAAATAGTGGCATAGCATAGTGAAAATGTTCTTAATATCGATGCGGGCGCCCACAGGCGTCGACGGAAGTAATGTAAATGCAGATATTAGAAGTAGGCACAGATACCCGCCGTCGCATACACTGAACTGAATATGTACGTGACCTGCATTTAAATTATACAAAGTATTCATTATCTACAAATGTGTATACCAGTTGACTAACTTAGTTACTGTACTAAAAACTATTCCTTATTCAATGACTATTAGCATAATGAAGAAATTCATAAATAGTTAAATTAATTAAAATAACTCTGACACACTCATACCCACCCCACTAGGATTCCCTGTGTATGTGTTGGTAGATGTATGATGTAGGTGACATAGACTACACATATAACATATTATTAACACATTCTCATACAATGTGAGGGGTACAGGTCATAGTCCACCACGCTGGCTAAATGCGGATTGCCGGACTTCACACACCTTCGAAAACATTATAAAAACTCTCTAGTGTGCAGGTATCCTCACGAGGTTTTCCTTCACCAAAGCAAGTGATAATTACATTCTAATAAGCACATAATTTTTGAAAATAAGACGTGCGTGCAGGATTTGAACTCGGGCCTCCCGGTTCGAGAGCCCCGCGTTTAAACCACTCTGCTATCTCTGCTATTTAGTTAGAAGCTAATAACAGTCAGTATATCTACCAGTTTTACATACTCGTAGTATAGTGTTCGCCTAGTAACAGGAAAATGTGATAAAAGCTGCACTGATGGATTTATTTTTATTTCATACCGTACTAAATTTTCTAGCTAGTCACTACGCAGATGAAGAGGTTTCCTTATTTAAAATTACTCTTTATAATTTTTAAAAAATAATATGATTAAGCAGTAAACAGACACACATTAAATAGTAATAGCATTTTTAACACTAAAATAAGTTAATATCTACTTGACAATAATCCCACCTGATGTTAAGTGGTGACGATGTCTATATATGGTGAGTTCATTGCCTTAGTAAAATCCTATTCTACTTTTCTCGTAGTGTTACTGGTAGGACACAAAGTAGAAACACGAGAAACCCCGTAATTATTTCGGACACAATTTGTTAACATAACAATTGATTTCGAAGCTAAGCGAGAGCGTGCTGCTGACGACATAATTCAACACATCCAACTGTAACAATAACATAAATTCGTTTGCTCTTAGTTGTAGATCGTATTATGAATAAAAGGATTCATTAAACATCTGTTCAAACTTTACAAGCGTGATACTTTCACTGTTATTTGAACATTTTTATACAGTCTGTATTTGTTATTTGCACAGTCAACATAATTGCTATGAAAAACTATTTTTATCCAATTAAAATTCAATAGTAACAGCGGCAGTTACTCTAATGAAACAAATGATAATTAGATTCTAATACCTACGCACATCACTTTTTGAACATTAGAGGAGCCTGTGTGGTTCGAAGTTCGAACCCAGGACAAATAGAAAATATCAAATACCTGGTCGAGAGTCATACGTTCAAACCACTGTGCTAGCACTGCTATTTTTTAATTGTATACGTAGCATATTTTAAAATTGCGGTATCGGTCATTATTATTACGTTAAAGTATTGGCGAAAGAGCAAATATACCTGTCTTAATAAACATCATTAAAAGACGAACCTATATTTAAGTAAAATTATGTACTACAATTTCGTTTTACTATCTTCTCTCGCAACAGGTCCTACTCAACAGAGGTGGTCTGTTCTTTATTGTAACATACACACGGTGACGTCAAAGTAATTGCACAATTATTGTAAATCATATTTTACAGAATCTAACGGCATATGAATAAGCCAAGGTTACGTGTCGTAGCTAGTTCGTAGCACGTTAACGAACTCTCCAAATTAAATTGATTTGCTAATAGACCCCTAGCGATCATCGAAATTCATCGAATGTCGGCGCTGTTTTTCTTGCATATTGTTAATGTTTGGTAACGTACAGTGCATCTATTTTATAAATATTACTTGGCATACCTTATACATCGGTGGCCATTTCCCTAATCATTTGATTAGTGACAGAATTCGGATTCCAGTGATTTCTTTATGAACTGCACTTTGCTAAGAAAACAGGTTATTACCACTAATCAGAACACAGTATGGACCAAATGTAAAGTGGTCCATACCAAATAAAACAACAATAAAAAATATATTTGTTTCTTTACTTTTTGATGTCCCAAAAAAAAGAAAATTGTGACTTCTTACTACAACAACATAAAAATAAGCTGATTTTTATATCATAGACATAACATTATATTTGACATTTTGAAAACGGCACTAAGTGCAATACCTACGTATAATATTTTTTTATATGTAATTTATAGTTGTAGTCTTAGAATCATAATTTTAAAAAGACCACATACGCAAAGTCCGACATCACAAGTTAAAAAGTTTACTGAATATACTTAACAGGCCCACACCCGCGGCTTCGCCCGCCAAAAATCCTTACTTTGCGCCCCTTTTACTCGCCCAAGGGATGATTTTCGAAAAACTATTTTATACATGTTTCATAACTTTCAATGAAATACCTTCATTCTGAATTTCATTCGAATACCTTCAAAAACTGCAAAGTTTCATACTAACTTTGCACCCCCGTTTTACCCCCTTAGGGGGTGAATTTTCAAAAATCCTTTCTTAGTGGTCCCGTACGTTATAAAAGGAACCTCTGTGTAAAATTTCAAGTTTCTAACCCTTATAGTTCAGGCCCTGCGTTAATATGTCAGTCAGTCAGTCAGTCAGCTTCTCCTTTTATATAATTATATAGATTCATTTTACGTCTTTGTAATTCGCCATAACTTGGTAACACCTCGCGTCTAACAGTAAACTGGAGTTAGGCTGACGAGCACTGTAAAAACTTAATCGGTAACAACTGGAGCAAATCGGACGACTGCGCTAATTGCGCCGCGGCAATTAAGGCTATATTGTGCAATATCCGATACTGATCCAGTCACGGAAGCCCATATCTAGAGACTTGCCACAAACTTAAAACAAGGTACGCGTTTACGACAACCGTTTTAAGTCCATCAAGTTTATGTAATACACTACGAACTACAAAAATATAAAACATATTTTAAACTGTTATAGATTAAAATATGAACATTCCACATCACTATTTCTCCTCCAATTTCATGCTGAGATTGCTCAAGTAAAAATATGTCATTTCACCGTTCATATTTATTCATGAAATATATGACAACATAAACATTTGATATTAATCTTTTTTGTTATTGAAATATAGATCTACCATGCTGCCTTAATTTAGGCGCGGTCACCAGCACAGTATTAGTAACAAGTTTATTTTAATATCAATTTATGTTAATTTTAATACATAATTTATCGAACCTAAGTAAAAATCTGATGAAGGCGGTTCAATAGAATCGACTCTGAATACAGAGTCGAAATGAATACGAGAATTTCTCAGGCCTATGTTAGATAAGTCTGCTGGTGTAGGTTGGTAGTGCGTCAGTGTGGCGATTGTCGACGAAGGTTGGCGTTATAAAGTTGTTGGATTGTGGCGAAAAGAGGTCGCGAGGGCGCGGAGGGGGCGGCCGATGACCGGCGACAACCTTACTGCGTTCTACCAATGTCTAGGGTAAGGTCTTCGGACCAAAAGCCACAGACAACTTTGTAACCGAAGTAAATAGATGCTTCAATCCCTTTAAGCGTACCCGACGGCGGATTGTGCAAGGATTAGAATGTGAACAGTACATTCGATTAAACCATCATCCGGTTTTAGGACAACCGGTTTATAAGTTTTTGAAAGTATTTCCTTACGAATGTCTTACGGAATATAACGAAGAATATAAGAAAATATAAGATCAACAATATATATTTTGCTAAAAATATAATTTTGTTACGAAACTGCTGCGATAAATAATTAAATGTAATTGCTTCTTGTCGTAAGTATTATAGTGTGGTTCTCAAGCTAGTTGTTTTCGTTCGAGAGAAAGAGAGAGGCTAATGCCCTATGAAGTTGTTTGTGGCAAAAAATGAGGACACAAAAGACCGGCTTCTTTATTTTGGTTAAGATAAAAAATGTACAACGAGTATCTATATAATTAATCAATAGAACCTTAACATAAAAATAGGTCATACTTAAGCGAGTATAGACGTTAGTTCTTGTTGCAATTATTCATAGTATTATGTATATTATTAAAAAGGCAGATATTGTACGTTTGAGGCTTACATTTTTAGTAATTCATATAGAAAAAAAATAGAAAAATAAAATAAAACTGCTTTCATTTAGCTATGATTAAAGTAGACTAGAGCTCGATGCGTCTCGAAGCCATATTTGATATTTTCTATTTGTCATATTATTTATAATGAAGCAGTTATAATATAATTTTAATAGATCTAGAAAAATTTTATTGATATGTTTTGTCTCACTTTAACTTTCACACAATCTGAAATCATATTGTTTTAGTCCAAATTTATCGTAAGAAGTAGGTATAGGTATACAGGTTAGTAAAGACCCGACACATTTCGCTGACGTGACGTACAAGTATGCAATAAGGGATTTTTTCTCATATGTAGATAAGATATGAGATAACAAACCAATTTAGGTTTAAAGTTATTTCGCTACGACTACGACACCCCAAATAGAACGCTCTAAACTAAAGTATTGGAAAATTGAATTGCTTTGATTTGCTCAAAGACTATTTTGTAAAGTCAACCTTAGTGGGAAACCATAGAGTGGAAATTTGTTTGAGATTATTTTATATTCACGTGAAGGTAGCTGCCATTATTACAGGCTGATCGGTTCGATCGCTGTAGTTGTTTTGTGCCTCCAGGCAATATGTCGATACGTTTAATTTAATTACTTTTTTGAAATATCAATTATGATTATGTTAATTAATTACGCCGTTATATATGTATAGGTACTTACATATACCTATTGGAATAGCTTGCCCGAATCGGCATTCCCGCCTGCTTTTGATGTGGAAGTCTTTATGAGTAGAGTGAGTAGAGTATTTACTAAATTAATACGCTTACCATCTTTGGATATCGTCGCCACTTAGCATCAGGTAGCATCGTAGAAAAAAAAATATAATAATTTGTTTCATACCTAATGTATCAGTGGATTCCGTAATCATGGAAATTTCTTAATTTATAATTGCTTTAAATTATTTGTACTGTACGTATTTACCGGTCCGGTAAACGTAACGTTCTTGTATTTTATTTATATAAAGGACTAGTACACTGCCCTAGTTTAACTTCGGTAAACATTTTGGGCGGATTTTTTTAAAATTGTCATATGATTTTTATTTGTGAGCCGACTAAAATGAAACGAAATCGTATCCCGCTAAATCTTATTCCAAGCTTACCACTTACTACAATGCAAGAATGAATATAGAATCTAAACCATTATGCCATTTCTGAGATAAGCGGGAACAAACGCGCCGACAAGCAGAGAAAAATAATTTTCCATGTACCGTCATAGTCATAGATCATTTACAGTTTATTTATTTAAATAGATTTCTGTTTAAATAATAAAACTGTATCTGTTTGTGCAATTGCTTCATAGTCAAAAGCAGCCTGCAGTCATAGGATGTTATGAATGATATGAATCATCGTTGTGACAAAACAGGAAATATTTTATAAATTTACGTAGTATGAATACAATAATTTAAATCGGCCCAACCGTTGAAAAGTAACATAGTATATAAAGATACAAAGCTAATATTCTAACGTTACTATTTTAAAGATTTTTCCTTTACATATGATGGAGACCCTGGCGTGTGCAGGTTAACGGTACCACTCACGTGTCTCCGAGAAGCCATCGACCCTCAGCCGCCGCGCAATATTCTACGCGCAATACATTAATACGTTACACAAAACGACGTAAATCTATCCACACCTACACTTGAAAATCAACCTTATGTAAAAATCTTACAAAGTTACAAATTATATTGTCACTTCTCTGCATGAAATTCTGTTTTATTGAACAAATAAATCTACGTGGATTGGAAGGTCGTAAGTATATTTCAGGGTTTTAAATTATGTGTTTTCTGCGAGTTACGCAAAGTTCGTTTTGTTATTGATGCGTACCGAGTTAGAAAAACTTGAGAATAAAGATCACATTGATGTTATTCAATGATGTATTATTTATATCACAATATAATTTTAATTATATTATGTGGAAGTGACGCAATAGTCGCAAATTTTCCAACTGTAAAACGAAACACCATAATATTATCTTACTTTAATACTGGTACTCACAATAGCTAAACATGAAGTGAAACGTGTACCTACTTCCTTTTAAGGTTTTTGTTTGCATGGAGGAGTGTGGTTTAATATTAAATACGTGTGCGTATGAATGTGCCAATGTCAATTGTCAAATATAGTCATTGACAAGATATAAACGCGTACACACTAAAACCCGCACTAGGATTCCCTGTGTCGCGGGTGGCATGGACAACATATAAACGCATCACTAAAACCCATGAGCCCATGACCCAAGAACAAATATTTATCTGTCTCTAGAAATGTTTGCCACGACCGCTAATTCATTTAATTTCATTTCTCTTAACTTTAAAATTTGATGAATGTATTAGAATGTTCACTAGGTACTGGACGACTAATAGTAAATTAGTACGCTGTTATTTCGACTTAGTTACATAGGCACACCGTATTATAAGCCGTGAACATGATACAATGCATCGGAACATCGGTTTAGTTCAAAATCATGTTATCTTTACATTATAGTACTCACGATTTCGAATTGTTTTACCGATATTTCGCCGTGACCATGATCCATGCAACTGGGTCGAAATATCGGTAAAACAATTCGAAATCGTGAGTACCCGTACACATTATAATGTTTAGTGTCTACGATAATATCAGTTTAAAATTATATCATATTATCTTTCTATAATATTGCGTTGTAAAGCATAGAAAAACAGTAGGTACTTATTGCGTAAACAGTTGTTATTCGATTATTTTCCTTTTCAATATCGAGTATTCATCACATGTCATGTAAATTTTGTTCAAGAGATATATTATACATTTTCGTCGTGTGTTACCGCAACAAAAGCCTTTTCTAATACATATTACGTTTTTATTGCACGCTTTAGTGCACGTCTGTTGGGGTGGGAATTTTTTATTCATGCCTCACTGATTTTCACTTGATTGACCTAAGGATTTTTGATACATTAAACATTTCCAAGTTTTACATGATAAAACAAAAACACTTAGAGAAACAACAAAATATTATCCCATCGAATGTGTTTATTGTATAATTTCTCACAAACAAGCCTAAAAAACAAAAAATACTACGTAGTTTAAAACAGCACCTTCATCTTTTTCTGAATATGATAACCTCAAAAACCACTGCATGGATTTTCCTCTAATTGTTACCAGTAGGTGAAGTGAGTCGTGTTCCGGATAGGAGCTTGACGGTGATCACTTATCATTTACCTAGTGACATGTCTGCTAACAACAATTGAGAGAATTATTAGTCTCTACCAAACCATATAGCACGTACTTAACTTTTATGATACGTGCGCTTTAAAAAATAAATAAGATCCTTTGAAAGTACATTTCGGGCGCCATGTTAGCTCTAAAAACGCCAAATGTTTTTCAGCAGTAAACATTAAGTAAGTCAGAATCGAAGGAGTGCAAAATCCAGGCTAGCAGCACTTGAGTTGGCCATTAACCTAAACAAATCTGCACTGTTGCAGCGAAGTGCACAATGCACTTGACCGTATCATCTACAGAGATACCTATAAGTACATGTAGTCTAGCCATGACTTGAAGCAGCGTGTCAAAGCCATATTCCAACCATATACCCACTTATTCCCATTTATGAGTGTTGAATAGTAGCGATTTAACAAAGAACCGTTACATTCTCGACATCGTCTTAATTTGTATACCTACACATTGGATTTAGAATCATGTTAAATGGAAACACGAAGTCACATTTTACACGTGAGGAAACCAAGGTCATCATATCAGATAGTCGGATTAACGTACCTTGATACAGTATTAATTATTTACAAAGGTGAACAGTCAGTGCTTGTTTCTTTATTAGGGTTCCGTACATCTTTTACTGGCCTTTTTAAAACATTAGATGCACTATCTACCTCCTAAAGAACAACAAATACATTGCAAAAAGCAGCTTATCTTAATTCTTTTTAAGTTATAAGGGGAGGCCCGTGCCCGGTATTGAACCACTGATATTTAGATATGACAATATGTTTGGCCTCAACCTATTAATGGCTCACTGCTGAGCACAGGTCTCTCTTCATAACTGAGGAGGCCTAGAGCATACGATACCACGCTGCTCCAGTGCGGATTGGTGGAGGGGTTAGTTGCCAACCCATGTTTCGGAAGTTTTTATGCCGCCCAACGAAGTATTTATGTAGGTGCCTTTTATTTCAAAGAATCTACGGGCATGAAATGATCTTTAATTTTGCCTATAGTTGCTACTTTCGTTGCTCCGATAACCAAACCCACAGCGATGCGTAAAGCTGGTAAATAATAAAAACATTATTATAATTGCAACATGCACAAATATTTTTTGTAGTTTATATACCGACATCGTCATAAGCCGTGATCATGAACTTAACAAACAAAAATCTCGAGTTCCGTTCCGTTCGAAATGTTCCATGATCGCAATGGTAGGTATATCTGCCTAAATATGAAATCATAGATACAATATATACACTTAATCCAAATTATAAATAAAAATAATATATATTATTGTTTTATTTAATAAAATTGAAGTTATTAATGGGTCTCTTTTAAACTTCTTATATTTTCCAACCAACGAAAATTTTATTAGCAATGACATTTGGGTAAAAATAAACTTTATTTAACATTGCTTTTATATATTTTATTTCTTAAATGAATAATAATAATAATATTCGAACAGGTAATTACTTTCTTTTAGTCAAATAAACAGATTGATAAAAGAAACATTGACGTAACGACATTTCACGTGACCTGATAGCCCCAAAAACACGTTTGCCCCAAATAATGATTTTAGTTATTGGGGCAAGGTTTGCATCGATTAAGTGGAAGAGGCATTACATCAAAGCGCACGTTTTGTTTTACATCACACACCTATAAGCTGCGCAAGTAAGGACCCCTAGATTATATTATACTGATGTTTACATATATACAAAGGATATATTATATACAAAGGATAACCAAAATTAAAAATGAATTTACTAATGGTCTGATGTCAAAAAAAAAATGTTTAAACATGGTTCATTAACTGACATCCGTTGAGGATAACAACCTTCCAAAAGTTCTCATCTGATGATCCTCACTACATTTTATTTTATGTTGGACTGCAAGTGTTTGTTTTGTGGTTTTCAGGACAATGAAAAAATGACAATACTATAATCGCAATATTTATGCGATTATTCCTTGAATTCAACATGGTTCCCACCATCAGCACTGGATTTAAAAAATGGGGCCAATATTAAAATGTTTTCTCAATCGGTTAAAACATAGTGAAGTGTCATTAATGTCTGCCTCGACAGATAAAATCTGGAACCCGGGACCTAACGCCGCACTACTCGTATAAACGGGGTCGTAATATAGGTAGAACATGGTCGTCTTGATTTAATGTATTGTGTGTAGTTGATTTTCTGCATTTTTTTTTGTTTTTTAGTTACTTTCGATCAGTAAAAAATCAATAACCCCATAAGGAACTTGGTTCCAAAAAACAGTTACGAACAGTTCGTTGGTTACGAAGTATCCCAATAATTAAATTTCAAATTGTGCCTAATTTGAGGCGAACTTGACTTCTACACCAATGCCAATGCCATGACATAATTTTATTGGTTTAGCGATCTGTTAACAATACACGGATGGGTACGTCTAATTATATGATTTTCAAAAACGGTATGGAAGTACCATTTACCATACCCAGAAGAGTACTAAACCACCAGAGAACCATATACCAGAGATACCAGAGAACCAGACACCGGATACCAGAGAAGTACTGAAGCTAAAAATAGTGGGACGTGTAGGATACACGTCTATAATTTTTATACAGTGTATTAGTGATTCGAAATCAGCTAGGCAAATGCCATTCGATTAATTTAAACAAAATAAAATATTGATTAAAATACTCACAAAAATGTCTTGTTTATGGTTATGATCTCCAAAATCTCATATTCTTGAACCTTCTAGCAATCTTATAAATTTGTACTTTAATTTATCTTATAACATTGACATTCAAATAACATATTGCATTGTTTTACTTTTAAATACTGTTTTCTTTTGAAAAGTTATTCAAACTCTCTTTGAAATGTTGAAATACTAACAGGACAAACAACAGGCTGTGACATAAGATTTTGACATACAATGGTTTACATTTAACCCAGAATAATCAAGATAAATATTCGGTCAATGTCACCCACTCAGATACCGAACGATCTGAAATATGTACTTTATTAAAATATGATTGTGCAATAGTGTGCTGTACCTATGCAGTTATGACGAGATTATTCTGACGTCAGAAATGTAACAATAAACGAACTATGTACATATGTATGTTACGTTACGAAACATTAAGTGAATAATTTATTTTATTAATTTACTTGGAATATACTTATATATATAGACCCCGAAACCCCCTGTATACTAAATTTCATTAAGGTATTACATATTGACCGCAATGACCGCATTGATGCATTAGAAATGTGGTGTTGGAGGAAAATGCTCCAAATTCCTTGGACCGCTTTTCGCACGAACGCATCCATTCTGCGCGAGCTAAAAATCAAGACTCGACAAGACTTCGGACACATCACCAGGAAAGACGGCCAGAATCTAGAGAACTTATGGTTACTGGCAAAGTTGACGGCAAACGACCAAGAGGCCGCAGTCCAATTAGGTGGACTGATCAAATTCGCTCCAGTCTGGACACCAACCTGCACGACGCTCTACATGCTGCCAAGGACAGAGATAAATGGCGTAAAACTGTCAGGCAGAAAATAATTCCACTCTTAGGGGATCACGACCCTCAGTATTGAGGAAAACGACGCAAGGAGGAGGATTACATATTGATGAACTTAAGACACCCGGGAAACTTGTCTGTACTGAGGAATAAGAGAAAAAGTTATAGTGTGAAAGATAACTTTCACATTAAGTGTTAGTGTTAAGAAGTAAACCTGTATGTAAGTATAAGTCATTATGGTGTCTCAAAACAATCAGTTAGCCTTCTAAAATCTTACTTATCTGAACGTACTCAGAAAGTAGTTATTAATGGAGTAGAGTCCCCTGGAGCACACATAACGATGGGTGTGCCCCAAGGATCAATATTAGGACCACTGCTATTTCTAATTTATATCAATGATCTTCCTTATTTCACTACGAACTTATGTGAAACTGTATTATTTGCTGATGACACCTCGTTACTTTTTAAAGTAGATAGAAGAAAACAATGTTTTGACGATGTAAATAATGCTGTTTCGCAAGTACTGCATTGGTTTACGTGTAACAACTTAGTATTAAACGCGAAAAAAACCAAATGTGTTAAATTTACGTTGCCAAATGTAAAGCAGGTTCCTGCTCAAATTGTTCTAAATAAGGAAGTATTAGAACTAGTAAATTCAACAAAATTTTTGGGACTTACTATAGATTCTCATCTACAATGGGGTCCTCATATTGAAGCCTTGTCGGGGAGACTTAGTTCGGCTGCGTACGCTGTTAAGAAAGTAAGGCTCTCGACTGATGTAGAAACAGCAAGATTAGTCTATTTTAGCTACTTTCATAGTATAATGTCCTATGGTCTGTTGTTGTGGGGCTCTGCTGCAGATATAGAGTCAATATTTATCTTACAGAAAAGAGCAGTACGTGCCATTTACAACCTCAGGCCAAGGGATTCGCTAAGAAATTTATTTAACCTCTTGCGCGCACGGCCGCGAAAAAAAAAAAGTGCCTCTAAGTGTCGTTAGTGTTTACCTAAAAACAACAAAATTTCAACGAATTTTTGTGTTTTAGGTAAACCGTTATTATTGCTTAAAAATAATTAAATCTGCAATAAATTATATATCAATAGATTCGTTATTAGATGTACTATGATATTAGTCGTGTATTTTTTAGTTTTATTTTGTAGTTTTTATAAAATATACGCAGAAACATGAAAGTTTAGGTAATTTTTTGCTACTTACGAACTTTACGGCGTAATATCTTCAAAACACAAGACACATACACTTACACTATACTTTTATAGGATAACACAATTCACTCTAGCTTCATTCATATCATTTTTACACTTTACCGACTTTTATTTACTTCAAAATAAAATTATTTTCGCAATGAGGGGCCGCCGCGTCTGCCGAACTGACCGGACCGTACTGACCGCTATACTGACCGGCCAGTGACCGTTACTCTCAAAACGCGCTAGGGCTGTCATTCATCCAACGGAAACATTCATCCGTAATAGTAATGTTAGAAGTATGTACTCTTTTTGGTGAAAGTTTTTGGAATCTTATTCCAAAGTGTAATTTTGTACTTTTGTTTATAAAATAAATATTTACAATTATACATAAATATTCGTAAATATGTATCTGAATAATCAGATCAGATTTGATTCCAACTAGAATTTTCAAGGAAAATATAAATTTTGCTTCAATTGCAATAGCTGAATCAAATCTGATCTGATTTGATCCATTCTAGTTGGATCAGATCAGATTTGATTCCAACTAGATTTTTTATATTTTGCTTGAAAATTCTAAGTAGAAGTATAAGTAGTAAAAATTAAAGTAGTGTTACGGGGGAGTATTTTTGAAATAAACAACACACATAAGTATAATATTAAATTTATAATAAAAAAATAATAAAGATAAATAGAAAGATAGAGAATACTCTTTATTGCACACACAAGTTAATATTTACATCAGCTTATATTAGACACAGTACAAAAGGCGGTCTTATCGCTAGACAGCGATTTCTTGCAGACAACTAAATTAATTTATAAAACTAAATTATAAAAATGTTTATGGTTACAGACACATACATAGTAACTTTAGAATAATGAGGAAATATATTTTTTTATTTATTTTTTATTTATCAATACAAACACAGAACACAGAAAATAGAGAACATCAAATAACATTTTTACATACAAACACAGAACACAGAAAATTGGAAGGTTCTACTTCAGATATGACGCTAATACCCGCTGGTGTTTCCAAGGGGGCAATCTCCCAATCCGACGTCGAGCTGGAAAGCTGCTGCGCTGGGTTCAGCCAGCGATGGACATGCCGAGGGTTACGGTCCAAAACCTCCTCCGCTTCCTCTTCGAACATGTCCATCAGCTCAGCCAACTCCTCAAGATTTTAGCTGAAAGAAAAACAATCTATTTGAGTAACCATCTACATAAACCATGGACGAAAATAACCTGTCATATAAAATTCAAGGGCTTACAAAATTGGGCTCCCCTGCACGATTCGCACCGAGTTGCTAGGGGTTTGGCAAAGCGGCACCGGTTCCCCCTTCGGCTTTATGGACCCCCCTGGAGTCACCAGCACCGGTAGTCCATAGCTTCTGCAAAAATTATATAGATCGAATGTACTAAAATTCGTGCAAAATTAAGTGTAAAGCCTTGCGTACAGTTAGTAAGACAATATTTACCGCGGTGGGCTCCTCTCCACTCTTGAGTCCATAGCCGGCAGCTCGGATGCGAGCCTCATGATGAGGTTTCGCCTCGCCGTCACATCCGGGTTAGAATCGATAGTACAATCGAATAGTGCTGATCGACCGGAGCCTGGCCTGTCGCCTAAAATAAAAATAAATACAAATAAAAAATAACGAACAGACTGACCCATCCTTTTTTCCTTCTCCCTTTCACCCTTCACTTCCACTCAAACAAAGCAAGTAAATTTATGTACAAAATATTATAAGAAAAATATTCTCGACTACACGAAAAAAAATCCGCTATTCCCTATACCACCACATTCCAACAATGCAGGATATTACGTACGCAATCAAAAAAATAGAAGTAAACAATTTCAATAATATCACCGAAAATATTTTTGTCACTAAAACTGCTCACCTACCAACCCTAGCACAATTATACGAAAAAAACAAAAGAACATGGCTGCTCGTCAGTATTGAGTAAAAATGTGTATAATGAGGTAAACGGTATAAATATTGATGTAAATGTAAACCTATTCACTAAATCTGTTTTGTGTATGATAATAAACTAACTATATTATCAGAAACCAATTGTTTCTTATTAGAAATCAATGTATTTACGTAATAATCGACGTAAAACATGACGCCATCTTAGTTGCGACAACGATGGTTCGTCACAAAAGAGGTGTTTTTGGTTACATATTTTGTTTATTTCTAATGAACAACACTTTACACACAATCTACAGTAAATTATCTACACTTATATGTATAAATCTTATAAGAATACTTACATTTTTCTAACACTCTTGGCGAAATAGCACACGACAACAAACACGGAACTTAGCGCGATCCGTCACTGAGAATATGTGTCAAATTTTATTTTTTTGTGGTTGCATCACCCACAGAAAATCACGTCCGAAAATCGTAAACGATAGCCAATTTTGTATACTCTGTGACTGTATTTAATTCCTGATTGGTCGGTTTATATGATTGGCCAAAAACAACTACCAATGAGTACCAACCACGGAGCGTTTAGTTGGGTCAACGTATGACCCAAATACATTTGAGCGCTTACTTTTTCATGGGTCATACGTTGACCCAAATACGCGCAAGGGGTTTAAGGAAATAAATATATTAACTGTAGTCTCACAATTTATTTTTGATAATATTATGTACGTTAAAAAATACTATGACAGTTTCCTTAAGAAGAGTGATGTTCACGTCATTAATACCAGGAACAAGGCTAAACTGACTGTACCAAACTTCAGACTTTGTAAAACTGGAGGCTCGTTCATGGGTAGTTGTATTAAAATCTATACTAAAATTCCGTTCGAATTGACGGAAATGCCATACTGTAAATTTAAAAATCATGTCAAAGGCATTCTTATGACGAAAGGTTATTACAAACTTGATGATTATTTTAAAGATAAAAATGCTTGGACATGAGTTTGATATTGTAACTAGTAAGTAGTAGTAAGTGCTATCTGTAATGTGAGTAGCAAAAAAAGCTTCTTGGAAGTTTCTTGCCGCTTCTTCTTCCAAGACTACTCACGGTAGGGATTTGTCGAAGCGATGGCGTAGATTGACTTTCGAAAAGTGTTTGTAAAAAACCAACTTCGAATAAATTTCATTTCATTTCATTTCATTTCATTAAATTAATATATTTCAATGATACAATGAGGAAAACATGATAATGATAAAACCTCATAGAAAAAAGTTTGTTTACAGTTCGGGCGCTATTTTTTAATCGTGCGGAATACAGAATAAATTTCCCAACACCACCCCGGCCGTTGCTTTGCTTGAGAAGCATAGATAAGTTATTTATGTGCTTGCCTACTTGCCTTGAGATGACATAAATACAGACACTGAACTGGTTTTGTGTGTACTGTCATCATTATCTTACTTTACTTTATTTTTGCCTTTAATATTTACGTAAAGACTAGAAGCTCAAAGAAAAGAAAACGAAATAAAATGATTAAAATCATAAAGGTATTCTCATAAACAAATTACAATAAAATTTTATTGCCTTAAAATTTTATAGAATATTGTAGAAATAAGAGTAATAAGAAAACGTTGTTGTATTCTTATTCTTATTATAATTATATCGTGATATTCATGAGAGATGTAAACAATTCACTAGACAAAATCCGTCACGTGGCCATTATCAGGACGACTTGTATCAATTGGCGGACGAATGTTTTAAACGGGGATTTAAGATGTAGCATTCTCAAGAATGTCTATACCATTTTAAAATCCTTTGTGCATAAGCCATGGCGTCCTAATGGGATAGTGCCCTAAGCATTGGAAAAAATCTCACGTCAAATTAAGGGCCGGTGGGATTGAACCAAATCTCACGATATCTCACCAAGGATTCGATTCCCAGCGAGGCTGAGGTGATGAGTTTAAATTGCTTTTCTCGCCGTCCGTTCTGTGTGTTGTCCATGGCACCCACGACGCAGTGTGTAGCGTTTGTTATTTATTATAGTTAATTGTGAACAGCTATAGTAAGTATACACATTTTAGTACACATCCAGATTGACATTTGACTTGCAGAACACGCGTGAGTGCGTTATTCAGGAGTTACCGTAACTTTCATGTTGGGTACGAATGGTATTACATCACCGTGCTATTTCGTAGCCGGAGTTATGTAACTTCACATTCGATTATGTTGATTTCACTTTTTGTTGAAGCACCATTAAATTAGGTAGTGAAATTTGTCTTATTGAAAGTTCTGGAACACACGCATTGGATTTTTCCGTACACATATCATGTTGTTTTGATTTCCTTTCTATACAATGTAGAAAATCTGTATATGAAATATTTTTCATAATATGTTAAACTATTTAAAACCAATTGTATATATCTATATATATTGGTTATAATAACAAACTCTATACACTAATAGCCCGACGTTAGGATTCCCCGTGTCGTGGGTGTCATGCACATTACAACAACTCACATCCAGACCTAGAACATAAGTTATAACTCATTTTAATTTCCGTCTTGCTGGGAATCGAACCCAGGACCAGGAACAGGACCCATGATACCATTATACCATACTGGCCATGGCAATGTTGAGTATGATAAGCGCTATTCGTATTTGTGAACGACATCCCTTCAAAAGATTTCAACGCACGCAACGAGGAAAAATTAAGTTTATTTCACATATAGCCATAATAATAATATGTATTATATTACAAGTTTTACACGCTTGATTTTAATTATTTTGGTAGCATATTTGAGGGTTAAGGAGCTAAATCAGTTCTTGAGTTTAAGTTATTTACTGATATCCTTGGGCGACAATGACTATTTATCAACAGGCGGCTTGTCTGCTCGTTAACCGACTACTTTCTTAAAATCATGGCAACAGAGATTTTTTTGATTCATTTTTCTAAAAAATTTTCTAAAAATTCACAGTTTTGATGAAAAACTAAAAAAAAAGTAAAACCAGAATGTTAAAAAAATCAATGAAGATCACTTAGCAGATAAAAAAAATAGATGCTTAACCGGAGTAATGGCTTTTAACTCATATACCTCATTATGTCGAGCTTTCGTTATATTATCATAATAATAGAAATGTGGTGTCGTGGGACACCAGGTAGGAACGAAGTTCCTTCGGCTAATGAAGGCAACGGCGAACGAAAAGAAAGAGGGATAAAAAAATAAAAATTAAATGTGGCACTCGGTGACTGCCGCGGTAAAGCTATTGCCTAGCATTTTTTATCAACCTATGCAATTATAAAAATTAGATGAATAAATTTTGGATTGCCGCCATCTTGGATTTCTATTTTGACAGCACCATCGACTTCAACACCCTCGAAAACCATGAAAACGATACCCATGACGAAAAGTTGATAATTTCGCGCAGCCGCCATCTTGGATTTCTATTTTGACAGCACTATCGGCTTCAACACCCTCGAAAACCATGAAAACGATACCCATGACGAAAAGTTGTTAATTTCGCGCAGCCGCCATCTTGGATTTCTATTTTGACAGCACTATCGGCTTCACCACCCTCGAAAACCATGAAAACGATACCCATGGCGAAAAGTTGATAATTTCGCGCAGCCGCCATCTTGGATTTCTATTTTGATAGCACTATCGGCTTCACCACCCTCGAAAACCATGAAAACGATACCCATGACGAAAAGTTGATAATTTCGCGCAGCCGCCATCTTGGATTTCTATTTTGACAGCACTATCGGCTTCACCACCCTCGAAAACCATGAAAACGATACCCATGACGAAAAATTGATAATTTCGCGCAGCCGCCATCTTGGATTTCTATTTTGACAGCACTATCGGCTTCAACACCCTCGAAAACCATGAAAACGATACCCATGACGAAAAGTTGATAATTTCGCGCAGCCGCCATCTTGGATTTCTATTTTGACAGCACTATCGGCTTCACCACCCTCGAAAACCATGAAAACGATACCCATGACGAAAAGTTGATAATTTCGCGCAGCCGCCATCTTGGATACCTATTTTGACAGCACTATCGGCTTCAACACCCTCGAAAACCATGAAAAATTATTTATTTATTTTATTTATTTCATTATTTCGTTACGGAATTTCTGGATTCGGTCCCCACGCTCAAGGCCCGCGTTAAAAGCTATGCAATAGCTTAAAAAAAAAGATATTATACACTACTCGCTTGTGTATGCGACTGTCGCGCATGCGCACGTCTTTGATTCCACGCATTTTTTCTTACGGTTTTACTATCACATATTTTTCAGTTCGGTCGCCGCAGCAAAACCTATCCCCTCCAAGCCTGCCGTAAGGAACTTCGTTCCAATAAATGATGATAAAATTAAAAAACGTTAACGTAGATAAAATATTTATTGATCTAAATTTAATAAATAGATAATAAATGTTGTAATACTTAAAGTAAGTTTAATGGTTCCACGTAAATTATGTGATCAGTGATAAATCTAAATCACTTCAGGTACATTGTTGACGCATTTAACTTAGAACGATACTGAGCGAAATCTGGTGTAAGCAACGCAGCCTAAGATTTTCGTAATATTTTGATAAAATCTTAATACAAATAATAATTTAAGTAGTTCGAATTTGTTACTCAAATGGAGAAGGCAAAAGGGTCAAAATATTACTATCAAATACACCTAAAATCCGAGCTTAGGTCATATACATTACATAACTTTTTATTTCACTTCAATACATGCAGTATTTCCGAAGTTATAAAGACGAGAAGTTCACGCCCTTTTTTGAATTTCCGCGCTTACGCTATGACGTCACGACTCGAGTTCGGCCGCGAGCACGATACGGCGCAAGTATAGAAAATATGGGTCTATGCAGTTCAAAAATCTATAACTTTCTTATTTCTATAGATACAGACTTGAAATTTTGCATAGATGTAGTAGATAGTATGTGAATTATATATGTTATTTTATTATTGATAACTAAGGTTTGCTCGCGGCTTTACTTGAGTTTAAATTAACATTTCGGTCAAAAATCCCTATCAACTACGCGCGACTACTGAGCGATGACGTCATCGAGTAGTGACCGCCCGCCTGCGTTTTTAAAAAAACCAACGGCCGTAAATACGCACTTTGATCGTTAATATCTCAGCCATTTATTGAGATATGGAAAAAGTAAAAACACAGTTTTTCTTGTAATTTTTTATAGATTTATTTGACGTGTAAAAAAAAATTCGTTTGCCTGGTCCATTGTCTATTTATGCCTTGGGTATAATGAATAGGACGAAAACTTGTATTTACTCATAATAATTTATCCGAAAGATAATGTCTTTCGGAAACTACACTGATGAAAATTGTTCACTCAAACTCACATTTTATTTACTTGAGAAGCCCTTTTCAAGTGCTCATTTAATCTTAATATATATATTTCTTGTGTGCGTGTGTATGTGACTGAACTCCTCCTAAACGGCTTGACCGATTTGGTTGAAATTTTTTGTGTGTCTTCAGGTGGATCCGAGAATGGTTTAGATTCACAATTGGACCCGGTAGGTGGCGTTGCTGTCGATATATCACTAAAACATTTTTTAATTATAAAGCGGTACGAAGTACGCTGGGACCACTAGTATTTTTATAAATATGTATATATGATGTTTTATAAAATATTTCATTAAATAAATTGTATTTGTATTAATGTATTTGAAATACATCAATTCCATAGGTAAGAACTAAATAAAATTTGTAAATAAATTTAGTATTACGTTAAATAATCTTTATACTCTATTGTTTAAAATTACCACAAGGGCATTATTTATTTATCATTCATATACACACAAGAAATTAATGGAAAAACAAGATGGATACAGTTACTGTTTACAAAAGTAGGTAATGATTATCTCAAACAAAGTTTCTTCTAGTTTTAAATTTTTGATTTAATGTTTTGAATTAAAGCTGCCGTCGATATCGAAAGTTATTCCCATGAACTTTACGGGATGCATTGATAATTAAATAATACTGGAACGTCAATTTTCGAATTGCAGTACAATAAAGATGGATGTACCGCCTCCGCACCATTCTTCATCACGCTACAGGTGCCACATGGCTCATTTTCTCACTCATTCAACCACGCAGTTCCCACGATTGAATAATTCTTTGGGGTATTGTATACAACCCCTGTTCATAAAGGCCGTTAAAGGTTGGGGGTGAATCTCGGCAGCAGGTAGTGTAGGTGTACGGTCCCTACCGATTACGTTCTTCACTCCAAACATAAGGCAAAATAAAACGTAACTCGAAGCCAAAAAGTTTCAATTATAATGACAGGATACAGCAGAAAGAAAAATATTGACGTCCGGCGTCAAAAATACGTTAATACCGTTGTGAGTACGTTAAAGAACTATATTTTGTGTAAATAGAGTATTTCTTGAATAATATTTCACTTGTAATTTTATTGTATTTAAAATCTACTGTGAGAATTTACTTTATATCATAATCAGGGTTCAATTAAATTTCTGAGTCACTCAAAACACTAGATAGTGATAAAAATGATCGTGATTGTGATAAACTTAACTACATTCTGTCTACTTTTACTGCTGCATAATTAAAATAAAAAATATTATATGAATTAGTTTCATATTCATATATGAGAGCACCAATGGATGGACTCTACGAAAGAAAAAAGTTGAGAACAATGGGTAAGGAAACGGAAGTGGGTCTCTCCAGCCATTGCTATTTAATTATGCAAAAACACCTGACCTCGATAACAACGTACACTAAGATGGAGTTAAGACAAAAAGTATGAATCACATGTTTTTGATTCATAGCGTGACTAATTTTTATGAAAATTCGTTCCGAGAGAACACAACGCTAACATAAAGTTCGATTAAATCTTTAGAGTCATATAACACAGTAATCAATTTCTAGTCCCAGTATATTAAATAGTAGGTTATTGTAATAATTAAGGAGTACCTTAAACCTTACCTACTTTAAGTACCTACTTAACCTACTTAGTTATTGTTTAATGTACACGCTAATATTAAGTCTCTTTAAAAAGAGCCGATTTAAAACTACTAATTTCAATGGATATAATTTTCTTTTTTTTTTAATATTTGTCGTTTTTAAGTAAGTGCCATTAAAATTGAAATAAGTAATTTTAAAGTTAAGTTAATTTATATTCAATATATTGAATTAATATTAATAAAGTTACAATAAAATTGAGAAAATTATTTTAAAATTTCTTACGTTTTATATATAATAACTTGAGTTTGACGTTATGTCGGTAAAATCATTTGATTGAAATTAAATACCAAAAAATCCGGGCTCTAGAAACTCTCAAGGGGTTCCACTTTCTTAATATATTTCGTGGACATTTGTCAGCGTATTGTGCTGTTTACAGCAAATTAAAAATATATAAACGATTGTTTCGCGACGGCAAGCCCTGAATTACCATAAATCTTTCGCACATGAACTGTAATTATTATATTTACAAACGTCATGATGCGGAAATCATGAACTGGATCGTGATTGTGATAAATAAAATAGGAATGATTCGCACGGAACAATGGTTGGGGTTATCGAACTGCAATACCATTTTGGTGAAGGTCCCTAGATTCGAGGCCGAGGTTTAAAACAGCATTCTTGTAAAATGTTCTAAATTTAAACGAACCTCGCTAAATCGCCGGTTTAAAAGTTCTAAAATGCTTATCAAAACTTTAAGCATACCTACATAATTAATAACAATTATACACACAAGCTTTTCATATTGCATAAAATTATGCAGCATTTTTTCACAAGAGCATACTAAATACGTTTTTTTAAACGCATTCATAACAGTTTCATTCTGTTGGATTAATTTTGTAATATATTTCTTCTCTCTACAAGTTTAAGTCTGTTTCTTGTATAACGTATAATATAAGTTAAAATTATTACGTTAAAAGACACTTCTGGTACTTATTGGTAAATACAAATATAGATATTATTGCATTCTATTTAGAGGCATTCCAGTCGATTATCTTCCATGGTGTTATTTTTTCAGCATGGGTATTTCAAACATTTTTTTAAAAACAAAACTCGTTTTTGTATAGAATTACAGCTTTTTTACTAACTTCCAGTAGCTCTAAAATG
Source organism: Ochlodes sylvanus (assembly GCA_905404295.2). Classification (NCBI taxonomy): domain Eukaryota; kingdom Metazoa; phylum Arthropoda; class Insecta; order Lepidoptera; family Hesperiidae; genus Ochlodes; species Ochlodes sylvanus. The sequence continues at coordinate 8,663,164 of FR990130.1, read as the reverse complement.
TTATTAATAGGTACCTAATAATACGGTGGCAATTAAAATAACGCGAATCTCCCCAGTGAAATAGATCATAACAAATTTAAGGTCATCTAGACATGAAATGATATACCTACATTTGTTTTAAATAATACACAACTTTAACACTTTAGGTACCAAATTGAGCAGCAACTTTAAGCATTTCAATAATTCTAAAGGTCATTCCCACCAAATAAATCAATACTTTTAAATTAATGATCAGTATTAAATGGAAGGCAGATTGGCATTAAAATATCGCAGCTAAATGAACGCGTCGCTTGCAGAGAGCGGGTTCTGAGATACATTAAATTGATTTGGTTAATTTATTAAATATCACAAGAATTATAAGGTATTATTACTACGTGTACTAGTTACGTAGCAGCTGCGTTAGGCTGTGTCTACAAAATAATTGAGTTGACAGTCGATCACATATCACTATTAATTTTATTAACATTAACAAGGATAGTAGATTGTTTAAACAGACTGCGCAAAACTAGACAGCGTGATACATTGGACATATGTGTATTTGACTACCCTGTAGCCTAGTTGGAAATGACCCTACCTGCGAAGCAAGGGGTCCCGGGTTCGATTCCCGGCCGGGGAAGATATTTATGTGACATATAATAATGTTTGTTCTCGGGTCATGGGTGTTAGGTTAGTGATGTCTAAGTAACTTGTGTTGTCCATGCGACCCGCAACACAGGGAATACTAGTGCGCGGGTATGAGTGTGTTCACGTTTATTGTTTGTTTATTGTATTTCTGTATTACAATAGTGATTTTGATACTGTTTAACTGACTAGATAAGTTCATAGATTTTGTTAACACTTGGGCGAAGATTGTTGAAAGAATAGCTGCCGTAAAACTTACAAAGTATACATAATCACTTTTTATATAAAAGAGCAATGACATTATAAGATCATTGTAAAAGAGCACTTTTTTGCAAGCAAACATTATAATTCATTGAAATCTTCTTTTATTGGTAACCATTGTAAAGTTCTAGAATCCCAAGTGCCAAATACCTTTACACGCAAACGCAACGCAATATACTCGTACAGCGCCACCTAGAAGTGTAGAGATCACATCAGCAACATATTAGCCTGACACACAAATAGAACTGTACCTACTACGTTGAATGTGCGTGTACACGTTCACTTCTCAGACTCACACAACGAACGCTGACATAGAAAAACGAACATTATGTACTCACACCAACGCAGCATTACAGCCTCTTACGTGAAGAACGTAAGCGACTGCGGAACTCAAGATGGCTGACATTGGCAATGGTCGTTGACCCAGCGCGCGCGCAGCCTTCAAAGCTTAGATCTGACATTAGAGAGGTTGTTATTTTCCGTAGCGTTTTTTTTTTGTTTTATGCGAGGTAGTATTTTTATACAATTTTGAGGGGACTAACGCAACTGGTCACTTTTTATTACATTATACCGTGAAGTTTGTGTTATGTAAGATGCTATCTGAAGAATTTTTGTACATTAGATTTTTAAATGCATTCGCAGGCACATATTTTGTGCTATTTATATTTAGTAACGTTAAAATAATAAGTACACACCTAGATAATTTTCTTTAGGATAAATATGTTTTTGTTTTGAATTATTTGTGTGAAATCAGATAGTTCACATAATAATGTTTTTATTGATTAAACATTTGCGTTACTATTCGAATTTGACGTTAACAAACTTTACAGTTTGTTAACCTCTTTGTCCGAATCATCAATCCCTCTTATTTATTTCAAACAAATTAAAATTCCATTAACTAAATTAATGCGTTGAAATTTTAAAAAATCGTAATGAATAAAATAATTCGTACGAAAGGTGTTGTGAATGTCGATGTGATGTGATGTCTTATTTTATAAAAAAAAAAAGAAAACATGCGGGGCACTGTCTGTGGACTGCCAATAGAAGTGAAAACTAAATAACTTGTGAATTTTATCGTCGAGCAATTAGAATATTATTTTCGAATTGTTTTTAGTTTATAAAGAATTGTTTATGTATGATCAAGGATTAAAGTTGAAATTGGTCATTAACGCACGGAGGTATAGCTGTGTACATAAATATGTGCACAGTATATATATAGCTCATGGGAAGCGTTCAGTAACGATGACGCGAGTTCCATGATTTTTTCACCCAAAAAGTACTTCAACGCACTAAAGAAGTTTTCACTTAAAAAAACAGTTACAAAAAGTATATTCTAAGGAGATATGAGTATGCTAGCGAAACATTTTTCCATATAAACCTAGACTAGACTAGACTTAACTCCTAGTCTAGTCTAGGTTAACAAGGTATGTACAGCTTAAATAATAACAAAATCACGGAATAATAAATTAAATCAGAGAAGGTAGAACGCTGCGGTGACGGTGGCTCCGCCGAGCGGGCGCGCGGCGCAACCGCGGAATGTAGCGCAAGCTAACGGTGCGCGCGCGCCGCGAAAAAACTCAAGTTCACTATCACGGAAGATTGCGCACCGCCATTACCACGCGGTTACGTTGTCACCGGCTCGCCGCACAGACGGCTGGTATTATGCCTATGTATTATATAACACCGTCACCGCACTGCATCTAACTATAATAATTGCTTTTATAAAATACTGAATAGGTCTATGTAGTAATGTCGCATAACATACAATGTTGCATAATTTTGTTTACTTCATCGGACTAATTCTCATTTGTACGATTGTTTGAGGTTGTATTTGAGGTGTTGTATAAACATTCTTTCGTATAGTTTCTCATTTCTTTTGATGCCAATTTTGGAATGGTAACTTTACATACATTATTATGATTGTACACTCAATGAACATTTTTACAATGGAATAACCTTCACAATCCGGTTTTTAAGATAGATAATATTTCGAAGTCACAGTTTTAAACGTCAAAGTTAATAAACCTAGGTTAACTGCTAACTTGTTAGGTAAATCTTAATATCTTAAAAGTACGACTTTAAAATTTTATATAGTTAACTTACAATTATTCACCTTTTTAGCATTCATTATAATTTTTTAGCCTGTTATGTCTATTCTTTCAACAATTTTTGGGTTTCGTAGTGTGCATAAAGTTTCAGCTGTCGTGATGCACGACGGACATATAATATATGATAATTCGAAAGACATTTTAAAATAATAGGTGTTTTAATGAATATATCGTAATATTTTTGTAACACACTAAAACTCTTTTATGGACCCTTTAAATGGTGAGATACATTTAACGATAAACAGTGTTATCTAAGAAAATCTGCTATAACACTGTTATGACGTGGGAATGGATTGTGCGGTTCACTCGTGGGTAAATTACTCGTCTAATGCTAAAAATGCTAATCACTCTGAATTATACGCGTTCCTTTTTATTTTCATGCGAACCTCACCTACTTAACTTGCTCGTACTTACATTGAACTTTAACAGTGGTGTTGATTTACAGACAGGTTACGTACTTTTTAATTATCTTTTTTTATCTTTTTTCTGTGGTTCGTTAGTCATCGTGTAATTTGACTGACCTTAGTAATTTTATGAGAGATTTGCTTTTTCTTCAAATAAAGCCGACAGACGAGTAGGTGAGTCTAATGATAAGTGGTCACAGGCGCCCATGGACACCAGCAACATTGCGTTGCCACATTGCTGTTGAAAAATAATAGGGCGGAGGGGGGGATTTATTACTGGCTTTCTGGCGTTACAGCTAAAGCACGTAAAATATGGTTGTCTGTAAAGTCGGTTACGGACGGTGATTTTAATCGCGCTCTCGCTTGTACGCTTCGCGAAGGTGAAACGTGAACATGACGTAATAGTTTTTCGTGCGTGCAGCCGGCGTTCGTAGATTTATAAACGTTATGATGTCAACATTTCACATTTTTAGAAGAAGGTTAGCCAGTGAGATACTTAAAAAACTTTACAACCAATACCGACATGTATGGTACCGTTCGGAATGTAGGGGGAATTAACTAGATGGTACCAAAAAAACGATCTTCAATTGGAGGAACCACGCAACAAAGCACGTCCGTTGTTCATCAGGGTGTACCAATAGAAGGGGAGATTGTCTAGTGGCAGTTGTAGTCTCAGAATGGATAGAACCGCTTACACCACAATGACTATAACTGTTGCATAAACACTCTACAAGCTCTATTTAAACTTGACAGGTTTTTCTGGATTTCCCGAAAATAGCATGTGTTATAGGGGTTTAAATTTCTAACCTAGCTAACTTATATGCGTTAAAGATTTTTTTTATGCCATCAGGATCTTACAATGTTTTATACAAAAGGTATTTTGAGAACTTTATCTATCGCGCGTAACTTTTGAGTTACATATATTATTATGTACTTCAGTATGATGAACAATTGCTTAAAAATTAAATTATAAATATAAAATAAATAAATAACGCTACACACTCATAGCCCCCACACTAGGATTCCCTGTGTCGTGGGTGCCATGGACAACACACAAGACAAGAACACACACACCTAGACCAAGAACGGACCAAAATTCATCATTCAAATTTTCGCCACGCTGGGAAGCGAACCCTGGACCCTCGGAACGGCGATCCGGAATGTTAACCATTGCGCCATCCGGGTCGTCATATGAATGAATAAAATCTGTTTGAACAACATTTGGGAAAAAAACAAAAACAAGAAGAATGCATTTGTTAGAAACAACTCTTCAGAAAATAACTCAATCGAGACGTTCATATAAATTTTGTCCATGTCGTAAACAAATGCATTTTTAATATTCGCAGCTGACACAATTTCCTTTCCTAAAAAATACTAATCACAAACGGAGGGAACAAGATTCATTACAGTAGCCGTGAAACAGTGTCTCGGCCGCCCCCGAATAATATTTGATTATGTATTTGAAAATGATCCCAAAACGTAAGCGAACAAAACCCTTTCTCCCGAAGCAATTTATTTTTTAATTGACCTCCGTTAGTAACAAGGTCGGCAAAGCAGCTGATATCAAGAAATGGGTTACTAAGGCCATAATTTTCGACACAATTATTGATATTGATTCCTTTTATTTTTAACCCTAAACAGTACTGCTGCGGGCTAGGGATGCTAATAAGGCGTTCTGTTTTAAGTTTTGCACCTTGTGATACCCATCATATATTTTCGTCGGCCGAAGAGTTATTACAGCATACTTTTTAAACAGGTGAAGATAAAAACCTACAATGACGTCCATTTTTTTGTCAAACCAACAACCATGCCACTGCTATGCTTTGAGTCTGGTTTCACAATGAGATGGGCAGTACGTCCAAACCAACCTCCCCTGGTCGTGGTGCACCCCGCTGATCAAGGAGGCTATAGCGCAGGTCCTTTCTGTTGACGGACCCTGAGCTTTGACTCACCAAGTTTAATCACGACAGCGCTTGCCGTTCCTTCTAAAACCAAGTTGTGAAACCAAGATTGGCTCAGGATTTATTGTTAAATTGCACACAATTAATACATTAACAAAATCTCCCAGATATGCAGATTTCATACTCTATTGAAGCAGAAGAAGCAGCTAAACATTTATTTGAAACAAATCGTTAGGAAAATTTGAAAAATTCGTAGGCTAAAACCCGAGGTCCTTTTTGCAAACCAGAATTCAAACCACCAAGTTATCTCTGAAGTCAATGATCTTTAATATTATATTAATGAAATACAGGTTCCTAACATCTAAAAGAGATCGTAATCTGGTATAGTCACTCGTTTTTACAATTAAGAATCATAACATCAAGCCCTTTATACATTTAATTTCTTGCCTCAAATGTTTCTATTATCTAATAATAACTAATAGAGATCCAAGGTACGCCGATCTTGATGGGAATTTCAATTAAAGAAAATGAAAAAAATATTGTATTTATGAAGCAATAGTCTGTCAAGTAACGAACGCTCCACCAAGGAACGAGCTGGCAAAAAAGCTATCCGCAAAGCTTGAGGCACAAAGGGGTATGAAAATACTAGACGTGAATCACTATTCAGGGTAATAATAAGTTATTCATAATATGAATAATACTAAAATGTTATTGTTAGTTATATTCCACTAGTTAATGTACCACTTACGAAAATAACAGTTTTTTCGTATACCGAAAAAACTGTTATTAACTGTTTATAACCTTCTAATCATAAGAGAGAAGAGCTTCAAGATCAGTAACAGCTATATTAATATGTAGCCCAAGCCCACTCATTTCTTTTGTGTAAAAAATAAAAGTAAAATAAGGCAACAAAACAAAATGTGTACTTATAATTATGTTTTAACAAAAAACTACACGGTCAATGATGAAAAATGTATCAGAGTGCGTATCGGACCTGTCGACAGCAATCTCGGCTTATCTACCGAACACTTGTCTATGGGCAACGCATCTGCAGGGTGCGTAGGAAATGCTGCTTTGTACTACCGCACCTGCGGCGGACTCCCACGCTCGTGCACTACACCTATTACTGCTCAGATGGGAACGGTGGGACGCGTTCACATCTAGCGTTTTGGTAGCTACCGACTCTGAGCAAACTCGCAACCGACTTGTTATTTCCCCGGTGTGAACGTGAAGTAAAGGCGCAATTTAACGGTAATAGTGGCAGTATGCTATAGCGTACGTTGCGTATGCGTTGTTTGAGTGGAACAATGATTAATTTTGTACGCTGAGCGGCAAACGTCTTGATGACGTCTTAACGATTAGTTGATACATTTAGCCATGTAATCAGGAAGCCGTATATAGTTGACTGATAGAACAATTATCTCAGGAAATGCTGCGACTTCATAAACAATTTTATAACCCCTAATTGGGTCGCGGCCCGAACCAAAAGTTAAAAATGTTTAGAAAAGCAATAAATTAAATGCAACACTTTTTCTCACAAGTGAATTTGGCAAAACTCAGATACACCGAGGTTTCCAATACGTTGGGTGTGTACGCAGCCTTACATTGCTTCTAGACGAACTCGTAACTTCTGTCATCGTTGATACAAGTCATAAGTGTGAGAATATAGTTATCGTGCAATAAGTTTAGATGTGCTGTGTTTTGTTAGTGCTTCCTTTCTTCGTTCTAAAGTACACGCTTTAAAATTATCCTTATCTGCCAGCTTGTTTCTTTCGTTTAATTCTTTTGAACGAAGCTATGAATTTTTGTGACGAATTTTTTATAATTGTTATGATCTTGTTTTAGAAGTTTTATATCGAATACTGAATATAAAATTGGCTTGTAGAAAAGAGATATTTCTACCATACTCGTTAACACAATGAAGTGGTAGCTTTACGACAAATGATAAAAAATAGCCATTTAAAAAAAATTACATCTTAAAAGTACATTTACAAAAAACTTTTTCCCAGCACAAAAAGGAGGATAGTAAAAAAACAATAGAAAAGCGTACCTCCTCACTTTCTATTAAAAAAGTATTCCCATGGATTTTTTCTTCACATGGACGAAAAGTCCCTTTCGATTTCCGTTCTTACCGAAGGCGCCATCTGCTATTCTACTGATGTGTTTGTTTGAAATCGTTTTTGTCGGTCGGGATTTCACCGGATGTATCCAAATACTATCCCTGTGGTTGAGACGAATAAATAGCGTCGAAAAAACTAATCAGATCGAATCACGACGTTCTATGGGATGTAATTTTTTATACTAATTAATCGACAACTGCTAAGTAAAAGTGCTATTCCTACGAGTTATATTATTGCTAACCGTTTATTTGTTTTTGTAGTTTGTCAATTTATGAATCCTGTTCAAGTTACAGAAATGATAAAAAAATATTAAGTTGTAAAAATATATTTTTAATCATCAGTCATCTAGATAAAATATCTAGATTTTTTTTATGAAGCCTTTTATAAATTTGACGTACTTATACAGTTTCCAAAAAAACATATTACCAACTATCGAAAAGTGCAATCTTTTTTTATTTATCTGATTTTATCTGAATTATTTAACAAAATTATATTTATCTTAATTTAACATACATATATGTTGTTGTTTCCAATTCTGTATCTACTATGTAGTTCCTAAAGTTAGTCTGTACATGTATCTTCTATTCTATTCTAATAATTCATGGTTTAAATTTATCATTACTTAAAAGTAATATTCTTGAATTATGTTAAAAAACACGAATTACACTTAAACTACTTGTTTTATATTAAAATAGATCTATAACCGTTATACCTATTCAAAGGCCGGATAAATTCAAAGGCTACGGAAAAAAGAACGCTTTAAATTTAAATAAAGTTAACAAAAACGTCGCATTTGGTCTTATCTATATTAACAGACAAAATATCATTTCGTCTATTGATTAGAAACTACAATCCTTGGTGAAATTTTATATTGTTTTTACGTAAACAGGTAAAATTTCTTGTTTAAAGGTTCGAAGCTGTTCACTTTCTTTCGGAATCTTTGATAGCATTGTCTTACGTAGACAAAGTCTTACCGACGTGCGCGGCGCCGACTACAGATTGATACAACACCGTTTTGAAATAAGGCATTTAAATATGAATGGATTTTAGTACAACATCGTAAACGAAGTTTTAATGAGTTGATTTAAATATTTTATGATGCATTCTAAACACATTTACATAACCAAATTAGGGAGTTGTTAAGAATGTTTTATCTACATATAGTAAGCATATCCAGGGTTAAAGGCAATTATATTTAACAACCAATTAAACATAATTATATGTATATTCTGACCTACGCTATTGTAATGACTATTAATTAGTGCGTAGATTATTAACAAGTGGTGTATTGAAACATCCCTCCTAACTTCATTGGTGATTAAAGATGGATATTATAAAAAATACTTTATCTTTGAAAATTTTACAGCTAAAACAATAATAAAATATGCTTAATTATGAGTTAGTTATGAGGTAGAAGGCCAATTACAAGTTACCGGATGTACAATTTTGCTCGAACTCTTCAATGTTGTTTTTTTTCTATTAAACAGGATATTCCCAAAAGCAGTATCATATACTTTATTACTATTTCCGGGAGCATTATTGATCGTGTCGATATTTTGTGTACGGACTACATATCTGCATTGTGTATCGGGACATTTCATTAAAAATTTAAAACAAATATAATACAGTATTTAATACAGTACGTTAATGAAGTTATCAAAGATTTAAAATATTTCCCTTTGATTCATTTTACTTTACAAATTTATTTACATTTTTTGTCTTTATGAAAATTATTATTCCATTTCGTGAATGTTATAATGACTTAAATTTTTGCAGGTTTGTTCACGATGTCTTCTTTCACCGAAATAATTGATTTAATTTGTATTATACAAATGCTTTACTTTGAAAAGTTAGCGAAGACGTATAAGATTTCAGTCACCTCCAACGCAAAAGACCGGATTTCAAACCAATCCGTAAATACTGTTTATTCATTTATATACACCATATACGCACTTTAAGCTGATTCCTCAATCGTGATAAATTGAATCCAATTCGTGTTCATAAAACGTAGACTCTGTAGTGGTATGACGGTATAAAAACTGAGATGGTACTTAGAAGCGCATCTGCTGTGTTTCCCACGGACGGGAAAGGATTGCGAGGCTCAATGTTTTGTGCCTGTCACTGTAACTGTCTTACTTTACGGGTTAGAAATATTTTTTAGCTAACATTGTAAACAGTAAAAAGTATTTTAGTAAATTAGCTTGTGGCTTAATTTCACGTTTGATAGACAACTTGTCTTTTTTACAAAATTTAGGTAAGTTAGCGCTTGACTACGATCCCACCTGGTGGAGACAAGACTCCTACGTTACAATCATTATAATCTTTTCCTCCCCTTTTACTTCGAAAGAGGCTCCAACAATCTCTATATCCAACATTTTTCAATACTCGCGACACCCTGTTGAACGAGGCTATGGGTCTAGCTCCTCGTGTTAGAGGTCGCTTGAGTCTATTCTTTACCTGCTTACCTAACTAACACTCTCCTGTATTGAATCGACAAAGGTCTTTAACGTATTTTTACTGTTTATGCACACTACCAAATTGTTTCTTTGTAGTAGTGACCCAAAAACCGTTGCCTGTGTAACTCTTACAAAAGACTTCAACGCGTGATTAATTAGTTAAAATGAGGAATATTTCTTTCTCGAATAAGATTCGTAAAATTTAACAAGATATCAATAAACTCAACTCGAAACTCAAAATAATTTGTTTAATGTTGGTAAATCTATAAATGATAATAAATAAACGCTTACACGCTCATATCCCGCATTAGGATTCCCTGTCTCGCGGGTGCTACGGACTACACAAATAAGACATTACAAACACCTACAAGCACAAACATTTATCTGTCTCGTAAATATCTGCGCCATCCGGGAATCAAACCCGAGAACGGCCGCAGGAATGGTCACTCACTGCCAACTAGGCTACAAGATTGACGAGTTAATAAACATCATTATTTTGCTTTATTACTACAAGTAACTTTTAAAATAGCGTGTGATTTATAAATACGCAATATTCTTTTTCAAAGTAAAGCAATTTTCATTTCTATAATGGGAAAATTTCAGAACATGTTGAACACTGATGACAGGAGCGCGACGCAGTCATCAATCAAACAACAGGTTGCAGGTATGTTCTGTCTCATATCGCGAATCAACGTTGAAATTAGAAAAGGAATCGTAAAACCATCTGTTATTAAATTCTACGTGTCATTACTCAAGTTTATCTTTAATAAATCTTCACATTTAAAAATATTTATCCTCATTCGAAACTAGATTTGACTTGTGGTTTTGTTCGCAGTTCAGTAATTCTTGTGAAGTCACTTTGTTGTAAGAAATGTTTTGTAGGTACGCGATATATAAAATTGCATCGATCTTATCCAACGAATTTTAACAAGATATTTGGTTGAAGACAATTTTCGAAATAATCAAAATAAATGTAAAGCATTTTTACGTGATACTTGGATTTACACAGTAGGATTTACGGAGACAGCAACACATTTTTGTCCGAATTAGAACGAGACTCTTAGTAACAATTACTAACTGGACTATTACTAACAACAACTAACAGGAATAACTATCACTAACAGTCCCTGCCTCAGTCCTCACACTTACTAACAAACTAAGCAAATAATGTTATAACACCGACTGCTATCTGGACTGACAATCCTAGTCCCCGTTTGAGTTTTGTTCTGAATTGGTCATAGTTGTAATGAGCCGCAGCAGAGAGTGGTGCTGCATGTTCGTTTGCTACTCGTATATTAGTTCTATTAAGAAAGAAGCTAGCAACTTCGAATACTACACAATCAATAGCTATAGCCAGCTTTACGTAGCGTCTGTGAATGGGTTTTGTTCAAACAGCATCGTCTGGTCGGGGCCGTTGTTATGTATGACATATGCTTCAACGACGCGTAACCCTTTGAAGCGTTTGTGCAAACGCACGCCACATGACTTGCAGATATTGCATTATATTTGCAACCGCAAACGCAGATTGAACGCACCAGGCGGTTTTAGGGATCTCTACAATAGATTTGTTCATGAAACTGATTGATTGATTTGATTTTCTTTCGGCCATCGTAAATTCTTAAACTTTTTGTTAACTTTAATCCAAATTCGTTTTTTTTTATTTTAGGTACTTAGAGGTTTAATAAAAAGTATAGTTGTGTGTTCTAGAAATTGAAATTGTTCTAGACATTGCTCTAGAGTGTGTTATTACAATTTGATTATTATTTAACTAGACTAGATTCAATTGAAATTCGGAATGCGAAATAAAAATTCAAAGCAAATGTTACGGAACACTATTAGGGGTTTGCTACATTTTTTTTACAATGACCGACAGCTGTCTTAACTTTGAGGCATTTTATATGAAAGTAACAAAATCCCGGACATATTTGGTCGACTGTCCTTCAAATCAATTATAATACTTTGAATATAACATTCGCAATTGATAAACACATTGCGTATCTAGCGTTGGCTTGCACATTGCATTAGCTAAAGGTGCGCACTGAATAGCCATATTGGCTGATCAATCAAGATTTTGATCCAGAGTCCTGCGCTGAGTTTATCTATTCATATTTTTTGCACAAAGCAACTTTCAAATCAAACATATGTTTGAATTACACGTGACTAGGCAATTATTCATATTGCTACATAGATAGACAGATCTGATTATTCATTTAATTAAAACCTGAACCAAATAGCTATACCCACACTATATTCATGTGACAACAACGTACTGGACAAATCACATTACAGCACTTACCCACGTCAAGTTTAAAGACCGGTCAAATGTTTAAATAGCCTTAATTACCGATCAAACACTTACCGCGCTCGGCCGGCTTGAGTATTGCGAAATGTTAGATATTGAACCACGGTGGCATTCGAATACTAATACGAGTATTACTTGTTCCATGTTGTAGTACAGCATTGGGTTTTGTACGATGACAAGGCGGAATCTCTTGGATTGTGATGATGATGATAAATAAAATACTAAATATTCCCTGGTTAAATTTATCTTTTCTATTAATTTATAACTTTGTAACTGTTAAAACTATAAAAAAAAACATAAAAATTCTAGAAATCTATTTTTGCAATAGCGAACTCCTAACGATAGCTACTATTTATACTAACCCACAACTGGTGTATAGGTTAGCATATTATGGATATTCCAATTGAACATTGACTTATTTTGGAAAAATATTAAAATGTAGAATTGTACACATTCAATAATCTGAAGGAAATTACTACTCTAATTTTAAAAATAAAATCTCGATTCAATTATTATTATAATCTCATAAATTCTTGTTATTTCATAATAAAATTTCCGTTTGTATTGTATTTGTTAGTTAAAATTATTACATTTTTTTTTAATTATTGGTATTGTGTCTGATTTAGATAAATTAAACTAGCTGTGCCCGCGACTTCGTCCATGTAGAGTTTAACAAAAAAGTTATTTAATGTCTAAAATAAAATTAGCCTCAGTTACTCCTTATTACATCAGCTATCTGCTTGTGAAAGTCCCGTCAAAATTAGTCTCGCCATTCTAGAGTTTAGCCGGAACAGACAGACAGACAAAAATTGTAAAAAATCTTATTTCGGTACAATATGTACCGTGTAACATCCATAATTATGCATTTAGTAAAACGCGGTTATTTTAATATTACAAACAGACACACCAATTTTATTTATTTGTATAGATGGTAGTGCTGAAGCCACCATCATCCACCACCATACCAGCATCTTGCTCGATCCAACCGCCAAGACTTGTTGTGTCCCGGCGGCGGTATACATACATACAATGTAAGTGCCAGTATTTTCTTTCTTTCCTTTTCCGTATTTCTTGGCCGGCAACACCTCGGTGATGCCTTTTGAAGTTACTGATATCCATGGTGGACGGTGACTACTTACCGTTAAGAGGCTCGTTGTTCGTTTGCCGGTTTTTAACATCAAAAAACTCTACCTACTTTAAATTTAAGTAAAAATATAAAATCGATTGTATTTCTACATTCATCATCACAACCCATAACTGTCCCACTGCTGGGCACGGGTCTCCCCTCACAATGAGAGGGGTATAGGCCATAGTCCACCACGCTGGCCAAGTGCGGATTGGCGGACTTCAAACACCTTTGAGAACATTATGGAGAACTCTCAGGTGTGCAGGTTTCCTCACGATGTTTTCCTTCACCGAAGCAAGTAATAATTAAATTTTAATACGTACATATTTTTTTGAAAATTTGTGGTGCGTGCGGGGTTTGAACCCGGAACCTCCGGTTCGGCAGTCCAACGTTCAACCACACGGCTATCACTGCTTATAGCTAAGATTTCTACATTGATAGCTCTCAATTTTCCACTATAAATTGTTATCGTCAAAACAATTTTCTTAGTTATCTTATCCATATGTCTTCAACGAGCGTAGCTTGAGGTGAATGCCCTCTCTTGTCCTCTACGAGAATTATGTCTTAGAGGCCTCTCTGGAGGTTTTTCTGTAGTTGACTAAAAATACTATTTAATTTACGTTTATATAATTAACTTACATGACTACACGTAATTTATTTAACGATACTGCTGACTAGTCCGCAACTGTCACAGTTATTGCCTTTTTCTTTTCACAAATAAGAAACATATTATACCTAATATGTAATACCTTACAAATTCCACCATAATATTATACTATATATAAATGTACTTATTACGTAACTATTCAGCAACAAGTGGTCATCGTCTCTTTAAAATAATAAATAAAATACGTACACAATTCATATATTGTCATCCATGTAGGTACACTGGGTTATAAACTTGAATATTAATTAATTTAGGTAGGTTCATAATGTGCAATGTTCTTACTGTATACCAAAATTTTACATAACTCGATTATCAAAATAATTTATTGAAGTTTTGTATGTAAATAAAAACATTACTTTTGAAATGTTTATTACCATATAGACAATTAAAATTAATATTAATTTCAAGACATTTTATATGGTTAGGTAAGAAGTATATTTTCCCAACATTTACGTTTTAATTAGTACATTTCAAATACTTTTTATTTCTTAATGTGCAGATCATGGTAATAAAAATACAATATTCATTTTAATACAACTATTACTCAAGCAAAGTTGATGTTGATGACATTTACAAGTCTACTTATTTTTCTTTTGGTAGATATTTTCGACGAATTAAGATTTCCATAACCAACTCATTTTAAATCCATATAATTATGTTATATTATATTAAAAGTCATAGCGGAGACCGGCTTTGGGCCAAAAACCTCATAAAATTAGTCGTTAAGATAATAATATAATAATTATACACAATGTTTGCCGACTTATTGGAAAGAGCACAGCGAAACACTATGCTCTTTAAAGTGTTTTATTACACCTGTTCTAAAAGTTGATACGATAAAAAAAGTTAAGATGAACATACACATTTTATGTATATTTAATTATTGGTTTTGAATTGTGTAGCTTCTAAAGAACTTGACCTAATATTATCGTCATACTTTGTTGTGTAGAGACCGTGGTTTATCTTTAAAATCTGATAGATATTTCTAATATTGGTCTCACATATTAATACTGGGATATTTTTGTTTCGATAAAATTATTGTAGTATACATAACATACATTGTTAAAAAATTAAAATTTCTTGGAGTTTCAATAATTGTTAAGGTCTTCAAAATGTGACATTTAAATGCTCCAAGCCTTTAAAGGCACAACAAGCCTTTAAGGCTCTAAAGCCGTTAAGGCTCTAAAGCCTTTAAAGCCTTAGAGGTTTTGGGCCTTTACAGTTTCAGCCTTTAAAGCTTCAAAATTAAGGTTCGAGGCTCGAGACTCAAGACTTAATTTTGAAGCTTAAAGCCGTAAACTTACAACACCAATTACAATATCTGAGGCGGTATAGCTAATATCATTCATATAAACAATTATCATTTATATAACAAAGTTATTTATTTATGTAACTTGAAGGTTATTTATTCTACTGTTCGTACTCGAATGTTTATTTATTTGATACGCGATATTACGCGAATAATATGAAAAGTGACAAAGAGCTTGGAGGTCAATACTCCGCCAGTAGGTCAGCTATGAGAGGTACCTGTTCCTGCGACTCGTTTGCTTCCTCTTTAAATATAAATGATCAAACACCAACGATATTTATTTTATTATTATTTCAACATGAAACTTTGTACTCGAAATTTTAGTTTCGGAACTAATTAACAGTTGATTTTAATTACAATGTCGCTGTTAATGACGATATAAAAGTATATTAAGGTTCTGGGAAATATGTTTTACTTAATTGATCTTACTGGGGTTATATAATAATTAATTATAATGTAGTTATGTAGAGTCACGATATATTACTACTGATATGATGGTACCAAAAATGGTATTTCAATATTATTTTTAATATTATGTTGCTGCCGTGTACCTACCTAATATTTTTTGTATATAGTTACTTATCTTATTTAGAATTAAATAAATAGAATACTTGATAATATCCAGAATTGAATACTTGGTCATAGCATGTTTCTATAAGTATTACATAGGTAAGCTTTCTATCGCGTAATATACAATAACAAAGTTTTTATTCTTTATACCTACGATGTGTTATAAATAACACATTAGGTTTTTTTGCCAACACTATTAACATGTGGGTACATTTTCACATAAATTTAATAGATAAGATAAGATTGTTTCTGAAGTGGGTCACGCATCTTTTCCGCAGTGGTACCCGTGGCCAATGAACAAGTGCGGCAGGGCCCACGTCGCTGGCCCACATTTCACCAGAGTATTGACCCCAGCACTCATTCTGTATAAATTTAACCAGCCATGAATTTCTATTGTGGCAGTTCGTACTAAGCTATGCAGTCATTGTCTAGCAACATAATAAGGGAATTCTAGGACAGCCCTCCAGTGGTATCCACTACCTAATACACTAAGCTTAAGGTTACCAGAAGAACTATACAATTTACATAATTTCTAACCACACGAATAATTATTTTATCCTTTTCTCTCTTTAATAGGTACATACGTACTTACTGAAATACCCTGATTATTAAATTATCTTAGAACTGACAGCTCACATAGCAAAAACCTTTTTTATTTACTTTATGTACGTACCTACATATATATTTTATTACACATACATTTTTATTGTTATCATTTTGTACGTATTTAATAAACATGCAACTTCTGAAATATAAATTTTGGGTACCTACGAATAGTACATTTTAAACACTGTCAAATCATTTAAACTTGTATACAAGATTATCTTAATCTCACGGTTCCTTCTCGAACCTTAAAAATAATTATGTCTATTATGCAGTTAGTTCCAACCTAATAGTTTACTGATTTAAATGTATTTTCTGCATCTTGGTTCTTACTAGTACTTTTCCTATTTGAAACGTTAATACTTCAGGGTCATTTATAACGTTCTTAAAGATGTGTGAAGTGTGAAAATTTTATAGACTATAAACTAATATATTTTATAATCATGAATTTGAACTGGTTCTACCAGTATTGTTGTGATCAATTATTGTTTTTTTTATTCTCTTTCCGAGATAACCACCAAACCCAGTGAGGTGAAAATAAATTAATGAAATATCAGTCCGTTATAACCATATCAAATGTTAATCTATAAACGAACATTATCCACACAGTTATTCTATAGTACAATAAGTACTGAAATATGTAAATAGTGTACCAATGCAAGACCAATGAGATGTCATCTTAAACTAAATAGTTGTTACTTGAAATGCAGCGGAGTCTCCTTAATATATCTTGTTATGTGACATGCAATATTTGTAGTGACACCTCGTGTCTAGTGTGAGTGAGTGTCCGACACAGTTCAAACAACCTAATAGTGACTTGTCACGCCTAGTTCGACTTCGTTCGACGAATTTAGCACATTTAATTTTCCGTGGTCGTGATGCAGAGGTTGTAGACATCTGGTGCTTTGCTTTCTCATTAGAGCGTTACATTTCAATGTTCTAAGTGGCGTTGTATACACACATCTTCATTTCAACTAAGAATTTGAAATGTCTTTATAAGTGTACGCTTGTAATAGCTTGGATAGTAAATAAGCGAAAACAAAATAGTGAACTGATTTCACTGTTACGGCCAAATGCCTTAGTTTATAAGGAGAATCAAGGAATATCTGATCCACTAAATACCTCCCGACCGTATATTATTTACGACTTATAATTATGATACATCTTTGTTTTTGGGTCATGGGTGTTAGTAATGTTAGTTGTCATACTGTACATACTGTCATACTGTACATTCTAGTATCTTAAACAGTTTCCAAGATACAGAGGTTGAACTATAGATATGACTTCGAAATCTACCTCCTTAATGCACTAGTTTCTAAAGATGAGTATATTTTGAATTGGTACTGTGGATATTAAGAGGGGGTATAAAGCAAAATTGGCAATCTTAGATTCAATTTTTACAGTAGTAGATCAAGTTTCTAGAACCTGACGAAAAACATAGTTATACTTCATTATATTATTGAGTGCAAGATCTAAGCAAAAACAGAAAAAAATAAAATTTTCTCGATAGAAAAAAATCACAAAGTTAGGTCTAATTTTTCACTAAAATCAATTTATTTTCAATATGGTGCATATTTAAGAGTCAATATTTTAATATATTATGCTAATTAGTATCACGGAGGGATTAGATTAGCGATTTCAAAATCAAATCTATAATTTACGAATTATTAAAATAAAATACAATTGTAGAATTTGTAGGATTTTGACATGCTGTGTTTCATTAATCAGTCACCATTGCTCCATTGAGACGGGAAGTCTGTGTCAGTCTGCTCGACATGTGAAATTATTTTTTGGTGTACATTTGTGACTGAGAGCGTAGTTTTTATTACAAAAACAATAATTGTGTGTGTGTGAACTAAAGTTAAAAGACTCTAAAATCCAACATGGGTAACAAACGGAATAAAATCAACATTAAAAAAGGGAACATAGAAAGCTGAAAATTCAAGTCATGGCTAGTTGTCAGAGGTGAGTTGACAAGTACTATTTCATATTCAAAATTAGACCTTATTGTTTTAACTTTTGTGCTCACAATACAATGTTGATGTTGATGTTTGATCGCTGAAGCAGCATAGTATATACGAAAAATTCACATTGTATGTATCATTAATAGTTAGTATAGGTATGTACTTTCAAACAAAATATACAGCTTTATCCAAAAGCAAATTTAATTTTGAGTTAATTATTTCCTCTTTGCCCCATAATTTTGTTTTTAAAGCAACACCTATATTTCTGGTAGTCAATTTGATAAATCCCTACAGTAGTTGTTACTTGTGTGTGTTTGAAACTATTATTGTATTTTCATTTCAGAACAAGATTTAATCCAAAATCAAGATATGAGAAGAGAGAATAAGAAAATATTCCAAAATATATTGATGATGACGGGAACATTACACCAGAGAAGTGCGTATCAATTCATCTGTCTATGTATTGTTTCATTTATTATTTGCTTGTTGTTGCATTGTAACGAATCTACAAAATAACACATAAACTAAACTTTTTTTATACTATACATACATGCATAGTTAGGCAAAATTACTTTAACAAAAACATAACATTTTGTATAAATGCATTTTAAAGCGACTTTTTTATTTACTTCTTAATTGCTAATTGTTAAAAAAAATATTTTCAGGCTTACTATTACGCTTTTACAAAATGTAGAAATTTTAGAACATACAGATCCAAATGCAGACGAATTTATTGCACCGGAACGGCTGGCATTAAAATAAAGTATTTATGTAATTTAGTCCTATCTAAAACTTTCAACCGATTATAAATGGCGCGAAGTGATACCTGACATCATCAGTTTCAATGTTAGGAAGTATAATAGTGTTTGACTTTTTTTTAATTTCAGTAACACCAAGCCTCGTGTTTATGAACGGGTCAAGACAAATATCAAGACTAACGACGATACTAAATACACATGTGAGACAAGTCAACGACTTATAATAGACAAGATATATTTTTTTGAACAATTAAAACTTCCAACCATGCATAATTTTGGCATTTTATTTTTTCTAGACGGATTTTGGAGTTAGTGAATTAAACTTGATTTTGAATAAATTCATTTTGGTTGTAAGTAAGCTTTGTTCGATTTTATGCTTATTTTTAATCTTCAAAAACTTGTTTAGTTTGATGACTTATGTGTTCTTACCATACCTTAAATATTTTTAATACCCATTATACATTTTTCCTGTTCTCACGCATAATTATATCATCACGCATCATATTTCACACAGTGTTTTTTTCCTATATTTTTAAAGCTAACAATTGTCGCTCAAGAAGTTAGTGATTGTCAACTTTTTTATGATATTATTGTCACTTAATTAGTTTCCTTATAATGACGACAGTGGCATTTGTAATTTTTCTGTTTTCTGGCGAAGGATTTCGTTCGATTTAAATAAATTTAAAGGATAACTTACTTTATCTCTTTGTAGCGAAAAAATGAAAACAATGTTATGTATAATAATAAATGTCTGTAAAACATTGTACGTGTTATTTATTTACATGTTATACGGCATACAGGTTTCATCACGTAAAAATAGAGCAGATATTCTGCTTTGCGAGAATTTAAATGATTTAATGGTCACACCAGTACGAACATTATACTGCCTTTCTTGTCATAAAAATGATTCAATCGCTCCCTACACTAGGTTTCCAGCGCTATGGTTACATGATGCGACCGACACTACCTATAAATGTTATTAGTTTCAGAAATACAGATAGTTACAGCGAAAAGAATTGCTTTAGATGGATAGATACCTACATAATAATATATTCAAAATTATTAATGACACCTAATAATGTGTTGTCTGCCATTCACTGGCTCTCTAGCTATTAACATTGTATAAAAATCTAACCCTAATAAAGAAAAAACAGCTTGCCATTTTTGAGGTAGATGATTCTACATTTATTGAGCCGAAATTTGTCTCATTTTTTACATTATACTGTGCCGTATTCTTGACTGATGCCATGTTATATAATAGCGGCTGTACACTCTCATGCGAGAGTACTCGCTATGTCTCGTGACGCCTCGGCCGAGACGTCATGGGAGCGACAGTAGGCGAGACCCCCCGAGACATCACGAGGCGAGGCGAGCGCTATCAAGTACATTCTCATACCAGTGCACTCGGCTAGCAGTCTCGCGAGAGTGTACAGCCGCTAATAAAGTCAGATGCAACCGGACGCGCAACTGCTGCGGCGCATCTATTTGACGGCCGGGGCGGGGTGCGCGGGTGAAATTTGATTTTTTCCTAGCTTTATACCCCCTCTTAAGCAGATTTTTCCATTTCGCTCATAATTATCTCAGCTCATATTAAGTCGTAATTTATCGTATCTAAGCGTTGGTATTTGTTACCGCACTAAAAGCATAACTTTTATAGAAACCATAAAACGCGTTGTAAAGTTAAGGGCATGTATAGAGTTGATCGTTTTTTGCTGTTGATATTTAATTAGCCGGTCGATGAGTCGATAAATGGCTGATGGCATTTGCACAGCACAGGTACTCATTAACAATGTTGTGTTACTCGTCCCGGCACGGGACAAGCAGGATGCGAACCGGTCTTTCGCAGCCTTCCTCCAATAAAAACTAACATCCTACCCGTAACTCGATGGTAGGTACTTTAAAGGTGCAGTTACCTCATTTTTGCAACGTGTCCGATTATTCCCCGTTTCCTTGTACCTAAAATGCTTTGTTTTCTAAAATAAATAAAACTAGAATTATATAATCATGCGATTGCATACATCATGGAACTTGGAAATTAATAACAATGGAAATGCTTTACTTTGTATTTCGAAAGGTTAATCAATTAATCAACAAAATGTTTATTGTTGCTAGTAAAGACCTATTCCATTCGATATTATTAAAGTTATTACGATTACATCCGAAAAATATTACTGTAAAAACAATTTTTCAGTAGGCATCTCCAGCCTGCAGTAGTATACAAATTGGTACCTAATAGATTCATTCTCCTTACACAACAACAACACACAAGTTGTAGGCCCCTGATTTATTATTTCATAATTTTAACGTAGGTTTTATAAATCGCTTCATTTTTTAATTACTTACAAGATTATTGTTACTTATACTATATCATTAGTATTGTTATGATTGTTTATACGTATTTGGTAACAGTGTCCCTGCTGTTGCTACTGTGTTGTGTGTGCTTTATAAACTTTAATTATTTTTTTATATTAATCACCTCATAATAATATCTACTGCAATCATATAGCCAAGACCCACGTTCTTTAAATACAGTCGTACAGCGTTCTTAATCGTTGGCAAGGCAAAACTGTTTTCGCGGAGCGTACAGCTTCTGCAGTGAGTTATTGCACAGCAATAACAGAGGATGTGGATGGATGTTTTCTTTGCGTCATTTGCGTCATGATTGGACTAACGATGACAGTAATTGCTTTGGCTGAAGTTATAATATTTCTCACCTAGTTGTAACTGTGTCTGTGTATTCTAGAAGCTTATGTAAGTCCTAGTAAGTATATAGCTGAGTGAAATATTACTTATTTGTTTATGGGTAAATGGAAGTTTATTTTTGCGTTTTTTTTAAACTTTTTTAACATAATTTTTTATGTGTCAATCTTTTCGCGTTCATCTTCTACTCGTATGTGGAATTCCGAGACGCTTGCGTTAAATATTTAACGCTACTGTGGTGGTCACGGGATTGGAAAGGATAAGTACGAATAATAATTGAATTAAGTAGGTAGCTAATTGCAAAACAAAATAAAAAAGGTTGTATAAAAAAGACTTCTTTTTGTTTTCTATTAAAATAACCCAATTTTTTTCAAATTTCTTCCATATACAAATATCGATTAGTTACAGTGGTATTATACGTAGAGAATAGATATCTTATTTCTTCAATCATTCAATCCATTGAAGTGCAGATGCGAACGAGCAATTGGATCACGCTGCAGTCACGATCGAGGCCTGGCTTACATGCGGCAACGTTTATTAATTGCACGTGTAATATCGTTATCGGTAAATGTTACGCTATTATATATCATTTTCTGATTTAATTGTATACCTAGTGCCCGACAATGTTGAAGTACATTGAAGTTACATCATAAATAGGGACGATGTGCCGGTTAGCGCCAACTTAACAGACTTACCCGGTTTAGACGAGTCAAAATATAAGTTATCTATAAAATAACTACTATTAAGTAGGTACTATCAAAATAGTTAGGATTTATGTTAATTAAACCTAAATTTAGTCAGAATGTAAAACTTACACTTACAATCCATAAAAAAACAATGTTTGCGATCACTAGGTATTTAAAAAAATAAAATTGGTACTAGAGGTGATTGTTTCTTTTTTCCTTTAAATTAAATACAGGATGTATTTATATGCATCTTTAATCCATACTTACCTATAGATTCTTTACAGATACATAGACTAATATTTTATACGCAAAATGGCATAGGTCGATAACAAATGCCACTCGGAGTCATGAGCAAGGTCGAACCAGATGTAACACGTTTATTTTTATTAAGTTTTGTTTCATGTTATGATAATATTTTGGTCAGTATTATAAAACCAAATCATGATGTATATTTTGGTATAAAATAATCGTAAACAATAGATTTCCATACTAAGCTATTCAATTATTCGGTAATCTAACAGTGTTTTGGGGTTCCGTACCCAAAGGATGGCAAACGGAACCCTACCAATATGCTTCTGCTGTCAGACTGTCTGTGTCTCAGGGGACTATCTTTTGAACGGAAATAGAAAAATGAAATTTTCACAAATGCGTATTATTCTGATCGCTATTACAACAAATAAAAAGAAGGAAAGATTCTAAAGGGAACTAGTAACCGTAAAAAAATAAAGTAAAAAAACTTTTTTAAAAACAAGCTTTTATTTAAAGGCGCTAAAAAGAATAAAAAACTTTTACTATCAACTTATAACGACACATTGCACAGTTTTTTAATTAGCTGAGCCATTTACCGATTTAACCTGTAAACCAAACAAAGAATACAATATATAAAACTAGTAAACCCGCCTTCGCTTCGCTTCGGGAAACCTATCCCTTAGTATGTCACTTCAAAATTGTTAAACGTAACCCACGCACGAATTTATTTTCCTGCGCGTTATTTTTCATTCTGCAATAACTCCTAAGATATTCATCGAAATTACATAATATATTATATGGTGTAAAAGCTTATCATAATGTGCCTGAAATGCTTAAGGTCAGTAAGATATTTAAGTCGATAAGGATTAATACTGTATCCGTCTAAATAGCTTTCCAATTACCGCATTGTACGTGACCATTGTTTTTAAACTTAGAATGGATATATGTAGTAAGCTATCCTTAAAAGGTAGACATATGTCATTGCAGACTTTATTGCAAACCAAGAAAAGAGGAATATTCCACCGATACATTGTTTTGTTATATCTCAAAGGGATTAGGCAGCGTGTTCGGTGAAAACTCCCAGGCAGCCTGATTTTTCTCGACTTTCTCAACTGTTATCGTGATATTTCAACCAATTTACGCAAAACTTTAATATATATACATATAAAGTTCCTCTTGAATCACTGGTTGAAAACCGCATCAAAATTCGTTGCGTCGTTTTAAAGATCTAAGCATACATAACAGACACAAGACAGAAAGCGACTTTGTTTTTTACTATGTTATGAAGATACAAAGCTTCTCTAAGAATAATAATCGAACCCACATCGCGTAATAGACTGACGAATGTTAATACAATTATTTATAGAGCTTGGCTTCAAGGCTAATTTATAACCGTCAAAATTACACACATGATACATTATTGACATTTGTAAAAAGAGCACTGTACGCGAACTAGATGGATTGCGTCGTATACGTTACTTTTATAGACTTTTAAAAAAGGAGGAGGTTATGAAATATTAGTTTACAAAGTCAACTTTGTACGAGAATAAATACCAAATGGCCCTTCTTGTCCATAAGTATGTACATAAAAGGAAGTTCCTTAAAACTTACAGGTTAATTTAAGTTGTTTTAATAAACGCATCAACATATATAATAATATAATCGAATTGAGATATGTTCCTATTTATAATATTTGTATAAATTCAATGGACATATTTTTACTTCGATATCCGACAGTTTCAGTTAGATATTCATGGAGTCTCTGAACTTCCTACCTTTGTTACTGAGGCTTTAAAGCACAGCTTTAAAATATCGGGACAGCATAATGTCGGCTTGTCAACTCTATTTGTAGTATGTATATACATAAATGGACGTGCTCAATTAAGCTCTTTGTATTGAGACATGTATTTGTAGAACTATAATTGTCTGAGGCCTCTACTGAGAAGGCTCATGAGGAGTCTACACGAGAGGGACGATTTGCATGACATCCATCAGTAAGCCGTTTTTTCCTTGGAGTGTAGGCGTGCGACAAAGAAGTGGTCTTAACGAATAGGCCTTGAAGGTGAACTGTGCGGAAAATAATATCTATACATTTATATAATAAGGCAATATCTGGTTGATGTCTGTTCATGGAAGATACTTAAGAAAAATTAAATTACATATTGTCTACGGTATTAATTAACGCAGTATAAAAAAAATATTAAGCAAAAAAAATTTAAAATTTTGTTCAGTTTGTCGCTTTGTATACGCGTTTGTTTTCACTAATATCAGTAACAAAGATATTACAACTATAGACGCGTTACGTTCATTCAAGCGAGCCATACTGTTTGATCCGATGACATTATAGAAACGATTGACATTAGCTATAAAATATACCTATTTATTAAAGTAAAGTATTCTACTTATCTGTATACCGTTACCCGTAGCCCGGTTATTTAATTTCTTCACAACAATTATGATTTCATCTCCCAGTACGAACTTTATTCTGGGTCCGCCATAAATTACGTTTTAATTCAGGTCTTAAAGATTCGCAACGGTGAGTGTGTTTGGTTCACTGGTGATTCATTGAAAAAAGAAATGTATATTATAGCAGTGTGGATGTACACAGAAGAGGAGAAGGCTGCAATGCATTCCAGTACATCCGAGAACTCTCTTCTATCTCTTAATTCTTCTTTCTTTATTTGACACCAGTTTTTGCCCGCGGCAAAATACTGTCAAATTACCAGGAATAAAGTATCCTACGTCCCAGTCCAGGTCATGATCTACCAGTGTGCCAAATTTTATCGCAATCTGGTGAGCATATTTAGGACGAGTATTATATGCCTTAATTGAGAATAGCTCCCCTTTTCCCCCCTTATCCCGGAAAACATTGGGATGTACAAATAAAAACTATCTTGTCTTTTCCAATGTCTCAAAAACATGTCTATACCAAATTTTATCTTTATTTTTTGAACAGATCAAGAGCAAAAATGTAACAGACAGAAAAGCATACAGACAGAAAGACGAGCTTTTTTAATAAATAAACGCTAGCACACTCATATTTAATAAAATGCCTTTTCATATTTTAGATTTTCTATATGACGTCACAAAGTTTTTTGGCCCCCCTGCCCCTTGTCACACAATGTCACATTTAATTGACTATTAAGTTAAGATAATAGTGAATGAAAACAGTGCGATCCGTTGGTTGTGCTGTAACCCAAGCGCTAGGCCAAGGCCGCGTGACATAACACGTTACGTGTCGCGCCGTTAGCTGCGCCCGCGCACCGCTACTTGTACTTGTCGCTAAAGATAGCTCCAACAAGAATGGCGTCTGCTTTAATGTTTTGCGACTATGTACCTGCTCTTAATTACTACTATATAAACAGATACATTTTAAACTACCTAATTTTTCTTCCTTGACGCGGCATGATTATTATTTTATATTAATAAACCCACCATCGCTTCGCTTCGGGAAACCTGTCCCTTAGTACCCAAGTCCAAAATTGTTAAACGTAACCAGCGCACGAATTTATTTTCACGCGCGTTATTTTTCATTTTGCGAAAAACTTTAATATATTATGCATATAAACTTTCCTCTTGAATCATTCTATCTATTAAAAAACCCCCATCAAAATACGTTGCGTAGTTTTAAAGATCTAAGCATACATAGGGACAAAAAAAAGCGACTTTGTTTTATACTATGTAGTGATTACCTATACACAAATAAACAGATTTATTGTAAAAAGAAACACAATATCATTGAATTACCTTACTACATATCCACCATGAATACTTTGTTCATAATTTTAATCAACTATAGTAATATTATATCCTAAAAGCATACAGAAAATTACCCTTAATGTCATAAACTAAACAACATAGCCGAAATACGATCCTACCGTCTTTTAATTAAATGTATGTATGTAGCTTCAGTTTCATTACAAACAGGCTGAGGGAGTTAGCAAGCAAGTAAGAAAGCGACACATTTGCTCGACTTCACATCCAAGACCGTTATACGACTGATGTGTGAGGCGTATTACAGCAATCCTACAGCAATCAGACACGTAACGTCATGACATTGCGTCTGTGCGTTTGTCGCTGATGTCGGCCAACGGTACCACTAATCAAAGATTACGCGGAAAATAGCGCGTTCTTCCATTGCCGCGCATTCCGGATGCAGACGTGTGACGAACCCACGATGTGTTGGCTTTAATTGAATGTACTAACTAAGTAACAAAGAGTTTTAACGATGTCAGTAAAGTCGTTGCATGTTAGAGTTGCAATTAAAGGTTGCTATTAAAGGTTTCTTGAGACTTTGTCGAAGTTTAAGTATTAAGATCCAATTATGTTGCAGAATATCTTCTTTTCTATTTTTTTACAATTTTTAGTTCCAGCTTATTGTCAAGATATTGTACTTTAGTTGCATCAATACATATTAAAAAAACTGTAATTTATCGATGTCTTTACATAGAAGATAAATTTGAAAAACTGACCCCCAGGTCTTTATTAAACCAGGAGAACCGAAAACAATGATTTTTAATTTTTGTCTGGATGTCTGTGGTTTTGTAAGCGCTAATCTCAGAAACGGTTAAACCTATTTGGGTGCAGTATCACACTCATAATTATGTTGTGGTAAGCTTTACTTAACATTTAGTGTTTGTTTTATTTCAATCAGCTTTTTTATAAAAAAGTTATGTCAGTTTAAAGAATCACGCCTAAATATTTCCGAATGTAAGGGACATGTTTCGTCGGACATGTTATCGGGTTTGTAGGTCTGTATAGTACGGCCGGCGGTTCTAGGCCACTCTGAACTTTGTTCGGATCGCTGCGCAAAAGTCAATTTTAGGGTCGAAATGGTGGCAAGACGCGCGGGGTGTCACTTTGAGCATTGTTTGTTTCAGTCACACGCTAAGTGTTCGTGTCGCTATCTCTCTCTAAAGTACAATACCTGCGCACTATATCCGAAAACGGCGAAAACCTAACTTTAGAGCGGCCTAGAACCGTCGGCCGTACTATACAGGTTTAAACATTTAGCTCTACGATTTGCACCGTTCTCTCGGTGTCCGCAATATTTTCTTATTGCTGTTCATTCCAACTGCAAAAAATATGCCCAAAGCTTCACGGAACTCAAGTTCAAATGAACTTAGATTGCAGCAATTATTTAGTTTCTTGACAGTTAAAAAAAATAACAAAGGCGAAGTCATTAGGCCGTTATTTTTTAACAAAAATTATTCTTATTGCCTTCAATGAAAACCATTGTAGGTAGTTATGACTGTGTGGGATTCGTGAGTAATGACCATGGCTTATTTCTGTTACATCGCTTTGCGCTGGTCTGTCAAGGTTTTTGTTTCAATTATCACTGGGTAACTTAACTGAATTTTATTAAGTGCAGACGTGTACAACAATCCCTGAATCACTAATTAAGTTATGGCCTTTATAATTATTTTTAAATGTAATTTTATCTTTGCTGCGTCAGTTGGTAACTGTAAGTAACTACTCCAGCAATCGAGAACTTTAATATATCGTTTGTTTTGTTAACATGATAGTTAACTGCTTACTAATAATAGTAAGAGATACTTGCACGATCTGACCCATTGGGAATATCTTCACAATATACAGGGCCTTCCGTAATCAGTGGTCCAACGGAGGGATGCTGACAGCGGAAAACATTTCCTACCAGACACTGTGACCAGACAATGCAAATTTTATTCCCGTGGCCTCACTATTTTCAGATTTATCGACTTCTAAAAGTCACTCGAAGGGTCACTGAATACGGAAGGTAATTGTAATTTTACGTGGCACTGTAATAATTTTTTTATCAAATCGCAAAACCACCTCCGCTATACATAGTTACAAAGCTATAAAGTGGGGTAATATTTCGTTTCCATGTATTCCAACAATTTTGTTTTGGATGTGACGAGTCATAAAACACTTTTTGCGTTAACCGGTCAGTACAGTTACAGAATAGTTCGCATCAAAAACTCGTCGTAAAAGGAGGTGCATCCTCCTACAGTAGTCAGATTACAGAGTTAACATTGTGCCTTTACTAGGGACATTCTATTACACACCGAGAAGTCCAGAGCTACGCTTTGGCCATCTTGGTTGCCTCTCAGAAAGTGTTCTGGCCGGTTTTATTATAAAACTTGCTTAACTTCCTCTACCTCCGTCTATGGATTAATGTTTTATGCAAGAGTTTGATATTGCTATCTATCTACTCTATATCATTATAAATTTACAACTAGGATGTCTGTATATTGAAGACAATTTAAAAAAATCGGCCGAAGCTATGAAGTAGTTTTTCATCTCAAATTCAGATTTTTTTATTCTTCGCTGATTGCCACTTGCTGTAGAGATGATGCAAAAACTAGAGAATCGATATTGATGCATTTGTCTCAGTTAAAAAAAAGTTAAAACTTAAGCCTCATAACATTTAAATTAGGACTAATTCACACACTTCGTCAAACACACGAATGGTCCATAATAAAGTTTGTGCTGAATTCTTCTATCGAAAAATGGAAAAGCTCAATAAAAAGCTTTGATTGCTTTTATGAAGAAATGGAATTTCGAATTGTTTGAACTGAGCAAGGTGCTTTTTACATCGATAAAATGCATAATTATGCATGAAATTTGTAAATTGCCTGATAAAAATATGCTACAATTGGTTCGGGCGAATCACCTAGATTACACTAAAAGAATTATAATGACCGTTTCCGACTTGGAAACGATATTGCATAACAATCCACACAATAGATGGGAAACGGAAATTATTACTTTCCCATGGAAAAGCTTTATTTTCTGAAATTTTATGTCTGGTTATGAAGAGAAGAAGCTATGATTCCTGCGATACAGGAAACCGTAAACGTAACTGATAGTCTTCCATTCCATTTGTTGGTTTACATAATTATAATCTTTTGAGTATCGAATACATACCAATGGCCAGCCGTTGTATGTTGGCATCCGATTTATTTGAGATTTAATGGCAGGAAGAATAGTTTTCCGAAAATTTCCCTTTTAGGGTTTTGGGCTACTGTTTAGAACGAAAGATAAGACAGTCCCGTCAGATGAGCCCCTTGGGTATTACTCTGGGAAAGCATTCAAAATCAAGATCCCGTAGCCGAAACATTGGCTATAGGCTATAAGCTGCATTCTGATGGGTGAAAATCATCCGTTTATACCCACATGGGTAAACAAACAACATGAAAAAGGTATGTAATTTGAAACACAATCTTCCTAAAACCGAAGTTGAACAGCTTTATTTTATCATTTTGTTACATCAAAAAGGAAGTCAATCAGTCACTGCCACGTCCTTATTTGTAACACGGTTGTACTGTGTCCTTCTCGAATCAGTCACGATCTCACGTTGAATCGATATTTGGCAGCGAGTACAGTTACTTATCGATTCGACATTGTCTCGTCCTGGCATTCGAAGGCTCGGCGCTGGCCTGGTGACGCGCGTGCTTCGAATTTATGGAACCGCTTGTGAGAACTGATGAAGTAATGCGCTCAATGCAGATGACCACGCATTCTTATGTCTGAAAGCAAGCACTATGACCTAGATAACATATGAACAATTAAATATAACAAGGTGTTTTTCTGTAAAAACACCTGATATATCCCTTGTAAACATCTTAATGTGATAATGAAATAAAAAATAAACTCTTATTGCCCCATCAAAATTATTTGTGTCGCAAGCTACAATGTGCAAGCTATTAAAAACAAATAATGCAAGAGTTAACATTAAGGCAACAATATAAGAAAATTAAGCGAGATAACCATTACAATGTTTATCCCTCTTCATCATCGCAACCCATGGCAGTCCCACTGCTGGGCTCGGGTCTCATCGCACAATGTGAGGGGTACAGTACAGGCCATAGGGCACCACATTGGCCAAGTGCGGATTGGCAGACTTCACGCTTTAGGAACATTATGGAGAACTCAAGTGTGCAGGTTTCCTCACGATGTTTTCCTTCACCAAAGCAAGTGAGAATTATGTTACATATTTCTAATAAGCAATTTTTTTCTTAAATTAATAGTGCGTACAGGATTCGAACTCAAGAGTTCCTAGAGAACCATGTTCGGGAGTCCAAAGTTATGTTATGTTTATCCTTCACACTTTAGTTATAATCATTTAAAATTGTATTCCAAAAATGAGTGCATACACACGTTACGCTTACGCAAAACAATACTGCATGATTTCTAGTTGATAGTGCAAGTGTGCTCCCGATACGAATATTATCATCGATTGGCGTCAAAGAACATTTTCACGAAGCCCTCGGCCTAAAAACCCAGGAGAATACATGAATGGTGAATTTGCAGCTCCAAGGCTCTGCACCACACGTGTGAGGGCACGGGATTTACACATGCAGCTCAACGTGACGCCGTAATCCTAAACCCATTCTTACACCAACCTGCCCTGACACGTGACGCTTCAGCCACTGCTAAATAATAATTTCATAGACGTACATAAGTAATGGAATTGGGTTAAGTCTACCTTGAGACATACATACGAGTAACGCTTAAACATGCCATCCATAACTTTGGGCAGTCTAGTAACCCCGAATATGAAACGGGTTAAAACCGTGTCTAATGGCGGAGTACGTTATTTTGTGCGTATACATTACACGTATACGTATACATTATGAATAGAAATAAATATTTACTAAAGTGTTAATATTGCTACATAAATTTGCTATGTTTCATCAATACAGAATACTTATTGGTTAATAGTGACAAAAGAGATTTAGCTTTCAGAATGTTATGGTTAACTGTGGATCAAATTAAAATACATACATATTATACGTACTTATGTAGGTGTTAAAAAAATAAAATTATGTCCCATTTTAATGGCAAAAGGATATTAGGCTTTGCATTAGGCTATGCCTTTATAGTTTTTCAAATTACCTATAATTCATTTTGCAAGTAAGAATACAGTTAAACCCCGTCTGGAATGCTTAACTTTTTTAAAGATGTTATTTAACCTGCAATGTTTATATGCATGTATATTCGCGTCAAATCTTGCAAGCTGTTTTAATAGAATAACTTTGAAATTTTACATATTGCTAATTAAGATGACATTTTATTAAAATGCAATTTATTGACAAGCATGACCGATAACTACGCTCATGGGAACTCCTCAACAGTAAACAGCACATTGACTTTTCGGCAAATAAATGGGTTTACTTTGTTTGTTTGTTAGTTTGTTTTGTATTGTTGTCGACGACCCCGTAGCCTAGTTGGTAGTGACCCTGTCTGCGAAGCTAGGGGTCCCGGGTTCGATTCCCGGCCGAGGCAGATGTTTATGTGACAGATAAATGTTTGTTCTCGGGTCATGGGTGTTTTGATGTGTAATTTGTATTGTCCATGCCACACGGAATCGTAGTGCGGGGTGATGATTGTGTTAACGTTCATTTATTATTTATTATAAAAGGGTGTATTAAGGTTTTCAAGGTATTAATTTATTTACTCAGATGAGGCCACGACGTATATAAGAAATTGTGATAAGAATTAAAAATTAATTCAGCGCATTATTGCAGCATCCAGCAGACAGAAACAATTTAGAAGTACTTAAGTAAAACGGAAAAAACAGTATAGGAATACATATAGGTACAAATACATATACATCAGAATACATACATCCACAAGTATCGGCACTGAGTATATTATTGTTTTTTACACACAGACAACCTTGGTACAATTTCACAATATAATAGAAGATGTTCTTCTTATCATAAATGAATTATTCCTTGGAATGCATGTTATTTCCAGATGGTAAAGGAAGAACTGCAATATTTCACATGTACATAGCATTACGATCTAATATATTATGTATATCATAACAATAAACGTATCTATACCTACATTTATATAATGTATTAAAACAAATAGAAAAAAAACATATTATTACTTGCATGAATAAAAGTGTGAATTGGGGTTTTTGGGAAAATAATTGATTTATTTGCAAACAATTGCATTTTTGCTTAAATATTTCAATTACTATTGAAACCACAAGATAACATTAAGTTTTCAATGGCTATTCCTTATTATAATAATGTACTTAGCATTTTTACCTCTAAAGTGTAATTTATCATTTCTAGAAAACGTCAGGAAGTCAAGTTAATTGTCTTAAACTGGTTTGGTCTATAAAAGCCCCTTATATGTACGACTACTCTTTGTTCGCGGCATTTCCCGCGTGAGATTCAGAAAACAGCTTCGTTAATCCCAAAGGAAGGGCCTCAGATTATGTGATCCACAGATGAACAAAAAATATGTGATCTAACTAAATCAATTAGGCGGATTAAGCGAGACAAGGTAGAAGACAGATAGACAGACTTACTTTCGCATTTATAATATTAGTATTGATTATATGGAGTGTTAATATTATTCCTAGTTCATATTATTCCGATTTATTTTATTATAAACTCTATCCTTTAAAAACTTAATCCTATTCCAATATCAGAATTCAACCCATCCGTATCACAAACGTTGTGCAAGTGTAATGTGGAATACCCCAAGTATTACTAAGATTAAATTGATATAGAACTAGTTATCCATCCATATTGATTCAAGCACCGTTGCAGCCAAACGGTTCT
Source organism: Ochlodes sylvanus (assembly GCA_905404295.2). Lineage (NCBI taxonomy): Eukaryota > Metazoa > Arthropoda > Insecta > Lepidoptera > Hesperiidae > Ochlodes > Ochlodes sylvanus. Next base: position 8,629,791 of record FR990130.1, on the reverse strand, counting down.
AGAACGTCTCTCATCTTATAAATTACTTTGAGGCCTGAAAATCTATTTTCTTGAAGTTAAGCAGTAAAATTATGACCCCAACCGGTATCTATGTAAAATAGGCTGGTCGTTATCCCCCACATAAACCTAGTTGGCTGCAGATAGCAATTATACCAACATAATAGTATGTAATGTATTGCAATGAATTCATTTAAGAAACTAACGTTCACTTTATGAACTTATTTGCCGTTTGTATCAATAATACTAGTAGAGGCGTTTAGAAAAGGTTTGAAAATATTATTTTAATATTACAGATATTAAAGTAGGTACCTATGTAGTCAGATATCAGAAATAGTTATTTTTATTTCTTTATGTAGGTACATCAAGATACATAGATATGTTAACAAAAATGTTACATAAATTACTACGTTTAATGAAATAGCATACGATCTAGACATAATTATTGCGAGTATTGTTACTTATCAATTTTTTACAGCCTAAAGAGTCATTAAAAAGGCAGACCGGCTACCTGATGATCACAGACCACTGGTGGTAAATGGTTGCCGTCCCCGTTAACATGTGCAAAACCAGGGCGCGCCGGTCTATCTTTTGATAGCGCCGGCGCCGCCGCATTTCAACTCATTATTGATTTTCGCAAACAAAATCTCCCTAACTGTTAGTCACAGGACAAGGTCACTTTTTGGATGTAAAGTATTTTATATATTAAGGGCATTCCTTTAAATATTTTTTTACAATTACAACAATCCGTTCCGGTTTGTACGCAAACAATCATATCGGATTAACAGTGTTGACAACATTATATTTTTTTTTTTCAACTATAATTATTGCCAAAGGCTGGTGTGTTTAGAGTTGTTCACAAAACGGAATTAACTACGTTAAAAATAATACATACGACCCAAAGACATACTATACCTACTTACCAATATATTGTCAAAGGATGACGTGACTCTACCTGCTTATATTACCAATTAAAATCAAGATGGTTTGAGGTAAATTGTGTTAGTAATAATAAGTCAATGGTGTGAATTGAAAATTGTATGTGATGTGATAGCAGGCTTTGATGGAGTGAAAAATCATAAAATGTCTATTTTAAGGAGTGCGCACATTACACCAACTCGACGTCAACTCCACTCCGACTCCACTCCGTTTCAACTCCGACGTTCTGTTCCGCGATCAACGCTTCATCGACGTAAACTCGAGTCCGTCTCCACTCCGTTTCAACTCCGACGTTCCGTTCTAGGTACATTACGTCATTGTGTCGGTCGACGCGTGGACTACTCGTCTACGGTGAGTCGTCAACGCAACGTCGACGCGTTGGTCTCGAAACGGAACGGCTATGGGTGTAGGGCGGGGAGGGGCCGTACAGGGCTTTTAAGTATAAGTTCGAAATTCAACCTTACCTTCAAAGATATAAGGCTCATAATTGAATGTTAGCTTTGTCAAGGTTTTAGTCGCGTTGGCGTCTGTCGGTCGTGGCGTCGTTGTACTGTGCGCACTCCTTTATACAAACAAATGACTACTACTACTAAGTACTTACTATTAGGTACACAGTTTTTCATTTGTTCAACGCATCAAGTTGTTCCGTCTGTATTAATACAATAAAATAATGGATAACAATCTTTTTGGCTGGCCATTGCTCAAATCTGCTGGCAGTTATTCAAACCTTAGCTGATTTCAATGCGATTTTAGGAACAAATCATCCGATTAGGGATGGATTCTGTTTTCTCTGAAAGCTGATGGGAAAGACACAATTACCTTCTGTATGGTTTTGTTTCAACACCCATGAATACATCTGTTGTATTACTTGTCTTGTTTATAGTCCTTTTACAACAACGGCAACGGTAATAATAATTAAAGGTTTACTTTAGTACAATAGCAAACTTTCATTTTGAGTTCGTTTTCCATTTCTAAGAGCTTTGAATTTATTAACAGCAAGCGGCTCCCTGCCTCACAATGGTAACGGGCCCAGTTTACCCAATAGTTGTTACAATAAACGCAATACATCTTTCTCGGAAACACAATATCTTTAAACGAAACTATGTTAAATAAAAGAAAGTGAAACTGTTTTTATTATTGCGTTACAATCCCGTGACAAAATATGGCGGTATTTGTTTGCACTATTAACTCGTTTGGTAAGCTTTTGAGATGGTCGACCAGGATATTGTGGCCGGGTAAAATACTTGCGAATTTTATTGATTTAGGTCTATCAAGAATAAGTATATACCGGTAATTTAGATTAAAAACCTGAATCTGGTAAACTAAGAGTTTATTACTATTTCTTATTTAATAAGCCGATATTTGAATAGAATGCGCAAAACCCCACTTAAATATTCAAACACATAATTAAAAACGTTTCAGCAATTATTCTAGAACTACCCTCTATAGATTCGATTACCCTCCTGAAGTCGAGTGCCTTCATGTTGAACTGGGTAGGTAATTAGGTATTACAAAGCCTAACGACCTCTAACAGAACGAAACTTGTTTCTATTAAATAGTAATAGTTACAATTTGTTAAAAAATTATTATCGTAAAGAATAAGTAGGATGTTAAGATATAAATAATGTAGATATTAAATAATCTAATCACCAACACAGTTAGTGGATGTGTGGAACATTACTGTCATAAAATAAAGCTACTCGATTATAATTAGCTATCAACATTTAGTGGGAACAAATTTAATAGGTACAAATAACTTCTCTTGAATGGTGGTGGTGGAGGGGACTAAATTAAGTAGTTATGCTTAAGTAGGCTAGCACTTTCTCTCTCTCACACTCATATTTTTTTATGAGATGGAAGACCAAAGGTAATATTCCGGCCATGCACGTATGTTGGCCAAAGTGAAATGACCGCTGTTGACCATTTTGGTGGTTGCGTCATTCGTTCGGCTTTTGAATTCGAATTTAATTCCACTAAAAGACGATGCTGAGACTTAACGATGGAATGGCGTGGAACGAAATTATTTAGACATAGTTGAGACTTTGAGAGATAACAAGCAACTTCAGTGGAACTTCCTCAACACAATTTATTTCTCACTTACTAAGTAAGAAATACTCACCTACTTATTTTGGTATGATTTACATGTAATTTTGGCTTACTTTCCAACACACCGCTAAGTAAGAACGAACGAAGAAAGAAGAAGAATAATCAGGATATCCGCAATAATTCAGCAGCTGGAGCCTATGATTATATTGATCAAGGCATATTCTGCGTGCAACCATTTCCGGTAGTGCGTACTTTAGCTGTACTATACAAGAAAATTACTAAATAATATTTTCAGTATTTATCTTATGTAAATGTATTTAAATGCAATGTAATTTTTTTCGAATAAATTTCTTCTTCATTAAATCGTCTTTTTCGACTCTAACTTACAGCTTACAAATTCCGTTTAACCAATGAATATAAATATAATTTACTACTTATTCTCAATATTTAGCTAAAATTTCGAATATACGGAATAATTTAAAAATTTAAATACATTCCATATAAAAACCGTGTTTTCGCCAACGATCGCGTCCAAGTTCAACAGCCACAGTCGCGCACTAGACATGGACGAAGGATGGTGCCGACCCACTTGTGGTTCCCTGACCTCAGCCGCAGCCTAGCGTAGCGGTGTCCCTCTCGCTTGCTCCTTACCAACTTGTATGTTCTGTTTCTGTCCCTCCCGGAATATTTTTGCAAGCATATTCGGAGGATGGAATGGAGTAGACGCAAGTAAGCATTTCACGACTCGTATAACAATGGGACTCGAATGTGCTGTTGTTATTAAACGTATTTATTTCGATAAAGTACTCGTTTATCTACGTTCATCTTAATTAATGCTAGACTTGCAAATTAAATAGGCTACATAATTGTGTGCTATAAGCTAGTGCTGATGCTATGTAGGTACTTGTATAATCTTACATTAACAAAAATTCCCAAGACCTCGGTAAGCGAGTCATCCAAGTTCAATGGAAACATTAATGGCTCTTTGACGTACTCGCCTCGGTTTTCTTCAATAATTGCGGTAACATTTGAATAATTCAGTGACAGATTGTATATTTCAATTTCCTCCTTGCTTTTTTTGCAAGACATACGTATGTATTTATTTATTTCAATGATGTCTTTTATGTATAGTTATAGCCGGCAAACGAACGGTCGATTGATGATAAATGGTCACCGTCGCCCATAGTCATTAGTAACGACACTACCGAGAGGTTCCCAACCAAGTAAAAGTATGTGTATGTACAGATGTGTTGCTGCCCTAAGAACAATATTCGATACGAATACCTATTTGAGCGTTAAATTAAGAAAACTGTGTAGTTCAAACTGCAAGGGATATAAAAAAACAAATTTTGATTTAATTAACATTAAATTTACAATTACATTATGATTTCCAAGCTCATCAAAGATTAAGGCTGAGATCTATAGACGATACTTAGCCTTAGCTCAGACTTTACTTAGGAAAAACTTTGCAGGTGTATTGAAACCAATAGTGCATGTAATGAAACCAATAGTGGTATTATGACATTAGCGGTCTTAGCTTATGCTGAGCACAATGTCAGCGCGACATGTCTATAAATACCAAATCGCAGTCTTTGCAAAGCAAAGTTTTTCGTAAGTAAAGTCTGAGCTAAGGCTAAGTATCGTCTATAGATCTCAGCCTAAATGCGTATGCCCTATCGTAAGGGCTGTACCTACCTAAGTCATTAAAGGTTGCGGGGAGAGCGCCGGTAATTAAAAAAAGTACTAATTCCAGGGGCATCTCTAAGATATTGTATTTGAAATCGTGAAACGTATTAACGAGTTTAAGACAAGCAACTTAATTCGACAGTTCGAGACGAATAAAAATAATTTAAAATATTCAACAAAGAACCGAATTCAAAGAAATCTTTTGAGGTTAAAACAAAGGACAATTGATGCAGAGTAGTTTGCATACTAATTAGGAATTATTATTTGATCAATTTTATAAGAATCCTGTATTACGGTACTATTTTCAAATAAATGATCATTCTATTATATTGTAACTTAAAATAGCATTGATATAGGATCATTGACTTTTTGTCTGACCGTTCAGCTTCAGAATAATCTGGACCAACGCATAGCTCCAAATTACAAATGCGAATGTATCATTTAATGACTTTTATTCATTACTTACTTGTTTATTTAATAAGAGTTAAATTTTAAGAAACTACAATTACAGGTTCATTAAATTTAACAGTTGTCAATAAATTTTGTGATGTACCTATACATCGTCGTAGTAACTATCGTAGTAACTATCTATAGTAACGTATACTATAATCGTAGTAACTATTATTACTATTATTAAATTAATTAAAAAATGATAAAATTAAGCAACTGGGTATACGGTGCTATCCAGTGGACTCACCATTAGTCGGAGATGCACAAATTGGGATATAGGTATGAATGTTAAGTGGCTTATAATCATAGTTATAATTTTATTATCTTCATTAGATAATTATAAGCATATACCTAGGTATGTCCGGTTTAATTTATTTTAGTCTAGTTAATACAATTTTACTTCCTAATTACCTTAGTAGTTATCTACTTCCGTTTTACACAAAACCTAATTTTATTGTCAATAATATTTTTTCGTTTAATCGAAATGTATAAAATGCATATTTAAGAAGTATCTACAAATGAACTGGCTTTTTAATGTGAGGTTTTTAATGGAATTGGCAAATGAGCATGCAGCACCACCTTCCACTGCCGCCCATGACAACTGCCACCGACTAAGAATAAGACTCAAATGGGGACTGGGATAGTTAGTCCGATTAGGTGTGTTTTGTTAAGTACCTACCTATTATTAGGGACCTACCGGTGTTTTATGTCATAAGCATTTTAATTGCTTAATCGATTTGCTGTAACACTAAAATTTCCTCTAGGACCTAAGGTCTACAAATGCTCAAAAAGTTTGACCCAAGTTGCATAACGAAAAGCGAATGTGTCGACAAAGGACGCGTCGACCCGCGCTATGACACAACACAACGGTAACCACAAGCGGGACGAAGACTCAAAAGAGCATAACTTTGCCATATAAAGAAGGACACGAGCGTGCTGAATTTCATTTTCTAAAACCCGATTACACAGAGGTGACGCAAGGCGGGCTGGAGGTCGGCTAACGGTGACAGAAGACTCGAAATCGAAAGGCGGACGAAACTGAAATCGAAGGGAGCATTCCCGTTATCCTACCGGACTGCTGAGATAGAAAACTCCCGTTAAAGAGCCATCGTCAAGCGCTACGACGTGCAACAATGACTCATGGGATAGTCCCCGTGGCGGTCTCGCGTCGATATAAACTAACTGTTGACTCGTTTGCCAGTTGCAATCGGAGAAGGCGGTTCAACGAACACCGTGAAATGGGTTACTAACTTATGCTGAAGCCGAACACGCAATCTCCGATTGCCTGTTGCAGTGTTGCTATGGAAAACTTCACGATTTTAAGCTTTTAATCCCATAAATCATAAAAGCCATAAATCATCTCATAATATTTACTGTCACAGCTGCTGTGTCTGATTTTGAAATCTTTAAGATGACCAGAGGTATTCAAAATATTCAGATATGTATGTGAATCGTACGAAAACATTAATCAAATGAGCCCAAATATCATGTGACCATAAACTCTAGTCTCGAAGTATTACATACATACTTCGAGACTAGAGTTTAGGGTTTACCAAGGATGCCATATCCAGTTTAAGGGCCCATTATGAGTCCCTAATCCCTGTGCATTCAAGCTCTTAAAAATAACTAACAAACATTTATATAAAACAATCAAGACAAGCTTTTTCAATATTTGACTAAGATTCCGACTGATGATGGTAAGTGGCAATATTTTCGTTTTGGATTTTTTTATTTTTTGTTGTTTTTATAGTTTACTTTTATTGTTTTTATTTATTTATTATTAATTGTGTTCATTTTCATTTCAGATGAAAACTGCAAGATTTAAATAAGATAATGATGAACTTTATATGTCACTAACAATACGAGTAGGTCACCCATTATTCTGAATGTACCTTATAGGAAGATCCACTAAAAATTTAAAAAGTCAGTTTATCCCCTATAACTTTTGCGGTTAAGCACAGCGTTTAATCTACATCATTATCGAGGTCAATAGCAAGATGAAATCCACAAGTAAGTACTTACCTGAAATAATTTATTTATTGACGTAACAACATCTAGAGTTCTTGGACGTGATAGATAAATCATGTTACTTTTATTTATTTCCAAGTAGCTGAAGGAATCATTGGTCACTTTGGTTAAATGGGCTTGGCCAGGGCTACAATGCCAAGCAGCTTTATATGAGCACGACCGCTCCACCAAGAGTGTTGCGACTTTGAAGAAGCCTTTTGTTTTTAAAAATCTTCAGACCTGTCAAGCAATCAATAGTAAGATAATACCTACGAGAAGCTCAAGGAAATTTAAAGAAATTCAAGATAAAAAATGTAGAAGTGTATTTATAAAATACTCGTTTCTCACGTTCCCAAACACAAATGCAAATGGACGCTCCTTTATTGAAATGTATGTCTAATGGTTCCTTCGAAGAAAAGGTAATGTCCACGTAACTCAGTCTCGCCGGCCGGCACTGTCCCACTTAAAGTTAACGGTACTCGAAGCCTCCGAGTCCTGATCACAACCAAAACACGGTGACGTGTTCGCAAATATTTCCGCTAATTAACCCCATACAGGCTCAAGCCTCCGCGATATACTTAACACGTTCCCTGCGGATCACCCACAATCGGCCCGATGCTGTGCCAACGCGCTGTGCGTACGGGAAAAATAGGTTCCTCCCGCCTGTGCGGGACCGGTTTCTTGGGAATTTTTACGAGTATGACAGAGACAAATATAGTTTTCGATTCGTGACTAACAATGTAGAAATATAGCAGTTTAATAAAGCGGCGGGCCTTTTTCGACCGCCGCCGCACAGAACGTAAAAAAGTTATCTCAGTGCGGGAGCGGGCCTGTTTTGGTGGATGACCGCCCGCGACCCGATGCCGCACTGTGCAGATACGTACGCGTCGAGCCGCGAGTAGTGTTGTGCTTACTACGCGAGGAGCACGCCCTCGTGCTCGATACAATGGCGCATCACAACAAACAATTATTAATAGGAAATAAAAGTGACAACGGGGAGGAATACGACGCTTAAACTTCAAAAACGCCTAAACAAAATAAATACAGGAAAACATATTTAAACAGAATCTCGTACCGCCTTCGTAGGGTCCAGCGGTCATTTGTGGGGCTCGGTGTACGCTTTTTTAATAAGTTACCAAAGTCTATTATTGATTTGCCTTTACAAATATTTAAGAAACAGGTAAAAACACGACTAATAGAGACAGGTTATTATACAGTACAAGAATATATTAATGACAAAGATGCTTTGAAATAGACATCCGCGACCGGTTCTGCTCATATGTATGTATCTGTATGTAGGTATAAAATTTGTAATGTAGCATTATTATTTTTTAAAAGATGTGCCGAGGAGTTTCTTTTTCTCCTCAAAAATTAAAAAAATCAATATTTGAAGGCACCTTAGCGAAACGGTGGGAGATGCAAAAAATTGACGTTCATAAGTGTATGTATCATACCTACATGAGTTAGAGTTTGTTTTTTTTAAGTTTACATAATTTGTTTTACATATTTTTTTAAACCCATTATTGTACTAAATAAAATTTTATTAAATAATGACTCGATATTTTCTTTTCGTTCACTTTCCCATCACTACAAAAATTACACTCTAGTGCGGCATCGGTCCTTATCGACCTGACATTTTCAATTGTTAATTACTCATTTTCTGTTATGAGAATCCAGGGGCGGTGCCAATGCAAACACAAGTGATTCATGACGATTTCAAAAAGTATAAAAATTGTTATATACCATACTCCTTGGCTAAGATATTGAGCTTAAATACCACTCAGAGGTGTCGGGTCGAAAGGGACCGCCCCGCACAGTAAGAAAGTCAAGTGGGTGCCTTTTTGGACCGCCACCGCACCAGCTGAAAGTCACTGTTTTTACTGCCGCAGTTAAGGTGTTAACTCGCAACATTAAGTATCGTCATTTTGGTCAAATGAACCAAATAAGTATGTTTAATGTTCGATCTCTTCGCCGAAACGTAATCTCTTTCTTGTTTACTTATGGACAATGGTTTTTCGGTAGAAATGTTTTCATATAAAATGCAAGTCTTGGAATTTACTTACATAAGTACTAAATAGTTAATATTTAACAACTAACTACTCACTAAATAGTTAAGTATTTAATACTATTTAAGTACCTAAATACAAAAATATTTTTGATTTGATATAAATTTAATAGTTTAGGTACGTAAATATTGTCACAGGAGTGGGTAAGGGATAGGAAAAAATGTGGCCGGCTTCAATTTCAATAGATGATGTTTTTATTCACTTCACAGCTCATATAATACTCGCGACACGATCACTCGACACGACGCTGTACACTTCACTTCGCTTTACTATTCGCTTCTCTTCCTTTCTTCTTCCTCTTCTTTCTTCTCCTTCTTCTGGATCACCTTTCAGATTCGCTTCCGGAAACTTAACAGCTCCTGCTGTGTATCAGATTAACCATAGGTATATTTTTTATACCTATAATTTCGAAAACCACATTCCAAATTTAAACGGGGTTTTTATATATAGTCTCGGTACATCGAGAACTTTCGAGAAATTCTATTTATAAATTACTTCTATCCCGCTCGCACGTGTCAACGGTCGTGTCAACAGTTGAATCTACGCGACAATATTTTATTTACGTTATTTAATTCACTTAACAATTCGGCTGCAAAATGCGGATCCCAATAAACATTTCAGGCGTTGCGCTAAAGAGGGTAGGTAATTTGTACTAAAGTACCATCAACAGACGAACGTAATTAACATTTTATTACATTTATTTTTATTTTAGCATATTATTGCAATAGCGTATTGAAGTGGTTATGCTTTTTTGAGAATATAGACATACCTATGCAAAACACAAATTTACCTACACTGCTATCCGTTCGGCACGTATATTGCTATGTGCTTTCTGCAGGCAGTCCGTAGCCCCGCTGGTAGTGAGTAGACTTTAGAGTTTTAGAGAAAAGTAATGGTCTAGGTATATTAATATAACTATACTGGTCTAGCTAAATATAATTACGTGACAGATAATATTTAATTTAATAGTACCTACTCCCGCGATAAAGAATTTGAATTTAGAACGAACGTGTGTATCTACTTGAAATTCATCAATATCATAATTATCATACTTATTATTTATTATTATTATATTATATTTGTTCTCGGGTTACAGGTGATTGTGATGTCTCACTTATGATGTCTATGCCACCCGCAGTACAGAGAATCCTAGTGCGGGAAAATGAGTGTGAAGAGTTTATTTATTTACTTTATGTATATTCATTTATTTATCAATCCAAATTGCATCCATACATCAGTCTTTAGAAGGCGGCAGGACATATCTAGCTTAACTTGCACTACTTGATCGGTCCTGAGGTTATGTAAGTAGCTATGGTTATTTTATAAAGAAGCTGATAGGGAGCCAAGCGGGAAATCCCCTACCATTATGCATAAGCCCTGTTAAGATAAAAGCTGTGTGGAACAGAACCCAACAATCTCCATTAGAAGAAACTGTCGCCATTGCCTCGTCCGCCTCGTGCGCTGCGCAGCAGGGTGCACCGCGAGCAATGGAGGTTGACTTGGATTCAAAAACAACTAAAAACTAAAAAGCTAAATTCCTTATCAGAGGAATAAGGGAGGGAGGACTAGAGTTTCGCGAATAGGTACTTTCAACAACAGCTAAGTTGAACGATGGGCAAACGTAAAGAAATCAAATAAAAAAATATCACTTTGTACTAGCTACATACCTCATAAATATAAGATCAACATTTTGTAACGATTTCATTTATCATAATTATTATTATTATCTGAAAAGTTCATACAATAGATACGTACTACGATACTACTTTCGCCATCTAGTTAGTAAGTGTGTAAACTTATACAAGAGCACTGTGCTCAATAGGATTGGAACTTAGTGGCTGCGTTCACGTGTTGTTTTTATTTCCTGTTTCATTAATAGAGTGCGCTACTAACTTTTATATTGATCGTCTATTATGTACTCAGATTCAATTTGCAGGAGTGTTGCTTTTAATTTTGATGTACCTATGTGACTTACTCTCCCCGTGCCTGTGCTTACGTCTCAGCCTCACCATCGTCATAAAACTCACAGATGCGAATTCCCCATGAAGCGACGACCTCGCGCGACTTTATCGTTCATTCCAAGCATAATACAAGCATGTGTGCACCAACCCTAATATTTTTTAGATGGAAGATTTTAAATATTATCACTCTTTATTTGAAATATAAGACAAACAAAAATTAAATGTGGCACTTGGAGACTGCCGCGGTAAAGCTATTGCATAGCATTTTTTATCAACTTATGCAATTATAATTATTAGAAGTTATAGTTATATCAGAACAGCGCCATCTAGTTTGTAGAAAACATAACGTACCGTACCTTAGTATTAAGGTACTAGATGGCGCTGATTGGGTGTTAGGTTTTTTTCGTTACGGAATTTCTGGATTCGGTCCCCACGCTCAAGGCCCGCGATAAAAGCTATGCAATAGCTTAAAAACAAATGTTTGTCTGTAAAAGTGTAAAGTCGGTATACGGACAAAATTTTACGTGATAATGTCATAAGGGAAGAGAGATGCGTTGAAAGCCGAACGTTTAGGCTCATTGTGTCTCTCTGTCGCTTGTTCTGCGCTCTCGCTTGCATTCATAGGCGCACAGTTTTTCATGGGCGCTCCCAGTGTGCATCAATTCATAAGACGTTATCACGTCAAAAATCGAAAATTCAATACGTTAAAATATTATGTAGTCAAATGAAATAAGCGATCCCGATGACTTACTTACAATTATTGATAGGAATGTGACTACATGAAACTAGGACCAAAATATTGTCTATGCCCAAACATTAAATTAAACGTTAAAAAAATAAAGTAACCTAACCATCGACAGAGAAGGATACAGATGTCTGGTGAGAGTGGCTAACATGAGATAGCACGAGAAAGTACGTAGTAATTGTGTGTGGAACAAGAAAAATTCGACGGTCAGCTGTTAAATTTGCTTTTAAGCTTCTGTGTTTTCCTTGCAAAAACCGGCTCGCAAAGTGAAACAATTCATAGTATAAATGTCTCGTTTCTTTTCGTGTCATTGGCGTAACTAGATCTATAGTAACGGCACAAAATTAAGGCCTGGAAAATGACGTGAAAAATGTTAATTTAGTATCGAAAAAATATGGTCAAGTGCGAGTCGCATCGATACATTTTTGGAATAAAAATTTTAAGCACCCTTTTTAATTACATATTTGGAATGAGAATCGAATACTGAGTACCCCCTATTAATATCACAAGAGTCTTACGAATCACCTTATATTTAAGGTCTCCTCGGCTTTCAGCTCAGTAGTGGGCCTTGTTGGGTTGAGATGATTTATAGTATATTCATTTATGTAATTGACTTACTTACTTTATTAAAGGTGGCACTGTATTTTGTTAGTAAAAACGTGAAGGAATTTGTTCGTGGTACCATAATTATACTTTGTTTATATGGTCCCGCATTAGTCCTTAATATTTAAATATATATATTGTTTCAATATCCATGTAATTAATTAACTTTGGGTCTTAAGTTATACATTCGATAAATTTTATGACTTTTTGCACATCACTATTGACAATGAAGAACAGCAATTTGCTCCTACAAATTTATGTAATAATTTATACGAAACTTGATGATCGGACAGACGTCAAGTAAACGTCATAGGGGCCTTCATTTTCTGCTGCTACTATAATTGGTTAATTGATCCTTTTATGCCTGTTGAAATATAATGCGCTGTATCCTCTACCACCGGCGTTAACTTATCCGACTCAGAAAGCGTATTAATGTATTAAAAAATAGGAAGCGTAGTAAAAATATTAAAAACTATTATCTTGTTCATTTTAGAGGTAATGAAATGAATTAATTTCTTAGAAATAAAAAACATACTAAGTTTCATTTAAATCATATTCATGGAAAAATACTTTTGTTTCGATTCATCCCTACAGAAATAAACGGACAAAAAATATTTAAACGGCGCGGCTCGAGACGAGGCGGTGCCGAATTTGATAAGTGTGTGCTTACCTTTTAAGATTATGCTTGTGTTGTGTTGTACAAACACAGATTAACAAATTAAGACTGTATAATTTGCAACAGATCTTGTAATACAAGCAAGCAATACCATAAAGTTATAGAATTCTGAAAAACGGAAGTGGCGGCAATTTAAAAATAAGTCTGATGTTATTGGAAGCTTTTATTATCTAGTTAATATTTTTTCGTGCTAAAATCTACTTTTACGAATATTTAATTTAATTGAATTATTTTAGCATTAAAATCGATGTGTTTTCTTCGGGATTTATTTAAAAATATTTTTAGTTAAAGTTATTCTGTGATTCGTTCATGTAGATGGCGTTGCTTTGTGTTGTTGTGCGATCGTTCGTTCGACATTCGACACAAGTAAGATGGCGGCGATTAATGTGAAAGGCGAAACGTTGTCTTATTTCTAGTTGTAAATAAAGGAATAGCTTCACTGAAATAAAATAGCAATAATAATAAGAAGGAAACATTATTTTAAAAGTGTTTAGTATAAAGTGAACTGTTACGTACTTTGCAGGACAAATTTAAAGTGGCTTTTCATTTCACAATAGACAAAACCCGTCGCAACGAGCACTCGAACCGTCGAGGCCATATTATTTTATGATGTTATCTGTCGTGTGAGCGTCCTTTGAGACCACATTGATATATTCTCACTCAAACAAAAGGCAATGGTATGTTTCTGTCCACAAATACACTACTAAAACTAAGTGCTTTATGTAAAATCAGTTTATGTATTGTTAAAACACATTAATGCTTCCATGACCGAGCGGCAAATTATTTTTGTTCTAGATCTTGTTAGTATGTACTTCGTTTAAAATTATTATTTACATGAATCTTAAGTTTCAAATATGCAAAACATACATGTTAAGAAGGTTATAAAATGTTACATTTATATGAAAACTATCATAAGTGATCAAAACGCTATAATCACTAGTTGTACAAGCTAATAATCTCCTCTTCTCTTTTCAGGGGGCTTGCTGTATGTGTGAATAATTACTCATCATGGTATACAGTCCTCTACTAAAGTGATATTAATAAATTATACCATCAAAGTGTATTACGAACTATGGATGAAAGTGTGGACTTCTGTTGATATTTACCTACGTTAAAACTATATAAAGCAACACGGAGGTGGTAATGGATCCAGTAGGACCATGGTCGGCGTATGCTTCTTACAATCGGCTAGCAGGGGTCCAGGCCGGTGCTGCAAGTGGGGATTTCCATCACCACCTTGCAAGTGGTGGTTCAGGACTAGGCAGCCAGTCAGTGCCATCGACTACCAGTCAGTTGCTGCTCCAGGCTGCCCACACTACAGCATCGTTAGCAGGGCAACTTGGCTCGTCGACAGCTTCACCCTTCAACCCTGGTTTTCTTTCTCCGCCCGCAGTAGGGTATGACGCCGTATTCTCGCCGTTGTTCCATCATGCCAATCCGAAACCGGCGCACTATAGTTCTTCTCTTCAGGCGCAACATCGTCAAGTGATTGCACAAGCCCAGGCAGCAGTTGCTTCAAAACAATCTTCAGTGGAATCTGAACTTTCTACTTTAAGAGAAAATTATTCACATCAAACGCTAGCAGCACAAGGAACATCGTTTTTTGATCAACCTACAACACCTGGCAGCACAGCAGGATTGAGTTGGCAAGGGAACACCCAACTACCGAGTCCATTCGGCATATTGCCACATGAAAGTGTTGTGCCATCTTCCCCAAGTCCAGCTACAACAAAACCCTCGGCCACATATGATAACTTTAATGCACATTTTGCTGCAGCGCAAACACTCAATAATCACCTTAATTCTCAAATTTCAAATACCGGTAAACAAAGCAATAGGTCAGGGTCCCCGGCAACGGCATCTAAGCAGCCGGCGTCATCAACCTCATCATCAACATTCTTTCAATCTCCAGCATCTTTTGGAAATCAGACTGATAATACATATAGTGCAAGCAGTGCAAAAAGTGCTCAGCTCCCATCGCAGCAGGATTATGCTGGAAGTAAGTCTTATTCAAGTTCTGCAAGTTCCACTACTCACTCCCAGCAGTCGTGCATAGTATCAACTCCATCGGTGACCTCCTCCTCTACCCCATCCAGTAAAGAATACCATACATCTAGTAGTAGTAGTACTACCAGATCATCATCCTCTATATACAATTCCCAGTCTCCTAAGAATTCAAGCAGTGAAAAACCTCGTTCTAGTACCAGTAGCACCAGTGGGTTTGTCTCTCCAACATCTAAAGCACCCCAAGTTCAAACTAAAGCACAGAGTAAAATATATCCAGATGTAAGTAATGATCAAAGAAAGAGTTGTGATTCAAGTGATAAACTTCAACCTCAGTCTTCCCCAATTAGCTATTCCATTATGGATGCACCAGGAAGGTTAAGTTACAGTGCAAATAATGGAACTTCTTCTAAATCTAATAGACTTAACAATTCTCAATATTCCTCTTCACAGGGCTCAAGCTTTAGACACTATCAAAGTGGAAATAATGTAGAATCAGATTATCATGTAAGAGCTAAGAGTAGTTCTAGTACAGATACAGGATATTCAAGTAGCAGTTCACAAAATGGTCCAGACTGTGGTGTAGTTGTTGCCAGAAGGCAAAGTCCATTACAAGCTCCCCCTCAAACATCTCCCATCGGTCATGGCTCTAGCCCTGCCTATCCATTGTATCATAGCCCAATGAATTCCTTAAATTCACCACAACAACATGGAGACCATTACAGTAAAGTCAATAATGCTGCCCCAAGGTCTCCATTAGATGCATCTGTGTCCCGCCCACCATCGCAGAACAGTCAAGTGGCTTATCCATCTGTCATAACTAGAGCGCTAGGTATTGAACAAACTAAAACTTATCCAGACAATAGGTATGAAAGAAGTCAAAGTCAGACATCTGGTCAGACTTGTTGGGAGTCAGACAGACAGACCTCACGAAAATATAGTAATAGCAGCAGTACTAGTAATACTAATTATAACAATAATTTATCAGAAAATAATACTCACAATGAAAAACCAGTATCTCAGCCGCAAGCGCAACCTCAACCGCCTCCTCAACCCCCAAGTGAAAGAAGTCTAAGTTTGCCGGAGAAACACCAACATTATTTTGATAGCAATAATGTAGCTTTACAAGATCTTTCCAGTTGTCGTGGTGATCCAATGAGTATAGTAAAGAACTTACAAAGTTTACAACAGAGCTGTCAGGTACAAGAAGTAAAATCAAATAAAACAACTAGTGCACCCTCAAACCCAGCCCCATTAAATAAATCAATTCCTCGTAGAAAGAGCACTGAAAAACCAGTGACCCATACAAATATGAATGAATTATCAAATGCAGTAATGGCAGATTATTTGGCCAACAGAATCCCTCCCCCAGCACACAGTTCTACTAGTAATCAACAACAGAATGGGTATTTCGATTTTGAAAGGTGGAATCTGCCCCCACCACCGCCAAAAATGTTTCCTGGCACTTCTGCTTTTGGTTCACAGGCTCCCCTTCATGCGACCAACTTTGCTAACCAACATCAGGCACTCGCGATGCAACACGGGCATGCACTAACTTATTTCCCTCCGTTCCATCTAGGACACCATCCTGATTTCCAATCTTCTGTGGAGTTAACACCATTATCCTCGTTTAGTGAGACACCACCTTCGGCTTCCTCGTCATCATTTTCCACTCCAGAAACTCGTGAAGAGGAACAGCCTAAGGTGGTAGTACCTAATATAGAGGAAGAACTTGGTTTCCTTGCAGAACAACGGGCAAATACTGCATCGACGGTAGCACCCACTTCACAGCAGCAGAACATAAACAACACTTCACAAGACGCTAGTTCAAAAATTATGGAAAAAAAATTCAATGTTCCTGTCACGGGCCCCGGATCAGGTTTCATGGCTTCTTACTTGAAATTTTTGCAAGGAGAGAGGGACACCTCTCCCCCGCCGGCCGGCAGAGGCGCCAGAAAGTCTACTTGGTCTAGAACCAACACCAATAGCAATACCAACAATAAGACTTACACGAACGACCATGCCAAAAGCCAATGCGACGCGAACCCCGCCCAGAGCGCGAACGGCGCGATGGCCCCAGCGAACGTGATCAACGCGGGCATGTCGCTGGGGAACCCGGTGATGAGTTCGGCGGCGAGCATGGGCACGGCGGGCCTGCTGGGCGCGAACCAGCTGCACGGCGCGCCCTCTAATCTTCTCGGTTCCGCGAAGGGCGTCGAATTGGACGACCCACGGTACTACAATTTGAATAAGGATAGGAAAAGGAAGTACGACGGGAGCGAGGAGTCGAGTTACGAGGCGGACGAGGAGGCGCGCAGGTTGAACAAGCCGGTGCTAAACGTGCCCAGCACGCCGCTGAACGACAAGGGCAAGAAGGGGCGCTCGGGTGGCATGAGCAAGCCGCCCCCGTCGGCGGCCGTGGCGCCGCTGCCGGCCGCGCCCAAGAAGCCGCGGCCGCCCGCGCCGCCGCCCGTGGCGCCGCTGCAGCCGCAGCAGCAGTACTATTACCAGCACCAGCCCGAGGAAGGTGCGTTCAATTTATTAGATTTCCATTTGAGAAGTAGGGCGCGATGGTGAAGAGCCAGCCCTGAAGCTTGTATGACAGGAGCAAGCTTACCGTGAAACCTTGTTACATTTTAACTGTGATATGTAAATTTTTATTAGATGAAATCTATAATAATTATCCACTGTAAATAATTACTATGAGAAAATGTGATGTACCTATCTTAGTA
Organism: Ochlodes sylvanus; assembly: GCA_905404295.2. NCBI lineage: Eukaryota > Metazoa > Arthropoda > Insecta > Lepidoptera > Hesperiidae > Ochlodes > Ochlodes sylvanus. The sequence goes on along the minus strand of FR990130.1, from coordinate 8,611,879 downwards.
GAGATTGATATTTTTAGGGTTAGTCTGTAACAAGATTTCACTGTTTTTGTTGTTAATGACACATTAGTGCCATTTTATTGTAAATTGTAGATTTTGTGACTCTTGTCATACTCGCTACTGAAGGGGTGCTACCATTAATAATTCCAAAATATGTGGTATATTTTTTTATGGAATTAATACCAGTGGGTGTCTGTTGTATATATAATGTATTGTATTTTACAGTATTTGAATTTAGTTGGTACTTACAATAGTGTATTCATATATTTTGCTGTTAGCTGAAAGTGATTTTATATTATAAGGAGGAAATGAATTGCATAATAATACGTTGACAGCTAAGTTAGTGTGAGACAATGTTTTAGAGAAGGCAGTGTCCTGAAAATAAGTTTTGTATTTCTATTTAATTGTTATTTGTTTATGCACAATTCTCAATATTCTATGTAAATACTTTTGTATCATAGATAAAAACATAAAATAAACGCGAGTATATTACTGATAATGTGTTAAATAATTTTAGTTTGTAATTATTCCTGGTAGCACCCCTCACTTCGCCAAAATAGGGATAACATGTCCATTGTAATTGTTGTGAAACTTGCCTCTATTGCTATTTAATTCAATTACTAAATGGTAGAATATACACTTGTACATGTTATCGCGACGATGAATACGTTCATCTATTGGCTGTCCTCTCCCGAAACTTCCCGCCTATAATTCCTTTCGCTTTTTTACTTACTAATCCTCGAAAGTATTTAAGTCGAGAGATCCAAGGTAATGCAGGTTATATTATGATTATACATATTCTTTTATCGTTCGAAACTGATATTGATATTGCCCTTGCAATATTTTAGTTCCCCCTCACGGTGGCTTGGGGTATGGATTGTATGGAGCGACGGACAACGATGCTAATTCGAACAGGAAATTGCATCATATCAAATCGCATCCACAAATTTCAAGTACAGGACAAATCGACAACACTAGGCCGGTCGAGGAAATGCCTTATCAGGTACTTTAATTGACTTTGTAACAATCTATTGCGAATCTCTAATGTAACATTATCTTTAATTTGTTTTTATTCAAATTGTAGTCTGGAGAGTTTGTAGCAATTAAAACTGAATTAAATGAAATGTGGCCAGCAATATGGAGAGTAGATGGCAAGGCCTTACTACAGAAGTACGAGCCGTTTGAAGAGAATGGAAAAGTACTGTACAGGAATATTTCGACGGTAATTATTTGCATATATTTTTTCAATTTATAGTATTCATGTTCTGACATTTTTATGTTTGCATTTATAATTTCATTTGTTTCCTGAATTGTTTAATGTAACATAATTTATGTTTGGGTTTAGTGTATAGTTTTAGACATGCGTAGCATCGCCCTCCTTCCCAGAAAGGAAGCATGCACTTATGATAATAATGTTACCATTAGGTGGTATTTTGATCAAGCTTTGCCGTAGCATATTAGCAGCATCTCGTAGATAAACATAATAATAATAAGTAGATTGGTGAAAAGAAACGTTTAATATTATTTAGGTACAATGAACCTAATAGTCTCGCCGTGACGATGATCCATGCAACTGGGTCGAAATAACGGTAAAACAATTCAAAATCGTGAGTACCCATTTGTTTACACTTAAAATGAACCTAAATATTTGAATGTTTTGTCATTTTCAGTATGCAGCGTGGAATCCAGAAAATAGGAAACTTTATACTCAAGTCCCAGTTAAGGTCCGATCACATTCGCACTTAGAAACAATAGTGGAATTAATACGAAGTGAAGTGCCACTTGACGATTGTAATTTTATTGAAAAGAGAATGCTAGAAACACAAATGTACCAAGAAAATTTTGAAGTTTATATACAGACATTAATATCACACGCATTGGATCCTAATTTTCTAACAGAAATCTTTCAAGAACAAGGTAATTTTAATTTTATTTATTTATGTAAACTTTATTAACCACAATATAAAAATATTATATTTCTCATATTGTTACCAGTGCGTAAGTCTAATTAAATCCATAAATGCCCGATGATCGCGCAGTCCGGGATTCGATTCCCGCACGGAGTAGACATTTATGTGACAATTAAATGTTTTCTCTTGCGTCGTGATTTCAATTTTAGTTTGTTAATGCTACTCGTGGTGAAAAATCCTTATTTGGGGTATGAATCAGGGCTGGACTTGAGGTAGAGCCAGAGGAGCGGCCAGTACTGAGTCTGGAGCGGTGCGTTGACATCGGCGACGTTTTTATTATAGAAGCGCCGCTTTTGGTATGTGGCACTACCTGAAAATTTTGCTAGGGCCGCCACTGTTAAAATCAAGGTACAATTTACGTGACACTTCACATAAAACGTTGACCAAAGAACTGAAAGACTGAAACAAACAATAATCAAAGTGACACCCCGCGCGTCTTGCCACCATTTCGACCCTAAAATTGACTTCTGCGCAGCGATCCGAACAAAGTTCAGAGCGGCCAAGATCCGCCGGCCGTACTATAACAAACAATCGTTTCCAGACGACTACTTCCTGTCGAACGTGAAGACGGTGGACGAGGTGACGGAGACGATGCGCGGCAAGGTGTCGGGCGGCGCGGCGGCGGGCGCGGGCGCGCGCGCGCTGGACGCGGCGCTGGGCGCGTGGCCGGGGCTGAGCGTGGCGGGCGGCGCGGGCGCGTGCCGGGCGTGCGCGCGGCCCGCGGTCGCGCGGCTGCTGCTCTACGGGCAGCCGTACAACCCGGCCACGCTGGAGCCCGTGCAGCCGGAGGCGAGGCTCGCCTACGAAAAGGTTGGTGTGTGATGGCTGGCCGAGTGGCCGACCGGCATGTTGTAATGAAAGGAAGATTGGAAACACCGACCCCACAGCCATTAGACTCCTAATGTTTGATTTTCCGTATGGAGAACATTCAGACCACTAGCTGAGGTAAGACGAGCGGGGGGACTGGCTAATTCAACGCTGTGATTGGCTAATTCAAGGCCACACGAAACGTTGTAAAGTAATAGATTAATTTAAGCAACGGGAAAGAATGAGACGGCACGAATTTATATCGGTACTATAATACTGATGTGTTGTTTGAAACCATTCGCCTGTTATTAGGAGCCTAGTGGCTGTGTGGTCGGTGATTGGAAATATACTTATTTTACATACACGTACAGGTTGATTGTTACAGGTTGATAGGTACAGGTTGGTTGTTAAGTTTTCAAAATAATTTTCAAATGACAATAATTTGCGTAGTAGTAACGAAACGCAAAAAAGCGACGTTGCCGCTCCGTCAACTGTTAAGTGGCAGATAAATTCCTAGGGCTATCCGGAACTTTATCCGGAACCGGTGAAACTGGCCCTTAGACAAATAAACAATTTTGTATTTGTATTTCCAGGAGTTCCTGGTGTGCACAACGTGTTGTGGGCGCGTGCAGCTGTACTCGAGGATATCGCACCAGAAGTACCTCATGTTCGCGGAGTGCAGCAAGCGGGTGACGGAGAAGCGCATGCAGAACCCCAGCCACGACACCACGACCATTCTCAATGAGCTGCTCGCAGACGAGATGTGGTTATCGCAGGTACGTCTATACAGACAACGATCTATTTGATTGCATACTAGTTTTGTCAGCGATAGCGATGAAATCGTCCAATAATGTACGTTGGTAGGTAACATTGACTTTTTTTATTATTTTACGAGCAGTGCCCGCGACTTCGTCCGCGTGGAATTTAACAATAAAAAATTAATATAAAAGTAGCCTAAGTTACTCCTTATGACATCAGTAATCTGCCAGTGGAAGTCCTGTCAAAATCGGTCCAGCCGTTCCAGAGATTAGCCGGAACAAACAGACAGACAGACAGACAAAAATTGTAAAAAATGTTATTTTGGTGTAGGCACCGTGTATACACCCATATGCATTTAATAAAAAGCGGTTATTTTAATATTACAAACACACACTCCAATTTTATTTATTTGTATAGATTAGTCATCTGAAAGAAATTATCTGTATGATAGTGAAAACCGACTTACTTTTATACTATGTAAAGATATGATATAATTCGTTATTATTTTCAGTATTAAATTACAAGTTTTCATTATTAATTACTCGACTACAATGCCACTTAATGGTAGATAAATAAACTCTTTATTTGTACAACAGAAATAAATCACAAAACACATATACCAAAAAAAGGCGGTCCTATCGCTAAGCAGCGATCTCTTCCAGGCAACCAAGTACAACATATAAAAAGTTAAAAATGATGGAATAGAATGGTGGTAGTGATGTAGTCTTAAGGACTTCGCACATTTGACCCACTCAACTCCCACCCGTTACCGACAAAACTAAAAGATTCGACAAAATCTAAAATCCTATTTATGAGCTTTATGTCTTGTAGCAAAAGGTTGAATTTCGGACGTATACTTGAAAGATGTGCACACCCGTGAACCCGCAACGGAACGGTCGGAGTCGGAGTTAAGTCGACGTCGAGTTTGTGGAATTGTGGAGTAGAGTAGATAGTGTAGTGTAGAGAGTTGGTGGAAAGGGCACTTAGTAGAAGTCTATTCACTCTTGATTCAATCGGGATCATTTTTAATAATTATAAACTATTCTATGATTCCAGTTATTCCGAGACGTGCGGCATTCTTGGGCCGAGGCGGAGGCGTGGGAGCGCAAGATGCGGCACGCCATGTCCCGCCAGATGATATAACGTTTGTAGCGTCGGCATTCGCCTGCCCCAGTGTTTCCAGATACCAATACCGATACCGAAATTTCAGTATTGCCATCGGGAAAATACAACAGAACTTGAAAATTTAATATTTGGTGATTGTATCAAATATAGCACATAATTTGTTCAATATAAAAAGATAGGTAAGTATTCTTTATTTTATTTTATTATGTTGAATGACAACCCAAAAGATTATGCGTGTACCTGATGCCAGTCTATGGCTGATGTAGATACGAAAGCATTTCACGGTAGTTAATTACTGTGGGTATTCAATGTGAACAAAAGTTTTATTTTAATTATTTCTGCATAACAAAACAAACTATTATGCAGTACAAGTTGTTGTGTAAAACTTCCATGTGATTTCTAAGGCACTCTGCTATTAAGATTTCCTAGCTGGGATTAAAGATAGTTACAGTGAATCTGGAAGCACTGATGTACGAGAGTGCTATTGCTTGCTTACATAATTAGACTTTGCGTCTCTGAACATAGCAATATGGCCATGGCGCTTTGACTTGAACCGCACGGGGCAAAGGCCTCTCCTCATACCTGAGGAGGCCTAGAGGATACTCCACCACGCGGCTCTAGTGCGGATTGGTGGAGGGGTTAGTGGCCAACCCTAGTGGTCAGCGACATAGGGGCCGTTCAAGTACAAGTTACGTAAGCAGATTTTTTGCAATTTTTTTATTTTTTGGAACGAAGTTCATTACTTCTTTAACTCCATAAATGTAATATACTTAAAAACTGTACAACTGTGTTTTGAGGTTATAATGTGATAAAAACATCGTGTGCAATCCAATATAAGGGAAAACAAGAAATTAGAATATAAGTTTATAAACGTAATAAAGTGAATTTTTTGCCAAACAACGCCATCTAGGCACTCTCATCTGAACTATTATAATACATTGGTAAGCAGCGCTGTACTGTGCTATCTAGTTACAAAATAATACTGTAGATGGCGTACACCACTATTAAAACACACGCACATACACAGCATACGGCATTGCAGTTAATCTCAATTTCAACAATTCTGTTTAGTACTGAGGAATAAGTTAAGCAAAGTGGGAGCGGGTTAAACTAAAACATAATTACACGACACATTATTACGTGTGTAAGGGTCACTTGCGTGTATGTATTATGGTCAGAGACGCAAAGCAATATTATATTGATACTTCCTCTCTTGATCTTCCTGTCCAACGAGTGTCTTGTGTCTGATTGTTAGTAATTTTAGCACTATATTATTATTTCTAGCATTTAATTTACTACATTAAAACTGACGGGATCTAAATCTAGGTTTACGCAAACATCACGTATTATTAGTTTTCTCATTCATATCGATTTTATTCGGCTGTTACTTAGTATCAGTTGTTGCTTATGTTATTATACATTAATGCTTATGGTGCCATTTTTGCTTGCTTATGCAAAATACATATTGGTACCGTTATTTGGTATGGGCAGTATTGTTATGAGTGTTGTATATTATGTGGTGCGATCTATTGGTTTTACTTGGCTCCTTTTTAGATGTCTTCGTATAATTATGTACTACTGCCAAAACATATTTTAATAGTACAAATTAAATTAAAGTCCAAAATTTTTTATGGTTCATCATTTGTATGGTAATGTAATTGTGCCTTACTTAATAAAGCCGTAAATGATATAAAAATAATGCATTCTTAAATTTTAAAGAAAATTAGGTGTCATAATATTATTATTATTTTAAAAAATATGCTTGTCTTTATCTGTTACTATATAATCCAATTATGTTAGAAGCATCTACTAGATAGTAGATAAATTGAGACTGTAACGTAGAGACGAAATCTCCACGTTTGGGTGCTCTTGTGTGTTGTAATATCTTGATCTTTGTTTTGTAGATATTCTTGTTAAACCCTATAACCCTAAAATAGCTGATATGGATAATGTCTTATATAATCTCACGATAAATAATTCGGCGAACTTCACTAAAGCGTTGAATTAGTTTCGTAAATTCGTAACTAGTTGGCCTTTTAATAATAATAATATAGGTTATTGCGAATATGTCAGAAACCGTGACATATAATGATAATAGGTTATCTAGTTTAGGAACTGCGTAAGATTTTTTGTAACACTAAAATTGCAAAATCGCATACTTTTAAAATACGTTTCCACAAAAATGACAAAGTGAAGCCACTAGATCCACTAAGTTTACCAGTAATTTAGATAATATTGTCTAAGGTTTTATTGGATATGGTTAGAATAAAAATAAACTGCAAGCAAAACCGGTCCTACAGAAGTTGTCTCTACTTAAGAGTATTTTAATATTACTTTGTACCTCTGTAAACTACGCAAACGCACATTTCTGTTAGCGATATTCATACCGTAAAGAATTTTATATTAACAGTGTATGACCAATATTTGGTCGCAGGAACTGTGAAAATATATGACATGTTGCAAGTTATGTATAGTGATTGAATAATCGGGCGCTTAAATATACTTTGCTTTTATTCCTACAAAAGAATAATACAGTCATGTCTTTCTCAATAGGATTTAAGTCTATAGCAAGGCCAACGAAACGAGATAAAAAACATAATATTTGAAACACAGTACAAACTCGATTAACCAAACTAATTGTTGTCATAAAGCATCCGTATAATGGAAAATTAGAATAATTGAATGTATTGAGAAAAGTGTTTTTGTACATATCGACTTAAAAGGAAAATTATTAACTAACATCTCGGTCGAAATTCACTTTTTGCTGTCATGTCGCTCGAGATATCAACTCGCAGAATCAACAAATAGCACTTAATTAAGGGTGAGCGCGGTACTTTGGCCGTGAGGCGACCTGGTAGTTATTTAACTGAAGTCCGGATAATCGCGAATTTGTATTAAGGAGGTCTGGATAATCGAGAATCTACTTATTAGAAGCCGGCATCCCAAAGACATGTCAACACCAGAGATAGGTAAATGTAATCATGATTACAGATTGCAATTACATCTGGATGCAGGGAAAAAAATACCCCCGCGAGCGCTTTTCGAGGAAAAGTAGTTGTTCGTTCGAGCGTTCTGGGACATTTCCGTGCCTATATATGTAATCCGTGACTATTATATTTTGGACAAAATGTACCAGATTTTCTTTGTGTCATTCAGGCAAATAAGCATCCGATTATCCAATCAATAGTTATGAATCTTGAAATTTGGCCACCTGCGTATTCTCTGTGTAATATAAAGTTGGCCTTCGAGATATACGTATGTTTTTAAGTATCTAAAGTAGAATTACATACCACATAAATATACTCTAGTTTTTTTGTTTATTGTAAATAATTTTTATGTTGTTTTTTATTCGTGCAATGCTGTTTGGGAACAATATTGGGCAAAGTTAAATAATGTGATCATAGAAAATGTAATACGATATAATTAAAATTTCTTGTGTGGGGTTAGTAAATGTTATGGTGATAGTGTTGCGTTAAATTATAAGTTTCTTTTAACAATATGTAATGTGTATATTCCGTGATTGAAATTAATTAATTTTGAAATCCTATTTTACATTGGTAAATTTTATTGCAAAGTTCTATTATTATTTTAATTTATCTATAACTGTATAAACAAAACTCACATTGATTAAAAATATTTTTACAGATATTGACAGATTTTACTATTATTTATTGGTTGGTTATTTACCATTTACCGCAGTGACCGTATGATTCTTGAACTTCAGTAAACATCGTAATTAAAGGTGCAACTACGAGTAGCTATCTTTAGTACCACCGAAAGTTATTTATTAAAGTTAGTTATATCCATATATTAATAATCATATATTATAATTATTTCCTTTACAAAAGCTTGCAATTGCATTTTAACTAGAAAATGCGTTAGTGACCGTATTTAGACCACGGAAAGTAAAGATTTTTTAAATGAAACGATTTTTTTACATTATGTCTGTATACATACAATAAATTAGGTTCTTTGTAATAAGGATGTATAAACAAAGATGTTGAAAACAGTTTCTTGGTCACGGATATTTTTTTTTGTTTATCAAGTAGAAAGTTCTGCAGCTACCAAATACAACATATTAAACATCACAATTAATTGTTAAACTAATGAAAATTATTATAACATAAAATTTATTCAGAGCAACTGTAAAATGATCAGTTAATTACCTCTCATTTTGTTTGTTCTTAAACTACGTCAATACTTAAGATACAAACGCAACTATGAATAATAGAGTTAGCTTAGGAACACGACATTTTTATTACTTTTATCAACGTTATTAACGTTGAACATAACAGTCTAATCTAATGTATAAAAATATTTTACTCCAACATATACGATGACATAAAAATAGTGCTGAAAAAGAAAAAGCACAGATTTTCATTGTTTGTTTGTAATCAAGTTATAATTATATGGCTTTGCACACATTGCATTGCATGTTTCTTCAATGCAATAACATAATTGGTTCAATTCAACAGACATTAATTCAAATTAGTGACTTCTGACTAATTGCGTAACTCACACTGAAAAACTTTATACCCGCAACAGTAGTGCTTCACTTCGTAATAGTTGCTCTTACTACTAAGCTAGACAGTAATTTTGGAACAGTCAAAATTTTAGACTAAATCAAACTTTACTATTTGAGCTCAAAGATTTGAGTGGAGAACATTTTTTTCAAATGGAAATTTAATCGAGACTACCGATTTTGCAGGCACTGTCCATTTGTATAAGTGCTACTTGTGTCGTACGCTTAGAAATAAACGAAATTAGATGATAATCCCTCAGACATGGATTTTTATTAACTGTAACTTTCGAAATTAGGAAACTATAAGGACAAAAAAGCAATAATTAGTATTTAGCGCTGGCATACCTACATGCATGTAATTTTAGACTAATAGTGGGTCAAGTCGCAATGCTTTTAAATTCTGTGCGCTATAGCCTTGGACTAATCGTGTGCAAAGTGCAACTTTATTCAAATTGTAAAAATTCGCAACTACATACTCGAATCACAGCTGCAAGTATTTATTGAAGTCACGCGGACTTAGAACTAAGAACAAGAGATAAAACGAATTTCCACACATTGTATACTCGCAAACCGTTTACTTATATTTTAGTTTATTTGGACAAATGTAATATACTTATTGAAAATGATAAATAGCGCAAATCTTTCAGTATGGTCTGCCTACGTATTTATCTCCACTAAGTATTTGTTTAATTAATAGTTATTAAGTCATTTTCTTTCTACATTAAAAAATACTTAACAATGTAATTGCGTCACATGCAGGATGACATACAACAATTAAACTTAAAATCCACATTCCTGATGAGGCCTTTGAAAACATTAATTTCCTGGAGTGATCTGTAGATTAAGTTTATTATTATTGCCTATTATTTATAATGAACAAATGTGGCGATATTATATTTGTACGCTAAGATAAGTACATTATTATAGAAAATATTTTGTATAATTGCATTGGGTTGTATAGGTTATAATGATACATACATAGTTACTAGTTCATAATGGTAGGTAAGTGCCTAGCTAGTAGCATTGTAAAAATCATAGTTCTGTCTAGTAAAGTTAAGAAGAACTATATTTATTTCGTTCGATTCGGACGACCTACACAGATTTGTTTGGACATAATTTCTTATTAAACGACATTATAATAAATGGTAATTTTATTTCATAATTATAAATTATCCTATTTTTATGAGGCATTCCAATAATAGCTCATTCAAGTCTAAGGTATGGAATATCTACCTACAATACCCGCTGAAAGATCATCGTGCTAAATATATTATTTACCAACAACATAAAATATCATGGATTTAAAAACGCTTACGCTGTAAATTTAGCAGCAAAGCCTTTACAATTTATATAATACTAGTGGTCCCAGCGTACTTCGTACCGCAAAAAATGTTTTGGTGATATATCGACAGCAACGCCACCTACCGGGTCCAATTGTGAATCTAAACCATTCTCGGATCCACCTGAAGACACACAAAAAATTTCAACCAAATCGGTCAAGCCGTTTAGGAGGAGTTCAGTCACATACACACGAACAGAAGAAATATATATATTAAGATGTAGGAGAAACAAAATTGTAGTTTGAAAAACGGCGTAAGGGACGGAGTTTCGGATAGAGAGCTGGGATATATTTACTCCAAAAGCCTTTTATCCCTTCAAGTAGGTACATAAATAGAATATCCGTTTTCACCCAGCGAAAAATACCTAGCTCGTTGTTTTCACCATAATCGCTCACGACGCAGGTTCATTATTACTTAGTCCGATCGTATAAATTTGCCAGATTATATGCCTCGACATTTTAATGACTGGACTAACATCCACTGCTTTTAAAATGCCTTAATATTATTGATCTTACGTACATTTCGTAATTACTATAATTAACGTAATTATCACACTACTGCTTGCGGCTTCAACTAAACTCAATACTCAGTTAATTTATTGAATACTAGATGATACCACCATCAGGTTGTAAAATAACGGCGAGTTTTGGCGGGCAAGCGACAATGTCACATAGCCATTATATGTCAATGCACATAGCCATTAAAATTATTACCCGTTAGAAAAACTACGCGAGTCCTCACGAAGCTCAGCTTTTTCCAAAAGTGTCAATTCCTTATACTGTACTGTGTAGATATTGGCAGTTACATTTTTTTAAATATATTGGGCTTTGTGCCACGACTCGTTAGCCAAACTAGTGATAGTGTTGAACTACCTTACCACCATAATTTCTACTCATTCCCACTAATTCAACAGAACTAGTTGACTTTATTGCCCCAGTAGTTCAACTACTTTCGAATTGCACTAAATGGGACAATACAGTAGCCGGCACTACAGAAAAATTCATAAAAGCTGATTAAATTAATCCAGAAGGATACTTATACTTACTTATTGATTTACTGGTGATATCCAATATATAATTAAAATATCATTGGTGATATTTATCACACGGAGAATGAAAATTTGTAACTTATGTTATGATGGTCGATTTACCAAATTAACGAGATTAACGATTAAAATTAAAACACCAGAAATATCATAGAATACTTTTATTTGCTTGCACACAGCCTCTATTGAGATAATGTAAATAAAATAGAGATGATGCCAGATCAAATAAGACATTATTTTAGCAGCAACAAAATAACAATTAAGATAATCTTGTTGCCACTGAAAATGATTAGAAATTGAATGGAATATTTAACAAACAAATATTATTTTTATAAATAGCAAAATTATAAATAGATTGTAGTTGTTATGTTACTGGTACAGCAGGATTAAAATCGTTATTTAAAAGCAAATTAAATGTTTCGGTTAAAGGAAAACAATTTTAAAGCATAATTATCTTAACACATATACATAATTACCAATTTAAACCAACTGTATTAAAAGTACAAAGTTCAGAGATTGGGGTGGGGTCCCAGTAGTGTGCACAACTCCTGTACTTTCAATTATCACGAGGACGAGCGACGGGCCGTTTGCCACTTGGGTGACGTAACCTATACAAGGATCTAGAATTAAGTAACTTACAATAATTGCATAATAATATATCATACATCTAAATTCAAGTAGCTTATTTTTTCTTCAGTTTCAAGTTTTAAAATTTTACTTTTTTTTTAGGTTTTTTGTTTATTTATTTGTTGTTTTACCATAATCTCTTGTTTCCACAGCGCGTTGTTGCCGGTGAAATTTGCCTTCCACGAATGATTTTAAGTCTGTTATCGAAATGTCACTGGTGTAATACTATAATGCCTAATGTGAATCATTCGACATTTTCTTGTTTACGAGTGTACTGAGGTCGGGGCATCCGCCCGCCGCGGGGACCCCCGCGAGGCCCTCCCCTGCCGCGGCTCTTGAAGCCCCCCTGGTAGCTCTGGTTATTGTCGTTGTACCTCTCGCGACCCCCGTTCTCATTCTGTTGATGATTATCTCCAGTATCACCATTACCATAGTAACCTTCGTTGTTGCCCCGACTGTGATAGTTGTCCTTGCCGTGTTTATTTTGATAGTTATCATTGTATGGCCGGTTCTGGTACCCTTCCTTCCCTCTGTTTTGGTACTCGCCGCCGTGTCGGTTGTGGTAGCCGTCGTTTTGTCTGTTCTGGTACGAGCCCCGCCCGCGGTAACCGTTCGACGGTCCCCGGGAGCGGCCGTAACGTCTCTGTCCGTATCTGTTCTGGCCGTCGCCGTGGCCCTGGGTTCTGCGTTCGCCGCCATCCTCCCGTTCGGGACTTCGGCTCTCTTGCCAATCGTCATTTTTATCCTCAACCGGTGCGGCAATTTGCTGCTCCTCAGCCGGCATCGGTTGCTGCTCGATGACTACGGGCTGGGGGAGGGGTTGGGGATGCTGCATCGCGGGAAGCGGTTGTGCGGGGTGAGGGACTTGTGGATGCGGCACTAGCGGCGCGGGAATCGGCACTGCGGCGTACGCCGGGTGATCCGGATGCGGCGGGAAATGCGGCTGCGGCGGTATGGGGATCGTTCCCGGTTCGGGCACGCGACCCCCCGGAAGCTGCACGAAGTGTTGATTAGTGAATGTCTGCGTTGGAATCGGCGCCGGCGGTGACGGCTGATTCATTATGGGAGGAGGCTGCGGCGTGCCGACCGGGCTGTCGATTTCAGATTCTTGTAAAAAGAAAAAATTCTGGGAACCGATAACCTCCGAAATTGGTCTCTGCTGTGGGTACTGCTGGGAGAAATATGCGTTCTCGACCTCTTGCAATGTGATTGGGGAGAGTGGAAGGAGCGGATATGCGGGTGCGGGCACCACGGCGGGCGCGGGGGGCGCGGGAAGGGCCACGGGCGCCACATACACGGGAGCGACCTCTACTTCATCCAACTCCGGAGTGACTTCTGGGGATTCTTCTTCTGTATGTATACACTCTTCATTTTCAGGAATAGCAATTTCCACAGATTTATCGAAGTACGCACATTCGTGTACTGCACAAACGATTTCCTTGATATGAGCATAAGTTGTACCCAAAATCTCTTTCGGCTTTCCCTCAATAATAGCATACAAATGTTCTGCTGCTTTCGTTGTATATGTGTGAAATCCCGGCTGCCCTTCCTCATTCAGTTCATGTTTCGGAGTTACTTCTGGATACCTGTAATAGATGAACGTCTTGATTACAATAAAATTGGTTGACCACTGAATTTATTTTTCTACATATTGCTCATACACTTGTAAAGGGATTTTGTGAGTTAACAAGGAGCAAAAAGATGCCCCTGTATGTCTTAAAAGTCACTGGTGCAAAGCTGGTTAATTCCATTGGCATTTGCTACATATTTGTACTCGTCACATTTGTTTAAATTCAAGCCATCCACAATACACTGTGTAAAGCAATAAACTTATTTATTTTATATAATTATGGTCCAAGCAATGGTTCCAGATAGCTTCTTTTAGAGGATGGTTGGTTATTAATATCTAGCACTTGGGCTAGGTAGTAAAGTTCATTAGATTCATGACTTGCCTGTATTGGAGTGGTGGAGAGCCTGTCATTACAAATGCCCATTTGTGTCCATCCCCAATCCTATGACCAATCTACTTGTGTTTTTACACATTGAAGCCAGTTGTACCAGTAACTTTATTAATATACTCACAGATCATCTAGGATTCTCAAGTCATCTTCCGACAACTTAGCAGCTCCATTGGTACCATTAAGAAAGTCATCTCTAGCTTCAGTGTTGCCCATTTGCATAAGACAATCCATGATGAGAAGTACTTCCCGAATCTTGCTTGTATCAGCGGCATAGCGCATCCACGCATCCTGATTAAAAGTAACAATTTAATTAAAGTATAGCAAAAATAACACTACATACATATTATACACAGAACAGCCAATTTGGTGTAATATATCTTAAAATTTTTGGAACTATTTGTTTGATAAGGGACTTTTTACAATTTAGACTAGGGTGTCTAATTTTATTTATAATTATCATGTAGATAATAACTTTTTAGTCGTATTGTTATAAAGTAATTTATTTATTAAATAGTTGTCTCAGCGAACTTCATACCACTCTATAATTAATAAACAAATTTGGTGACATATTGACAGCAGCTCCACCTACCGGGGCCAATTGTGAATCTAAACCTAGGATCCAACTGAAGACACACAAAAAATTTCAACCAAATCGGTACAGCCATTTAGGAGGAAACCATTTCTTTACATTTTCAATTATTAAATATTTTCCCATTTCTGCAACATTTTTTAATGATGCTCCGCTCCAATTGCTTGTAGCGCGATGTTATGGCTTCCTCAATAAATTTCTCGAGAAATTTCATCATGTCTATATTACAGGATGTAAGTAATAAAATGTATACCTTCTTTGCCTGTTTCTTGGCATCACGTTCAGCTGCAACAGCAATCGATGACACTTGCTTAGACAGCTCTCTTGCAAACTCCAACGTTTGAGCCACTTCATCATACTTAGCAACTGCAACTTTTTGATCGCTGTTAAGCTCCTTCCCCGCTTTTTGTAAATCACGGTAAGATGTTAACTTGCTCTGAAATGAATGGACACAAATTGATATGATGGTAAGAATGGAAAAAGACAATTTAAATCTTCTTCTATTTATTGTTCTACTAATTATGATATCTAAACTTTTACTGTTTATACTTTAAAGAAGTGGGAGGTGATGAATTAATTTTATGTATAAAAATGACACTTTTGAAAATATATCAGTATATGTCATATATAAAAGAAGGTTATGTTGGTTACACTATTTATAACTCCAGAACAGTTGAACAAATTTTTTGTTGGATTTGGCTTCATCCAGAATAGGATGGCTATTAAAACATTTAAAAAGTTAAGGGGGTAAACTTTTGAGTGTCCGTAGCAACACACAATTGAGCCGAATTATACACAGTGGTTTGTTTTTGTTTCATGATTTTATTTTTATTTCCTGGCGGTATTGCATTATTATTGGGAATAGTGTAATGTGTTTCAGCTAATAACTTAAGACAACTTTTAATAATTATAGGGCAGTACGAAGTTCGCCGAGACAGCTAGTATATTATATACAAGGTGATTTTTTAGTTACTTGACATATCAATAGGGGGTACTCAGTATTCAATTCTCATTCCAAATATACCTTTGAATTGAAGTGGCATAACTCGAAATTTTAAGAAAATGAATGTTCCATTTCTAAGAGTCATAAAGCCAATGATATAATAGATATTGTCTACTAGTTGGCCCAGTGAACTTCATACCACTCTATAATTATTAAACAAATTTGGTGATATTATTATATTGACAGCAGCGCCACCTACAGGGTCCAATTATAAATCTAACCCATTCTCAGATCCACCTGAAGAAACTTTGTGGCCAAACTAATCAGATTGTAAAATAGGCCACATTTGGCTAGATAAAGATTAAAAAGAACCTTAGGACAGTTTATAATAATTATTATGGTCCACTGCCATGAAGCAAACTTGCATTTGGTTTGCAGTTTGGTTTACGGCCAAATATACAACCAACACATCATAACACAATTTAGTCACAACATAATTATGACTGAAAAAATAAAAATTTAGTTTTCCTGTTGACATTATTTGAATGTTTTGTACCTATTTACTTACAACTTAATAACCATTAATTACTTGAATCCAAATACAGCTGTCAAGCTACGTAGTTAATGCATACTGTGCATACACAACACCTAATCTAATATTAATTATCGATTGATTCACTGATAAACTTTATCATTGATAAACATCAACAAGCGAAGATATGCATGTAAACAAAGACGCCTGCTAATAAAAAGTATGAAACACGAGTTGCCTACGCATGTAGAATTGTAGACAGTGACTAATTTGTATGAAAATGACTTGATTAGAGTTAATTTTTTCGTAAATATAATTTATTGGATAGTAATTAAATACACAATTTTCACAATCTTTATTATTAACTATGCTAACTTTATTATTAACACCAGTAACTTGAAATAGATAATAGAACACTGAATACGACGCTAAAACAAACAAATCTACCGATGAAAATAATGCCCTCAGTTCATACAAATACTAAAAAGTCGTAAATACACTGCGCAATCGGCATAAATCGGCTTGTGTTCCAAGAAAATTCGGTGGACGGTTTCGGGCGTCACGGCTCAGCAGCAACATCAGTGAAGGAGCACATGTATAAAAATGGCGTCAACGAATAAGCGCTACTTTATTTACATACAAAAAGAAAATGTAAAAACGTAGCGATTAACACATAAATCGAACATACGGGCAATACTAAAATGTAACTATTTCTAACAGAATTTGTAAGCATAAAAACGCACTGAAACTAAAAACAACCGACGTTGATGGTAATCTTTTGATGCTGTAAAGTTGCAAAAGACTCACCTTCCTTTTCTCCAAATTGCGTATTTTGTGCTCAAGAATTGTTATAATTTGCCGGATAGGTGAATTATCCACCGCCTCCGAAGAGGCTGGTTTTTCAGACTTTGCATTCGCAGCTGAAGGCATCCTTCACAGGCAACAACTTCTTCTGAAGGAATATGGTGGTAGTGGTAACTAAATAGACAAGAATTTGTGTCTACAGTAGTCTACTCTATAGCATAAATCACAAACACATACAAAATTCCATAGACAAACTCACTCACTACTGTCTATAGTTCCATACTCCATACTCCAATTATTCCATAATGCTGTCACAGAATTAAATACATAGGTACATAATTATGTAGGTACCTAATTTGAGACAGACCTAGACGGAGAAAATGGAAGCAATCTATCGCACTCACACCACACAAGAAAAAGAGCAACGTACGCCAATGACACGAAAAAAAAACGAGACAGAATGATAATAATTATCATTATTAAAATATTATTTGCCTCAATCTGCGTGCGGATTTTTTCAATGAAAGCACAGTTGACAGTTGCCTTAATACAAATGTGAAAGGTATCACATACAAATACCTACAATAAAATTGTACTTTCTCGTGCTATCTCATGTTGGCCACGCTCTATATCCTCCTTTTCTGTCTGGCATGGATGAACGCTTTTTTCAAATTTATCGTTGACAACTTCGAGGGCAGCGCCATCAAGAACATCGGTATGTAAGACATGGACATTATACATTATTTTCGTCTTGTCCATGTGCATCTTAGGACCCACCCGTTGTAAAGCGCTGTTCAGAGTGTTCAGGTCTCATAACATAGTTTGAGGTGAGGCCTAATAAATATCGCTTCACACTCATAGCCCTCAATAGGATTCCCCGTGTCGTGGGTGCCATGGACAACACACAAGACAAGAATAATTCTAAAAGAATAATAACTAAGGATGATTGGGAACGAGAATCGAGTACTGAGTACGCCCCTTTTAATAATTATATCAATGGACTAACTAAAAGAAAACCAGTCTGCTTGAAGTCCTTGAATACAAAAGTAGGTAATTCCTTTTCTTAGACTGTGCTTGGTATTGCCAGTGAAAGATTTTTGAAATAATTATGCTGCGCATCCATTCTGCCACACGACTCGTTAGCCAAACTATATCATTATTATTTAGATAAATAGTTTGTTGATGTTCTAAATATTTAAATTTTTTACACATATTATTCAAAATGATCTTTAGGTTATTATTAAGTATATGAAGAGATTTGGAAATTAATATTTTATCGTTGATTATGATAATTGACATCTCTTGTTAGTCTATGCAGTTTTACTCTAAAGTGTTTACGTACTCTGTGGCTCTAATAATCAATCTGTGGTCGGGTGCTCTACTCTACTCTACTCTACCAAGTCTGTGGTGACCGGCAAGGCGCGGCAACTTTTATGAAAATTAACGAAAACAAATAAATAAAATACGTTGATTCCGACTTAAATATAATATTGCAGAGTTTCAACAATAATTTTCAAACAACCAAATATGTTTCGCGTTTTAAAGGTCAGTGTGGTTTTATATAATTTTGCACTACAATTAAAAAACTACTTATCATAGATAACCTACAAACATGAAATACATATAAATGGGTTTTATTTTCCAGATATCAAGAATAGCATCACAGTTAGTACAAACTGTTCAAAGCCAAGCTGTTCACAATACTGCTGCACTACAATGTACTAATGTTCAAAAGACCGAAAAAAGTATGTAATGTTTTGTAGATGGCATCATTGTACGCTCTTTTATTTATTTATTTTTTGTTGTAAAAAGTAATTTTATTGGATTGTACACGTTTTAACTATCTTATGTAAGATAATAGCTTGTTAAGATGTACTCATTTGTTTCAGCAATCAATCAAGTAACATTACTAGGAAGGGTTGGTGCAGATCCTCAAAAAAGAGGCTCTGAAGAGCATCCAGTGATCAATTTTCCACTTGCAACACATTACACTTACAAGTATGAGTCTGGTGACATATTGCAAAGAACAGATTGGCACAGAATAAGTGTATTCAGGCCTGGTCTTCGGGACACTATTTACAAATATTTAAAAAAAGGTCAAAGAGTATATGTGACTGGTAAATTATCATATGGGGAAGTGAAATTAGATGATGGACAGGTCAGAACAGCTTCTACGATCATTGCTGATGATGTTATTTTCTTCCAAAACCAACCATCTGAAAATGTATAAGGTACACATGTTTTTTGTTTCATACAATTCTTATTAGTGTCTAAGATAAACAAATGTGATTTAAGTAATATAGGTGACTAAAATTTGTTATATGAAATTTTATTTTTCTGACAATAATCATAATGGCCTAAGATGTTAATCTATGTATCCACCATTGACTTATTATTACTATAGACATCAGGTCTCTTAATAAAATCGCGAAAAAATATCCCAGTCACAGCCATCACAAGAATAAAAATGTTAACAAGGTAATTTAAACACTAAAATCATTACATTGATAAATATCCATATGTGATGATAGTTACACATATATTTACACACATATTTAGTATACAATATAATGTAAAGAGACAGAGAGAGAATTTTAAATGGAGGCGCCTTTTCATTAAGGCGCATTCCCGAGCAAAGGACCTTGAGCGTATGAGCTTCAGTAATGAATGAGCCCAGCCCATGAGTTACAGAGCTGAATATGTATATAATTTATGATTTTAGGTCATTAAACATCGATTTTAAGTCGTTTGGAAAAATCAAAATGGCCAAAATGTTTGTTATTAAATTGTCTATCTATTAGTGTCAGTTGCAAATTAAATCTGCAAAATAAAGTTGCAAAATAGAAGGAATCTATATTTTTCTTATTTACACTACATAACATACAACTTATTTACAGTACATAAATACTGTACTGTAAATAAGTTAGTACAGTATTTACACAGTACAGTAGTACAGTATTTATAATACAACAGTACATACATTACATATTACAGCAGCATTTTGCACGGGGATGCGTCTTAAGTGAAGATTTCCACGGACAATAGTAATGATTTCTACCAATTTTAGTTTTAAGGAACTTCATTAAGAAAGTAAAAATAAAATAAACTTTGATTTTGATATTTCCTGCTGGCTACGCATTTCAAGACAGTTTACAATTTAGTAATGGGTTACAGGACATATTTAATTTATTCAATATTTTTCTGCAGTACTTGTATCTTGTATCTGTATGCTGGTATGTCCTCAAGCAACCATTTATAGAGGTTGAGCGTCTCTCCCTTACTCATATTTTTTAAAGACAATGATGTTATAAAAAAAGTCGTTCTCATTCCAAATACTACAGATTTTTGATTTAAATGGTGTTCGATAAGTGCACGAAGCTTGGTCTTAGGCATTTTTCAAATTGTGGTGGGATAATGACAAATTACTGTTATGATTCCCAAGTTATTTTTTTGGGATAAAAATATATCCTAATATCATTGCAAACTATTTCTATACCAAACTTCATATCAATCGGTTAAGCGTGAAAAGGTAGTAGACAGACTGACAGACAGATACTTCCTCATTTAAAATATTAGTAGGGTGTAGCATTGGTGGATTAATTATTAAAAAGATAAAATCGTCTGTGGACTCTGCGGTCCGACACACTCGCTGTTACTTCAACTCCGAATGTGTCCTCCGAATATTTATAGATTGGTTATATGTAGATATATTTTTGCCACCAAGAAAAAATCGTTTGTCCCTATGTTGGGTCCATGTATTGTTTATAAACAAGAAGAACATGACACCCTATGGCCAAAAAAACCTGACCAGAGGCAGTGACATTTTGACAGAGTCTAACAGAGAGCACTTTCCCGGGCGAGTAATAGTCACACAATCTCCTTTAGTACTTAATTATTATTTTACATACTTACTTAATTATTTTACATTTATACCCGCAACTCGCCTCCGATCACGTTCTCGAGCCGAAGCTGGGGCTTACTTGACATAAAATACTTACGTTTACAAATCGTACCCGCACTAAAACATTAGTATTCATCTTTGTCAGGCGCATGTACATAATGTATACCTATTTGCATTCTGTAGTATGCAACATGCTTTACTCTTTTTTATTGTTTTACAAAATACGTATGTCAATTGAGATAGCCGAGCCATGGTAAGCCACGTGATGCCAGGTGGTCATTGTAGTCAATAGAAGCACATTAGTAATACCAAAGACGTCATAGACGCGTTTTCGTGAAACATTGAAGCGAGGTATGTAGGTAGAAGTAGGATGGTGATCTTGACTAGCTAGGCGGATAATAGGTAAGGCTTTACATATATTTAGAACCTCGCACACTCACAATGCATAACGCATTTGCGGTATCCATTTAAACTGCAATCCAGATCCTCTGCACACTGACTGTGACACTGCGCACATAAATAAACCAAGATTTTCGTTACCGTTCGGAAATAGGAATAATAAATCAAAATTTTGATAACATTACCTTCATTTATTTTATGTTATAATAATTTGACACAATATTTGTTTGTTAAACATTGTGTACGAGTTGGAAGTTATGACATACACATGCCAAAATAGAAATAATTGTAAAAATACAAACTCAGTTGTAATCAAACTTACTCATATCTAGGTACTTTGATAAAGCTCCACATTTTGTTTGACAAATCATACATACTCTTTTGTCGATTTCTTAGCATAACTATTATTTGAAACTAATATTTACAAACACTATATTTTTATTCTCTATGACATTATTCTTACACTGATAAAAAGAGATCACAGAAAATTGTAGCTGGAAATCATTGAGTAAAAGCCCTAGCATACTCTACATGTCTACCACATTATATTTTTATCACAGTGGATTTTTAGATTGATTCCAAGGCATTTAGGTTAATAGGTAAGTTTATTTTTTATTGTCTTTTGAACATTAGAAACTTTTAATTAAATTTGAACCCAATCTTGTAAACGTAACTCATAACAAATTTATTCTTAAAATAATTATATTCTCAGTGGTAGCTTTCTTGTAATTTTCCTATTTCACTTGCTACAATCGAAATTTAGCCAAAAAGAATGGAAGACGAAATATCATGACCGATATTTTAACTTTTTAGTTATGTACTCTCTTCAGCAAATTTATAATGAAATGATATATGAAATACACAACTAATTAAATTACAAAATGCAAAATGAGCATGCACAATGACTGTGCATTCACTCATGGTTTGACTTTTATCAATTTTGTTATCTCGTTTGTAACCGAAATATTTCAGTCAACAGTTGAGCGAATGATCCATTGCACAAATATTATAATTATACATAGTCTCTATAACTGTAACACAAATAAACTTCTGTCCCTTTTTTGCTAACTACATTATGTAATTGACACTATTAGGTAAAATCACTTGGCACAAAGGCAACGCTTTAAGGTCCATACCCTGTTAAACTCCATTCCAGTTTTACTAAATCTGTCAAAGTACTCTCATTGTCTGTTACTGGACACAATCGCACATTTGTTCAACGTTATCCTAAAGGAAGACTTCCTTTCTGAGAGGTATTTGACTAGAATTTTAGTGGATGGAGCTATTCGTAAATTAAACGTCAGTAAAACACGTCACTTATAAGCGTTCGTTGAATTTCATTGTAATCACTGTTCACATTTTTCACTTTTTAAGTTCAAGGCATAATGTTCAACGCTGTAATCATTTTCCCGCTTTATCATCATGCTGTCACCTATTAGAGCACTTATGCGGTGTTTATCGTGCGTTTGTTGCTGAGAGATGGGATCGGGCCGTGCTCGTTTCCGCCACGGTTCGGAAGTCGCCATACTCAAGTCCGTTGGCATGTCTTCGTCCACGTTGTCTTCTTCACATCGCTCCTCCTTCATTTCAGTTTTCACCGCAGGTTGCGGCGCAACTCTCGTTGGGCTCATTTGTTGCCGCAGCAATGAGATATTTTTAATGTTCTTCAGTTCAGTGGGATTTCGTAGAAATCTGTAACAATTGATAATTTGATTTATTAATAAAAATACGATTGAGATGTAAGTTTACAATGAAATTTCAAATCATTAAATTCAAGTGACAAGTAAAGAAAGCATCATACTTACTGGTAACAGTGTCGTTCGCCTTGTACTTTCCGTAATATATTTACGCGATAGTAATATCTGAGAGCGCGTGACATCTTATCGTAGTTCATGGACAGGTGGTTTTTCTGTATCCCCCAAAGTTTAGCCAGACCGGCGGGGTCGACAATCTTGAATACACCAGTTTCTCTGTTTTTCCAAGCGATATAATTAGTGTATCGCTGAGTAGGATCATTCAGTAGTTGTTGTAGAAAATCCCATAAAAGTCTTCCATCTGCAAGAATAAAAGAATAAGATAAGTAAATTTGTTTCTTTTTTTATTTTTCGTTTCATTACAGTACTCAAATAAAAAGAAAAAATATTAATTAGTTTTTACTCACTTGTGTTAGATTCTGGCATATCATTTGGAAAGAATTCTCGATGTTGAGTGCGGTAGTGTGAATGTTGGGGCGCTGCATGCGGCTGTGGCGCCGGGCTTGACACGGGAACTTCCTTAGGGGAACGTGGAGTTAAGGCGAACTGAGCCTCTTCATCCGAATCGGAGTGATTGCTTCCCGAGCTGGCGGGTTGGGCGGACACGGGTACTGGAGGTGCATAAGATGGGGCATAGCTCATAGCTTCGCCTCGTTGTGGACTACCAGAACTATCGACTGATGGTGCCGGACTGAGGGTAACGGAATTGGGCTGAGCGGCTGCGGCTGACGCGCTGTGGAAGTGATGGAACCCGTCGACCGTCCACGTAGGGGTCGGGGGATGGGAGTGTGGCGATGGTGGGTAAGGAGCGGCGCGTGCGGTCGGAGTAACCGGTGACGATGGCACTCGTCCTAACAGTGCCGCATCGCGGACCAGCATTTGTAACACGTTGTGAAGTACGTCGCCAGCGCCCGGACAACGTTCGCCCAAGTCGGTTTTCGTCAATAGACAGAGAGCCTTTCCTACGAAAGTGAAAAAATAGTGTTATAAAGCTGAACGGAATATTATTATAACTTTAGTATAATTTAATATTATACTGGTTTTTGAACTTACCATTCATTTGGAAGAGATCCATGTCGAAGTTGGGCAAGTCAAATTCCCGTTCGCACCATTTCAAAAATACTACGACATCTTCTCTAGTCCACAGTCTTGGTTCTGGTGGAAGGCCAGCAGGTAGCTGGGCCTTGGTATCACCCAGTGGGGAAGGCGGTGGTGGAGCCCAAGGTAATGGATACCGCCATAGTAGCTCGGTTGGGCTGAATGGTAGCGGCAACCGCTCCATACTGGGCCCCGAGGGCAATTGCAAACTAACTACTTTCATCACGTAGACCTGTAAAAAATAAATTTCATTGTTTAGGCCCAAAAATATTCCTGCAGAAACTTCTCCTAATATTTAATAATACTTTGCTAATAATGACTTTTATTATACCTAGTTTAAACAGTAAGGCGTTATTAAGCTATGGTCAGGGCCAATTATCGCATATTAATGTTATCGAGTAGCTAACAGATATGATTATCATGTCGCTTTCGTGTTTGCTAGAGCTACCTTGCCTCATATTCTTGGAAGATTATTTTCTAATATCTAAAAAAAATATTTTAGAAATATCTTTCCTAAAAAATACAAGCTGCGTCCTTGCCGCCAAAAATACACATTGTAATATGAATGACACATCAAAGCAATTTATTAAAATACCTATACTTTGTTACTATTATACACATGAATCATTCAAACTTAAATATTATTAAAAACAAGTTATTTCTCAACGGTTTTAATGAACAAGAATCACAGTGTTTGTCCCTGTATAAATGTTACGAAACTTCCAAAAAACAGCGGGTACCAACTATGTATTAATGTAATGTAGTGTAATCGCGCTATCGAGTAAATGTTGGCTGATGACTTCACGTGTTATCTAATTTCTGATAACCTGCTTCTTATCAGTATTTTGCGGAATCTACTGATAAAGATAAGCATCCGCGTTTTTACCAATTTATCAAACGAAGTACAACGTCAAGGCGTAACTGTCACAAACACAGAAAAATTTTAATGTGATTAATATTTTCAGTTTTTCTTTGTAAGAATCTCATAAAGTTAACAATGACCAAGCTACAGTATAAAGGTAGGGTTGCCACTTGCCACCTGTTGTACTTGTGTTTACCCAATAAACATAACAGACATGTTATGAGACTGAAATAACAAGGTCTATACCAGCCGTGTAAGACGTAATCTAATTAATTACATGATTACCGTTTGTGCTCTAAATGTGGGTAGTTATACATCTAATATTAAATCTTAAATTAAGAAAACTTAGTGAGTAGGTAGGTAGGTAGACATAAACGACATCATTATTGTATGATTTGTAAAGTTTATTGTCGTTGCCGGAATTGAAGTCTGCTATATCAGCAAGCCAACCGCCAATTCTTATCGGGCGGGGTCGGAAATGCGTGTGTCCGAGATAGCGCGGCCCGAGATAAGCACCGCTACTCACCGGCTGTGCTGATCCGGAACTGGGCACGTCGTAAAAATCCTAGGAAGTGCTTGTAAACAGACTGACGATTCAGCGCACATACATTGTCACAACACTTCGAACACAATATCCAAAGTTCACAGAGCACCAGGCACACACGAAGCAGCGACGGTCCCTCCAAACGTGTCGTGTTACGGCACGCCGTAAACCAGCACCGTATCTGAGGGATCGAGCTCGCAGACGAGCGTCGCGGGCAACTCTCCGACGCGGACTGATGATGCGGTGGCGGCGCGGGCGGACGGACGCGAGCCGCTGCCCCCCCGCGCCGCCGCCCCCGCCGCGCCGACCCGCCTCACTCACATAATATTGCGGAGAATGAGATAAAACTTCGGGAGCCAGACTGAGACCCAGTCCCATTTTAACTATGTAGACATGCGAGTATTGAGTAATGTTTCCGCAATCGTATACCGTTATCCGGGTAGTTCCGGGTGCACTGAATTACCCTTGAGGACGTTAGAAGTGAGGAGCTGTTAAATTATTGAATGCAATAATGAACACCGGCTATAGTGATGCATGCTGCTTAGAGCCTAGGGCATGCGGAAGTGTTAGCTATGTAGAGGCGTTACGTCAGCGCGCCAGTTTTTAATAACTCGCAATTACCTATTTCCTTGTTTGTAGGACTACCTAGCAATCACGTGCACATTGTAAGATGTATTTCGGAGATATTTCTATTTCTAGACATTCTTGGCCTAAGTATTCGATTGATAAACTTTTTAATTTGGCTTTTTTTATTATATTACCTTCGTAAATTTATAACACTAGCAATTATTTAAAGGTTTGAATAGTGTCAATCGTATTCTGTGTGTATCATCAAATTTAATAATCTAATTAGGTATTTCCGTTCACTAGTCAAAGGTGCCACAACAACTTAAGGTTTACTATAAATGAATACTATAAATGAAAACAAAGTATAAGGCGCCTCATTTTACAGTACCTACGTATACAGACGTATGTACTAAGAGCACAGGAAACGTCTGACTGTCGGCTGGCGGTTTCCTGGTACAGAGTGAGACAATATGAGCGCTAACCGGTTTTAGCTCAGTTTATTCGTCTACATATTACACGCACCCACTTACAAAATGTTTGTGGGCTCACGATATGATCATAAGAAAAACTACAAGTTTTTGTGTGTTAATTCTATCTTCTACTAGGAATAGGTAAGTACCTATGATCTTTGTCAATCGCATCGATTACCAGTTAGTTTTAGTTGATTATTTTGCTGGTGGTGGAATTGAAAATTATATCAATATAACGAGAATAAGAACGAACTGAAATTGAAACTAATAAAGTCTGATAAATCAGTTAAAATTTTAAATGAATAAAAGGTTGAACATATTATTAGTCTCCCTTACTCGTGCCATCCTTCTGAACGAGAAGCATCCATAATCATATCGTGTCTAACCTCGGTTCAAATAAATAATCGTCGAGGAACAAAATGTTAATCTATCTATCATCTAAATCTATGCGTGTGTTCATGTTGAAATTAACTAGTGTGACGTTGTATGCTTTAGCTGCTGGCTGCCGTCCCACTACCGGTTCAAGACAGAAATATTCGGCAGCCAAGGCGGAAGTGGCCTCGGAATCTTTACCTGTTGCTCCCTTCGCCCGCCGCGCTCTCCCGTATAGTTCTATCTCTGTTCCTCTCGCGAGGCGCGGCGTACGTCGGTGCAGTGGCAACGGAGCGAGGTAGGTTCATGTTGTGGAGTAATTTGGAGAATAAAATACTGATGTCCATCCGTACGTGCTTTCGGCGTGACCGTGACCGCAGAACTCGCAGCTACTTTCTTTGTTGAAATCGTTGCTACGCGTTCGCTGAATGTTACGTTAACATCCATGATAATATGTTTTGCAATACTGCTTAACCCTTGCTCATTATTATAATATTCTTTGGGACTTTGTTACTTTTTACTTATCCTTCAACCCGTTGGCATGGCTCCTGAACGTGCCCTTCGGAAATATTTAAATTTCAATTCATCAGCCAACGGACGGTGTAGGTATATCGTAAACATTGTTTATGTTTTACTTCGCCGTTTATAATTTTATTTAAGTTGATTTTTTTATGAAATATGTTTTTGGTTTTTTTAATTAAAAGTAACATTTATTTGCTCGCTATCGTCTACAATTTTCTACAAGATAAGCTAGTGAAGTTCACGGCAAATAGACACATGGCAAATACTGCTACAATTTAGTATGAAGCTAGTTTACTATACTTCCCTACTTAGTTATTATTATCTTAAGTACCTATAACATTCTTGTTAGTTACTCCTCCGAAACGGCTCGACCGATTTTTATGAAATTTATATATACCTAAGTATATTCAGTAGGTCTGAGAATCGACTACTAATTAGGTATATTTTTGATACCCCTAAGTGATAATGGTTGTCTACCATTAACATTTTATTTTTATTTTTTGGACAATTTTTTTTTTATTATTTTTTATGGTATGGCATAAAAAATACACATAATCCCAAAGTTTTACCAAATCAGTGTAATCAAATTTAAATCGCGCTTTAATCATTCACAATCTATATGGAGGAACAACGTTCGCGGGGTCAGCTAGTGTTAAATAAAATTCAGGTTTGGTTGTGAAATATTAAATTGCAAACACACAGCGATGTTATTTTCAGTAAGCGATGGCCCGGTCGGAATGCGACGAATAGACGGACCCGATGCGGAAGTGCCCGAAATATTCCATCACATAGTGTCCACGTCCGCAAAACTGATGCTATTACTACAGATTTAACAATATTTAGAAGCTATAAAATCCGATGCAGTGCAGATATTATTGACCAGCAGGTCAATAATATCTGCTCTGCATCTATCTGAAGCATCAGATAGGGTTTATAAATCTTCACATGACTTAGGGCGTCAATAGTTAAAATAAAAAATAAGTCTTGTCAGCTCTCGGGATCAGCAAAACATAACATTATGTAACCAATTAAGAATGTTGTCATATTTTGTTTTTGCTTTATTTCGTCGAGGTAGGTAAATAAAAATCAAGGTTTTTATGGATATGCGAATACTACCTACCATTATAAAAAGGTTTGTTACCATCGCATCGGATAGGGCGGAAAATTCCCAACATAAACCGGTCTAAACTAATTTATGTAGTAATTAATTGATTATGTAATAAAAAGTACAAACAATTAATAAATTCTTTATCGATCAGATGAAAAATTTAAAGATATACAATCCTGCACGTTAAAGGAGAATTTAAACCAGTTAATATTTAAAAAAAGTCAAATAAAGAGTTGAGAAGTTACTATTTGTTATAATTATCTTTTTTTGATTTCACGGTAATTTTGTGTCCACAATACATTACCCTTCTTCTGCTGTCGTAGATCAATAAGTAATAACTATGTGTATCTATCTATTGATATCGACTGGATGAATCGATCAGCGTCGCCTTTACACTACAATATGCATAAAACTTTGCAACTCAGTTCTCTAAATAGCAACAAATTTTTGACCGCCCTCAAAGAGCTATAAATTATGTTTCTCTTTGAAGTGAATATTAGCGAAAGTCGAGTGCAATAAATGACAAGAATTTGGACGTCCAAATGTTTAGGAAATGAAAGACGCAGAGAGCTAAACCCGGAAATGAATGTGCTCGGGAAGAGGAAATTAGACAGCGGCTGTGTGGGCACCGGAAGTGGGGTGTTCGAAGGGGGCGAATCTACTTCCACTTTTCACGATATCCGTACGCGGCGCGGAAAAGGAACGACCTTGCTTCCTCGTTGCGGAAATCATACGTATAGTTACTAGGTACGAAATATCTACTCAGATATATTCGTTTTTATCCTGTATATTAATTAATAGATATACTGATATTAAATATACAATGCTAGCTGTGCCCGCGACTTCGTCCGTGTCTTATTTAATTTTAAACATTTCTAAACTAAAAGTAGCCTAAGTTACTCCTTATTACATCATTCAGCTATCTGCCAGTAAAAGTCATGTCAAAATCGGTCGGGCTGTAAGATTATGATAAGGATTAAACTTGTTTTTCGCTTTTTCCTTTTGGATTTTTTTTATCTATAAAAATTAATTCTCACTTAAATTATCACGAATTTAAACCTTGTCCCACTGCCTTCGATCCATTGGGCCAATGCAATGCTCTCCATGGTTATTAAGGAAATTATAGCATAAGTACATCATTATAATACTTCGGTGTGGATCTGTAGAGAATCTTGTCTCTCAATAAAATTTTAGGTTTTTATTAAAACCCGATTTGAAATCCATCCAGCCATCGCCTAATGATGGAATGAAATTTCACATTTCTAAAGTGAAGCGGAGGAAATTATCGTAGAATATTAAAACCTAAATAATTAAATAATTCTTCTAATCATACTTATTGTGATACCAGATGGTCTGCAATTATAGGAACCTACCACGCGCAACACACCCAGGCGTAATAAAAGTTAGTCATTGCTCCGAACACTTATCGCAAAAAACTTGACACTTCCGAATGTTTGGTTGTGGAGCACGACCCCGATTCCATCAGCGTTGTTTTCACGTTACATAACCTGTGCCACTCAGAACTAGGCAATGATGTCACACCGAAAAGTTGCGCCACTAACCGCTTGTGAACCAGAGGCGTGGTAAGAAATATTACGAGTATGTTGCCACAGTTAAGAAATTATAACTCTTCTGTTGTTGGAATTACGATAAGCTCGACATTTGAGCATAAGTGATAAGAGCAAAATGGATCTTTTATTTAGTTACCGTACCTTTAAACTTCTTGAATGGATCTACACATGATCTTCCACCTACATAATAATGTAATGTAAATTTAAATAATTCTTAATGTTAAATCTTCCTTTTATTGTTCCTATCCTTTAATGGTGTGACTTTATATTCACGGGATGTAAATGTTTGCTGTAGCCTGTAATACGGTTTCTTTGTCTTTGTCTTGCTTTTCGTATTTATGTTTCCAACCCGTAGTCTCATTAAATTTTTATGTTGGTTGCGTTGATCAATCCATTCCCTTTCCCTCTACCGTTTCTATCCTTATTATTTCACCATTTAATCCTTTAAAAGTTCAGGCTGTCTAAAATATCGCTATGTGGGCGTTAATATCGTTTATCGCCTAAGCATGCCTGCCTAGCCTAAACTAATTGCTTGTAATATTTGGTGAGTAATAGGGTATTGTATTGTCTCACACTGAAAAATTTGCCTATGAATCATATAAGTCATATAAATCTTTTCAGTTTGAAACAATAATACTTAGTATTTTTATTGTAAATCCGTCAGCAATTACTAGTGTACCTAATAATATATTTCCTGATGGTTATCAAAGAAATAGGCATAGTCAATTATAGGCACATAATAGCAGAATCTGTTACAATATTTCAATTGAATGAAAGTAGTACCTTTCTGTGGGTAAAATCCACCGGTAACATATTAATTGATTGACGTATATATAAAATTGTATCGTATAATTTCGCGTATGACGTGGGATCTATTTGTTTCCGTCAATTGTAGGCAAATACGACTAAGTTGTTTTTAGATTTATTCCGTGGATTGTACGAGTAGGTATGTATGTGCGTAATATCCACTTCAAAATTCAACAATGACATGGCCATTTTAAATAGGTTGGTTGGTAGCAGCAACACTACTTGCCTACTTATATAACTTACGTAACTTCCTGTAGTAGGTATTTAATGATGCATGTCTAAATTATTTTAATCGTTTACCTTGCTTTCTGTTAGAGTTATCGGAAGATACCTACTCGGTAGTTCACGGTTTTGCATGTATTTTTTATTATTTTTTCTGTTTCTATCGTTAGTTTAATATGTATTAACATAGAAACATAATAAACAATAAAACTACTGCGATGACAACATGAACTCTTGGATGACCTTTCCCTTCCTAAAGACTGTAATTATTATGGAGTACAAAGAAATCGTTCTCTTCCGGTAACAGATTGCCGGAGGTACCTACTCCACACGCGAACGTAATCAGAAACGAAATATGACTCTGCAAAATAATGCCCGTAACAAAACCTACTTTAAGAAACCGTTGACATTGAATTATTTGTTTAGTATTAGTCGAATATCAAAAAATCTGAAATTTCAAAAATTTTAACGGATATCTGAATCTTGCTTTTCTACTGGCCTTGATTCTATATTTAAAATTAGATCAAAATCTATCAGTAGACATTTCTAGAAGGGTTGGTTTAGCATTCGAGTTTTATGTTAAAATTCGGATTGAGAAAATTAATCATCTTCACAGCTGACCCGTTCCTAGGGTCGTTTCCTCCAAGAGAATCCTGAGATAGGTTATCGTCACTTGTCAGCGAGAGCATATGCGGGTGCAGTTCCACTACATCTCCATTAGTAGGTACCTACCTACTAATGGAGATGTATGAATGAACTCACTGAATACCTATTCAGTGAGTTCATTCCGAAGCAATTTATAACTCATTTGATAATTTGTAATAGTTAGTTACCTATGAATTTGACTTTAAAAAATCTAATATTTGTGTTGCTATATAAATCATAATTAATAAGTATAATTATTGTTTACACAACTTGATTATATTCAGTCGAAAAAAAACTATATAAATGTAATGTCCGACTGTAATATCCAATGTACCGAATTCTGAATTTGTTAATATCTTCCGCCTTTTAACTGATACACCATCTTTGTCCCTTTTTCGATTGACAATAACACTATTTCTTAGTGTAAAATTTTAATTTCGCATTCCTTTGGTTCTTAAAATTAAATGAGTCCGTTACTCATAATTTACCTATCGAAAAAAATGTAATGGCCAATAAAATAGTCTATCCTCAAAGGGAAGATAAACAAAGATTGTCTGATATTATGTTTTTTTCGAAGATTTAGAGATTTAAAATGATGAATTTTTTCACGGGAAACAAAGACACATAGGTCAAGTACAGTAAAATTAGACGAAGGTTGTTAACCACCGTAATCACCACAATCGTACAATGCTTATGCATTACATTACATTGCATGACATGCATTACATTAAACATTAGGACATAATAATTATTGATGCAATGACGCTGTGTCGTTTCATTACATGTAAATTCAACAGATTATATGTATTATGGAATGAGCTTATACAATACTTCTAAGCAATTGTAATTCTAGTTCCACTTATAACTATAGTTACTGCAACATACGTTACTACTTTCTTTTAATATGCTTTAAAATTAAAATAGATAATATTTTATGTGATTCAGGAATATCATGTTGTTAATATTATAGTCCCTAAATATAGTTAGGTATCTAGTATAAGTAATATGACTTAAACACTATTGTATATAAACTTAGCACTTATGTATATGTTTGTAATTTAACTTTTTCCGGGATGTATCTACCAGGAACAAACCTTAGATAAAAATAAGTTTAAAAAATTCATGCTGCAAAGTGTCTTCTATTCAAATGACCTTAAATCGAGTAGTTTGCGTTGGTGTAGATACCTATTCAAATAATTAAATAGAACCTGCGTAATAAAATATGAAAGCAATTTTTCGGTAACTCGTTCCGATCTGAATAGACAATTACGGCTCAACTCTAACGACTAACCCCCGGGCGGTGCAGTGCGCTCAAGTGTCACATGACAAAGCAACCCTCCGTTGATTTGGGATCAACGTGATCAAAAAACCGGGTCGGGAATGCACCCGTATTTTGAGTGCGCAGCCGCGCACATGTTGAACCCAAGACAAAATCCTTTGGCTTCTTTAGAAATCTAGACAACTCACGCATCGACCCGCGCGTATAGTACATGGCTTCCATTTTTTCCATAGAACTAATTAATTCGCTCTGATAATAACTCCTGACTTAAATAAAGATGTCTTAATTACTTATTTTGAATGAAGAAGACAGCGTTGTACTATAGTCTTATTAGTGCAGTGATTACTAGGCATATATGTACCTCAAGTGAGCCCTATGAAAGGATTTTTGGAAATTGGCATGTGAAGCCGCGAGGGAAAGCTAGTCTTAAATAATCCTCCATAGTATACCCAAAGCCCCAAATGCATGGTGCGCCAATTTAGTGGGCTATATCCCCATTCTACAATCTATATGTATATCAAAATCAATTGCTGTTCGTTAGTCTCGCTAAAACTCAGGAACGGCTGGACTGATTTGGCTAATTTTGGTTTTGAATTATTTGTGGAAGTTTAGGGCAGGTTTAAAAGATGACTCAATATGAAAAAAAAATGCTTCTAATATAGTCAAAACAAAAAGATTCTGAGGCGGTACGAGGTTTGCCGGGTCAGCTAGTTCATGATAAAAAGAAAACACTTTTGCTATATATTTATGAACAGTAAAGGATATTTTGATGATCTGTACGATGTGCAGATTGGGCATGGTCTGTGCAAAAACTACCTACTTTAGACTTTAGCCGTCGTGTCGTAATAATCTGTTGCTATATTTTAAAACCGATAAAAACGAATGCGGAAGAAAGGATAAGTGGAAATAACGATCATTAATCGATGACAACTTTATAAATGAGATTAAAATACATGATAACTGTTTGTCCTTTTGTGTTATCAGATATAACAAATGGTAAATTGTGACAAATTTTATTTGTGTTAAATCTGGTATATTATTTGTTTACGGATACATTGCTGTTTTTGTTGCCATGCTACTAACGTCTAAATTGTATAATATGTAATATCATATTATGTGTGTAGTAAAAAGTATCGTCAAGGGGCGTGCTTGGTATGTCCCAATCGGGCCATGTGCGCGCGCTCCCACGCGTTGCTTTGCTGACACACAAGTGCGCGCGAGCGCCGCCGCATCGCTCGTACTCGCTATCGGCGCTTCCTATGTGTGAGAGAGCTGCTACTTCCTGGTACAACGTACAACGCGAGATGCTTTATTTAAATGCTCCATCTGTGTGCGTAAACTATATTATTTATATTCGTCCACCTCTACACGAATATTATTACATTAACGACTTGTGTGTATCGAGTCTTTTTAATCTCCATTGTACTTCCTGATCGTGCGCCAGTGTGCGTGAGCCACTTGTTTGAATGCTAGGGAGACTTTATCTCAGCGAGGGACATAGTGCAGCGTCCGATTGCGACAACCTGCGTAGGGAGGACAACGTGGTTACGCGTCGTGTTGTTTTATCGACATTATTATCATGAGTTTTATGATTGCATATAATATCTCCCACTTTCAATCTCAATGTGATGGTACCTAATGTTGCACAATGCAAAGATTCTTTTACCTCTCTATTATACTTACACAGTTATTTATTAGTTCGTTTTATTTATTAACAGTCTATTTTAAAAACCATTAAGCGGTTATTACACGAATTAAATTTGTCAGATAACCGGAAATATTGGCATTAAGTGGGTACGTAACTGGCTACTCTGATTGCATTGGCGAACAACGCGCTTATGTTTGTATTCTCATTGGAAACAGGAAGCGTAAACTTCGCAATAATGTCTCGAATGCTTACTGTTCTGTTCTCGGTAAGAAACAATACCAGTTCCGTTGTTGATGTAAAATGTGGTTTGAGCGCGTTACCGCATTGAATGATAATATGTATAATAATAAAAGTGGCACTGAAGTAACTTTTAGTTTGTGTAATTGTTATTATATTCAGTTGTCATACTGCTTTCGTTCCTAAGTTTAATATTTTATCAGCCTTTTAGCGGCAGGACAGGGCACCCAGTTCTCTTGTAATTTTTGACGCCTGAAATTCATCCTACAATGCTGATTCAATGCAATTTTGCGGAAGTTTTGTTACTGAAAATTTTATCCTCATTAAATTTTAATTAGTAGGATGAAGAAAAGGATTTCTGTATCCTGAATGTTATTAAGTAGGTATAAGGAAATTAATGCACATTAAATTTAAGTCAGGTTTTAATATTTATATTAATTGCAGAAACTTAATTAAATAACGACCATTTTATGATTTCTTTCATCATCATCATCTAAATTCCTTTGCCCAATACACATTGTAGCGAAATGAAATTAATATGCAAAAATTTAAAATAATTTTTGCCTTTTGACCCTAATAAAATTTAGCGTGGTTTAATAAAATCGATATCGATATAACACATGAATTCTCTTCTCTATTATAAGTGTGAGGCGCAAGTGGACAGATGCGGCCCGATGCCAACAGTTTGCACAATTCGGAAGGGTCCGTCCAATCCATTCGCACGGAGGGCGATCTATGAGCTATGGGCGAGCTGGCGACCCTCACGTCGCTCACATCTGTCGCCTCTATCGCCTCTGGATTTGATACAAGCAACGTCATTAATTGATTTCAACTCACGAGAAGGGTTGGAGATTACTTTAAATCCGATGTGCACATGTCGCTCGCTGTATCGATCGAATCACTTTGAATATTAAGTAATGACAAAAAGAGGAACTGAGTAGAATATTTGCGAAAATAGTATAAGTACCAATTTTAATTTAATATTCTTTCAAAGATTATCGTTGTGACGTGAACAGAACGATGATGGAACGCATACTGTAGATGCCACTTTAGCTGTGTAAATAAAGTAAATCAATTCTATGAATAGGTAGGTAGGTGAGGTGAAATCATTTCGTGACAAAGGCATAAAATGTATAATTTCCATTAACCAGACATTCTTTATCAATTTTATTAATAAATAAACGGCTTAAGTTTTAATCAGTGTCTTGGAAACACCATAGACACAAGTAAAAACAGCCTTTTTGAACTGTCCGCGAATTTTATTCGTTTTAGGGATGACTTGGCCAATTCCGTCGTGCTGTTGTTGACCTAATTTAGTGACAGTTACCATCGCCATTCGATTCCTTATTATTCCTGATTTGTTATAAATATTCACCTCCTACAATTTCATTCAGGGGGTTCCACTATAAGTACTTAATAAAGTTGAAGATTATTAATATTAAGTAATAAATATTATCATACGCACACCTCACACATTCATATCTTATGCTGACATGGTCATGAAAAAAATTTAACCCATGCAAAAGCAAATACACACCTGTCACATAAATGTTGCTATGAAGTTGTTGAGTTCAAATTGGGCCAAAGCAGGATTCGCTCACAAGGCAGGATCAGCGCACTACCAATTGGTTAGGGTTGTCAAATATCTAGCTATAAATATTCGATAATTCTTGGCCAATAGTAATCGTAACTATTGCTATTGCTGTACGATCACGTCACAGCTTAATGCAATTATTCCATTATTGTGAGTGAATATCGACGCGCATTGCGTTTGGGGGATGCAGTCGCAAGCGTGGGACGGTGAGACCGCACTTGTGGGGTTTCATCCGACGCACTTAGGTGCAATGTTAATACATACATACGTAGGAAAAGATGGTTTGATTAACGCTCACAAAATCATCCCGTCTAAATCGATGTGTGTAGCAATATGTAGTTATGTACCTACATCGAAACGCTCATTTGAAAACGAAAGTTCTTCAAAAAACTAAAAGCAATTTCAGACTGTTTAATCGAAGTTTGATCTTACTTTGGTATCAAATAGTATTAATGAATCCGTAATTAAGTGGAAAATACCTGTACATAAAAAGACCTGTGCAACTTATCTCGTATAAAGTGCATTTACCCTTCTATTAATTGAATAGAAAGCGTGAGAAAAAGATTAATTCAACCCCTTGCTCACAGGTGCACGTTCGGTTCAAATTCCGAACTGTTGTACCTACCTGATCAGCTGGTTCGGCTTTGTACGAATGACAAAAATGATTGAAATATAATACATAATCTTAGAATAATGACATATAGAAACGAAGTCCGCGCGGCTACTTTGACAACTATAAATGTGAGTAGTATATGTCACCAAACGCCGGCAAGCTCCGTAGTCATCAATGACAATGCACGGCAAACGCGTCTCGCGGAAAAAAAATAATTATGACGATTTGTGTGGTTAAATTTTGTCACAACACATTTGAAAAACAAAAGAAGTGTAATAACATCACTTTTCACAGGTAATCTTTCAATATTTCATAATATCTTGTATATAATTAGGTTTAAATAAAAACGTTTTGTTTCAATACTCAGTGTTGCCCAATTGTGAAAATACATTTTCCCATTTTAAGTGACGAGTGATATAAGGCTTAGTCGTGGAGAAGTATATTGAAAGCCAACCAAAAATACACGAATATGTTCAAAACATTTTCATAATGAAAATAAGTACATTACACAGGGTGGATCGTGTAGATTGCGCGAAAATGTTGTCCCTGTTAAGGTATATATATTGAAGTTGTTATTCATTATTATTTTAGTTATTGACGTGACAACGTCTTAAATTAGGTTAGCTGGGAGTCACTTATGAAAAATAGTAACGCTCGGTAACGTTACGATGAGTCACCGAACGAGAGAGAGGCCCGCCGAATGCCTTGCGTCTCTCTCCCACTCAACTATGATCGGTCTGTCGCGCGCGCAGCACTAGAGAATTAGGCGCATTGAATCGGCGCGTTAAGTTTAAGTTTACATGTACAATGTTTTAGTAAACAAAATATATTTCTATAGTTAAAATTTGTGCAATTCTTATTTTCATTCAATTCCTTGTTCCTATTGCGCAATTTAATTATATTCATATCAATAAATATTCTACCGAGAAAAAGACGTTGTCACGTAAAATCTTCGCCCGTAAAACCGACTTTACAGGCAACCATTTTTTATTCTTATTTCTTATTATATTATCACGCCTATTGTCAATGT
This sequence comes from Ochlodes sylvanus, assembly GCA_905404295.2. NCBI lineage: Eukaryota > Metazoa > Arthropoda > Insecta > Lepidoptera > Hesperiidae > Ochlodes > Ochlodes sylvanus. The sequence continues at coordinate 8,573,615 of FR990130.1, read as the reverse complement.
CATTTTCATCTTAATTTTATTGTTGTTTTCACAGATACAATATTTCACAGATATAATATGGTCCATAGAGTAGTAAATCAACAAAGCCCATTGTTTTTTGTTTTTTCACAGAGTATATTTAATATTGGAACAAAACCTTTTTACTCAATGCTGTTCTTAAAATATACTAAGTTCCTGTGTTCATGGTTATGTTCAGATATGTAAAAGATATGTAAAAAAATAAATAGTAAAAAAAATTGGTGTTAATATTTTCGTGTATTCGTTTCATATTTAAATAAACATATGACAATTTTACATAACCATACCCATACTTTACCACACATAGCTATTTATGTAGGTATTATTGCTAAAAACAAATTGTTATCAGCGGCCGAATCATTCCCCACTTTTGGGAAATTGCACTTCACCTGGCAACCAATAAACAAGTATAAAAAAAAAGAAAAAAGAAAATTAGTGCTTCACTTTAGACACAGCGCTTGTATGAAGACTGTCATTCTATATGTCATTATTCTAAGTACATAATGTACTAATATTTATGATTTACGTAGTAACCTTGACATTGATACAAATTAGCTTAGAAATAAGTACACAAGATGCCTATTATTCTAGTTTGTTTATAAATTAGACGTATGTATAATAGGTAACTTATACCTACTGTTGTAAATGAGTTCTCGCTGTTTATCAAAATTGATTAGGATTTCTGTTTAGGGTCGTTCTCTCATTTCGAGCCAAAAGGTGGTGTTCTCGCAAAAAGTGATTTTTTTAAAAAAATCAGTAATTTTATTTCAAAATGTGAATAAGGGCTCCAAATGTATTACGAATCAGTTAAAGGCACCTTTCTATTGTAATTATTTTATATACAAACAAGGTGACTGGTAATGACACCTGGGATGGTAATGAAATTGACAAGGATGGTAATGATACTTGATGGAGAGGAAATGAAAATATCCTGGAAGGTAATATAAGTAAAATATGGTAATGAAAATTATAAAAGTTTTTATTAAATAAAATGTAAAAAAATCAATATCTAAAATAGTGAACAAACGTAATAATGGCATAAAAATTCAAGAAATTATTTATTATCAAAAACAACATTTGTTTTTGTAAAAAATACTCTCATAATGGCAATTTCTACTCAACAAGCCTCTGATAAAAAATGTGAGACTACTTGTTATCGTATTTCCCACACTCCATTAAACTTAACTGTTATCTTTAATTATAAATAATAAAAAATTTATTATTTGAAATTAACTTAAAAAACAATCAACAGTTTAACAAACATTAGAATTAAATCAGTCAAAATTCTTATTTTATTATCTTACCTATTTATTAACTGTCAGTATTTTTGGTAGCCATATTAACTAAGTACTTATTAGTAGGAACTTTTAAAAATCAACATGAGAACATTTGAGACAAGACTAAATTTATCTGTATTTTAGATTAGGTAGATAATTAAAACAATACTGGCCTCGTCTATTAATTGTAGGCATTGGTAGAGAATATAAAATACGTGACTCAGCGATAGAATCCTCATCCTCTACAGTAGGCCACGAAAAAGAATTTGATTTTCCTGAAGATTTTTTCAAGAAAATTATTGTACATGTACCATTTGTATACTTTGTAATTTTACCAATATACGCATATAGTTTGGCCTTAATTTGATATTGAACAATCACCCAGTCGCCAACTTTGTAATCTTGATGTTGAGTGTGTCCAATATTTACGTTTTCTTTATTCTTCAAATTATTGTCAGCCATGTCATCATTTTCTCCCTGGTTGTCGTCACCAATCTTCTTATCATCATTGTCGTCCTTGTCAGTTTCCATAGGGATTAAATTTTCAGAAAGATTTTTCGATAAAGCTGCAGCATTAGTAATAAAATTTTTGAACTCTTCTTGACCGAACTGATTAAATACTCTCGACTGTTTATTGTAAAAACTATAACGCTGCCAATCGAATGCCACGTTCGACAAGATTTTGACTTCCGAAGAGTTATTTCGAGTCGGTTGTGGTGATGAAATTATGTTGTCGTTTGTAAAAGCCTGCTCATCTATTTCATTTAGAAGTTTGGTATCGTCAATACTACTGATATTATTGCAGATGGTTGGAGAGTCAATATTCATAGATGTGTCATGATCAGTCGATTGTAAAACAGGGACTTCGCTCTGCGCCAAACTGTTTGTTTGTACCTGAAGGATTGAATTGAACGTAGTACCCTCAGTCACGTGCAGACTTGAGATCGTACTGGTGTTTTTGTTTATCACTTCTACTTCACGATCTACATCAAGCACTGAGTGAGATTCAGTTTGCGATACAGAGCCAATTGTTTCAATTTCGTATGATGAGCAAGTTATCCGGCTATCGATTGCAATATTCAGCACACCAAGGTGCCTTAAATGACTGCAGGGTATGTAGTTGCTCTGGCAGAAAAAACAGCTTAGCTTACGAAAAGCAACTATGTGGGGCAGAGAAGAACACCACAAAACCTGTTAAACAGAAGAAACAATTAAGCATTAATTACTACCATAATTTTAAGTTCACTCAAAAAGATTTCAAATGTATTTTAGATCAGGCACCTGGTGCACGTTCATAGTTCCCTTAAAAGTAGGAATGTTTTGTGGAAATTTGGTGTTTAGTATTGAATCCTCCTCTATAATATCAATCTTCACGTTTTTTACGTTCTGACTGACTATTTCCACAAATTCTTCGAAAGATCCGACATCTCCTCCGTGCTTCACAAAATTGTCTGCTGTTCGTTTAACTACTGCTCCTATTCCATCTGCGGCTCCTTTACCGTGCCCAGATTCCAGATAATTCCATGTTATTCTTTCAATGCTAGAAACTTGTTGTTTAAGTTTGGTAATCATATAAAATATGTATTTGTTACGATATTGGCTTGTTGGTGAATCAGACAAAAAATGAATCACTTTAAGGCCAGGAACCAGATCTTTTGCCATGTCCAGTACTGGGTTTAGATGCGCCCATACCGATGCAGCGTCATGCTGAACACATTTACTCATTGTACAAAATGATTGTGTGGAGATAAGTCTTGTTGCAGAGTTGATATAATACAGAACACCCGTGTGAAGTGATATTTGTCCTCTACTACCACCAAAGTGAAATGACTGAATTTCAGTATTATGTTTCAAACAGTAATTTTCACTAAAATCAATATGAATCAAGACTTCGTCCTGCCTCATGCTTTCTTTCAGTTCCTTGATTGACGAATACTGCACAGATATATTTTTTGTATGAACCAAGAATTTAGGTAGGATCGACTCTTCAAAGTTTTTTATAATATTTCGCGGGTAATCTTCCATCTTCTTTTTAATGGTAATTGTACTTATCTTCTTTTTACCATCTTTTGCTTTGTACGTCTGCTTTTTTGTTGTCCACTGATAGTAAGTAATTTTTTCATTGTTGCTGAATTCTTTGTATTCCAAAACTTTACTTGAACAGTGTTGACACTTCCTTTCTAAACATTTTTCGTTGGTTCTATCGCAACAAATTGCTCTTAAGACGTCGGTTCCTGAACCTTCTTTGGTAATAACTGCTTTTTTCAAAGCTGCCACCACAAGATCTACATTTGTGTGCAATTTGCATCCGCATGTATCTCTGGAGTTAGGTGTCACAATCCAGGAAGGCCTGTACCTACAAAAAGTCGAGTAACCAATTTTGAATTCTTCTTTGCAAAATTTCTCATATAAATTTCCCATATTATCTCTTAAATATCTTTTTTGCTTTTGTAAACCGTGGCTCTTCACAAACTCTTTTTTTCCAGGTGCTAACGAACTGTTGGCATCATCCTCAAGAAAATCTCTTATTTTATGCACAAGTGCATTGATTTTTGTTGGTTTCTCTGACTTTTTTTTATAAGCAAACGGTAATTTCCCAAGGACTCTATATTTTTTTAACTGATCCCTGTCTCTGATAACTTGGGCTACAAAATTATTTTTCTTTTTCTTATTTAGTGTTTGGTACTCTTGTTTCAGGCTTTTAGAAAGGGATTCTCGAAAAAGCAATTTTTTCTTTATTTCATCTACTCTTTCGCTAGTTATTCCCGTCATAACTTCATTTACCCTTTTCTCTACTGAGTCTTCAACGTTGATATTTTCTTTCTCTTCAATATTTTTCTGTTCCATGTCTCGTTTTAATTCTTTTATCTCATTTTTTAATTTGGTAATTTCCGATTTTAATTGGTTCACTGTTTTCATATGTCTGTATCGCAATCGTCTTATTAATAGTTTCGCATCAGTGGATTGAAAGGTTTGTTGTCTATCATTTGCCAATTGAAGTGGGTCGGCTACTTGCGGTTGCGCTACCTCATCTACATTTTCAGCTTCACTCGGAGGTGGTGAGTTTTCTACAATAATCCTTTCAATTCTTTGACGTTCTTTTTTTCTTTCTAAATAGTTCATGCTATTTTTTTTCCATTTCTTCCTTTGCTCTCTTTGAGCTCTTGGTGTCATATCTTTTATGCTACATATTTTTTTCTTTTCTTTCCGTAGTAGGTATCTTTTACGTTCTTTCTCCTTTTGTAATGCATATAGTTCCGGGTCATTTTTTATTATTTTGTATTTTTCAGCCTTTCTTTGTCGATCTTTGGCTAATTTTTCTTCCTTTGATAACTTTTTCTTTGGTTTCGTCATAATTACCTAAAAACACAATAATTATGATATATTGTTTAAGATCCTTCTATATAGTAATGTGTCAATTTAATAATGTATGTATATTTTACGTCTAATTTCATATAAATGTATTCAATGATAATATAAAAACTACGGCAAAACTAGATAATTCTCAATATTTATTAATATTTGGGTATTTTTTTATGACGATTTCATAGCCTTCCGAATGTTAAGATTCCCATCCGAGTCATTTTCATTACCTTCCAAAGCATATCATTACCTTCCGTCTAAAATTTGGAAGGAAAAGACGGTAATGAACAGGACAGGAATGAACTTTATGAAGTTTTTTTAACAAAATATCTTAACAAACTGATCTGCAATTTTCAAAATAATCTGACTGAAAGACGTTATAAAAACACATTAAAATAAGTATTAAATGACAATCTACGAGTGATACTTACTGTTTAACACGGCGGATGGTAATTAGTCCTAATCGATGCCAAACTCCAACTTAACACGAGAGAACGTAAATATTTTTTTATACGCTTTGCACAGGTGCTCCCGAGTAGAAGTCTCGCGAACGACTGACCAATGGGCAGCGTTTTGGTCTGTAGCTGCCGCAAACCGAAGCCTTAATGTTGTGTATTCCTTGCGAACATTTTTCGCGCGGGTAATGAGTGAATTCATGTTGACAAACGTTCACATACGGATATTTTCGCTTATACATGACTTGAGGCAACACCATTCTCTCCTTGTAATTATGTTTAAATATGTGTTCGAAATATCAAATTTCTTTTAATCCATCTCGTTCCGTTAATATGTATTACATAGGAATATAGACTTTCAGCATTTTACGCAGAGTGGAATGAAATAATTGTATGTTTTTTAAAGATAATGTAAAAAAATCCTATAACGAGAGCCCTAGTTTTTAATGCAACATTTACATAAATCCAATGTGGACATTCTTGCATTAAAACTATTATATAAAAATAAATACTTTTCTTGATATTTGAGAAATAAGGCTTTTGGCTCGAAATGAGAGAACGACCCTTTAAAGGATAAAATAACAGAATTACAATAAATATTCAAAGAAAACGAATGAGGTCGTATTTATAAGGTTTATTTATTTATCTCTATTTTGTATCTATGTATATGTGTAAGTTTTCTATTTTTGAAGTGAAACTTCAAATAAATGAAAGTGAAATAGAAGTTGAGAGACAAAATTTAGTCCCTATTTTTGAAACGAAAACAGGAACATGTGTACTGGTACTGAGTAATTGAGTATACCTATGTTTTCGTAATTAAACTGTCACGGCGTAGAAGTTGGAGTCGAAGTTAAAAAAGAAAAAGCACGTTTAAAGTTATACGAAAAAAGTAGGTAGGTAAATTAATACTATAGTAATCATTTTTATTGATTTGAGATTTTAACTGTTAAAATGTTTCTAACTAAATTTCCACAATTCAATATCACCTGATGCCGCAGTACAAACTCTATAAATTAAGTAAATTAGCATAAGTTAATAGTTGGAGATACAGATAAATACCTACTAAATGGTCGCCCCGCAGAAGATCTGTGAGATTCGAAAAATGTGGAAAATTGCGAAAATGCGGATAAATCCATAATGTACAGGCATTGACCCGTGATTACAGATCATTGTGTGGTCTGTGCCCGTGATATAATGATTTTAGTTTATAAATTACCTTGTTAATATTTCTATTCTTGCGACGGCTGTTATTGTGACGTTTTTTTCGCGTTTTTAGTATGAGACCCGACGTCTAGAGTAATAATAAGTCAATGTGTACAGGTCATTAATCGAAGGAAGATATTATCAACACCGTGTTCAAACTGAGTATAATAATAATGCAAACATATAAAATGATTTTGCTAGTTACGGCAACGAATTGAATACAATACAATATACGCATGTCGGCACTCGACACTAACACCGTCACCGCCCGCAATGTAAATTGTATAAACTTCACTGTGGTTATTTGGACTTGTCTTGTCGATTAACCCCGTGACTTGGTGTTCTCTCCTTCTAACTCAAGTTACTTGTATATTGTTATCTCGTGTATCTAGTCGCTTCCTACTGAGCGCCCCTCACACCTAGAGCTGCGCGCAGCGCTCACGCAGCACGGTTACACTGGCATCCTTATTATTACACCAACTCGCCGAGTCTGTGATGCAACTATTATGTCACGTCATTCGGTGATATATTCTTGAATCATATTGCGTTTGTTGTAATACGGTTCCCAGTATGTTACGATTTTCAATTAGTAGGTAAGTATCGCTATGGAAGATAGTGGGAATTGTTATAAGATGTTTACGAAACTCTTAACTAATTTAGTATCTAGCTACCTAACTGTAGGTACTTATGGTATATTGTTGATCAGTGTTATGTTGTCTTGTTTTGAACAGAAGTAAATTTTTGCGATTTAATAAACTTTATAGTTAGATAGGTAGGTACTATAAAATAAACTGGAACGGGGTCAAATCGATACTAACTACTTGAATTGGCTATATTTTAGAAATACATATTATAAAAAAATTGTTTTATCATATTTTGGTAAGATAATGAGCAACCTATTACCTAAATACAATTTTATTGTCCTACTCCTAAACTCGGATCTCCAATCGGGGGAGTAGATAAGATAATTATTGTAAAATGTAACCTACCCACAAACAGTTATTTTAAATTACTAAAATACATTAGGCGCATCATTATGCCACCAAGCGTAAGGAGTACCTAAGTGAGCAGTGGCTCTAATTGATAAGCCAATTAAATATAAATCGTGGACGATAATAGTGGCCATTGTAGCGTGAATAACCGCAATTGCGCTGACGCTATGAAATAAATTACTCTAAATGGTATTTCCGGTTGCAATTATCACTTGATTGTTTAGGTACGTGAGTTTTTTGTTACGAAATGTCAAGTCATGTCTTAAAATATTATTTCAGACATGGTAGATGTCGGTACTGTAGGAGTGTCGGAGATGACGGAGATCATAGTAAATACTTAGTAGAGTCAGACACAAATATAATGATCGACGCTGCGATTAGTTTAAAAATATCTCATATCGATAGTTAGGTACTATTTTATAACCTTCTTTCCACCGGAAGTAGGAAGTTAACACAATATTTAAGCCGGAAGTCAAATTTACAGTGGAAGATAAATCAAAATCAGAATATTGTTTGTTGAATGTTCCGGTAGTATGAAAAATGACTATTTAAACCGGATATTCCGTTTCCATCATTGATATTTTTTTTGATCAGTCATTGCTATTTTACAAAATTAAATTTATTCAGGATAAATATTCAATTTATGATACAGAAATACGGACTAGCAATTTGGTTGAATACATTTTCGGAGTCTATATTGAAATAAAGAAACTAATTTCCGTTCTATACCTACTGGGCTGCGTGGATTATAGCAAAGATAAGGACAGTTAGATATCATGATATCACGAACTTGTACTTGGAAATGTCTCTAATTGCCGCTGCTAGCGGCTTTCGTAATTTCCGTCCTTAAGTTTTGTGTTGATGTGTCACAGAAATCCTAGGAAAAGTAAATTGTTTTGAATAAATCCGTGTTTACACTTTCTTTGGAAATACAATTAGTTCGTAGGCATTTAATTAAAAGTATCATCGTTATGAGATTCTTTCAAATTTAAAAGTTCCATGTGAAATTTCTGTAAGTAGATGCACTTAATGTTAATCACTTGAAATTTGTTAGTTTTCCTGATGTACGTTTTTAGAATGTTGAAACTCATTTTAGCCGGGATTAACAAAAGACGAGGCTGTGAATACATGTGTCACATCACCCGTGAAACCCCAGCTTTGTCCGAAGTGTGAAAGGGTTCACTCATTAGGAAGATTGCGAGGGCGCGACGCTAGCGACATTGTCTATGACCGCGGCGTGTTGCCGCATTGTTCCTCGAGTCACTGTTGCCTTGCCACTAGGCATTATGCCACTGCTTATGTTCAGGAAGTATATATTTTTTCAATGTGAAAGAAATCCCCGACCCGCAAAGCAAATACATTCGGGTTAAACAACGGCCGCGGGAGACGCGACACGTAGGCCATTACTGGAATTGTCTCATCTCACCATATGGCGGATTGTAATTCACACCATTTAAAGTAACAGCATATTTTTTCACAAACTCAAGAGATGGTTTTCATCTGTGCTCATCGCGTTTTACACGTGCATACCTACCTACCTATCAGTAAAGCGCTGAGAAATAAATTTCCGCAGGAAAATCTATCATAAATGTCATGATTATTTATTATTATTAGTGAGGGCGGTAGGTAAATCCGATAAGGCAAATGATTCGACGGCTTACAAAGGAAATAAGTAACTCTTCGTAAATTTAACTCAAACCAAAGTTAGAAAAATTCCCACATAGCCAGTTCGTTCTGCTTCGTTAATGCTCATTTATTAATTTTTAAAAATAAAACTTCAATTACTGAACATACAATGGCTGTGTTTGGGCTATACTTCACCAATTGTAATTGAATGCCTAGTATTTGCAATAGAACCCAGAATAACAGTGACAAAATTGTCGGTTCCGTGGTTTTTGTAGCCGGCGTTACGTAAGGTTGATACGATGCAAAAAAATGTGTGATGTTTGTGTTTAATATTTGTAATCTGTTTTATCGAATTGATCCTTGAACCCGTTTAACCTAAAACATCTGATAGTGGATCGGTAGACTAAACTAACACTTTAATATAATTTTGACGAGTTATAATTTTCGAATTGGGTAGAAACCGTAGAATGTATTTTGTTGCCGAACTAAAACCTTAATATGATGGTAATATGAGTCTATTAGATTAGTTAGCTACATTTGCTGTGTAAACCGTCTAATAGTATTATTCATTTGTGTGATGCACGTTGAAACAAAGCCAAAGCGCCGGTAGACATAAGAATAATATGATAAACCAAGATGGCTTCGAGCAGGAAGTTAAGTAGGAAAACGCTTTAGTGTCATTCAAGGTCGAGAGCGCGTCGAGCTCTGTCCATCCAATAGGTATACAGTATACACTATACAGTAGGTATACGCTATATAGTATAGGTATACACTTAACACTTCGATAGGCATTAATTATTACTCTTTGTCATATAACATCTGTAATAGGCAACGCTTCGCCTATCAACAATTAAGCTAAGATGTTAAGGATGAATAAAATTACTCTCTCCGAGGAAAAATTCAAGGTTATGCTCAGAAATATACTTATAAGAACTTGGACTATTATATATACTTAATATTTTCTAGTGCTTTGTCGTGTCTCATTAAATGTCTCTAAGGAATTCTATGATGGATGAATTGCTCTTTGTTATTAGCTTGAAAAATACGTTAAATCTTTTTTGCGTCGATCAATTACAACGGCCAGCCCACTTATAAACTTCTGTAATGCACACTTTGCATTAGGCATACCATGATCCGTTCAAAGATATTCGTTTATTTATAACGTCTTCCCTTTAATAAGTGTGCAATCCGCACGCTTATTCTTTTGAATGGCAGGTAACGTTGCGGGATACAATGGAAGTGAATTTCGTTGGGGCTAAAATATTAACTCGGTACAAAGGGAAACATTATATTTCCAGTATGAAGCACTTCTTCACTTCCGAACAATAGATTGAATGGGAAACGAAGTGGTAAACAGTGGTTCCTTTGGAGCTCCAACTCGGAGCGAGGTGCCCATTGTGCTTTGTTCCCGACGCGAAGATTCTATATAAGTCGTACGGCTCATAGTTCGTAGTTGTGCGGTGGACGTGTTCAAAAATACTTTTGAAAATTGTCTGTTTAATCATTTGTTAATACTAATTTTAACAATTCATATTTTGAAACATACTTGTCTATTTTACAAAAAAATAGCTTTGTGATATAAGATACTTAAATGTAAACAAATTTTATATAATATAATTATGATAATTTAGAGATATCCGAAATAAACTTAACTATTTACATTATGAAAAAACCATTTCTCTGTCACTACACCTCGTCATTAGGCTTAGGCTCATACATAAGACCACAACCGCAAATCCATAATACCAATACTGCAAAATAAACCTCAACAAGATTTAAGAATGTCTACTTTTAAGAAGGTAACAAAGAATATAAAGAATCTCAAGTGCCTTATATAATATCTTTTATTTGTCAAACAAAATGGTGGCTTTACATAAGAAGGGGCTTTACAGGAACAATATCCTGCAGACGCCGGCGTTACTTTCATTGTCTAATGCGGTTAATGCGAAACTACGACGGACGGACATACAAAATGTATCCCGGTACTTATTCTAAGCGTTTTTGTACTTCGGTTTTCAGTTTACTGTTATGTTATTGTTAAAATAATAATAATAATAAGTACCTAATAAATGTTTACCAACTGAGCAATTTATAAAGTTACGTGAATAATTATGGTAAAATTGCTTATCTTTTTCACATAATTTGAATGTATTAAAAATAAATAAACAATATTAAATTGAATAATTATGATAAGGTACTTTTATTATCAAAGATGTTCCTTATTGATTATTACTGAGATTGCGTTCGGATAGTCACTCTTTTTGAGTTAAAATTTTCGCCGACGTATTGTCTGTTCGCTCCACATCATCGCAAAGGATTCTTGATCGTTATAATTCCGGCGCGCATTTCCATAAAAATCATCCCCGATCGTTATCTACCGAACAGGTCGATTCTTTTTTTCTAAAGTGCATCATTTATTATCTTTAAAGGTACAAAAAAGGTAAGGGTCTTTAAAGCGCCGCGCAGTCCCTTCTAGGAAACACATGGATTTGTCTGACACCCATCTGTGAGATATAGAGCGGCCATGGCTAGTGGACAATGTGACGATTTCGGATGCCCATCTCGGTTTATTCAGCAATTCCTTAGGATTGTGTTTCCTAGTAATGTTAGTTAAGCTCCTAGTTTATCAAACAACCTGAATAGTTTGTCTGGCCGCTATATTTTGCCATTTTATCTTTCACGGTTGTATGTTACGTGGCTATGTTCACCAAATTCACGACGATAAGGTTTGATAGTAATTAAGATAAGAATCAAGTGTAGTGTAATCTTAAATATACACTTGGCCAAATTTGTTGAGGCTGAGACACCTCAAAGGAAAAAATCTTAAAGCCTAAATAATGATCATCGTTGCGCAATTCCCACAGGGTCTCGCGAGTAAATAACGTCTTTTCAATAACGGCACAAAGGTAGGGCAAGAGTCAGGTAGAGCACCTCGCGGCGGGGGTGCGTCGCAGGAGCTTTATATTTCCGCTTCTTTGTTATGCCCGTGGATCCCAATTAATAATTTCTCTGGGTGACCGGAGTCATTGTCACGTCACCTCCCTACGTGTTTGCTCCATGCTGTCTGTGAAGATAGACTGCATCGCAATTGTTTAGTTTTTGTGATCAACAACTTTCTGCTTCATTGTCAATGGCGTTATCAGTTCGTTGTACTTACTGTACTTCATTGAATGACATTAGATAAATAGGCAAGCAATACCAATGTTTAGGTGTATATGTACTGTATGATATCGTAAAATTGGAAATAGTGATTAAAACATTTTTGTTGTTTACGTTATTTCCGAAAACCTATGTAGGAGGTATTATACCGTTCCATTTCATTTATAATCCAATCGTCTGGAAAAATTGATGACTCAATGTATCATTATCGACTTATTAAATTATCATGTTATTAGCTACTTATAATTTTATTTATTTTACCAATTATTTATTTGACTCATTATTAGGTTTTTCCCTTAAATATTACCCAACTAAACTTATTAAATGACTACTTACTAAGCAGATATAATATAATCTTTACATTACATGAACATACATACTTCTTATTTGTAATAACATCTTTAGTTTTTGTTCATATAATTGTGTTACGCCGTCGACGTATTTCCTGTTCGCGAAAAATATTTAAATGTATGCATACTTTTTGTCGATGGATTTATAAACAAGAGACTCGTGTTGGGTTGGACCGTCGCAGTCTTGCACGGTGATGAGTATACTGGTTTTCTGGATATTAATAATATTTTTAAAACCCAACTTAATGAACTCCTCAATATGCCATTCAAGTACCTATACCTATCGTAAGCCAAATACCAAATATTTCATAATATCAACTTCAGATTTGGTTCATTATTAGGAACATTATTTCAAAGTTAATGGAGCTTAGCGTATAAATACTTATGTATTATGAAGTCTTTCTTTTGTAATTTTATATTAAACAAAATATAGGTATAGTTTTTTTTGTTCAGTATAATATGTTTCAGCATTTGCATCCTTTTACATATTAACCAACAACGAACGCAAAGGATAAGTTCAGCCTGTAATTTTGAATAAAACATAAGTAATAAAAAACAGCGAGACATTTAATAATTTTGGGACAAACAAAAATACAAATGGTATTTTTGTTTGTAATAAATATATCAGTAGGTAATATCCTTGGTAGCTGTAGGTATCTAACATCGTTTTTTCACTTTTAGGTATATGTAAGCAAATGGCGTAATATCAAATGGTGTAAATCTATAAGCGAAGCGAATGTGATAAGACTGTATTCATACATACCATGGCAACCATTGCACCATATGGGTAATGTTAAGACATTGTGAGCTTTTCTTTACTTAGGTGATGAACAGTTGTACCTTAGTCTACTATAATTGCATTGTGTACTTTGGCTAGTAGGGTTTTGGCTACTAGGTAGGCTCAAGGAGTGCGCACATTACACCAACTCGACGTCAACTCCACTCCGACTCCACTCCGTTTCAACTCCGACGTTCTGTTCCGCGATCAACGCTTCATCGACGTCAACTCGACTCCGTCTCCACTCCGTTTCAACTCCGACGTTCCGTTCTAGGTACATTACGTCATTGTGTCGGTCGACGCGTGGACTACTCGTCTACGGTGAGTCGTCGACGCGTTGGTCTCGAAACGGAACGGCTATGGGTGTAGGGCGAGCCGTATAGGTATTTTAAGTATAAGTTCGAAATTCAACCCTACCTTCAAAGATATAAGGCTCATAATTGAATGTTAGCTTTGTCAAGGTTTTAGTCGCGTTGGCGTTTGTCGGTCGTGGAGTCGTTGTACTGTGCGCACTCCTTCAATAGAACATGGACGCGAAACGATATGACGCGGCTCTCGGCTCGCCGCCGCCGCCGTCCCGCCAGGAAGTGCGCCCACGCATCAATACTGACCGATTCAAATAAGTACCTAGTTGGCAACGCTCCCCGAATTGACACTGTCAACGTACGACTGATTACTTCCATGTTATTTTTATTGGGCTGTTTTGATACGTTTGTCTCAATATTCGCGATTAAATCGTGGCAATTTTAGTGTGTACCTAAGTAGTCTAGCAATGTAAGTTACAGATGAAAAGGCAAAATTGGTGTAAAGGCAAAAACTTCGATTCTTTTTATCATTATAAAATATTTAACAAAAAATACCATGTTACAAAATATTATTGAACAATAATGGACACCACGGATGTTAAATTATAAATTTCTTAGAAAAATAAATGGGTACCCAAGTGGTATTGTTCACACGAGATGCTTGGGTCTCCCAATATGCGTTGGATGGATACCGAGGGGGTTTTATTTGGAACGAATCCCACATAACCCGCAACCTGTAGGTTCGGGTTTCTTTGGAACATTCCCCCTCGAATATTTTCTTGATGTTGACTTTTGTCTATCTATTGAGCCGTACAAATGATGGTTTGATATGATGTATTGCCTTATTCGTATAAAGAGACAGTTCCTGTTGAGCTACATAAAGTTACACGTTGCTACGGCGCGACTCGTGTAATAATCACGTTGGCGCGTCGTTCACGGAATGTGATCTCGTCGCCAACCGTTGATAAGTGTCACCTGAGACTAGCGGTCCGATTTACACTACTTCTGCTTTTAATTACAGACAGACACCAGCGTACTGTGAGTTCCTAGGTAGGTAGGCGTTTACTACGCTCTGGGCTCTATAAAGACAGGTTTCCTTAATTGAAGCCCTATTGGAATGCTTTCGAATTTCTTTACTTACGTTTACAGAGTAGGTAGGTACCTATAAACTATAAATAATAATCCGGGAACTGTTAAGTAACAAAATAAGAATATTATCATCATCGGCGTTATTATCAGCGCTTACCTAATAAAAGTACTGTATAATAAATGTTTTCGTAACCGAAGAACATGTGTGTAATTTTTATTTAAAGTATGTTTAGTTTTTCCACAGAATATGGTTTACTTAAAGTATGTAGTAGATAAGTACCAAAACTTTAGTAGGTAGGTACGTATAGTTGCTTTTTACCAATAGCACGGTAATGGTATCTATATCATTACCGTGCCAATAGTACCGATATTTAGGTACAGTACCAATTGTTTACTTTTTAGTACAAGGAGCGCCTTGTACACCATGCCTAAAATACATTGTACTAGACACATTTAATAGGACAATAAGTAGACACGCAAACCAATTGTGTTCGTATGGGTTCTTTGCCTTGCCATTGTCGTCTTGGTTAACTAATTTAAAATATAACTAGCCGTAATGCCCGTAATAATCATTAATTGGATATCATTTCCATATTGATGAATTAATAGTCAATACTACGATTTTATTATTTCTAACGCTGTGCTTATACCAGTAATAGACATTTTTTTCTTTTATAGAAAGTAAAAAGACCTTAGGTACTATTATTAATTGAATAATCATATTTTGTTACGTTCCATATTAGATGATTAAAAGCGGATTCCAGTGGAATTGTTATTAAATTAAATAATTAAAATTCCACTGGAAACCGCTTCTACGCTATCATATATACTTTGTATATTTACACAAATAAGGTATTTATTACGTAAGTATACCTTTATTTATTGTTAGATACTTGGTCAAGTCGAGCAGACATGAAGCGATAGACTTATATTATTTACCGCGATAAATCCAAGTGTCTCTCATAACGATTCTTACAGTATTTGTAACCTTCTTTCCAGCGGAAACGGGAAGTTAACAAACTACCTACAAAACTTTTACCGGAACCGGAACTCAAATTGAAAACTGGAGACGATCTTGACCTAGGTGTTCTCTGTCGTATGTTCCGGATGTTTATACCGCTAATCTGGATCTTCCTATTTTATGTTTCATATCCTTTAATTAATATACCTATTAAACGTAGGTACTTAATAAATACTAAGTAGTAATATGATGAAGGTCTTATACCTATAATATGAAAACTGTTATTACAGAGTTTAAATTACATAATTAAGTACGGACATAGGACGTTCAATTTTCTGACATTTCTGGCGTTTTTATTAAAGTTTAGTGTTGACAGGAAAACAAATTAACATTAATTTTAGATAAATGGCGATGAGGATGATCTAGTGTTGTCGATCATGGATCAATCGTCAAGCAAGTCAAGCCCTACTTACATCCGTGCCACGAGAATGTGTGCACGTATGATGTGATTGCGACTTGCGACAGTTAAGTGTTTTTGCGACAGCGGTGCGTTTAGGTGCACATCGGATCCGGGTCAGCCGCGTCACGTAACGGCGCCGCGCTAACGGGAGGCGGCTGGGTCGCGAAGCGGGATGAGCTACGCGGAAGTGGCGCGGCAAGACGGTTCGAGCCTTATAATCACTTCGATATGCAATGTTTATGTAGTTTTGCAAGGTAACTGGAGCATTGCTGTTGGAGTGTTGTTGGAGGTTTGTCGTATACTTCGCTGGTTTGATTAAATGCTGTTAAATTTTTCATCTTTTCTTTCTTTTGTTTCTTTTATTGACCCGCATGCCTTACTTACGGATGTCCATGATCGACTGTGATCACTTATCAGGTGACCCTCAAACTCGTTTGTGGCCTAATTATTTACAAATAATGGTCATTGCTCTACCTCAGATAACTTACTAGTTACAAAAGTTAAATTTATATAAACTATTTTTTTGCGTATGAGTTTTACGCATAAAAAATGTAAAAAAGACAAAGACCTACAAACCAAGAAGATATAATACCTTTAACTCCGTGGTGCGTAACTCCAGCGAGTGAAAGTGAAGCAGTCCAATTGAATGTAATCTTGTATTCTCATTCGCAATTGGAATACTTATTTCAATTACTTTTAATGAATGTTTTGTGGCGTCGCAGACTGTTGTGTATGAAATGAATGTTATACAATTTAGTTTTTGTAGCAGCTAGTAATTTACTTCTGGTCGTATCTGGAAGTGGTATTGACGGTTCACGGTTGGTCGAGAGGCGCGGGCAAACAGCAAGTTCACTGCCACGGCCGCGCCGGAGCGACAACCTTGCCGCTTACCTCGCTGCGTGCCTTCCAACTTTATCTAGTGCCAAAACTACTTTAATTATGCAGTTTCCAGACTTCGATCGCTTGAGAGCGTAGACTGTCAATCAATCAATTAATCAATCTTTATTTGCTTGGTTGCTGTAAGATGTTTAACAACGTTTTGACGTACTTTTATTCTACATTTTCGCCATGTAAATTTTCAGTTGGGTACTGATAAAATTATTTTCCATAGTAGCAAACTTGGTTAGATAGTTCAATAGTAGGTCAATTGGATATCTTAGAAATGTATGTTTTTGTGAGGGTCGTAGAAACTAGGAATTGAGACAGGTCGTTACTATTGTAAATATTTGAAGCAGACAGGTATATCTATCGTCAGACCCACCCACTACAATTTGGAGACAGTGAGTGCCAAATGGCTAGAAATTCACGTCCCACGCGGCTGCTTTGAGTTCGTATCCAGGGCACGCATATTTTTGATTTTTTACCTAAAGCCGTGACCGTTGTTAATTTTCTTGGTTTAGCTCACCACAATTGTAAATATATGTACGTATATGAGTTTATGCACTCTGACAATACTTAGCTCATTTCGCCTTTCAGAAATTATTTTCCTGGTTCCATTCTAAGACAAGTTAGTGTCGTCTTAATAATTTAACGAGACTAATGATATGTTTAAAAAATTGCATGAAAACTCTTCATATTCATGTACATTTATGCATTTTTTATTCAGGTAACTTACAAACTTTAATTATCGTGGTGTATGTCTCCTTTGTATTCTTTTTCTGGTGCTTTATCATCTTATTGAATTATAAGTACTGATACAATTTAGTAAGTAGGAGCTAATTCAGGGTTCCATACGCCATTTATATAATTTTGATACTAACTCATATTAAATGCAATAATTAGAAGCATCTGGTATTAACCATAGTTCCTTTCAAATGTGGTTTTAATCAATAAGAGGAATATTGGTCAGGCCACGAGTCACTTCTTGTGATTAACTGTAGAAGGTTAAATAATTGCATCCACATGTCTCCAGAGTTAAGAGAGCGTTTAAAACGTTTAAAGAGTTTAAGTCCACAATGTTGGAAAGTCACACGCTGTCCAAAGACCTCCGACGTGACTTAATTATTATGTAACGACAGCAACCGTGACCGACGCAACGACTAAAAGTACCCTCCAAAGAACGAAAATGCTCCAACTACAGACCACAGCCAAGGTTGTTTTTTACTTGTTTCTACTCTCTACACTAATAACAATACTCAAACATAAGCCGTCAAGCTCATTTTGCCGGCAAGTAGGTACACTACCAGCCGCACTACCAGTAGTGTCGTTTACAATTGACGAGTTGACGACACTACCAAGCCTATTTTGGATTAAATTATAGTGAACACAGAAGTTTTGGACCCCCTATTTCGCCAAGTCCAATAACTTAATTGGTGATCAAATTCTAGCACTTCATTTAGTGTCATCAAGCATAAATCGACTACTTACACATGAACCAGTACTGTCCAGTACTGACGCCAGACTTGTGGGGAATTTCCGAGACAGATTTATGAAAAAAGCGTTAGTGTTTGTGAAATGGATCGGTTTGTAGGCATTGGCCTTAGAGTAAAAAGTAAAGTAAGGCATTGGCAAACAAAGAATAGGTCCGTCTTGTTTTTTTAAGAAAAAAAAGGCACAAAGTAAAATATTTTTATATCATCATTATATTATTATATATTATATATATGTTATATTATTATATATTAGAGTTTTACAAAGTTTATCTAAAATATTTTATTATGATTTTACCCTATATTTCATCATTTTTTGCATATACGAGTACATACTCTATACTACGACTAGACTCTAGTCCAAGAGAATATGATTGATTACGGTCGGGCGCCTTAGGAATAAAAATGTCGTCTATTGGCAACGTACATACTTATAATTAATAGGAGATATAAATAAACGTGTCAAGTAGTTATTGTCTCGTCAATCATCTTGAAACATTATAATCTACACAAGAATAGACAAATAAGCGAGTTCTCAAACCATAACGTATGTAAATGCTATTATAAAGGAATATTTTCTGTACTTACCTACGTTTGTAGGTAAAGATGATACATACATTTGGCATAAGAAACTAAGAGATATACTTTGTCCCTTTGCTGAGTCATTATTTACAATCGTAGTCTACATGATATGGAAACTTGTTATGCAACGAAAATCTGTGTGTCTGCAAAGTCCGAGTAGACTAACAGACATCACAAACCTTGAGTTAATGCCAAACAGTGGATTCTAAAATGCTTCATTTCGTGGACACCTACGTGTTGCGTAAGCCTGAATCAGAGAACAGAAATGCAGTGAGCAAGCCAGGCCAGTCGACATCGTATGTGAATCAGCGGCCGGAAACTGCGCCATGTTGGCTCGCTGCCGCCATGTTTACCCGCGCTCCGGAAGTTGCGCGCGCGCCGACCGTCTATAGCCATCATTTCCACGAGTCGAACGGAATACGAGTCGGAAATATTCAGCGGTTATTTTGGGTGCCGACGTTTTTCCGCTTCGTGCAGACATTGCTAGAGTTTATCATATATTTAACGACGGAGACCGTTTTATTTATAGAGAAATTTGCCCTCAGCCGTGTTTCGAAGCTCATAATTCTGTCTGACTTGTTTGTAGTCTGGATACGTAAATCTGATGCGTAAGACATTATTTAAATTACATAAACCCTTTGATTGAATACCTGCTGACTAATGTTTAGAATAGACATAACTTTTCTAAAAATTTAGATATCTACCGCTCTACAACTTGATCGATTTAGATTAGATGAATTCTTGTTAATGTTATCACGATGGTGTGGTGACTATGATATGAATAGTAACTTCCTACTTACTCACGCTATTATCCAGGTAAGTACATAGCTAACGTCACATAAAATTTGCATGAGACTATAGTGTTAATAATAATAGAGATAACCGCGACTTATCCAAATAATTATAAAAGTATAATGTTTGCTTTGCTTTAGTAACCACTGTACGTCTTTGTGATAGATACCCTTTAGGGAAATAGAATGAATGATAGATACTACTGGATATAAAGCAAGTTTGTTTTAATTACCGAATAGAAAAGCCAAATCTTGATCGGTTACCCATTACATTACCATTCTTTGTAACGATCTTTCATGGTCTCAAAAATAGTGTTCATGAATTTTTATTGTGTTCGTAGCTGGATCCGTATTTTCCCGTTTACAATTGTATCGGGATACTTCTGTCTGGTAATATTGACTCGTACAGAGGTCCTTATGTCTTTGTACGCAGCAAGTGAATGTTGAGCTAAAACGGGCTGTTATAAAAGGCTATAATGAAGTGCGTCTGACGTCCCGAACGGTGCGCCCGCGCTGGCGCGGTTGGCTGTCGGAATGTGGTCGAGCCGGGAGGCGGAGAGGCGCGGAGAGGCGCGAGGTTGTGAGGGACAAAGCCTCTGGAACTGGTTCTGCTTCCTGTACGTGTCGGATGTCCTGCGGCTTCCTGCCCCGCCCCCTCTCCCCGCTGCCACGCAACGGGTTAACAAAGATGAATCAGGGTTGTCGTTCGAAAATGTTTAAGGGTTTACATGTCATTTTCTTTGGTGGTTTTCAATCTTAAGTCATTTGTAATTTATCTTTTACTATCGTTGATTCTTCAAAAGGCAATTAAGTAAAATAATTGTTGGAATTATTAATTTACTTAAGTAGGTACCTACAATAACCCTTTATTATATTTACATTATAGAATTTATTATTAGTAGAATTTATGCTGACTTTTATTAATCTCACTAAAAACCATAAAAGTTATAATATTAAAAATAGTTTTATTTCAGCTACATACTCGTAGGTACCTATAATTAGCCAATTTTAGATATTTTTGTGTCGTTAATATCCTACTTTATAACGTTATTTAATCAAAACTTTCAAAGCATGTTATGTTGACATTTAAAATTCCTGCTGTCACTGCTGCCACTATAAATACATAGTAAAATAACTAAATTTGTCATTGTCTGTTTGTCTGAATGCGAAAACCGCAAATGGCTCAGTAAGCCAAGTTGCATTGCATTGATATTTTTGGCTCTTCGTAATGTCTCTCGTTTTTCATTAGTCAAGTTTTTCATTTGTTTGTTGTGTAGTTAATTTAAAGTAGTACCTAGCGTCGTTCCAGTTGGCAATGTTGGCATGCAGAACCCTGGCGGAGGCAGGACACGCACGATTGAGGACATTCTCTCTGGTTGTTTTTGTTGCGCTGCGGTCAGTGTAATGCAACCCGAGCGCTGTCTTCCCGGCCAACAACGGCATATTAATATCCAACGCCCCGCCGGTGCATGTAATAGCTTTTATATTATTTTTTTCGTTTTATCTTATAACGAACTTTAATGTAAGATGGGATAGATTTTATCGTCTTTGAATTCATTTCTTTGCTATCTTCTCCTCAAATCGTTTTTTGTCCAATTACTAAATATGCCAAATTACGCTATTGGTCAAGTCCATGTGCAGTCGCTGAAAAGATACTAATGACACAGTACAGGGACATCGGGAAGATGGTAGGCGTGAGCAAGCTTGGTTGTCGTTGGATCCCGATGTTGATGTTTGCTTTCCGAAACCGATAAACAGTGAAATAAATAGGAGTGTACTAATGTTTTATTGTATACTTTCCTGTTGAGTGATTAATACTTTTCCAGCACTTTTTATTAGGAAGTAGCCGACAATATATGTATCATGCTGTCATGCTAATGTGTTTTTGAAAAACTTGTCTTATGCTACATTACTTAGGTAATTTTACCTACAGTACAAACAAAGGAAGACATAGTCAAAAGCCAATTCAATGACTCATATAACTTGACAGTGTGATTGTAATATACTTAATATGTGTTCTTCTCCATTTCTTTAATGTTATTTTGTTCTTATGCTAACATTTGGCTCGGTGGTCTATGTTTTTGATGGCAGATAACGGGACAGATTGAAAATGGGAAAAATAGTTGGATATATCTATCTGCCAAGCAGTCTCATTGGTATTTACGACGCATACGTAATGTCACCACGTCGCCGAGGTGCAGTCGAGTCGAGTCGCAGGTGAATTATTATACTTATATGTTACGATGTAAGGAATATGTGTTTATTGTTACATGGGGTATATAGGTATGTACTATAAATTTTGTCGTTTTCTCAATTTAGTGTCGTTTGTATCTGCCCATGTCAGGGTTTATTGATTTATGTGGGACAGGTATAAAACTATAACCAAAAATACCAAAATTTTTACTATTCAGTGAGCAACATTGTTGATAACACTGATAGATTTAATGCAGTTTTGCAATATGCACCCAGCCTTATTTCTTATTTGTAACTAAACCGTGACAATCATTTATTACGCAATAGCCTTTTTGTGTGCTGAAAAACAACTCGTAAGTATACCTAGTATTATTTTAGTACCCACAATCCAACGTCAAGCTTTATAGTGTATACCTACTGCTTACATTGCGGAATGACGTCCGTAGCTATTCGCTTAATCTTCCGAGTTTCGTCGGCCGCCCCTCCCCGCTCGTCCGCTGAAACAATGCGCGTTCGCTTCCGCATCGTCACTTGTTTGCCACGCACAAGGCTAATGCCAAGGTCTCTGCTTTCTACACGCCTTTTTCTTAACCAAATGGACGAAAATTAGTGGCTATTGAGCATTTGTTCTTCGGTAGTTGTAATAACAAATACCTATTAATTCCGCCTTGTGTGTGACAAAGAGTACGTGTTTCAGGAAGTAAATATTAGATACGAGTTGAGTTTGTGTTATTTCTAAATCATTAGGTCATAGGTGAATCAAGACCACGTAGTTGATTGCACCAAATTAATGAAATTTGAAAACTTTATAAAAACTTGAAAGCTAGTTTTCTTTACAAAGTTTATTTGAGCCTCAGCAAGATAGTTACTTATGATATATCTACTATCTAGTAATCTATCCTTTTTTGTACACAAACTGCACGCGAGCAGAATCCTATATTAATCACTTCCAGTATGTTAGTTCGTAGACTTGGTAGTTAACTTGAAACTAGCGATAATAACAAATTCAACAAAGCAGAACAAATTATGAGACAATAAAATAATTAGAAATGTAAATAACATAATTGACAGATGAGCTAACATCCGCGATTGCATCACACGAGTTAAGAAAAACTGCAAGGATGGGAAAATGAATGGAATAGGAGCCGGACGTAATGGTTCGCACAATTAGTCGTCCGATGGCTGCGATTAATGATTACAACTAGGTACAAGGTCGCAATCAAAATTGCTGCTAAAATTGTACAGTCGCCTAGTCGCCGCGGTCTTCTTGTACAATTCCCCGCTGACGCTTGTCTAGTTTAACAGTAACGTTTGAATTTTCTGTGTTACTTCATTCATACATTTCATGTAGGTATGTAAAATTCACTGTACAAAGTCTAAATTTAACCGATACCTACTACCGATGATTCATCTAATCGAGACTATTGTATTGAATATTGTATTATAGCCAATTAACACTTCAAGTATGGAGGATGTAAAAAATTATAAAACTGCGTGAACCAACAGTTAGTAGTCTTTCAGTCAGATTTACCTAGTTAAATTCTGTAGGTAGGGTACACGACAGTGGCGTAGCTAAGGGGGGGCGGCGGGGGCGGCCCGCCCCGGGTGTCACCCGTTTAGGGGTGACACCCGAGCCCGACTATGACCATCAGTTATAGTTCTTTCTATTTATAAAAAATCGTAAATCTGCGGCAGAGAGCATAACCGCCACTAATAAAATTATCTAGGTAACTATAATATCGTACCACGAACATAATAATTGATATTAAAAAAAAACAATGTGCACAGTGTCAATCGATCAGGGATTCCCCCAAAATTTAATACCCCGTTCGCGCATAACCAACGCTAGTCAGGGGATTCCCTCGATATAGCGCTCGTCACTTGTATTGTGGATTGGGCTTCTTTTGTTTCCGACCGCATTCATTTCAATATTCGCTTACGTGAACGTGTGAATTATTAGTTTGTTAATTATTAGATATTATAAACAACATTTTTTGTATAAAAGTCGATTCTTGAAGAAAATAAACAAGGTAAGTGAATTATTTTTGTTATTACAGGTAATCATCATCACAACCCATAGCTGTCCCACTGCTGGGCACGGGTCTCCTCTCACAGCGTGAGGGTACAGGTAATACTTACATTTTTTATCCATTTAGTTTCTAATAGCAGTATCTTAGATTATTTTGAAAAACCCTTCAATTTTATTCTCTTTTAATTACTGTGTATTTTAAACTATATTATTGAGACGTCCTAAATGATAAATAGGTACCTAAAGACGGTATTTCAGACGGATTGCAATAATATTTTTTTGTTTAGCCTGGGCAAGTATTACTTATCTACTAAAGGTATTTATTTATTAAAATAGGTTTTAAAGACTTTGCTGGTGTAAAAAGATTTTACTTATATTTCTACACGTTTTACGATATTACTTTAGGTAATAATGTTTAATTGTAAATAATATTCTTATTTATTATTAACTTACTTAATATTTTCCTATCTAATAGCAATGGGATTTGTTTACAAAAACGGAATACATTAAGTTTAGATTTTTGATTGAAAGTTATCATAATCATATCATACAACTTCGCGTACGTTGATTTTGCTCCGAGATGAGCAGCTCGAGCACTCGTGGCACGGATATCACAATTAACGGTGGAGTTTTTAACTAATATTTTTCTAATAATACTTAAAAACATATTTACACCCAGACGCAGGATTGTTAGGTAATATAAATTAACAATCCTGCGTCTGGGAAAAATATATTTCACAAAGCTAGTTACGTAACGTGTAGGTGTTTATTTACTGTTATAATTAGTTTATAAAATCAACGTTTCACTTACTAACTAAAAATATTTTTTAGAATACCCAGAACGAAATATGCCTCGGGGAATTCATACTTCGAAAAGACAAAGCGGGTTTCAACAGAGAAAAGCCAAAAAGGCTAAAATGGATGAAATTCAGAGCATGTCCGGTTCTCTTTTCAAATATGTCACAAAAGCAGATAGCGGCCAAAGTTCAAGTAAAGTACCCGAGTCTCCTGCTGACGAAAGTAATGATTCACATCTTGGAGACTCACATTCAGATAGCAACATCGACAATACAGAATCAATGAAGACGACCCAGGACCTTGACGGAATCAAAATAAATAATGAAAATGACGCCGTTAATGCTACTTTCGGAGATAGCATTAGCTTTGAAGAATCAGTTCAACACTTGAGAGATGTTTCACATTGGAGTTTACCGGTACCTGATATTATCAGGTACCGAACATTATCAGGCTGATAATGTTCGCATTGACATAATAAAAAAGGGCAGTGAACATTTCCAGAACAAAGAAGGACCGTTTCCTACTGTATCTCGTCATGGTTCAAAGATTAAAGGTGATTCTCGTCATCTTTCACAGGAATGGTTTTATAAACCGATGCCTAGTGGTGAAAAAATTCTACGATCATGGATGGTATTTTCTCCTATATCAAATAACCTGTACTGTTTTTGCTGTCGTTTATTTGCTGTCAGTAACATACAAACAACATTTACAACTGGATTTCAGAAGTGGTGGAAACTAAATCCTAAAGTATTGGACCATGAAACTTCATGTGAACATTTAGAAAATTTCGAAAAGTGGAAAACTTTGGAAATGAGATTAAAATCTCACACCACAATAGATGATGCAGCCTTGCAATTAATGAATACGGAAAAACAGAAGTGGAAAAATCTTTTATCTCGATTATTAGATATAACATTGTTTTTGGCTAAACAAAACCTAGCATTTCGTGGACATGATGAAACCAAAGGGTCGTCTAATAAAGGTAATTTCTTAGAACTAGTTAAACTGCTGTCAAAGTATGATGCAGTACTCAAAGAACATATACTATATTTGGAGCAGGAAAAATCACCTAAAGTAACATATTTATCGCCAGAAATACAAAATGAGTTCATAAATGTTTTAGCTAATCATGTAAAATGTCAGCTTGTAAACGAAATTAAATCGGCCAAATATTTCGGAATCATGTTTGATAGCACACCTGACGTTTCACATGTTGATCAAATGTCTGAAGTGATTCGTTATGTAAAAATTAATAATAGAAAAGTAGAAGTCAAAGAAGTATTCTTAGGATTCTTTCCTTTACATGGAAAAAAGCAGCTGACTTAAGCGCTGAAATACTAAAGAAGCTTGAAAACGATGGCTTAGATATTATGATGTGTCGTTCTCAAGGTTATGATAATGCTGCAGTTATGAGTGGTATACACGGAGGAGTACAAGCTATTATAAAAGAAAAAAACAATAAAGCAATTTTTATTGGTTGTATAGATCATTCAATTAATTTATGCGGCCAACATTCGTTCGCACAAAATGTGACTTGTGTTACATTTTTCGGAGCAGTGGAAACAATATTTAACTTTTTTTCAACTTCCACAAGCCGTTGGGAAGTGCTCCTCAATCACAGCAAAGCATCTGTTAAAAGACTTTCGACAACGCGATGAAGTGCTCATTACGGTGCAGTAAAAGTATTGGCTGAAAATTTTGATGGGATAATATCTGCAATTGAGGAACTATGTGACCAAGACGTAAATTTAGAAACTAGAGGTGCTGCACAAAATCTTATGCCTGCTGTGTGCAATTTCTCATTTCTTTGTTTTCTTTTCTTTTGGAATTATGTGCTAAGGGAAGTGAACAATGCTCAGATTGCATTACAAAGTAAAGGTTTATGTGTTGATGAAATAATCATAAAACTAGAAGCACTTCGTCTATTCATTGGAGAGAAACGGTTGCATCTAGCAGAAGAGGCAATAGATTTTGCTGTACAAAAATCGGAAAAATACAACATTTCGATGGAACGACGAATTCGTCGCAAGAAACGCATGCCCGGTGAGTTAGCGTCGTCCACCGATGCTGGACTTACACTTAGAGCGGAACTTCAAAAGGACATGTTAGAATGCATTGACAGATTCAATATTGAACTCGAAACAAGAGTAAAGTCCATTAAAGACGTAGCTTCATTGTTTGAGGTTGTGCAGTCAAAGACCTTGCTTTCGGCAAACACTGAACAGTTAAAATTAGCTATATCAAAATTTACTAACCTTTACGATGAAGTATCAGAAACAGAACTCCTTTTAGAAATACCAAGATTGAGAAGACATTTAAAAGCGGCTAATATTACTGTCTCTAATTGGGTGATACTGGACTTTTTGAAATTTATTGTGGAATGGGATTTTACAGAATCTCTTCCGAATCTAACGGTAGCACTAAAGTTATTTATAACAATATGTGCATCAGTAGCTTCATGTGAGAGAAGTTTCAGCAAATTAAAATTAATTAAAAATTATTTGCGGTCTACAGTGACCGAAACCAGATTAAACAATCTTGGTATTTTAACGATAGAACATGAAGCAACACAAAATATAAATTTTGAAGACGTGATTTCGGAGTTCGCTAGTGTCAAAGCTAGAAGGAAGAAATTTTAATTTTTAACAAACTAAATTTGTTTTACATAATAAACAAATATTTGTAATAGGTACTCATATTTTAATAAAACGTAAATGATTATAACTTTTTTTTATTTTAACAGTTTCGATTGAGTTTTAGGGTGACATCTATAAAATCCGCCCCGGGTGCCACCTATGCTAGCTACGCCACTGGTACACGAACAATACAAATCTGTACATAATTATCGTGTAACAACTGCTATGACGCCATTTTCTTTGGGTCTTTAATTTTATTAAAATTATTCTACAGAAATATGTAGCGTTTGGGAATATCTACTGATATATGAACCATGCACTTATGTAGATACATAGATTTGCAATCAGCCCACACGCACGTCCGATTGTGGGTCTATTTCTCGGACCTTTTTTTCCTCCATAATTGATCTAGTTATATGTAATTGTTAAAGGCTGATGGCGTCTGAATTTCATTAGCCTTCGTTGAGCGGCAGGATGTGAACTGGGTCTGATTAATTGTTTAGAACAGGTCCATCCCGGATAGCAGCTCCATTCACTGCTTGTGTAATTGCATTATCATCTCTATTCAGGTTTACTTGTTGCTAAGACAGGATGTTATTAACTCGATACACGCTATTACGTAGATACTAGCGGTAAGATTTGCATGTTATTACTGAAAAACCTTGTATGTTTCGTCTTGTGTTATTAAAGGCTCTCGGCAATATTAATATTTCTTCGCGTTGAGGTTGTTGTTCGGCTGATAAAATTATGTGGAATGTACGCAATTGTAGCATCGTTGTGATTTGAAAATCGATGAAACGAAAAAGCGAGTTTTTTTGTAAGTTTCGCTTCTGCCACGTGTGAAATGCAGACATTAGTTTTTTTACCAATTATACCTGAGTTAATGCTTGACCACAACCCCACCTGATAGCAAGCGGCGATGTGGTCTACGAATTCTCTCGACTTGGGGACCTCCACATTGCAATCAAACGAACACCGTCGTGGGCAATTTGATCCAGTCCTTTCCTTGGTAATTTCTTGACCATCATCACATTTCCCTATAATACGACGACGTCCAAAATATGAAATATTATGATGTTCGCCGAGATCTGTTTTGATTTGACATACCTAATTGCATTAACAACTAGAATTTTTAAAATAGCATTAGCAGATTCGATAAACAAATAATAACTAACGGAATTATCTGAATTCTATAGCCACATTTTATAGTTGCTGTAAATGAAATTGCGTACAAAGTACCGTGACAAAATGGCGACAGGCATAATAAACAAACCGCAAATTACGCAAATTCCAATGATCTTTGGATGATGAAGCAAATCTAGAGGATGACTAGCCGATCGCAACGAACTGAGAAGTCGCGAGATAGGTATCTATCTACTGACTATCTTAACTTGTGCTAAACCTTATCAGCTCTCTTGATGTGCGGAAATTCAGAAAAAATGTTTATCAGTGTGATGTTATCTTGTGCGTTGTGTATACCTACTTAATTTTAAAAAGAGTAATATGGACAGGTACTTATTGCAACCCGGTAAATAGTGCAGCGCCAACATCTTGAAGCCAGTAATAAAGTCATATCACATTTAGGCTTAATGTTACTTTAATAAAATAAATACTCCAAATTCAATATCGAAACGTAGAACAAGCCTCATAAAGTCAGCGGAAATAGCGCGTTGCTTAGAATAAAAGATTAATTGTATTATCCAAGCAAAGAAAGTTTCGTTAACATAACTTTTGCTCGTTTCATTTCTTTTGGGCCTTATAAAGGTATGAATGTATTAAAACATATTAATTACTAGTGGAGTGGAAAGGAGAGCTAAACAATAAATAACTATATTTAAAAGGATTATACATATTACATACATTCCATCATATTACGCAGAATTAATAACTTTTAGTTCCTGGCCCTGTCAAAGAACTCCGCGCCGGTGTGTTCGAAGTTTTCTGAGGTAACGAAAAGATTTATTATATTTAGTAAATCGTTACGCAAATTCTGCACACATTATACCTGTACATAATATTATTTACCTGATCAATAACGAAAGAGTGACTATTTCAGTGTCATGGTAATGCCACTTAAGCCATGTTACGTCAGACGCCCCGGCTTGATATTGTTATCAGTGATATATTTCACATTTGTGCTCGGCGGTTATCTTGTTCTGGACGATATCGCAACAAATTTTATGTTTATTATACCAAAAATGTCTATATGAAATATGCTGAGTTATATGATAGTATACGTCAATGTCTTTCTGTTTTAACTTTTAATAGTTGAAAGTGAATTCGATAAAAATAGTTAACCAAACTTTACTGACATTCCAACATTAAAATGTTAGTAGTTCAGCTCAATATATATATAACACTAAATACATAGGTACATAAAAAAATCATAGATAATTGTTCAATAAAATAATTCTAGGTTTTATTTTTCAGTTGACAGCGTAAATATGAGGTATAGTTTACAAGCTGCTAAAGTTAGCGGTGTAATCCGCAGTTCATTGTCGCCAAGTTTCGCGAGAGGCGGTGACGCAAAATTCCTGCAGCTCAGAAAGTGGAGTGTTGTGATGCGCGGCCGGCCGGCCGGAACGTCGAGAGTAAGAGCTGGCGTAATGCATAGCTGACATACACAATACATAATTGATGCAAAAGATTAAGTACCTATACGAAACTTGGATTAACGTAATGTAGAGCCAATGTTATTGTTACAGTAGATTTCAAATAATTACTGAAACTTGGATTTGTTTAATGTAGAGTAGACATAATTGATGCGATAGATTGATATAAGTATCCACTAAAACTTTGGATTCATTTAATGTAGAGCTAACGTAATTGATATTGTTAATTTAAAGTAATTATCTACTGTCCCAATTTGAGAGCCAAGATCCAAGCTAATGGATACAATAGATTTAAAATAAGTGACAAAATTGGATTTATTTAATGTAGGTAAGTACCTAGAGCTAACGAAATCAATACAATTTTACTTACCAAATCTTGTTTTCTCGATGAAATATTTAATTAATAGATATTATACCTATAAAAAATAAAACATATTAAATACGAATTGGAGTGACTTAGAATGATTTTTCGTTTATTTTTAGGCAGAATTTTCATAATTAGGTGATATATATTTTGTATCTTAGTAATAACTATACAATTACGAAATGGTACCGCGTCGTAGTTTTTCTACAATAACCTTCTATGTATTTTAAAACAATAAAAATATGTTAACGTTTTAAAAAACAATAAAATTATGTAGGACTTCACCAATGTGTCGACAGCAAAGAAAGAGGGCACAGGATATAAAGAAAATACTGGCACTCAAGCCTCAAGTCGGAACACAAGTCGTTTGGTGTCTAACTCAAGCAAAAGGCAAAACCCAGCCGGGCTTCTGGCGTAACAGCAATGCTCTGATCTGCCGGGATGTGACAGGGCCTGATAAGGGTCAGTTTTCTAGGCCGCCCCAAACAGTCATATACTCGTAGTACTAAGAGTAGATAGAGATAGATAGAATATTCTTTATTGCACACACAAGAGAACATATGTAACATCAGCTTATATTAGGCACACAAAAGGCGGTCTGATCGCTACACAGCGATTTCTTCCAGGTTCCGACAAGTTTAAAGAAAAGAAAAATGGAGGGGTGTACAATTAATGAATTTTAATACATATATGATTCAAAAATATTGTATACAAAGAAACAGTAATTACAAAACATACATAATATACATAAAAACACTATAGACTGCCAAAAACAGTATAGGAGGTGTACAGTACTAAATAAGTAAATAGTACCATCCCATTTTGTTATTACCGGAGGAAACAAAACATTATTAAATTAAGTTTAACGTTTATATTTACATGAAACGTGTCTTATTTCCTTACCTGTGTGCAAAGTGAAGCGGTAAGATCTGAACTGCAGCGAAAGCGGC
This sequence comes from Ochlodes sylvanus, assembly GCA_905404295.2. NCBI lineage: Eukaryota > Metazoa > Arthropoda > Insecta > Lepidoptera > Hesperiidae > Ochlodes > Ochlodes sylvanus. The sequence continues at coordinate 8,542,255 of FR990130.1, read as the reverse complement.
TATCACGATCGCTGCGTTATTCTCCATCACGATTATGTGCATCCTGTCGCTGTAAACGGAAATAGCTTATTTCGCTTAAACAGATATAATATGCACATTATAAGCAAGACATCGTTGAATCAGTTGGTCACGCGTGCTGCGTAGAAACCCGGGGGCGTCGACTGCGCCACGCAACACCCAACACCCAACCCTGTCACTCTTCTCACAGAGGAAAAGAATGTGCTTTCTGATTTAACTGGAAACTGCCAGTAGACGCGATGACGTCTGACGTCTGTAGACGGTGACTTGTAAGGTGCCTGCGGAGATCATGCGATCTATTAAATCCACACGCTTTACGTATTGTTAAATTGAGGGTACTAAGAGGCACGTTTCCCAAAGCGAAGCGAGGGTGGGTTTACTAGTTAAGTAATAATCTACACGTGACTAAGTATATCAAATATGTATCTCATTAAGACTAAAGATGTCTACATAACACGATATTATGTAGTAATATTAGGTATGTTCTTATCAAGTCATCAAAACAATGTTGTACTTCCATCACTTTTATCCTCCTCCACACTTTAACAAATTAAAAACCTAAAGACGTTCATATGATTGTCAACCGGAAACATCATGTACCTAATTAATTGCGCGCGCAATGATAAATCACACGATAATGATAATGAACATATCAACACGTCATAACAGTTGTAGGAATATCAGGAAAACATTGACGTAAAACGGTCATTCCCGTTTATCTTTATGAGGAATTTCGCACAAATGTATATATAAATGATCTGTTACCAATTCGTTATCAACGAGTTGCGAACATAGTTAGGTACGATCATAATAAGTACACATTATCAGACCGTTGAACTTTGCATGATGCGTTCACGTTTAACCGGCTGACCTTACACCCATTATGCTATGATCTACAAGGCAAGTGCAGGCGTATGTGAAGTACCTATTGATTACATACCTACAAGTGTAACTTTTAACCGTTAACATGATTGTGATAATGTAATTGAAAAATATTGAAAAGTCTTTATAAATGGTTGTTGAATTTGTGGGATCACCTAAGTTACGAATTATTTAAAATTGGAAATTCTTATTTATTTCGTACCTATGGTAAGCAAACCTATGACGGTTATGGAAGTGGTCTCTTAATAGATATTTAAAAAATATAGCAGCCTAGTTGTATAGAATCCAGCTGTAAGTACTTACCTAAACGAATGTCGATTATCTAACATACTGTAAATTGGATTTTGTTTTGATAAGAGTTATCGCCTCGCCTCGCGGAAACTGGCGAATCGCTTGACGTCACCACATTTTGCGAATCATAGGAAACAAATTGGTTCCTTATTGCTATTTTAAGAAACATGCTTAGTAACGTAGGTAGTGTACTATTCAGATATAGTTCCGTCTGTCTGGCCGCTCACTTTATCTTTGGAAAGCATTGCGACCATGAAATGTTTAGAGTATTTTAGGCGTGAGGTTTCGAACTTCCGATAATTATGTATGTCGGGGCATTTCGATGCATATATTCGTTATTAACTATTCCATCGAAAATCCAGTTGTTCATGCTATTTACTCGTATAATTAGCCACTAATAAAAAGCTACATACTTAACATAAAAGTTGGTAAGACTATCCTACTTACAGATAAAACCAGCTTTTAGATTTGAAGTAGTTATGTTTTAATGTACCTACCTAAATGAAAAAATTAAACAAACAGCAAAACGTAATAAAATGATAACGATTTTTACGGGATTAAATATTAGTAAGATAGACGATAAGTTGTCAAAATGTTGATAATAAGTGTTTGATATTATATCTCCATTATTCATAAATATCAATATTACATAATTGAAAGCAAATGGATTATCGATTATAGGTTATTGATGTATGATGCACGTACACGTAGGTTGGTATGTAGGTATTAAATTGATACGTTAAATTTAAAGTTCAAATTAATCATAACATTTGAGTAATCTTAATTAATTTATAATGATATAATTATGTTATCATTAATTATTTCATCTTGATTGAGATTTTAAATAATGAAAGGAAGTTTTAATTAGTATGGATTCATTTATGGCCACTCTTTTATTAATCTTTATAACGATAATTTATTACCTAAAATTATGGCTCATCTACCAGACAATTTCAGTTTACTGCTACTACACATCGTGCAATGTGTGTACTGTGTACCTAGATTGAATCAGAAGCGGAAGGGTGACCGCGCAATGAACGGCGCCCGGGGCGTCCAATTGAAACAATTGCTTGTCGCCAAAAGAAATCAAGTATGACTATGTACAAGCAAAACGGGTTTTACATATTGAACCCTTTACATCCTAACTATTTTGCAATAATAAAGAAAAGTTTGAGTTACAAGTTACTTCGATTCTTGAGAGAGCGAGTAGCTAGTTCGTTTTAATAGGTACGAGTTGTAGAGCCTAGAGTTCGCTCGGGGTAGTACTACCGCTCGCCACGGTAGTTTTTACCATTTCTACCAGGTAATAGTTGTTTTAAAAGTTTCTTCCGCATAAATAGGTGTGGAGCCGCCTACACTTTTTTAGAGGCCAGCATGTCAGTCCTCAAGGGTAGCAACACATCTGTGACCGAAATATAAAGAGACTCTTACTAACAGCTACTAACTACACTATTTCTAACGATAACTAACAGGGCTAACTTTCACTAACAGTCCCTGTATAAGTCCTCATTCTTACTAACAAACTAACGAGCTAATGTTCTAACACCGTCTCCTAACCGGACTAATTATCCCAGTACCCATTTGAGTCTTGTTCTAATTCGGTTATGTGTAGTTGTAATGGACGGCAGTGGATGGTGGTGGGGATAACGAAACAAAAGGATCAAACAATTTTGTTCTCGTACGACGCATAAGTTTTCAATTCACTAACGAGAAAACACAAGTACCTAAGTAACAGTTGTTCAATGCACAGAAACTCTTCTAACTCTCGTTAAATTATAATTTTCTTTAGGTGCACCTAGATTCATTATTATTATAAAGTTTAAACTTTGGCGGCAAAAACCAAACAACCTTATTTTTATGTTTGTATTATGCACTAGTGGTTTTGGTTTCCGTCCCGTTTTTTTAGTTTGTTCAGAAATTACGACATTACCTAAGTACATAAAAACCAATAAAGTAATTAAAATGTAGTACCTACTTCCTTTACATTACATGTTTTTATGACACAATAAACAATATTTTCCATCAGAATTAAAATTTAATAATATTTCAAGTAAAATGATATAACAGGTAAATTTGTTTAAATAAAATAGCACATAGGTATAAAATATACTAAGCTGTGATTTTTGGGATTTTCTTATTGATTGGTTTTCTTTACATCATTGTTGATAGTAGTGCTTAAAAAGTAAGTAGTAGTAGTTAAAAAAAGGAACATGGTATCAATTGGTATCCATGTTTAAAACGCTTCATTACTCGCAACAGTAGCACATGGCCATGTGAGTTAGTTAAACTAAATTCGTGATGACCGCTTGTTGCGCCCATTTACAGTGTTTTAGAATAATTTCGTCATGCCTATCTACGTTGATTGTATGGCGGCAATCTGCAGATATATTTATAGCCAGAGCTTGGAAGGGGTTTCTTAAATCTGACGAGATATTATATTCAACAGCATACAAACTCTAATTGGAAACACATTTTATGGACTAAGTTAAAATGTTTCAGTTTGGTAACACAAACCACAGTGGCTTAATAATAATTGTCATCTAAATACATATTGTCTATGTTGTACAAACTACTGTACATTTCGATGTTTTTCCGATATTCCTTTGATCTTTATCTTACTTTAAACAGAGTTAAGAGTTATCAAGAGGCATGTTAAGGAGCCTATAGACATAGCAATACAACAAGACGCGGACAAACGACAGATGTTCGCAGCACGATGACGTTCGCAATAGTGGATCCCAAGCGGAAGGGTGGCGGTGTCTTCAATTGGCGCAATTGCCAGTAATTGTGGCCGGAATGTCCGGGCGCGGCGCGCGACCCCGCCGACTTATACTATCATGTTTATTTCTACTTGCTTTTGTTATCGTTACGATGTGACACTGTCATTTATAACTTATGTTTTCCATGTGTATGCAGTAGTGTAGTTGTGTTAAGCTCCAAACTATTGATATTTTTCTTTTAACTGAACATACAGTATCATACATAGCTATACTGTTTCTATTTATAATATAAGTACCTACCGACTTACCGCGGAGCGGACTTAAAGTTAATAGGTCCATAAGTACTACAACAACTAACAGGACTAACTATCAGTAACAATCCCTGTCCCAATCGTCATACTTATTAACCAACTGATGTTCTAACACCGTCTCCTAATCAATGAGTATCTATAAAACGTGTAGGACCCAATTTTATTTTACAAACTCCGTAAAACAAACTCTTCAGCTTTATTATTAGTATAGATCTGTGTGGTTGGTGATATCGATAGGCACCCTGTAGTATTACTATTACATATAACATGATATCTTACACTTACAATATTAAGTAAGTACCAAAGATTGTATAATTTGAAGGTTTTTAATCTTTGCGATTAATTAATCAAAGAGATATTATGTTTAAATAATGTTATCTTGCCTTAAGATACCTAGATATAAAATTCAAGTTGTCACTCGTATGAATGTCTTTTAATTGTGTGTAAGAGCATTTGCTGGTTAATAATGCATGTAGTAGTCACGAACGGAGCGCACGCGCAGTGCAGGGCGACGCGGAAGTGTGTGACTTCCGCGTTCCGCCATCTTGGCTAACTGCTTGCTAGATTCGCGTCTGCCTGATCTTGCTATTGGATCTCGAAACGTGCTACTAGTACGTGTGTAAATTAAAATCATCTGTTTGAAGTACCTATACCTACATAAGTACGTATAAGTACATACCTACCATACATTTTGCCTACGGATCGTAAAAGTATATACGAGGCGTAACTAACTAAAAAGTGTACCTTTATGAAAGGATTAGGAACGAATTGTCGACTTGTTACTAATAACTCGAAAATGATCGTTAAATATAGGAAGGCATGAATGATTTGAAAATTACTGTGCCTTTTATTTGAAGGAAAAAGAAACAGTCAACTGTATTTTCCATAAAAATTACGCTTTTATTCCTATCTAGGATTACTTACCTACCTACCATATAGGTTATTAATAAACGATTTTATTTCTCAGATTGAATTGAAATCCTCTGCTGTTACGAATGTGAATTAAAATAAAGTGACTGCTGATCTATCTAACAAGTATTTCTTATATAATCAATCACCATTGATTTCTTAGATATCCTGACTTAATTAGCTTACATAATGAGAAATGGACTTGTTAGTATTGACTGTTATGTCAAGGGTAAGTAAGTACCTACCTACCTGCAAGAATGGAACTTCACTTGAACAAATGTTTGTTATTCAACGAATTTTCAATGGAAAAATTCACTTACTTCAAAAACATATGTGTTTGTCAATTATTTATAAGGTACACAATATGTCATAAATAAATCCGATTTAAAATTTACATAATACCGATTTACATAATCCATACGAAAATTATGAACCTTTTCTACGCTATCTAGATAGACCGTAATGTATGTTACTTATTTACTACGTCTACGTTGGTTTGCAGGTTGAATTACTTCAAAATCTATGTTCATAGTACAATTAGTACTCTCTCGGTAGGTACTTTTTAATCGTATGACATATTGTTAAGTCAAGACAGTGCCAATTCCATATTCATTCCAACTAAAGCGACAATCTTTTGACAGACATTTTACTCATGTTAAATTGTTGATACCATATTATGTTAAATTTTTGGTCATAAAGGACTTGATTAAACTTATTCAAGTAAGGGAAAACTTGAAGTACTCGTAACTGAAGTTACTAATGAATTAAATGTAACTAAGTAGGAACCTCAATGTAAATTCTTGATCAATTCCACTTTCATTTACAGTACAATTTAAATAATCATGAGACATTCGGTTGCAAAATAAGAGAATTTCTTGAAACTAAATCGAACTGCAACACCTAACAAGTTAATAAACCAAATGAGCCGGTACTACATTATGTCGTAGTAACAAACTTGGAGTAACTCGACTGCGGCTATTCCGGTTTTCAAAGTTATCGAAACACCAAGGACTTACCCAATTCAATTTAAACTGTTTTGTGATGTAATTCCACCTCATATGTACTATATCCGGTAACATTACCTTTTAAAACGCTACATTGTAGCAAGTATGGTCTACTTTTGACAGTAATCGAAATCTCCAAAATTTCTGTTGTCCTTAAACTATTCAATGTGTTTTTAGGTTTGTTCTGGAGGCATTTTTCTACAAGAGTTTCCACATTGTCTCTATCCTACACCTTTCCGACTTAAATTCGAGTTTATCTGGGAAACCATTCGTTAACTATCTTACAATAGGCAACATGTATCTTCTATGTACAATAAAGATATTTGAGAAAAACTATTTTCTTAGTACAAACCTTCTGCATACTTGTAAAGTCCTATGTTAAATTTGATTGTCACTAATAGTCTGATATTGCCTTATCGAGCTCGCAACTGATCATGCAATCAGTGCGCTAATTTACATGAGGCATAATATCTGCTGCAACAACGTACCTATGTGAACTGAGCGTGCTGGGTTCCCTCACCCTCTCTTTCTAATTACGGAATAACTTGGTGGAACAAAAAGAGATGACCCACTTTCGGGACCGGTCGTGCAAGATCGGGCGCGCACCGTTGCACATATTACGTGTTAGAAGATGAGGTTAGGTATACAGTATAGTGTACGAATGCAGTCGAGTAACGGAACCCAGCGATGTGAATTTTCTCGCCCTAATAGAGTTTTTGCGCGCCTTTTCCGATATTGCGCGCGCGACGGTACTTATGTAACGGTGTGCAATTCCAATTTGACGCTATCAGTATTTTCCGGCAAAGTCGGTCAATCATTTTAATCTGATATGACAAATAGTCCAACTCTTAATGTACAAATAAATATATACATAGTATTTTTACATCTGGATTTTTTTAAATATCAGTGACTAGTTTTTTTATCCCTTCTTCAAAAATACCTCTTTTATCTCCTTTTTTATGCAGTACCTACCTAATATATTAATATAATGGCATGAGATCCATTATGCCATATCCATGGCATTCGTTTCAAACCATACTTATTTTTCCAACACTATTTTGGACGATATACAACCTATAACAAAAACGGTTGCCTAAAAGCAAAAATAATATGTGTAGGTATAATAGATACTTTCTACGAGTATATTCCAAAATCCTCATAGCGTTCCTCGAATTTTACCGTCTTTAGAGAAAAAGTCAGAACAGTCTTGGTTAGAAACCTGGCAAAGTAATATTTGCAATATTCAATCATCTAATCTGTTGTATATTATAAACTGATTATACTATCCATATTGTAAATGAAGAAAATATAACTTTAAATATTGCTATCCTACGCTTTCGGCGTTTTCCCTATCAGACCTTATCTCTATAGCCTTCCTTAAATACCCCTGTCTATTGGAGCGTTTACACCTACATAATTATGTGTAAACGAAGTAAGGAAAGGAAGGAAGAAAATTTTTTTTTCTTCCTTTTTTCTTGGCCAAAAACGCATCGGTTTTGCCTTAGTAGTTATTACTAATGTTCATCGGCGGCGGTGACCACTGACCATCAGGTGACTCGTCTGCACCTTTGTCGGTTATACTTTTACACATAAAAAATATTTTGATGTTGAAACTGAAGATGATAAAAATAAAAAATAAACACGGATTAAACACACATTTATCAATAAACAAAAAAGTTTCATGTCAAAAATAAAATCGTCGTAGGACCGTGTACCAATTTCAAAATGATCTGTACCTACTTACATAAGAAAAACAAATTTTTTTTTTTTTTAAGTAGGTATGTAATAGGTACACGTCGATTGATAAGGACTTGGATGGAGAGCGGAGAGTGCTGGGACGCCTGTGGCGGAATGGAGTGCCGTTGGCCCGTCAGCAGAGCGGGGCTCGACTCCGACACCGACAGCTCCGCGGACTACGTAATCCCTCCGCAACGGCACTTCCTGAAGGTGGCGCAAGCGTGCGAATGTCGGCCGTCGAGCATTTCGCGCCACTTTCGTAATTCGTTGCGTGGTACGACCGGCCGCCTGGCCTGGCCCGCAGGAAGTAAAAGTTCGAAGGTAAGAAAGTAGGTCTCCGCTGTAATTGGCAGCGCGCCTGCATACTGATGTCTACGGTATAAATAGGTTGCGGGCACCTGCACTTCGCGACTATCAGGATACGGAAAATGTCACTCCGGCAATTTAACGATGAATTCAATCGGGTGCCACCGAATGAAGTTCGCGTCTGTAATCAAAATGTCCTTAATTCCTCTCGGTTCGGAATTACGATTCAATCAAAAATTCAACGGTTCCATTTACTGAGTCGGATACGAATAACGAAACACAACTACGCTAAGCGTGTGTGGTATTTGTGGAACGATAGTATCTAATCCTCTGTTACGTTAGATCATTGTGGGAGCATGACATAAGTTGCGTCGGCACGCCGCAGGCGCCGCGCTGACCCAATCCGTCGTCGGTGGGCCGCGGCGTCGCGTCGTATCGTACAAACGTAACGCGGGTCGCCGTGAACTAGGCCGCGGATGAGACAATAGCACTAGAGATACGCCGAAAAATGATTATTTGGGCGTTGCAATGTCACCATCGGTCGATTATGCCTAATTTGTTAATAATACTTTCAATCAAATTAGGGTTAAAACAACCGCGCTGTGTTTATTATTATAACACAAATAGTAAAAAACAAATGAACGTCGCTTTTGTAATTAGCCTTTCGTTTATTTTTATTGAATTTAATTTTCTTTCGGTAAAACGAACTTACCTAATAAATCACTATTACTTACTACCTAATGGATAGATAACATTTCATATACTTATGAACATAAAAATGTGTATGTGGTGTGTACATCCAAACGGAAAATTTGGAAATAAAACATCTTGAAATCGAAACTTATTTTGATGATCCACGGACAAATATGTTTAATCAGACGGAAATTGTAATGATAATTTATTCTGTTCACATAAATTCACACAAATATTAACTTTATTTTGTCGACTGTATTCACAGGTGAGATCATCGTAAGAAATTAGTCAGATAGGTAATGATAAAAAATAATAATATTTAATTACCTTCATACTTACATATATGATGGGAAAGCTGTGGACTCTTGCAGTCGCATTGGTCAATGTGAAATTCATTAAATAGGGGAGGCCGTTTAGTCTACGTTGATACATTTTATAGAATAACATTTCTAAAAATAAATAACAGTATGATACGTAAGTAGATGAAATAACTTTTGTCATATAGAGCAACAAATATTATCGTTCTTTCTAAGTGATTTTACAAAGAAATGGTAGTTGACCAAGGTACAGACAACACACAGATAATAGGTAACACACATTTAAAAAACTTAGTTTGATTAAGGTATACATAGGGTGTCAACATACAGCACCTTCCCATACTTATTTAATAAGTACTTATTTTATAAGTATGGGAAGGTGCTGTATCTTGACACCCTATGTATACCTTAATCAAACTTATGTATTATGATTATTATGCACTAAATTCTCTAAATTATACATTTGGCCGAAGAAATTGGGCAGCGTCGCAATAGAGGAAGCATTGCGCTGATGAGCAAGCAGCTGCTGCCGGAATTTCGACAGCATACCGCGGCTTGCAAAATACTCAGGCTTAAACGAAATACGGTTGATTTTATCAGCAAAAACATCATGGTGATTAGGCGTTAAATGTAATCGGTTGCTACGTTAGCCTTATTCTTTAGTGTAGCCAAAGTAGCAGCTTCATTGTTAATGTTAATATTCTTAATGCACTTATCGTAAGCAATGAATGGTTATGCATATTATTATTTAAGAAAAGATTAAATTTATTAACTAAGGCCCTTAGAATATATAGTAGGTACACACAATTATTATTTTAAAATATTACATATGAATGCTTAAAAATTAGATATGACACAAATCGATACAGTATAAAAATTATAACTAATATTATAAATGCTTTAAACAAACGCGACATTCTAAGTAAAACTATGCATTTTGCACACGATTAGATTTTTATATTATGTTTTGCCACAATTAGCTACGTTGAGATTAACGCAGCCATGTCTGAACGAACTGGCACTGAAGATTCCAGTTTTAGGCGCCCAACTTTGTATAAGGAATTAAACGAGTAAGTGTATAACGTCATCCGTAGGAATAACTTTAATGACCGTCTGCCGCGGGATCTAAACGCGAACCTTCAGGCCCGCACTATTATAGGATCCCCTGTGTCGCGGATGTCATGGACAACACGACTAACATCACTAATACCCATGACCATAGAACAAGCATTAATTTGTCACATAAATTTCTGCCCCGTCCACGAATCGAACTCGATTATCTCGAAGTCAAACATGGAAATAATACGTGATAAATATCATAATGTAATGTAGGCTAGTAGACCACGTCCCAAATTCATGTGTCTGACATGTCCTGTCAACGTAGGCACGCTGCCCGAATAAAAGATTTGGAATTGTTTCCATTTGTATGATGATGATGATTCTAAGTCGATTAATTTATTAAAGAAAAATCCTGATGACTCATAAGTCATAAGTCATCAAAAGTTATTTTAGCGCAAAAGAATAATTGTATGTGTTGCTTATTTATTATTTTATATTTTTGGACAGTCATTTAACCTTTCTCTATTGCTGCTGATGAAAAGTAAACGTAGATAATATAATTATAAGAATTATCAAGCAAATGAAATTGAAACATCAAAATAAATTTACTTCAAAATTTGTTTACAGTTCCACTGCGTGAAGCTTTCACATTAACTGAACTGAAAATGGACCAACGTAAGAAACTTTGGTTGACTCCAAAGGAAACCGGAAGCCGGAAACCGGAAACGTGGTAAGGGTTAGACCGGAGACGGCGCGCGTTTCCGACGGAAGCACGGCGCCAGGAAGGTTGGTAGATGGAGTTAAGTAAATACTGCGCTGCCATATTGTCGGATTCTAATCGATAAATCTGTGCGGTTTTGCATGCCTGTTATATATCGTTTCCGTCTCCTGTTTATTTGCACACATTGCGACGAGCAGGAGCAAGCATATTTTGAGTTATGCAATATCCACTACTAACCGGAGTAATCATCCCAGTCTCATTATCTAATATATAAAATTCTCGTGTCACAGTTTTCGTTGCCATACTCCTCCGAAACGGCTCGACCGATTCTCATGAAATTTTGTGTGCTTATCGAGTAGGTATGAGAATCGGCCAACATCTATTTTTCATACCCCTAAATGTTAAGGGTTGTCCACCCTAGATTTTTTTTTTCATTTTTTGGTCAAATTTTTTTTGGTTATTTTTTTATGGTGTGGCATAAAAAATACACATCATTCCGAATTTTCACTTCCCTACCTCATACTCAACTTTAAATCGCGCTCTTTGTATTTTTGTATGAAAAATATATTATGGCGGAACAACGTTCGCGGGGTCAGCTAGTAATATAATATATTGTTCTGTATCGCTCACATTTGTCATGAGGGGCAGCAGCAAGGTGGTGCTTCGTTCGTTGCTCGTTTACTAACTTCAATCCATAAAAAAGAAAACCAACCATTAAGTATCAGAATATACATTTTGCTTGACATTTTTAATCATTTCTGTTAACCCAGGACTGATGAAGGTTACAACAATTTCTGTATCCGCCTCGAGATCGAATCTCTTGTCGATTATAAAAAGAAAAAGGATGTATAGGTTGAGACAAGACAATATCGTTTTATTGTGGTCGTGCACGAGGAAGGAAACAAGTTGATATTTCACGTATCGTCCAGCGGCGACCGGTTCTGCAAGTGTTATTCCGAAAACAAGATGACTGCGGACTTTCCGGCCACACGTTATTTTTAAACGTTATGTTGTCTCGCTTGTGCCGGTGTTGCAGACTGATACCGTAATTTATACTTTTACGAAGAGTCTGGACAATGAGACTTCATGATAATCGATATATTTTAAGTAAAATGCAATACGATTTAATAGAATGGACGATTTCTTGTTTAACACCATGCAGTGTTTTTGTAGAACAGACTTTTAAGAACGTTGCTAGTTTCGATGTGAATTTAAATTAAAAATTCAATAAGATTTTTAAGTCTTATTGATTATTACAACTTGCGAGTAAGTTTCAAGAAAACCTATTTCGTACCGCCGCGCGCTGAGCTGCCGCACATTGGATTGCCGAAGGATGACAAAAGCTATTTTTTGCTGACGGACATCAGTGAAGGTCACTAAGAATCGGTCTAGGCTCAGACGAGTTCAAGCTATAAAAACAGCAAAAAAATCATGACACATCCAGTATGTAGGCATTTAATAATACGAATTTAAGACGTTTATAAGACTCATTCCATTACGTAATAATTAAAGTACTTAGATAAGTAAGATTTGTGCACACCTTAATTTTTATCTTAGCAAGCTTAGAGTATATAAAGTAAAGTATATATACTCTAAGTTAGCAAGTAATACAGTTTCATAGTTTAAATATTATTACTGTATAATGTATTAGACATTGATTTTATGAAACCTCAGTTACTGACGATTATCATTAAATTTATATTAGGTAAGGAATAGGAATATCGGATTATTGATTTCTGTAACAATAAACTCCTGGAAATGCCGGACCATACCATACGATGTAAAATATCTACAGCATGATTAATGTCCCCAGATAAAACTTAAATTCAGGTTAAAATATTAGTTATGTGTATTTAGTAAAAAGTAAATAAAAATAATGTAGAAATGCACTTTTTGGATTAAATTCAGTGTCCATTGCTTTTTTTTAAGCCTGGCATTATGAACAAAAATAATAAAAATAATAAAAATAATAAAGCAGGCGTAGACAACAACACATTCATAAAAATGATTTCAGGTTATTTATAGCCTTTTGCCATTTAAAGTTGCTTAAACTGGTATTAACATTAAAACTTCATAATTTCTACCAATTAACTACCTAAGTATCAAACTTTGTGAATAGGTACTTAGTACTTATAGTGAATAAATAAATATAATACAATACAAAAAATATTATTTCACCCCCTACACAAATGACATTTGGTTGTCAGAGTTGTAGGCATAAAAAAATAAAAAAATCATTTGTAATCTGTGAAAAATTGGTACCTATCTAACTATGGTAAGTTTGAGTCATTTTCTTATTTATTTTAACACTTATTGTTTCCACACCACAAAATAAAAATACACACAAAAGCACACAGAGGCAGATAAAACAATGGGCGGATTAAAATTGGAATTTTATGTTATTCTTATTCTTATGCTATTCTTAACCATCTATGCTGGTTTAAATGATTGGATTATATTATGTATCGTTTTATTTAACGTCATTTGCAGATATGGCGCGTCGCGTGCAATGACTAATAGAGATCTTTGAAGTCACGCGACTAGTACCTACACGTAATATCTATGATTACAACTTGCTTGAAAACACTTGATATTTACACTAGATTTACTTTACTCACATGGCACATAATTATTAAAAAATAGTGATGTAAGTAGGTACTCAATAACCAAATTCTTTAGAACAGTGAATATATAATGAAAATGTGAAAGGTGCAAAACCATCAGAATTTAAAGACTTTCAGGGGCAATTTTGCTTAATTTTTTGTTTGCATGAATAATAGACAATATTGAAGTGAAAAAATCGTTATTAAATATGTACCATGAAAAAAATTAACAAGTAGCATCCCTAGATTACAACGCTATCGAAATTGTTCAAACTTTCTACGGTTATTGCTCATTGGTTATTACTCAGGAGAAAATAATCAGTAGTTTTTGAATTTCTAGTCTGCATAGTTTTAAAAATGTCAGATTAGGTACATGAACTGTTTTTATGTTACTAAATGTAAAAAAAAATATTTTTATAGTGTAGGTAGTCAAAATAAAACAATAATCCGATCTCAGTTGGTATAATTCTCGTTTATTTGTGCATATTTAGAAGTCGTTGAATATGTATGCTGGCAGAGAGAGGTCTTGATGACCGCTTTAGAGGTCAATGTCAGCTATATAACGAATTATTGAGACCTTCATATTTTCTCCAACATTATTGCTAGTTTTCATTTTATTGGCTCATTTACGAATTCATAAAGAAACATTACAAAATATCTTAAAAGGTAATGTTGAAAATATTTTTTTTACTAATTGGACGAAGTTCTTTAACACGTTCGCTGCGGAGCACGTTACGCGACGTTTTTTGTCTGGTAGAAAAAGTCTATTGTCTTTGGAAATCGTCTGTGATTTCTTTTTGATTTGAACATTGAGGTGTTACGATGTCTTTTACTTTGAAAATTATTTCTTTATTTTTTTTAATTCGAAGCATTAAGTGTTGTATTAGTAACCCTGGGACAATAACATCTGGGATAAGCAAGATACCTACCGTGTTCCTCACGAACTTACAGCAGAGGTAGCTACCATGTTTGAGCTCATTGGAATATCTCAATGAATAAAACAACTTTTTAAAGATTTTCCTTAGATCCAGACTAAAAAAAATATTTAATTTAATGAAATAATAATAATAATATGTCACTGCAATTCACTACTTAGACGTTAGTGGATTCATAGCTCCATAAAATCCAAATCCAAATCCTCAATCCAAACCGACCTTTTCAGATCGTAGATGGTACGGTAGTAGTACCAGCTAACCAACAACCGCACAAATTCCAGTACCATTTTCAATATTAACCGCATACAATATTAATTAACCGTATTACATTGACTAATTAGGCACTACGACATACCTGCGTACGTTAAACGGTACGTAATACTTATTTTCATGAGCGCAGCATTAGCGGCTGTCTGCAAGAGGCATGCGCGCGCGGCGTGACAGCCGGCCGACCAATTGGTCGAGATTGCGCATTTCCGTCGCGCCGCTTCCGGCCGATAACAGCAAGACCGTGGTAAGTGCCGGACTTCACTACGGTCAACGTACTCCGGCTCCGACCACTTGGAGACTACAATGCGACTACAATACGACTACAATCTATACATCGACAGTCGACAGTCTTGTAACTTATGTTTCCTTACAATAGTATCGGAACTTGTTGTGTTTAAGTATTTAACTCGGAAATACTCTCAGATAAGGACTTGTTTATTTCAATTCAACCATTTTATGCGTACTTTTGATAAGATAAGTAACTATAGGTAATGAATACTTAGTACTGAATATGAATTATTGCCGGTGTAGATTACTTACAATAGGGTTGGATTACGTAAAATTTACCTACAGCTTACCAAATGAACGTCAGTTGTAAATACTTGTAGTAGGTATGTACCGTCTTAAAAACTGCCAAAAGGAGATATCAATAGAATCCAATGTTATCAGATGAATTCATTACAGCAGATAAGAAGTGGTATTTATTTCCTTTAGTTCACTTTTGCACTAACAATTCATATCTACATTCTAATGGTGATAAATTTCTTGCAAAAACTATGATCGTTCGTTCGTGACTGGCATTGTTGTAAGTAATGTTTAGTAAGTAAGTTAAGTAAGTAGAGATCACACTATTATTGTGAAGTACTGGACATTGCGAAACTCTTCGACTGTGCAACACTGAGACCGTTAACACTACTAACACCACGCCAACATTGATAATAAAGAATACTTTATAATTAAAATATTAAAAAAACATCACTTGCAATCCAAGCATTATCTATATCGATACTCTATACTACTATGTAGGTATAATAAATCTGTAGAGTATGTCTGTACGTACATTATATTTATCGGTCTTTAGTGATGAATATTCGTTTTAGGATTCACTGACATCAATTTTACCATTTTTAAATTTTTGTCTGTCTGTGTATCTCGCTATAACTCAAGAACGGCTTGACCTATCTTAATGAAAATTGGTATACAGTAAGAACATGTGATTGCGCAAAACATAGGCTAAATAAATGATATCTGTGAATAGCAGGTACACAATATATACGGGGACTTTTATGCCTGGCCTCTCTTATACCTTTATGGCAGTTTAGGCTCATTGTTAGTTGTTTTGTTTTGGAACACAATTTACGCATGCGAAGCGTTGGCATTTCAACTTTAAGCTCTTACCCGCAGCTTAAAGTTAAAATGCCAACGATTATAACTTCGGATATCATATTACTCGTACCAAGGTATTGGTAGGTATTGGTCCGATTTTCTTATGAATGTTGCTTATGAATGTATTTCAGTTATATATTACCTTTAATTATTTAAAGCATTTCAGAATGTAAATTATAAGTCAGTTAAAATCATATTAAAAACTAAAGATTAAGCTTTTTTGCTTCTATATGAAGCAATTAACGTAATTGATCAGGAATATCTAGCAACAACAACCATGTATCGATGTTATATGCGCATCTATTTATAATATGTACCAAAAAACAAACTTTACGAACGTCGCTATTATTCTGCCCTCGATGTCCTTCACAAGAAGGATCCGGGCGTGAAAGGTCATAGATTGACAATATGTATTATATGAGTTTTATAATATATTCATTAAGTTTAATTTAGCAAAAAATATAAAAAGTGGATTATGGCCTAGCAGCAAGTTATGCTTACTTATTTTTGCTCGTATATTAATTGCGTATTCCAAATTATATTTGTGACTAGCTGTGCCCGCGACTTCGTCCGCGTGGATTTTTAATTAATAGGGGAAAATTTCTAAAATAAAAGTAGCCTAGGCTACTCCTAGTCCTACTACATCAGCTATTGGCCAGTGAAAATCCCGTCAAAATCGTACAGTTAGTGTCTTTAACTAGATAGACTTTAACGATAGCTTTTACATGACGACAGACACATTTTATCATCGTCAACCTATAACGGCCATAATCTCTTTAGCATCCATAATTATATCGATAAAAACGAAGCAAAGTAGACGCGTTAAAAAGGCAAAACTTCTAAACCATAATCAATTAGTCACTGAAAAAAAGGTCTGCGTAGGTTTATTGGACTGTGGTTTTAGTGTTATTACGTGAATTCGTATTGCAATAGTCATAGCATGCACAGCATAGCATTCGTAGTGCATTATCAGTAGTAAGAAGTTGGCCTTAATCTGGATTGGTAAAACTGAGCAGTTTATCCTCAGTAAAAAAGTTTATGATTGAAATACTTAAGTAAATCTTGGTGTCTTCAAATCAAGAGTGAATAGGCTGCTACTAAGTTAGTGCGCTCTACCACCCTCACTCTCCACTTACCATCAGGTGGGATTGTGGTCAAGCATTAACTTGTGATTAATAAAAAAAAAATACATAGTGTTAATTATAGTTTGCGTTATAATGGCCACCCTAGTTAAAGGAAATAGCTGAGAGTGTCGAGGCGCGCAACCGGAGCGGAAGTTGCGGCCGTTCCCACGGACACTCATCCGTTATTTCACCTCTCCCCGTCTCCCCGTCTCCCCCGCCGTCTTAGGGATTCCACCTACGACCGTCGTGGTCGTGTACTGTTATGATCTTATGATGCAATTTCTTTTAATAGCCCACCACAACCTGTGTACTAGTGACAAATAAGAACTTGGATGACTCCGAGACTACAACTTAATTCATTATGCTTACAGAATGGAGAATTAATAAGCTGCAACATACGTAATTTATGTTTAAAGCGAAAATATTAGATCAATAATGTAATATAGTATAAATCATAAAAATACAATAGATGCTGTAGTTCTGTTTTAGTTTTCTTGATTAATTTTATAAAATAAAAAGTAACGTAATAAAAACATTAATTCGAGGGTTATGGCTTTATGTTTAAGATTTTGTGTCATATAAATTGTGTAATGACGTTATAATTTGATAGTAAAGTTTTTAAGGCAAAGTTTATCTTATTCTTTTAGCGCATCTAAATAAAAGCTTGTTTTTAAATAAGTTTTTTATTTTAAATATATTTATAGTTCTATAGTTGCTATAGTGGAAGCGGAAATAGAGAAGATTCCTGAACCGGAAGGAACACAGCAAAGGCGGAAACGGAAACCGATACGGATGTGTAAATGTAAACGGAAATCAAAAGACTACATGGCGTCATTCGATACATCATTGGTATTACTTTACAAAAGGATTACGTACGAAAAGTATTTATAAATTAAATATTTCCTGCTTGAAGAATCTAGAAATAATTGTACCACTGCACTCATTGTTATACGTTTCTTTACGTAACATTATTATGGAAACCTACGTAACATAATCTATACATATAATAAATCTGTAAGTAATCGTTGTCTGTACATGGAAGATACACGATAAAAACTTATTGGGGCCTGTTTAATCGCAATAGAACAAAAAACAAGGATTTTTAGAATTCGTGTCTATTCGTTTGTGGTTTTGTAATCGCTAATCTCAGAAACAGCTTTACCGATTTAGGTGCGGTTTTCAGTTACGTATTGTATTAAACTTCACTAAAAACTTATTGTTTTTTTTATTCAATTGGTTCATAAATAAAAAAGTTATGTCAGTCTAAAGAATCACACCTAACAATTATCGTCTATGGATACTAAGAGATAGGTTTCCCGAAGCGAAGCGAGTACTGGTAATATTACTAATATAAGTATTAGACTATTACTTACTATAAACTTAATATAATACTTACTGTCATAATAGTACCGGGGCGTTCACGTTGCGAACACAGAGTTGTAACTGCATATCAACTCAAATCTTAACAATGGTCTTGAATGAAATTGATAACAATGAAGTCGTGCATATCGATCATTGCTAATTATTTCAAGCGAACGATACAGTAACTCGCTTTTGTATATTGGCAACTAATGTACACCTGACACGAGGTAATGTCCAGGCGATGGTACAATAACAGTTACACGTGTAGGTAACTTGATTTATTTGCTCGTGTACTTATTAGTCGCTGGTGAGTAATTAGCGGTTCATCACCGCGAGCGTCTTTGGTACATGTCAATTAGTACCTAGCAGAGATGGGCACATATAATCATGTTTACAGATTACAATTACATCTGGCGGCCCGGAGATGACCCCGCGAGCGAGAGTAGTTCTTGGCCGAGCGTTCTTGGCGGGGGCATTTTTGTCTCTTGATGTAACGTTTAATGTAATGTTAAAATGCCCCAGATGAAATTGTAATCTGTAATCATGATTACAATTTACCCATCCTACCACCTACCTAGGTTTTTACTTACTGTCGTGTGTGGGCGTAATGTAATAAATATTGAAATAACCGACGTAGGCACACTGTTTACGCTGAGAATTTGATCCCGTGTCGGGCGTCCCGAATCGTTGACGTTGAATCAATGTGGTTGTTTAAAAACTGAGTTGTTATCGCAGCGCCCGCAATAAGTCTAGCTGATCTCATTGTTTAGTCTACGTCAAGGAATAGTAAATGTACAATAAGGTACTGAACGCCGAATCGTTCCTTACAACTCGGCTGTGATTTCGGTAGGTAGGTACATACAACGCGTCATTTGCCAATAATAACTAAAATTGAAACTTCGAAGGGCGTTCAGTATGTAATGGAAGCTTTTGATATCGAGTATTTTGCTAGTAATGTTCGTGACTCATTAATTAATTTAAAAAATACATTGTTTACCTCGGAGATTAATCATCTGAAATTAAAGCTTACGTCATTAGCATTAGGGATACTACAACAAAATATTGTTGGTTTCATTCTAGCTGAAGCAGGGTACAAGGTAAATCTTAAATAAAAAGAAAAAAACATTCCTTTATAAATACAAAAAAACCCAAAAAAATAAGTCTATCAAAATGATGTTCTATGACAATTTAACATTTAACAATATTTGACTGGAAATCCAAAACACAGGTGAGAAACGTTAACAAAGTAATGCACTACACCACACCATTCAATGGTATGGTGAAAGCAAAGCAAAAGTTGAGTGGGCCGTTGCACCGGTTGCGGCGCCGCGCCGTGCCGTGGCGCGTGACGGCAACTCCCGAGGGAGCGGAAGTCTTGCGCGCTTCCGTCTGTGCAGTGTGCACCGCCCGGAGATCCGCTCGACACATCCCTAGCCAGTAATAACTACGGAAGGATGTTCGTTGAAATATAACGTGCCTTTAGAACCACAACAATCCACTAATCCATCAATAACAGTTAGTTGTTATCAATAGCAGTTTAGTGTATTAATTACATTGATGTTTTTTGCTATAAGTAATTGTAGTCAATTGCAAGTCTGCTTATTTATATTTTTATAGGTAATTACTCGTATACTGTTAATATGACGGGTTGTTACCGTGGTTTAGTCCGTTGGACTACGGGCGAGTCGTACTACCAAAGGAAATTCGGTTGATGGATAATATTATACTTATTATTGTTTTTTAACAGAAATTATATATTAAAAAAGAACATGTAATGTTTGGCTCTTCAGCAGGCTTAGCTTCTTTGAGGGTAATTTACTAGTGCATCAAGTGGCCCCGAAACTGGTTTTACTTAACTTGCCATAACCTAGAGGAAATTCATAAAGTTATTTGTAGTGTCTGAAGCTCTGAAGTGTTGAAGATAAGCTCAATACATTTGCCACTGATGGAAAAATGTGAACTGATTCTGCGCTGATCAAATACGTTTAATACTTTTATTAGAGGTCTGTGATCATAATGCTACAACTACAACAGTGTCATCTGTCAGCTTTTGGCATACGATATTGGTGATGCTTATTTTTATGTCGTTATAAATTAGGGTTAAATATTATCAAGTATGAGTTCGCCTAGTAAAGTTGCAGAAACTGAAATACTCAGTGCAATTCCACCGGTTATATGCAATAATCCGAGAGAAAAAATTGAGCCAGAGGAGGTGGGTATTGTCATATAACTCGAGTCCATAACGTAGGTTACATACATACACACAATGCTGCAAATAAATGTACAAATATGTTTGGAATCCTATGCGACTTGGATGGAACGGTTGACTCTTGAGCGTAAATGATAAATATTAGACCTGGAAATTATGGTCTCTGTAAAGTTTATAGAGACCATAATTTTGAGGCCCAAGGTATGATTTATTGTACAGGTTGCGGTAGAACAAGTGTTTAAACATCTGAAGTTTGTGTCTGAATACTCTGAATGTAAAGAAGCGGACAACCTGATGTTAGTGTTGCCCTCTCGACATGTTTTACAACCGATACCACGATATCCGTTGTCAATCGAGTGGTCGCCGAGCGTCGTCTTCTTTGAAATCGATGATAGCTTTATTTTGAAAAGAATAAGGTTAGTATAAAAACATAAAGTTATTTAATTATAATTAACTAGTTTATGCTCGCGCCTTCGCCGTAGTGAGAGTCGGAAAACGACAAAAAATCGTTAAAATTATTCGAAGAAGATCTAAGCATTGACCCAACGAAGATTTACTTACTCCATTGTTGAGATAAAAGATACCGTATATACTGTACTTCTAGCATCTCAAACTATTTCCACATCCGTTTCACCTAAACTAGTTCAGCGGATTAAGCGTGAAAAGGTAGTAGACAGACAGACAGATAGACGGACTAATCTTATTTATAATGTATGGAAGTATGGGTTATACTTATGATATCTTAATTACTTACGTTACCTTTATGTCCCCTGTAAAATGTCAATATGTGTGACTAATATTTTTTTGTTGTTGAGTTGAGTTTAGGGTTTTCGCGTACCCGGACTTTTTTGATACCCGGGTATCGGGTATTTTTTTCTTAAATACCCGGGTAGACCCGGGTATTTTCAATTTAAATAAAGCTTCACATCATTTATGCGTTTCACACATTTCAGTAATATATTTTTCAAGAAAAAACGAACAAAAATATATTTCTTCTCCATAAACTCTTATTTTAGACTACGTATTTTCAACTCTTTGTAGGAATACTCTAAAAAATTGTCCATTCAAAACCACACAACACAACAAACTGATAAAAATAAACTTTTATAAAGATACCTACTTCTAAAATACCTAAAAAATTCACACCTTATTAATAATTATGACATAGAAACGAGTTCAATCAAATTAAACTGAATTAACATGACTGTAATGAAGGCATCTATCTATTTTGAATAAAATAACACTTAAATCTTATTTAATAACGCAGAAATTATATCTCACATTTAAGAGGGGGTATAACAGTATAAAGCAAAATTGGCAATTAGTGGAGTTCCGAAAGACGTAAAAATGGTAAAACCTCGGAATCCAGGGCCAGTCAATAAAAACTATTGAACTGCATTGTTAAAAGCTCAAATAAGAAAGTTAAAAAAAATGCCCGTTCATGATTACAATTTTTAACAACAATTTACTGAAAAAAATGTTCATAAAATGAAAACTACTGAGCCAAGCTATGTTTAATATTTATGGGACCAAGTGGCAACAATTCCGCATCAAAATAAAGAAGAATCACGTAAATCGGATCATAAATATCTGCGTAATCGATGTACAAACATAAAAAAAACGATGACGACGACAAATACAGGGTGTAATCGTTAAGTGTGCACAGGCGATTATTCCGTAACTATTACAGATATCAAAGAACTTTAAACTGATATTGAAAGCACTTTACCTAATGAGTAAAATGACAATAATAATTTATTAAAAATAAAACGAGAAATATCCAAAAAAATTACATTAAACTCTCCCATACATTTAGTCTATTCAATTTCAATATGGTCTATATTTTAATATAATTATAATGCTGATTAGTATCACGTAGGGATTAGACTAGCGATTTATAATTAAATCTATACTTTCAAAAGAAAATGCATTTGTCGCTTATTGCATCCCTATTCCGTGCATCTTCCTCAGCTCGCTCAAAGGTTTTGTTTCATCTACCAGTTACGATTGTCCGCGTGGAGCACGGGTGAAATATGATTATTTACTCGTTTTATGCCCCCTATTAAGTACTTTTGCTCTATCATTTTTTAAAACGGAAATGACAGAAATATAGAATAATTTTATTGATACCCGGGTACCCGGGTCTTAAGTCAAATATTACCCGGGTCCGAAAACTCTTAAATACCCGGGTATACCCGACCCGGGTACCCGGGTCCGAAAACCCTAGTTGAGTTGATTTTATGAGCGCAGACTTTAATTCGGGCAAAAATCTCTCTACATACATATTTTATAAGCCACATTAAATTTATGTTGCTTGAAAACAGATACTTTGTACCCAAACTCTGGGTTTCCATCGCCTCTTCCTCCTTATGAGTACATTTAGTTTTTTATTATCATACAGAATTATATAAAAACTCATCAGTTCATGTCGTTTATTATTTTTATATAGAATGATATAAAAAACAACTCATAAGGTGAGTTAAGTAGGTGTTCTACCCTCGGCGCCCCGCGGCGACTGAAATTCACATCCCAATACCTAATTAAGCAAAGACATTTATATGGGTCCTAAACTTGCCAAATATCCTCATTTATTTAATCGGTTTACGAGCTATATGTAGTATTTTCTCATGCCTGTATAATTTTAATAACTAACGACGGATCTAAATACACCAGAAACATTTATTCGCTAACCATTGTGTGCTCCGGCCGGAATTTCAAACGACCATTTGAATGGTAGAAGGTTCTCAGTCAACTGGACTACAGAGTCATATTACCATCAGTATCATGGCGTAGCAAGGAAAATAATGATTACCTTTATGGACTTTTATTACATAATGCCGGAATCTTAAGAACTGAACGTTTCACGGGAATAAAGTTACGGGGGACTGTTAGTTAGGTATTTATGTACTAGTATATTCCTATAAGATGGAAATAGAATTCGTAGCAGTAATGAAAGTATTTATTTATAGCAGTGCTAGCCTAGTGTTTTCAACTTGGACGTCAAGCTTCCGCTTAGGGAGACCTAAATGCGAATGCTGCGCAGGTTTTCAACGCAAATAGACAATTATATACTCTCACTCAAAAAATCCGTAACACCAAAGGCACCACCCCACCGATGCGTTATCGTCCAAGAAATAAGGTTCTAATTTTTCGAAGTTGCTTTATGTTTATTCTAAATTATCGCTTGCTGAGGATACCTGCTTATCATTTGAATTACGGAGAACTCTTAAATATGCAGGTTTCGTCACAATGGTTTCCTTCACCGAAGCAAGTGTTAATTAAATTCTAATATGCACTATTAAATAACTTCCAATAATATGCACGCAGGTTAAAGTGTAAGTGTAGTGTATGTGTACCAGTTTGAATAAAAATGTTTTGATTTTGTTTCTTTATTTTATATCATTTTTTTTTTATATTTTTTACTCCTCATATTGTGTTTACAGAATATTGAACGCGTGTTCTCGTTCGATATACATATTGTGTTGCGGTCTTTGGAGCGAGACTGCTCGGCTTGGTGCGACGTGGCGCTGCTATCCTCGGACACGGTTCCTCCTGTCCCCAGGGCTGACTGCCGACCTGTTCATCCAAGCCACGCCCAAGGAACAGAGCCCTGTCCCTTCCGCGCAAATAGCTATCCAGCTGGCAGCAGCGCACAAAAGGGACCCCGTCGTTGGGTACTTCGTAGTCCCCGTTATGGTCAAGTTTCAGAACTATATCAAGCCCTATTTAGGCGAAGTGGAAGCATCGAACAACAGCCTAGTAACTTAATATATTGTCGTATGTCGTATTGTTTATAGAAGTTGTCAACTTGTCACAAAAATATTTTTGTTGTAAAGATAATGTGTTGTTGGAAGTAACGGGTTTATTGTTGAAATAAAAAAAAAGTTAAATGTTATGATAGATATTAAATAATATTATGTTCCTATTAGCATATTAAAATTTATTATGTTTAATATCGTAAACATTTTTTTAATCATCATTCTTAAACAATCATTCTTACTGTACTAAATACATATATTGGACAATAGTTCTAACTATCCAAATAATCTAACTATCCTTAATCTTCAGTAGTTGTCTACGTATTGTGAAAAAGTCACAACAAACATAACCTAAAATACCGCCAAGTGTCATTTAATTTATTCATGTAACATAATTACATTCATTTCGACGCGTTTGTAAACTAAATAACTGAGCTTTGCGTCATTCTTAGGAAATTTATGATCATCTTTAGAATGTTGACGACCCCGTAGCCTAGTTGGCTTTGCCTGCGAAGCAAGGGGTTCGATTCTCCCGAATTCGATTCTCGGCCGGGGAAGTTTGTGTGACAGATAATGTTAGTTCTCAGGTCATGGGCGTTAGAGATGTGTTATTTGTGTTGTCCATGCCACCCGGCACACAGTAAATCATAGGGCGGAGGTATGAGTGTGTCCGCAATGTCAGCATTTATTAATATTGTTATTATATCACAGCTATTGCTAACCCACACGCAGAAATTACATTGCGTTAGGTACTTGAGTGAATAATTGAAACATAACAGTGTTTAACTCTAAAAAAACTCATAAACATTATCCCGTGCTCCAGACCACGTCACGTCCCTCGGTTCGTAAGTCGTTACGATGTAATTTTCATGGTCCCCCAAATAAAAAACCTGAATAGTGGGTACAGCTCGCAATGGTGCGCAAGAAATAGATTTTACGAGAGCGTGCGCTGCGATATTTACGCGTGTTTACACTTCAGACGGTTTTATAGGCCCAACGACACCGTCACTGCTCACTATTAACACATTATACTACAATACAACGGATACTGTAGTGTTTTTAACTAATGCGACGTCTTTAACTGTCTTGATACATTTTTGTTCAGCACGTTGCAATGATTTATTATAAATAATTATAATGTACCTATAACCTGTAGCAAATCAATTTAGCCTATGACTATCACTATTAAAAATTAATAATTCCAACGTGCTTACTAATTTTAATACCTATACCTACTGTTAATAGTGTTAGTTGATCCGTCATCCGTTATAGAATATTTTCACAATGAAAGCCCGGTAGCTGACGTGATTTGATAACCCTTCTGAATTTCTCGCCGTTTATTGGTAGTCAAACTTGCATACTAGATACCTTATCATAGTCATTTTTGCTTAGAGGTACTAATATGGTTTATAGTAACGGCAAAAAATTAAGGCCCCTTTGACACATTAAAATAGTGACGTGAAAAATGTTAATTTAATATCGAAAAAATATGGTCAAGTGCGAGTCGCATCGATACATTTTTGGAATAAAAATTTTAAGCACCCTTTTTAATTACATATTTTGGAATGAGAATCGAATACTGAGTACCCCCTATTAATATCACAAGAGTCTTACGAATCACCTTATATTTAAGGTCTCCTCGGCTTTGAGCTCAGTAGTGGGCCTTGATGGGTTGAGATGATTTATAGTATATTCATTTATGTAATTGACTTACTTACTTTATTAAAGGTGGCACTGTATTTTGTTAGTAAAAACGTGAAGGAATTTGTTCGCGGTACCATATACTTTGTTTATATGGTCCCGCATTAGTCCATAATATTTAAATATATATATTGTTTCAATATCCATGTAATTAATTAACTTTGGGTCTTAAAGTTATACATTCGATAAATTTTATGACTTTTTGCACATCACTATAGACCATGAAGAACAGCAATTTGCTCCTTCAAATTTATGTAATAATTTATACGAAACTTGATGATCGGACAGACGTCAAATAAACTTAATCGGGGCCTTCCTTTTGTGCCGCACCTTATAAATATTAATAGGTATTCTATTGTTATCAATCTACCAGATAACTTGCTTATCTATTAGATTTTGACATTAGTTTATTCATCTAGACAAGATTTTAATAACATACTAGTTAGGCACCTATTTAATTGAGTCTGTCTCACAAAATGTAACTAAGTAATAGATGTAAAGGACAAATGAATACGTACAAATCCTTACAAGAATATGAGATTGTTGTGTTGTGGCCGCGAGATGCGGTGGAGACAAGTACCTAATCATTCCGCTCTGTAATAAGGCTTCCGGGTGTAGATTGATGCTGATTGCTATTGGATTCCTGTTATTATTACCCGCTCTGTCATAGTTAGCCGCTCTCAGATATACAAATGGTGCTCACAATAGATCCGACATTGATGTTTTTCTTATTTTCAAAAGACTATAGTTATTTAAGAACAAGGAAAGTGTTAAAACGCATTGATAAACCAGTTTAAACCTGATTTAACTTGTGACCTTCGGCTTAATCGATTTGTTTGGCATTATCATTGTTTGTAAACAACGGCAGTTATATAAAATTAAGAAGATAAAAATACCTTATCCATTATGAGGGCCATTCCTATTCATTACAACGGCGAATGTTACGGAGTGGACGACGTGAAACCTTTTAATTTTCATCAATGTATAATATAAACTGTTTACGGTACATAAAACGTTTTTCGAATACAATTAGACGGCACCTATGCGTCTTCTTTATTTTGGACCCTTTGATATTTAATGTCTTAACTTCACGACGGGTGACGCTTCGGACGGATATAAAGAACGTGTCTGTTCTCTATTATTATCTGTCGAGTCTTAAACAATTTTAATTTCACCTTTGCCTGTGATGTTCAAAATGGAGCACGAATTATCGAGTCGGTTTGATCCCACGGCCAAAATAAAATATCATATTTCCTGTCACGCGGGCGAGCTTCAGCGTTCGAGTGGTTTTTTTCTTTCTTCAGGCCTCGGGGGCCATGTTTTTTAAGGAACGGTGTCGCACATGTTTGTGCAACTTAAACGACTCTTCTTTCTAATTGAATTTTTTGTCGTGTGGTTATGAGTTTCTTTAAAACGATCATGAATTTTTTTAAACATATATTTATATATATTTATTTATAAGAATTTATTCTACACTCCAGATGACTGGAGTCTAGAATAACTTTTGGCCACCAGTGTAAATTTTTGCATAATATTTTATTTAGTTTTACTTACAATTTTCGTTGGAAACAAACTTATAAATAGAGTTAGAATCGATCAGACATGTTCCAGCATAAGGGTGACATCCATGCAGGCTTCACGGAAAGGATTCACAGAAACATTAAATTACATATTAATTAAATCCTTACGCGAAATTCAACCACCAAGTAGGGGAGCCGACTTCGTTCGTGACTTACGTCTTTCTGGTCTGTTAGTGTGGTATTAGACTGAGAATCAGTACATATTTAAGCCGCTCCAATACAGCCACAAATTATCTCTAAAATGTTTGTCGACCTTCACTTGAATAAGCACCTTACTTAAAGCAATATCTCGAAAGCTGAAGTAGAATATCCGTTGCCTGTATTCCAACTCCCACGCCACACCAGGGCTCGTTTCGGGCCACTGTTGCGCACGTGTGCCGTTCGCCTTGCATAACAACTGTGCGCACGTAATATGCCGTAATATTGCGCGTTATACATGTAGGGCGCATAGTGATTCCGTCGTATCAACCGTGATGCGACGATAGTAGTTCGATTGGATTAAACGGAGTCCAAGAATAATAACCTAGTACGTGGCACGGGTAACTTCTCACAAATGAGGCAACATAGACCATACTCCATCATGCTGCTCCAGTGTGGATTGGTTTAGAAAAGTAGTACATAGTTAGTAGTAAGCAGTGTTAGCCAAGGGGTTTGAACGACGCCGAACAAGGGGGCCTGTTCAAGTCCTGCAGGCGCCTCTAACTTTCAAAAATTACGTGCGTATTAGAACTTAATCATCACTTGCTTCCGTGAAGGAAAACATCGTGAGAAAATCTGCACATGATTTGACCCGATCCCAGCAGTTATGGGTTGAAATGATGGTGATGATTAGTTTTATTATTCTGAGTTGTTTATTTTCAACTTTCTTGCCCTTTATTCGCGTAAGCACCGCGCTAGTAGCACAAGCGTACAAACAAAAGCGACGCAAGTGTGCAATTGTCCCGCCCTATGTAATTCAATATGCATACTGACTGAATAGCTGCTTGATTAGCTCGGAATGTTACTAGCAAAAAATATTTTTGTAATTGACATTTACTTGCGATAAGTAGTCTATCCAATTCCTTTTATGTTTTTACACTAGAAAATAAATAATTAGACATGACGACCCCGTAGCATGTTGGTAGTAGCCATGCCTGCGAAGCGAGGGGTCCTGGGTCAATTCCCGGTAGGGGCAGATATTTTTGTGACAGTTATATGTTTGTTCTGTATTGATGTACTGCTCTAGGCGTCCTCAGATATGAGGAGAGACCCGTGCTCAGTAGTGGGCCCTTAATGGATTGAAGCATGAATTATTTGCGTTGTGCTTGCCACCCCCGACGCAGGGAATCCTAGTGCTAACTAAAAAAAAAAATATTATGATGTCTAGAGGAGGTGCCGAGTTATTCATTACACCTACCTAAAAACTGGCTATTTAATTCATCAAAACTTAATCTGGTAATTCATCAAAACTTAGTCGCAGTGCCCATTAAGAACTTAACCCTCACCAGATCCACAAATAACCATAAACCACGCGTTCATATCCAATTAGTTTCGGATCTTCGGTTCTTGCAAGAATTGAGTGGATGCAATTTAATTGGGAAGCCGGATAATCCCCACATCTCCGTCTATACTAGTAAAATTTTAAAGATTGGTTGCATCCTTGTTTGATCGAATGGACTCAATCCATACCTAATGAACCCAACGGAAATATAATATTATTGCAAACATAATTATCAAAAATACAATAGTCAAAAAAGATTAAATGTAGGTATATATTCCTAATACTCACTTCTTGCTACTTGTCAAAAATTGTTTAACAAAAACGTTTCTTTTGTATTCCCAGATAAATCCAAAATTATAAAATTCGCATCGTCATCTTTAAGATCACCTACGCATTTAAACGTTGATAACCAGTCGCCGATAAATTCTGACAGCCTATATCTGCCTTGATCTTGACAGTTGGCACAAGCCTCACCATTGTGTCGCCCAGACCGAGCATCCGTATAACGTTACAGCTACAGGAAAGATGCGCACGAGACTTGCAGATCCTCGCTGTCAGATAAATGCCCAAATGTCTTTACAATAAAAGATCAGATTTACTAAATGCAATTCAATCCGTGCTCATTCCACGGAAGCTGCAGGCGCCATCTGCCAGTTGAATATCAAATACCACAGATAATAAAGGATTCTTTATTAAGAAAAACGTTGAGCGAATCCGGAGGCATGTTCGGAATGGTTTCACGCTAAATCGACTCCAAACAGTGGGCGCTTGTTTGTAACTCACACGGCTTCAACTTGAGTAATCGTATTAAATTCGCTGCACTTCTCGATGGTTATGTAGTATTGCGCATGTTACGCGAACAGCGATTATGTTTTTATCGAACGGAATTCATTATTTTACTCATAATACGTAACTGTTTACCTACACGTTAGTGATACTTATGAACATAGTCATAGGACATGACTCAATTCTAGTTAAGTAGTGTGGGGATCGACATTATTTATGTTGTTTCTTTTAAATTGCGGAAAATCTTATGTTTACTTCTTGTTACCGTATAAAATACGATCATTATTTCTTATTAGGTCTTAACTAGATCTTGCTCTAGAAACATTACAACGCGTAGAAATTATATAACTAAGACTACTTTAGTTTATTTGCTACTTTACTAACTTAACCATAAGTATTAGGAAATAATTTACGATAGTACGTATTTTACAAGTTGTTATCCGTGTGAAGAAAGTGGAATTCCAAAGGGATTTAGGAATTAATTTTTTTTTGTATCTTAGACTAGGAGGTCGTTCCCTCACATGTTTTTTTATTCTCAGCAAAGCAAAATTTAAAGATAGGATAAATTATTCGCAGCCATGGTTTATGACTGTTTTTCATTGAGTATATACCTACTTTAGTTGTACAATTAATGCATTCAATATAATAACCCGTTCACCCTTCGCTTCATATCTTCCATGTCTCTTCATATTTCCCGATCAATCAGTTGCCTAAGTATAGATCATTGAGAAGTTATACAGTATGTATTGTAAATAATTTCGAAAGGAATAAAATCGCAGACTGACCTAATAATAAAGAAAGGAGATCGTAGACGTGCGGAAACTCCATGACCGGACGGGATCCGAGCGGGGCGCAGATCCGCCGCGCGCTCTTCCGGTATCCGGCTTCCGATTTAGTATCTGTGCCACCAGCCACCACCCCCACCCACCCGCAACCCCCGACCAAAGAAAACGACTTTTACTTTTTAACATCATCGCGTCTTATATATAAAATTGCAGCAAATTGACTACATACTTAACTTCCTTCGTCAGTTTTCACTTATAGGCTCGATTATAAATGGGCTTTGACGTAATTGATGAAGTATCCTACCAATTAGAGATAGAACTAATTGTTTTCAGATTGTAATTGCGCAAGCAAGTTTAAAGGGTCTATTTTGATTTTTATTTGATCATATCCATCTTACTCGTAGATTATAACAAGAGTTAGGCGAGTACAAGGAATATCATAATTCGACAACTCCACAGATTTATACGAAGCGCGTTTTGTTTTAGCAACTGAGTAATATTTTTCATTGTCATCTAATACTAACAGTTCCCTTCGTCATATGTTATTGTTGTTATTTATTTACATTCACAGTGAGTACCTAGTATGAGTAAACCGGTGGTGTGCGGAGAGACAATACGATCGGCTACCTGTATCGGCTAACTGTTAGCTGCTGACGTCAAAACTGGGAATACCGAGAAGCCAGCGTAGTTGTCATGTTTCACTGTTGGGTTTACCAACATGCTTAGTCCACTTGTTTGTTAAATGACTTTGCAAGTTTATTTTGTATATTGACCTTTTTATTTGTGGTTTTGTAAGGGTTTGTAATTACAAAAATTTGTTAGATAGTTTTAGATGATTGCTACATTATTACCTATATTATTTTAGATGATTACGTACTAATTATGTTGAAATATCGGACGGATAATAGGTTTCAGTATTTAACTTATAAAAGTACTACAATTATGACTATTTTTTGTAGTTAATGACACTAACCGCGTCATAACATGAAGAGAAATGGATATGAAAATAGATAAAAGATACCATATCTTTTATCTAGATATGGTATCTTTTATCTATTTTCCCCCAGGAACCAGCAAAGTTCTGGTAAGAAAACGTGAAGTAGAATTTAACGGTGTTTACAACTTTCACACAAACTAATGAAGCGGCCAAAAATAAATTACTTTGTGCTTACAAATATAATTTATACCCAATCATTTTCCGACACTTGCTCTACCGGAGAGTGAGTAATATGTTTTACGAATCACTAAAACTCAATGTCTAATTAAAAATATAAGTAAGTATTTAAAGAAACCGCGGGAGATATCGCCCGCCCTATTAATATTATAATGCATGTATAAAGGAGTTTACACACTGCACTGTATTAAATTGAATCGTGAAATTTAACAATATCTTTAAGTAGTCACGTATTTATTATCAAATTCAAGAGTTCTAACGTATCATTTGCTTTCAATCACAAAATACAAACAATGTAGGTAAATATTTTTGTAGTACCTCTACCTACTTATTTATTATAATAATTTTATTTATTATTTGTTACTTGCCCACAATACGTAGGTGACACTCCTTGCGCTACTGTAGTGCATGCACTTACAATCAAAACAATCTGTTTATAAGCCTGATAGTGAGTTTCATCTTATTCCAAGTGTAAACCAATCTTTAAATAAGTAAGGTTTTACTAGTGACAAAAAACTTCAACAAACTTAGAATTTTGCAGTATTCTGGTCCTGTGACATTCAGAACCATCTCTAACAGATTCCTACTGAAATGTTGAGTCAAGCGTCTTGTTGAGCATAGCTAATCGAAATTACTCTATTAGACTCTCTGCCTACGTTCGTGGTTAAGTCTATAAACTCCTTAAGAGATTTCCTGGAAGCTAATTTGGACTGGTATAAATGAACTATAAATGTTTGACGGCTGATCGCACATAGAAAACTTTCATATGGAATCATTAAAGCAGATTTTATAACAAATTTTAATATCTGTATATATGTTATAAATAATACATAATTATATTATTCCAATACCTGGCAAATAGTCGCGTCTTATCTCGAGCATGGAGAATGGAAATCTAAATACATGAACATACCTAATACCCCGTCTTCTTTTTAAAGAGTGTTTCTTGATGAAATTACCTCGGAAGATAACGGAGATAGGTAGTTTCACAGATTATGCATATTCCGAGTCGAAATCTGACTTTAACCCTTTAACGGCCCACTACTGAGCACAAGTCTTTCCTTATAACGGAGGAGTCTTAGAGCATTCTCCACCGCGCGGCATCAGTGTGAACAGGTTGAGGGGTTAGTGGCCAACCCAAGTATCGGAAGTTTTTCTGCCGTCTGCTATCCAATGATAACTCCGAAGCACGGAAGCACTCAAGACATTTTTACCATTAGCGGTCACCCATCTAACTGTCCGTCCCGTTGTTGCTTAACTCGGTCGATTAATAAATAAGGATCGTCGCAAACCACCACCGGGCTATGAGCACTCCCAAAAAACCTCAGGCGCCGTCTAATTCCTCACGCCGATATATTAATAAGAAAATCAAACAACGGCTTGACGTTACGCCACGCTTGCGAATTTCTAAGAAATAAATACGACGAAAAATTCAGGTAAATTACTTATTAAACTTTATTGGGAATCTACCAGGACACGTCATGTGAAACATTTCCTCTCCGAAACGAATGTGTTATGTAAGTAAATAACTAATTATAGTTTACACATACGTCAACAAAACGAGGAGTAGGTTCCGTGCGCACGTGTGCCGTCGATCAGGACCAAATCGGACAAATGCACTCGCGATGGCGCATAGAATGTTCCGATTCTTGGAATAGGGTTAATTCGGTCCGTGACGTCACCAACCGGTCGCTGCTCCTCTCGGCCGCTTCCTTGTTTCCACGCAAGTGGTACCGATCACGTTTAATTAACAGGTAGCTTTCAGATTGTCGCTTCCTGCATTTGAAGGTAACATTAAAACTGCCTAAGAATATTGGCTAGTCTTTGTTTGAAATAGAGTTTAAGAAACTGTGATTTTTAATCCCAGTAGTAAAAAAATCACCGTTTCACAAACTCTATTTAATGACTTTTATTTAAGGGGTTTCCAAAAAGATATTTGAATTTCATTATTTAATCAGAAACAAACACTCATAGGCACCTACTAAACTAAATTTGGGGAATACCCAGGTAAAACATTAATTTAATGAAAATCACCATCAGAACATTGGTGCTTACGACCTACCTTGTGAAATTGTATTTCATTTTAATGGAATATACTGGAAACTTATTAAAAATTCTTAATATATAAACAACATTAATTTCGTTTCAACGTATGTAACGATGGCAATAAGTATAATAAAACCATGTCATTGCAGAATTAAGGTTAGTAACTTTTGGCGAAGCGCGACAGATGTAAGGACAATATAGTGACACAGCGGGTTGTCCAGAATTGGGGCCCTTCACTCTGCAATACAATACACAATCAGATTTTAACATTACCCTTTGCAATTACACATAAAAATTATAGCTAAAATAATATAGCTATTACCTATATCATTTAACGTAGACAATCCAATAAAATTTAATTGAATTTCCTTCTTGATATCTTTACTTTGACTATTTTAAATTAATACTTTCAAAAGTTTCCATAAATAATGTTAAAGACATGAGTTAACAAATTATTCTTACAGTTTAGAAAGCGCGCCCATGATATATCCTAAAAAATCTTCTACTCCAAATATTGATTGAAAAAGTTAAAAGCCTCGTGGGGCCCTGATTGGAACCACATGACGACGCCGAATGACGAAATAAATTAAAAAACAATCACCAGATCATTTGAGTTAACAGAAAAAATGTAGGAACGTCGCCGCGTCGCGTCGTCGCGTCGTGCTACCGAGACATTTGCTCCCGTAAGCCAACCCGGTATTCCCTAAAGCCATATAAAGTATACATCGTAGTAAGCACAGTTTTTGTTAACAACCTGTTGGGGATGGTAACGTTAACTGGCACGTTTTGTGTCAAGGCCTGGGTAAGTCGTTATCGGCGTGGGAAAGCTCAGTAAGGTCAGGTGCCACATGTGGTTCTCCTGTTTAGGGCGTTTAAAAATAATATTTAAATATAAACTTAGGTGCCGTGCAGACGTGCGAGCGTCTTCGCGGGGGATATGTACCGATACCTATCCCTAGCTCTGCTGGTGGTCCGTAAACAATATCAAATTATTATTAGTCGTCTGTAATGTAAGCGCGGTTCGGACCAACTAATGGTAACAATGTGCTTGCGGGTTTAAAATCACCGCTCATAAAACTCTTTAACACTTACCTACCAATTTTAACATCATAAAATGTAATGTAGCGGCTTAGCGATGTATATAAGGGCGATTCCCTGAAAATGGCTCTCAAATCTCTTTAGTAGACGCATTTGCACACCAATAAAATTGAGAAATGTAGAAATAGCATCATTGCTTAAAATGTGCTACGAACTAGCTTAATGGATCGAATTGGAAGTTTGATTGTAGACATGTTTTTTTACTTGTATTAAAAAGAAGTTAAACAGTACTGGCTCTCAAGGCCCCAGCCCAGAACATGACAGGTCATTTGGCGGCTGACTCAAAAGGGTGGTAGCTAGACTTGCTGGCTTTACGGAAAGATAATAATACCAGCAGGTAATAATATTCTCTTATACGTTACGTATTAGTCATGGTCAGGTATGTTGTATGGAGGCGCGCAGCAACTACACCTCTCCATTTATCCTGAACAGACGCTGCAATAACTAATAATAATGACAAAGATAATATAATTCTTAAGCGAAGACAGGATGACTCAAGTCGTGAAATTAAGTTTAACAGGATTGGAGTTATTAATAAATGACCTACTTAAATATTTGTGGACGACGCTGATGCAACTTTAAAACAGTAGGTACTTATTGAAAGTACCTACATTTTATTCTGGGACGGATTTTTGTAGGCCGTAGAATCAACGTCATCTGTCATCCTGTCAAGAGTTTTTCCGCATCACCAGAGTTTGGTCGTGACCACGAGTCGTGTAGCTGAGTCGAAATACATATTTCATTTGGGATGTAAGGGACTCAACCAACTCCCCATTTTCTTCAACTTGTGGTGTATCCTGCTGAATAACGGATGAGGCGATGGCATCTGATGCCTCATGGTAGGGGCTTTGTACCATCCATTTAATCCCAGCGGTAGGTTGTATGGTGTATATGTATGGTTAAAAAAATTACCCGTTGAACCATGGACAAGTTACACTGCAACACAAAGTAGATAAGTAAAACTGCAAGAAGTACCACGGACAATTTCTACCAATCTGCGGGCTTCTTCTTCTAAGTCATGACACGGATTAAAGTATATTTTTATAATACTTAGCAAATGTAATGTTAAATGACATAGGTATATGCTGAACTTACACTATGCTCATTGGCTCGGTCCGCTGAATTCAATCCCACAGCACTGTCAAATTTTAATCTCGAGCCACCGGGCATACATCCTTAGGTAAACATTCATTGAGAAGCTTTAGAGCGTTTTCACATGAATTGCTGAGAAAAATGGTTTTTTACGCTATAAATCTCGGAGTGAGGCACCGCCCAGTATTGGCTCCTGTTTGTCACTTGAGCCCGTGGGATAGGTACGATAATGGGCAGGAATTTTGCAACGTGGGTGTTCTGCTTACGCATTATGCGCTGTTTTTATACCTTATCCGATTCAAGCAATTATGCGTGAATATATTGTAAACGTTTACCTCGTGAATGACCACGTAGTCGTAGCCAGTGACGTAAGCAATGTCGCATTGTTGCGGTTATTAGGAACGCATGTTCCGTGTTAAAAATGAGTTATGATCGCGATCAATACGTTTTGAACGTTTGTAATGAAATTGATATTAGACGACGTAATAACCAAGTTTCAGGGTATTATAACTGCTTGTATATTTTTTTAGCAAAAAAATGAAGCCGATGGCACACTCATCCCATGTCAACAAAGGATTTTTAACTTTTTATAATAAGTACCTATACCTAATTTTTCCCGAAAAAGTCGGTTCCCAAAGTGTCCGTTGTAGCCAGATTCAACACTTATGGAAATACCACAGTCCATCGCCTACAATGTAGTGCTTGTAATAACAAACGTTTATAGCTAGTTTTTTTATTTCAAAACGCCATGATAACTAAGCGGTTAATTATGACTAATTAATAAGTTTCAAACTTTTAACCTTCCTGCTAGTCATTGCAAAGTAAAAGGTGTTCATAATGCACTTCAGGATATAATTATCTTATATCCTATACATATAGCGACATATAGATACGTCATATTACGTCCACCTATTCAATTTGTTGTGACACAACCGGTACGAGATGTGATCACTTGCTAACGGTAGAACAGTGCTGAGTTGCTGACAGCCATGCGGAATTTAGCTCACCTCGCCGACGGACGCTGACAGTCTAGTAAGCAGTTCCTACTTAATAAATCTGTTTCTATTACTAATAATAAAACAAACGGGGTCAATCAAAAATGATTTTATTATGTACTTTATGTGGTTAGTCAATGTTTGATTCTGCAATCGAGAAGAAATGGTTAAAGGAACTACTTAGTATCTTTTAAAGTTTTACCTATGCAGTGGTTAAAGTAGGCTTCTGATCTAAAACTAGGTATTTTCTAGGTACTTTCTTAAAAACTAGGTATCCCATCTACTATTGACTAAAACTAAATTATATTATGTGCACATAATGTTTTTGTTATTCGGTATATAAGTAAATGATTATAGCAGTGTTCAGCAGATCCGGTAGTCTAGGTACTTTGATTACACTATATTACGAGTATAATTACGTTTTTAGCGCAGGAGTTGAATATTATTCCTCAAATAATGTAAAAGCAGAATAATAAAAGCTAAAAACACATTTTACCTAAGAAATCATATTTTATCATGAGCTATCTAAGCAATATTGGTAGACAGGAAAACCCAGTGCATGTCTTGTTTTCCTATAAGGAAAATAAAATAAAGATTGTGATAGGTATATCTCCACAAGTTCATCCTTGATTTCACAGTATTGATAACAGTATTGATAGGTAATTAAGACTTTTTTACAAGCTTTGCTTTCC
Source organism: Ochlodes sylvanus (assembly GCA_905404295.2). Taxonomy (NCBI): domain Eukaryota; kingdom Metazoa; phylum Arthropoda; class Insecta; order Lepidoptera; family Hesperiidae; genus Ochlodes; species Ochlodes sylvanus. The sequence continues at coordinate 8,504,211 of FR990130.1, read as the reverse complement.
CCTGACAACACGGTGTCAGAATCTTTTCAGTTTGCAATTATGTTATAAACGTAGATAAGTATATGTACATACCTATCACTATCGAGCCGAAAGTAAGGCAGTCCGATTCCCCTAATCAATAAATCTCTGCGAATCTTCGCGTTGTATGAACACAACGCATCTTATACATCTATGTAGTTATAATATCTTTAATTTTAAATACAATAAACCAAAACCACATGTGCTGGGTTCGGGCACAGAATAAGTAATAGTACTCACGTAGTTCGGCTCTCATCCCATGCTGACTGTGGGTTGGATCATATCTTCAAGAGCGATGGGTCCTTGCTGGTCTTTCACTATTTATGCGAGTTTGGGGACGCCTAGAATACTCTCCAAAAACATGCCGGCAGTCCAGGGTACCGTGCGAGGCGCCAGAAGCCGGCTGGCTAGCTACGATCCTCTTACTTGAGTCGCCAAACGACGCATCGTCTTCCTTCCTTCTTATACGAATCTTTGGTGTTTACTATGTCCATGAGTGACGGTAACCACATAGCACAGTGGTCTGTGCCACATAGGTACCATCTCGAATCCTAGATTACCCTAGGGCACTGAAAAACATACGTTCGGAACCGTTTTGGATTATACAGTTATTCATACTAATCTATTCAAATTTTTCATAAAGATAATTATAAGTTCTTTTTAAATGTTTTGAAACAGCATCAGAAGCCTTCAAACAAATACGATTCGATAACCTTAGTCTAGTATTTCTATGACTTCAATGACGAGAGAAGTTACAGCATCTTCCTGTGATTAACTTGCTCGGAAACCAATTATATTAATAATAGTGCTCACTTCTTGTAATGTTAATCATGACTTCCGGTTGTTGGAGTAATAAATCCAATTATTCACGTCTGAATCTCGACAAAATTTTACCCTCTTATACCCTTGAAAGATACAGTTCCCATGCTCTTAAGTAAATATACATATAGTCTATATACATAATAACACTATACATTATGTCTGTGCATAAAAGATGTAAATATAAAAAAAAACTTTGGGCCCTTATTAACGCAATAGAACTCAACACTATGATTTTTAGGATTTTTGTCTGTTTGTCTGTGCATGCTAATGTCAGATACGGCTGATTTGGGTGGTAATTTTATGTTTCACTTAAATTTTAGTGTGTTATTTCAATCTTCCGCAAATAAATATGATAACTGAATTTAAAGAATCACGCCAAACATTTTTTCGAGGATACTTAGACAGTACATGGATGCGAAGCGAAGGCAGTCACAAATATAATAATATTATCATACATCGGGTACTTTATCAATACGACACGGAAGTGTCGAAACTGTCGAAAGTCTATGATATTCACATAGGTCAAGAACGACCACAATTTATCCTTCATGACAGAAGGCGTAGATTACGGAAACCCTTTTGATGGTCCTACAAATTATAATTATCTTACTACCTACTGGCCGCAGTATTTAAATGAGTTGAATTAATTACAGTTATCAAGAACTTTGTGTGAGGTCAGCAACAGCGACACAGAAAACATTTTCAATAGCTATAACATAACGATTTATGATAATACCTATCTAATATATTTATTTCACACCAGGGATCTATATCTGACCCCTAGTGGCAAAAAATATCGAGCGTTTTCGTGCTTCGGATCCATAATTATTGTTTAATAGAAAAAACCACAAATAGTACATTTTCATCACCGCAACCCATAACTGTCCCACTGCTCATGCTGAGCACGGGTCTCTTCTCAAAGCGTGAGGAGTACAGGCCATAGTCCACCAGACCACCGGACTTCACACACTTTTGAGAACATTATGGAGAATTCAAGTGTGCCGGTTTCCTCACGACGTTTTCCTTCACCGAAGTAAGTGATCTTAAACTCTAATACGCATATTTTTTTATTAGAGGTGCGTGCAAGGGTTCGAACCGGGGCTCCCCGGTTCGGGACTCCAACGTTCAAATCACTTGGCTATCACTGTTTCTTTATGGAAAACGATGACACGCAAACCATTTGAATTCTATTTTAAAAGGGATTCAATTAACCTAAAAGTGGTGTTAGAATGCAGTGGCCTTGGCAATGAAGTATAGCATAATATAATCATTCGGTAACGTGCCTCGCCTCACCTCGACCAATAATAACAACGTTAACACGACCGTTGCCGCAGATCGTGAATGTTTATGATGAGCTAATTTGACAATTGAAGTTACTTTAATCCAAGGATAGCCTTTAAATGTATCTGGGTTATTTTGTTTTCTCGTCATAATTTGAAAGGTTGTAGGAAGCTTCTTTATTCGTAAGAAATAAGAATGTTTAATGACTACTTTGTTATTTAAAGTCGCAAGGTAAGCTACGTATTGGTAGGTACATCATATCGGAAATTTCTATGATGGAATCAAGATCTTATTATAAAGACCTTCGATCAACAATACCAACTGTTGAGCGGGAATAATGACACACATAAATGTATACAAAAATATAACTTAACAGAAAAACTATCATAATGACTGTATAATTGCAAATAAATTTGATGATAAATCTGTAAAAATTTAATATCAAATGTGTAATACGCAGTTACACCATTTTCCCCACGAGGCTGCCGTTCGCTAATCGTGGCGAGTTTCCACACGTGCACAATACTTTCATTGTCAATGAACTTGGAAAGCATGATGCTCTGTCATTGTCATTAGATGGCTGAGAATGCACTCTCGCTACGTAACATGCGCTTCAATGGCAGTCACACGCGACTGCTGTAGGTAATAGAAGCTCTTCATTTTTTGTGTTCGCTACTACGTTATCACTTTCGTCATGCGATGCATCTCTCAATAATAATGTGCTAGCTGAACGAGATGAATAACGCGAACGGTTAAGTCCAACGTACAACGTCTTCACATCGTTCTTATAATCATTAAGAATCTTTAAATATAGTGACAATTACACTATGATAGTGTTAACAATGATAAAATAGAATTATTCCTTCTTCGTATAATAAAAAAAACATGGGGTGCTTGATGATAAATGTTACAATTATTTTGACCTTGATCTCTGTGCAAATTTTCAAGTTGATCAGACTTCTTGAAGTTGATGAAAATTATGCTAAAAGATTCCGTTACATCCATACCATACCTAAATAGCGTAAACACCAAATTAATATAAAGTATCAGAAATAAAAACGTGTCTCAAGTAAAATTTTCCATCATTGCGTAGTATTCATCAAAAAGTCCAACTTCGACGGAAACATTCTTACGCTTTCGTAATTACCTTTCCCTCCTGTTGCGACTTGCGACACATTTTCACGTTTCAAATATGAAACAATACTTTCTTGACCTTTTTTAGTTTATAAGGCAACGAGCTATAAAGTTATAAGGCTTCGGAAAAGTTCAGAAAATTTCGCAAACGTTCAGTTTATCTGTAATAGGTCTGTAATTTATAAAAATACCGTTTAGGAAGGTTATACTACCTAAGCAATGTTTGGTTAATTCCAAATCGTAGTTATTCATTTCGACTCCGATATTAAGTAATATTTAAAAATCCTTAATAAACTCTGATTCACTGCCTTGTAGCCTAAGAGGGAAGTCGCCGGTAGAAGCTATTACCTATATACTCCATAACACTAGTCCTAAAAAGACGCTTAATTTTGACAAGCAGTAAGAATTATTGCTTAATCATTTAATACCAGCGCAGTATCTATAAATAACGTGATAATAATATGCGAAAATCTTACTTTCGTCTTCGTATATTCGGGATTTCTCCCGAGTAAACATTATTTTTTGTGAATTAATCACGGTTGAGTTAATTAACCGGTAGTAAGGCTTCAGGTGACAGAGCTGACGCCCGCGCCCTGGTGGGAAAGTGTGGAGTCGGGCACGCACTTGATGCTTCAGCGACCACGAAAACTGCTCCCAGCCGGACTAGGAACACTAATAGAGACGCCCTGTAAGTAATAAATTTTTTTTTGCCCAAAGCTTACAAATGAGCAGAGGGGTCACCTGATGGTAAGTGATCAACGTCGCTCATGGACATTATCAAAACCAGGGGTGATAAAAACGCGTTGCCTTCACTAGAAAAAATTCTGCGTCCTCATCAACGAGAGGAGGAATTATAGGTTCATTGGCTCAACCACTGAGTAGGACAATACACATGAGCACGAGCACAAGAATCATATCCTCTGTGATTGCATGGCAATAACCCACTGCAGTCGCGTATTGGGAGGTAACCTAATCAGTCGTGATCAAATCAGGGATCTGAAACCCAAGACTATCCTACGGTTCATGATAACGGTAGATCTTGAGGTTTTGGGGACCAGATATAACGCTAATGGGTCTGGCTACAACAGATCAACAGATGTGGTCGCAGTGGCCTTTGGGAATGCAAACCAGGTAATTTTTTTTCAAACAATACCTAAATAATAATGAACACGACAAAGGTTGTTAGGTTTTTGAATTTTTTTAATGTTGATAGTAGGTATGTATATAGTTTTTATTTCTTGATGGTCAAATACTGAATGTCGTAATGCGACTCTACAGTTCCCACAGTTCAGAAATCACAGCCCATAATAATAAGAAAGGTTCGGAGGAACCGCGCTCCATTGGCGCCGTCGTTACGCCGCGCCGGGCCCTTCGACGTAAACAGACGCCAGCTGATGTCACTTATTTATATCCATTTTGTCCAGCATTAAATCATGATACATCTCATAAAATTATTATTGTCTTTACAGTTAGAATAGGTACAATTAAAAAACAAAAATGGTTGACTTTTTACTGAATTGCGCAGTGATTTACAAGAGTCATAGATTAATTTAATGCCTACTTATAATTTGCCAGTGAAAACTTCTAAGGCGCGTTAGTTTTTTGGTAACTAAGGGAAAATTTCATGGGCTCGCATCAGCAACGGACCGGTGACGCGAGAGGTCTGCTTACATTCTTAAGTTATTTTCTAAAGTTTTAATTTTTCACTCTTGTCCGCTGTCTTCATCATGACAGCCAGCGAATTATTCCTTAAAACTAAGTGGTACAAAAGGTGGACTTCACCATTCTTTGCCAACCTTAAGCATTCTCTACCAGTCGACCAATTATTACCTATCAATATATTTTTTATTATTGATTCGCCAAATTCAAACTTTTTCTGTTTTGTAAATTCCTAGGAAATCGATAGAACGTGTGACATACGAACAGGCAAATGGAGACGCGAATGCTTCTGGAAGAATTTATTTATTGGATTTGAAAAATGATCTACGGATTAGACCAAAACGACACAAATTAGTCAAATTTCATTCATCACATGATCATTCCCACAAAGGCCAGGAATAAAACAAACCATATACCAAAAATAATGACACCACTGAGCGCTGAGTGGCGTATTAAGTTGCATTCCGTTCCTAACATCAAATACGATTATCGTTACGAGTTTCATGTAGGTATGGTATATCCCAGCGGGTCGTGTTTTATTTTATCTGTCTACGGATTATTTGAAAAATAACGAACTTTATTTATCAAGACACGAAAGACTTACCGATACGAAAATATACATAAATAGAATACTGAAAATAAAATGTACTAAATAGGCACCTACTTACATCGAAATCTTTATTTTATGCTTGTTAACAAGGTGAAAAAACTTGAATATATATACGGCAAAATAAATAAAAATAATGGAATCAAATGTAGTAAAACACTGGAATCAGATTTCGATGTTGGTACATACCCTACATAGAAATCTTTATAATTATCATCTTTTTATTGTTTTACTTTATTATATAGGTAAGTATCTACACTTATGCATCTAACTTTTATAAAAAAGAAATCTTTCAAAATTTCTTTATCTTGTTCTTATTTCAGAAAATTCAAGTTTTCAAGACAGTACAAGTATAATTTTAATTTGTTTTCTTAATCATTAGGTAATCTTAATTAAGTAATCGTAGAACAAATTCACGAGTCTGCTATTATTTTGTATACCTACCTATCTCTGAATAAAGGAAAATTTTAAATAGATTAATCATTACTTTTTCTAGAGTACCTAATTGTAAAAACTTTTCCCAGTGTTTTTAAAAGGAGTAAGGAAGATGTTTTTTGTTGGTAGTCTTTCAGTAATTGGCTGATACAGACTGATTGATGTTTGGTAAACATTTTCAGGCCTGAGAATGATTAAACACGAATTGAGGATCTTAAAAAATATATCGACAATTAAAATAAACTAAGTTTTTAGGCATTCTAGTTTTTTGATTGAATAGTTCATTTTATTGTAGGAGACTAACAAATTAAGAAGTCTAGATCAGTCCTTGCTACCACTACTACCACTACTCGTAAGATTACATGCTGCATTTGGGAGCGAACATTAAAAGCAAATCGAATATTGTCCAATAATATGTCCAAAAATACATTACAAAATATCATTAAGATTATCTTAAATTATAAAAAAGCCACGTGTAATAATAACATCGTATCTGACTGCGGTATTGACATTGAATAGATAAATTATATATTTAGCACAAATGTAAATATAGAAGTTAGTCGATAAACAATTTATGGGGGCTTATGGGCTTTTAAAACTGCGCTCGCCATAAGAGCCACTGAACAAATTTTCAACTTCAATACTTCAATGGCATGTTAATAATTTCCAACATGGGTCAAAAAGTAGACTGCTTTTCATTTCTCCAAGTTGATATCTACGCAAAATGAAACCTAAGGGCGCGTTTATATGACACGCATGATCGTAGCGCAGCGGCCGCGCGAAAGCTGTCGCGTCGTCTAACTGGGGCCTAAAAGTTAACATGGGAGTATAGTATATTAGAAGGTACGTAAGCATGACAGTTTGGAGTAAAAAGTACGTTTCTAATTTGTAAAACTAGGAGGCCTAGGTTGATACCAAAAACGATACATACCGGTCAATTGCAGATCCGGATCGCACCGGCAGGGTTGTGTATTTGGTAATTAACAAAAAAGAATGTAAAAAAACCTTTTTTAAGGTTACGTATGTACCCCCTTTTGGGATCGAACTTTTTTATTATTTGTTGTGATAGTGGCCACAGAAGCCATAGTGAAACCATACTTATTCTGTAAAATTTTCAGTATTCTACCTATTTCAAGAGATACGAGTAGCGTCCCGTGACAGATAGACAGACAGCAGAGGCATATTAATAGGGTTTCATTTGTCACACTTAGTATACATAACCCTAAAAAGGTACGACACAAAAGTTATAAGAGGACATAATTTGTAAGGAAAATGTTTCAAGAGGATATAACTAATTTATAAAGGAAATAACGTTTTTGCTACGTGTGTGACACAGTAGGTATTTAGTAAAACTGTTAGGTACAACAAACGTAAATTGCTTGTTCTGAATACTTTTTGACAGTCCATTGTACATACAGGTAGGTAGGTACGTATTTCAAAAAACTTTTTAGAACGATTTCCGTACTGCTCAAGATTAACGTGGCACAGAAGTAATTAACCACCGGCCTTGACAATCTCTTATCGTTCAGGGAAATACGCAGGAAATTACTCAATACGTATAAGAGATTTTTTTTGTCAGCCATCGTCATGATAGCAAATATGCGAATGAAGACTGTTAAGTCTTCGGTATTTAATGTGCATGATGCGTAAACTTAATTATGTTTATTTGATATTTCCTCATTTTTTTACTTATTTCAAATTTTCTTTAGCTTTTTTACTAACACGAGCTAATCCATCCATGTAAAACGCATTTTAATCTTTAAAAGTATAAGAAAGAGTCGCATTCCTTCCCATCTTGCGTATCTGCTAACGGGAAATTCCTTTGAATTTTCCGCAATGCTTAAATATTACTTACATTTATTATTTGTGGAGACGGTAATCGTAGTACGGAGCAAAGGAAGTGAGCGGACGCGACCTTGACATTTCCCTCGCAAGCGTACACAGCGGTTACCAGGAAGTTGGAGTTACACCTTACGTCGACTCCAGCTGGATACACTCGACAAATACGACAAAAATAATGTTTACGTTGCTAACAAAATAAATTACGACATGACATCACTTAAAGGATTTTATTTTGTTAAGCCTCTTAGTGAGGGTTTGACTAGGCACTCGGATATGACCAGTTTAGCTTGTTTAGTAACAAATAAGATTTTTATTATAAAGAGATATCGGTAACTAAAAAGCTGTCTCTACCTTTTTCTCAATTCAATTCTCAATTCTTTATTGCGATCATATGGTGTACAATTAGGTGTTACATAATTCATAATTATGAACCCTATTTGGGTATGGCAATTCAGTGGGAGCGAACCGATGTGTTTTATACCTAATATAATTGTAACTATTTAGAATATGTTATTTGTCAATTTATTTAATCTCCTAAGTATTCATTTAATTTGTAGTAGCATTTTTGTATTAAATATTGTTTTAATTTCTGTCGAGCAGTAGTAGGAGCAATGTGTCCAGCCACAAGCAACCATAGAAATCCTGATGCTGAGGTTTAGGGTGCCGTAATTAGATACGCGGTACGGTGCGGTACGTTATAACTAGGTACTACCTAATGGTAATAACGCTACATACTCATAACCATAGCTCCACACTAGGATTCCCTGTGTTCAACTCACAGGAAGTACCTAACACACTCCCAAACCGAGAACAAGTCAAGTCCAGCAGTCAAGTAATCATTTACTGCAGCTTCTATGGTATAAGTTACAAAGTAGTAAGACATTTATTTGTTTAAATAGTACAATAAGTAATAGTAATAATACAATAAGTTAAAGTAAGCTAATGAAAAACATGAAATTAATAATTACTTTCATAAAACGAAAAAAACATAAATTTAACTTAAGATTAACATCATATTGACTACCACTTGCATCTGTCCAGTGATGTCTCAATGACGAAATAAAATTCAAAGGACCATCTTCAAACGTGATCGCATGCCCTCGTTGAATCATGGCACTAACAGACAATATACCCGCACCACAGACCTCGGCCAATCAACTCGCAAAGCTTTAGACGGCCTGTTGCATTAAATTATTATCCTTTGGTGTTAATAAACCAATTCATTAGAGATTCAAGAATCACATTTTAAAATAAGGATTTTAAAATAAGGTTTTCCTTGAAGGCAAGGAAAACCTTTGCTACATAATTATACATTCTGATACATTCGTTAATTATTTATCCATTTATTATTATGAAATAAGAAAAGTCCACATTTTGAATAATAATAAGTAGGTACTTAGGATTGTCAACAGCTACGAAACAAAAACAAACAAAAGTAGGCTTACAAAACGGGGTGTAGGTAAGCCGTGTAAGTAACTATTTTCTCTTCAATCTAAACAACTAGTACCGCCATCTATCGTCAAGTGAGATCAAAGTCAAGGAGGGTTATTTATCTCCAATCAACACGAAGAAGTACCTCATTGATATCTGATTTAATCGTATATAACCAGCTGGTCCCGCTTTTGCTCATAAAACACCCCATGAACCTACAAATATCAGTTTTTCCATGAAATTATGTGACCGGAAGCAATTATCATAAAATTCCAAGCACCAATTCTCATAAAGAGATTCTCATATTCAACATTAGTATCTGTGTGTCGTATGGTCGTAACGTCATCGTGTACACTTGGGTAATAAATTTACTGCGGTGTTTTGTGCTCGCGTTGACCGCCAAATATCGTCATTTGTATTCACCGGACACACAATATGCATAATAAGTCCGCATTGTAAGTTGCTATTTACATTCACTTGTGACATTTGTTCCTTTTTTCACCACCTGTGATTTAATACTCTTAAGTATTAATGTAAATTAATGTGGGATGCATAGTCTGGGAAAATATTTGAAACCCTAATTCGTCTATTTCATTTTACTTTCACAGCTTCCTGTTTGTGCTCTGTGACGTATTGTCGACCTCTGCTGTAGAATGTTTCTACAGCTATGTATTACATATCTTATGTTACAGAAGGGCTTTGGTACAACAATAAAATCTTCTTTAGGTAGGTCCCTACAATATTTGGTGTACATGTGTTATAAGTACTTACATACATCATACAGGTGTTATTTGTATAATACATGCTTAATAATGATTTCACATCCTAAAACTATAGATTGGCTAGTTTTGTGACGCGATGCACGATCGACAATCAAATACCTAAGTATCTACTAGAAGAATTCTTCCTTTAGAGGTATTTGTGCGTGCAAGTTTCGAACCCAGGTCCCCTGTTCAAACGTTTAAACTACTTAGCTATCACTGCTGTAAATTTTTACAAAACAATGTTTCCGTTTTATATCCGAATTATTTATATATTTTATTAGGTATAATAATTTATTAATTTTCACACCCTACTTCTATTATAGGTACCTACCTACCTACTCGTGTATGTCTATAGTTACTAGAAATATGTGCATCGTACATTGGTTAAATATTAATTAAACATCTACATATTTCATTTCATTACGAGACCATTGACTTCTGCGAAAAGCAGGTAAGTAGATACTCGTCCATTGTTTAGGTAGTAAAATTTGTAAACCAAACAAGGATGCAGGTACATTACTAGACATTCCACTTGAATTAATTGGTATTTATTATTCATAAATTGATTTATAGGTGATTTAAATGTTACATCCGAGTACCTACATACATCGTAACATTGTTTGTAGTCTATAAAAGGTCAACTTACTCGTATACATTGAATACTGACTAGATGCTTACCGACAGTATGACGGCAATTATGTATTTTTAAGTTATATTCATAGACGAAGTGACTTGCTTCCTGATGTAAAATAAATACGATTCTACCACATTTATTCATTTAATTAGTTCATTGTTTCCCTACTTGTGGTCCGCGAAATATTTAACAATTTTCCCTTGTTATTCTTGAGTTCTACGATTAGATATTTATGATGAAAGATTTGATTATACTTTCGATTACCAAAGTTTAATTTTTAACCTAAATCCCTACTACTTTATAAGGATTAAACAATAGTAGTCCCTGGTCAAAAAGGTAGCGAACCACTAATTTAGTTTAAAGGCCAAAAGCAATGCACTAACATACATACTACCTATTACCCAGTTACTTATAAACTAGACACCTATGCGCAAAATATTTTTATTCATTTATTCAATACAACCAATTGGTAAATAAAACTTGCAGGCGCTGATTATCTTCATAATACTGTTGCTATTCGATTGATGTAGGTACACCTACACTTGTCTTATATTTTCGAAACAATAGAGATTTAGCACACTGAAAAGACCAATAAATTGACGACGAATTGAATTTTATTTGGTTTGTTCTTGCCTCGCTAACGTTGACTGCACGTGGTAGATAGGTACATCGTATTGTATTGTCTGGATATTGATAATGTTGTAGGCCCAATTATACTTAATTGTTTGAAGTTTGAAGTATAAAAGAATTAAACTCGGTGACTTTGCCAACCAAGTTATTTTATCTATTCGCATAAAATCTGACAATACTTGCTTTATTTTGATTATAAAATTGCAGCTTCTTTTAATAAATCTCGTGGCTATGTTCTTGCCCTATATAGCAAATTTTACTTACGACCTTTGATTATACGACAATAGGTGAAATAATAACCATACGATGCTACGATTTTAGAAATTGCTGTGCCTTATTTAAAATTAAATTTTAACTCGGACCCTTCATGTCGGTTACAATGTTTAAAACTCAGTATCGACAATGCAATTTTTATTAAAAATATAATTTATACATTTAGGAAGCCATTAGGAATGAAACGCTAAAATCTGAAGTGAAATGAGCATTCCATTTAAATTTAAATGCAAATAAAGTAGGTACCTACTTAATCTAATTAGAAGTAATTTCTATGTTAGTAAATTAAGTGTTGCGTTGGTAATCGCGCTCTGTAAGTAGGTTTACCACTTGCCAGTGACTCAACCAAATCGGCATCCAATTATGAACCACCTAAAGGTCTACGAGTAAGAGTGTTATGATAATACTCGCGATGAGCTTCCGAGATCCAACAATCGATGCTCCAATAACCAAAACAAGCTTAAACTTTTTCGGTGAAAGTCATTAACAATCGTTACCTAATAACAACCTGAACCGACAGGTTTACCTAGAGTCTAATGATAAGCACGGAATCTCCTATTACCCACACATCATCACTGTTTTTCTCCGTACACATCTGAGGGGGTAACTGCGTGCACTTCGTTGCGTAGTACGTGCGTACTTAAATAATTATGTAATATGTTATTGTATAAGAAGAAGTAGGTACCTACTTATGAATATGTCTTACTTAGCTTGTAAGATTTTACCCACACATGTCATATTAACAACGTCAATGAATAATAGGATTTAATTATTCATTAACGCCGTGAGGTTATTTTTTTTATTATAAATGTTTACAAAACCATTTGTAAACTAAAGATTATTCTAATTTGCAACAATCATCAAACACGTAAATAATTCTGATGGTGTATACTTTCATGCAAGTAGCACCTCCCCCCACATAGGAATAATAAACAAAGAATGCAATGAAACGATGAAAATATACACCAACATATTTATATACATGCCAAACACATGTTTAGCTCCAAAACGAGGCATAATCGGGGTAAGTAGATTCTACGGGGGTTACGTACTTACTACGTAAATCGCTGAAACAATTAATTACCATATTAAAATAATTTGCAGCTTCGGTGATCGGTGCACAGAACAGCTAACCAAAGGGAGACCTCCTGACAGATTATGACGTACATACGTACTTATTCCAATTGTTATATTTTCTATTTTCAGAAATTCTTAAGCAAGTGTGGAGCCGGTTACACTTTTAGCAGACCATCCCAGTCCTCAGGGGTAGCAAGACATCTGTGAACTAATTAGAACGAGACTCTTACAAACAATTACTAACTGGACTATTACTAACAACAACTAACGGGACAAACTATCACTAAAAATCCTTGTCTCAGTCCACATACTTACCAACTAATGTTCTAACACCGTCATCTAACCGGACTTACTATTCTAGTCCTCATTTGAGTCTTATCATGTCACAGTTGCCATGGGCGGCAGCGGAAGGGTGGTGCTGCAAGTTCGTTTGCTAATTTAATGCCATAAAAAAGTAGTGTGCTAAAACTCCGATAGTGTGATTAAGGAATTTGTGGCGCCATCTCTGTTGTTTACTGGAGAACCGCTATAGATTCATGAGTAAGCACACACTATTAGCTTCTGGGTAGGTACAAAATACCTAGATAGAGGTATCATCATTTGAATTCCAGGACGAAACAAGGATGTGAATCGACGATTGTCGTATTTGAATAGAGACAAGTTACCTACACATACACGTAGTTATGCCTACATTTAGCAAAGCCGAGTGATGCATAGTGTCAGTGTCCTTCGTAGGGTTCATAGCAATAACGTATTGGTTGGGGAAACCCAGTCTGCTTGACTAAGTCAGTATTTAGTACAGTCGCCACGTAATAAGCATGGCTTATGTAATGTTTGAGGTAACGCACTGCATGTGTTCAGTGACACGACTTATAAGTAGGTACGAGTAGCTTGTCGATATGCTTGGTTTGCTAAGGGTTTTAATGTTAAGCTAATTTACTCTTGATTTTTTTTAATCCTGATTTTTACACTTCCGTTTATTCTTTGTAAATTAATAAATTTTGTAATTGTTGGTAATGCGCACCGCAAAGGATGGAATAGCTTGCCCGCATCGATATTCCCGCCTGCTTTTGATGTGGGAGTCTTTAAGAGTAGAGTGAATAGGTATTTACTAAGTTAATAGACGCTTACCATCTTTGGACATCATCGCCACTTAACATCAGGTGGGATTGTTGTCAAGGATTAACTTAGCATCGTATAAAAAAAGACTACCTCGTTACCTAGTTGGTAGTGTCCCTGCTGCGAAGCAAGGGGTCTCAAAAGACATAAGTTACGCGTGGCTCTAGACATCAGTGTTATTTTAGGAAATTAAGCGTATCGTATTCCTATTCTTCAAAGATTTGTACATTGATTGCACAGGCAGCGGTTGCCAACCTCGATTCAAATTATACAATTAAATTAACATAGCGGCCCGGGAACGCGGCCAGCAGGAAGCGTGCGTCCCTACCGCGTACATACCGCTGCATCTACAAGTACGAGTACGCTGTTGCTGTATTTGCTTAACATCATTTTGCATCGCTGCTACAACAGAAGGCTAATAAAATTACGTACATCGTATATTTTGACGTTTATTGCTCTATCATTTTATTCTTAACTGTTGTGATCGCAGACACTGAACACAGCTTTACACCGTTGAATTGAAATATGAGTCTAAAATAATGAGCTTATTCATTTGAGATAGATACTATGTACTAAAAAGTACTAGAGAAGATATATTATTTAAATAAGTCTTGTTTTTTTTTGGTAACTTAAAGCAGCACAGAAAAAAATATTTTCTCAATGGTCATAATATCTCAATGGCCATGTACCTAGTAACGAATAGATGGCGCTAGTCTCAGCGTCCTTTAAAAAGCCGTTATTCATCTCTACCTATATATCTTATCACCGTGATTGTTTTACTTTATCCTACTATTTATGTGGCTAATCCATCCTGTAACTGTTTAATGTAACTGTTTAATGCTTAGCTATTGTGAAATACATACTTTTATATTGTTTCACTAGTTATTAAATATCTGGTAATTAACTTTTACAAGACTAGTTTGGGAGATTATGTATTAGTTACTCGGTGATTTGTCGATTCATCAATTATACTCCAGATAGGATAGGATAGGATAGGATAGAACAAACAAATACAATAATTTGAACCGGAGAACAGCGCTACCTGGTGTCAACATAATCAAACTGAAACTATTCCTTCGATTCGATTCCTTGACCCAAAATAGGTAGGTACATACATACTCATAACCTCATACTGTAAAATTTTCATTAAAAATCATTATAAGCGGTGTCGTAGTAAAACTTGGAGAAGTTAAGTACCACGCTTAACGCATATAATTTTTTTTTATTTAATTGAAATACTTACAATTTTGTTTCATTAATATAAATTAATCATTTAAACTTATTTATTTGGTGGTTTTACTTACCTAACTAATAATATCACAAGTGCTGTTTTTTTAGGTACCCCCGGCCACTAAACCCACAAATTTATTCAACAGTGCGACTATTAAATATCTACACCTCAAAATTCGGGCAAGGGAACGCGTTGGGAACCTCATTGTTATGACAATGGCAAAAACACTGTCGTTAACAGGTACCTGTGGAGTGTTAGCGTCAATAGTTTCGCGGCATTCTCGCTAGTTGGGGAGCCCGCAACCTTACCGGAATACAAAGTTGGGCGGCTCCTTATGTCCTTATGCAAGTCAACGCGCTCGGTCAGCGACTCCCGACCGACCCGCCGCTCCCCTCCCGCCCTGTCACCACGTGTCGTGCGCCCGCGCATACGTACCGTGAAAATGGTCATTTCCACGAACGTACCGGAACTGGTAAGGCCTCATGAAAATATATTATTAGGTACTAACTGGCCGTTCGAACGCGCGTTGTTCAACAGCGGCGATAGGTATCAATTTGAATAACTTTTTTTCTCAACGTGACAAAAGAACTAAATTGTGTGAATATTTTGTATTGTTCATTAGCTATAATTACGTTTACTTACAGACGCATCAAGAAAGAAGAAGTGAAAGTTTAACAGTGAAAAATTTTTCATGCTATGTCCTTTTCTAGGGCCAATGCTACGGCTTCGAACGGGAGAAGGGTCAATATCACTAGTCAATGAAAGTGTCGGAAGTAAAACATATATCTTAGCTGAATATTATTATGCTCTAAACATTTTATTACAAATTTATTCATACCGTAATTAAAAGCTCATAATTTTCCGCAGATTGTTACGCTATCCGTACGGGAAGCGGAGGGGCGCTATGTAGTTTAAATCTTCGTGTCTCCTTATTGAGTAACTATAGGAGGCGTAAGCAGCACTCGATGTAACCACGAATGCCGCAACCTTTCCGCTGACGCAATACCCAGCTGGTCCTACATCCAGTCGTGCTGATGCGGAAATAATTAGACTATTACATCAGTGCCTTAAACGGGTTTCGTAAAACGTAAGTATACGCGATATGTGTGTGTGGCAGGAATTATTAGTTAAATATGAGTATGTGAAACATGGTTTGCAGTGTAACGGGCTAACGGTTTGTATCTATTCTTGTACATCTTGCTGACCAAAGGAGAAAACAAAGCAGTCATACAGCCAAGTCTTTTGGGGATGAGGCCATTTTCCACCAAGCCTAATCTCGTCTTGCTTTCAGGTCAGAAAAGTTCCTTGCAACATCAACCATGTTTTTTTGGTCTAAAGTGTTGCGAAGTTGGAGAGGCAGTTATCACACCGGTGTGGTCTGTCGCCACTTATGACACCCTGGTTTTCCGACATGGGTTTGGGATTATTTTTCTAGTACGTACCAATACGGTCAAAATCGCTATCATCATCGCGTCTCAGCTACCTTTTTGGATGGCAATTGGTCCGTGACCCCCCTGACGTTACAAAAAACAACATTTTTCATTGGTTTTCATCTTCTTTTTTCTTTCTTTATTGTCTTTCGGCGATAAAGCTACCAAAGAAATAAGTATTCAAACCGAAGCAATAGCAACATAATGTAATAATACACTTCACCTTAAAGCTACTTAAAATGCAGAATACACGCCGCTGTTCCCTACCATTCTTGATACGCAGCATTGGTCATTATTTAAAAACAGAACACACTCGTTGACATAATCGCGCTTCCATAATGGGCAAAAATACATTGTTTGGTGTATGTCCTGAACAATAGAGTTAACAGTAAGACTGCTTCTTATTCCGTTCGGATACGGACACAGAGGGACCGGTTGAAGTCTGTAAATTCCGTACATTGTAATTCAGATTGGATGTCGAAACGCACGAGTCGGCATGCGGCTATGCGGATGCTTTGCTTCGTCTAAGGGTTTAACGCACTTTAAAGTATGAATTCGAATCGTAAAACTATCCGTAGCACCGCAGTACCTTCCAAACGTAATGGGCCAACCTGATATTCATAGTTCACATACACCGTTTTAACATCATTTAAAAATAATACGGTCGGACAGCGGCATTCTAGGAAACAGAATCGTTAGCTCCTTCCGCATCTCCGCCCACTTTATTAATCAGTAAATGTCTCACGGCCAATAAAAATACGGCATTTATAGACTAGCCATATAAAACACATAAATCTTATGTAAAAGAATGGTCTGATCTCGCGATCCCAACCGACATCAGAGAAACTGATTTCAAAGGCCAGTCGTTTTTCATTAACTCTATAAAAGTCCAGGTGTTTATAAGAATTTCTTATTAGTTATTAGAAAAATATAATGTTTTGGTATCCAAAAATTGCGTTTCAATAAAATATATTAGCGGGATAAGTACCTACTTAATATTATTTTTCTATTTTCGTGGCTAATATTACAACTAAGTATTACATTAGTAGCTAACTACTTATGTACATTCAAGATAGTTATTATATTGCTTTACATTAGTTGGAGAATTATCGACATACAGACCAAACATATTTTTTTGGAATTATTGTCTGCGAAAACTTAGACTTACTAACTTAGGTATGTATACCTATACATAGGTATTACGGGTGCTGACTTAGGATACTTTACATCCCGGAAAAGAGATTTGTTCCCACGTGATAACAGAGAAGAGCTAGTAGGTATAGACTATAGATGTTCTAAGAAAAGGTTGTTAATTTACATTTTGAAAGAAAATGTGCATCTATTGCAATTAATAAATATCTTCCTAATTTATAGAAAAACAAAATTTGCTCATTTATATCGATAAAATATATAAGGTAAACATGAAATTTATATGTATGTATGTCATTGTATGTACTTAGAGCCAGAAATACGTAGGTAGCAATGTTTCAGGTGGGTGTACTTATACGCACAGGTTTGCTGAAGCGAACGCAGGTTACTTGTACAGGATAAAGTTCTTTTGTGTAGTCTTTGTCGGCATTTCATTGTATTACTTAAGTAGGTACCAACAATTGTACGACTGCACTTTTTACAAAATCGTAATGATGTTGCACCAACATTTCCTTTGAATTATTTGTCAAAAAATAAGAAATCGGCGGAAAGTTCACATCAACCAAGACGTACACAAAATATGACACCGTAGGTGTTTGTCGAAGCTATTGTCAAATTTAATTGTGCACTTTGGTCTCAAGTTCTTCACTTATTCCGGCATTTTTGAAGACAAGGGCCGTTCTTTAGTTTTGATATCAAACAATCAAAACAGAATTCGAGTTCTTTTGATGTGCCTACAGACGAGATGTCTACAAACGTCAGCCGAACTTTTTCAACTTTTATCAGGCCTTTTGTTAGGGAACTGTCAGACGCCGCCGACAACGAAAAAAATGGTGACGATTGTTAGAAGTTGACACAACATTTATCGTGAAAACGGCCTACACGCCACATTTTGAACGTTTTTTGCCATTGTGATTGTTCGATAAACTTTTAAGAGTCATGTTACGGTTCCACTTTTACCTACCCTATATGATATGATCGTTTTAACTAACCTTAGAAAACTACCTAGTAGCTCACAAAATATTTTATAGATACCAGATTTTATTAGTCCATTATTAGTATTACTCGTACCTTCTCCCACGACGCTATCTATAAGCTACGCGTCTGCGACTTTTTTACAGGTCGCCTACTGGTATGCTACTCTATTGAAGGTGGATTCACACACGGCGCTACCCAAATGACACGTGGTTGCTTACAAGTAGCGTCGTGGGAGAAGGGCCTTAGATATTATTTTAAATATTGATGCAAATGTCTGTATAATCGAACCGAATATTTGTATTATGTTATATATTGTATGGGTATTTCATAATCGACCTTATCCAATTCGCTGCATCATATTGATGCATCGGAGGTTTATTAAGTAACCAGGTTTATAATAGGTAATGTCCAATTGTCCATGCTTGCCTAAGCGTGAACTCGAGCCTGTTCACACCGAGCTGATGCTTTATTTTTATGTAAAAGAAGAAACGATCCGCAATAATAATATGTTCTAAAATAAATAATTATCGTATCATGCAAACCATCATTTACAAAATTATTATGCTTATAAATATTTGCTTAACTTTTGAGTCGATACTAGGTGGAGGTAAAATCGTAGATTTAGGGGAAATTCATTGGCTTCAGCCCATCAATTGTCCACCACTGAGCACGGGTCTCTCCTCATATCTGAGGAGTCCTAGAGCATACTCCACCACGCTGCGGAGCTGCTGCAGAGTGGATTGATGGCAGGGTTAGTGGCCAACTCAAGTAATCACAAGTGTCGGATTTTTTATGCCACCCGAAGGCATACGACGCGACGTGGCTTAACGACTGCTACCAAATGGTAACATCCGGGACGATGGTAACACGTGCCCTCTGAAGCATGGAAGCGCCCAAGAAATTTTGCCACCATCGATCACCCATCCAATTACCGACCGCACCCGGAGTTATTTTTTAGGTATTAAGAGAGGGTTAGTGTAAGGTTAAATCCAAATTTGTGGGGTCGCAACCTTGTCCTGCGCCCATCATCGTGGAAACCAGGGTGTAGATGGTTTTTGAGGTTTAAAATTGCGTTTTCTGACCAACGCACGCCATGCCCAAAAGATGTAACATTTCAAAATTGATTATGTCCGAGCATCATAAGCTACAAAACGCAAACAGAGCTTCAAATGACTGCAATGGAAATTAAACTGTGATGGTTTTAGTGTTTAAATTACCTAGTACCCATAATAATTATAGGGTGCCACAGCAAGCACAGTTTTGTTTTGCAGCTAGACAACAATTTTTGACTACTTTACATCCTTACTATCTGGTGGGACTTAAGTAACAAATTTTAATAATTAAATCGCCAGCATACTGATACCCTTTTGATTATGATACAAACAAAAAGACATACAGCGTCATCTAGTTGCATGACGTAAAAACTCTTGTGGTCGGTTCGCCAGTTGCCTGGAAATTCAAATAAAAATCACTAAAATCAGATAAATATTTGAATCAGCATAGTACCTATTTCGTTTTGCAATGTAGGTAGGTTCTATAGGAAAGGAAACATTTTGGTTCTGAAGTTAACCCAAAAAAGATTTTTTTTAATTTACCGCTACGGAGACATCTATGGCACAGTAGAATTATAGATCTGAACTGAACCATAGATGTAGCTGATTTTAGCCTACGGTGTGAGCCAAGTCATAAGGTATAAGTAAATATTAAGTTATACCTAACAGGCTTTTTACTTGTTTTCTATAGAGAAGGTAAGTTTGTTAAATATTTCTGGCAACATCATTAAAATTAATATGTCAATGTACGGCAGTAGCAATGTAGCAATACCTGTTATGATTGTCACTTGTCAACTATCAATTGTCAATTGTCGTTTGTCAATCTCAATGTAAGGATGTGACATTGATGGAAAAGAATCGATTAAATAATAATCGATTTTTCTTTGTTCAAAATTAATCGATTTGTCAAAAATCGATTAATTTCTAATAAATAATCGATTTAAAAAAATCGATTAATAATCGAAATGTTTCTGTATTATTTAAGAGAATTTGTTTTTCATATTGTCGCGTAGATTAATCTGTAGACACATGCGAGCGGGATGGAAGTACCTAATTTAAAAAATAATTAAATGTGGCACTCGGAGACTGCCGCGGTAAAGCTATTGCATAGCATTTTGTCATAGCATTTTGTCAACTTATGCAATTATAATTATTAGAAGTTATATAGTTATATCGGAACAGCGCCATCTAGTTTGTAGAAAACATACGTACCATACCTTAGTATTAAGGTACTAGATGGCGCTGATTGGGGGTGGTGCATTATTATCCCCTACCAGCACCATCTATGTTTTATGCAGTGAACAATTATTCATTAACTTAGATGGGTCCATTTATCGATGGAGGAAGGCTGGCTGAGCTGGTAGTTCACTCGCAGTATACTAGATGGCGCTGAGTAGTAAAACGCTGTTATGCTGAATCACGCTGTTGAGGTTTTTTGTAATATCTATAAGTATCCAGCATAACATTCAATAAATGACTTGAATTGTACTGAAGAAGTGTTTCTTTATTGTGCTTGCCTACTCGTTCAACGAAACTACTCTTGGGACCGCCGAGTGGTCGGTAATTTATTCAGGGGGTGTTAGGTTTTTTTCGTTACGGAATTTCTGGATTCGGTCCCCACGCCCAAGGCCCGCGATAAAAGCTATGCAATAGCTTAAAATAGAATGATCATCTGTTGACATGAGCATTGACACGTGCGAGCGGGATAGAAGTACCTAATTTAAAAATAGAATTTCTGGAATATTCTCGACTTCTCGATAATAAATTTAAATAAACGTTTAAATTTGGAAATCTGTGTTCGAAATTAGGGGTACCTATATAAGGCGATCTCAAACAATCGCAGGGACAGTTCAGTTTCGGAAGCGAATCCGAGAGGAGGACCAGGAAGAAGAAGAAGAAGAAGAAGAAAGAAGAAGTCAGGAAGAGCAGCGAACAGTAAAGTGAAGTAAAGTGTACAGCGTCGTGTCGAGTCACCGTGTCGCGAGTGTTACCCCATTCAGTGAATAAAAACATCATCTTTTGAAGCCAGCCTTCCCTTATTCCTTCCCATAGTTCAAAAGTTCTGAACATAAAATTGAACATTATGTGACAGACCAAATTCCACGCGGGCGAAGCAGCAGGCAAATGCTAGTCAATCAACTTATACGTATGAACTTAATTGGCGATTTTTCATCCAACGCATAGATGGCGCTGTTTATAAAATTGAAACTTACTGCAAGATTTTTTCATCCGTGGCATAGATACGATCTGTTTTTGAAAATCGATTAAAAGGGTTGACTGGTATAGAATGCCATTAGCCATTAAGTCCGCCCATTGTAATTCCTAGCTTTAGGTTTTTCAATAAAGAGTGAAATAAATAAATAAATAAATAAAACACGTAATTTACATAATCGATTTATTAAAAATCGATTAATATTACTATAATAAAAATCGAAATAAAATCGATTATAATAAAAAAATAATCGATTTAAATAAAAATCGATTATTTTTTACATCCCTATCTCAATGTCAAACTTGACAATCCAAAATTCCAAATGTAAGTTCAATTTCAATGTTCAAGTAACATTTTAATTTTGATTTCAGTTTAGTGCCATTTTTACAACTTTTAATGACAAATGTATCATAATTTGATTTTACCAAAGGATAAAATGCAAAGTACGATAAAAGAGCTATTGGATGCTTTAGGGTATTGTATAATTTTGATATATTTCTCTAAAGTGACAACGTATTTTCGGTTGTTATTATTGAATTGTGTTTCTGTTTACAGGTGTAGTTTAGAAGCAGATACAGTTTTGGATTATATACAGAATGATCCAAACTATGGAAACAGTAGTCTTTCTGTAAAGCAAGTTAATGAGTACGCACAAAGGCTAGCATTGAAGGCATCGAATGCCAAAGTATTTCTTAGAAAATACGAAGATCTTAAGAATCGCAAGTAAGTATCAATATAATATATCAGCTCCAGTAGTGACTCGTACTAAATCTAATCTACATTGCCCAACTATACCACCGTATATATAACTTGATATATCCTAGTAATTTTATAAAATATAACCTGATCACCATCAGGTTATATTGAAGCTATGTATGTAAAGAGTACAATCTCTGATAAGTTTTTTGTAACATGTGTGGTGTTAGTAGTTTGTGAACAGATTGCTGTTCAAGTGAAGCATGTACAAAAATAGTGAGAATTGTCCACCAAATAACTCCTTATTTCTATTGAGTTTCACAAAAACTTTTGTTAAATTTTGTGAGTTTCACAGAAACTTGTGTAAAAAACATTGTGAGTTTCACAGAAAGTTTTGTAAAATGTTTGAGTTTCACAGGTACATTATTTCAAACAGAAAACTGTCAAATATGCCAGTAATATTATGGTTTGGTGTGTGAGTGTACTGTAAAGTTTCATTACAGCTTCTCTAATTTATAACATGCAACATTTGTTGTTGATAGTTTTTATTATGTTTTACTTTTCTTTTTATAATGTAACATTTTATTTTTACTAGCACTGACAACTTATCAGACATCATAGTGTTATTTTACAAATTGGTCTGCGATGAGAAGAAATCTCGATTCTCAAAGCCTAAAGTAGCTCCAAAGCCAGTACTAGGTGACAATAAACATCAGATTACTAAAGAAGATGTGCCTCAGGTTCGTTATCATTTAATACAACTCATAAATTGATGCTTACACACTGTTGCATAGTAATGTTTGTGTTTTTAGGTGGACTGGATACTTTCTTAAAATTCCCATTAAGACCCAACTACAAATAAATGTACAATCTCCATTTGGTTGCTTAGTAGTTTTCAAAAAGTTTCAACATTATAGTCTTATTACCTTATCTACTAAATAATATAGGTTATGGGTAGTTTGGTTTGTTAAGGCGGCTGTTAATGTGTTGTTAACAATAACAACACATTATATATTTATTTTGTTGAATGAAGGAATGTGTCATTACTGCCAAAACTGCATGCCATCACTAACAATAGACCTTATAAACTTAAAGCTTTGCATAAACACAGCTTAAATTAATGGAACTGTGATTATTACTTTTCAGATAAAGGATAAGTTGTTGAAAGCAGTAGATGAAAGTAAGAAACTTGTGATGAAGTCTTTTGAAGAGAAAGAGGCCAAGCTCCGACCCAATTGGTACAGTTCTTTGAATTTGCCGAACTATCAGAAAGACCACCCTGCAATGTCCTGGGACTTTCCTAAAGAACCTTTACCCATTATGGCATCACTAGGTACATACTCGTAATATTAAAAAGAAAAGTGTGCATGCTTTAGTTTTTTATGGCATATTTATTTTTCATACTCATATTAAGAAGTTTTATTTAATTTTTTAACTTAACTCAGTGCTGCAGTTTCAACTGCGATTCCAACTTGCAACTTGTCTCTTCGTTGTTCGCTTTTTGGTAACATTGAGTTTCAAACACATATATTCTAAGAAAGTTTCAATTTCAAAAAGTAATGATCAAAAATTACATTTTTCTTAGTGTTGTCCATTTTCTGGAACACACATTTTTGATCTCCAAACTTTAATTGTTAAATTGTGCAAGTTTAGGTTATGATTGCTTTATATCACAATATATTTATGAAGATGTAACCTGTTACCAAAATCTATAACTATGTATTATCATTTATATCATCATATTTTTACTTTCAGCTGGTATTCCTATAGTATCTCAAGAAAATATAGTTATTGATGAGCTGTTGTATGTATTTTCTGGAATACCCGGCAACTATATTGTGCACCAGCCTGTAAAAGATACATATGATCCACGGACATTTTTGATATCTGACGACCTGGACGATGCCCTCAAACAGATTGTACAACAAATGTTGCCTCTCGCCTCAAACTACTCTATAGTTCGGAGGTTCTTGGAGCACTGTGACATGTGGTCCGGTCAGATTCTTCATGCTTTAGTTGCTGCTATTGAAATATTACTGAAAGATTATTATGTAAGTCTTCTTGTATTATGTTACTTGAAATTTGTTATTTTTATAATTAGTTTGAAGATTAGAAATGCTGCTTGTAGCTAGAACAGCAACTAAACTATTAACTAAACAATTCAATTAATGTTGTATGTTTGGATGTTTAACAAGTAGATGGCGCTAGTAGTAGGTTGATGAACAATTTGTATCGGAGAAAATAGTGGTATCGGAGTAGTAGTGTTTATTTAAGACTGTTTGGTGGATTCATTCCCAATATCCTTTCGGTTTGTCATATAAAATTATTGTAATTTTATATACAACTAAGACGGTAACAACTAAGAAGAGAATAAACACCGATTTTTTATGGTGTCCAAAAACTTTTTAGAATTTGCTTATTTATTTTATAACCTTTGATAAAACATTAAACTTTCTTGCAGACTATGATAGCCCAGTTAGAAACGGAACACATATCATCAAATCTGACATTGCAGAAGCTTTGGTACTTTGTCCTGCCCACAATGCACACAATGCAAATCCTCGCAGCCATTGTTACTAGTATTGGAAAGGTATGTAAGAGTACTAACATTATATTACCTTACTGGTAAAACAATAATGTCATTTTGTGCACATCTACCTGTACCTTATGAACAACGTTCTTGGCCAACAACGTATCGATGATGACTGGTTTTACATATATTATGTACTGAGCACGGCCAACCTTGACTATTTACCATGGGGAAGGTTGGGTCATCTGGTTAAAAGATCTGCCTAAAAAGTGATTGAATTTGTTTTTGATTAGCAGTAAAATCTAGTTAAAACAAATACATCCAGTAATAACCAGTTTTAACTGGTGAAAACATGTTCTTGTCTAAAACGGATTTTTATATGTTACAGAGCGATCTTCGCGGTGGTGCAGTATTAACAGTGCTACACGATAAGACTAATACTCTAATGGGCGATGCGAGAGCGCAGGAGATATCACTGTTCCTCACCGAGCGCGCCTGCAGGCCCTACCTCAATATCCTCGACCAGTGGATACATAAAGGGACGATAGTTGATCCTTTCCAGGTAAATATCATTTAATCTAATCTATACACATAAAATAAGTGTAATTGATCGATGTCTGTACATAAGATATTTGAGAAAAACTAATGTTAGCGGTGTTTAGTAACGTAATATATTCCTTAACAATGATCGTAGCATTTTTTGCATTTGTTTGTGTATTCTCGGAAATGGCTTCACCTATTTCAATGCTGTTTTCTCTTATATACTGTATGTATGTAGTATGTTTCAGATAACATTTAGTGTGTTTTTGTGTTAGTTATGTTAGTGTAATTTATTTTATGACTATGTGAGTAACATTTAGTTAAAAATGCTCCAACGTAGATACTCGTTGTGCCGTGGTTATAGCGCTGTTATTAAATGTATATATATTTAATTGTAGGAGTTCATGATAGAAGACAATGAGTTAATAAACAAGGAAGAGCTTCCTGTGGACTACTCCGCTGACTACTGGGAGAAGCGATACTGTGTTCAGAGGGAAAGGGTACCAAAGTTTCTCGACAAGTTTACAGACATCATACTAAGAACTGGCAAATACTTGAATGTTATTAGTCAATGTGGTAAGTACTTTTTAATAACTCTGATAAAAGTTTTGAATTGAATTTGGGATGGTACTTTTATTTTTTTTCAGTCTTAATTTATTTGTGTTTTCATGTCAGTGCGTGCGAATACGTATCTGCGTGTGCGTACTTGCGTAAAACCTTTGAAGGTTTTTTGAAATATGAGATTGAACTAGTTACAATCGAAAGTCTTAACTACTTAATTTAAACCAAATAAAAATTGGCCAATTTTGATAAATATATCTAAATAAATAATTACTTATTCGGTTTCTTTTTTTTCACTTTAAATACACTTACGAAACCAATATACATTTTTAAAACAGCATCGTTTTGGGAATTATATAGAAAACTGTTTATTTATTACAGGCAAACCAATCACTAAAACAAATACAGAAGAAATAAAATACTCATTGAGGGAACAAAATTATGGAGCTATCATACAGAAAGCATACGCGTTTGCCAGCAAGTCTCTTCTGGAACTGCTGTTAAAGGAATATGACTTGATGGGAAGGTTGAAATCTGTAAAGAATTACTTCCTAATGAGCCAAGGAGACTTCATTGTACAATTCATGGATGCAACAGAACAGGAGCTCTCGAAGAAGATTGATGACATCATTCCTTCTAAACTGGAGTCACTTTTAGGATTGTGTTTGAGGTGAATTATATTTTTTTTTTCTACTTATGGAGTTTATGTAGTCCATTTATATAGTATATACAAATAGAGTCAATATGCGGTACTTACTAGTACTTAAAAGTACTATTTCCATACTTGCAAAGTTACCAGTAGGCTGAAAATATTTTACAAATATTGACCAATTATTTAAGTGTTATCCGAGTAAGATATTAAAATCTTAAAAATAATATTTATTTACGTCCCTATACTAGCTATGTCGGATCCCTTCGGGCGGCATAAAAACTTCAGACTTTGACACTAACCCTTCCAACAATCTCAACTGGAGGAGCGTGTTGGAGTATGCTCTAGAACCTAGAGCATACTCCACCATGCCAAACCACCAAAAGGCCTAGACTACCTAGAGTCTAGGTAGTAGACTACCTAGACTCTAGGTATTCCTAGTACCTAGGACTAGGTACCTAGACTATAGGTCTTTTCCATTATGAGAGGAGACCTATGCTCTGTAGTAGGCAGTTGCACCGTTGGTGTGTATTTAATTGCTTAACATTATATTATTGCAGACTGTCCGCTGCTAGTTACGACCCCTACAACGAGGATATGAGAGTGGAGCTCTTACCTTATGATTTGCAGTTCCAGATGTTTAAGATTTTGTCCATTGAGACTGAAGATGAGAAAGGTACGCGTGTTTATGTTATTCGAAAACACACAATCATGAATACAAACTTTTAATTTTGAATATTTTTAAAATTTTAATGTGTTGTATCTCCCACTCAACTCAATTCTAACTCAGTTCCTATTTAACTCATAGGAAAGCATTGAAATATGAGCTTTATTTCTTGTGCATAAGGGTTGAATTTTCCGTCGGATCGGAATTGGTCGTTCATACGACCCCTCGCGCGCATGTAATGCTTTGAAGTAAATGTTGAAAATTCAACCGTAATTTACACGACATAAAGCTCATATCCTAATGCTTTCCTATGAGTTGAATCAGATTCTAGTTGGCGTTGAGTGGAGTGGCCGTAATGTGCGCTTATACTTAATAACAATGGATTGCCAATTGTAAAACATACTCTATAAAAGTATTAATTAAATTATAATTAACTTTGTTCGTAGACTACAAGCAAAACAAGGATTGTCCGCCGCTGACGGGCATCGAGACGTTCTCGTTCGGTATGGAGGTGAAGTGGCCGGTGTCGTTGATACTGAACCACAAGGCGATCGCCTGCTACCAGATGATATTCAGACATCTGTTCTACTGCAAACACGTCGAGAGATTGTTGTGCAGGTGAGGTGTCTTGTCTTATTGTTGCAAAAAGATTTTAACAGATTGGCTCCATACATTATCCTATAATGATACATATTAAGATGTTCGCCTCTAAAAAAGTGTAACCTTTCTAACCGGAACACAACTTGTTAAAACAATTATTGCACTGTATTTTGTTTTATGTAGGGTTTGGCTGTACAACAAAGTGGTGAAGCGGTTCTCTGAAGCGCGGCTGTACGCGGACGCGTTCGCGCTGCGCCAGCGCATGTTGAGCTGCGTGCAGCACTTGCAGTACTACATGTGCGTCGAGGTCATCGAACCCTCCTGGTGCCAGCTGATACAGAGCTTGGATAAGGTCAGTCTTTGATTATATTTTATTATATATTTTACGAGCATTTATTTCACTTAACATGTTAGTACATCGCAGCCCTCCTCTCACAATGTGAGGTCTACAGGCCATCGTCCACAATGCTAGCCAAGTGCAGATTGGCAGTCTTCACACACCTTTGAGAACATTATGGAGAACTCTCAGGTGTGCAGGTTCACCTTCACCAAAGCAAGTGGTAATTAAATTCTAATACGCACATAATT
Source organism: Ochlodes sylvanus (assembly GCA_905404295.2). Taxonomy (NCBI): domain Eukaryota; kingdom Metazoa; phylum Arthropoda; class Insecta; order Lepidoptera; family Hesperiidae; genus Ochlodes; species Ochlodes sylvanus. Next base: position 8,475,602 of record FR990130.1, on the reverse strand, counting down.
TTTTTTAGAAAAAGGTGCGTGCAACGGTTTAAACCCGGGCCCCTGGTTCGAGAGTCCTACGTTAAAACCACACGGCTATCGCTGCTTTTTTACCATGTTAGTTAGAATGTATACTTCGTATGTTACTTATATTATATAATTATTAAATATGTCAATGATACTATGTATTTATTTATTTATTCAACAAGATTCAACTTGAACAACATAGACATAATACCTTTTATTAGTTACTCCATAATATACTTAAATATACCTGTAGCTCGGTAAAATTAATTAATCTAAAAAATAAAATTGCGTCCTCGGCCAAACGCAACCCCAAATGTAACTTTTCAATAGACTATTGAGCAGATGGAGTATCCAAACGAAATCTGATTGAACCAATGTTATTCTGAGCCGCTGACCTAGTAGGTACCTGTCATATTAAACGGTTACATCCATCATTTTATATCAACCGTATCTTTATATCTTTGGTACTCTCTGTCCGATCAAGGATACATACATAGATTTATCGACCATCTGAATTTTATCGTTGGTTAAAACATAGTTTTTTTTTTTAATTTAAAAAGAAACAGTTTGACATTAATTACGTGTACTAAGCGAAAATGACTGCTGTTGAAAAAAATCCCCTGCGCGTCAGTATTACGTTGGGCTATTGTATCTCGTGTATTGGGGAGAAATCGTGGGGCAGAAATCAGTTTACCAGGGGTCGAGCAGGTCTAAACATCGACTTGTATTAATTAACCAAGTTCTTAATTATTTGAAACTTTCAAGATACTGTATAAGTTATGTAATTGGTACCAACTTGTTAATATAATAATGAGATTACTGCTCACTTAACCAACCGCAAAGTTTTTAAATTGTAAGTATGTTGTAGGGAAAAACCTTCACAGGATTTTAAAGTAATTTGGCTATGGGGTTCTGAGGTAGCGGTTAATTTTTGAAAAGTGGTCTCTTGCCCAAAATAGGTTGGCAATCCCTGGTGTATCTGGTTGTCATTAGATAGCAATCGTTTAACCATGTCGGAGGCAACCGATCCGCATAAAAACTTTGCTACTTTCTAGCTTGATGATGTTATTTACCATATAAGAATAGTGTTTGAAGAAGTATATTTTTTACATCGTTTATCAGCCATTATAACAAAACCAACAAATTAAATAAATAAAAACAGGAAATAAAACGATAACTTTGTATGATATAATAGATGTAATCTAAAGTTAAAAGTTTCACATGGACTGTATAATTAATAAGTTAACCTCTACTAAATAATGAACTGTAAAATATCATAACTAAAAAGTACATAGTATAAAATTAGTAATACTAATTGCCATACATTTTTGTAGATTATATTAAGTAGTTTTCGCGTGAAAGCGTAACAAACAAACTTACATTCACATTTATAATAGTAAGGATTATTATTTAAGTTGTATTTATATTTCTTTGCAACAATCCGTACACGTGGAACTTGTTTTGGTATGGACCCACCACCCTCCCTTATCTCCAAGTATAGACTCCAACAGAGCATGGTTGGTTATTGAGTCAGTTGTGAGACTCAACAACTAACCGTTGTAGAGTTTACATCACCTGATGATACTCTGTTTTGGGGCGAAACACGTGTCGTGTACTATTGGAATAAGTTGTGATGGTATATACCTACCTGGAGATAAGGGAGGGTGGTAGGTCCATACCAAAACAAGTTCCACGTGTGCGGATTGTTGCAAAGAAATATAAATACAACTTAAATAACAATGGATTATATTTTAATAGTTATTGAAATTTTCAAGGATCAGCGTTTCATTGACGTGATTCCAAAATTTGAAGTATTTTGGATAGTTGACTTTTGATATCGTTAAACTCTGAATCCTGAGACTTCTTGTTTAAAACAATTTTAGCATTTTTAACAATCTTCGGATCGAGTCTATAGGACTGACAGAGGTCAAAACAGCATTTACCACTTTCTACATCTTCATAATCATCGCCAATTTTATTGGGAAGTTTAGGGCGTGTAGGAACTTCAATTAAATTTTCTCGGTTCGGCTTGACAACTACGCGATATAGTGGCAAAAATTCGGGGAAAAGACTTATCCTCTTCGCTAATCGCCTGATAAAAAACATCTTTGGTGTAATGAACTTTAAATCTTGCAAATACGATGGTAAATAGCTCCAGAATTTCGCATGCGTGGTGTATAGATTTCCTATGAAAATACTTTCGAAGTATGAAATTAGTTCGACTCTAGATATATATTCTACTAATTCAGCATTTTCTCTTATCTCTTGTGTGTCGCTTACCGCCAAACCGTTGAGTAAATTAAATAACACAATAGGAATCATAAATACGAACACAATAAATATAATGTGGCTCGTTACCGGAAATGTGCTGAATTTAATAGAACCAGCATCAAATTCACCAGTTAACATCACTATTGTTTTAAACAAGGAGCTTCCAGGGTCTTCGAAGAAATCCTCTTCATCGTCTTCACCAGTGTTATTGGGATTTGGTGCTTTTTGATCGTCGATTCCCAGTTTTTTGAATAGTACATAGAAACTTAAAGCAAAAGCTATTATTAAAATACAATACCAAAGTATAAACTTGAAGAAATTCCAGGAAACGGTCCGTAACATCACAATATATGTCGATAGATGTGGGAAATGCCCTATGAGTAATACAAGCTCAGTAGATGATAAAAGTATGGCAACTGCAGAAAGCTGTTGTTTAGTAGACCCTTCTAAGGTATCATTAAATAAAATCCATGCCGTTACGAGTATGACGGATATTTCTATCCAATTTTGTAAACTTTGTATATAAGTAAACGGTGACACTAATAATTGAAAAAGCTCACGTAATATTAAAACTATTAAGCCTGTCGTTGCTGCTACATAGGTGATTACGTTAAATATCTCAAATGACTTAATTTGTTCTTTTTCAATGACGTATCCAAATATTATGTAAAGAATTAAACTGAGCCAAAATAGAGAATAAAAAGTTATATTGGCTTTAAAAAGACAGCTTATTCGCTGCCATTTTAAGTGTAAGAAACTGGTTATAATTGGATGCTTAAGAAGCGGCCGTAGTTCCTCATTTCGTGTCATGTACATCAATGCTTCTGTTTCTGGAGATAGTATCGAATCGCACATTTTATTGTTGTTAGTATCGTCGAGCAAAGGCGTTGTGAATTCTTCATCTTCATCATCAGCCGAGATATTTGGGTGTACTAAAAAACTGTACTTAAAACGTATTTCGTAATCGTCATCACTTGGTCGTTCTTTGTTAGCAGTTATACATTCATTCAAGAATGTCTCGAATGTTTTTGCGTTTATATCTGCTAATGGAGGTTCATTAAATTTATTTCTTAAACCAACGCATGCTCCCTTACGAAGTAGTTCCAAAACTGCATGTTGGTCACCATTTCTAGCTGCATAGTGTAAGGCAGTATTGTGTTTAAAATCTAAATGATTAACGTCAATCGAATTCTTGACCTTGGTGTTAGTCAATAAAGTATTTAAACATTCTGAGAAATTGCTTTTAGGATCTTTAGTATTAAATTTCCTTCCTCTTAACATAATTTGTATTAAGCTTTCGCCATTTACTGGTTCAAATAAGGTTTTACCATTTTCAACAAATATTTTAAGAATTTCATTATATCCATTTCTGCATGCTATAGCGACCGGGCGATCAGTGTTTCCTGAAAAAGTGGCATTTGGATCTGCATCACATTTTAATAGAGTTTCTACGGCTTTTTCCAGTCCTTTCTCAGTCGCTAACTGTAACATTGTGTACATACCATTATTAGCAGTTAGCACAGAACGATGTTCGTTTTTCTTAACCAGTTTTTTGTAGTCACGTACAAAATTACTTTGGTCGGATGACAGTAAATGCGAGAATAATTTTTCAGCATCGATAGTATCAGTTGCTACCGATTCAGTATTGAATTTGTCTTCTAATTCGGGAAAGGCTTCTTTTAAATAATAACGAGCTGTTTTACCACTTACATGTTTATATGAATCCAGATCAATTGGGTCCTGAGCGTTTTCTAATATCAGTGTAAGGACTCTTTTCAGGCCTTGTTTGGCTGCGGAAAACACAGGGGTCACACCTTTAAGATCGGGCGCATTTACATTAGAACCTGCTTTTAAGAGTAACTCAATCATATCCTCATATATAGTTAAGTCTTGTTCGCGGTCATCATCTAAGTCCTGAATTTTCTTAATAGCTAATAGCAATGCAGTATTTCCTTTCGATTTAACATTGACGTCTATTCTGTCGTCTTCTAGAAGAGCTTTCAGTGCTTCAATATTCCCGTTTTCTACAGCAAAATGAATAGGGGCGGCACCATACGTTTCATTTATTTTATTTACTTGTGCTTGATGCTGGAGAAGCAGATTCACAAAGTTAATTTTATTGTTTTTCTTGTCTGCTTCGCAAATTGCTAGTTCAAGGCAAGTTTTATAGTCTGGATATTGGTAAACGTATTCGAGATCTACTGCATCATAGCTCAAGAGTTTTTGGAAAGTGTTAAAGTCGTTACTGCGTAATGCAGTCCTCAGTTGAATTTGCGGGTCTGTACCAAACAAGGAGCCTCCGCGCGTTAACCGGTTAGTATTCATCTCGTAACTGTCCCGCGTCATGTTTTCAACCGTCTGGCATCTGAAAATAGAGAAGGAACAATCTATTACATAATGAACCGAACATTTTTAACCAATAAACCATGGTTTGCCAACTATTTAAAGTGGTATACTGTTCCCGCATTAGACGTTGTTATTCAATTGTTTTCAATTAGTCGACGTACGGTACGTTTGTGGTAACCTCTACTCGAATAAGCTTATCTGTTAGCTACATGTTAAATTTTAAAGTAAAGTTTGGGAAAATAGTACAAGTCAATTTAATAACACGGGTAAACTAGGCATCAAATGATCGTGTGAATCCATAGTGATCTAGTTAGTTCTATTAGTGTGTACTACGAGCCGTGTGTTAATCTTTTATACGTTATTATATTCTTTGTACACAGATGAAGTTTATAAATGTATATATTTTTAAATGCAATGATTTATTAATATGGTTATTAGCTGAAAAAGATTTCTAACCTAAGATAGAAGGATTTCTGCTTTTTCTTAAAAATATTTTTAAACTATTACTCAGCACTTCAAATTAAATTTCCAGCAAGTGCTAAGTTCTTTCTTCCATTATTGAATTTAATGAGCTCATTTGATATGGCGTTTTTGGAGTTTTAATGAAGGAGTAATTATTCCGAATTTCTCTTGATGCTACCAATAACATTAATGATACTCGCGTTCTGTATGCCCTACTACAAGCAGGTAATTGTTCCAGTTTCTCTTCTCTATTATGTGATTCGGAAATAAAATTAGCCTATTATGCCATGCAAAAGTGTACCTTAAATAAATCGATCGCAGTACAAACGTACTCGTATGGAGCTTACATGTATAGTGCGTAACCTCTAAATTGACTCCGAATTTTATCACTGTATAATTGTTGCGGGTTCAGAATTAATGAGTTGGCTCAGTTCTATGTACACACTTTTAAAATTTGCTTTTTAGATCACCCGCATTTTGTCATATTGTACCTATTTCATTACGTGCAAAATTTAAATTGGCCTTTCAACATTTGAGTTGAAAGTGCAAAACTCCCAATTCCCATCGAAATGAAAGAATAATATAAAATATTTAGAAAAGTAAAAAAGGGTAAATTTTATTTTAACGTCTTGAATACTCAATTGGCGATAATTTCAAGTTATTCTGTTCAAAACGCTCACAGTTTACTTTGTCTGGCGGATTATTTATGAAAATATTTGCCTTTACATAGCGATAAAGCGTTTATCATACATTAGGAAGAGTTAGGACTGTATTAACGGTAAGCGTGGTACCATATTCATGTATGTAAACAGCTTGGCGTTCCCATCACGCCCAGAAATATCAACATATTGAAAATTGCTAGAATGATTTATTAAAAAAATATTTAATGTAATTTTCCATGTCCTGACTCATATAAAAAAGGGAGTGATATGATAATCATAACCTGATACTAAATACTCAACAAAAGATGGCTACGATACGAGAATTGTCCTCAGCGGTCAATAGCACAGACATTTAAATTAAAACTTGTGTTAAAAATAATTTAATATTAATATGTTTATGAATGAGATCTATGTTGCCAGGGGATACCTACTAAAAATGTTCACGGTACAATTCAGCTCGGCCAGCGGAACGTAATGAGTTAGTTACTTTACCGCACACTATGGCTACACTACAATACGCGTTTTATTTCTCGTCCGGCGTATACACAGACGCCAGAATTTACCATTGTTTTAGGAGACGGTTCACCTGTTTTCAATCGAACACTTGGCGTTTATTAATGCGTTGATTTATAGATTGCTCTAAGAATAATGGTGGTTACTGACTGTTACATGAAATTGTTTTATGGTTGCTATGTTTTCGCGGTTAATGTATGTAGGTCTATAAATTGATAATTAAGATGGTTCTGTAATCTTTTAATATGCACTATCAATTTGGTTCATCTTATTTTTTTTTTAAGTTTTTGGTATGTGATAAAAACCTTCGAAATAACCATTTTCTAGTAAGTAATAATACAACAATAGTAAGAATACAGAGCAAACAAATAATAATAAACGAAAGTAAACAACTACTACCTATTACAAATAAAAGTTTGAATAAAGATTCTCCAGTCTTTTTACTATGTTGGTAATAGGTAGAGACTTTGAGTAAAACGGTTAATTTTAAGGTAAATAAATACGATTAAAATTAATTAAACCTTAACAGGTAATCTTTAACAGGCAACGGGTCAGATTATTTATTTAAAAAGATGTCACCTCTTTTAAGTACGGTAATACAGTAAGAAAACTATAGATATTTGTTACATTATTACTATTTCAAAAAATTTTGTACTCGTCACTCTTTTACGCGTTATCATATTTACGTTATTAAAGTCGTGTGACAGTTTAAAACAACTACAACGCTCATAACTTCTATCAAATTTCATAATAAATCTACAGAATGAGGGTCACATGGAGATAAAAAATCATAAATTGTAATATTATATGGGTAGACGTGTAGTTAGAAAGTATGGAGACTGGTCAGCCAGATATTGTAGAAACAGTAATCTCCTTTAATCTGTTAGGTAATTACTGTTTCCGCTGTAGTTTAATGGTATGTTGTTCGTTGACGTGCACGCTACCGAACTAATTGATGGACACGCCCTAATAAAAAGAGAAGTCATGCACCCATTGAATACATTTTGAGCTCTCTTTGAAAATGCTTTGCTTTTTCATCGGTGAAAGTCAAGCATACAATACTACGCGATGTAATTTAATCAAAATCGTGATTCAATTTGATTACCTACTTACAATAATGTGCGGTTTGGGAGTAGCAGGTACTTTTTTGTACTTATGTCCATAAAAGAAAACCAGTCATTGTAATCCAATGATATATTACACTTATAATGTCATTGTTGTAATCCACCTTCGTGGTTGACTGTTGACATCTCATTTTAATGCAGTATTCGTGGGCGTTGTAACTTGTATACCCATTTCGCATCCATCGAGAAGTTGCGCCAAGTTTCAGACGTAGCCGTTTTAGTATAGTACCACCTATAGTACTTACCTACTGTTTTAATGGTTTATACTGTATATTATACATATTATCATAGTTTTCATACTAGAACGTTATATAAAATCAAAAATGTATTAAAATATTTTCAAAAATAGGTCATAAAAATTAAAATAAAGATGTGAGAATTTAAATAAATATAAAATAAAATTTATCTCACCAACATCTTTACCTACATCGTTTCTTCGTATACCTGAGCTCGATTCCCGTCTGAAGCAGATATCTAATAAGAGACATTATTTTATTACTCACAATGGGATAGCAATGCATAATTTGGACTTGTTAACATTCCCATCTTTTACATTTTTAGCATACTCGGAATAAATAAGAAGGGGAATGAATAAGTGATTCTTGCACTTAGACGACGTCAAAATTCTGCCACTGGGGTACTCATGCTTCGTTTACTTATAAATAAGACAGACATTTAAATATTTAGCAATGTAATAACTTAACCTGATTGGCAGTCGGTTCTTGCAAAGTGATGCAACCAGTTATGGTGCCTATACTCGTTTGCTTTAAATAAAACTAACTTGCTTAGTTTATAAGGGCGTACACATATCGTTATTAGCAGACCGGTTGCGAAAATTACTAATATTGTTACGTTTTTCCATTTTAATGATATTTAAAGTTTGTTGTGTTTTAATAAAAACTTATTGCTTACAAGTTTGGTCTTAAAAAATGTTATTACAATAACAGAGTATTCGTTGATCGATTCGTCGATTTGAAGAAAGAAGATTTAAATACATAATTATTATATATGGATGATGTACCCAATAACCATTAATGTTCATTTGTTGATACATAGTGTACCTCGACCACGTCAAAACACCGACACAATTAGAAATAATGACACAATACAACAAACTTCAATATTTGTCCAAAACTAAATTGTATTGAATATTGTATTGTATTGAGTATAACACCTTCATAAACTTGAAAAAGTATTAACTTTGTTGACAGTAACATACGAATTCAAGTTGATAGATTTTATTTGAGAATTACTTATGGAAGCATATTACCATACCATATTTTATTGACGTGTGACGACTTGTTTAAATATTTGCTTGGTTCTTTATGGTAAAGGGTACTTACAAAATTTAAAAGACTGAAATAGAGGTTGTATCAGCAGATTGTTATCCATTCAGATTCAGATATGTTATTAGGTACCTATTTCTCAAATTTTACAGATTTTAACATCAATAAATTAGTATGTGAATCGGTTTGTTGATAACTAACAACAAACAGCTGAAGTAACAACAATTGGATTCAATTCCAAAAGGAAATAAAAGTTTAAAAAACCTGGCGAATCATTTTTAGTGTTCTCCGACGACTGTAGTAGACTGCAGGCAGTAACATTAAAAATCAAGGTTCACAAAATCACTGAAAATGTTAAGTATGCTCACTAACTTCACTAAAATTGCAGAACGTTCTGGCAATTATGGCAATTAAAAACTAAAAATAATTTGCATTTAACGCTCATTGTAAGAACATTATGGAATGTTGAGCAGTGGCAGTCGGAGTTTGTTTGTAAATAACTCAAGACGACTCAAATATCCTTTGCAGATCATGATTGGATCGTTACTATATCCCGAGTTTATGGTTTATGGGTAATAATCTCCAAAGAGATTATACGCGTTATTAAATCTTAATTTAAGGTGCATCTTCTGGAGCCACAGATACACGTAAAAACAGATTCGAATGTCAGTAGATCAGGGCTACCGCGTATCCGGTGTATGACCAACGGGTATTGAGTTAAAAGGTTTCCGTTGTACCTACCGCACACATTTCAATTTGGACACGCATTTCAACTGCCAGTAGTTATGCGCTTTTTGTCAACATTGTGCTTAATTTGCTTTGGTCTCAAAACGACACTCACTTTCCTCAACGCTAAACAATATAAGCGAGTAAGCGACGCATTTTAAAGCTACTTTAGTGTGAAAGTGTGACTCTAGTAAAATGTTGAAGGAATTTACACATTAGCCTATTAGGCGACACTGCTGTGGAACTGTTCATAGCACCAGGGTAAATATGGTCAAATTTGACTATCTTTCAAAAACGGAATACCTTAATTGAGTTTCATAAAGAAAGTAAGTTCATCGCTATATCTTACTGGTTGTTACTCTCAACTCTTACTGGTTTGAGAATAATTATTTCTTATGATATTCGATATATGACCTGAATATTCATTCGGTATGAGGTTTGAATCTATCATAATACTAGAAAAATAAAAACCTTTAAAATGTACACGTTAATGTTCAGGACTTGCCAGGATTCAATAAAATTCAATATTTGCTTTGACGATACGTTATGTAGGTAAGATTACGTAGTTTGCACATGGGGTTACTTCCGATCAGTCAATATCCAAGTACTTAAATATTTAATGGTGGTTTGGTAGGTACTTGATAAAATTCCAAACAGCCAGCTCATTTACGACACCCCGAAGTGCGAGATGTTTTAATATTTCTATTTCCATTCGCCGAAGCAACGCAGACTCCTTTGTGATTAACAGTTTTTGCAGCGACGCCGATTGCTCCATTTGTACTGGCTCCAAACACTTTCGTCGCCCGGTCGTTACGCACTATGGACACCCGATGTTATTACGCTCTGTATGGATTCGTTTTGTGTTGTTTGTTATCGTTCTCGGAATATCCGGCACCAGATACCGCCATCATTCCGTTTCGCGAGTCAACTTGCGATGAGTTTTAATGTTTTAATTGCTCTCAGTGCCTTTGTACCGAGCTGGAAAGATGAATGAGTCGTCTCGACATTTAGAATGTCCAAAAGGGCAAAAAGTACTATGTTTATGTTCATGAATTCTTCATTCCTCAGTGCCATACTGTATAAATGAATGAGTCTTGTTGTTCATTTCGAATGTTGATGGTAAAAGGTTTGTGCCTTTTGTAACTAGTTAAAAGCGCAATAACGATTAAAAGTCCTTCGTTTCTTATTGGCACGTAATAGTTTAACGTCTAAATACACCGTTTAGATCAACACCGAATCAGTCCTAGGCGATAACTTACTTACGAATTTGGTGTTGTATAAATTGGATACCGTTCGTTGGTTACTGTGCCGGAAGTTAATGTGTCGTTTGGAAGTTGAAAGATGGAAAGGTTGGTAGGTAAGTATTATGCGACGGTTAGTGCCTCATTTGGTTTGGTAGGGACGTGTGGGCGACATTTAGTCATGGAATCTCAACGCTTGCATCAATGTTTGTGTTTTCAATGGCCTGAATGCTGTATTCCGACCGCAAACTTGACGGTGACGTAATTGTTTGTATTTAGCTATAAATTATTCTTCAACATCCGAATTTTATCAAGCCATTTAATAAAACTGTAAGTAGCTCTTCGATGTTTGAACATGTTTGAGAAAAACTGGTGTAATGTATTTAGAAGTTTTTGACTCTTTATGCGTTTGTTCCCGTTAATTTTTGTTGTTTGTATTTTACCATTTGTTCTACATAACCTACTTCTAAGATCACCTATACCGTATACCAGCCGTTTATAATTATTAGCACCAATAACTACATTTCATTATTTCCTCGGTAATTGAGAGGCAAATAAGTCCATAAATAAAACATCTAATTCTCCATAGTGTAACGTAATTCTTATTAATTATACACGTATAGGTTAACAGCTACTGTGACTTGTTGCTAGATGAAACGTATGGGGTCAAACAGGCTTTTGACCATCGAATCAATACGAATGGACAGCGTGGGAACTGACCATACATGCGTACCTACACTGACAATGTTTTATTAAATGTCAATTATTACGCAAAGTTGTTAAAATGATGTTGAACTAAGCACTGTGAGGTTAATATTATCGTCGTGTACATCCACAAAAAAACTTAACGTATTTTAATCAGAATAGGTAGTTACTAAAACCGAACCGAAAACTATTTTTCCAATAGGTAGGTACATTAGATTGTGATAGTTGAAATATGTAGAGTTAAGTGAATAAAGTTATGTAGGCCAAACTTGGAATGAAAATAGAAAAAAGTAAATTAAAAAGAAATGTAGATAGACAGACAGAGGGTAAAACATTAAGAAGTAGTGAATTGATTTTGATGCAACTTTAACTGCTTCAACCTAATCTGGTATTGAGTTAAAAAACGTTCATGAAATCACCTGAAAAATCAACGGAATGGAACGGAAATTATGCAGTGCCGTGTAATTGGAAAATCCAAGAAGAAATTTATTTAATTACTTTTTAATTTAAGTAAAAAACAAGGAATATTTATTAGATAATCAACTAAATTAAATGTTTAATATTTCTGAGCCATCTGTTCAATAAAGTTTTAACTACTTACCTGTCAGTACGGGGTCTCTGTTATTGCACAATTCATCTCTTAAAGGTCACTTCGAGTGGAACTGAGGTTCATTATTCAATCCATAATCTACTTGTCTTTTAATACACGCCTATCATATTCACAAAGCATGTTTTTTGTGATTAAATTGGAAAGTGATTAAGATTATAAAGTGTAATAGGGATTTTGTATGCTGGATTATTGATGCTACTAGTATGTAAGTAGGTATATCTAATATGATTAATTATGATTATGGATAGACGGCAATTACTATATTATGAACTTATATTATAGGTACTTTATATAATGCGTGTATCCTAAACGTCTGTAGTTTGTAGCATGGTGGGTAGAGAAACTATTAGAAAGCGTTATTTAAGGTTTGTCCTTAAACAAAAAAAAATAGAAAAAGAACAATCTTGAAGCTTTTCTTCAATTTATGTAAGAACGGATTTAACAACACTTTAAATTAGTCCAATTCAGGCGATGTTAAAATGTGTTTTAATCATTACAATCCATTATAGTTCCCCTACTGTTTTTCGATCGTGATTGGTGGATAGAACATCGCCATGTACGCAAGCTCAGTGCGCAACGTTAGAGTTCACCTTTGAGAACAATAATATGGAGAACTCTCAGCTATGTAGGTTTCTTCATGATGTTTTAAACGTGTAACTCGTATGAGATTCTGTAAAATCACGTTACAAAAAGTATGAATTTGTGAAGAATATTTCCAATATTGTAGAAATTCTTATTAAATTTTTAATATTGTAGTATTATTTTTATTTGAATAAATTTAGCGTTAAATGCTGGATGATTACAAACTTTAAAAAACAAAAAACGTCACTCAGAAACAATACATATATTTCATAAGATATATTATATTCTAAGTTATTTTCTCTTGCAGAATAAATTAAGAGCACGGCTGAACGCACTGGTGAATATGGATTACTACCATATTAAACTTCACGACGAAATGTAGAATTTATTAATAATCGTATTTTAATAACTTTTCATGAGACTTTTTTATTAAAAAAAAAATAACTACTCAGCAGTCATTCTGTATGCTTGTGATATTTTTCTCGTTCCGATCTCTCAATTTCTACACTTTTTGTCTGTTTATTTAATTTACGTTTTAGAACATACAATGTAGTGCTTTAAAATGTAGTTTATTTATCAACTTACGTAACTTTAATATAAAAGTTATTATATTTACGAATAGATACAATTACTTAATACTTATCCGAATCTCTTTTAATAAAATCACTTCTGATAATGGATTCTGTTATTTAGATGAGCTTACAAGTACATAAATGAGACGTAGATAATATCATTCCGTTTGCTGGTAAATCGATACTCGCAAACGTAAGCCGAGCCGGTTGTGCAAATCCTCGCTCACCGCACATTCCCTGAACCGCAAAGCGTATTGCAATTGCAATCCAAAGGGCTTATTGTATGTGCTTAATATTGTAAGCGTTACTGGACACTCGACGACTGTCTCTCTACACTTAGCTGCGCACTCGCACCACTTTATCAATTACAGTAGCTATCCATGACACTACTTCCCGTTGAGTCGCTTCTGTCACTAGCCACTAGATCCGCATGTCCTGTCACAGCATCACGATAATAATGACGTCAACCTCCGGCCTTGTCCAGACTAGACAACACACATGTTTTGATCCCGGTCTCCCGATTCTAACATATGCTCAATGTTTTGTTGTTTGATGTTTCGTGTAAACTTTAATATGTAAGTGTCTTTGTAGTTCCCAAATCATTTCTAATCGATAAAGGTTAAACTACGTCTTTGTTGTCACAACGAGAGTGACGTCATGTAAATCTTAAAAATCACTTATCTTATTGGGTGCCGAAAACCAGGCTTCTCAGGTAAAATATTTAATTAAAACAACTTAACCTACACACATAATCATATGCTTAGTCTCTAAAATTGGATATGTTTACGAAGTAAAAACCTAAAGGGATTAAAAAAACTTGATTTACGCTTGCAAAATTCTTGAGCACTGGGATGAATTCACAAATCATCAAAACGATTAAAGTGATCTTGACTTACGTGTTTGAAACAGGTCTTAGTTGGCTATTACGGTCGGGGTCTACAAATTAATGTGCTAATAATTCGATGGGAACCCACCTGAAACCCGTATAGGATGATACACTGAAACCGTTCGACACTGAGTTCACAGGCACTTGTTCACAGAGAGTGTTGATCGCAATTGGTTCACTGTAGCGCGGCCGCGCCTTGCGGGCTCGTGGTCAGAGTGAGGCGGCGCGCGCGCTGGTGTGGTGTGGGAGGCGATCACTTGCTGATCCTGCAATACTCGCAACGAAAATTGCTGGTTAACCTAACTAACATGATGCGCTGTACAATTGAAAGTTATTAAATAATGTTATTATTTCATACTCAAGTTCAATTCGTGCGATATTAAAATGAATATTCAGGCACTGTGGAAAAAAATATAAATTAAAGTTTCCAGTCCATATGCGCCGAGTTTGCTTAATGTAATAATATTCATATTAACTTTCCAATTAATACTGAAACAAAATTTATTAGCAAATTAAAATAACGGCTGATTATTTCTCAGTGGTAAATACATACACGTATATCATAATTTACCGATACCTACTGAATATAATTTGTATATTTCGTGCGTGTCTTAGAACGCAAATCACACCAACCTTTATCGAATATAAATACATTTGCTTTAAGTATTTATTTAGTTTTATGATAAGCAGAAACCTTGCAATTCGGCCCTTTAAATTGGCTACTTTTTGCAGTGGGCGGGACGGCTTTCTGTTAATTCGTAGGCGTCACCCTCTGTACGTGTTTGCGCTACAAGGTTGAATTAATCATACTTTTGGAACAATATTCTTCTTTGTTTTTCTATTGGTATAGTTGAAAACTACAAGTAGTAGGTATTAATCTAATAATTTTATTATTACACTCGCTGCTTGGAAAGCTTACTGATAGTCAGGTTCTAGGTGGTACCTACTTCAGTTGATCTTGCACTAGCTATTTTTCAAACTGACCTATTCTAAGTATTTGATATTAATTACCTACCACTTAATCTCGGAACACATTGAGAAGAAATCTGAAAGTTTTTCTGATCTGAAAGTCACTATAGTTTTGGAGATACGAGGACTAGGACACCGTCTTTTATGGAATTAAGATAGTATACGAGCATGCAGCAACCCTTCCGCTGCCGCCCATAACACTGTGACCGATTAATCAACAGTATATAATTATAAAACTCTTCCGTTACTGAGTGACTGCCAGACAACGCACAGCCGAAACTACTAAACGCAACAACCTGAAACTTTGCATGTAACATACATGCATGTAACTTTGCATGTAACATACATGCAAAGTTTCTTGGGGAGTGTAGGGGAGCACTAAGAGAGTATTTTTGGAAATTCAAGGGGATAAAAATGGATTCACTTGAAACTTTGAATAAAGGTTCCTAAAGAGTCGCAAGTGAGCACTAAAAAAGGATTTTTGGAAATCGGCGGGCGAAAGCTAGTACAGAATAAGACTCAAATCGTGACTAGGATGGTTAGTTACTTCAGATGCCTCTGTCCAGGAAATATGTAAGTGTGTAATTTTTCCAGGTGAACAACGTCGATGAAGTGTTGGAGCGTCACAATGACTTCCTGGAGTCCTGCCTCGGGGACTGCATGCTCACCAGCCCCCAACTATTGAAGGCGGTCACTACTTTGTGCCTGGTCTGTGTGCAGTTCTGCAACTTTATACAGGTATCTGAAATTAGTCCATTAATTATTAATCCCTATAATTTTCCTATAATATTTCCTATAATCCTTCTAAATTTCAAAATTACGTAAAAAGTTATTATTTTTCACTCGCATTGGTGCAATTATTCGTGAGGGAACCTGCGAAACTAAGAGTTGTCCATAATTTCTTCAAGGGTGTGCCAATCCACACTTCGTCAGCGCAGGGTATGACTGACTTAGGTATGATACCAATTATACCTGGGAACCCTTGATTATATCACTTTCAAAGCAGTTATAAGACTATGAAATAAAATAAATAAATATGAGTTTTGTACGAAATTGTGTTTATGGAACACAAATTGGGATTCCAAAACAAATTACGAGTCGGTCCTACCTACCTAGTCAAACAGTGACTTGAGGAAATTGACTTTAGACTATTGATATAATATTGTTTGTTAGGGATTTCGTCTCTATACTGCATGAGGCAATTAATGTTGAAAATTAGAATTGTTTACGTAGGTATTTATTTATTGACAATTTAAGTAAGGTAAGGTACCTAACTACCTATCTAACTAGAATTGTTTGGATTTAGATCCAAATAAATATTAAGTACGTACATAAATGAAATTGCTGTTTGAGGTATCAAATTGTTACGCAAAGTCTTCGACTTCAAATTTATATTTCGGCTTTTAAAATTATAATTCGGTAAGTTATTGATTTAAAATGACTTTACTCATTTTTTTAATTGTATATTTGTATGTATGCTTATTCTAAGTTGTTTTATTTTAAATAAATTAAAAAAAAAACATTATATAAAGAAGACCAACCACTTTCAACAATATAATTATTGTTGGGTCCTCATGAATGAAGTTTCAAACCAGTGTTGCTGTAAATCAGGGAGAAATATGAACTTCAAGTACCCGAGTACCCTACCTTTAATTTGTTTGCAAATGCATTTTATTTTGTGCTTTGGGTATACCAAAAAATAGGTATTGTTTCCATCGCCAAAGTTTAAGCTGTAAGGTGAGCCCAAAAGTGGTTAGTCTCCTTTGAAACTCGTGAAAAAGGCAACTTCGTAAGTAAAACTTATATGTAAGATCTGTTTTAATTAATTAACTAAATAATAAATTTATTGTACAACAATCAGAATGAATGTGGCTGTAATTTTTGTACTGTAATAATTACAAATTTGTATTTCCAATTAGGTAAGATTTTTTCTGACACCATGCGTGGGTTTTAAATATTTGTGTTACCATGTTCATTCTGATTCTGAATCCTTGTTGAACTCTATATTTCTATTTATTATTTTATTTTCTGTCACGCAGTTGCTTCCTCCTGAATCTCTTCGCTTTTCCATGAATGTGTATAATGTTGATTTATTTTGTATTTTTAACGCTACCAACACACGTTTATTGGCAAAAGGAGATGCACAAGTACTTCGTGGACGCAGAGCTTAACAGTATGCTTGGATCTACGTATGACAATACAGACTATAGCGAGGTATTATGCATAATGTATCGTAAAACAAAAGTTTGCTATCACTAAGCACCGGAGTAACACCATCACGACATTAAGCACAAAAGTCAGCTCATTAAGTAGACACGGTAACTTTCATTACGTAGAAAATATTAAAGGTGAATTACACACGACTCATTTCACATCCAATGAACTTTGAACGGCTTTTAGTGTAATATGTTAAAATTGACTAATTCATTGACTAAATTGAGTAAATAGTTTGCCAAGATTTAATTAACGTTAATTAAAATAATAAATTCGTTTTCTGACTCATAGTATCTTTTAGGAAAATCATACGTCTCGAAATTCAATAGTTTAGGCCACTTTTGTGCCTCAGGTAGGTAGATGTTATTTTAATAAGCGGCATCGTTCTTTTTAATCCTTGTTTCATTTACGTCTTAACTAAGAATGAAATTCATATAGCTGCATTGACTAAATGTGCATTTAATTAAAAAATATATCATATTTTAATGATAGATTGTAAAAAAACACGAACCAATATTTATTATTTACTAACGTATTTTATGTTTGATGTCTCGTCGTGAGGAGAGGCGTCAGAACGCATTGAGAATGTCATGTCGCCTGTTTGTCTCATTATCCATAACACAAGCTATTCGTCAATTTGTTGTCTAAATACCTTGTAGTGTGACGCCACGATGACAACATAGTTAAGCGCTTAGCTTAAAGGTTGGGTAACTTGTATGCTATACATATAGTTACACACAATATTATATTTTTAGCTTTTATAGATGGCAAACGATTAACATTCCTATTTAAAACAAAGATAATGTAAGTATTGCAAGGCAATATAAATTATGTTTTTTTATTTAATAAATACGTGTGTATGTTGTGTAGGGTAACTGCAACAACAGTTACCCTACTCTACCCGTCGCTACAACAACAGTCAAATTTTAAAATAGATATAAGATATCGTATATCTATGCCAAAACAAAAATATAACGAAAATAATAAGTCAATGCTATTATTACACAATCGTAAACACGAGAATACACAAAAGTTGTAGATATATTCAATAGGTAGGTACACAGTCATAATCCATACTATTACTTATTTACGTAAGTATGACTTTCGGTGTTTGAACAAGAAACTATAAAGTTGCGATTCATAATAAACTCGTTAATGTACAATCAATGCATCCATGTAGTATTTGTGGATAAATAAAATGATTAACACGCCAACCTGCTTTTTGTTTCATGACTTTTCTGTTTTAGAACCATTCGGTGAGTTGTTTGTTTTTCTAGATTCTTCTGCGTACTTATAAGTTAACCCTTTTTTATTAAATTAATATCATTGCTTTCTTAGCATTAAGAGTTATGTAATAAGGGTAATAGGGTAGTTGACAGTAAGAAAATATTTTGAATATTTCTATTTTTTATGGTAGCTTAATATTTTCAAATGCGAAAAATCGATCTTATTGATTAAATAAATCATGATTATTTAATATTTTTGAGAAATAAAATCCCGAAATTACAGTCACTAGTCACGTGACAGCGAACGCCAATACGACGCGTGACGTCACACGTTGCAAAACTAAACAAACTTGACATAGCATTTTGGTCTTTCCGCTCAGCCAAACAGCTATTCGTTTTCCAACATATGACGTCACGCGAGTCGCCATGACAGTTTGACGCGTTTTTTGACGGAAACGTCAAATAGTTCATGAAAATATAAAATAAAATATGTTACAGTTAGTATTTTACTGAAATATTAATATTTCAGTTAAATTAGACCATTTGACAAACTATGATTTAGTTTTTCAAAATTAGTCAACTAGCCTATTGTAATTTAATTAATTGTTCATTTATGTGGTAAGTACAAAATTTAGTTTTAAACGTAAATTATATGTCAGTGATATTTGTTAGACATATGTATGTAAACAATTATGATGTAGGTAGAATTAGAATATAATATTCAAATGGGGCATTGTACTGTTACCTATCGTAATACATAGACCAAATTGAGCTTGAATATCTGATTCAGCCAAACGCTGCTATTCTTTAAGGAAGTGCACAATGGCTAATGATGGCCGCCATACAACGTGACTCACTTATTGCAATTTATATACTTCTCACCTACGTACAGGTTACAAACGATTATTGCTACACTTGCTTCAATATTCCAGTTATAGCAATGTGTGGGAAGTATGGCCATATATGTATGTGATATAAGATTTTGTACTTATATCATCACGTTCACTAAACACTTATAATTAAAAGGGCACATAAGAGTTTTACATTTTGTACTAACTAGGATATTCGATTAATTTTAGTTTACTTATAGTTATACATATTAAATTGATATGATATGATATGATATATACTCAACAAATCCATTCCACAAATTGTAAACCAAATGGAATAGTTGGTGGGATTTTTAAGTCGAAATATGTGTGATAAAAACAAACATTAATAAATAATGACCTAACTTAATAGAAAATTGCCATGTGTTGCCAGCCTACCCTCTCATAAATGAAGACACGTTTCCATTGACTGAACCAAGTAGGCATATCAGAAGCTATTCTAAGCTTCCTTTGTGACCATCTGTACAGTTACGGTGAAGGTAAATATTTAGGAACCCAATCTAGTTTTATGATTGCTTTTGCTACATCACTACACTTACGACGCGTTCCTATGTGCACATAAAGTAAAATCCTCTTACTGCACATTCTATTTATACCTATACCAACTCATTAGTTTACCTACGGTAGGTAATTCTTTGTTCTCACAGATCAAACACAGCTTAAGGAGTGCGCACATTACAACGACTCCACTACCGACAGACGCCAACGCGACTAAAGCCTTGACAAAGCTAACATTCAATTATGAGCCTTATATCTTTGAAGGTAAGGTTGAATTTCGAACTTATACTTAAAAGCCCTGTACGGCTCGCCCTACACCCATAGCCGTTCCGTTTCGAGACCAACGCGTCGACGTTGCGTTGACGACTCACCGTAGACGAGTAGTCCACGCGTCGACCGACACAATGACGTAATGTAAATAGCGTCGGAGTTGAAACGGAGTGGAGACGGAGTCGAGTTGACGTCGATGAAGCGTTGATCGCGGAACGGAACGTCGGAGTTGAAACGGAGTGGAGTCGGAGTGGAGTTGACGTCGAGTTGGTGTAATGTGCGCACTCCTTTATCCAGTGTATTTTGGTTGGAAAGGCTCAAAGTATCAGTACGACTATTTATTCAGTGTCTTGTATAGTCATAAAACTACAGGGCACCGGGTGTGGGGGCGGAGGCTCGGCTAACGGCTCCGCGGACTCGTTCGGGCGCTCCGTGTCGCGCTACGGACTGCGGTTCACGGCCGGACTGCTGTCGGTGCTGGCCATCATCGAACGCATGGCCAGGGATAATCATACTAATAAGCTACTCAATATTTCCGCCAGGTCAGTATCAACATATTGTTTGTCAAACTTTACCACTCTTTGTATTGAGGGGCATGCATGTACAATAAAATTGAATAGGACATTACAAATAAATGAAATTGGAGACCAAAATTTTAAGCAGTTTCCCCGTAAACGAAATTGTAGAATCGTGGTATTCGTGTACACTTCGAACAATATACGATATATGGCGGCATTTACCTTCTGTTGGAAGTCTTATTTACCTTCTGTTGGAAGTCTTTGGACTCTGGACGAGCTGTATGTAGGTTTCTACCTATATAGTTACCGGCCTGGCTATACCACACTTCTAGAATCAACCATTAAGTGTTTTAACACAAGGAAAAACCAGCTCAGCAAAAAAACTGTAATTTCTCACAAGAAATCATTTTAACGTTTCCCTCTAGCTGTTTGTACTTTGTTTTTACAATACTTTTTTAAATTTAATAATGGGTAGACCTGTTTGCAGCTACGCAAACGGGTAGTATGCATATATTTTGTGATATTAAGATAAATCTAACTATTTCTTTAATATTTTACCAGATTGAATTTCAATACGTACTACGTGAAACAACTGGAAAAATTCTGCACTGACGACAAGTTTATGGAAGCCGAGAAAAAACCGAGCGCCTCCTAGCGGCGCGCCCGCCTCGTCACCGCCGTGTAGATGATGATGTGGGCTATGTGGATCCCGCGGCAGTGAACACGGTGAACGAACTCACCAGTATATACGAAAATTTAAGGACATTGCAAAATTGCCCCAAAACATTCAGTGAATTGTTATAAATTTGTATTGTAATCGGTAAATAATCTCGAACTCAATCTCGTACTGTGAACGATGATTCTCATATTGTGTAGAATAGAAAATAGTTTCTCAAGATCTGTCTGTTCATAGTAGTAAGGCACAATACAATCGATTCGATCAATAATAATTCGACATCGAGAATCGAAATTAAATTGTGATCGAATTTTAAATTTTCATCATAATGTAAGTCACAAAAGACAAAGATTAGGTTTAAATCTCGAAATATAGCGATACGAAAGCTAGTTGCATTAAGTCCCACAATTAGTCTAGTACGCTGTGATGTGTGACCGTTAGTGGTGACATTTTATAAGCGTTTCCGTGTTTCAGAGGGCACGAACCTTTTGACTAGGTTATCGTTGATAGCAGTTAGGTTTTGTTGGAAATCTTCTTTAAGGATAGATTTTCCTACATTCGGGTTGGCCACTAACCCTTCGACCAATTCGCCATGGGGCAGCGTTGTGGACATCAATTAAGGGAAGCTAATAATATAATCCCGATTTTCTTACTAGCATAACGTCCATCCGTTTATTGTAATTAGGCATAACGCTACTACTCCGCTAATTTGATTAAAACTATCAAGTACAAATTAACCCTAGTTGTAGTCAAATGATATTTTTTCTACGCACTTGTTGTAATAAAATTTTGGTAATTTTAACAATCGTTCCATATCGTAAGGAAACACTTTGCCCCAAACAAAAGGTACAGCTATTTTTGATAGCCCAATGTCCGATAAAAAGACATTATTTTAATTAGATAGTACAATTTATTCCTAGAAGTAGAAGAATAGTAAAAGTACACACGAACGTAATGTAGTCACTTGTGAGATTTGTTTTGACTCCTTGCCATAATGTTATGATGAAGCCATGATAGTAGTTTTGAGTGCTAAATGTGTTGTGAAATGTATTTCTTCCATTCCTTGTATTGTATTGTATTGTGGTAGTGATTGTTCCATGTAAATATCATTTATCATTATAATTATGTTTCTTATAATGCGAAATGATTAATAATATATGATTATGTTTCTCCATTTGCATTTATTTGTTCATAATATTTAAATACCCACCTTAATGAATGGTGTTATAGTCAGTTTTACTTTTGAATTCCAGTTTCCACATAATGCCTTGACTTTTATAAACAGATTATAGTTTTTGTTTGAATAATGCTGTTTAATGCGTTCTAGACTGAAAAATCAAAGTAAAATGTGATTTAGCGAATCTTATGCCCCAATTTGATGTATTGTATAAGTATGTAGTATAATTAGTTTTGAAATAGATCTGGTAAACCCTGACATAATTTTAAGGTTCTTTACAGATGTCACAATTTAACCTATAAAAGTTATTTTTAATGTTGTTGCTTAATAAGGGCCACAAATTAAGCTGAAGGCAAAACAATGACGAAACAAATATTTTATATTCTGTTATGAGGCAATACTCACAATTTTAATTCAATAAAACAGGTCATGGGAACTATGTTGGCCAAATTAAGAACTTAGGTATGTGGTTCTAATATTGTAATGTTCATTCAATTTCCATGTCGCGCTTGCGCAGTTGAGACGTCTGCGTTTTTTAATGATTTGTATATAAGTTGTAATATACAGAAGTATTGTTTTCGTTTAAAAAAATAGCGCTGAACAAATTTGATGTGAATCAGGAACTCGTAATTTTCGCCGTCCATTTCCATCGCGCTGTTATTTCGTTTTCCATTCTGTGAAAATTTTTGAGAGTAATTTATGTTCACGTTTTAAATGTATTGAGTTACTCCGTAAACTATGGTGGTCTGTGTACAATCAGTGTCACAAATTTTAAGTAATTTTATTGACTAATAAATATTAATATGAATAAAATAATATATAACAATCTTTTTATTTACCAAACCCTTATTTTGTATTTCAGTTGCTAACCAAATTTGGATAGTACTTACGTAAGTTACTAAGAAAAGCTCTGAATAGATGGTGCTACATTCAAGATAATAATTTCTTTAGCTATAATTGCAAAATTGTATGCGAATCTATTATCTATCTTGATAATAGCGTGGCGATTATCTGATCTATTTTAACGTTTATGTCAATGTATTATAATAATTATGTTTAATTATATAAATCTAATATTTAATCATTGCTATCAATATTAATATAGCGGCACCGGAAACGGAACTTGTAACAATATCCCAATTATAATAGTTCTTACTATTTCGTTTCATGTCCATAAATGAAAATGTTATTCTAAAATCGGTCGAATAAAGTAAGATCCACAGAGTAAAAGCAGAAAAATTTATTTTAAAATGAAAATAATCTCAATATTTTTGGGTGGTTAGGTATCATGGCGCAATGAATGGAGAGGTAAAAACAAGAAATAAAAATCAAACAATCCATGACATTATTCTATAATTTTATAACAGACTTTTAAATACAATTTTACCTTGTATAACATTTAATTGTCTCAGTACATAAAGCACATCACACATCGGACTATAACAATAAATACATTGCGTATAATCGAATACTTCCTACGATAAGTTTGCGTTAAAATATAATTAATCTGTTAATAAATACCTTCGGTTCGAGCAATGACACTAAATGACTTGATGCATGCGAAATCAAAACTTAATACAATGAACAAGGAACTCAATTATACATAAAACATATTCAATATGAAAATTCACAAGTATCAACATTCATATAAGTTTAAATTACTTTTACATCTAGAACTACCCTCTGTTGACAGAAAACGAAACACACTACATCTGGACATAAAAGTATGCGAACTCATAACAACACAGCAATCCATTTTACCTATAAAACGTTAAGTAAAAAACCACAGACAACCGACGCTATTCGCTATATATAATATGCAATTGCTAAAATAATATCACTGCTTTAAACGTTAAAACTACCTTGTGAGAAGTGTACACGTGAAAGTTAATTAAATAATGCTCGTGTAAATACTATTAATTTTACCAATTCAATAAAATAATGAGTATGGTAACTGAAGTCGATAGCTAAGTTCGTGCCTTCGAGGGCACGTGCGCAAAAAATATTTAGCACTGGCATAATATTACATTTTACATTGAAGGAAAATAACTTTTAGTTGATTACGGCGCAAACTGTGCCTGAAGACTACTATCGTGAATCCTAATATCGTGTGATCTACGATCTGAACACCTAATATCGTGTAAACTTACAAGCGTTCTGATGTCTCATTATATTTAGCGCAAACTGATTCACGCTTAACTCATCGGATTCATCTTTTCACAGCATATCACTAATACCTAAAGGATACAAACATACATTTTTGCTTTAGTTTTCTGCTCTAGCTCAGTAAAAGACAATGGGAAAGGCGGCGCAAAGTTATGGATAGATGGCGCTACTAGAGTTTGGGACAATTAATATTTAACAACATTCTGTTCTGAAATCTTCAGGTCTGAAGTGTTCAATGCTTTTTCAATTCTAGGTTTTTGGGATATAAATATTTTCACATTTAAACACATCATTTTATTATGATCCAAGCGCAATATTAAATCGATAATATCGATAGCATCTAAATAAATAATGTGAAAAATGAATGAATCGACGTCACAAATCCATTAGCGTCACGTTGTAGTTGTTTGGAAGCCGCCTTCACCATTTCTCACCACTAGTTTCTATAACATAAATACTCTGAAAAGGTCTCACTACACGGAGTCACTTATTATGCAAAATTCAATTCAGCGCCACCTGGCGGGATCTCGAGCTAAATTTTTATCTACCTATTTTAATTTATAATTTATTTATCATTGTCTAAATGCTAGAGCACATAATGCAAATCGCGTGATGCAAAATTGTACCGAATTATTCATTGTATTTATATCATAGACCTCATAGTTTCCCAATTAACACTGTAAATGCCGTATAAAAATTTATCAGAGAGCTGCAGAATTTAAAGCAAATGTGCAAAATTAATAAGTAAATCTGCCTAACGCACATAATTCGCCTACTTCATGGAGTATGTACAGAGCATTTTGCTCGAATTAACTAATTCATAGACTAGAGTCCCATCTCTTCGGATGGTCTTCACCACATGTGGGTCTCGCGGATCTCGCTAATGATTTGTCCAGCGCGCTGCAGTGCCTGAAACAATTGCAAGGAGAAATCAAATAACAGGAACGATTAATTATTTTGTACTGTGTATTAATTACAGGCAACTCTAAACATTTTAACTATAACAGGTACGATATTAGTTTTCACAGTTTTCGAATGATTTCTTTTAAATATGTGAATTATTTTTATAAAAGCGAAACTTTTTAGAAGCGAAACGAATACTATCAGTCTAAATATTTCGCCGACGCTTCCTATCCGATTTTCCTCCACGTAAAAATGTATCTGTCTTTTTCGTTTCCGTTTCATTTCAATTGCGCGTCATTTCCGTTTCATCGAATTCCAAATCACAACGATACTACAGAAGCTTTCACTTCAATAAAGACGAATACCTTGAGCATGTCCGCGGCCTCGCGGCGCCGCTGCGCGATGTGCTCCGACTCGTTGAGCAGATTCTCGGCCTGGTCCGACTTGTACAGGTGCGTCACCAGCTCCGACTGCAGGTTGTCCTTCACGAAGTTCACCAGGAAATGCATCACCGCCTTCGGCACCGAGTCCTGGATCGACTTGCGCACGATGTAGAAGTACGACTTTATAAGACGCTCTGGAAGCAACGTGTTGCGATTATTGAACGGGTGGATGTTTCTGATTAACAATTTTTAGAACGTAAAGAAAAATCTGAACTGGAGTGATATGTATAACCCAATTTATCGTCTGAAGTAATTGGTTTTTATTAACAATAAAGATTAAATTATAAAGATTTACTGGCCATGACGAAATTTGAAAACTTCAAAATGTATCACAATGATAAGTATAACATCATCTTGTATATTATCATGATAAATATGAGTCATATATCATTTTATTGTATTATAGTTTCTAAATTTCGTTACACAGAACATACATTGTTTTAAGGCGCTGCATTGCAATTGTTCGGTGCTCAAGCATTCAATCGACAAGTAGAAATGGTTCCAATAAAATGTTACGTTACACTGATCCATTTAGGTTAGTAAATTACATATATTATTATAGTGAAATTATCCATATAATTGAATAATTTTCAATTTGAAGTAGTTTATCATCACTAAATCAGACAGTAATTTATACCTGTCCAAAGATTGTAGTGAGACCTATGGACTTACCCACGGAAAAAAAAATCATTTTATTTGGTTTTTGATTAAATTTTTATATATCTATGTAACTTTGTGTAACCCTTGAAACCGATCGAAGTGTTGCCTTCCTTCAAATTCACATTGGGACTAGCTATTGACGGGAGTAAGCCCATTGATTGCAATGCCTTTGCCTTTCTATACAATTAACCTTTGTTTAGCAAACAATAGAAACTTGACACATTTCATGCTGCACTCTTTGACTACAAAAACACATTTAATATATTTTTGTATAGCCTAATTAAAACGTCAAAATACATAAAGAAAAAATAGCTGCGGGCTCAACATTAATGGAATATAATTACTGGCAAACATCTTAAAAAGTAAGTAAATTTTTTGTAAAGTAAATTAAGTAGTGACCAAAATATTTACAACGCTTATTGCTTTATTACCTTAGCCAGTATTTGTTTATGCAAAATACCTTAATGTATATGTCTCTAAATATTGAGAAAATAATAATGTATCGGATTATATTTTATCGCTTTATTTGTATAATGAACTGTATATATTATTTTATTTATATAAACTTCCACTTGGTTAGTGATTTGTTGTTTAATATAAAATCCTCTTCTTTAATTTGCTTTTTTTACTGAATATAGATTTTTCGCATTATTTTTACGAGATAAATAATACAATTGAAAACTAGTCTATACCAACATGTAACAATCGTATTTACTAAAAACAGTTGTCTTACAACAAATGAAAAAAAATGTAAAGTGCACGTTGATTAATTTATTTGCATTATGTACATATTTGAGGATACCTCGACGAACTTAATTATTATTATTAAACAAGAACCCAATCATCACCCTTTGCGTACCCACCGGTAAAGAAACTACCCTTGCGATTCTTATTCTAATAATACAAATTGATTTTTGCCAGTAATTTTAACGGTTTTACTCAACCTACAAATAAAATATCAAGCGCTAAAACAAAAGGATCTTTGACAAAACAACATCGAGAGAGTGCAAATCGTTCCATAATGCAATGTTAATCAAAGATAATGGTTATTTATCAATAAAATGAAGTTCAACTAACATGGTTAAAACACTATGTAACATAAAATTAAAACTACCTATACGGAAAAGTAATCACATAGACATTCAGAACATAATTTGTAAAATTAATATACACCCCTTATGACTATATCTAATCCCACATTATGTACAGGAAATGTCTTGTCCGCAAAACGTCCTAAACGAAACAAAATAAGTTTTAAATTTTATAGTAATTAGTCGCTAAAGGTTCCTATTGGTAGAAATCCCAAAGTAGGCTAATATAATGCTTGTTATTTTTAGTATAAATTATCATTTTCACTCTCAGCTGATAGCTGTGACGTCAAAACGTTGTCATTATCCCGAAAATTCACAAATGTGCCGAAAAAGTCACAAACAAATATCATAAATTCAGTCATCCATCATATCAAGGCTTTACTTGAACCATTGTCATAATATATGGTACACGTGGTGACTAATCGGGCCTGTCTTAGATATAGTTCTA
Source organism: Ochlodes sylvanus (assembly GCA_905404295.2). Lineage (NCBI taxonomy): Eukaryota > Metazoa > Arthropoda > Insecta > Lepidoptera > Hesperiidae > Ochlodes > Ochlodes sylvanus. Next base: position 8,447,461 of record FR990130.1, on the reverse strand, counting down.
AGGTTTAGATAATTAGTTTACTAACATGAGCTTTAAGATTTGTTTTTAGACTGACATCTAATATGATAATATATTTTATGATCCGTATGGTCGAAATAAACGATTTATTATTATTATTATTTACAATAGCGTGACGTGTCCAACAAAGCACTCCCCAACGTGTGTAGAGCAGTGTAGTACTTGTACGTAGTCGCAACGTAGCGAATGAATGTGATTACTTCCCAAGCCAAGCAAGTAGCAATAGGGTATTTGACTACAATGAAAATATAGATCAAACTGTTGTTAGCTTAAAAGTATATATTTTTTAAACAAATTTAGCCTACACATTATTTTAAAATTATTTGATTTTTACTAAAAATCGATAATAAAATAATGAATTTTTCGTGTTTGATCACGTGATCGAAAACACGCGGTTTGGCTGAATGACGTCACTTGCTATTACTGCTTACTATACGCAATGACAGCATTGACAGCTTAGTATGGTTATTTGAGCAGGTGACGTCATGACCTGTTTAAAATGGCGTATTAGCGTTTTGGCGGCTTTTTTGTTCATTTAAACTTTGATGGTGATTTTCACAGAAAATAGAGATATTTACAAAGAATTAAGCAAACTGCATAATGTATTATGTTATATTGAACAATTTGAGTTATTTTTCTAAAAGGTGTCAAATACCCTATTATGATGGAAGGTGGTCGGAAACCTATCTGTGAGCAGATGAGTGAAGCATTATCGCATATCGCCGCTATCTGAGTCCTCACCCACTAAATCACCCATTTCATTCAAATGCATCATGGCGATGCCTTCTACAGTGTTTGTGTAACAATTTTGATTTGTCGCGCGCTCGCTCCGTCCACCTAGCATCATAAAACACTATTCAATCGTTATATCAATGGTCGCTGAAAGTTAAAATGTATGATTATGCAGGTTAAACATTTTTATTATGTATAGAGAATGTCGATCGTCGCCTTGGAAGTAGAGTCATTGAATAACATAGAAAAATCATTATTCCCAAAACGCTTATTTATATGACGTATTCACTATCATACTATTATTGTTATCAATTAAGAACATCATAAGTTTTGTAAACCTTTGTAAAATATTTCTATATAATTGCTGCTTACAATGAAAATTCGATATTTTTCTAAAATTTTATAGCAAGTATTAATATAATGAACGACTTTTTATCAATATATTAAAAACAATTACTAGTCGTTCGACTACCTTTTCAGATCAATAAATTATACATCAACATACGAATATATAAAAGAACTCCAAGGCGACAAAATAAATTTTTTAGAACACATGAAATGACCAATGACCGTGTCGAGGGTAACGTATCGTTCGTTCGTAACTGTCGTAACATATTGTGATGACGTAACATACCGATGACGTCACAGTCGTGCTGCTCCCGGTCGGACAGTTTCCGCGAGGTGTGGCTCGGCACCTCCGGCAGCAAGTTGACCGGTTTCTGTGGAGTCAGAACTTTGTTCTCTGGACTGCCATTCACCTAATGGTATACACAATCACAACAACTCCGGTCAATTTTAACGTGTATAGCAAATGTAAATTCAACAGCTACTGTGTTATTCTACATTATTATATCGATTAGCCCAGTTAGCTGGTGACTTTGTTACTGTACTCTAAAATTAACTAAGACGAAGAAGAAGTTAACTGTAATTAAAAAGACCACAAATGTGGGTGCGACCCGTTTCCATCTTGTTAGTACCTCCGCAACTGCAACATCGATCTTAAATAATATTCGTTTACATAACCGATCTATTACCGGCCAAAAAATAAACGAGATACCCGCAAATTCCGAATCCTGCGACCGAAACACCTCAAAAACATTTCACAATTGATTTTGGGTAGATGGTAGCTAGTGGATAAAAATACCACCATCTTGCACGAATAATGTCGAGATTAATTTGGACTGTACTGTACAGAGCGCAGAAACCTCCTAACAGAAGTACCGGTCGCACAGAGCCTCATCTGAAGTACAGCAAAGTACACCACGAGCGGGAGAGATTGTTATGGACTCAAAAATAAAGAAAATATGGCTATCGTTTACTACTAATGTACTGGAGAAGAATGTTAACATTGAACATACCTGAGGTGTGACCGGCGACTCCCTATTATTGGTCTCAGGTGGCGATTTATTATTATGCCCGTCAGTGATAGCGGGAATTTGCTGAAATTAAATGAACTACATTTAAATCTGTCAACAAATTGACCGGTTTAAATGAAACACTTGCAAACAACATACTAGCATGCGATCTAAAATTTCTACAACTACATCTAGCGTGATGTCCAAATTAGGTACAATGATATCTAATGACGGATCTCTTAGCAATGACGTGGGTGAAAGAGAATCCAAACGGCATTAGAAGCAACGCACAAAACATGATACTGTAACATGAGTATACACACATAAAAATGAAAATGTGTGAAATTCACACGTGCTAGAAGTTAAACTTCATAACAACGAATACTGTCAGTCCAAATATTGATGTTTTGCTTTGCTTACGTCAACCGCAGTTTTGCCGATGCTTCATTCGTGTCATTTCCGTTTCAACGAATTCCAAATCACAACGATACTAAAGAAGTATTCACTTCAAAATTCAAAGAAAAATTACAGTTCATATTACCATTTTAAATCAATTATTTTCACATTTTTTTATTCATCTAGATAGTTGTTTCAAAACCTATGACACATACATTCATACGTTTCATGAGCACAGGTGAGGTCTGTGTTATAGAATGACCATGAGACTAACAGTGTGTGTTACAGTCGGTTCACCGGCAGATTACCTCACTCTCGTCCCATATGTTTGCCATCAATACCAGCGTAGATCCTCTTTCACTCAATTTCTGAAGGAATAACTACAAACAATCCATACATTACCATATAAATAACAATTGCATCCATTTAATAAATATATCAATTAGACAGAATGAAAATTAGCACAAAAGGAGATACCAAGCAATTTATTTATTATATATTATGGCATGCTCTACTTTATATAATACATAGCATAAAGGTATATTACACATGCAAATCCCTGGTAAGTACGATTAATTTTATTATATTCGAAATATTGTTAAGTGTGATACAAATTGGTTTCAAGGTTTATTGATTTAAGACTTTGTTATGAACAGCATTTTGTCGAATCACATGCAGTTTACTACTACTCTTACTACTGTCTCACTTAAAGTCGTTTTCAATAATTATCTGTCCATCTCTGGATAGATTAGCAAGATAAGTAATACTACAGTGAGATTTTTGACAGTTGGAGTCAAAAAATAACGTGCATACGTGTATTAACTAAATACCGTCACGATCAAACGATTTCATATTCGATTTCAAATTTGAAACCTTTCGATCAATCATCGAAATAACCTTCAGCGACTGCCAATTCCAAATGCAAACGCGACTCACCTCAACATTAGTGCGTGTTAGTCCAATCCCATGAGAGTTATTTACCTCTATGTTAACCATAAACAAGCTTTATAATATATACTTTGAACAAGTGCGCTACCGGCGACGGCGCCTGCCGCTGCCGACGCATGCTCTGCTCCTCGTAGGCGTCCGTGCTCTTCAGCATGCCGGACACCAGCGCCGCCTCGCGGTGGAAGTCCGGATGCTTCGTGTTGATGTACGCCAGCTCGATCGCCACCAGATTCTCCACCTGTGGATCATGGTATCACCTTGTATGGACACATAAGGTCGATGGCCACTAGATACTTCCCAACGCGCATATCAATTAACAAGTCACAATACGACGTGTGACGAACTGTATCTGTGTAATCTGTTTTCAAGCGTGTGCTCGGGGGCCTTAGGGTTGTTTTCGGATGTTAAAAGTGAACTTCATTATTTGGACACCGCACATAGTTCACCACAACTATGTATTAGCCATTGCTATTAGGGTCTATGCCCATTGAAAATGCAGCGACGCGCAGCAACTTTATCGTAGGAATTAACCCTTAGATGGTTAGCTGCCAAAGAAGCAAATACACTGATATGCCATTAGAATTTTAATAGAATAGCAGTTAAATAATTAGAATTTTACAGTTTTTTATCCCTTATATTTATAAGAGCTTTAACATCGTAACAATTTACAGCTTTAACACCATAATAATTAACCTAACAAAAAAATATAAACATTAGTGTAGTGAATCAAAAGTGTTTGTATCCTCTAATCAATCTAACCAATAACAAAAAATACCATAGATAAGATTTATAAACCGCCACTGACCATAGAGTTGGTGGCGGGCAGGCGCGTGCGCAGCAGCTGCGTCACCACGTCCACGATCCGCTGGTGCAGCCGCGGGAAGCGCAGCATCTCCTGCTGCACCTCCGTGCCGCAGTGCTGCACTATCCGCTGCATCTCCTCGTGCACCTGATTTACATAACTATTTCAGTAGTCTCCACATACAATACGATAAATAAACGCTTACATACTACTCTGAACAGCGAAAAATAATACCTAGAAGTGTAACAACCGACCAAAAATAGCGTAATTAATAGTAGGCTGCGGCCTAGAACGCAACGTCAGCCCTTTCATCGTTCCATTTTTTGTTTTTTACTGACATTGAAATTAGCCAATCACATGGAGTCAACTAAGACTTAAAAAAACTTCCTAGGTATCAGCTAGGTATGTGCATGTGAAATACTAAAAATAAAACTATTACTTTGCAGCGTACGCCTTGTCTAAATGTAATTTGAGATTCCGCTCACCAGTTCCGCTAGACTCGCTATGCTTCGGCTGTCACAGTCTAATATTAACTTACATTTACCATATAAAAAATAGTGAAAGTAACTTCTTCGTAAAACGCCACAGACTCTTGAACATTATTTCAGTCGGCCATATTCGAATAGTAACTCGACAAATAAGATTGTGAAGAAACAATGTTAAACATGTTAGTTTTTTGCACTCACACCCCTGCACTAAGATTCCCAGTCTTGCAGATGACATGTAAAAACTGCAATGAGACATTTTGAACACCGATGACCCGAAAACAAACATTTATCAGGTCATATAAATGTATGTCCCGGGAATCGAACCCGCGATCCCTAGCTCTACCACCTGAGCTAAGATGTCGAAACGTTACCATCCATCATATCATCTCTTTCCTTCCTCTTTCGCGTTACTAGGGTAGCGACATCACACACACATCACACGGTGACGTCACATCAAGCCTGAATCACGCTATAGAAGCTTTCTACACCGCTCGCATACATAACAAGTTCCTAACGAGATCAAAAGTAGCTCGGCCGCTCCTCAGGCAAGACGCCTCGCTTGGCGGGAGGTCTCCTTTTGCCAAACTAGTATCAATGAGCGACGTTTAATACTTATATAATTACCAATTCAACACATCTCAAGGAGGGATCTTCAAGCCTCCGGATCTGTCGCTTGACGAGCAGCTCGAACGACACTTCGGGCACGAAGAGCGCCGGCCGCGGGCCCGTCGCGTTGCGGATCGCCGTCAGTATGTCCATGCGCGTCAGACCTGATCAAGCAATACAATATATCGACGTGATAACATCTCATAAATTTATGAACGGCTGCGCGCACGAAAGTGTCCCGTTCCGCGTGGGCTTGTGCGTGCTAGCGAGAGCGCGCAACGAGCGATAGAGAGGCACGATCGGCCTAAACGTTCGGCTTGCAACGCATCTATCTCTCTTCCGTTATGACGTTGTCACGTAAAATTATCGTCCGTAAGCCGATTTTTTTTATTCGTTTACTCTACTCCACGTACAAGTCTCTATCCGTCGTGAACATCCCGCCTTTACAGACGAAGCAGGTTGACTCGTTGTACGTCATGCATCACGTATAGTCACGTGCAAAAATATCGAACTCTACATTATTATTCAGTAAAAATATATGGCGTTAGTTTTAACATTATGCGATACCGCTTAGTAAGTTAAAAACAGTTGGTCCAAGATACTGGTCATTCCGGTTATGACGAGGGACGCAATGGCCTGCATTGCGCTACTTGTTGGGTAGAAGACAATGTATTTCGAGTGATAGAACTCATTTTTTATTACAATTTAATGTCCTAAACTTGTCTACAATGAAACTCTTTCAGGCACATCAAATGATTCTCAAACATACATTATATGCGTGTACACTACACGGGTATATTGAATATAGGTACATATATAAAACGTATTGAACATGCAGATTGAAATGAGATAAAGTGTTAACTGAAATAGATCACATCGTGAATAGGAAATTACGTCCATTCATAATACAATTTATTATCAGCCGTAGTACAATGTAGTCGGCCCGCACCGCCGACTCAAGTACATATTACATAAGATAGCGATTACAATAATCCACTCATATCACAATAGAACACATCTAAACTAACTTATCTTCAAATTCTATTCGAAATATACTATCGATGCGATACAATTGAAATAAAACACTTTTTTCAGGTGGGATTGTTGTGAAGCATTAACTTGTCTTATGTAAAAAAAAATCAAAAATGTGTGCAATTCACACGTGCTAGAAGTGAACACTTCAAAAATATATAACGTTTTGGTCGCGAGTAAACTATACCCTATACGCGATTTAGCGCTGCATGTGTTAATAGTTTGGTTAGATGTCATAACTATTGTTTTAGCGCTGCAGCGAACTTTAGTTCCAACTCTTGCTAATGTTCCTATCTCATTTTCTCCCACGTTAAAACGTGTCTGTCTCTTTTTCGTTTCCGTTTCATTTCATTTGCGCGTCATTTCCGTTTCATCGAATTCCAAATCACAACGATACTATAGAAGTTTTCACTTCAAAAATCGCTCTCTTACCTACAAGTGGATGTATAGAATCCAGAGTGCGTCCAAACGTCTCATGGAAGATGTAGCAGATCCGGGCGCCGCCACACAGCTCGGTGGTCTCGATGTTCCTCGCCGTCCCCTCGATGGTGGAGCAGTACGCGCTCGCGAACTTGGTGATGATCTGCAGCAGCGTCTGGGACCTGTCCGACACGTCCTCGCCGTACGAGTTCAGCAGCGATTGGAACTGGGAGATCATCACGTTCACCCGGACCTGGCAACATAAATCTTGGCCTCAACCTTTCAATGGCCCACTACCACCGACCACACAGCCAATAGGCTCCTAATAACAGACGAATGTCTTCTTTCAACACATCTGGCTTATAGTACCGATATAAATTCGTGCCGTCTCATTCTTTCCCGTTGCTTAAATTAATCTATTTCTTTCCAACGTTTCGTGTGGCCTTGAATTAGCCAATCACAGCATTGAATTAGCCAGTCACCCCGCTTCGTCTTACCTCAGCTAGTTGTCAGAATGCATTCAATACGGAAAATCAAACATTAGGTGTCTATTGGCTGTGTGGTCTGTGCCCACTACTGACAGCGGGTATCTTCTGTGAGGCCTAAAGCATCCACGCTGCTCCAGTGCGGATTGATGGAGTTTTTATGCCACCCAAAGGCCCTCGACATCTAAAAATAACAACCAGGACCGACGGCTTAACATGTCCTCCGCAGCTCAAGAATTTTTTGCCACTAGCGGTCACCCATCCAACTACCGACCGCGCCCGCAGTTGCTTAACTCGGACTGTGACCTTCATCATTTGCAAATAAATCTTACGTTTGGTTTAAATGAATTACATGAGAAATAATGTTGTTGATGTATGCAATCATTAATTGACCTTGCGTCATTATAACAATTATATATATTTGTTATGTACTATTAATATTATCATATCATATTGGCATAGTATGATTATGTATGCTCAACTATACAACTATACAAAGCTGACAATAATAAGCATACATTTTCAAAATAAAAATCCGTACTTTAAATACTGCTGAATCCCTTATCAAATAAGTGCTAACTGTTACGATGAAATGTTGTGCAATATTCAAACCACAATAGTATGTTGTAAATAGATCACAATACTGCCCATTTTTTATGATTTATTATTTCACAAATTGAAAATGTAAAATAGCATTGTAAATGATGAATCTGTTGATAAAATACATATTATCATCACATTATTTATAGAAGACTCAACAAACATGATAATTTGAGAAGTGTTACGCACCTTTAATTCCGGTAAGCAGTCCCGAATGTGGTGCATTAGAAGTCTGTTCAAGGTCTTCGCCAAATAGGGCGTGCCGTTTCGCGTCGCTATTGTTGGGTACTTGCGTTGGAGGTAGGTAGCTTCATCTTTTAAAGCATCCTGTAACAACATACATAATGTAAATAAATAATAGTGCAAGGGTATGAGTATGTAAGCGTTTATGCTTACATACTCATACCCTACAAAGAATACGAAGAAACAAGACTAAGACCAAGACGGTTTGGTAGTTTGATATTCTATTACTATAATTAAAAATATTATAATCATAATGGAAGGACCTTTACATATCATTTGATTGTAACAACAATGTAAATCAAACAATGAATAAACAGCAATAACCTTGGTATTTAATCTCCTTACTTGTCCGTCTGGGTTTGTCAAATACATCACAGTTTAAAAAATATCAAATTACCAATATACATTTAAGATATCATTGTGAGGTAACATGTACAGTAGATGATTAGTGAACCATGAAACGCATAGAATCCTAACATTGACCAGTTATACAACACATATTACATACTACTACAACTAGATACAGTTTAAATGTGTAAGATTTAAATTATATTTTTGGAACGAATTTCCTTAACGCGGCTTACGGGTACGCGATTTAGTCACGTAACGAAATGCCGTATGTTGTGTGTGTGTTTTTAATAGTGGTTATTATTATTTTATGGGTTGTGATGATGATGATGATTATTATTATTATTATTTTGTATTTGGATAGCACAGCACAGCGCTGCTTTACAATGTATTGTATTAGTTCAGATGAGAGTGCCTACTCTAGTTTCTTGACTTTCACTTCCATCGAATTGCACACGATATTTTATCATATAACCTCAACACACGGTTGTACAGTTAAAAGTACATTTATTGAGTTGAAGAAAAAACGTAAGGAACTTCGTGCCTGACGGTGTTTCCTCAAATCACTCCAACTAAAATACATATGTATAGGCAAACAAAAGACAGGATAACAAAATGGTTTTCAATATGTAACTTACTGAAATGGACTTATTATCAATGATGTCTTGTTGCGATCTATTTACGACGCCGATAATTCCCAGTTTCACTGGGATGACCCGCCCACACAGGATGTCGATAGCATCAGTGCCTGAAAATAACGACACATTAACTAATGCCATAGTTTAATGTGTTATTTGTTCTGTCTATGAATTGTTCATAATAATATACTACAATATTACACAGATGTGACGAAATAATACAGGACATAAAAATAGATTAAACAACTGTAATAAAAAGATATTGCAAGCAATACTAAACAGTTATAATTAGTCCATTATAAAACTAGTTTTTCGAACAATGAACATGGCTTAAAGAACAATGATGTATTAAAATTTACATAAGTTAAGCAGACATCCACAGTATGTAACTATACAAAATGATGAGATGAATTTGGTGAACTCTGACCATTGGATTTTTCACTCTTAAAAAATTATATAATTGTGTTAAACACAGACATTAAAAAAAATAAACAATGCAAAACATTACCAGCATCCATGAGATCAAGTTTGGTAACCACAGCTAGGGTCCTCCTGCCGTCAGGATCCACTTCTTTGGCCATTTTGATAGCTTCACTTGTAGCCATGTCTGTGTTAGCCGCAGTCACAGCGAGAATTATCGAGTTAGGATTAGCGATATACTTGATGATAAGGTTCCTAATTTGGTTTTCAATGTCTTCTGGCTGATCACCTATAGGAACCTAATAATACAAAGGAAATTTTTTATTGTCAATATTTATCTGTACTCTGAAATGAGAACTCATGCATAAATAATTTTGAAGATTATTATTATATTAATTAGGATTATTGCAATTGTAGTTCTCTATGAAAATATACTCAATTTAATATACATAATTATTTAAATGTCAGATTGTTATAATTAGACAATTTAATAGATTGAGCAGAATATTGAACAAGTATAAACCTTAATATCAAACCAGCTTTTAATATGGTAATAAGTTATTACATACATAGAAAATGAAGATGATATTATACCTTGGTTATACCAGGTAGGTCTACGAGTGTTAGATTGACAACTTTGGTGGAATATACTTTCAAATTGATAGCCTCCGGGCAAATGCCCTTGTTGCTTCCGGCCATTCTGTCCGTCTCCCGCTCTATCTCCATTCTTATCTGATCGAAATCCGAATAGATTTTGTCTTTCGTATGCAGAAATTTGCCCCATTCTTCTAAATTCACAGTACCTAAAATAATAAGAAAACAATGTCAACAATTTGTATCTATATCAATTGATAGCAAAGCTATTAGGAGATAAAGAAAATATTATTGATATTATATCATCAAATTCGATTTAATATGTATAGTATTTTCTATTGACTCCACATGTAATAAATGTATTTTATAATTGTCTTCAAAGAATACAGTGAATGCAATCATAGTAAGTACACAAACTGAAGTCCTTGATTTATTGCCAATAACTTTAGTTGATGGCAGTCAATACAGGAAATTTATTTTATTTTAATTTTGTATATGTCTTTAATTATTGTCATGTTGGTAACAAATATTACATTTTATAAATAAGGGCCACAAAGTGATCTATAAAACATTAAACATGGAAACATAAAAGTCCGTCACAAATACGAACCTTTTGAAAATATTGTGTTGGAAAGCTGAGCAACTGGATTCCAAGATAAACCAGACCCTGAGCTCTCGTTTCTAATAACTGCAGTACATACATATTATAAAAATATATCTAAACATACTCAAGTACAAGTAAATAATATAGACACATTACAAATTAACGTTTAATACACAAACTATTATTGCACACTATGGTATAACATGAGCATTGTACTATAGCAGTAAAGTCTTTTGTAAGATCTTTAGCAAATAAAATTATTATTCATTTAAATAAGATCTATAAACAATATGTCTGTATATTTGAGGCAGAGGCCATGTGAAAAATTAGTGAATCATAAAATCAGAACCAGATTGAAAGTTCAAGAATCTATTCCCTACAATTTGCATATTTAAGCTCTAGAACAATGTGTGTTTTCACTACATAAATAAGTAAATAAAACAAATATTAATGATATAGATTATGTGATAATATAAATTATGTATAATTATATTATACACATTATTTTTATTAGCAAAACAAAGCATTAATAAATCAACAAAGCAGATAGTTTGTTACACACACATGTGAGTATAATGATACTTATACCAGTCATGACCCTATTGTCCAAAGCAGTTGCCTCAATGTAAGAATATTGTTCTACTAGTAAAAGTGGCCATCATTTATTTAAAGGTTAAGTTCTATTGATGCAATGACAATGACACTGAATAAAATGGTGTCAAGAAAATTGCAAAACAAATATAAATTAAAACCTTATATAAATGTTTATATGTACTTGTAATCACTAGTCAGTCAAGCATGAAGTTCCTTGAATGAATCTTCCACCAGTTACGGCCTTAACTTCTTTGTTTATTATGGTAATAAGATAACAAACAAGCATGCAGCACCACACTTCCACTGCCACCCATGAAAACTGTGACTGACCCAGAACAAGACTCAAATGGGAAACCTATTCCTAAGTATCAACACTTAAGACACTATTTAAACAGGTGTCTTTGAATTAATACATTGACTTATTATCAATGAATTAATATAACATTTTACGGTGAAAACTATATTCAAATTGGTCAAGTCATTTCTATAATTAGCAGGAACAACAGGCAAACCTACAATATTTTTAAAAATCACCATGGGACCTGTTGCGTTAATAAATACCGCCATTAATACTTTTCCTCAACTAGTTTCCATTTTAGACATCAATTAGTTTCAGTTTTATGATAATGTATGGAAAAGATTAATCCACAAAGGTTTCAGAGTATGTTAATAACAACTATAGTAACTTAATAGGCATTCAATTAGAGCTATTAAATCCTTGCACACAATAGCGTAAGATCGTTACTTTGTATGGTATGTGGATGACATTGCATGCTTGCATTTATCAAACAAAAGCAAGGAAGTAACAACAAGTTTACTGTTAAAAGGCACATTTAGAGTTACAAATACAGCACTACAAGAATAATACAGTATTAAAGTATATAAAACATTTTTAAAATGTGTGGTTTATTAGCTGTAGTCTTGTAGTAAACTCTAATTATAGAGTTAAATTCTGAATTTTAAAGGAACACATTAAACTAAATTACATTGAAACATAATTGTATTCTTTTTTATATGATACACCTAATTGGCATTATTATTTTGATTTATTTATAAAGAAATCTGTACAATGACATTAAAAAGAACACATTGGCTGGAAAGTTTTAATTACTAAATGCATGGCTGAGAGTGCAAAAATATATGTTGACCTACATATCACACAACTGAAGTCAGCATAATATTCTTTTATTACTGTAGTGCTTATGAATGCAGTAAATAAAACAGAAAGATACATGAATGCAGCGGATACACACCTTCCGCAGAGCGGTGTTCCTTGCTTTCTTTAGGGCTGTACACTAACTGGAGGATAAGTGGACGACGGGTGACTATGCCTGGGCCTCGAGGAAGAAACGAACGCCCAACCAGACTTTCTATGACAGAACTCTTACCGGAACTCTGCAAGGAACGTTCAAGATCATTTACGAACACAACATAGACATCAAGCTACTTACATAAACATTATGTTTACGGCTTTTATGTACGGCTACATTTATTTATCTATTCATAATTATGGTCAATGACAGGGAAGTTCAATGAAATGGGGACAAAGAACTCAATTGACATTTTTACATAACCGTTAAACTTTTAAAATTAATTAAATATTTTTACACATTTCAGCAAGACACCACGTAAATCATTAATCAAAATTATTAAAAAATAAGATAAGTAACCTGCGTTCCTAAAACGATTATCTGAGGTAATTGAATGGCATCAGCCCCAACTGTGTTGAAGACGTCTTGTAGCTTATTAATTACTGGTATAAGGGCTTCCATAGTTAATTTTAAGTTCTTTAAACTATATTAAATTGTTGGAAACCTTTAGAAAATGAAATCACAATTGGTTTTTATTTATACAACTATCCTCCTATCAAAACACATAAACTGACCGGTAAAAGTCGGCCATATTGATTTAACTTTTTTTTAGACGAGTTCGTAGACGATTTGGATTCTTAATTTTTAGCTTCCAATCTTCCATAGATAGCAAACATAGATTATACACTGATCTGATGATGAATATGAAGTGCGTTTAGAGAAAGACGTTTAGAGGTAGGATCGCTATTCGCTAGTAATAGTTAATAGAATAGCTAGTAATAGTTAATAGAGAATAATATATATGTAAAAGCTCTGAGTATTCCTACATTTAATTATATAATTTACTGAAATAATATTTAATAGTATAATCAAATAAAGAAATTTTGACAGTTTTTATTGAATATGTGCTTTTTATTTCCTATTTTTTAAACAATTATATTATTTAAATATATCCTAAGTACGTATTTATTCCTTGTGTATATACAAATTTCAATTATTTTCATGTTGAAAGTTATAGGTATCCTTATAATATAAAATGAAGACTTGAATAATCATCTACCAAAAACTCAAACTTTCAAAAGCTTGCTACATGCAAAGCGGCACCGAAAGGCATAGCAATTGTATGTCATCTTAATCGCCATGTAAGGTGTAATAACTCATGTGAATACCAGACCCTCAGTTATGATCAGTTTTTTTAAAATCCACTTTGAAGTTTTTTTCCCATACAAAAAAATATACAATATTTTTTTTCTCACACATGGAGCTACTCACGACCTTCATACTATAACAGTTAACAAAGGGAGGTGTACTTATTACAATAACATTTTTTAATTATTGATTTCTGACAATCAGTTTCTATGAGTATGAAGCTTGATTTTCAGACCACTGTGCGCCCGCTCGCTATTCATAGTATTCATCGATAGTAATGGAATAGAGCGCTACACTTATTTTTATATTTATTTCACTTCATAATTGAATTTAATAAGAATTTCACTATCCAAACGTTGAGAACTTTCACTTTAAATAACTATGTGCACATCATACACATTTAATTAATAGAATAATTTGTGATTACAGAAATAAAATAAATGACATAATTATAAATTAATGTTTTTTGTACAAAAAAATTAATCTTAAACTATGATAATATTATCTTAACAATATAAAAAAACCGTACAAAGTCTTAACTAAGCGTCGCTCGGAGCAATCATCGGTGCGGCTTCTGCGCACACGCACTGTGTAAACGAGTACATGGACTATGGATGCAGCTGGATGCTTAACGCGTGCTATCCCGCGCCGTCTAAACGTACTTTATGTGTGCGGGAATGGGGGTCTCAGTCTCTCAGTCCTCATCATCAACGCAACCTATTATTGTCCCATTGTTGGGCACGGGTCTCCTCTCACAATGTGGTACAGGATCAGAGTACATTTTGAGAACATTATGGAGAACTCTCTGGTGTGCAGGTTTCCTCACGATGTTTCCGTCACAAGTGATATTTAAATTCTAATACACTCATAATTTTTGAAAATTAGAGGTGCGTGCGGGTTATGAACCCGGGCCTCCCGGTTCGAGAGTCCAACGTTCCACCACTCGGCTACCCGCTACGCTTTTTTTAATCTGTGTTTAATAGTTCTGACATATTAACATGTCAATGTCAATAATAAGACAGTTGCAGTTATTTTTCTGACGTATGACGCTCTCTGTGACTGTGTCTGATCCACAGAATGAAAGAAATTACCTAGGTACCTACTCAAAACCTCGAATGACTGACACTGACAGACAGTCAGACAGTTAAAAAAATTATGAGACGCTGAAATAAACCTGTAATAATTTGTATAGCGAATATTGAATCTGAATTCGAAAGATATGATATTTTCTTGTTGTTTTTAAATATTTGAGTATTTTACGCGATAGTTTTATTATAGTTTTGTCCTTCCATTATTTAATATATCGTTGTTTGAAATCGAAAATGTATTTATCTGAGGTGTGTTTACAATGTTACAGGTTTAATGTTAGTGATTTTCAAATTAAAAGAAAATATTTACAACGTTTGTGGTATTTCTGAATTACAGGAGACTGATCCTGGTAGATTTACGGCTAACGCACAATCCATAGAATTTGGGCCATGGCATATATCGTATGACGTGAGTTGCATTTTGCCAAGCATCTGCCCCACAAAGGTTGTTTGCGAAAGAGACGATGATCAATTCTGCATATTCTGCGTGTAAGTAATGCTTACTATTTGAGTTAAAAAATACATTTTTTTTGTAGGGACATCTTCATATTTCCTTTTGAAACCATTAAAATTTGAAACCATTGAAACTCATATTCAATGAGCAAGTGTGATGTTTCATTAGTGTAAATACTGTGTATCCATCATATTTAAGTTAAAAATCGTATGTAATTGTTATAAAGTAATCATAATTTGTGTTAAAGCAATTTAATAAATATGATTCTAAGCAATATATTGTAATATGAAATTAAAAAATAACTTTCAACTATATAGTAGATACGAGTATTTCATAATCATGATAGTCGATTATACGATTACGATAAATATATCTACTTACTGTTACAATTAAAGTTACTACAAATATTTTGGACTAAATTTCATGTGAAATTGCTCACATTACTTGATAAACTTATAATGATGAGATAATTAGTAGTAGTACTGTTAGTTACTTTATAATAATTTGTCAATAAACATAAAAAGAGTCTTAATGTTTATTTCTTCTTCCAGGTATTGCAAAGAGCTAAGCATTCCACATTTTCCTGACATGGTTTTCCCTAAGAACATTCTCACGTTGGCTCATAGTAGTGGCGCTAAAATACAATTTGTTCCTCTGGATGCTTTGAAACAAGTTTCAAACAAAGTGCAGGCTATTGAAGTTGCTTGCTCTGAGGCTTGGCTAGAGAGTCGGTAAGATTGTATTTCATTGTTTAGTTACTATCCTATCATATTTTATGATTAAATCATAAGACAATTAAAAAAAAACAGCAAAGAGTAGAATCATAAAAAATTGTGCTTTATTAAGCAATATCTATCTGTCATAATATATTATGTGATCCTAAGATATATCAGAAAATTCTCACCAAATTAGTAAGTTTGGCTATACAATATTAATTTTCATACAGTGCAAATAAAACTTATTGGGAATCCATTCGGTGAAACTCTTTGTATGCTGATTGAAAATTTGTAGTTTTCAAAAAAATATGATCTATATGTTTTTTGAATATTTTTACATGTGAAAAGTTATTCAAATTATGTTCATTTTCATTACAAACTATGAACAATTGCTACTCTATTTCAAAAGAGAGTAATTTTCTTCATATTTTTCTGATTGACCATGATTAGAATTTAATTACCTAAGTTATGGTAATAAACCTTGATCATCAAATAAATTTCTTTGTAAGACCCAAGCTGTAATACAGCATTTTGCAACTTACAATTTATTTATTCTATAACTTCCATTAATTTCTGACTATTTTCTTACAATTTTAAAATGTTTTCTTTTGAAAGGCCTGATGCAGAAAAACAGAATCAACCATTTGATTGGACTTTCTCAACAGATTATAAAGGGACATTATCAAACTTTATTGCCGTAGAGCCAACTGATGAAACCATTAATTTTGAACTGTTGAAACAAAGAGAGCAAATACTTTTTTATCATGATCTAACACTGTTTGAAGATGAACTTCATGATCATGGCATCTCTAAACTTTCAGTCAAAATTGTAAGTATCAATTTCCTTCCTTTATCTGCAAATTCTTTTTAACATTTTAAATATTTAAACATAATAAATAGTGTTTATGTTTTCATGTACAAATTATTTACAGACTGGTTTTATATTAACAATTTATTTATGTTAAAAGCTAGCAAACAAGCAGACAATCCAGCACAGCAGGTGGTAAGTGGTTACCCTCGCCCATGGACATCAGTAACACCAAACAATCAGCATCTTCAATATGAGGCCAAAAAAGACGGAAGAAGAAGGAAAGAAAATACTGGCTCTTAAACCCCCAGCTCGAACATAAGTCGTTTGGTGGTTGACTCGGCAAGAGTGTGGGCAGCCAGGTTTCAGCCCTACCACTAAGTCTAGAGTACCTTTGAGATTAAACTGGAGGTTACAAAGTCCAGTGACCTCTGAAAAAAGGCACTGGGTGACGTAACCTTGTCTGTTGTTCAGCAGGGACCACAAGCAGGGAGGAATAGCTTGGACCCAACAGCTGTAAAGCCTTACCTTACATCCCAAAAAATCGTTATGTTTTATACTGTTTCCAACAGAATGCCTGCATTTAATTTTTTTATATATATTTTTGATAATTGCATAATAATATACTTTACATACCCCAAAATTATAACTAATAATATAAATGTCGATTAGTTTAAGTAATCTCATTTGCTAGGCCAACATCGGTCGATCCGCCGCGCTTCATTCGCGCGATCTAAAGGACGCGATAATGCGATTGCGATACGCAAAAAATCCAAAAACGTCTGGTGTTATTCAAAGATTAATAATAAAGAGTGATTTTATTTTAACAATACGTATTTAATCAAAGTACAATCCGATATACTTGTAATGTTTCAAAGTATAATGAAGATGTATATTTTCAGAGAGTAATGCCATCATATTGGTATGTGCTGCTGAGATACTTCCTAAGAGTGGACGATGTGTTGGTGAGATCGAACGAAACAAGGATGTTCCACATGCTCAATTCTAATTACGTGCTCAGAGAATTTACCACTAAAGAATCAACTGTAAAGGAGTTGAATGTAAGTAAATTCTCAAACTACCTATTGTCAGATCACTAATTCACTGGAGTAAACTCACGTACAGTTATACCATTTTCTGATAAATAATAAATAGTGTTGTAACAAACGGATTGACATCAGTGATTCAATCATTAGAATTATGATTTAAAACACAATTATGTATAATGTTTTACTTAAAGATCTCGTTAAATTTTACTGGCCTATGCTGAGATGTATAAATAGTCTATACTTATACTACTTACTTACTTATAGATTTCGGCGTAATTATGACACCTCCCATTTTTTGTCGATTTCAATATGCTCTATTAATAAAAATAACACATTTTTCTTTGGGTTTAAATAGAAAATTATAGCTATCGATAAGAGATGTAAATCCAATGAAACAGAAAGTGTGCCAAATAATTATGTATGTCATCATATTGATAAAATTTAAAACAATAAACTTAACCGACAAAAATCTTACGATTCTTATAACCGGAATACTGGAAATGTCTCTACCAAAAGCCGACAACATTAATTTTGCTTTTGACATTAGAGCCTGTCAAATTATTCTACAAGATGAAAATCGATCTTTAATTCAGTTTTTGATGTGCTTGCAAATTAATTTTAGGCACCATAGTTGCATTTGATGACAGCGTTAAATTATGTTGCTTTGCAAGTACAATTTCAGAAGTCATTGAAGTGAAAGTGCATTTTAATAAGCGTTTATCCTTTCTTATCAATATTCAGGGCAGAGTAGTAGAGAACTACAGTATGCATTCAATTATTTCGGAATACCTATTCCAAAATAATTCAAAAAATTTCAGAAGACTGGTATCTTACTTTTATATTAGGTATAGCTGAACAATATTAAAATCATTTCAATTTTAAGTAATGTGCCCTCATCTAACTGAAATCTTCAACTATTCTGCATTACTAAATTAAATTGTAAGGTGAAATATTTATTTTTTATTCAGATTCCTTTCACGCAAATGAAAGAGGCAGACGACGTCATACCGTTCATGCCTGTCAAGGAACAGAAGACGGAAAAGCTTGTTATTAATGCTGTGTAAATTACTCAATAATGTGCTGCGGATATTTATAAGCAATGCTAATTTATAAGCTACGTGTCTAATAGAAGTGAATTCATCGATGAGGCGTTTTCTTTCATTTTCTTTCGTATTCTTTCATTTGTTTCTTTATGCTGCTTAGAGCAAAATACTATTTTATTATCTTCCTCCCAAAATGCCAAGCTTTCTGTGTACCTATCACCGCTTTGTAGCTTGAATCCCAGGGACAAGAGACTCCAAAGGCATTATCGATGCGTTGCAGGCCGAAAATGAAGCGGAATACCCGCATTACTTGGTTACTGTCCAATACCTTCAGAAGGATTGTAGTGAATAACCACAATCCTGCCACCATCAGAATTAATCTGGGTGGTACAAAATGCCGTCGCTGTGATAGCCTGATGTCCTTTCCAACGTCTGACTGTGACGGTTTGACTTCCCTGGCTTCAAGGCTACAACGAGTCTATCTACAGTAGCGCAAGGCGCAGGCTACAAGTATCGCAATGATACTCTTGACGGTACTTGACCGTCCTTTGTGGTGTTACGCATTGGAGGCAACGTGGTAGTCGGTAGGTGAAGTTAGATCCGTTGCAGTCATGAAGATAACACTAGAAACTATTCAATTTTAAGTATATTTAGGGCCCGTTTCACCGGTTACGGATAAAGTTCCGGATAGCCCTAGGAACTCAACTCCCAGATAAACTACATTTTTTTGCTTCTCAGGTAATCTGATAGAAGTGACAGAGAAAAGTGTTGGTTAAGCTATCTGCCAGTTCAAGTGGCTGTTAGGCGTTATCCGACGGATAAAAAATGTTTCACATGGCGTTAATAACACATTTGGAATTTGAACTGTAGTACATCATATTATTATAAATCCTACTATTTTCGTTCTATAATGATAAAATTATACTGGAAAATATTAAAAAAGTCGAATTGGATTATTTTGAACAAAAAGTATTTTATTAATTAAGTTTTCAAAATAATTTTCAAATGACAATAATTTACGTAGTAGTAACGAAACGCAATAAGCGACGTTGCCGCTCCGTCAACTGTTAAGTGGCCCCGGGGCCAGTTTCACCGGTTTCGGATAAAGTTCCGGATAGCCCTAGGAATTTATCTGCCACTTAGTGACTTAACAGTTGACGGAGCGGCAACGTCGCTTTTTTGCGTTTCGTTACTACTACGTAAATTATTGTCATTTGAAAATTATTTTGAAAACTTAATTAATAAAATACTTTTTGTTCAAAATAATCCAATTAGACTTTTTTTAATATTTTCAAGTATAATTTTATCATTATAGAACGAAAATAGTAGGATTCATAATAATATGATTTATTACAGTTCAAATTCCTAATGTGTTATAGAAACGCCACTTGAAACATTTTTTTATCCGTCAGATAACGCCTAACAGCCACTTGAACTGGCAGATACCTTAACCAACACTTGTCTCTGTCACTTCTATCAGATTACCTGAGATGCCAAAAGTTGTAGTTTATCTGGGAGTTGAGTTCCTAGGGCTATCCGGAACTTTATCCGGAACCGGTGAAACTGGCCCTCAGTCTGCTTGAGTTGTAAAATATGTATTGTTATAGTTGGAACGAAGATCCTTAACGCGGCTTACGGGTGGTACGATTTAGTAGAAATAGTCACGTAACAAATGCCGTATGCTGTGTATGTGTGTTTTTAATAGTGGTGTACACCATCTACATTATTATTTTGTAACTAGATAGCACAGTACAGCGCTGCTTTACAATGTTAGTTCAGATGAGAGTGCTAAGATGGCGTTGTTACAAAAAATCACTACATTACGTTTATACATAATAATATGTACAATATATACTGCTATTCTAGTTTCCAAGAAACTTTCACTTTTATTTTACTTAAGTTTAGTTAAGTTTAAACGTAAGGAACTTCGGTGCTGACAGGGCCGCGGGTATCCCTCGACCGCACTATTTATTTATTTATTTATTTAATAAATTATATTAATTTATTAAATTTTATTTATTGATTGAATTTTATTAACTATTTTATTTATCAATAGTTAAGTACTGCCTCTCAAATCATTTTCTTTCTCCAAAATCCACAACATTCCTAATCAGTATTAAGAATGTTCAAAAAAGGATCCAAGTTCAATAACTCTGCTACTTTTTTTTGATGTGATAAAATATTTTTTCATCCGATCATCATATTTGATAATATAATTTATTAAGTCGTTCGATAAGAATAATATTATCAACTGTTCATTCTTTTCATGAATTGCTGGTCAGTTTACGTTGCGAGATATTATGTTCCTAACGTTTTAATTAAGCTAAAATGTTTTTATATTATGTAGGCGTTATTTTCGTTATAGGTACGTATATTATAGTCCCTAATGTTATCCAAACCGCAAATAGCGAATTGGAATGATTTGGCCGCGTCAGTTTTTTCGATAATGGTTTAAATGCAAATGTTTGATAATTTAAAATTAGTGTCTTATGTTAAGAGTGTGATAAGTTATAGCTCATTAGTGTTCTTCACCCCCAAGATAACATCAATTCTTACCATAGTAGGACTAAAGACAGACTATAAAGTCAAGCAGTAAGTTAATTAATAACATTGTAAGTAATAAAACACTTAGATAACGAATGAAAAACTGTCACTTATGCCTGAGGATAGAATTTGTCATCTGCTTGGCTAGTCACCACCCTCTAGATTCTTTTTTGAATTGAGGTAGCAAACAAGCATGCAGCACCACCCTTCCGCTGCCGCCCATGACAACTGTGACCGACACAGAACAACACTCAAATGGGGACTGGGATAGTTAGTCCAGTTAGATGACGGTGGGCATATATATACATAATATACATATTTTGTGTAACGTATCTGACGCATTGGGGTTCCCTGTAAGTGTGGAATAAATAAATATATAAAATAAATAAATTTTCTTGGAGTCTAAGGTGTCGGTGATGATGCCTTTGGTGTCACAGATGTCAAAGAGGGGCAATGTCACTTATCCTGAGGTGTCCCTTCTGCTCGTTGTCGGCTATTCACACAAACAAAATACAAAGTTGTTTTCATTTTGATTTTGATAGGTTTTTTGCACCAGACGTCGGGTCAGATTGTGATTAAGCTAGGTAATCTTCTGAACATGCAGCAAGGGATTGGTTGGCCACATACACTCCACGTTGCTGAAGGGAATGAGGCGCTTCTTCGTCTAAGTAGTACTTTAGAAAACCAACAATCTTGTATGGTGACGACGCCGAGTGGATTGACATTCAACACTCATTCACCTCCAAATAACAGGTAGATTCTACTATATTTCTCTATTAGCATATGTAAATCAATTGTAGGTACATTATATGTAAGTTATAATATATGTATATATGGTATAATATTTAAATGTAGGTATATGTATTTCGTAGGTAAGACACCTAATGGTAGGGGAGCCCAAGAGGGGATTTCGGGATTTACAGAAGCGCGGCAGATTAATATACAGGGCGATACCCTGTACCCGGTTAAGTAACTCCACCAAAAATGAGCCTCATATATAAGGCCGCACGTGAAGGATACAGGATCAGATTAGTAAAAAAAAATTGATCATCAGACATTCTCGAGCGCGTCAGATTAAGGTAGGGTGAGTTAATTACCTCCTAAAAAGTGTATATTCCACTAATCTGACAATTTGAGAGTGACGTAAAGAAAGGGGAGGGCAGCAAAGTTGTAAAAAAAAAACGTCATCTTGACATTCTCGAGCGTAGTTAATTTTTTTTTTTATTTTGAAGGAAATAATTCAAGAATAACGAAAAATATATAATCTGACGATTTCCGCAAGCCGAAATAACAAAAAAATCGTCGATAAAGTTAAATGCGTGCAGCTGCGTGATGCCTATATTTCCTTCTCCGCGTTTCTATTCCTCTCTCACTCTTTCTCTATCTATTACTCTCTCACTCCGTCCCCACTCCAGTTTCTGCTGTCATGACGCCATCACCATATTCCAGCAAAAAATTTTTTTGAAAGTGGTTTTTTGGAATAACTTTTAAACGGCTTTATCGATCAACTTCAAAAACTAATCCGCCCTTGAGCTTGAAAAACCACGTCGATCGCCACCAAGTTGGTCAAAATCGGTTGATTCATTCGAGAGATATCGTGAACGAAAGAAACCCGAAAAAGTGTTTTTTCGGGATTACTCCGAAATTTTTGGTTCGATTAATTAAAACTTTTAAATTACTTATGAGGATGATAAAACTGCGTCGAATGCCGCCAACCGCGTGAAAATTGGTTGATCCATTCAAAAGTTATTGCAGTTTGAAAATTCCAAAAATAGTGTTTTATGAAACTTCTATCAGACTTTTGAGCTGGGAGAGCTCAAATGCATAGAAATATTATTTCTTTGAACTCCGCGAGCTCAAAATAAATGTCATAAGTACAATTTTAAGCGCCCAGGAATGGAATTAGCGGGAAATTGCAGGGATGGCCTTTAGGGTGAACCGTTTTTTTTGTCAGATTAGGCGAATCCCTCTAGATAATCGTCAGATTATGGAGACAGTACGTTTAGAACATAAAGATGAACCATATATATCTTAATCTGACGCGCTTGAGTATGTCAAAATGGCGAATTTTTTTTGCATATTATGAGAATGGCCACGAGTTTGCGTCCCATCGAAATCGTCAGATTAGTGAATGAGAGCTTATTTTTGGTGCACTTAACACTCCCTTAGAAAATCTGACGCGCTCGATTAAATTTTTTTTTTTCATTTTCAACCCTTACATACAACCACCCCCACCATGCAAACGGTCAGATTAACATACGTACATTATTAAAAATACGTAGGGCATTGATGCTATCAATATCTGACGCGCTCGAGGATGTCCATGCATCAGTTTTTTTTACATATTTAAAAATCTATAGCCGCTTCCCCCACCGATGAAAAGGTATATATCATATAACATTTTTTTCTTCTTATCATCTAAGCTTTGCAACCCAATAGGTCTCTGTGACGCTCGAGTAAATCCCCATTTAGCACCACGGGCTCCCCTACCATAATTAGTACTTTATTGTAGTTACTTAAGTAGTTAGGTATCATCAACGAGCTATAAAGTATTTTCGCTGGGTATCATGTAGTTTTACTGACACAACTAATGATTTTATTAATCACATAAAATAATACATAGGTACCTACAAAACATGCTTAAAAACGAATATTGTGTTGTAAATCATGTGATTATGTGTAGCACATAACTAAGTAATGACTAGTTCGATAAAAAAATGCAAAATATAAACAAGGATACTTGAGGATATGCGTTACCTACCCTTAGGCCCCAGTTAGACGACGCGAAAACTTTTAATGCAGTAAAAAATCATCAACTGCAAACTGTAGTTGTCCCACTTCTGCACTCGTGTATCTTCTTACTATGTGAGGGCTACAGGCCATAGTCCACCTCGCTGGCCAAGTGCGGATTGGCAGACATCAAACACCTTTCAGAACATCATTGAGAACTCTGGTGTGCAGGTTTCCTTACGATGTTTTCTTTCACCTAAACAAGTGGTACTTAATTAATTTCTAATAAGTAGTTAACCTACGCACATATTTGTTTGGCAATAAGAGGTGCGTGCAGAATTTGACCCCAGGGCCCCCATGTTCGGAAGTTCAACGTTCAAACCACTTGGCAGTCACCAGGGGCGGATCCACCGTTATGGGCACGATGGGCATGCCCACAACCCAAATTACTTGTGACGTCACATTTTCACCTTTTTTAACTTAAAAAATCGGTTGACCCTGCAGGCAATTCCCTTAAATTCCCGTTAAATTGATATGTCATGAAATTTTGAAGTCATGTTGAAAAAAATAGTACCTACTCATTTTCAAAAATTTTCGTCAACAAAATCTCCCGAACGGATTAACCGATTTTGAAGCACTTTGCAGCATTCGACGCTGTTTTTTTTCAATAGATTATGGAACTGATCGATACAGTAGTTCGAAAGTTATTTGAAAATAACACTGTGCTTTGGACGGGCCCAAGAGGGCTTTCGGCCCAGAGGAACGCGTCTAGTATAGCATTATAATTCAGGGAATTCTTGCGTACCTACCCCTGGAGACAGCTCTGTTTCGTATCGGGTGATCCAAACGCGTGCACTTATTCGGTAGCCGATGTGATATGAGTATGACTGGTATGGATGGTTTATCCCCAGCTTTGTCATATCTTTTGGTGGAAAAACCAGCCCTGATACAGTGGTTCATATATTGCCGCTTCAAACCGCAAGTTTACCGCTTACCAGGCCTGAACATCAGCGTACGCTTCAAAGGATCCATCTGCGTCAGAGCTGAAGAGAAAGCTCAACGTTGCCTCCCGGTCAGCAAAGAAATGTCCAGGGCGAAGGCCAAGTTTATCGGCAGAATTGGCGAGCAGAATGAGAATACTGGTCGCTAGCTAAGGCTTTCGAGGGCAACTTTTATCGGTAATCTCTTCCAGGACAAATCCGTTGTCCATACGGCAAAGGGGAAAGCCGAATTCTGGGTACCCTCTTTGCCACCAACTCGACCCTTGACGATGGGAGGACCACACCACCTAACATCCCACGATATGAGAGCTCACTGAACGATATACTTTTTACTCAAAAGTCCATCTTACGATCATTGCTGTCCCTCGATACTCTCAAGTTGCCCGTCTTAGGCTGCATTTCTACCAATGCTGTGCTAGGAAAATGTGTCATGCGAGGATGTGTAGCTGTGCTGTGGAAATGTGTGGGCGTTTCCACCAAAGCTGTGCGAGGAAAATGTGACGTATAGGTACGAGGATGTGTAGCGGAGCTGTGGAAATGCGCATTAATGTGTGCGAACCGTGCGAGCATGCGTCTATGGACTGGCTGATGCAGCAAACCTCGCAACGAATTCCTCGCAACACATTTCTCGCACACTCTCTCGCTTGTTTTGTACGTAAAACCTCGCTCCGCTAAGGCTAGGTAAATGAAGCAATTCTATTGGTTCTTCAAAAACACATTCCTCGCTACGCATTGGCACCGCATTGGTGGAAATGCAGCCTTAACGCGCCTATTCTCGAGTACCGTCTTCGTAGAAAGTAGCCCTAGTTCATCCCATCCCCTAAGAGGGTGATTTCAGTGACCCGGCCAATAACAGGCCGATAGCGATAATTTCCCTTCTTGAGAAGTTGATGGAGCGTGTAATAAAAACACAGTTCCTCAGATATCTAGAGGATCGCCAGGTGATCAGTGATTGAAAGTATGGTTTTCTTCACGGCCGCTCAGCTGGTTATCTTCTGGATTTTTTAATTCACCGGTCGCAAATTCAATAATCAATTCAATAGTCACTCATGATTGTTCATGAGCGAGTTCGTGCTCTGACTTGCATTTGGCCGATTTTCGGGTGGCTGTGCCCACAACCTTTTTTAAGGGCTGGATCCGCCCCTGGCAGTCACTGCAGTAAGAAATATAGACAGGTTAAAGAAACCGAAGGGAATCAACTCTATAAGGCCGTTAATTTTTGAGTACTGCGGTTGTGGTTACCGTCTGTAAAGGTGATATAAATTTGAAGGTTTGCGAGTTGGAGTGATGCGTGTGGAGTAAGAGTGCGTAACGTGACCAAGACGGACGAGGGGAGATGGCGACTGACCGCCACACGGGCTGACCACTCCGTAACTGGATGGACAGAAGTGTATGTTCAAGGTAAAGACGTTTGTCATTAATTCATGCCTTTTTTATCTAGAAGGGGGATCTTCAAAAGGTTATATTATCGGGTTATATGAGAATTTTATGTATCACACCCCTTCGGTAAGTGTCGAGCGCGTACGACGATTACGATTAAAAAGTTCAAGAACAATTAACAAATATGTTGAACATTATTGTTGTTAGAAATTTACATAGAATTTACATTATTACAACAACAAGAATAAATTACGTCATCTCATCACCCGCTCCCTTGCCCTACGCTACCTAATTTGGTTTGCATAAGCGCACCAGCGCGCCGTTGCCGCACATGGACTTTGTTCCTCCTTAATCCGACAAATCCTACGGTAGGTATCATGCCCCATTTTTAAACGAGATTTGTCCTGCATATTGCATGAGGGATTACATTACTAATCCAATTCTCGGAGATATTAAATCCGCTAGGTCAGAGTAATGCTTTCCACGCCATCTCTGCACGATGCTGTGGCACGCATTTCTATCATTGGATCTTGACAATCCACGCTTTCATAAATTATATCTATTACCTACTTTTGATCTTAAAGTAATTAAGAAGGTACTCTTAAAGTTAAGTTTTTGTAGGTGCTCTATCCATCCTTGAGTCAAAGCTAATCTCCTTAAAATAATCATAGTGACCAACGCGGCAACGGAAGAAGCTATGTTCTCAAGTATGTTGTGTCAAAAGGCAGTGGTCCGTGTAGAACCTTAACTTTTTTTGCAACATACTTAACCAAATAGTTTCCATGTTATGTGTGATTTTTCGGAACCCCCATAGCAACCATCCAAAGTATATAGGCAGTCTCTGGAATCTCATATGTCTCCTCCTGAATAGAAAACTCGAGGTTCCTCCTCGGTTGTTTTCTCTCTAAGCTGTTCAGCTTTGCCTGACCAATCAGGTCAATGTCTAGTGAACTCCCGTTTGTAATCAACCGCGAAATTTTCTTATAGTGTGCTTGCTTGGATAGCGAGATATTAAGTGGGATTAGATACCTAACAATTTCCTTCATTTGATAATGCATTGACGCATTGCTTTCTAATGTTGCAGATGTCATAATGATGATTTTTTTATATTAATATAAGTTATTATACCGCTAATATAAATATGTCGTCATTACAGTGATAGGTTACATTGTAATTAATCAGTAAATAAATAATTAGCGTATCAATCGGGTAATAATTAATAACAAGATTTTGGATAATGATTTGCTTATCTTAGATAAACAAATAATCTCTACTACGTAAGTAGTTCTTCAGGCACCATCACAACTTTAAATGAGATTTTGCTTAAGCTTAAGAAATGAAATAAGATTCTATCGAATGAACAAAAAACCATCACTGTTTATAAGCAGTTACTTATCTACTTAATTCTTATTTTGCTGTTGGTTTCATTACGCTCCATTGTAATTGTAACCCCTTTTCGTCTTGGAGAGATCGTTTTTATTTGATAAAGTTGCACTTAAACTTACATACAGACATTGAAAGTGAAATGAAAGCTTGAAAAAATACATTGTATTGTTATATTTTACAAATTAAATGTATTTTATATTTTTAGAACATGTACCATCGTATTCGGCATCTCCTATTTCCATACAGGATGGACAAACAAAGACTGAAATAGAGTTAACGACTTTAGAAAACTCATATTGTATAGTGGCTAAGCCATTTTCTGACAGCTCGTTAGTTCCTGGCCATTGTAACGTGGTTCTAGACAGAGCGACGCGGGCCGTGCAAGGAAATTGGAATGTTCTCCTAGGGTTGCCCGGTCAAGTGTCGGAGTTGTCAGTATCTAGACAGGTGGCTGTGGAAAGTGAGTTAATACTTAATTGTTTTATCGTTTTAATTGTATGCCATAGTAATAAACTAACGTCTGTGTGACGAAAGCATAAAGAAACTAGAATCATCTTTGTCTATTGGTATCACCGTGAGTGACCCTCGAGTGTAGAGATGCAGGCCCCTATTTAAACGACCAACATAATGTAGGTACCTATTAAGCACTTTATGGGTCGAAAAGATTGACTAAAATGTGTTTTAAATTTTTTAGCGGAACGCTTGGATGTTGGCTACGTACACGACACGACCGCAAATAAATTGCATCTATACTGCAACATTTTGCACACCTCCAAAAATATTACTTTCTGCCGTTTCCAAAAGACGTCTAATTCGTATGGTTATAATATTATCGATGGACTGAGTGATGGTAGCCATAGGTAAGACTTAATTTTTTTTCTTTAGTGAACACAGAAACACAGACGAAATACTTTTAAAATGTATCCTTCGTTATTTTGTAAGATTTTAAAAGTAGTATTTTAAGTAGATTTTAAGTTTGCTTCTTTATTTTGTAAGCCATTTTGTTTAAATTTTTACACTGACACATTTTTCAGTTGGCAACAACAGCGAAGTTATGGACATGCATAACATATTTTATTTAGGTATAATTATATCGATAAATGATTAAATCTAAGTCATATGCATGATAAAGTATGTTTAAAGCAATGCGGTTTTGCCAGAGCGGTTTTGCCAAAGCTTTCCACATGAAAATTAATGTATGTTGCTGTGTTATCATTGTTATCATTATTATCATTAAATTTGCTTTGCTTAGCAAGAAACTGTCTTCATATCGCTTCTTTCGAGATTTTAACAAACCTTACACCTTCCGCATTGTAGACAAATATGGATCGAACTTAATTCTGTGGTTTGAAAAACTTTTGAATAAAAGTAGGAGCAAAAATATAATTCTTTACTAATATAGTTTATCTAAGTAGGTATTTGGTATTTTCGATACATTTATAACAAATAGCCAATTGACGATGAAAAGTAAAATTACAGCTGTTGCTTTGTGCTCATAGAACTTAACCAAGACCCAATTTTAAAGCTGAACATATATTTTTAGTTACTATGGCGATGGATTCCAACGAAGGCAGTGCGGTATGACAATAGAGAAGCCAACGAGTCAAGATCAAGGTACCTGGCGTTGTTCCCTTGGCGTGCAGATGTGGGTCGGAAACCAAATTCAACAGCAGAATCCGATGCAGGCGTTAATCAGCGTAGCTCCGAATACCAGAAGTAAGTTCAACAACATAACCTGGATACCTGCCGTTCATCCACAGTTCGGTTCTTCGTTTCCTTCCACGTACCTACGTGTACAGAAGTAGAACAAATTTCTGCATCGGTGTTTCCATAGTGTTATGACATGGGGTTCTTCAAGAAGTAGGTACTACAAAGAATTTAATTACGGTCGAATTTTGTGCGCAGAGCGGGTTTCCAATTAGTATAAAAATCCGCTACAATTTCGTGGCAGTGGAAATACCTATAGATATGTGTAATTAATATCGGTCATTAACTCCAAATGGCGTGGGGCGTTTGTTAGTTTCGCATTTAAGTGGTAGGTAATGGGTTTAATTGCTTCCGAAGCTTCCATAGTTGCTACAGCCGAGCCTTTAAGCTCCGAACGGCTATTTTGGTGTTGTAGTGAGGTTTGCCGCATAATTGTCGTTTAACAGTTTGCGTTTTTGCAGTTTGCAGATTTGCGTTTTAATTATAAGGAAAGGTTGTCTTAGAAAGAGCCTTATTAAATTCAAATTCAGAATCATTTAATCACGTTGCAAGTTTTATAATACACTTATGAAAGTCATTTTATGCTTCTACCGCCGTTTCGGAAAGGTGCTTTAATATCGAGGAGAAACACTGTGAAAGAAACTCCTCAGAACCGTCTTTTAAATTTTATATAAAAGGAGAAGCTGTCTGACTGACTGACTGACATATCAACGCAGGGTCTAAACTATAAGGGTTAGAAACTTGAAAATCCAGTATCCACGTACCTACTTAATTCAGCATGTTTCAAACAAAAGGACTAAAAAGTAAGTCCATAATAGCGGTGTGAACGTATTTAATTAATATCCGTGTATAATGTGCCAATCTGAAATTATGTTGTGAGAAAATCTTTTGTCCTAACATGGACCATCAAGAAGACAAGCGATTTATTAAAAATGTTATTTAAAGCGTAACATAAAATTGTATGATATGAACACTGATTTTTTACACAGGTCGAGATTTTATTAAAAGCGGGAATGAAGTAAGGAAAGTGTTCGTCCAAGAGAATATGTCGTTCACCATAATGTGTCAAGCTGAAATGTCACTGCAGTACTGCTGGTTCCAACACCCGAACGGGTCTCAGTTCACTCCGGGGCCTTTAGTAGATGATGATCAGTTATTCTGGTATTTTAGTATTCTTATTTTGACACTTACTTATAAGACGCTTCTTAGTATGAGGTATAAGTATTTATACGTTGAAATGTGGTGTAGTATTAAATTGCTTTTTATGGTTATATGGCTACTAGATTAACTAGGTAGTGATCTTAAGGTGTTTAGGTTTGATTCCCAGCAGTGGGAGACATTTGAATGACTGATAAATGTTGTTGATTTGTGTATCATACGTGATATCATTAGCAACTCAGTGCATCTTTATAGGTCAGGTTTGATGGTAAGTGGCCACGTACCCATAGACACCAGTAACACCAAAGGTTCGGAATACCTGCTTGTCGGCCAAGAACGAAGGAAGAGGAAATATTTTGTATAATATGATAATACAATATGTTCCACAGTATAATAATTATATAACTGTTCACAACACATTATTGACACATTAATGATTTCTTGTATGTAAAAATATATTTTTGTTTTGCCACCATACAGGTATTCAGGCGAGAGTCTACAGACTGGTGAATGTGGAATTACTTACAAGCATGGTACCAAAGATGATGCTGGGGAATGGATTTGTCACATGGGACCGAGAACGCTGATGGGGGTAGAAGTTACGGACCTCGTAGTTGTTCGTGTAACCGGCCCTCTGGCGGCCGACGAGCAAAACTTAAACTTGGTTATAGGGAGTCCGGCCACGTTGTATTGTCATACTGCTAGTAGACGAAGACCCTTGGACTACTGTCGCTTTTTGGCTCCTAACAGAGTTGGGTTCAGAATTGATAGCACTGTAACGGAGGATAAGTAAGTAAAGCTTTACAGTTTTCTTGGAGTATGTGTAGTTGTAGTAAGTGAAGTGACACTACTTTTTTTACGTCTGATAGTAAATGTTCACCGTCGCCCATGGACATCTGTAATAGGACAACAGTAGTCTTTCAATATATTTGATAATGTCCCGTTTCTTAATGTAATCCATTTGGTTATTGTAAGAAAATAAAGTAGGTACATTTAATATGTGAATTGTTTACATTGACTTATTATTAATAAGTCAATGATTGTGTAAGCTGATATTTTGACCAGAAAAATAATTGACTAAACTGTGAGAAATAAAATCTAGATTATAGATTACTGATTTGATTTAATTAATTAATTTATTCCTTTAATGACTTTTAGCGCCATATTAAGTCGATTCTACTTTACACCGGGCCGAAGTTTGGACTACGGAGATTGTTCGGTCAATATAAAACAAGTGATACAAGAAGATGTTGGGGTCTGGACTTGCGCAGCTATAATCAATGGCGAGCTCAAAGAAACCCAAGATATAATAACTGTCTACGTTACTACTAGTGGTAAGGATTACGTTACCTTTGTTTGTTTTTAACCCACACGCAAAAAAGGAGTGTTATAAGTTTGACGTGTCTGTGTGTCTGTGTGTTTGCCTGTGGCATTGTAGCTAACTAAATGCGGTTTTTTGTTTAAAAGCTGTTGTGATAGACATGATTACTTGATTAGTTGTAATTTATGAAGATCTGTTCAGGTTTTCCATGATAATTTCGTTCGTTGTACGATGGAGGTACAGGGATGGCGGAGTTAATTCGAACAATTTTATTCAGTGTGCACACTTTCCAGAATATTTTATGTTTATTAGTTTAATTTAGTTTTAAGGATCTTGTAGGGTCGTATCTTGATTTATTTATTTCGTCTTAGTCTTCTGTATTTCTTTTGTATTGTTTTGCTTTTTTCTATCTGTTATTACGTAGGTACCTACTTAGGTACTAATTTCGATTGCTATATTTACCATGCATTCAACAGCCTGATTCAGGATTATTATTAAATTTATATATCAATTATTTTGTTAAAAAACAACAATAATTTGAATTAATTTATCCGTCAAATACATTGTTATCAGTAAATAGCAGAGAAATAATGTTAAATTTTAGTTTTGTTTATGCTAACTTAATTATTGTTTTCTTCCAGCAACGTATCAAGCTGGGGTCATAGGAGCATCTGTGGGGGCGGTGGTGTTAGTGGGAGTTCTAGTGGGAGTTTTCTTGTACAAGAAACGGCCCTTGTGTCGTCGTACCAACCAACAGATTGACGGGCGTGTGACGTTCGACAATCGTTCTGGGTCAGTGACTTCCCACAATAGTGGGAGTAGCTCGTCTACTTGTGACTCCCAAATTCAAATAACACGAAGTTAAGTAAGCGTTTACTTTGAACATGTACCAAATAAAATAATAGCATCGTGAATAAATAATAGTACCTGGAAGACCGTTTTTTTTTTGTTAAATCGTTTTTTTTTTGGAAATTACATTTAAATACGAATTACAACCTGATGAAATATGAATAATATTTTTCGATCTTACCGACATAATAATAAAAAAAATATATGATATACTATATTATTCTAATGATATTTTAGCAGTTTTACATTGCCTGAAAACACGGATAAAACTATTTTCTAAAAATGAAACCTAGCTAGATCGACTTATCGCCCCCGAAACCTCCCGCATACTAAATTTCATGAAGATCATTGGAGCCGTTTCCGAGATTCAGATTATATGTATATGCATAGGATATTTTACTCTCTCTCTCTAAGCAAGTGATAATTAAATTATAATACGCACATAATTTTTGAAAATTAGTATTGCGTGCAGCATTCCAATTCCCTGTTCAAGAGTCCAACATTAAGACCACTTACTTGGCTTTTACTACTGTGCTCCTATTATCTTCTCTATTATTTCATTTAATGATAGGATATAGATTGGTCAATTAAACAATAGATAAGTTATAAAAACGCTTTAATACCCTACTTAGGTTAAGTCAAGTACCTCATACAAACCATTGTTATGACTAATTCGACTTGCGGAAGCCGACATGACATGACTACCGAGATATAATTAGCTAATATTTACCTATTTGGTTTTATACGACAGCTGCGTATTGATATGATCGATTCGAAGTATTTTATGTATTTGCATGATAAATTGATAATGCAAGGTGACACGACAAAGGAAATAACTTTATTTGCCTTTTGTATACGATAATTGCTACCTACTTACGTATTGCTTACGTTACGTTATACTTGCTTCTTAGTATTGAATTCCATTATATGAACTTCCGTAAACAATTTTATTGATGGAAGAGGACATTTTAATAAATTAGGTATTTGATAAAATTAACATTGCGTGTTATTAACCGATATAATACGTGGAACAGAGATCGAAAAAAATATTAATAAATGGTAAGTTATCTCAATAAATTAAACTTTGCGTAAGGTTAAGCACGGGAATATCCCTTTATCATTGTGTCGATGGTTACTTTGGCGAAGAATTTGTTAATAACTTTGACCCCGGCGCGCACAATTTGCTTGATGACAGGCGGCGCGAGGTCGTCCATGAGTTGTCTCCAGTTTTCATTTGCGAATTGCAGTGTAGTGTCCGCTGAAAGCATGATCATGACGTTGTGAAAATCTGTTACAGTATAAGTTGTATTACAGTACCTACAAGTGGATTTTTTGTGTAGTTTATCCGAGCACTGTTTCTACCAGTACACCATACTGGTGGAAACAGTGCTTTTATATAATATACTTTTATATGTCACTATATCCCCATTTTAGTGACCATGCGAATTGAGCAAGGGGTATGTATGGGTTTCATTCCTGACTGGGGTACAAGATGTCACAAAAATAAGTTAAGTAAGTAAATTGAATGATAAATCTCAATGTAATCGGTGTAAGTATCTATTTGTTACCTGGTCTTCCCAAATGTTGCTAAGACAAGGAGGGCGAAAAATTACAATCTTGAGAAAATATGAATGAATGAACAAGATGTTATTAATTTTTTGGGATGTAAGGAGATATTCGTCCCGAGTCCAAGTGTAATGTCCTTATTATTTTTCCGAGAACGCATCGTTAATGTCTTTGGTGTTACTAAAATCCATGGGCACGATTATCACTTACCATCAAGTACTCAACTCTCATATAGTAGGTACTCTCATTTCATATAGTACTCTCGTTTGTTCGTCCTGTTCGTTGCAGGTATCAGTCATATTTAAAAAAATAATCTATTCCGGTCTGATCCCCGTAAATGCATGCCGTAAATGCGTAAATGCTCTGTTAGGAAGGGGATCACACCGGAATGGTAAAGCGTAACAGTGGATCAGACCGGAGTTTAAAAAAATATATAATTGCCAGTGGATCAGTTTTGAGGATCAGACCGGAATAACTCCAAAGATGGTTGGAGCCCTTTACACCATTTATAGCCATATTCCGCATTATGACATAATGTTCTAAAAAATGTGCTTTAGCCTCTACATCAATAACAGAACCTGCCTAAATTAAAATTTGCAAAAAATATTCGATAAGTTTAAAGATTTGGTTACGTTACAGTTTTATTATTAGTAGGTACCTACACTACAGGTATCAGTGGATTGAAAGCTACAATAGTTTATTGACACGTGTATGAAACATATCTTGTTCGACTTTGTACTGAGCAGGTTTAGGTACGTAATTAACTTAATTGTGTAAGACTATGTTGTCATGAAAATGTAATAAATAAACGCTACACATTTATAGGTCACTGGGGTGTCCTGTGTCGTGAGCGCCATAAAAAACATAAAGACAAGAACACATACCCAGACTGAGAACAGAAATTTAAACTCATCACCTCGCCGGGAATCGAACCCTGGACCCTTGGATCGGTAGACCGACATTGTACACATTGCACCACACGGGTCGTCATAATGACAAGATTTAAATTAAAGCATCATTGGGTTGGTTTTTACTTAGAACAGAAAATTGTTAATTAAAAAGCTATTTTACTTAAGTTCTATCTCGGTACTGTTTAATGTAGGTACTATTTTAATAAAAATAAGGAAAATATAAGGAAAGAAATAAGAAAGAGACAAAACATAAAAATAATAAATGTGTACCTACCGTGGGCGAAAAGGACGCCCTCAGCAAATAGCCGTGGCGAACCAATAGCCGCTGATTTATATAGCAATTCAACTTTAGTGTTCTTCAATTTATTTCATACAACTTTTGTACACTTACATACTCGTATGTACATATACTTTCGTGTACACTTTAATTTACATGGGTCATTGGGTATCAAGTAACACCGTCATAGAATAACAGCAACTATCTATAATTGGCAAAGCTACCATTGTTTAGCGTTGTTATCTTATTACTCACACGTCATTAATCACACTCCGATTGTTCCACTTTGCGCAATATCACGTTATGGAAAAGTGCATCCATTTTTCTAATTAATTGAAAAATCCTGTCTACGATAAAACGACATCAGTGTTTAAATTAAATCAGGAAGTATGTACTTCACTACATCTACCTAAATATGGGATAGTTAATTACATTCACTGACGGTCGGACAACCTTGAGTTATGATAAAATCTCGGTTTTCGTCTTATCGCTGGGATGCATACAATAAACTGCACTTCATAAAAACAGGATAACTGAAGGGCGAGATATTTATGTACACCGATGCATTTCCTTATATGTACAGCTTACTACTACTATTAGCAATAAAATGTAAAGTTAAGTATAAATGAACTAGTAAGGGTATATTATTATCTGTCGAACGTAAGATGAAATAATAATTACTACCTCAGTCTGCGACCTATAGATCACAGATTGCTTACCTTATAAATAATTATGTAAATACTATGTATGCATTACGAATACCCGTCAACTGGGTTAATTGTATCAGAAGTACGCTTGATGTCTAACACATTCATGAAATAGAAATAAGATCAGTGCGATCTTAATCTGAGAGTGTGATATACGAAATAATTCATTTTGCTGGTTTACCGAAATGTCGGGTAGAGACTGAGAATGATGAACTATCATTGGAGTAAGCATTTATATAATATCGTGCTACTTACAGTTATTATTATTATTATTAGTATCATTATTTATCATGTTATTATTCTATGGACTACCTGATGTACCTACCTATTGGAATAGATGACGGCCTTTTAATTAACGTGAAACGCCTGACAATATTTAAAAGCAATATTTAATTGCGGATACCGTTTGTAACTATATCGATTAGTTAGATATGTTTCTCGAAACAAAGCGAGGACGGGTTATGTATGTATAATACAAGTCTAAAGAAGTTTCTTACCTAATTGTTTGTTCCCGTTGAACAAGTTCTTCAAGTCGAAGGTTGTAGATTCGATATCGTACTTGTAGTTAGGTAAGATCAGTTTCAAATGTTCGCCCTTGCTGTCGTTGTAGTGTACTAGTTTGCTCTTGATTTCCACCTTGATGCCCTCTGTTAAACGTACATTGCATGTTTAGTTACACATTATACTGTAATAATTATAATTTATAGTAATGAAAACTTCAACGCAAACAAAGAATTTCGTTGGAGGCGCCTGAGGCCGCTACTGTTTGTTTGTGTGCGTTTCAAGGTGTGTACGTACATGGCGCGCACACAATTATACACCTCGGCACCAATGTGAAGATAACCTACTGTTTTTATGTACATTGGTACTTAATTGTTGCAATTTTCTTATCTTTCGGTTACTGATATAGTGCGGTAAGCAATCAGTATCAACAAGCAGGCTTAGGTGCTGCATATTTACCTTCAAGTATACTACGGGGCCTTTGAAATCAATGGAGATGGAAGTAGACAAACCTTGTATAAACATTTGCGATCAACATAATTTTAATAATTAAATCTACATGATATTTTTTAAACTGAAACCGAGTCTTACAATGTTGGACGTTGACACAATCGCTACCAAAATGTACAAGTTGTCGGAAAACGAACAAGTTCAAATTATAGTTATCATTATGCCTGATTGCGATTCGCACGTCAGCGTAATTTATAAGAATTTTATAATTATTATCGCCTGATAGCTTTGTATTGTAAGCGATAAATAAATAATGCTGGGTATTTCATTTTTGTTACCAAGTATTTTTTTTTACTTTACATTTTTTTACTTACCTACTAATATACCTAGATATAAATAAATAAAATAAATATGTAGATAAAATTTTATCTTTCGATAGTTTAATAAATAATTGCTGACTGCTCACTAACAAAATTTCTTGAATGAGAATGAGGGCACGTTATCTCCTCGTTCCCGGTTGTTATGTTTCAATAGCAGTCGCGACACCCTTCCATAGACCTTAAAGTAATGACAGAAATTTCGACATCTGTGGCCACTAGTTCATCCACCAATCCCCTTGTAAAGTACTAAATAGACCTTCAATTTCAAAATAGACCCGTGACCTGCAATAAGCCGCTAAGAATATGCATAGCTTTATTGTAGAGGTTGGGGTCTCACCTGTTGGGGTCAAACAGAATCATCCTGAATTAAAAAGTACCGAAGCGAGCTGGGGGCCTCGTTTTCTTTATTGCCACAAAAGCTCTTTGTAATCGGCCGATTTCGCGTCGATAACTGCGGGAAGAGTCTACCTACTCTCCGTATAAATTATGCTCAAGGGTCAGTTTTTAATGGTGTCTAAAACCTAGTTGAAACTTACGAGCATTTATTAAAGCATCTCCCTTTCCTTTAATGGGTAAGATGAGGATTTGTCCATCTGCTTCGTACTGGGCTATCAAGCTCATGTTTCCTTTGAACTCTAATTTGAAGCTCTCTTCCGCATCACCGAACGTGATCCTGAAATTCCGAATACATACTGTTATATGCTATGGCATCCAAACTGCAGAAAAACGCACTTTATGTCCCAGTCATAATACCTCCAGCTCCAGTTAGCAGTTAGCTTTATGAGATGTTTAAACGCGATTGCATCTTTCTTTGAATTACAGCCAACCTTATTAGCGCGAAGTAAGTACTCTTGAATAACGTATGAGGTAATGATGAAAAAATTGGTGTTAAAAATTGGCGCATGTTTTATCTTAAGACGCCATTAATAATAGCAATAATTAATATTTATAAACGTAAAACTAATTAATTAAAATAGGTAGGTAAGTAAGTTCTTAAACTAGAGACTTACGCTAAGTTTGTGAGCTTCGAGTTAGCTACTCCGTTCAACGTGGTATTGGTGAAGGTTAACTTTAGACCGTTCCCATCAATGACTATATCATCCAGATTGAGAGGGTCTATCGAATTCACGTGCAGTTCTGGAATACCTTTTGTAAAGAGTGGCAGACTCTTCTCTATCTGTTCTCTGACACATGCGTCGAAATTTGCTTCTTTAAAGTCACATGGTGTCATATATGAAGCTGTAATTTAAAAAATAATATAATTTTTCGCTGTAATTTAATTATTAGATACAACATAGATTATAAAAAAGCAGTGCGTTAAATTGGTATCTCGTTTCGATTCAAAATAAATAAATACATGGATATTTATTTTGATATTTTAATTTTACCACATTTATTGTTATATTTTACATAGGAATTAGGGTATATTTTCGGTTTTTTTTATTTTAACAGCCGATAAACGAGCACACGAGCCACCTGACGATAAGTGGTCAGCGTCGTCCGTGTACATCAATAACACCAAAGGTATCTCCCGTAGCATTGGTAGTATTGGTAGTGGCCCTGCTTACGAAGCGACGGGTTCGATTCTTGTCCGGGGCAGATATATATTTGACAGATCACGGCATAGATAGACCGTGTTCTGTGTGACAGTTCGTAAAAATTTAAGATTTAATGAAAATACCTAAACATCACAATATCACATCTTACGATGTCCGGAGATAGCCGATCTCAAGAGTATAGGTACGGTAATAGTATGCATAAATCACCTACCGTTGCATCGGAGGGTTAGGGGTTTTATAATGATAACATTGATAACAGTGAAATAAAAACTAAAATTGTATGACTATGTAATGGCTAAGTTGTTTTCAACCAAATACATACGATTGACTGTTTACAATGTATTCAGATGTGGTATCGCATAAAATAATTTCGATATTAACAATAGCTAATAAGAACGCTTCTCACGTAGACTCACTGAGGGCAATGCAACCTTGCGACTGCACAACAATTTTAATTATACTATTGGATTACAATTAGTTCCTCACACTGTATCAGAACAATGAATTCAATGATACGTCATGATTAGCTAATTAAGTAATTTATTTACTCATTTGCGTTAAATAAGTTTTTATAGAATTTTACGAAGGTATGTAATATATAGATATATATTACATACGAAGGTATGTAGGTACATATATATTCTGACAATATATACATACGTATAGTATTTAATATTAATCTATCTACCTAAAGCGGTATCACAAGTAGATACCTAATTGAAATTGAAAGTTACATCTTCATTTACTTGAATAAAGAAGTGCCTAACATTATATTTCTTTTCATGGAATAAAAATCCAACCTTTGACACGGTAAAATAAACATAAGCTAATAATAGCTAGGTACATAATATGTAATATATGTAGATAACTAGAGGTAGTACCTACATCATTTTGAACAAATGAAAATAAAAATAGCATAGTCTTCAGATGCGATCACAATAGGGGAAGTAGGGTCAGAAACTAATTTAACAGCTTCGAAATTGCACGATTCCGTGCCAAATGAAAATAAACATTAATATAATTGTTGGAACGAAGTTCCTTACGGCAGGCTTGGAGGGGATAGGGATTTTGCTGCGCGACCGAACTGAAAAATATGTGATAGTAAAACCGTAAGCGTGGAAAAAAAAGTGCGTGGAATAAAAGCGTTAAATGAGACGTGCGCAGGCGCGACAGTCGCATACACAAGCGAGTAGTGTATAATACCTTTCTCTTTCTCCCTCTTTCTTTTCGTTCGCCGTTGCCTTCATTACCGAAGGAACTTCGTTCCTACATGGTGTCCCACGACACAATTAGTTTTGTTTTTAAATATTATTTTTAGATTATAAGTTTTGTTTGTTTTGGCCCCACTATTGTTATGGAATTAGCAAATGTAAGTCGCCAACGTATGCGCAAAAGTGCGAATGCCGTCTGACGGGGTCGCCTATGACATTGACCGGTTCGTGAAAATTATAATTTCTGTTGATCTGTAGCCTTGAGGTTTTTTATACTTATTATCACTAACTATTGCCTGCGGCTATGTCTTAGCAGAAGTAGGTACTTTGATTTCAGTTTTAACGATTTTTAAGAGATATTCGCGATATATTCTATGTATTGAACAATAAATTATAAGGGGCCGTTCAAGTGTTAGGTACGTAAGCAGATTTTTTTTCAATTACCACCCGTCAGCAAAAGTAAGCAAATCTCTTACCCCCCTCCTATGCTTACGTAAACAGTGAATTTTGAGAGAAAATTTTGTGAAAATTATACATAGATAGTTAGTTTAATGAATTTCCTGACTTGAATTTGCGAAATTTAAGGCAGAAACTATAACTTGTAAGGGTTACACAAAAAACATCTGTAAAAATAAAAAAATATATCATCCTTCTCATGGTTCATGATTTTATGTCTCTAGTTCGAAAAAATGAAAAAATACCTGAAAACCTGCCTATATAAAATATAACGTTTAAGGGTAAAACAAAAAATACAAAAAATGCCTCTAGTTTGAAAAATATAAAAATTATCCAAAAAATTTATGAAGGCACTGTTAGAGAACTTTGTTTTTTCAGGATAATCACAAAGTAGCTATGTAAAGCATAATAATAAAAATAAGAAAATTACTGTTATTTACTATTATTAGCAGTTTTGACTTTTAACGCAACCTTAGACGCACCAAAAAAGGCACATGAGCAGTGACGTATAACTTTTTTTATTGTAACTCGTTTGGCGGAACTTGTTTGCGCTACAATAATTTTGAGTGGTATTTATTTCCTTAGTTCAGTTGATGATTGCTAAAACTTGATATTTTTTAAAAAATCTTTAGTTAATTAGTTGGTAGGAAAATTAAGTTTTTAACTGGTTAATAAAATAACTTACATAGTATTTCCTAAAGAGTTTTATAACCTGTTGGTTAGAAATCCGTTTCGTAAATACCTATTAATTAATACAAAATAGCTCTTTAAACGTCAACGTCAATGTTGAAATTATAAGAGAGATATTATAATGACATACCAAACCATCGAGATATAAGTACCTACTAACGTATTGAATTTTAAAATTACAATAATTTTCTACATTAAAACCAATAGGTACCTACTTAAATTAGTGGACTTTAAAACACGCACACACACACACATTAAAATTATAAAATACAAAAAATACCTAATCATTACTTATTACTTAGTTGCTTTATGGATTCGGCGAACTTAGAAAAACATACTTATTTGATTCTTTACAATAGAAGTCCATAATACAAGATTATTTTTCCAGTCTTACTTTGTACTCAGTCTCAATTGAAGTTCATAATTAGGTAACTTACGTACCTACTTAGTAATGAGGCAGTAATTATTGCGATTCAATGTAAATATACCTACATGTCATATTACATTGAATCGCAGTAATAAAGCTATCGCTTTATATTTTAACGTAGCAGCGCAATTTTGAAATTGACGTTTTTGTACGACACTATTCAGAGACATACATACCAATTTTTTTAATGCAACATTTAAACCTACCGCATTACTTCATTTTTATCATATGAAAAAAAAGCTTGGTGCTGCAGTTATCAAAGGAGAATGCAGCACCACCCTTCCGCTGCCGCCCATGAGAACTGTGACTAACCCAGAACAAGACTTACATCGAGACTAGGATGGTTAGTCAGTTGCAAACGGTGTTAGAACGCTAGTTAGTTAGTTTCGTAGTGGGTAAGGACTGGAGGCTCTGGAGACTCTTCTGATTCGTTTAAGGATGCGTTGCTACCCTTGAGGACTAAGGGTATGTGACTAAGGGTATGTTCGCCTCTAAAAAAGTTTAACAGGATTACATATTTCTAACCGGAATACGATTGCTGTTAAAACAATTATTACATTATGGTAGAAATGTTATTAGGTACCGTAGTGGGTGCCCCGGGCGATCGTGTGCTCTACCACCTATTTCATCAATAAATCGATTGGTTTCGAATAGAAGGTC
Source organism: Ochlodes sylvanus (assembly GCA_905404295.2). NCBI lineage: Eukaryota > Metazoa > Arthropoda > Insecta > Lepidoptera > Hesperiidae > Ochlodes > Ochlodes sylvanus. Next base: position 8,404,650 of record FR990130.1, on the reverse strand, counting down.
TATAAATTGATTTATAATAATGTAGAAGTCTTTGAAGGGATCACTATTTATTTACTTGTTATAAACATTTTAACAGTAAGTACAAGAGTTGCTTCAGTAAGTGTGAATCAAACTTTAAGTGGCAGATAAACCTAAGCAGTACCTATATGTACATATAAGTATCCTATAAAATTAATCTTATGTTCTACTCCGCTACTTCTCCGGTAAATCTCCTAAACATATGCAACTTTTTACTTTATTTTTACAATAATAAGGTACTATCATGTTGATTTTCACCTACTGAAATAAATGTAACTAGCTGACCCGGTTAACTTCGTACCGCCTAACAGTCGATTCTTTATTTTTTTATTTTTTTAATACTTATTCTGCTATTCGGGACACCTTCCCGGAACCCCTCCACTAACACTTAAACTTTATGGTATGGTATTAAAATATTCTTAAGAGGAACAATAAAGATCTTAAACCTTAAAATTGACTTTTAAGTATTATTAAAGTCTTTTGTATAGGAATATAGAAAAGTGTTTTTTTTAGGCTTTTTCGGGTATTTTTTTAAATTTTTCCCTCCGTAAGAACCATCCGTGTACTTTAAGGAATATTATAAAAAAAGAATTAGCAAAATCGGTTCAGCTGTTGTCGAGATTTGCACTTAGCAACAAAATCAGTGATTCATTTTTATATAATAGAAGATAATAATATTTTTACTGTATAATACTTATAGTGTTACCAGGTTCGGCGTGTGAAATTTCGGGATGGAAGGTTAATTTAATCTGACTTAGGTTAAAAATCGGGACAGCTCAAAATTTTAATACAAATCGAATCATTATTATTTAACGAACAATCTTAAAAACGCATTTTCTGTTAAAATTCTGTATGAAAGTACCTACCGACCAAAGAGGTTGGTGAAAAATCGGGATAATCAGCGTTCCGATTTAAGTAAATCTGAAAATAGGGAGTCCTTCGCTAATCGGGACGCCTGGCTACGCTAGCTGTATCGTAGTCATTTGCAAAATGCACGATTATATTGAGCATTATAATTTTAATTGTTTATTATTCTCTGCACCGCATTTGGTATCCAAGCTCGAATAACTAAAGTATTTTCAAGGTAAGTGTTGTATTAGATAAATATTGATTCTCCTGAGAACTCTTGACGTATTATAATTTCGCTGGCCCCAACATCCTTCAAACTAAACTACAAGGTTTCGTGACAGCATTTAATCATGTGATGTGTAATATATCTATTAGAGTTATTATTATCTTTTATTGTACCTATATTTTTACAATAGATATATTTTACTATAAACAAAATGTAAGGATAATATCCTTACATTTTGTTATATCACTAGTCATCAGTACTATAAGCAGTGATAGCCGTGTGGTTGAACGTTGGACTGCCGAACCGGAGGTTCCGGGTTCAAACCCCGCACGCACCACTAATTTTCAAAAATTATGTGCGTATTAAAATTTAATTATCACTTGCTTCGGTGAAGGAAAACATCGTGAGGAAACCTGCACACCTGAGAGTTCTCCATAATGTTCTCAAAGGTGTGTGAAGTCCGCCAATCCGCACTTGGCCAGCGTGGTGGACTATGGCCATACCCCTCTCATTGTGAGAGGAGACCCGTGCCCAGCAGTGGGACAGTTATAGGTTGTGATGATGATGATGAAGGATATTAATTAAGTTAACATTAAAATAAATACATGTTATCTATTTAATACACATTACATATCTCGATTTTTTTTGTAATAAATTGGTAATCACCATTGACTACTTTACATAGGATCTACAGATCTTTTCACGAATCTCACTTAATTAGTATGTACACCTAAGTACTTGATAAGCAGCGTCTAAGGGTCTCAAATCTGAGTTTACCAAACTGTTTATTAGGTGGATTGGTACCCACTTCATCCTCAACACATATTCATATTTTTTGCATTTAATTGAATAGGTACTACGTTTTAACACAGTCATTTGAACACTTACTTACTTATGTTATTTTTTTGTTTGTCAACAATCAACAGCCCTTCCGTTAAATCACGATGTTTGGTCTAACTTATTTACTTAGCATGCCTTGCAATGAAAAAATCCCACTAATATATCCATATATTGATTTAATAGGTAACATGAGTTCAAAAACTTACGCAATTCGTTAGCAGCGAGAGTTTGCGAGATGAAGAGAAGACCTAACAAAAAATGTAACAAGGATCGCATTTTGGCGCAAGTTATACACTGCCAGTAGACTGTAATCAAAGGACGAATGAGTATTTAACAAGGAGTCGACACCCACTGTGGGCGACCGCGCTTCGTGTTGCTATTTATGTTATAGCGATGACTGGTTGGCGCGAATACCTTGAAGCGGTTGTGTCGCTCATGTTCTCCTATCCAACAATTGGCATCGGCTTTTGACTGACTGTTGTCATTAAATGCAATTTCAATGACTTCAATGCTACATGTTAGGTACAAAGTTAAGAGGTCGATTTTAAAGATTGTAGTTTGATCTGTCGTTCAACATAACTCGTTCTTTTTATAAATTTTTATGTTAATATTTAGCCGACAAACGATCACACGAGCCACCTGATGGTAAGTGCTCATTACATTGTAACGGTTCTTAATCTAACCTGAATGCAATTTAAATAGTAGTTGAAAAAAAAAATATTTTAAATTTAATAAACTCTTAACCTAAATAACTTAAAATAATAATCACTAAATAATTAAATACATAAGTAATATAAACCTTAATTAAAAAGAAAAATAAACTAACGAAATCAAACACAATAAATAATTCACAGGCGTCGCCGCGGCAAATGTCTTGTTTCTAAATCTGCCGATCGCTTGCGCTCGCGATAAGTTTTTTTGCTAGGGAGACTGGAACGAGTCGAAGTACCGACGCGATCGATTTTTGACGGTGAGTCGCCGGAGCGAGAGGACATCGCAATAATCTAATAGCTAACGTCTTATTCAAAAGTTTTACCTAATTGTTGCTGACGATTAAACTGAATTGTCCCTAATTTAAATATTAAATCGTTTCCTACGATAAGGATTAAGAGTGATCATTATTTATTAGTGCTGTGTTATAACCCCGATTGGGTGAGTGTTGCAAAATTTATTTCTTTGTAAATTAGTTTAAAACTGCTGTGGTTTAAGTAGTTAGATTCTTTATTATGTAGTATTATATTTGTTGTGTTTTTATGCTTTTGAGGGAATACGCAATAATAATTTTATTCTCATTACTATTTGCATTGAATACGTTGCAAACTCATTTATGTTTCTACCTGCGACATTAGTTGCTTAATCATCTCGAACGTTAAAATGGTATCGTTGTGCTAATTACTTACGCTGATACTTTAGCATTAAATTGCTTGTTGTTAACTTAATCGTTGAAAATAGTTAGTAAATATTTTGTTATTCCAAATGGAAATTCTACCTATATGTACTTTAATCGTAACTAATTAATAATTCAAACTGACATCAATTTTAACGTTCAAAATTCATTGTTGTTATTTTTCTTTGTAATGTTGATTATTGTAATGTTGTTGATATCATTATATCATTTTTATAATTAAAAATAGGTATTCCGGGTTCGAACCCCGGCCGTGGTAATACTTAACAAAGTTAAATTTAAATACGATTCTAATGTGTGGAACGTTCACGTTGTATATTTTGTTGTATATTTTGATGTCCGGATAATTTTACTAATTCCGAACTGAAGTCCGGATATCCGGATCCCACTTAAGCGTTGAGTGTTTTTCTGTGTAATATAGTTTTAGTCTCTAGTAAATTCTGTATGACTGCCTCATCATTGATCACTATTCATTGCGTAGATTCATTATCACTTCCTCGCTTTTCTTCATGCCGCATGGTGCAGTTGAAATAAGAATCCAAGCGCCCCGTAATAACGGCTCGGAAAAAAATAATTCCAGGGTCCACCTCTCGGCTACCAGATCCCCGAGGCTGACGGAACGTTACCAGACGCTGGTCTCGCTGCTGGCCCATCCTACTGGCCGCGGCTGAACACTGCCTACTGTCGCGCCTGGCTCGCTGAGCTTCTGGACCAGTATACGTCGGAGAAGACACTCGCAGGATAGTGGTGGTGACAGGAATCTTGAATTTAATGCGGCACGATTGTACCTACCCACGACCCCTACTTGTAATAAACCTACTTTTAATTACTTTACTGTTTTTTATATATAACACCTGCTAGCAGTGTTACAACATAAGCATGGACATAAGCGACGTCAAAGGCATTACCGATGGGTTGTCGGCCAAAGAAGAGGAAAGAAAGTAGAGTGTCTGGCTCCAAACTCCTCAGCCTGAACACGATAAGTCGTTTGGCGGCTGACTCAAGAGGGTGGTAGCTATCCAGCTAGCCTTCAGCCCTACCACGACTACCACCAAGCTTATAAATATTTGTTACTATTAATTTATATTTTAGAAATGAATGGTTAGCGGGGTTAAATGAAGCGCTTATTCACTCGTATAACTGTTGTTGACCTATCAAAGAATTCAACTTCATCATTTGTCTCATTTTTATCATGAACTTCAATTTCAACCACACTCATAAACTGCCACATTAACGATTTTAACTATACCTACCAACTATACATATATTCCAAGTTAAGATTGCATTTCAAAACTAGAGTATGGTGTAAATAAGTACATGAAAATAATTTGTCATCGTTTTTAATGCATCGGCAGTTAAAGTTTATAATATAAATTAAGATACAAAACTTTATGGACAAGGAAAGCAGAAAATTAAAAAATATGTTAAACAAATGTTTTAAATCAATCCCTACTAATATAATATTATAAATGCGAAAGTAACTCTGTCTGTCTGTCTGTCTGTCTGCGTGGCTTTCCCGCTTAAACCTCTCAACCGATTTTGATGAAATTTGACACAGACAATCTTTAGACCCTGAGAAAGGACATAGGCTACCTTTTATTGCGACAAAAAGGGATGAAGAGGTTGAAATAAAGGTTGAAAGTTTGTATGGGATTTCTTCGCGTTTTAAGCACAGCGCCATCTAGGGGTGAACCTTCCTAACTTAAAGAATAAGAACGCCTAGCGCCATCTCTTAAAGAACCATGAAACTTTATATTTAAGCACTTGATAATAAGTTTCCCGAAGCGAAGCGAGGGCGGGTCGCTAGTATGAAATAAAATAAAATATTTGTTGACGTTCGTCAAGGAATTCAAGGATACTCTTTGAAAACCTTAATAACGTTCAAATTCTGTTGAATAACTAATAACTGCTCTTATATTGGCATTAGTCCAGGATCCACAGTTCATTTTTGCACTTGATTACTATCAAGCTAATTTTCCGTGATTAGTTTCATTTTGATGAGACGCCCAACAATTTCTGTACGAAAACTCTCGATTGTGGTAGGTGATAGGGGTAGCAGGGATAAAATATGTTGATTTGATGTTTCTCAAAAATGTGTTTAACCGTATAATAACCGGGATAACGTACCACGCAATTTGTAGGACAATAATACAAAAAATCAGTTACTAGGTAATCATTTTTGATGACCTCGTTATCGATACATGTTGGAAGGAGGGGACTCTTTGATCAAATATTTGTAGGACAAATATTTTTTCGAATAATTTAGATAATTATCATCAGATTTAACATAAAAAACCCAGTTAGTAATAAATTTTTGACCGTGGATACTAGACTATATTAATTATTACCTATATTTTATTTTATTATCCTTTGTTATACACATTCTTGCTGATTTACAACATGATAAAAACCTTGAAGCATTCGTAGCTGCCTGGACTGTTTTGTGTTGCTGTTGTCGTATCCTAGAATTCATCAAATCGCGAATTGCCTGAATGGTATCATAAAGTAAAATTGGATGGATATGGAACATCAAGCCGGTACTGGCTTGGGCAACACACTACATCAAATGGAAACTGACGGACTGAGTATGCACTGTAGTCTGTAACTGATAGACTGGCTACAGAAGAGTGAGAAGAGTATTTATAAGTAGACTGCGATGATATATACTTCTTCGTCCTTTTTAATTTACGCCATTTTTGAGGTGAATTTTCAAAAAATCTATATTACAACTAGCTGTCCCAGCGAACTTCGTACCGCTCTATAATTAATAGACAAATAATTTGCAATAAAATAAAATTGCGACTATAATTAAAGATCTAAGCTATCCTATCTCTCAAGTTGGACCAGACTGCTCACGGTGTGCCAATTTAATTTAAAATCGGTTAAGTAGTTTAGAATCCATCACGGACAAACATCGTGACAGGAGATTTATATATATTAAGATTTTTATTAAGTAATTCAGTTAGGAAATCAAATACAACTTACAATTTACAATTTACTACGTCCAACATGTTTAAAACAAGTTTAAAGTAATGCAGCAAAAGCATAATAAAATTTTACAATTTGCCACGGTCCGTTGATTATGAGATAATTCTTTAAATATTTTTTTCCAGTAGGTTACGGAAATGTTAATCACGAGTAAGGAATCCACCCAAGAGCTATATAGTCTGTACAATATAATTTATTTAAAACCTTAATCGTAATTTTTATAAAACTAGTTTACCCTGATAGTAATTCTTGATTATCCAGATGAATATCGTATCTACCAATGAGTCGCTGTACGCGTGTTATAAGTAGTTTGTATAATTTACCTACTATAAATCGATCCTTCCTGGATCGATCAATCGATCATCGATTCCTTTTTACTTTTATTAAAATCGATCTTTCAAAAGTAAGCTACAAAACGAAATACTTTATAGTAATCGAATTATTTAATTTCGATAACTTTGAAAACATCAAAAATCTTTAAAGTAGCATTCCATGCGAACAGAAAAAATACTTTGGCTTCAAACCATAAATGGCTCACTTCAGGGCGCTCTATGTAAGTACAATGTTTTCATTTGTTGCAATAAGAATATTATAATCTCAGACTAAAGATTTTCATATAAGTACTTACTTACGTAGTTGTATTATGAATGCATGATGAAATACCATTTTAATGTATAGTCTAATTTCGTGATGAGAAGCATAACATATATATCAAAATGACAAAAAAGAATTAGATAATAATAAAGTTTTTGTCATTTTTTTCTTTGGATACTAATTATACAAATTCAAAGAGATACTTATGACCTTAAAATACCATGCATAGTTTCAACTAAAAAACAGGCAAGATCAGATTGTAACTACATACTTACCTACTTAATCTTTTTGGTATTGGTAGGTTGCCTACCACAACATAATTACGTCGCTTTATGACTAGTATGATCGGATATGACGCTAAGGATTGGCTTCAGGCAAGGGAATTGTAACAATTTTTTGCTTTGCATTTATTTGCAAATAATTTGCAATAAAATAAAATTGCGACTATAATTAAAGATCTAAGCTATCCTATCTCTCAAGTTGGACCGGACTGCTCACGGTGTGCCAATTTAATTTAAAATCGGTTAAGTAATTTAGAATCCATCGCGGACAAACATCGTGACAGGAGATTTATATATATTAAGATTTTTTACACACTTTGCACAATAAAAGCGTGGTTTAGTTTTCCAAACTATTAATTCAAGCTCCACATATATTCTTCTTGATTATCTTCTGCTCAGCATTTTATAGCTGGTGGAAAAGTGACCCGGAAAAAATATTGCACATTAGTTTTAAAAAAAATACTATTTTCAATCATTTTATTAATTACAATACCTACATACAAAAACATAAAAACAAATAAAAAAGAGCAAAGGTGATTTTATTATTTACTGCCATTAAACATTATAATTATTTAGTATAATTTTATTATTACTAGTAAAAATGCCTGTAGGTAGGTAGGTACATTAATCAAAATAAAGAAAAATTAGAAAAAATGGTTTCATTTAAGAAGATAATTTGGAAATATTTAAGGAATAAAAATGATATGACTAAATGAATTCATGACACTGGCTGTACCCTCTCAACATGGATACTTAGCACGTTGTTACATAAATCCTGTACCATATTATTTAGTCTATGCTTACACTAACATAATTATCTGATCGAGATCAAAATTCCCTGGCACCTCCTAGTCATAAATCAAGTAACGCGTTACAAGATCGCTTAGCCCGACTAAAGGCAGAGATAAGGCATACCTACATATAAAATACATAATAGGTATACATATTAAGATAACAACGTAACTTCTACAACTTTATCTATATAGTTTTTGTCACCTATGTGGCATAATGGCATTAAAATTAATCGCATGAAGTTTTTATTGAAGTCGTTCACCTCACACCCATCACATCATGGAACATGGGTGAATAACCAAAAAAATTGTTTACCGATTCGTCTCTGAACGAATGTGAATGTCAAATAAATTGACAGAACAACTTTATACACATACTCGATATATCATTTTGACAAAGTATAAATAGTCAAATGCCTACATCCTCGTCATAACCAGATATACAATGTTTTACTGGATCCGTTAAAAGGGATCCAGTAAAACGGACTTTCTATGTGAACGCGCCCTTAGATGCTGATAGCTCCTCTCACTATATCCCAAAACCGTCCCTGAGTTTTTGATCATTTGCGTGCATAATTCGAAATTCGAACTCTCCCTCTGGAAGACCTTCGTTGGCTGTCATTATATTTTGGTTTAAACCTGGTTGCGGAGCTTTATGTGTGATGTGATATTCTAAACTAGTTTACGATAGAGTCTACTGTCTATAAGCGATCATGATAAATTATTATGTGTATAACTCGCATTTCCCACAGCAGCCTGTGACTACGGTAAGCTGAATTGTTTGAAAGATGATTTTTTGTGACCCCAAAATTCAGGTATTCACCTAAGCATGACGTCAAGCTAGTACATCCTTACAAACCTTTGTTGAAGGTTTATTAACCTACAAACCCGTCTTTTGAGTTTTGTGATCATTGATCCTCTGAAAGGTTACCCTGAAGTTACGTTCAACGTTCTTGTAAATAACGTATATATTTTATATTATATTTAATAAAAAATAAAAAAGAGGAGTTTATTTACATTTAATGTCGTGATGGCGATGTATGTTTACGGACTTTGTCCAGTTTATTGGGTATTTATTTACATTTTTAATAAAATACGTCTAAAACCAACCATGAAATTTTTTATTTCGTGTTTAGGTCGGAGAGTCAGAATTAGAATGCGATGGTGACCACTACCGTCAAGGGGTTCGTCTGCTTGTTTGTCTTCATATTATTGTATTATATTCGTTCTTCTTCATGTTAGTATTGCATAAAAACAGTGAAATATGATAAGGTTACCTATAGACATAAATAAAATACTATGCATTAAACGTCACTTATGTAACGGTAATTTAAAATAATTGACTAAAATATACCTATACCTAAGAAAAATCAAATGACAAATAATTCTTTAATTTCGATCAATCGAACAAAATAATAGTTAAAATGTAAGGAAACTGTCTGAATAAAAATTTCTGTTTCATTTCTAACAGATCACAGAGCGCTTTGGCAAGAGCTGTAACTGCTGTAAGCACTGCAAGTAATTGAAATAAATAAATAAAATCACATGGCACCACTAAGGGCGCATTCATATAGAACGTCCGTTTTACTGGATCCGGAATACTGGATGCTAATAGCGTATGTCGTTGTATGAGCGATTTCACACGGAATCCAGTATTCTGGATCCAGTAAAAAATACCGATCCAACAAAATAAACAGCAATCCGTTTTACTGGATCCGTTTAAACGGATATGTTATTAGCATATGTAGTTGTATGAGCGATTACACACAGAATCCAGTATACCGGATCCAGTAAAAAATCCCACACACAACGAAAATACTGACCCGTTAAAACAGATCCAGTAAAACGGACGTTCTATGTGAACGTGCCCAAAATGCAGTGTGAATAATACCTTCCGTTTTACTGGATCCGTTAAAACGGATCCATTTATATCCGGATATAAAACCATTACATTACGGTTTAATTTCGATTGTAGCTCTTTTTGCGTTTTGTATCTCATTTGGCTCGGATATTTTTTTTTAGCGCAGACCCGACGTCCATCGTAATAGGTAATAACTCAATGATTAAAACATTGAAAGGGAGTGCATATTAGTTCGCAGGTAGCACGGTAGCAGGCTGTCACGCTCGTAGCTCTAATGAGAAATGAGGTGTTGTTACACGGAACATTGAAGTCAACTAAAATCTTCGAAGGACGGGTTGTGAGAAAGTTTCAGGGCGGAAGCATTTGTACAAGAGTTTTTGTAAGTCTTATCATCAACAACCGAACAAAGTTTCTTCCACAACCTTTTCATTATAAACGACATAGAAGGTTCTATATAAACATGTTAGGTAAAAGAAAATTCAATATAAAAGTAAAACAAAATACTTCGTCATCGAAAACTTTGCAGCAAACAAAAATACTTTAAGGGAAGCTGTTCAACGATTTGGTATTTCTACCACCACTTAACATGATAAAATGATGTGGTGTCGTGGGACACCAGGTAGGAACGAAGTTCCTTCGGCTAATGAAGGCAACAGCGAACGAAAAGAAAGAGAAAGGTATTATACACTACTCGCTTGTGTATGCGACTGTCGCGCCTGCGCACGTCTCATTTAACGCTTTTATTCCACGCATTTTTTCTTACGGTTTTACTATCACATATTTTTCAGTTCGGTCGCCGCAGCAAAACCTATCCCGTCCAAGCCTGCCGTAAGGAACTTCGGTCCAATAAAATCTTTCTCTTTGTGCAATAAATAAGGACTGCCCTCGATGAGAAGTTTCGAAAAGATTTAGTATTATTACGCATAATTGCGTAATAATATAATTCTGTGAGGACGTTTCACAATTATAAGACGCTGTAAGCGGTTGATACTCGTAGACGGAACTGCAGTGTAACCAAAATCGTCCAGCGAAACGCGAATGGAGCTGAATATATGTAGTTAGTCCCTAACTCTACCTTCTCACTAATACATTTTATTCTATTTGGAGCACCGCCTGCCATAAAACAAGCTTTTAGATAAGGAAGACTGACATGCGTGCGGTAGCACTTTGTGTCACCATAAAAAATACCCTCGACTTTTATGTAATAACGAGTAGGTAGGTACTTAGTTCTAAATGTGACCGTAGCGAAATTTTAATTAGATTAAGGGCCAGTTTCACCGGTTACGGATAAAGTTCCGGATAGCCCTAGGAATTTATCTGCCACTTAGTGACTTAACAGTTGACGGAGCGGCAACGTCGCTTTTTTGCGTTTCGTTACTACTACGTAAATTATTGTCATTTGAAAATTATTTTGAAAACTTAATTAATAAAATACTTTTTGTTCAAAATAATCCAATTAGACTTTTTTTAATATTTTCAAGTATAATTTTATCATTATAGAACGAAAATAGTAGGATTCATAATAATATGATTTATTACAGTTCAAATTCCTAATGTGTTATAGAAACGCCACTTGAAACATTTTTTTATCCGTCAGATAACGCTTAACAGCCACTTGAACTGGCAGATACCTTAACCAACACTTTTCTCTGTCACTTCTATCAGATTACCTGAGATGCCAAAAGTTGTAGTTTATCTGGGAGTTGAGTTCCTAGGGCTATCCGGAACTTTATCCGGAACCGGTGAAACTGGCCCTTAGAAGACAAGTTTGTACCTACTTTAGATTCAGTATTTTTTTGTGCAACTGTTTTTTTTGGACAACTCATTAATTCCTCGTTGTATCACTCCTGGTACGGTTGGTTGTGCTACGAGGAGGACTACATTATCTCTAATTGGGTTTCAGCGGAGTACGGTACGGATCTGTATATGAAAATCTGTCGTTTTACGAATCTGCCTGTTTGCGACATGATAATTTATATTTATCGTTATACCTACCAACGCCTAAACCATACCGTTTTCATAGATTAGAAATATTGCTCGCTTCTCCCTAGACTAGACTTAGATCTAACTTTTATGCATAAAATGCTTTTAATTAGGTAAGTAAATGAATTAATTCGTAAATCTTATCTTAAGATATAACTTAATTCCACCACCTATTCCATGAAAGGAATGCATAAAGTATAATTTTCTGCATATTTATCTATTTTACCTACAATTACTTATCTAAATTTACCTCCTAAGAACAAAATTGAATTACAAAATTTACATTTTCAGTGTGAATTAAGTCCATAGGTACAATGTTAAGGAATATTAACTAAATTTGACAATATCAACACTAAAACCTCCGTGTCCCGCAGTAATTACAAGAATAATATTGAAATATTACCTAAACGCTTCAAGCAATTACAAAAACAATAAAAAAATTAATACTATAATAATATTACGGTGGTCAGCCCGCATAGAGAAATAAAATCTTATTTCGAGGTTGCTACGTTGACCTTAATAATAATTCTTCATAAGCTTTACTTTATTTCTATGTATATTTTCCACTCGGTTACACGGTATTAATTTATACGCTGTCCCTGTCACCTGACGTGCCTGCTACAAATTACGAGCAAAAATTGAAACCTATACTTTAATCGCGCAGAAAGATCAGGCAGTTGCGTGTACATTAGTACTTCGCATTTCACGGCGAAGTCCGCACTCGCCTTGGACACAAGCCCCATCGCCAGTTAGCCAGCGATGTACGACATCGCAGCTTTTTTATTTGTAGTTAAGTAGTTAATACTACTTTGAAATCTACTTCGTGAGAATTATTTATCTCTTTTCATAATACCTAATTTTAAGTTAATAGGACAGTACTAAAAGTAAGATAGTCTATGCTTTTACTTGACTAGCTAGATTAAACCATAAATTGTACATTTATGATAAGCTTATTAAATTTTCAATCATGACCACACGTAGAACATTTTTTATATAATAGATTATATTTTACACTTTTTTGTATTTTTTGAATTTGCTTTCAAAAGCAGTCAGCTCTACGTGCCCTTTCAAGCACGGAAGTGCTCCAGAATTTCCCCCCTAGCGATCACCCAATTATCTACCGACCGCGCCCGCTAGTTTGGCCAGTCAGGATCAATGTAAGCCGTCGGGCTATGAACAACTACATTATTTTTAATGCATAGATACTATTACCTACCTATTTCATACGGTAGTTTATGAATAGAAATAAATAAATAAATAAATAATAAATAAATAGGACTGTTTCATAAACTACCGTATGAACCATTTTATAAGCAGGTCCATCTTCGTTATTCTAACGAAGAAAGGATATTGAATAATTAAATTTGGTTGCATGCTTGTCTAACGTTAAATTTATAGTTGAGCAGGGAACTTATAGGAGTAATCCTCAGCTAGTTTATTAAATCTGAATTGTTTTCGTTAAATAAAAAATGTTAAACAGTCGTATTTACAAATTGAATGTGAGGCGAATGGCTGCACGAAATTAGATAATGTATTGAAACTGTCACGTATAATATCTGTTAACTATCTGCACCGAGGTAATGAATTATCGTAAATTTATTATTCAATTCAACTCGCTTCTCGTTTATTGTCGGTAGTAAAAATAGTACGTTGGAAATTAACCTCGAATAAATATCGGCATCCACCCTAATGGATGTCTTTCATCACATTAATCGCGGTGGAACTCAGCAATTTATTTAGCTTTATTTATAATAAATAATTCCTTAACAACTGGTTTAAAGAGATTTGCCAGCGCGCTTTCTGTGAATGGTTGATGTGAAAGATGACGGATGTTTGAAATAAGATGATAGGGAATACTAAAAGCTTTTATATTATTAAGAGGAGGTAGTTCTTATTCAGTTTTGCAGGTTGAATTAGAACTGCCTCGTCTTAATTAGAATTTTGCATATTGCGTCAGTTCAAATGACAGTGCAAGGTACTTATGTATTCGTAGAGGAGTATGTAGCTATTCTAAATAGTGTCTGTCAGTGGCGAAAATATTTTAAGTTTTATCAGAGATATTATCTAATGGTTCATCCCTAATAGTTAAAATACAGTTTTAAATAAGAACATGACTGTGTTTACATACGATTTTTTATTACACTTCAACTCTTATCTTACTCTTACCAAAAACACTAAACTTGTTACCCACACGCTTCATTTATCTGAGCTTAGCGAAATAATCCCACGTCTACAAAAACAAAATATAAACTCTTTATGTTCTCCCCATCCCATTTCTTCAGTTTAAATTAAAATTTTCCGCGACATTTTCGAGTGATGAGAAAAGTTTTAATCTTTTTCTTTATGCAGAGCTCCGAATAACTTTAAATGGCATACGTCCAAAATTTTTTCTTAACATTTCTTATTCAAAACAATCGTTTACATTCATCACCAGACTTAGGATCTTCTCTTTGTCTCCAGCTGACAGCATGTAGAAATTCATTTTGCATTTACTTACTCAACATGAAGTAAATGCTAGGCAAATAATAATTAAACTTCCGTATATCTGTCCAACACACTTTAATGTCTTTAAGCCGACAACTGAGGAGCCGATTAACCTTATGGTAAGTGGTCACCGTCTATTGAATTTTGTAAAAGCTGTCTTTAGTGATACCTGTAACATTTAGACAAACCGATTAACGTAAGAATTATCACAATCGGCCCACGCATTTGGTTTCTAGAGTGCTACGAAGGAATAAACTGATAAACGCATTATCGCCCGCGGCCTGCAACGTGCAGTCGCGTAAAAAATGAAAGCGTGCATAAGCGATACTTCGAAACCTAGAAGCTTCCTTTACGACTAACCCTAGCACCTAACATTGAGTCATCTACTCCACTTTTATATTTTGTAATCTCAACTTATGTAGAATAAATAGATGTTATTTTTAAATACAAACTATTGATTCCAAATACAAACTACTGATTCCATTTCATTTTTAATCGTAACCATTTTGCGAAACTATTTATCAGATAACGATAAAATTTGGTACACGGGTAAAACATGACCTGGACGGGGACGTAGGATATTTTATTCCCGTACCTAGTAGTACATATTTTGTCGTTTTCTCGATTGCCACGCAGGCGAAGTCGCGGGCTAACACCATCTATCCATCCATTAGATGATTAGACGAGTATGTATGTATGTATGTACCTACAGGAGAATTAGAACGCACGTTACTTTTGATTTTACACATTTAATTTGCAACCATAACAATTATTTCTTATAGTAGGTATTATTTTTTTATATGATTTATGACTACGGTATGGCAAAGTAAAATTCATTTTGCTCTATAGTTTAATTTATTCTATCGATAAGTTTATAGGTGGAAAATCACGTTCTTATTTGCATGTAATAATATGGTACGGTAATATTACGTAGGTACGATAATGAAATTGCTAACAACAACTACATAAATAAACACTAATTACAACATAATTACAATAACACCACGACCTATCTCTGAAATTCGTATCCCTTTTTGTTATAAATCTGTTTTATATTTAGATAAGCTTACATGAACCGTAAGGTTTATTCCTTGTGTCTGAATACCTATCTATTTACATTATTATGAAATCTAGCGTCAGATTTAGGGGATAAGGAGTAAGGCGGGTTATTCATGCGGCTCTCGCTCGCAATGCGAAAATGAAAACGGTTTCAGTAGTTCAGTACTCGGCTGGCCGTGGACACGACGGGAGCTTTCCCGATTTGTTACACCACAATTACAAAGAAACTTCGCAACGTAAATATGTGATATGACACTATTGGAATAGTTTGTTAATTAGACTTCGAAATATCGCTTGTAGTATTCGTTTCGAAATTTCGAACATCCGTTCATTAATTGTAGTGTTTTAAATGTGCGTAACTTAAGTTTTCAAAAGTTTGTAGTTATATTTTCGGTAAGTATGAATTATTATTCTTTATCACATATTAATGGTGTTTCATTTTGACTTACCATATACTAAAAAAATATTATTTTGTCGTCGTTTTGATCACTAAGACGACGATATGGCGCGCCGGCTCCTTAAGGTCTAGCCAAATAATACGAGAGTCCTAAGTATTCGCTTATGTAACCATTACGCTATTGCTGGTTAAATAAGCAGTCGTAAGCAGTTAGTCTATGGCTTGTATAATAATTGATTAGTAAATGAACATTGGTGCCCATCGTGAGCATACCACCATTAAAAAAGTCCATGAGTGCGCTTCAGCCGATTATTATCTAAAGATAAAAATTTGCTACCCTATGTTTTGTTAGGATAACAATTTGATACCCTTATTATGTCAGGATAACAATTTTTGTTACCTTAAGTTATATCAGGATAACAATCTTTAAACATTACAGTCTTACGTAGTCGTTCGTAGTACGAATTGAACATTTTGACACTTTGCTGGTATGAATTATGGTGAATTAGAATCTTTGCTCCTAATTGAAAATAACGGCATATACCCCTGCCATATTGTTATGTATAGTTATGATAAGCTGCTGTAATTTGGCAAAGTTAACGAATTATAAATAGAATATCAGAAGTTGACGTACCCGTAGCCCCACTTCCTGACATTTAGGAACTAGCTCTACTCGAACATAATTAATCATTGTCAGATGGCAAACAGAGCTGAAACGTACTCGGATTTTCACAAGTAAAACCGACGAACTAAATAGATGCTCTGAACGAATGGATGACTAAGATTTCCACGTACATTCTATGAAATTCTATGAAGATTAGTTCACAGTTGCTGTCCCGCGTAGATATTGTATCTATGTTTATTTGTAATTTCAATCGATTCATCGAATTCACGCTATTCAAACCCTTCGGAATCAGTAAATAACTCTCCGGTGAGTTATTTTGTTTTGTACTTTTCGCTCAATTCAATCTACGTGCCAGCACGGCGGCAATGAGTATTGAAATTAATTTTGGAAATAAAAAGTCTGTGAGAGAGTTACGTGCGATTCGTGTCCACTGAGACTGCGAAAAACCTGGTGTAGACTCACCATGATTAATAGTAAAAATTTTGATAAAAATGCATTTTGTTCCTAACACATTGGAATGGAATTTAAAAGTGGTTCACTGGATTGAAATTGCCGAGCTTTATTTACTAAAAACTGGCTGATAAAGACTGACTGGTAGAGAAATTCAATAGGCATTTAAGTCCACCCCTTGTCAACCTACCTTTAGGTTCTAACATTAAAATTTATTCACGTTGCATTTCGATTTTCAATCAAGGTATTAAATAATGATAAGTATAACCAAGGTAATACAAAAAGGGAAACGGGTCAATTAGCAGGACTATCGAACAGATAGATCATAGGAACCTGCCGCAACAGATAATATGGCATTAGCATGCGTATCGTGTAGGAAGTTCGTGTGAACACTAAACTGCACGTATGATAAGAATAAAATAGAGCAAAATAAAATAAATAATATTGAAAAGGGTAAACCAGATATCAAAAAAGTACCGTATTTTCATCTATTTAAATCTATAAAAAGAGTAGGTAATTTACGATGAAGATTTGTGTTTAAGGGGTAAACATGAAAATGTTTAAAACGATTGATAAAATACGAGTAAATATTGTTCGGGTGCACAGGTTCGGATGTAATAACAATATAATAAAATGGTCATGATTCTCAAAGCGAAGAGAAGGCAGATTGCCAGTAGATTAGAAGTCCGATTAATTCCGAAGATAATTTACTACATAAGTGTTTAAGTTTTTTTGGAAGTTGCTTATTACAAATTAAGTAATTATGACTTTTGCTGCTATGCAAAGATGATACTTGAGATTTGCGTATTTTTTATTCCATACTTATGTATGTGTTAGGTTTAGAAAACTATTATAGGCTTATGATACTCACTTTACCTATCTTATTGACGATCCGTAATCGCGCAATGGTTACCATGCCGCTCTGCCGTTCGAAGGGTCCTGGGTTCTATTCCCATCCCATGTTTTTCCTTGTCTTTGTGTGCATATCTTACATGTAATATTATCACTGATTCAACCGCTTTTAATTTGCATACAATCACATTGTTCGCTTGTGCAATTCTACAGAGGCGGTGAAGATTTATTTCCGCATAAATTAGTAATCTTAATTTCTGCAGTTTCAATTAATTATTATTTAATAACAATTAGATGATGAATAGATGACGGGTTCGATTCCCGATCGGGGCAGACATTTATGTGACAGATAAATGTTTGTTCTTGGTTCATGGTTGTTAGTGATGTGTTATTTGTGTCGTCTGTACTACCCGCGACACAGTCAATCTCAGTGAAGGGAATGAGTGTGTTAGCGTTAAGAAAATTTAAATCCCATTCATTATATTATAGTTATCCATTGACATGCATAATTATGAAGCGATATCCACTAAAACCTATTTTATAGGCTTGGCCTGAAAGGAAACGCTATTATAAATTTTTAATAAGGATTAAAGCCGATTTAAAAATTGGTTATAAGGATAACCAATTTTTTTAATCGACTTTAGATAAATTGAAAGGCAGTCGGCAGTATTAGTACTATTTTTATCCTCTTCAATCCCCTTAAGACCTATCCTGATGAATTTTCCACGACCGTTATCAAAGTTCTTTTTCGAAGAAAATTCATTGCTAGAAATGCGATCCATCTCTCGGGACTTACTGAAAATAAAGCGGTTCGCTAAAATTTCACTTTTTTGTCCCTGTGGAACTTTGACAAGCAAATAATTTCTAGAAATGGGTAATCACTTCGGTTTTATCTCATTTTGGTTTGTGACTTATTAGTGTTTATCGGTATTTTCTTCCGAAAACTTGTTCTTTGCGTTTATGAATGCTAAACGTTTTTCCATCTTTGCAACATTTTTCATTGATGCTCCGCTCCTAATGGTTGTAGCGTGATGTTTTGTTATATCCTTATAGCCTTCCTTGTAAATGGACTTTCCAACACAAAAAGAATTTTTCAAATCGAACCAGTAGTTCCTGAGAACTCGTTCAACCAAACAAACGCTTCAGCTTTATATTATTAAGTAGTATAGATTTTAATTTTATTTCCATTTTCATTATAACAACAGTAAACATTATGACCAACCAAATTTTTGTAACTTTATGGTTACTTACTTAGATTTACAATAAAATTATACCTACTTTCTCAAGCCAAGGTATTTTAATCTAGACAATATTTTTACATCGTAGAGGAAGGGATTCTACACTAGCTGGGCTAGCTACCATCCTTTACTTAAATCAACCGAGAAATTTTTATATTGCGTTATGGTTGTATATCGAAGAATCTTTTAACAAATTAGTTATCCGCTTCTTGATTAGCTAGCATGCGTCATTGACGTATAAAAAATATCCCCTTTATCGTTTTACAATCTACTACCACTTGACTGTGCTCGATTACCAGTTATTAATACATAGAACCCAAAAGATTCAATTTTAAATCTACAGTGTATTGCTATACTAGGACATAGTTACAACTCCATTCGTGTTTACATTACGATATTACTGCATAAATATTGATTATTTGTGAACTTCAGGCATGCCCCACATGCCATTACGTTGCGTGTTAATTGTGCCTACATGTAACTAATTTTTCTTTCCAGGTACAACAATGCGAGTTTAAATCACACGGAAGGACAATTATCAAAAATGATACAAGTTTTAACGTAACGAAATGGTAAATTCATTGAAGTTGGAGAAGGGAGTCTGATAGACACAATGTGCAAAAGCGTAAAAAATGTGTCCTGGGAAACAGAGACCCTTATGGGTACGCCACCCAAGGTTTCTAAATGGGACCGGTTGTTCCCAAGAGCAGCTTTCTCCCACGTAGGACTATTCGTTGCGCTTATGTTATATACTGCTGGCGGGGGACTGGTAAGCAGATATAGAAATTTAAATATTACATGTTTAATATTACATTTCGTTACCTAATTAAATTAGGTAACGAAATCCATTAACCCTCAAGCACACAAAAATGTCGCCGATGTTCCGAAAAACGATGATTTGTTTTTTTTATAGTTTTGCAATAAAAGTCTCAGTGGATGTTATATACTCTTTGGATGTTTTTGAAATCAGGCGAGAAAACTACGGTCATTTTATTGAACAATTATAATTATGAGTTAATTAAAACTACTGAGTTAAGGAAAAGTTTGGGTTTAACCATTTTCATAATGTAGTTGCTTAGTTTAACGCATTGCGGTTAATATAAGTCGTTGGAGCTAATTATTTCTCTATGAGGAAGTAATAAAAAAATGCTATTTTCAAATATTTATTTAGAAAACGCACGAAGTATGACAATATGTAACGCATGAAATATAATTATGTTAGCAACTTAATATCCTCCGATATAAGTACTTAAACTAAATAATATTATCTTATGCTTGTTAAATAGACTTAAACGCTTAGTAAATCATAACTCAAGTTACAAATTAAAAGTCGGCAAAATCTTCCTCATATAAACAAACTGGACTCTCTTTAATCTTTTCTTCTTCGAAGAAGTCAAAGTAGGTAGTATCGCCTGGTGAACGGATCTTGGGTACAAAAGGGGCTTGCAAGTGATTGCCTAACAAACTATCCCAATCCATGTCTTTGAACCACTTGTGATTTTTAAAATCTAAAACGCCAGCTTTGAGATTCCCGTAACGTCTTGTAACGTCAACTTGAAGAATGTGCGAGATCAAGTCTTTTAAATCTAGTGAAAAATGACTCGGACATCTATACTTTCCAATGACAATTTTTTCATAAATTCTCATTGGATCCGATGCGAAAAATGGTGGATGACCTGCACTCATTTCGAAAAGAAGAATTCCCAACGACCACCAGTCAACAGACATTCCATATCCCTTGCTCAAAATAATTTCAGGAGCTAAATATTCTGGCGTCCCACACAGGGTCCAAGTTCGACCTCGAATGAGCTTACAAAAACCAAAATCAGTCAGTTTAATGTAGCCACTCCGCTCTATAAGAATATTTTCTGGCTTTAGATCTCTGTACACTAATTCACATGCATGAAGATATTCCAGTGCTAAAATTACTTGAGCTCCGTAAAACTTTGCGGCTGTTTCTTCAAATTTTCCTACTTTACGCAAATGAGAAAACATTTCACCTCCAGGTATGAATGGCAATACGTAATAGAGGTACACGTTATCCTTAAAAAAGTATTTCATATATACAACGAATGGAAAGTTGAGTCCACAAAGAATTTTCTTCTCATAAAAACTATGTTCGATTTGTTTTAGTTTGACAATTTTTTCCTTTTCTAACATCTTCATTGCATAAAATCTCCCAGTTGAAAGGTGTTTAGATAAATACACAACACCAAAAGCGCCAGTTCCTATAACTTTTAAGCGATCAAAATCACCAAGTTTCGCATTACTGGTTGGCTTTTCATTCCAAGACTCAACAAACTCTTGATGTAACTTTCGAAGATATTGTGAATATTGCTCTTGTTGTGCATAAGTATATCCTCCCGAATGGGGTGAAAGAATACGGCGTTTGTTTTGGTCTCCCATTATTTTAATAGTTATTTAAAAAATAGATATAACGACTAAACAGATATTATAATGCCCTAATCTAGAACTGTCAACCCGAAAGATAAAATTTTAATGAAAAACCATTGACACAAAAATTAAAAATAATTTACGACGTCCAGTCCGTTGTCTAATAGGGAACTTTTACGTACTTTGTGCCTACACACGAAGTATTTACGTACTTTTTGCCTACTTCATCATATTATGCAGTAAGTCCACGAAGCTGCTCATTTTGTCATTAAAGTTTTTGTAATTTTGATAATTGGTAACACATAATTTTTCCGTAGTAAAAAAATATATTTACTCCAAACTCCTTTGCGTCGCAATAAAAACCTATTAAATTGATTTTGACACTTTCAAAAAGCTTATCTTTCAAGAAATCTGACATGGGTGTCATATTTCTTGAAAGCTTTATTTGTTATATACAACAATAAATAATGTTTTCTATATATTTATACACTTTTTATGAGAATAATTTATATTTCTTATTGCTGAATGCAATTTTTAATAAACTGACAGGTTGACTTATGGCCAAACAGTCTTATTCAATCCAGAATCATAGTGACCATATGAGATATTTGGACATGTTGAAAGAAGAATTTTTAAAGAAGTATCAGGAACCCCCAGCTTTTGATAAGAAACCAAATGACTTCGATAATATAAAAGCTATCGGTAATGGTGCTTATGGAGAAGTATTTTTAGTAAGAGATAAATCTACGTTCACATACCACGCCATGAAAGTAGTAGAAAAAGGTATTGTTGTGGAGAGACAACATGTAAAACATCTTTTGCTGGAAAAGAAACTGTTGCAATGTGTGCAATTTCCGTTTGTAGTATCTTTAGATGTTGCTTTTAAAGATAATATGTATCTTTACTTTATATTGCCATATATAGCTGGTGGAGAATTATTTACTTACATTCAAAAATATGGCAACTTTTCGGATTCCTTATCGAAATTTTACGCCAGTCAAGTAACTCTAGCCTTAGAATATTTACATCATTGTGAAATTGTTCATAGGGATATTAAGCCTGAAAACATTTTGGTGGATACCAACGGATATTTGAAACTTTGTGACTTTGGATTTGGTAAAATATTAAAGAAAAAGACATGGTCTCTTTGTGGGACACCAGAGTATCTGGCGCCTGAAGTTATATTGTCGAAAGGTTATTCTTTTCCTGTTGATTGGTGGGCACTTGGTGTGCTGATATTTGAAATGGAGGTAGGCCATCCTCCGTTCTTTTCTTCAGATCCCAATAAACTTTATGAGAAGATATTAGAAGGACAATACAAATGTCCAGATGGATTTACCCCCGAGTGTAAGCAGATTTTGAAAGGCCTATTGCAAGTGGACCAGACAAAAAGGTTAGGATGCTTGAAAAACGGAACCTATGATATCAAAAGTCATGCGTGGTTTAAAGAAATATGCTGGCAATCTGTCCTGCACCAAAGAATACCTGCACCTTTTGTTCCGCTATGTCCCACTCCTGGCGATACCAGCAATTTCCCTGAAGTGTCCCAAACGAAGTTGCGAAAAATTTCAAAATGCATGTATGAACAAGAATTTATTGATTTTTAAAATAAGTTCTATGTTGTTAGTGAATAAGTTACCTGGGTCCAATATTGCACATTTGGCTTATATACAGGGTGTAATCGTTAAGTGTGCACAGGCCATTATTCCGTAACTATTACAGATATCAAAAAGCTTAAAACTGATATCGAAAGCACTTTACCTAATGAGTAAAATTACAATAGTAATTTATTAAAATAAAAACGAGAAATATCCAAAAAAAAAATACATTAAACTCTCCCATACATTTAGTATGAAATAGTAGAAAGGTTTTACTT
Source organism: Ochlodes sylvanus (assembly GCA_905404295.2). Lineage (NCBI taxonomy): Eukaryota > Metazoa > Arthropoda > Insecta > Lepidoptera > Hesperiidae > Ochlodes > Ochlodes sylvanus. The sequence goes on along the minus strand of FR990130.1, from coordinate 8,381,439 downwards.
TCTTTATTTAAAGTGGAATAGTACCTACTCATTTTACCCTTATCATTTTATAATTATGTATGATATGATATTGATGAATTTCAAGTAGATACACACGTGTAGATTAATTATCTTACCACTTCAAATTAATAATAAACCTTGTTTCAAATGTTTCAATACCGTATTGATTTGAACTGGCTGAAAAGCAACATACTAAATAAAAACAAAAAGAAAGATGTTCGATGGATGGCAAGATGGTGTTCGTTCTAAATTCAAATTCTTTATCGCGGGAGTAGGTACCTACTATTCCACTTTAAATAAAGAAAGTAAAACCTTTCTACTATCTCATACTAAATGTATGGGAGAGTTTAATGTATTTTTTTTTTGGATATTTCTCGTTTTTATTTGTAATAAATTATTATTGTCATTTTACTCATTAGGTAAAGTGCTTTTGATATCAGTTTAAAGTTGTTTGATATCTGTAATAGTTACGGAATAATCGCCTGTGCACACTTAACGATTACACCCTGTATTTAAGTGCTAGTTCAGTGGATAAAATATTTCAGTCAATATATAATTTATAAAGTACAATAATTCAGTCAATTGGCTGGTATAGGGACGGCTTAATTAATCATATAATTAGAGTAGGAAGTCTATGTACAGCACCTACTCGCACATACATATATCCGTGCGCTTTCTGCCGACACGTTTAATAACTTTGATATTGTTGACTGGCTATAGTAATAGGCTTGTCATATTTGACCCAGATACTAATTTTTTTAACAAGGAAAGGCTGGATTTTCTACGAACAGAAACTTTATCTTGTACGAACATTTGTATTTAATCATATTTGTACGTCCATATATTATATAAGTTAATCTTGAAATAAACCATTTTTTAATTTGTTTAATGATAAGTGCCAATTTCTTTATACAGTGTGTTGTACTTTATACAGTTCAACAGTGTAATCACTTCTTGATGTGATTCTAAATCTATTATATAAAAATAAGTCGGGTTTTCCTTCCTGACGCTATAACTCCAGAACGCACGAACCAATTCGGTTGAAATTTTTCGTGTGTCTTCAGGTGGATCCAAGAATGGTTTAGATTCACAATTGGACCCGGTAGGTGGCGCTGCTGTCGATATGCCACCATATTTGTTTATTAATTATAGAGCGGTACGAAGTTCGCTGGGGCAGCTAGTACTTTATATAAGGGAGCATTCTTGGTCATAGTCCAAAGCAAAAACACGAACCAACCGACCTTAAATAATAAATTTAAATGTTACAGAAATTTCAACACAACAAAACAAAAAATAATGCTAGTTTTTATGCATTATTTATATTTATCTGATAGGTTATCAAGTAAGTATCGTGTACAAGTCAATATCACTTTAATACTTTGATTATATACATTGCCTTATAATAAGTCAATGCTTCAATAACAATAATAAATTAATAGAGTCTGCTTAGCAGAATATCTATGAAACAATGCTAACATGTACATCTAGGAATCTGTAAAGTACTAAAAACTTAAATCGGCCGTGCTGTATCTATCGTCGGTCGTTTAAAGGCCTTCGCACATTAGACCCACTCAACTCCCACCCGTCACCGACAAAACTAAAAGACTCGTCAGAACTAAAATTAAATTATGAGCTTTATATCTCGTCTGCATGGTTGAATTTCAAATGTTACAGCTATACTTGAAAGATGTGTTCTACTCGCCGCACACCCATGAACGGAACGGAACGGCCGCGGCCGGAGTCTGAGGCTGAGATGTATAGACGATACTTAGCCTTAGCTCAGACTTTACTTACGAAAACTTGACTTTGCAAAGACTGCGATTTTTTATTTATAGACATGTCACGCTGAGATTATGCTCAGCATAAGCTAAAACCGCTAATGCCATAATTGATTGCTGTCATCTATCTGTATGTTAATACGAAAAATTTAAATGTCTTAGAAACCGACTAATATCAAAGTTCATTTGGGACCATTATTTTTGTTCGGATAATAGCCAAAGTTTTTGGTAAGTCGTCTATTTCACGAACTTTTGCTCAGCTCGTACTCAGCCAAGTCAAAGATCGCTTTATAAATACGAACGCTGTCTTAAGTCAGAGTAAAGTCTGAGATAAGGCTAAGTATCGTCTATACATCTCAGCCTGAGTTGAGTCGACGTCGAGTTGGTGCAATGTGCGCAGTCCTTAAGGAAATGCTAAATCAAAAGACGAAAATTTCAAATGCAATGTCATTTAAAATTGATCTAAATAAGAAACGTATGGTGCAATGGTTATGGTGCTGCAGTTCGACGGGTCCCATTCCCAGCGTGGCGGAAAGAATCACGGAATACAGAAAGAAGTATTCTTTCTGTATTCCGTGGAAAGAATGATGAATTTTATTTTCTGTTCCTAAGAACATGTCAATGATAAGAACAGAAAATATTATTGACATTTTATTTTATAGTAACACTATTTTGACATGTACCTAGTCATGTCAGAATCAGAAACCAGCGAAAAATAGCTTGTTGATGATAACAGAAAACCTGTAGTACGGCTTATGCTGCTAAGTTTACATTAGTTGGAAGTCGTGAACGATTTTTGATACATTTAATAATAAGTTTAAAAGCCATGGTATGAACACAACATTTGATAAAAGGGAAGAAAAGAAGGAGTTTTTTTCTCATAACCATCAAGTCAATCACAAACGGTACTTAGATACTATGAAACATGATTTTATAAAAAATTACTCTAATCCAGTAGTATATGAGAAGTCAGTCGAGGACTTCGATCAATTGGTAACCTTGGGAACCGGAGCTTTTGGTATCGTGTTTTTGGTACGCGACAAAAACACATTCGAATACCATGCAATGAAAGCAGTAGAAAAATCTGTAGTGGTAAAGAAGAAGAACATTAAGCAACTACTCTTCGAAAAGAAGATTTTAGAAAGCGTATCCTTTCCTTTTGTAATTAAACTAGATTTCTGTTGCAAAGACAATATGTACGTATATCTTTTGTTGCCGTATGTTGCTGGCGGCGAGCTGTTCACTTTGATAAAGAGGCTGGGGAATCTGTCAGAGCCGTTATCGCAATTTTATGCCGCCCAAATGGTTTTAGCTTTGGAATATCTTCATCACTGTAGTGTAATCCACAGAGACGTCAAACCGGAAAATATATTTATTGAAGAAACCGGATACATTAAACTGGGCGATTTCGGCTTCTGTAAAATATTAAAAAACAGAACGTGGACTTTATGTGGAACGCCGGAATATCTTGCTCCGGAGATTATTTTGTCTAAGGGCTACACGTATTCCGTTGACTGGTGGTCATTAGGTATTCTTATTTACGAAATGATTGCTGGTTATCCACCATTCTACAGTTCCGATACGATGGTGTTGTACGAAAAGATTCTGGAAGGACAGTTTCGAACGCCCGAATGCATGACTCCTTCTTGCAAGTCTCTGGTAAAGAGCCTATTGGACGTAGATCCAACTAAACGTTTCGGGTCACTTAAGTCGGGCGTGTATGATATTAAGAGCCACGTGTGGTTCCGTGAGACGTCTTGGCTCTCAATACTTCACCAAAAGATGATACCTCCTTACACGCCTATATGCAAAAATGCCGGCGATTACACTAACTTTCCTAACGTGACTGATATTAAGTTGAAAAAGTCTCCTACATGTTTGTATGAAAAGGAGTTTGCGAATTTTTAATTAACTGTAAATTAGTTTTAAAATATAATCAAAATAAAGTGAGAGTTCTGTTAAGAGCGTGGTATTTATTAATTTTCTGTTAATAAAAGAGAAGGTATTGGTTTACATGTAAATGGTAAAATATTTACGCGTTATCTATATTTTATTATGTAGGATCTATTTTTTGTACAGGTGTTTCGCGCGCTCGAATACCCAGCTGAGATAGCAAAGCAAGAATATCACAGAGACCGCTTGTTGACTGAAAGATGGAATCTAATACGTATTGTATCCGATTACAATGTAAACGGAACTGAAGACCTAAGTGTAGAGAAGTTGCTTAGTGATCAGTTGGCGGTCTATGAGAGGGTAAGGAAACAGTCATTAATTTTGAATAACATAAAGTGTATTGATATACATAAAAAATCTGCTGACTGTTATTTCATGCCGACATACGAGCAGACGAGCCACCAGTTAAGTGGTCACCGTCGCCCATGGAAATCAGTAATATCGAAGGTATCACCAATGCGTTGCCAGCAAGAAGGAACTGTGTCTCAAACTCCCAGCTGGAACACGAGAAGTTGTTTGGCGGCTGACTCAAGCAAGAAAGTGGTAGCTAGCCAACCGGGCAGTGGTCCTACCACCAAACAGGGGCAGGCCTAGTACTCTAGGCCGCCCCTAGTACTGTAAACATAAGTAATAAAGAAAAGAAAAATCGCTAACACGCTCATATCCCGAATGATTGATGTGGTTTAACTAATTTAGATCTGTGACTTACTCATATGTGTTGGCATTCCAAAAACTAATATTAAACACTTTAGTTCGGATCAAGACAAGTTCCCGGGTCGCAGAAACGCAATTGTCCCTACTTTGATGAAATAACCGTATCTATCCGTTATTTGGTATTTTCTAATAATAACATTCAATACAAGTTGGGATATCTAGACGTAGATAAACTGTTAACAAGATTTATAAAACATTTTAACTTCATGTTTCAGTTCGACTCAGTTCTTTCAGTAGACACACACGTCTTTTAATTATGAGTAAATTGTAAAAGTGGTAAATTGTAAAACCTATTCTAGTCATAATATTATGTGAACATTTTATTTATTTAAAATTAACCCTTAGGTAGGTACTCTTTTCTGGACATAAAAACGAGATATGTATTATCTTTTAACTATATTTTTATTATTTATACTAATAATTAATCTGTAACTAGTAGCTGTCTGTACATAGAAGAAATATGAGAAAAACCTTTACCTTATGAACCCAAAACAATATTTTTTACATATTTTTTCTGTTTTTCTGTGGTTTTGTACGCCCTAATCTCAGAAACGACTAAACCGATTTGGGTGCGGTTTAAATATTATATTGTGGTAAGCTTCATTTAACATTTATTGTTTATTTTATTTAAATCGGTTGAGAAATAAAAAAGTTGTGTCAATTTAAGCAATCACGCCTAACAATTTTCGAATGTGCGTGCTAAGGGACATGTTTTCCGAAGCGAAGCGTGGGCGGTTTAACTAGTCAGTAAATGTAAATATTCGAACCGTAATACTGATCAAAATGAGGATGGAATGATAACATTTTGCAGAATCAGTAGGTAATTGTCGAAACATATTACCTAACATTAGTTAATAATTGGCAGGTTCTCGAAGAGGCGTCCTCAAATGGATTGGCATTAGAATTTGAGAATAGCTTTCCACCTTCAGAAGAGAGATGGAGTACGTTGCAAGCAGTGTTCTTTTCTTCCACTGTGCTCACTACAATAGGTGTGTACGACCATGTAAGCATTTGAAATGTATATTTTTTATGTAAATAGTCGACAAACGAGTAGACTTGCCATTTGATGGTACGTGGTCCACCAATGGTAATCAAGACAACTGAAGGCGTGTTTCGCACGACGTGGAAATACGAATTCCTTTATAGTCACAAACATCGAAATATCGAAAAGAAATTTGTAAATGTGGTAAATTTTTTATCAAGTAGAACAAGAACAGAAAGAGATGTAGACCCTGTTTTCTACCATTTACAGATTATGTATAAGTACTTTTTACTTTTATACGTATACGAGTATAAAGAATAGTTAATATTATTATAGATATAGAATGGTTCATTTATATAAAGAATATATTATGAACAACCTAATTTTCACTTGAATGGTAATACGATTCAACTGAAAATCGAATTTACTCTTGAATACTGAAGCAGAAGGTCCTAACATTAAAACAAAATAAAGTAGAAATAAATCTTTACTTAATAAGCAGTTGCTTTACGGCCTATTTTTCCTACTGTGACCGCATTTTAGTTTAACTGCATTTTTGTTAACTGCATTGTTGATCTACTCATGAAATTGATACATAACTTCTACGGTCTGTCGTTTAATAAAGATATACCTACACGGATAATAAAGTTAATACAAAGCATTCGCGTAGTCTGCAGTTAGGGATTCATATACTTGGATTATGTAATTGGAAGCCATTGACACCGTCTAGGCGATCCAAAACACCTCCAGAAATATTTGATAACAATCGTTTTTTTCAGGATACGGGAACATAGTACCAGAAACATTTTGGGGAAGGATATTCTGTATGATATACGCTCTGGTCGGGATACCACTCACGTTGACAGTGATCGCTGACCTCGGAAGAGTGTTCGCTACAGTGGTGTCTATTATAGCTAAACAGTTGCCTACTATGCCAAGTAAGTTTAATCATAATTCTTAACATGTATTTTTTTATCTTGAATGAGTTAGCACTTGACTACGATACCAGCTAATGTTAAGTGGCATCTAAAATGCTAAAATTGCTGTCTGTGGTCTTGATGTAAGACGCCGTCTTTATATCCGTAATAGGTGCGAAAATCATTGAAAATTATGTAATACATTCGCAGATTCGCACCTTTAGAATTGAAGTGGCAATAGGTAATCAAAATTTTAAGAAAATGACTGTTCCATCTTAGAGTCATGCAGATATATTCCTTTAATATATGCAGTAGTCCTTTAAGAGGGGGTATAAAGCTAGGAAAAAATCAAATTTCACCCGCGCGCCCCGCCCCGCCCGTCAAATAGATGCGCCGCAGCAGTTGCGCGTCCGGTTGCATCTGACTTTATCAGCGGCTGTACACTCTCACGAGACTGCTAAACGAGTGCACTCGTATGAGAATGTACTTGGTACGAGACATAGCGAGTACTCTCGCACGAGAGTGTACAGCCGCTATTATATAACATGTCATCAGTCAAGAATACGGCACAGTATAATGTAAAAATAAGACAAATTTCGGCTCAGTAAATGTAGAATCATCTACCTCAAAAATGGAAGCTGTTTTTTCTATAATAGGGTTAGATTTTTATACAATATTAATAGCTAGAGAGCCAGTGAATGGCAGATAACACATAATTAGGTGTCATTCATAATTTTGAATATATTATTATGTAGGTATCAATCTAAAGCAATTCTTCTCGCTGTAACTATCTGTATTTCTGAAACTAATAACATTTATAGGTAGTGTCGGTCGCATCATGTAACCATAGTGCTGGAAACCTAGTGTAGGGAGCTATTGAATCACTTTTATGACAAGAAAGGCAGTATAATGTTGGTACTGGTGTGACCATTATTTCATTTAAATTCTCGCAAAGCAGAATATCTGCTCTATTTTTACGTGATGAAACCTGTATGCCGTATAACATGTAAATAAATAACACGTACAATGTTTTCAGACATTTATTATAATAGATAACATTGTTTTCATTTTTTCGCTACAAAAAGATAAAGTAAGTTATCCTTTAAATTTATTTAAATCGAAAGAAATCCTTCGCCAGAAAACAGAAAAATTACAAATGCCACTGCCGTTATTATAAGGAAACTAATTAAATGACAATAATATCATAAAAAAGATGACAATCACTAACTTCTTGAGCGACAATTGTTAGCTTTAAAAATATAGGAAAAAAACAGTGTGTGAAATATGATGCGTGATGATATAATTATGCGTGAGAACAGGAAAAATGTATAATGGGTAGTAAAAATATTTAAGTTATGGTAAGAACACATAAGTCATGAAACTAAACAATTTTTTGAAGATTAAAAATAAGCATAAAATCGAACAAAGCTTACTTAAAACCAAAATGAATTTATTCGAAATCAAGTTTAATTCACTAACTCCAAAATCCGTGTAGAAAAAATAAAATGCCAAAATTATACATGGTTGGAAGTTTTAATTGTTTAAAAAATATATCTTGTCTATTATAAGTCGTTGACTTGTATCACATGTGTATTTAGTATCGTCGTTAGTCTTGATATTTGTCTTGACCCGTTCATAAACACGAGGCTTGATGTTACTGAAATAAAAAAAAAGTCAAACACTATTATACTTCCTAACATTGAAACTGATGATGTCAGGTATCACTTTGCGCCATTTATAATCGGTTGAAAGTTTTAGAGAGGACTAAATTACATAAATACTTTATTTTAATGCCAACCGTTCCGGTGCAATAAATTCGTCTGCATTTGGATCTGTATGTTCTAAAATTTCTACATTTTGTAAAAGCGTAATACTTAGTAAGCTTGAAAATATATATTTTTTTCTTTAAGAAAACACAATTAGCAATTAAGAAGTAAATAAAAAAGTCGCTTTAAAAATGCATTTATACAAAATTTTATGTTTTTGTAAAAGTAATTTTGCCTAACTATGCATGTATGTAGTATAGTATAAAAAAAGTTTAGTTTATGTGTTATTTTGTAGATTCGTTACAATGCAACAACAAGCAAATAATAAATGAAACAATACATAGACAGATGACTTGATACGCACTTCTCTGGTGTAATGTTCCCGTCATCATCAATAGATTTTGGAATATTTTCTTGATTAAATCTTGTTCTGAAATGAAAATACAATAATAGTTTCAAACACACACAAGTAACAACTACTGTAGGGATTGATCAAATTGACTACCAGAAATATAGGTGTTGCTTTAAAAACAAAATTATGGGGCAAAGAGGAAATAATTAACTCAAAATTAAATTTGCTTTTGGATAAAGCTGTATAGGCGGGTGCATGCCTCTCTCTTCCACTTTAGGCCTCAACCTTAATTTGTGACAAAGTTTTCTAACTAAGCCCACATAACATTGAATACACGTATTACATGAAATCCAGACATAACTAGTGAGGAGTAGGCGTACTGCATACCTCTGCCTACTCCTTCATGTCAAAAAAACATTTACTTACTTTATTGATCATTCAACACTATTTCTATTTTTATAAGTATGTTTATGAATAATTTTGTTTGAAAGTACATACCTATACTATTAATGATACATACAATCTGAATTTTTCGTATATACTATGCTGCTTCAGCGATCAAACATCAACATCAACATTGTATTGTGAGCACAAAAGTTAAAACAATAAGGTCTAATTTTGAATATGAAATAGTGTACTTGTCAACTTACCTCTGACAACTAGCCATGACTTGAATTTTCAGCTTTCTGTGTTCCCTTTTTTAATGTTGATTTTATTCCGTTTGTTACCCATGTTGGATCTAGTGTCTTTTAACTTTAGTTCACACACACACAATTATTGTTTTTGTAATAAAAACTACGCTCTTAGTCACAAATGTACACCACGAAGTATTTTTTACATGTCGAGCAGACTGACACAGTCTTCGCGTCTCAATGGAGCAATGGCGACTGATTAATGAAACAGAGCATGTCAAAATCCTACAAATGTATTTTATTTAAATAATTCGTAAATTATAGATTTGATTTAGAAATCGATCTACAAATCCCTCCATGATACTAATTAGCATAATATATTAAAATATTGACTCAAAAATATGCACCATATTGAAAATAAATTGATTTCAGTTGAAAATTAGACCTAACTTTGTGATTTTTTTCTATCGAGAAAATTTAATTTTTTTATGTTTTTGCTTCTTACATTCACTCAATAATATAATGAAGTATAACTATGTTCTTATTCAGGTTCTAGAAACTTGATCTACTACTGTAAAAATTGAATCTACGATTGCCAATTTTGCTTTATACCCCCTCTTAATATAGGACTTATATACAACATTAATATATTGTCCTAATTTTATTGTAATCTTCTTCATTTAAATTCTGCGCACATACCGCCTTTCTCGTGATTTGTTCTTCCTTTTTCCTCAAAGCATTGTCTGGAAAAGATAGTTGGCTGAACAAAATGATAGCTAATGTACTTCTATGATTTAAATACCTATAGAAATTGTTGATATATTGAATGTAGCGCTACTTAATGGGTGTAGTCATTCTTATGGATTTTGCTATGATTTTTTTCTTATTTCCTTAATCTCGCTGTGATGTATTATATTATTTATATTGTGTTGTAAGTAATTATAATTATCATAATTATGTCATTGCTTCAATATTCATAAAATACTAATATCGTGACAGTTAAAATGTACCTATAGGTACTATGTACTCGTATACCTAATATAATATATATTAGGTATACGAGTATAATAATTAGAAAATCTAGACAATCTAAAGTCATAAATATTCGTAGTTACTGTAGTCCCAGTACCTATATGTACCGTACGGACGTATCTTATGTTGTCCTAATACCACATCATACCAATAATCTAAGCGATCTACGATACTACGGATACCTGGTAATACGAAGTTTATAAATATTCGGATATGGATTAAGTTCAATTTATAGTTCAAGTTGTCTAGGTTGCGCAATAGAGGCTGGGGAACATTAAATATTGAATAGTAAATTGTTCTGTTTTTATCCAGAATGCTGCAGTCGCGTGTCCGAGGCGAACCCAGCGGGTCAACGTTCGCTCTATGCTCTTTGGGCGGTGTGTTTCCTTTTCGTGTATTTATCGGCGGGGGCTGGTCTGTTCAAGATGTGGGAAGACGACTGGACTTTCTACGATGGATTTTATTTCTGTTTTATCACGATGACCACAATTGGCTTTGGTGATTTAGTGCCTAGTAAGTTAAATAAATTAAAGGATATTCAACGTGTATTATAATATCGATTATAGTACACGTTGAATATTTCCTCTATTTTAGTATGCCTACGAGTATGTACATAGTACATACATATATGTTTATATTTAGTAAGACTACTTCCTATAATGTATAACATGGTGCTGACTGCTGACACTTGATACTGTCCATTGATTTGATGTCATGCGTTATTGCAACCAGCTCTATCAATAATTACAATTATGTTCATACATTAGGTATATTTATTCGAGAACGTCGAGAACTCACACGTATTGTTCCTACTCTACATAATACATTAGAACTTACGTATTTAATAGTCACGTATTTCCAGAAAGACCGAAGTACATGTTGCTATGCACACTGTACATTCTGATCGGTCTGGCGCTCACGTCGACGATAATCGAGCTGGTGCGGAGGCAGTATGCCAGGTCTTGGCAGCAGCTGCGCGCGCTCTCCGGCCCGCTGGCAGACACACTGAGGAGACTGGGCGACGCCGGTAGAGGAGTCGACGTGTCTGCGCTGCATAACGATCTGCGGAAGGTTCTCACTGTTGTAAGTACTTTTTCTTATTTATGCTACTGCATTTAGTTTGACGCTACTGCGTTTAGTGAGTTAGTGACTATAACAGAAATTGGATACGTTTATCTGTACAAGGTATACAAATTGTATGCCTTGATCTATGTGAGATATGAAGTGTACAATTGGCTGGTTTAATTTATAAAAAGAAATGTAATATAGGAATATTATAAATGATGTTATAGTTTGTAGCATTGAGCTACGTAGTGACTAGGTGATTTTTTTATCATAATTGTTATCACTATGACCTTTATCAGAGCTGATTATTAGATAATTTCGAAATTTCCATTTCGAAACGTATTATATTTAAAATATATACAAGAATATAGGTAAATATAATATGTGTAGGTCCGTAAGTGCTATGACGTTGTCTGACAGCATAATATTATGACATTAATAAAATCATACCGATTTTGTGATTAGTTTGTTCTATTATATTCAAATATTCAAAAATACAATAAAAATTCTACTAAAGCAAGAATAACTATGTCAGATGTACCTACCTAAATATAATAAGGGTAATTGCATATTCCGCTTGCGGTATTTTCACGTTAAATGTATTTTTAATCTGTTCAAAAAAGTGCACTTTCATATTTTGTACGCGTAAGTGTTGAATGTTGGTCTGCAATCAATAAATCGGTGCATTGCAGTGGTGTGTCGACAGGCAAGTGAGACTTTTAACTTGCTCATAAACAAATGACTACACTTGCGATCGTGTGATTGAAGATGATGACTGGATGTTCCAAATAACATGGATCAAAGACAGCTTTGATCTCAAAGTGAACCGAAGAATTATTGAATACACAGCGTTAAGAAATACATTAAGAATTAATTTAATTTTCACTTATGATACTCGGAATATTTTGTTAGTGGATTTTTTCTCGTTATTATAAGCACTAGTAACTCGCCTTTGCTTTGCTTCGGTGAAATCGATATTTAAACTCTTCAATTTTAGTATATTAGTATCGATAGATAATAAAACTTACCAAACAATTTTACCAGTATTTGGGTGACCAGTTTTTTTTTTGCACATTAAGTGTACTAAGATTAATTAATTTTTTTAGTAGGTACCTAATTCAAACCCAAACCTAAACATTTTAATTTGATTTGTTTCTTATTTAGTTGTTAATTTTGATTTTCAAATATTTTTTATGTGAAAGGTTAATTTCACTGAATTCAATTCATAATTCATAACGACATGTAAAGTTACCTGAACTTTTATTCATAAAGTAAATCTAGCCTAGAGTAGGCAGGAAAGTGTAGATCTTCTCTGTTTGCTTTTTCTTTAACTTATTCCATCTTCGACTTCATCGCCACTTACCATCAGGTGGGATCGTTGTCAAGCAACAAGTCAGTACTTGTTTTATGTAAAAAAATGTTTAATTTTGTGGTAAGTAATTGAGAACATTAAGTGTTTTAAAAAAAAAGTTTATTTTATTAAAACGGCACAGAACTCGTGACTGTTTTTTACGATAGGTTTTCCTCAAATTTTTAATGAGGATTATGGGCGAATTTAAACCGCTGGGAGAACAGTCTTTATATATCTAGGTATTTTTGCCGACAAACGAACAGACGACCCATAAGTGGTCACCATCTGAATGTCACAGTGGAATATCGGAACGGAATATGGAACGAAAAGGTGAGAAAGAAAATCTACCCGTAGTACTTTTTAAACTTACAATAACATACTACTAGGCTATTACATTCCTAATGTATGTGCCCTCAAAATAACTTGATGCAATATATCAAACAAGGCCGATACAGCCACCCTTTTTGTTTTACTACGCCATAAAATTGCCTGTAACAGCTTTGCAATGTTTGGGATAACATGAGTAGAGCAATCTTCTTGTCATTTTATTTTAGTTCACTATTCTATTTACAGGTAGGTACATACTTGCAGGTCACAAATTTATTTTTATAAAATAAAGAGCAGATGTGTTTAAATCTATTTGAATACCTACGTGAAAAATAAACCTTTGTGTCCCTTTTCAAGAATAATGCACACACGCAGGAGTGTATGATTTGATAGAGTTAATGTTTACATGGAGAAGTGCAGAAAGTTAAATTTTATACAGTCATATAATAATATGTGTTACAAATCCAAGTATCAAAGAAAATGTACGTTACGTGTCAATGTGAAGTAACCCTTGAAGAGAATGAATTACGATCGAATTTCGAGAACAGAGCGGGCTAGACATAATAATTCTGCCATGCTCGTAGAGATTATTTTAGTGATTAAAACAAGAACGTTTATTGAATATTTATTTTTTAAGATTATGATGATATGCTTTATTGTAATGATTTATTGACCAGCCGGCGTTCACAACTTTTCAATAGATATAGGTAGGTCGTCCCCATCACAACAATCTTTATTTCACTATTTTCACTTAGATAGCAGTAGGTAAAACATATTTAGGTACGGCTGATTTTTTAAAATGGTGTATAAGGTAGCAAACGAGCATGCAGCACCACCCTTCCGCTAACGCCCATGACATCTGTAATCGACCTAGGCAAGATTCAAATGGGCACTAGGATGTTTAGTCCTGTTGGCAGACGGTGTTAGAACATAAGTTGGTTACTTTGTTAGTAAGTATGAGGACTGGGACAGTTGCTGTAGGTAAGTTTTAGTTAGTCCTGTTCGTTAATGTTAGTCCTGGTTCTTTTCTAGCTAGCCCTTTTTACTTACCGATGATGAACGATAAACTTAGAATCTATAGATCTATTTCATGGTTAGAAATGTTTCTATGTTATGTCATATGTCTATGTAAAAACCTACTATGATTAAATCAAACAAAATGGCGAAAAAATGTGTGTATCATCTCTGTAAGTAGTATCTAACAACTGAAGAGCTTGTTCCGATGAATAAATATAAACAAACCCGAGAAAAGATAAATACAAGTCTTTTAACATAAGTATTACCGATATCTTTTCCTCCTTCCCATTAGGGGCTAGCTTTATATGGTTGGAGGTCTTAAGAACTGGTTTGCGTGTTACGAATTTCAATGCGGGCGAAGTTGTGAAGCACGAACTGTAACAATTATAGTAAGGCTAAGGAGTGTTTTTTATTATTTGGGTTCTAACCAATAGTAGTAGCAATTCAGGGCACGGCTCTCTCCTTATAATGAAGGTCCACCACGTTGCTCCAGTGCGGATTGAAGGAGGGGTTATTGATCGGAACAAACGTATAATATTATGTCACTACATATGACATGGTTGCTTACAATATCTAACTTATCGTGACCTCCGAAGAATAAAAGCGGTCATGAAATTTCCTTACCCTATTTCAACCACTTTGGAGTGTCCTTTTTAAAATAATACTTCTTTTTGTTCAGCTACATGGTAAAAGTTCCATACATTATTTCATGATTTTAGATCCACTGCGTTATGCTATACATTCTCGTGATATATCTGTTTATATACTCCACCTATGTAAGTTTATATACATACACTTAATCTATCTATATTCAATAAAAAATTTACGAACTCAAAATGAACGATACGAGATATTTTTATAAGTTTCCGATCTGTTGGATATAAAACTTTATTTGTTAATAAAATGCGTCAGTCCACGACCTTCGAAGTCATCCATGATCATAACATTACAATTCGAGATGTATATTGTTGAAATGTGTTTTTTTACGGATTTAACGATAGTTGTAAAATGCAAAATAAATATCACATAAAACCGCATTGGGTCGGCCTATATTTATATTTACCTCTTCGACGTATTATTGCTTTATATAAAGGGAAGTATGTGGTCGTTAGAAGACTGTTTTGACAACTAAATCCCTGAATTTTTATTCTAATAGAAAATTATATAAAAACAAAGCCTTTTGGTGAGATATAGTACCTATTATAAATCAATTTTGATTGAAAGATAGAGCAAATATGAACGCGGTTGGGCCTATGATGGGTCGATCGACCCCTATTATTTGTTACGTACCTACCTACGAGAAGACACATACTTTGTGCACTTAGCGTTAAAAAGGGTCCTACAATATCTCTGCTATCTTGTTGGACATGACTTCTATACGAATTTAGAATAAGCCCAAAAATTTTACTTTTAGTTATACGTTGGCCATACTTGAGAAAAACGCTACCTTTTGCTTACCAAAAACATTATTGTTTTTCTTCCGTGTTTTATTCTTGTCTAGTCATCTTACTGGGCTTATTTTATACCTTTTTAGGTATGAAGAAGTCATTCGTATACATACTATACATATTTCAATTCGAGTGGTAACACCTTCCCATTCTGTCGCATTGCTACGCGCCGTACGCGCGTCAGTCTGTCGCCAGCATTATATACCTACCTACCTTCATACATGTAATAAAGTTCGAACCTTATTAATTTACTAGTTAAACATTACAAACGTTTCTAATATATACTACTTTCTAATAAATCTACGTACCTCTTGTATGGTTTTTAAATGGTCCAAAATCAAAATAATCTTTTTCTTAATTTGTTTGTGTATAAAAGATAGGTACCTACTCACTGATTAAGCACGAAATCTCGAAAATAACTTGACACGATGAGGATGTGCCATGGAGGGGAATTTATGAGTAGGAGACTTCGATTCTGCATTTCAAAATTTGTTTAAAAATCAGTTAAAATTACCTCCGCACTGGTCGAAACGCGGGCTAATACGTAATGATTAGTTACTTCTTATAAGCCTGATATATTTATGTAGTTTTAATGGGAAGCACTGAACAACGGTCTTGTATTACTAGTACAGAACTTTAAGTGCTGTATTTAAGTAGTTTTCCAAGAAACTTTAAAGGGCACATTGTTATTGTAACAATTAAAAGAGTGGAGAATTAAAAGAGTCCTACCTATTGCTTTTAAAGCTAACAAAGGAAACAAAAGAATCTTTTCTTGGATAGTGTTTCGTTTAAGTAGCAAACAATTTCTACGAATTTGGGTTTTCTTTTCTTGTAATTTATTTCGGATTTATTGTTACAGGTGACAATGCCGCGGATGAGTGGGGGAAAGCCGCAGTTGGAGTTCGAGGCTGCCGTGGAAGCGATGATCAGAGACATCACGAGCCCTATGTCTAGTCAACCGAAGCCGCCTATTGTGCAAATTGTCATATATGAGTCTTCGGTTTAATTATATAATACACTTCAAATGGACTAAGACTTAGGTTTTGTAATGGAGAGAAAGGAATTCCACTTTAATTCATTGCAATTGTGATAAAAAAAAACTCGTTTTGTCAATGATTTTATGACCGGTACAATATCAATATAAACATTTCTTACGCTTTGTTTGGGCGCGATCAGAAATAATTGACGCGATTGCGTCGTGCGTAACGCGATGTCGTAAAACAGCTTTTTTACAGTAGAATAACACGGAAGCACAAACATTACGGCTGGTTTGTTGTTCAACCTCTTTAGAATAACAAACAAAAATCACTGGATTTGGATATTCAAGGGTAATTAAAAATTCATGACTTAAAAAAATACCAGGATTCTTCAAGTTTTCAATCATTCACTCACCTCCTATAATCCGGGATCGGCACAACATATCGTATTCTTCTACTAACCACATTATTATTCAACGCAATAGTTATTACCTTTAGCCATGGTATATTTACCTTTACAGGATTATCTACGTGTTCTCAGTATTAATTTAATATAGGATTATAGGTATGGAAAAACTAAAGACGTTATCACGTCCAAAGATCACGCCTACCCTATTTGTGAAAATATTTATTTATTGTAAGTGAATAAAATTATTTGCAATTAATGTGTTAAATAATATATAAAATCTGTGTGTACATTACTATTTTTGTTAAGTTATGTGTTAACTGTGTACATAAAAAATGTGATTGTTACGAATGCGTAAATACTGACACTTCAAATCATTCTTCTTGAAAATAGCTTGATGTTACCTCTTTACTATAATGCCGTTCTATGTTACGTTTATCTGCTATCTCTGTCGCTCAATAAATATAAAATAAATAAATAGTCATAACATAATAATTATCATAGGCATTATTTATGCCTTTGAATCAAAATAATAATAATGTTGATTGATAAAAGACATGTATTTGCTGTTTGGCTGCAAATGTTGGTGAAATAAATTAATTGCGTTTTATGTACATGTTTTATTTTTAATGTATAGTCCTGGACAAAAATATGGAAATCTAACGCGTTCTATGGCCATCTCTTAAAATAAAACTGGCTTAACATACACATACGATAAGAAACGCGAAATCCCAATATTCTGTATATACATAATATAAAAAGGTATATAATATACTTAATTGAAATAAAAGTTCCGCTTGTCCAGTACATCGTATATATTTGTAAAATAAAAACTACGTATTCAAGGGATTGAGAATAAGTACCCACTAAGTATAATTAATAGAAATTTTGATAAACTTTAGGTTTTTTTCTATCGATTTATTTGTGTGTTTAAAATCGCAACTAACCAAAACTATCATCGAATTCAAGGGATATTTTGGGAAATCTGACATCTAGACGAACGAAGTCGCGGGCACAGTTAGTCATAAATAGTTTTGTAATACACAATGGAATCTATACAACACGTTTGAAAATTATTTTCCAAACGCATCCGATATAAAGGCAACTGCCCAAGAGTAAATTTTATGCACAACGTAAATAATAGCAGTACAAATATATGAAAATCGTTTTGATTGCCATGAAAAACACTGTGTAACCTCAAAATACATATCGGTTCCTAGAAACGACCGGCGGCGAGCTGGGGTGCCACAATGTGCTGCGTCTTTCGATTTTATAGTGCAATAAAATATATTCTGATGTTTGTATAATATTAGTAATTTATTGTGTAAACACGCTCCAGTTGTATCGATGCGCCTGAGTAGTGAGAATAACAACTACCGAACAGTTTTAGAGGAACAAAATACTATTTATGTTTCAAGTGTTTCAACTTTTTATTGACTATTGAATTGGTTTTGCTTGAGAGCAAAAGTGGTCTTGAATCATTCTCGTTTCTCTGCGTACTCACTCTCAACTAGGCATAAGATGTATGTTTCAGGATACCGTCGTCAAACTAAAAAACCATTCGTTGTTCTTGTCCACATCATCATCTGTCTTCGTTTAGGATTAAAACGTAAGTATAAAGGAAAAATTGAAAATGCTATCAGGCCTAAAATCCGTACAATGTTTATGTTTATGTAAATTTATTTAACGTTTGTATAAAAAATATACATATATTATAACTAAAGATAACACGTATTATTTGATTTTATTTTATGCGACTGTGATTTTATGTTTTTCGTTTATAGTCACACAATAAAAACTTTAATAATTGTAACTAGTAAATTAACTTTTTTATGTAGGTAAATGGCCGTCAAACAAGCAAACGATCCAAACGACGAAACCATCAGATGGTATGGTCATCATCGCCCATGGTTTCAGTTAGGAAATTCTCAATGATTAATTAGCATTGTTGGGCAAAAGTGGAAGTCTCTCATTTTTAACTGTCTCTCCAACCCGGTGTAAATAAGTTTTCGTAAAAATAATCACTGCATTTATCTTGGCTGCATGTCTCTCGCATTAAATTTATCTTGCAGTAAACAAAGAACGCACGCATTTATATCGTGATTTCTTAAAATTTGATGCGTCACTTAAAATTTCAATGCTATATCTACTTAAATAAATATGTTCGGGCATAACGTAACTACAAGGAAGTGAGTCATTGAAAAGAGCAGATGCAGCTAATACTAATGAAATGTATGTACCTACTTACCTAAATACAAATTGCGAAACACTCATAAGTAGTAGACGTAGGTAGCTTCTAATACCTATAGGTAAGCGATCTTCCTATAGGAGAATAAAGAATCACTCACTGAATTTGTGGTTCTTATTCTTTGTATTTGATTGTGTACCTATATTCATTAATCACCTTAGGTTTTGTATTATTTATCTTAATAATTTATAGAAGTATTTCTATAAAGTATATCAGACTCCTTCCAATATTCCGTACAGGTTCATAAGATAATAAGAAAGTGTATAAGGCACAAGGCAAGGCACACAGGGTATGGAGTGCTCCATTTGAAAATGAATTTTTTGAACTCATTTCAGAAAGCAAAGCTTTCTTATTTTATATAATGAAATACTCAAAATTAAATACGGATCTGGAAACCCAAAAAACATCAAAGTTCGTTAAGCAGAAAAATTAGAACAGTCTCGTCAAGACTCGTCTCGAATGTGGCATGTGACGGAATACGGATAGAGTTACAAGAATGGTATGTTGTATGTATTTTAGAATGTAACGCACATGAGAGTTCTTATTAGTTTTCACGTGTTAGAAATCGCGGGCAGTATCTTGTAGTCTTAAAATAAAATACCTGTAAGAGTATTTACTGAAATATTTATTGGAGCGCTGAATAAATATAGAAGACAAGTTACATAGACTGTAGAATAGGTAGATGGATCTTCTGCGGGATAGATAAAATATAAAATATTTCTGTCGAAAGTAATTGTTTTTGAAACTGCAAATTATGTCGCGAAAAAACCTATTCTATTACTATTTCTACTGTTGTCAAAAGTCGACGGTGACCACTTACTATCAAGCTTGTCTGTTCGTTCGTCAGGTTACATAGTAGAAGCGACCGAATTTCAATTGATTGAAAATTCTATTATCACGTAAATAGAAAATTACTTTTACATAATGGAAAAGGCATTCATTTTTTTATGATTATCGCATACTTTAAAAGAAACCTCGTGAATTATTATAGGTACTATTTGGAAAAAGTACCTACATGTTTTTTTTCAGTTGTTATTGAGATTATCTCGTTTAAACAGTTAGACAGAGACGCTTATCAATAAAAACCGGTCTAGTCGCACACGTAGGGTTCTTTACTATAATAGAATGTGGAATAATCCCGTTTTTAAGGTTACTTGTATGTAGTGATCATAGTAACAGATTTCATCTATCTGCCTATTTCAGTTCAAGAGGTAGAGCCATGTGACAGACAGACAGACAGACAGGCAGACAACAGACAGATAGACAGGCAGGGGCTGACTGCGGAGGCATATTAATAGGGTTCCATTTGTGACCGTTTGGGTCAGTGACATTTATATACATAATATCATTGGTTTGGGAACGGAACCCTATAAAGGTACCCTTCAGCCGCTGCTAGGTACAATGGATAGCTTGTTAATGCATTAGTTCTTTAACATTTAAGGGAATCTAACCCGGAAGATATATGAGCATAGATGAGTGATTCAAAGTGAAGTTACATCAAATAAAGTGAGCGAGTAACGGCAAGTAATACATATAATTAAATTTAACTACCGTGAGTAGTAAAATTTATGCCATCGAGATACTTCACTTTATTTCAAGAATATTGGATTGAAATGAAACTCTTGTAGCGGGTGATCAAGCCAGGTGTAAAAACATCAAAGTGATTTTAGTGAGTGCTAAAACAAACACTATACATACTGTATAACTAGCAATAACAAGCTGAAATTTTTTGATAGGTACTAACGATACGACAGTAGAGTTTCTTTTGCGTCTAAAATATTAAAAAAAAATCATTAGATATAACTTTTTACAGTTGTCATCAATTACAAGCTTTTATTGAACGTATGTATATTCTGGGCTGAATTAGAACTACTTCCCCTTACAGAATTAAAATTTTGCATATTGCTTTAGTTCCGGTTTTAGATTTTCAAAGTATTAATTTATTTATCTCATAAATACATATAATTTGATTGATAAAGTCTTCATTAAAGAATTAACGTAATAATATTGACATGACTTTATGTATTAGCGACGTAAAACAAGTCTTTTGATAGAGTAATTACGGATAATTACACATAATTATACATCGCTTGTAGGTATTTAAGTTCGTATTTATACAAATTAGAATAAGCTCGCTTCTCCACGTGCTTTGTTTTATTTCGCTGTATTAAAATATAATACACACAAGTACAACAATACAATTAAACATACAATTGGAAATTCATAATTCATCCACATTACACAAAACTTTAATAAATTATATACTTCAACCTACGTCATGAATCCCTCTGTCTATTGCTGAAAACAGCATAAAAATCCGTTCAATAGTTTTTGAGTTTATCGCGACCAGACAGACAGAAAGATGTACAACCGACGACGATGGACTTTGTTTTATAATAAATAATTAAATAAGTTATGAGTACATACAGTTTTTTTTTAAGATTTTTGATCCGTTTTGATGTGAAAGAAGGACAAATCAACATACTCTCCCATTTATAATAATTATGAGTATAGATGAAATTGTAGTATACAATATAATTAGACGTTAGAGGAACTAATTACATACATTTTAGAATAGTTTAGGTAGAATTTGGGCGTATAAAACATTTTCAAACGAAATTTCATAATCATTCAATTTTATAACAGTTACCACATAACTGGCGTATAAAAATATAATGGAAGTACATGAAGTTGTACATGAAAACTTATTTGAAAGAGTAATCGCGGATGGGAACCTGTATTTGCGTTTTGTCGGCTTGAAACTTGATAGCAAAGATGGGAAAAGAATTTTTATTGATCGTTTGCGTTTTAGGCGTTTATTTATGTTTATCTTCTTTTACGTCAATTTCGATGTTTGTGGTCAAATTACCTGGTTGTTAAGAAGCTTTGTAAATGGGAATGATTTAATTGACATAACATTCGTTTTGCCTTGCTTATTAGTAACTTTGATGGGATCCCTGAAATCGTTCTATTTTTTTAAAAACGTTCACCATATCCACGAAGTAATTACCACATTAAAAAAACTGAAAAATGAAAGATTAATAACAAGAAGTAATAAAGACGAGTTTGAAAAGAAATGTGTTCGATTTCTTATTACTTTACATAAAATAACAAACTGTACTACTATTTTGCTTCTAACATCGTTTGGATTCGCGCCGTTAATATTAACAGCTATGACATTTTATAGTATTGGGGAAATAAAACTATTTTACCCCTTTTTATTTTATTATCCATTTAATGCGTTCGATATAAGAGTCTATCCATTTTTGTATGTTCAGCAAGTGTGGTCAGGTGTGTATAATACAACTTTTATTAATCATACCTAATTGCGTACCTACTTAATAAGTGTCATATCAAATATAACAATAATCATGTTTTGTTTCAGCATTAGTATTAGTGTGCACAATATGGGGACCTGACTCCATATGTTACGCTGTAGTAACATTGATAATTATCCAGTATTATTCATTAAAACAAGATATTATTCATTTACTTCCGAAATCTCGCAATAGTGAACTCTTTACAGCAAATGACGTTCATCGGGTAAAGTTTAGAGAAATTGTAAAATTTCATAACGACCTTCTTCGGTGAGTCAATAAATTAATTATGGAGATCTCAATCGCGCCATCTTGCTCTTTGGTGCAAAAACATAAACCTACGTAAAAAAATCAGAAACGAACATGAATAGAAAATGTTTCATGTGGTTCTATTAAATAATAAACCGATTGAGTTATCCATATATATTGAATCAATGTAAATTTGTAATTTTAATTTATTTAAGAACAATTAACTTGCATGCACGAACATTAACTTAGGTCCTAGACTAACCTAACCTAAAAACATGAGGCTCGATGCTCATAGCTGGTACTAGTACCTAATTACCCAGATTTTACTTAGAGCTTAATTAGGTACCTATTAAGATTAGATTTTTAAGGAAATTTTCAGTAATGTTACAGATGGAATTTAGATCAAGATTAGTCGCTCGAAATTATAATGCATTCTGTGGGTAGCTAATACCCATGATAATGCTTTTTCACAATGTCGGTAAATACATGTATTAGTGTAAGACTTGTTGTTTATTCTAAATAAACAAATAATTTATTTTCAGCTGTGCAAAATTGATGGAGTTGACATAATTATACAAAAACAATTTTAGTGAATGTAATTTTCAGTTCTACGCTAATTTGCTTTAATGTGTTCAACATCACGGTAAGGCGAAGTTTTTCAACAAAATAAATATAATATTATTATTGTTAAAATTGTAAACAAAAGTTAATGTTAATTCGTTTCTTCTAGGCTAATGACAATATGGCGATAAGGGCGCCCTGTACGAGCTTTCTTGTTATGGTGTTGGGACAAATATTTCTGCTCTGCTATTTCGGTGATATAATTATGAGAGCTGTAAATATTTTTATTTAAAAAATATAAAAACTTCTAATTACATAAAATATTTTATATTAGTAGGCATAAATAAATTTAAATTTATTTTGTAGAGTATGGAAGTAAGTGATGCTGTCTACGAATGCCAGTGGTATGGAGCAGAGCCTGCGATAGCGAGGGATTTGATCATCATCGCTTTGAGGTATGTTATGGGGTTTGCATTCGTTTTACATAATAATATAAACGATTATAATTCGACACAACTTAAATCTACGCTGTTCTTCAAATATTGTCTTATGTCTACTATTTTCATATTCACTTACCACCTTTTATTCCAGAGCTAATAAACCTTGCAAGTTAACTGCATACGGTTTTTCTGACGTCAATCTTACGACGTTTACCAAGGTATCGCAGTTTAACAGTATAAATATTTAGTTAATAAAATATCTACTAATATTATTCAAGAGTGTAACTTACTCGTAGGGATGTACTTTTTTCAGATACTCAGCACGTCGTGGTCTTATTTAGCTCTACTTCAGACAATATACGATAAAAATAATGGTGAAATTTAAAGAGAAAAATAAATAGATAACAGTGTTTTTAATATTCATATAGTGCACCTAATAATAATAATAATTAATTGGTTGTTCGCCAAGTTATATTTATTTTAAACAAAAAAAAGACAAGTTATTTTCTTATACAACGTGCGTGCCGGTTACCTTACCTTTTTAATTATCGTTTTACCTAGTTCATCTTGCAAAAAGTACACGCACAGTTAAACGTCTTTCTGCGTCGTTTCCTGTGCCAGATACTGCACTATAGCACTATTGGTAAATTCACGGTAGTCGCAGATAATAATAAAGTGAACGTGCCTGTAGACTATAGTATTGTACGTGGTAGTAAATTCCGTGATTTACTACACACTTCGAACAGACGACGTCTTGAAAGACAAGCATTGTAAACAGTTTGGAAATTAGTTCTCGGCCTCTACCTTTGTAGTTGTATGATAGAGGGAAGATGTCATTACGGGTCGGACAGACGCGCGTAAATATTTATGTTGTGTAATGTACTTCGCGAGAAATTGAGACATTTAAACCGTGGAATTCGGTACATCTGAAGAGCAACCGGAATCCTGTAACGACTCTCATGTCTCTTTATTCGCGTGTCATTAGGTACCTAATACATTCCTTCTACTCACATTTTAAAGTAAGGAGGTAGTTTAATGCTAGTTATACTTATAGGCAATATTTATTGCAATAAATAAACGCCAATATTGCCTTGTTCGATATAAATTAGGTACTATGAAATTGAGAAGTGCAGTTAGGTTCAATTGTATTTTTCTTTGTATTTTTACGATACACGTTATCACACATTCCGGTTATTAAATATATTAAATATATTAGTGTTGTAAAATTCACCGAAAGTTAATAAATATTATTAACAAACCTTTCTTTTCTTTTTATGATCCCTTGAATAAAATTGTCTATAATATTAACCTCCGCACAAATAAATATTAGCCTCCACTAATCCGCCCTGGAGCAGCGTGGTGGTGTTTGCTCTAGGCCTCCTCAGGTATGAGGAGCGACCCATGCTCAGTAGTTGGCCATTCATGGGTTGAAGCCAATCATATTAGTATTCTAAGTAATAATTATAATTATTATCCTGGCTCTTGAGTGTTGAGTCCGCCGATTAACACGTTGTATTCCGGTTGGGGGCTTAGGTACTAGAGAGCGAGTACTTTTTTATATTTCTTCTTAATTTATTTTTTACTTGGACGACAACGCAGCAGTGATTGATGTCTTTGTTGTTACAGATATCCTTAGGGCAGGATGACCATTTATCATTCATTCATTCGAGGTGGTGATCCGTCTGCTCGTTTTTCGGATCAAAATCATCTTCCTGCCCATTACCCAAATTTATTTGGGGTCGGCGCAATATGTTCTTCTCTTCCATTCTTCCCTATTGGCCGTTACTTCTACACTGACTTCCCTGTCGTTTTTTTCTTTTTTCGGATATGTTCATTAAAGCGAAGCGAAAAGCGACATATACCTAAATCAAGCAAAATATTTGCAGTTTGCTATTAGAGACAGAATCAATCTCGGCGTTGTGCCTACAGTTAATAGTTCGATGGGCGTGTTTATTGTAATTGAGTAGGGTGCGCCTAAATTGCCGTAATTGGATCATGTGTGCACGTTTACTCGTTTAATTAAGGACCAAGCTCATGTTGGCTGCGGATGGCCTTACTAAGAGTGTTCAGCAACATCGAAAATAATAAAAATGAGTAACGTGGTCGTAGATAACGGTTATTGTTTTGTGGGTGCCAAAACCAATTAAGTAGGTATTAGATAATAGTCTGAATCTCTGATAGCCAGTTTGGGCTGCAAGCGATCGATCATGCGCATATGGCGTTCTCTGCGTATGTGTAATCAACACAGACCACTTGAATACAATGGTTAAAGAATACCTGATGGTAAGTGGAGACGTAGTCTTGGGTGGTAAACCGCTAAAAGCTAGCCATACATGCTAGGGTGTACCTGACATGGTTGCTGGTACAGTTGAACTGTGCATGCATGTGAGCATTTATGTTGCACAACTGTGCATGTGTCTCGGTAAAATATAGCAAAAATTGGTAAAATAAAAATATCATGAAATGTTGGAGTACCTTGTTGTTAACGATTGTAGATACCTACTCGTCAACATGACACCTCATCGAGTTTTTTCAATGTAAAATCATTACAATACATTAATGTTATACGAGGGATAGGTACAATGTCGGTTTCATATTTCGTAATTTGATTGAATGAGACGGATATTACACGATCTATCTTATCCATTGTCAGGTTCAGAACGAACCGATTTCTTGTGAGATATTTTTAAGTTTAAAGTGAATTAATTCTATTTTACTACAACTTAATCCTATCCTAAGTATGTAACTACCTAGGTATACATCCGTGATTAAAAAAATAAAAACAAAATGTGTGAAACCCACACGTGGTAGATTCACACTTCAAAAAAACGAGTACTGTCAGTCCCAATATTTATGTTTTGCTTTGTTTACGTAAGGCGCCATTTTGTCGTAAAAGGTAGGTATTGCTCGTATGACCCAGACCACAGCCCAGACCTTGGAGCACGCAAGTAGATGATGCTTCCTATCTAATTTTCTCCCACGTTAAAATGTGTCTGTTTTTACTGTCGCTTTTTCACGTCATTTCCGTTTTATCGACTTTCAAATCACAACGATACTAAAGAATTTTTCACGTCAAAAATGAAAATATACCTACTTGATGTACTACCTACTGATAAGCATAGCTTGGTAAAATTTTCAAGTTGTATTACACCACACGCAAACTAGATGAACGGAATGTGTAATCTCAATATGAAATGACGTTAATTTTTCAATTACGCCAGTTGCGCCGAGTATGAATAAAGTTTTGAGCCGGGTGTTTGTAACGCGTGGCAATGGCAATATGGCAAAGTTCACTTCTCTTATTATGAAAGAAGTTGGGTTGGTTTGAACTTTGACGAGTCACTGTATATTTTCAAGCGCTATTGGTCCGACAAAACGTGTCCATGACGCGGATCGCAACAGTCAGTGGGTGCTATTGCTATCGATAGTTTATGGGTGCTCGCTAGTGCCATTTAGCGCTATCACTTTTGAGATTCTGTTTTGCTTGCTTCGAATTGAGCCGCTGGCGTCGTCATTGTTATCGCTAGATAACTATCGTTATGCCACCGTTTAGGTATACCTATAAGTAAACCCTCCGACACTTGGGTTGGCCAAAACGCCATCCACCAACCTACGTAAAAGAAGTGTGGTAGTGTATTATCTAGTCCTTGCTGTAAGTTCGTATCCGTTTCGGCGTCCCCTATTGTTGGCCAATACTGCGTCGAAGTCGAAGCCAACAAATTGAGTAGGTACATTAAATGTGAATAACAACTTAATGTAGTGTAGGATAAAATATATGGGCGTAAAATACCGTTATTTCACCTCTCAGTATCTCTAAGTATTTCCGGAGTTCGAAGCTTCGATTCAGCAATAAAATAATAAAAGCATTCAACCCAGAACGACCCACTACGCTGATGATAAATTGTTATGTTTGTGTTTGTATCTATCTACTATGTACCTGACTTGTTGGAGTAGGTAATAAGTCGCATATTAACGAGCGGATCTGTTCTAGTCAAGCTTAAAGATTAATCTAAGGTGGCCTCCGTAACATAATTTACAGGTCTGATAAAATTTATAGTCGGCCGTTATTCATACATATGAATAAGTTAAAACGTACATTTAGCACTGTATTTCATTGACTTTAAATGCTTTTGAAAAATGAAATTATATAGAAACAAAACTGCATAAGTACGTAGAATACCTAACTAAGGAAAATTGACGTTGAAAGACCATTTCTCAACATTAATTCTCTATAATAGATCCAACTCCATTTATTATACGTTTTATCTAAACAAGTACTAATTTTACCACAAATATACTTAAATGTTCGTATCTTACCTACAGTATTTTATTCAGTACCTAACTGCGATGTATTTATACACTTTATATTAATTTAATTAAATTAATTCTGTTGCCATGATGTTTATAGATTGAAGCAATTTTGTGAACACATTTTTCCTATTACTCACTGTCATTATTTCTGGTGCAAAATAAAGAGCTTGTTTACCTTTCTACTAGTATTTATAAGTAATAATTACAAATGCCTCTTATAACCGATATCTGAATTGCAGATCATCTGAATTCCTACTTATTTCGTGAAAGCATTCAGCTTGGTCTTGGAATTAATTACAACAGACAAGGGCGGTTGACAAATGAAGGATTTACATTAGCCTCAACGGGGCAGCTTAAGTTGGTAAAGGTTGCCAAAGACTCGATGAACGACGCGACATGATAAAGGAGCTAATATATTCCAGGTCACGTTTGACCTCGCCTTGTGACACCCCAAATAGTTTGTGGCAATTCCTGGAAAGTTTTTGAACCTCCGATAGAAAATTTCGTCACTTTTTTACTGATAGCTTTACATATTTCTTTGAGATGATTGTGCAATGGTGAATAAAATTAAACCCAGTAGGGCTTATTATAAAACACGGTCTAACTTTATTACCGGTTTAAATCTCTATTAGACTAAACAAAAATCTCATTGCAAAACGTGTGTTTGGTTAAAATTATGTTTGCACACCTCGATATTTGCTCCTGTGGTGCAGATGTTGATGCTGAAGAGAGACCGTGAAGTTGACACTTCTTGTCGAAAAAGCGTAGTTCGCTTTTCCCACCACGGCGCTTTGAACGACATTATTACGCACTTGAAATACAGTGGCGTAGCTAGGCGTGGGCGAAGTGGGCCCTCGCCCACGGCCTTGCACCTGAAGGGGCCTCGCGAGGCCTCTTTATGCGATGATTTTGGGAACGAAAGAAATGGGGCCTCGCTGATTCGACTTTGCCCACGTCTAAATTACTCCACGCTACGCCACTGTTGAAATACATTTATTATAATCTTTCTGAAATATGATAATAGCTCAAGTGCTTATTATTATTTCTAAAGCATTTGCAGTGGAAATAACAAAAAAACTAAAAGATAAGACTAGCGACCCCAGTGCTGGCTTTTTTCTCGCTCAATGTATTAGCATTGCTACTTAGCGAGGAAATGAAATTTTCCTCCTTGGTATCGTGGTCAAATAATTATGTAGGTATCCACATGAAAAGCTAGGAGGTACCTAGTTTTTACATATTCTGTGACCTGGGTGTACACGGTCAATCAATCTGGTTGCGTGTATACCCTTCAGTATTAAATACGTGTTTGTAATCTCACGAAATAATCTTTTATTATGTAAGTTTTCAAGTTAAACACTGCTTACATCTTATATGTTAACCAGACTGCGAGTTTGGTTTACCTTTAGCCGATATCGATATTATAAATAAAATTACATTGTTAAAATCTTAAGTCCAAATGGACCCCAATAGAAAAATTGCTATATTAATCTTGTCATGTAAGTCAATGAACGAATTTTATCGCAATTTCTAATTTATAGCTTTTACGCCTAAATGTTCCAGTGTTAGCATACAGGATACTTAGTACTATCGAAGGCGCTTCTGGATAGACCCTAAGTCGGGTGAACCTTCGCTTATTTATGTCGTTATTAAATCGAAAATTACGAACCGTTATTCAACTCTTACTGCAAAATGGCGACATCGTAAAATTGCTATGAAATAATCTGGCAGAAAGAGACATTTATATGCAATGCAGCACATCGTAAATCACATTGCCGCTCTGTCAATTTTACTGTATCGGAAAACCTTTATATCCGGTATATGTTGCAATTTAATATACCCACTACCTACATCTTTCTGGAAGTTACTTTGCACACAAAACAATCGCCTACCTACTTGCACATAAGTACTAGTGTTTTACAACTTTTTTTTGATGACAAGTGAGTAGTCCCCACAACACGGGTGTTCCGCACTTAGCGGCTCCAATGCTATTTGGTAGAGAAGATCACTGGAAGGTGCTTCTCAAACAAACTAAACATTGTAGCTGCCAAATGCAAATATTTATCGAAAAAAATATGTAGGTAATCAAAGCAATGGATCTCTGCAAATAACGCCTGATACTATGAAATAAGCAAAATAGCATTTTAAACTTTACAAACGAATAAATTTTAGGTACTTCTAAGAGTTTAAGGCAAGCCCATAATTTATCGTTATCTTTTCTAAGCTGCTTTGATTAATGAGTTTACAATTAATTATATTGAATAGGTTTAATGTACCCCCTTTTGTATAAAATGATTGTATTTAAAATACTTTTATATACTACGTATGTTTAATGGCTTCAAATTTTATATAATTAATCCCAATGTGCCATTACTTGAGAAAAGGGATTTTTTATCATTTGGGGCATAAAGAACCCTTTGATAAAGCATCTAACTAATGGTTCGCAACAACGAAAAGCTTTTTCCCTATTACGCAGTTGACCGATAAACTTCAGGTAAGTAACAATAATGGTGAAAAATAAACTACCTAACATAAGACTTTGTTTGGTAAGTCACTAATCAAATAGACGGGTTATCGATGGTGTATGGTATGGTCACCACCAAATCTACTACGAATTCAGGTCATGTTAGAAAAAAATGAAAAAAGCGCTTCATCGGCTTTTTAGCACTGACACCGAAATACCTACTTAATCTTTTACTTTCGGCTGAGCGGATAAGGGGAATGCCATTCCTTGTTCTGAAATGAATTATTTTTTTTCAGTTCAATGACTTTGTGATTAATAGAAGTAACGTTGATAAATAGGTTTTAAATTTTGTTACATAATAATATAAATTGCTTCCATTCCATGAGTTACACAACACTTTTCTCCTTTCTTTTTGATTTTTCATATATCCTTGAGAAGTAAGGTAGGTATCAAGCAAGCTAGGCTGGCAAAATGCTCTACTATAAAACAACTTTTAAATGATAGTATGTATAACCCAAAAAGGGATGCATGTAAGTGATACGAATATAAATGAATTTTTAAGATTTACTCATCACTTAATCATTGTAAAGACAAATTTATAATAATACATACGAAAACAATATTGCTATTATTTTTAGTTAGGTACCTACTCATTGTAGTAGATATTTTTGTAATAAATATAGTAGTCCAAGATCCCAGAGCGATCTGACATAACTTATTTTCACATGGATGAAACCTTAGGTTCTCAGTAGCGTCCATGTTCTTTGAATACCTGCGTGCTTGTGGAAGTTCATCTCATGACACCTGGGCAGGTACCAGGTAAGAAAGGCAGCTAAAAATAAGAGCTACTTCACTTATTTTCACAGGGCTGATTTTTATATTTGTTTTTATGTGGAGGGCAAGTTATAGTCTATGGACTATAAAGTGTACCTATTGTGGTCAATAGTAATTTACTCTCCAGCATTATTTTTAGGTTTTTCACTTCCAAACTACGTGGATAAATAAAAAATATATTATCTTCTACGTGAAGTAAGCGTAAACAATATTTTGCTTTCTCCGTCTTCTTTAAACCTCACGTACTTTGTAGATTATTAAACCTAATCGTGAGGAAATATAATGTCATGATGATTTTAACCGTCTTAACTAGTGTCTAAAAATATTTTTTCATTGCATTAAAACATGAGAGGAAACGCATGTGACGAGGAGGGTGATTGATATGAATGTGGACGGACGAAGAGGACCAGGGCGGCCAAAGATGGATGGATTGTCTGAGAGATGATAAATGAAAGATAAGGGAGTCAGTGTAGAAGTGACGGCCAATAGGGAAGAATGGAAGAGAAGAACATATTGGCAATTTTTAGAAATAAGTAAGAGCCTTGATACCTTTGAGGTGGATAAAATGCATTGTGGGTATTAAAACTATGCCGTAGCCATAGCCACATATAAATTAAAAAGTGTCTATAACTGATTATCTCCCATCATAATTTAGTGTCCCTGGTTACACAACGTTCTTGCATTGCAAGGTACTTATGGACCTGTCGGTTCCATAACTAATACATCACATGAAAGCTACACATTCTAAGAATTTATTTTTGGAAAGTTTAACTGTAGCACAATTAGAAGACTGTCAAACGTGCCGTGACGTGACGTCATCAGTAAAATATGCAGATACCGATATATAAAGAAGTACAAGAGCAACATAATTATTATAATGTTTTGTTATGTTTCGCCCATCAATAAAAAATTCAAATTCAAATTCATTTATTCAAAGATTAACATACTCTTAGGTTAGGAGGTACGTCATTTTTTTCATACAATTTAACTACATACTACATAATGAAAAAGGCGGAAATTAAGTGACTTGTTGTAATGTAGGTTTAATTTTTTCTTCTCTTTTTTACTAACTCACGTAGCAACACACGTTCATTTTAAAACTTGATCGACAGGAACAATTAACATGTCCTGTCGTGATTCTTCCTTCTTAGGACATGTAAAATTATTATTCGCTCCATTATGAATAGCTTTTTTGTTAATTACACGCTTTTTATTACACGCTTTTTATTAGCTTCACCTGTATGTTTGTATGTTTGTATGTTTGTTTGTAACCGACTTCTTTGGGCGCGATTTTGACCCACTTTAAACGGCCAGATTTCGTTCAAACTTTGTAGATTTATTGAGGACCGATGACAATACACTAATTTGATAAAATTATTAGATATCTCATAATAAAATTGTACGTAGCATTATAGATAGCATTATAAAAGCGTGTTTTCAGTTTTTCAAACTATTAATTTATTTTAATATTTAAAACTGAACAGTAAAATTATGTGTGTGGTCGACGAGTATCTACTGGTATGCGCGAAACTCAATTTCAAGAAAGAAAAGCTAATAAAATAAACCAGTTATTTTGTTAAATTAAAACATTTCATAATTTACACAACCTGGTCTTAGTTAATCAATAGCACATTACTAGTAACTGGACTCAAAGTATTACGGGGAAAAGAAGTGTTCATGTAGCTTTACAAATTTAAAATACCTACTTACAATATGACAAAACTTAGGTAGGTACATATATTGTAAGTAGGTATAGTAGAAAAGGATCAATCAACAAAAATAAAGAATAATAATTAGGAATAGGTATATGTGTAAATATCGTACTACGTTGTCGAATAACATCATGCAAGTCTTTGAGCTCATACAGGTTAATTTTTTTCATCTCAACAGGCAGTAGACCATATCACCAAACGGGCTATTTGCTATTCATAAGTTCTCTCAATAAAAATAGTAACTTACCTAACTAAGTGGGTTCACAACAGATAAATTAATAAAGAATTCGGCGTACGAAAGGTTTTCCGATAAGGTTCACACTCGTACGTAAAAAAGGCTTACAGATTGAGAGAAGGATCTAGGTCAGTATCAAAATGGCTGTACCGCCTAGTATGATTTATTTTAAACCATACTTCCATTAGTGTGGTACCTACCTACTGAGCATAAAACCCAGTCACGTGGGCAGCTTGGTGTTTTGCCGTTGTCGAATACAAATAACAAGTTGGTACCTGTCTGGGTAACAAAAACAGAACGGATATGACGTAGGTTGCGATAGCTATCGTGTCAAACTTTCCGTGAAATAATACTTACTGATTCTGTGCCAACATTAATTCAAGTATCTTAATTAAAAAAAAACTGTTGTTGTCTCCAAGAAAACTCCAATTACAGAAGTAGTGGTTTTATTTAATTATTTCTCTGCACTCACTAGGCTAATGACAACTATAATGACATCGACACACTGTACGTCCTGCTTTTAGAAAGAGTCCGAACACTTCGACAGGACAACAACGACGACAAGGAATGCCCCAACTTCCTCAGCCAAATGTCGTTTAATTCCATCGATAATTCAATACCAACAAAGAATCATCGTCATCATAACCCATGACTGTTCCACTGCTGGCCTTGAATCTCCTCTCACAAAGTGAGGCCGTTGTAGTATATTATAGTGTACAGACCATAGTCCACCACGTGGGCCAAGTGCGGCTTGGCAGACTACGCGCACCTTTTGAGAACATTATGGAGAACTGTTAGGTGTGCAGGTATCCGAGGATGTTTTCCTTCACCGAAACAAGTGATTAATAATTTCCAATGCGCACATATTTTTTGAAAATTATTGGTACGTGCAGGTTTTGAACCCACGCCACCTCTGTTCGGGAGTCCAAACAATTATATAACTGCTTAACCAAAAATATGTAAGCTCTAATTGCTAGACCTAGAGTTACAACTTGGTAGCGC
Source organism: Ochlodes sylvanus (assembly GCA_905404295.2). Lineage (NCBI taxonomy): Eukaryota > Metazoa > Arthropoda > Insecta > Lepidoptera > Hesperiidae > Ochlodes > Ochlodes sylvanus. Next base: position 8,347,352 of record FR990130.1, on the reverse strand, counting down.
TGGTTAAAACTAAGAGTATAAACAACAATTGGAAATCATTTTAATTTTCAAACAATCCTTATAGCTGCAAATCAACATATGTGTGTGACTGGATATTCAAATTTCAAATCCATCACGTCATCCACCTAAACATCTTAAGATAACGATAAGAAATAATTCAAACAATACTTGCGATTTACAAATTAGCGACGCGACGTTAATTATAGTTCTAATCTACTTATATTTTATTTTAAAATTATACACCATATAAAAAGTACATAGACAAAGCCGGCTTAATGCTAAAACCATCCTCTCCCATTCAACCTTCGGGCTTTGTGAACAGAACGGAATACCGGCAAATAAATAATATACTGAAACATTATGCAAAAATCATGCTCGTTACAAAGAGTATCGTGACAACAAACTATTAGTCCAGCGCGGCGTCGCTACACTAACCGTCCAACAAAAGTAACATCACACAATACTGCCTAATTTTATCGGAAGATGACCCGTGATATTATAATATCAAATTACGGAGGCCATTCCTTGGGTTGGGCAATATTGCGTAACGAAGGGACGGAAGATACAATGACCCGCTCTTCTTTATTTTATGATGATGGGTGAAAAAATACGAACTATAACACAACAAAGCTTCCTCTTTTATAAAACTATCATACTACAACTGATTTGGCTTCTTTTTAACCGACTTCTAAAAGGAGGAGGTCCTCAATTCGATTGGTATTTTTTTTTTCGATGTATGTATGACGATTACGCAGAGGTTTATGATCCGATTTACGTGATTCTTTTTTAGTTTAATGCGGCATAGTTCCCATTTGGTCCCACAAAAGTTTGATATAGTTTGGCCCAGTAGTTTTCATTTTATGAATGTAAAGCTTCTGTATAGACCGGGGGTATTAGGATTTTTCTGTCACGAAAAAGCGGTATGGCCGCAATTACAATTGCAAAGTAAAACTACTGAACGGATTTTCATGCGGTTTTGCACTAATAGACAAAAGGATTCGTGCAGAAGGTTTAGGTTAGGTTAGGGTATATGTATAATATATTAATGTTTTGTGTAAATTGGTTGAAATATGAAGATGGCTGATAAGTAAGTGGGAAAAAGGCAACAGAACAAAACAAAATTTTAACTTGATGTTTTACGGTCAGATTTTCAAATTGGACAAGTACATTCTGCTCCTTAAACTTAAAGTTAAAATTTAGTTACAATTCGTTTTGCCACTTGTCCGTTGCGATTCATTTTTCCACTTGTCCGTTGCCATTCGTTTTTCCACTTGTCCGTTGAAGTTTCACTTCTACTATGTGTCCGAGTAACGACCAGACGAGCCACCTGATGTTAATGGTTATCGTCGCCCTTGGACATCAGTAACACCAGTATCATCGATGCTTCGCCGGCCAAGAAAGAAAGCAGAAGAAAAAAGACAGAAAACTGGCTCTCAATCTCCCAGCCGTGTCACAACCAGTCGTTAGCGGCTGACTCAAGTAAAAGGGTGGTAGCTAGCCAGGTGGGTTCAAAGCCCTACCAACAATCTGCATCAGCCCTAGCAACAAGCGATCTTTGAATTTTGGGCGCTGTAATCTCATCCATCGTTCAACAGGGTGCAACACACCATGGGAGGTCGCTTGGGAAGTCGCATACACTGATAACCTCCCTGATAGCATTCCCTGTATCGTGGGTGCCATAGACATTTTTATCACACATGACATTTTTATCTCATCCCGACTGTAATCGATCTTGCTGATAGGTGGCGAATTTTACATGTCTGGATAACTATCACCCTTCTTCCAAAAATTAACTTTCTAACCATATTTTGACGACTAACGAATGTTTACCAAGCTGAACTGCCGTTCTAAGTGTCCTGGGTTCCATTTCCAGTGAGGCAGAATTTTTAATGATGATGATGAAATTTTTGATCTCGGTCTGGGTGGCCATTGAACATCCTTGCCACAAGCTCTGACGCTCTTGGTTCGTTCTTCGTGCGCCACGAGCAAGGAGGTTCAAGCTCAGGATGATGATCCTAAAATATACATACAAACTAGTGGTCCCAGCGTACTTCGTACCGCTTTATAATTAAAAAATGTTTTAGTGATATATCGACAGCAACGCCACCTACCGGGTCCAATTGTGAATCTAAACCATTCTCGGATCCACCTGAAGACACACAAAAAATTTCAACCAAATCGGTCAAGCCGTTTAGGAGGAGTTCAGTCACATACACACGAACACAAGAAATATATATATTAAGATATAATCGCCTGAGCCTTATTATTTCCCCTTGTAAACAAAATGTACAAAGTGCTACTAATTAGCATCATACCTATAATTTGCAGAAATACTTAGGAGTATTTTTTACTGCCTACATAGTTCTAATATATGATACGTCAACCCGATAATTGTATAGAAAAACAGAATTATTTAAGATCTCAGGCTAAAAATACATTAATGATTGATCTACCTACTCAGTTAGGGTGTATCACATAGAGTCACGCGCCAATTCACAACGCGAAAATATAATTATTTGCAGCTCATAACCTAGGAACCTACAAACATATTGTTACATATCTGGAAGAAAGTTTACAGAAAATTGCTCTCTATGCATTTCACAATTAATATTCAGTGAGCATATAAACGATATGAGCATATATTTATATGTACATAATATGACTCAATCGTTAAGACTGCCAATCGAATGGTGCTGGATTCGATTCAAGCGAGACGGAAATTTGAATGAGGAGTTTTTTCTGTTGTCTTTTTGGGTGTGTGTTGCCCATGGCACCCACGATACACGTGACTCTAGTGTGGGGCTAAGAGTGTAAAAAAATAGTTTTACTAAAAAAAAGTTTCCAGGAACCTTGTGTGAACAAATTTGCAATTCAATATGGTTTTACAACAACAATTTAGTAAGCAGGTACATACATATTTAATTAAATTCGTAGAAGATGCCAAATTATTCATTAAGTAACTAATTGAACAATTAGGTAGGTACTACATAATAATTAGCTTATTATTTATGTACAGTACAGTATTTAGGTGCTTATTTGGAACAAATAAAATAGACTAATTTCTTACTAAGTTAATTACTCATTGACCCGAATAGGAGGACCTGTGTTCAAATCCCGAACGCACTCCTATAATCTTCAAAAATTATGTGCGTTTTCACTTGCTTCGATGAAGAAAAGTATTGTGAGCAAACCTGCACACCAGAATTCTCCATAATTTTCTCTTCTCTCATTCTCTCTTTCATTATTCTCTCTCATTTCTCTTCTTGAGGGTACAGGCGTACCCTCAAATTGCGAAAGGAGATCCAATCCCAGCAGTGAGACAGTAATGAGTTGCAATTAATCTTAATATATATATTTCTTCTGTGCGTGTGTATGTGACTGAACTCCTCCTAAACGGCTTGACCGATTTGGTTGAAATTTTTTGTGTGTCTTCAGGTGGATCCGAGAATGGTTTAGATTCACAATTGGACCCGGTAGGTGGCGTTGCTGTCGATATATCACTAAAACATTTTTTAATTATAAAGCGGTACGAAGTACGCTGGGACCACTAGTAATATTATAAAGAGGTAACGTTTGTAAGTTTGTGAGTTTGTAGGAAGTAATCTCAGAAACTACTGCGCCGATGTGACATAGGATTATGCTATATTTGATTGAGATGAACAGTATATTTTTCATATGAAATAGCAATATTTCTCAATCAAGTCCCAGAAAAATGGGTCGATGAGTTGATTTATCGGCGTGCGGCGTGAGGTGAATATAACGTTGAACAAAATTATTCTTTATTAGTTCTATACAAAAGTTCTATCTATATGTATCTATTTTTATATTGACATACTTAATACTTAATATTTATAAATGTTAAGAATAAGTTTCCCGAAACGAAGCGTAGCGTGAAGTGAATAAATAGCTGGTAAATGAAACGCATAAAATCGTTCTACGCAAATATATGTAGTGTCAGTTCCTAACTATGATTGATGAGTTTAGTGAGATAGGAAGCGGCCTTTATTGCGGTTTTTGGCAATTTGTTGCTAACATTAAGCATTATGGAAGCTTTTTGTAGTAGCGTAATTTCCGCATCCACTTAATAAATTTTCCACGCTTGTTATGATAAATATTTACTCAATAAATTTTGAAACATCTCTTTAATTACAATTCCCTCGTTGTATTAAACAAACAGAAATATTAAAAAATATAATTAAGAAGACCTTTCAGAATATACTATACAAGGTGATTTTTAGTCACTTGACATATTAATAGGGGGTAGGTACTCAGTATTAGATTCTCATTCCAAATGTGTAATTAAAAAGGGTGCTTAAAATTTGACGTAATTATCAATGGATAATTACCTCAAATTCACACAGTCAAATAGTATGGACAAACTGAGCGCACGCGGTTTAAACTACTCCACTAAAGGTCATTAACTCCGCCCGTACGGCCCCGCCACCGTACAGCAGACAGCTGTTTCGGGCGTTTTCACACCGTGTCCATACATTCAGAGTATTTTTAGATCATTTAGATCATAGATTAACTAGATGGAACATTCAATAGACATAACATAGGCCACTTTAGCATTTATGTGTGCGTGACAACGCTAATAGTATTATTCACACTAAGAAACTTACATTTTAATTGGTCGGTACTTGTCAACTTCAAATAGTCTATCAAACCGGCTGTTATTAGTTGAAAATGCACCTTAACACTTTATCTTAATTTTTATTTTTCCTTGCCATATTTGGTGTCTTCTTACCTTCATCAATTAAGTACATAATATTTATAAAGTTCGTCTATCCACCGCTAGATGGCAATGGAATTTTATGTAACGCTATTGAACGCTAGATGGCGTGACTGGTATCTATAACAGATTGACCTTACGCATATAGTCTTAAGTTACATTTTTGGTTAACAACTGCTTCAGGCATAGTACCATTATCGGTTTAGGCTTAGTGATGTGCCGGTGTTTTTGCCACGTTATTGACAATTATCGACAGTTTATTGTTGCATGGTCTAGAATAGATCTACAATACATTATTATGATGTTGCTTTTTTATATGAAAACGATAGAAACTGGTACTGTATTGTTTACTCGTATAATATTTGTTAATCATAATTATAAAAGGCAGTAATAGCCTAGTGCTATTACTTATATTATTATAATATTATGTTATTTATTATAACATTCAATAGACAGAACATAGGCCACTTTAGCATTGATGTATGTATGCGTGACAACGAGGAATGCCACTGTAGGGACACGTGTATCTCTGTGTGCGTGTAATGTTGCTAGGTATTGAATAAGTTCCCGTTATTTATAACTAAAATATTTTATTATTATAATTAAAATAAAAGATAAATAATATATTAATTCAATATAATATACATAATAAATAAATAAACTTTAATGAACGTTTTTTGAAAATATATTGTCCGTGGCGGGTTTTGAATCCGCCATCTTACGTGTAGTGACATGTCACGTTATTACTACAACAGACGGCCGTGATTACATTTTATGATAATATTGTGATATAATTAATTTATCACACACAGGGGTAATAACATATTAAGGTGTTTTGAATTTGAGAGACATAAATACGTAGGTAACTTAAAATATTTATTCAAATCACAGTGTAATATATGTAACCTCCTTGACATCTAACATTGCGTTATCATGTTTTTATAAAAAGCTAGTGGGCTGTCATGGGGCAGTCTGTCAATGGAATATAACTAATTTGCTAACGTATACCGTTTTTTATTACAATATCTTCCACATACATGATATTTTGGCGACGAGTAACTTCACGCGTGTTTTGAATATCTTGTTAAAGGTTTAGTAAGTGGAAGTGAGTAAAATGTTAGGAAATACAGCAAATATGTTCGGTGGCAGCCTCGCCTTTGACCATCGCTCACAAGAATGGAGTATTTTTCGAAGTCGTTTTATCCAGTACTGCACGGCGAATGACATTAATAGCAACACCGATAAGTCTGGAGTGAAGCGGCGGGCATTACTTCTGACCGCGATGGTGGAAGAAACATTCCGCGTGGCTAATGATTTGGTGTTTCCAGCGGATCTTGATAACGTGGAATATGAGACGTTGTTAGAGAAATTGACAAATCATTTTCAGGCCAAGAGATGTACTTTTGCGGAAAGATTTATATTCTATAAAGCTGAACAACGCCCAAGAGAAGATCTAGCCGAATGGGCTGTGCGAGTCCGCAGTTTGGCGCGCTTTTGTGGTTTCAAATCTGAATTAGAGACAGCCCTACGGGATCGATTTGTTTTGGGGTTAGAAAATATTAAGGAAAAAGAGAGATTATTTGCAGAAGATATTGAAACATTAACGTTTTCGAAGGCTCTGGAATTGGCACAAAGTGTGCATTGCGCACGAATGGCTCTACTATCTGCAAGGAACAGCACCGTCGCGGCTGCCACGTTCCCTGTAGAGACGTCAGCGCAGCCTGTGTTTGCGATGCGGGCCGCTACGAGTAGCAGCGCCACCGGCGTCATTCCAAGTAAAAACTTTAATTCGTCACGAGTAGCAAGATGTTGCGATGTATGTGGTTACAAAAACCATAAGTCGGATATGTGTCGTTTCAGCAATTATAAGTGTCAAAAATGTAATAAAAAGGGTCATTTGAAGCGAGTATGTAAGTATAAAGCTATGGACAGTAATTACTTAGGGGCAGATGATGACAACGTTATTGGAGACAAAGTTTTAGTTAAACATTTTTATAATAACTGTAATAAATGGTGTTGGAAAGATGGAATAGTAAGAAGCCAATTAGGCACTCGAATGTTTACTGTTTTTATACCGGAATTGAATTGTATTGTAAAGAAAGATGTGGATCATTTGCTGGCGTACAAAGGAGGGTCGTCAGTTGATGTACCTGATGACATTAGTATTTGTGAGTTTGAGGGACACGCATACAATCGAGCAAATTCAGAGCCTAAATTGAGCGATACCGCACCGGCACTGATTGCTGAACCATTAAAGAATTGTACTTAACTGTAAGTCTTAAAATAGTTATTTTGTATTTAGTCGGGGAGGGATGTAATATATGTAACCTCCTTGACATCTAACATTGCGTTATCATGTTTTTATAAAAAGCTAGTGGGCTGTCATGGGGCAGTCTGTCAATGGAATATAACTAATTTGCTAACGTATACCGTTTTTTATTACAATATCTTCCACATACATGATACACAGATAATTATAGGTATTAAATCTTAACCACCTTTATTTTGCATTTTCATCCCTTACGCATAACAACTAACCAAAATCTCATTACAATTGGATGAACAGCTTGGAGTGGTGTAGAGGGCAAAATATAATAATTATTTATTCCACACCATGTAGCAGAACTGTATACACATGTTTTTTTTTATTGATGTAAGGCAGCAAACGAGCATGCAGCACCACCTTCCGCTGCCGCCCATGACAACTGTGACCGACTTAGAACAAGACTCATAATTATTCATTTGAAAATTATTAACTAGTAATAACATAATAAAATTGTCGATATCGATAAATTTTTACCCCATTCCTTCACGAGTAGCATAGAAAGTTCTGGAAGTAGCACTACTACTTAAAACTTAAAACGAACCTTATTGCCAAGTAACTGAGTAGCTTTTTGGTTATAAAATATTTATTTATTTTATTTATTTCTTTATTTATTTACATGGGTTAATATACAACAAAACGGTGAAATAAAAATAGTTATCTGTGAAAAGATATCCCATCTTCGTTTTTATGTGTTTAGGAACAACTTTTACAATGTTTAAATATACAAGACGGCATTTTTAAGTTGTAGTAATGCGTGACGCGTGATTACGCGTGACGTCTAAACAGTACGACGGTCTGAATAGCACTAATGCGAGTTTGTATTCGCTTTTGAATTTGTATTTGCTTTTGTGGCTTCACTTTTTTGTTCTGCACGCTCCATCTGCCTTTTTTTCTATATCGCTGATTTAGATTGTCATTTTTGAAATAATTCTCGTGTAGAATTTTGACTTTATATTTATATCTATGACCATGTTCTTTCATGTCCTCGAGTAAGTATGTCAAGTGAAATAAACATCACCCAGTTTAATTTTATTATACTACACTAGTCGACGAACGTTTTATCAATATTTTAATTTATTCTGGAGATTTTTTACATCAGATAGGTTCATTTTCAAGCTATCTCCCATTTCAGTTTGTCGTACAACTTCTGGGACAGGCTGTAATTAGTCTGTCTCAGTTTTGCGGGTTATTACCTTATTCATCAAAATAATTACCTATTTTATTACATTAACCCGTGCTCTGTGTGACCCTCAAAATTCCATATTATTATAATGAGGTCTATGACCAGTTGACGACGTCTATTACCACAACTGACATCTTATCAATTGACAATATATCATAGAGAAAAAATGTATTGAAAATTGCATATTTAATTATACCTCCCCGAATTCCCATAAATTTGTTTCTCCAAAGAGAATATAAACACACGCGTTTACATTTCTCTTGAGTAATGATCCGTCAATGGTAAATTATTCACCAGCAAACAAAATGCCTCTTTCAGCTAATTTCCGACGAGGTAAGCCGCCGTATTGTATAAGAAATGCGATACGGGATTTGTATTACAGGTATATTCATGAAGCGCGCGCTTGTTAGTAATTTTGTCTTATTTATCAGAAATATCACGTTACGAAAAAAATAGCGGCGATTAGTTTCATTTCAGATTCAGTATTGTGTAATAAACCTTTATGTGTTACAGAAATGTTAACCGCTTTAAAAAATGCAAGGAAAAGTAAAGAAAACAGTGAAGAAGTGGAAAGCGCACAAGATACTATTAGCAGTTCTACAGACGACAAAGCCCAAATTGTAACCCAACCAGTGAGCTCTAACAAACAATTAAATATTAAAGATGCAATAAACAAGAACCCTGGAAACGTTGAACCACAAGAGTAAAAAATCTGAAAGATTCCTGTTGGTAATATTTAATGAGCCTTACATAAAATAAAATAAATTATAACTTAAGATGAAAATATTCTTAATAAACTCTAATATATGAAGATATATTACATTAATATCGCAGTATATCATATAATATAAGGCCAACATTTTCAATATTCATATTTCGATGCAAGGAGGTAGCTGTGTTTGTGAAACTTTAGAAAATGATGCGAAAAATTAACTAACTTTACAAATTAGCAAATGTTTACTTTTCAATGATATCAGTACATATATTTACATGTAGCATGTCCATAATTATATGCCTGAGATATGATATAATTATTTACACACAAAATTATGTAAACTACATACAAAAAAATTCACTCAATATTTACATTTATAACCTACATATCCTGCTGGAACAATTTACAATCTAGGTTGATTTAACCACGAGACAGTCGGTATTGAACCGACACTGGAAAGCGCGGCGGGCTGGCGCCAACAACTTTGGTTTTCCCATAAAAATAAGGCTTAAATTGTCCCGAGTTTGATGTTACCAAGCTATTCGTAACTAACGGATGGATACATCCCCATATGACAAACATGATACAGACGTTACATAACTATACTAAAGGCAAAAAATTAAGGCCCCTTTGACACATTAAAGTAGTGACGTGAAAAATGTTAATTTAGTATCGAAAAAATATGTTCAAGTGCGAGTCGCATCGATACATTTTTGGAATAAAAATTTTAAGTACCCTTTTTAATTACATATTTTGGAATGAGAATCGAATACTGAGTACCCCCTATTAATATCACAAGAGTCTTACGAATCACCTTATATTTATGGTCTCCTCGGCTTTGAGCTCAGTAGTGGGCCTTGTTGGGTTGAGATGATTTATAGTATATTCATTTATGTAATTGACTTACTTACTTTATTAAAGGTGGCACTGTATTTTGTTAGTAAAAACGTGAAGGAATTTGTTCGCGGTACCATATACTTTGTTTATATGGTCCCGAATTAGTCCATAATATTTAAATATATATATATTGTTTCAATATCCATGTAATTAATTAACTTTGGGTCTTAAAGTTATACATTCGATAAATTTTATGACTTTTTGCACATCACTATAGACCATGAAGAACAGCAATTTGCTCCTTCAAATTTATGTAATAATTTATACGAAACTTGATGATCGGACAGACGTCAAATAAACTTCATCGGGGCCTTCCTTTTGTGCCGCACCTGTATTGAAAAAGTTTTACATACATTTTTCAAAACCATATTTTTTATTATTATCACGGACAGCGTTGTTAAAAATAATAATTTAACAATAAATATAAATAGAAAATAAACAAATGATGATTTAAAGATAACCTTAAATCTACTAGCTAGCGCACTGGAGTGAAAAAAAAAATTAAGAGATCTTTAATATCATTTAATGTTAATGATATTCTCTCACCAATTCCCCTACTAGAAAAAGAAAATAACACAAATTAGGCACAGAAAATGTTCTGTACAATATGAATTGTTTTGTGACCTCCTTTCAAGCTGATTATATTATCGGGCCAGTGCTATAATTTGTTTCCTTTTGGGTCACATCACTTGGCCGCATGTGAGATATTGGAGGAAATTCTACATATTATTATTTAAAGATACATTTATAAAATTTTCTCTGGTTCATTTAATTATTCATTCTAGTGTAACAAATTCCGTTTCCGCTATATTGATATTGATAGCAATGTCTAAATATTAGCTTTATATAATTAAACATAATTATTATATTCACTAGTGGATTAATAAGAATAATCGCAATATTAAGATTCCTTCAAATTAATTAAAGTGTATCAAATGTACTGACGGCGGCCATATTAAAATATAGGAATAAAAGCGGATTGTCGTGCTGAACGCTTATTTAATTGTTATTTATTAAATACTCCGGTAATACTAGCGATGCTCTTACCTTCAACCTAACGGATTACATTTTTTATGTTAGCTTCAGCCCGCACGGGTCTCCTAGGCCTAGAGCATACTCCACCACGCTGCTCCAGTGCGGATTGTTGGAGGGGTTAGTGGCCAACCCAAGTGTCGGATTTTTTATGCCGACCGAAGGCATCTGACATGGCTTAACGACTGCTACCAAATGGTAACAACCGGGACCGACGGCTTTACGTGCCCTCCGAAGCACGGAATTATATTGCACTTTGCAATGAAATACGAGGTAATTAAAAATTACATGCCATATTAATTTTATCTTGTAGATATTTTATTACATATCACGGAATTATATTGCACTTTGCAATGAAATATGAGGTTATTAAAAATTACATCTCATATTAATGTTATCTTGTAGATATTATATTACATAATAGGTACACTTAGAGCATCTTTTTAGTAATGCATTAATCTTCCTCCAAAACATGAATGGTTATTGTGCTAGTCTGTCAATTCAAGACCTAATTTGTAATTAATGCTGTTGACTTTGTGCAGCGTAAAATGTTAATTAAAATGTAACCGCGAAATCGTAAGTCATTAGTTAAATTAGTATTATGACCTTTCGATAAAACTGTAACCTTCGTTCTGAGGTGCAATTAGTTATGACGTATTATTTGCTTTTTGCAAGTTCGAGTTATAGGAATTATACAATTTGTGTTACGTATTTGGTTCTTGGATTCGCGATTTCTGTTTAGACCGATATGACGTTGACTGCACTGACTGTAGCCGTCATCGTTGTTAGGAAGTTTCCCATTGGTATCCTATACATAGGTACCTATGTCTTATGCACTACGTATTACATGCAAGCTTTCAAATTAGTGCTACTTAGTAGCGTAGCGTTAAATTGAATAAATTAATACCTAGTTTTAAAAATTCAAATCATACCTTTATAATGCTGAATGAATTACCTACAAGTACAAAGCAATAAATTTAGTTAATGTTCTGTTAAACATTGAGGATTTCCCGTGTCTGAAGCCAATTCTGAGCGTAATATCCGGTCACGTTTGTCAAAAAAGTGCATTGTCACAGGAAATTAAGCAATATGCAAAATTCCATGTCCTTAGAATAAGAGGAAGTAGTTGTTATTCAGCTTGAAATATTTGACCCAAACATACATAGAAACGTTGCAATTTTTTTTTATTGATTTAAGGTAGCAAACGAGCATGCAGCACCACCCTTCCGCTGCCGCCCATGACAATTGTAAAAGACTTAGAACAAGACTCAAATGAGGACTGGGATAGTTAGTCCGGTTAGGAGAGGGTGTTAGAACAATAGCTGGTTAGTTTGTAAGTAAGTGTGAGGAGTGAGACAGGGACTGTTAGCGAAAGTTAGTCCCTCTTAGTTATTATTAGCAGTATTCCAGTTAGTAAGAGTTATAATTCGGTCACAGATGTGTTGCTACCCTTGAGGACTGAGATGGTCGCCTCTAAAAAAGTGTAGCCGGCTCTACACCTTTCTATCCGGAACACAATTTATTGCTGATAAAACAATTTTTACACGGTAGAAATGGTACTAAGTACCGCGGCGGGCGGTATTACTACCACGGGCGAACGCTAGGCTCTATCTACTACTCATTAAATTACCATAAAGGACATTTTTCAGGACCAAAAACCGGTATTGAGTTTAAAATTGCTTGAGTAATAATTACTACATTTCTATAAAGTCTGGTAAATAATTTCATCGATTGCGATTAATAGACCCAAATAACTGTCAAGTTAATGTCAAAAATTGAAAGAAAATAATCAGATTTCAATTTCACAGATTTCAATTTATACAACAATTTTCCACTGCAAATAAAATCTATTTAACGTACCGTGATTATTGAATAGATAGCCCAATGGCGTCCGAGGCGAACTTCCCTAAAAAGCGCCAGCTTCCAAAGTTAATGGCTTGTATGACGAAGATTAGTTTAGAAAACCTTCGAAATAAAGCTCTTTTCAGTTTAGATACCCTTGATGCAAAAGGAATTCGAAGGTAACGATTTTTCATTTAGTTTAATTTGTTACCGATTATGCGCGTAATTATAAAATGATTTGATTTTATCTAGAGTATTTTTGGAGTATGGAAGGTCGGAACCTTTTATATCCCATATACTCGAATAAATTATAACGTACAACCTATTGCCGTACAAGTTGGTCATAAAATTGATTTTATTTTTATTTATAAATATCAAGTAAGTACATAATTTCCTGTAATATTTAACAGTCTCCTTAAATTAATAAACATCCGAATAAAAGTGTATTAATTCAAATTAATCAAAAGCAATATTCTAGCTGTTTGAAAGGTAATTTCCTGAACGTTAGGTGACTTCATTCTGGGTATTGTTAGTTTAAGAAATTAATTATCACTTGCTTCGATGTAGAAAAACATGGTGAAAAAACTCGCACACCTGAGAATTCTCCATAATGTGCGAACTACGGTAACGTGACGGACAAGCCCTGTAGGTAACCTTAATTGTGAGGGGGAATACAAAACCAGCAGTGGCCAAGTTGTGGGCTGCGATGATGATGATAATTATGTATGTCATTTTTAAGGCGAAAGTTTCCTCTCCACGAGTGCCTCATTCTGGAGCTCGCGGAATCAGGTTACACCGAATCTTCGGATTATTTACAAGATCTGATTTATGATAATCTCCAGCTGTTAGCCGAAGACGATATAGGAATAGTAGTTGATCTTAGGAAAAGAGAAGATTATTTGGAGCACATTGCTGCTGGATTGATTAGAGCTGAGAAAGAACGAGATAAAGGTATACCAAATATTTTTCGTTTTTCTTTTTTTCTTTCTTATCTATGTTGTTACTGATGTCCATGGGCAATGGTGACCACTTTACATCAAGTGATTCGTCTGCTCGTTTTCAACGTATAACCTACTTAATTTTCCTTATTATTTGTCCTATATATGACAAAAAGTGCGGCATTAACGGAGAATAAACTGCATAAATCTTTTGATTGCGTTGACTTGAGTGTTTGACATACATGTCAGCTTGATATCTGCACGTATTCCGGAGTAAAAGGGTCTTGACAGACGAACAGACAGACAGACGGACAACTAAGTGTCCTATAAGGGTTCTGTTTTTTCTTTTGAGGCATGGAACCCTAAAATCATGTTCACATCCATGCAATACAATGCATGCATAAAATTCTTCTGTTGAACGTTGGTAGCATGAACATTCATAGCTGTGACATTACAATCCTGCCTCGAGCGTAGACATTGAGGTATCAGCTGACAAATAACTGTCTCAATAAATGCCCGCCGGGAATCGGAGCCGTATTGTTTGTCGTTAAGAAGTAACGCGACTACATACAGGTGTAAGAAAGATTATATTTGTAGATAATGAAATGTCTACCTTATATCCAATGTGCGTCCATAATACGTGATATTTTTGGCCAGCAACGCTTCGGTTATTCTTCTCGTGTTATTGATCACTGTTGATCACTCATCAGTGTTTAACAGTTATTTACATTAAAAATATTTGGCGCAGGGGATAAACAACTAGGATCTATTTAATTCATTGACACGATTTTAGTTAATTCACTAAAAGGTATGCAATTTTCTGTTTTTTTTTTATATTAATTTGTGTTAAGGCAGGTACATATTATGTATATCTATCGCCGCATTTTTTAATTAATACGATATTAAATTACTTTTGCTATTCCAGAGAACAAAAAGAAAGAATGTTTAGAGTTGTTAGCGTTGGCCTTGCATTACGCTGAGAAGGGAAAAGGCATTCTCTGGCTAGCAGAGAAGTTCTTCCTGGCGGCTATTGCTGTGTCCAGCCAATACTTAATCGACGGAGGGCGACAGAAGGGCTGTTGCAAATATCATTACGCCAAATTCTTGCTGGACAAATGTATGAATCTTTAACGTATTTTATTTGTGATAATAGCGGCAGAGCAAACAACAGCAACAGAGTGATTCCTACGTGAGTGCTACGACAAGCTTTCAGGTCTTCGGGATTAAACTCTTATATCGTGTATTTCTTTGATACAGGCTCATGCTTGGCTCACTCCAAATCCATTGTGTTCGCAGACGATAAATAGATCTTCATAAAAATGAATTATGCTATCGAATGAGTAAATGAGGTTTATGTACCTCTTCTCCTAATTATTCAACATAGTGTGTATTATATGTATAATCCCTCTTCGTGTTTTAATATTAACTAGTAAAAATGCATAAAAACAGTCCAGTTCATTTCTGGACTGTTTTTATGCATTTTTACATGTTTACATGTATTAGACATGTTTATTATGTGGTTTATCTTATTGTTTATTCTTGTGATATTCTAAATATTATCACGCTTACTTAGTAATAGTAACTACATAATATGTAATCTGTGACTTTAGTTCCAGACGGAGACCCTGAAGAACCATTTGTTATTCTCACAGAGGTCAGAGATAACGCCATTGGAAAGGTACGGTTATACTAAAGTATTTTTTTATTTTCTTCTTCTGAGAATATGCTGAGAAAATTCTTGAGCCACAATTTTATTATCTTGCAATAAATGGAGTATCTACACAAAATGTAATGACAGGCAATAAACAATGGGATACCGGCTTATTACATACGGCATATATTATGCCTAGGCAAAATATGGAATGGAATACAATTTGTATGGAACGTTCATTATTTAATAGAATAACAAATTGCAAAGATTATTGCCGATAACCCCAGCGACCCCGTAGCCTAATCAGGGTTCGATTCCCGGCCGGGGCAGATATTTATGTGACAGATAAATATTTGCTCTCGGGCCGTGGGTGTTAGTGATTGGTTATTTATGTTGTCCATGCCACCCGCGACACATTGAATTGAATCCTAGTGCGGGGGTAGTTATAATATAAAATGTTATATACCATTTTTTTATAAGGATTGGCCTCTTTATGAAGCAGAGAATGAAAATGACGTAGTACCACCAGACACAGTGTTCGCTACTACAGCTCTACAACTACATAGAGTTCTGTTGAGTAAGGCCAGAAGATCGAGGAAAGTAGATGCAGCAAAGTCTGAAAGGCTTTCGCGCTTGGCGGAAAGAAGGGCGAGAGATGGTTAATACAATTCTATTGATATTATATATAATTTGTAATTTACAATAAATTTAATTATTAAGCCACAATTGCCCTATTATGATCATATTTTAACATCGGTATAAGTCGTCTTAATAAAGTTCTATGTCTACGAATATCATACTAATTATACGATTCTGAATTTAAATTTAAAACTAAATTATAAAAACAAGCTTAAAAATTCACCGAACAGGTTTATTGAGCCTATTAATATGTAACATTATTTTTTATTATAATTATAAAGTTACGAGTACCTATATTATTACTTAAACTTGAAATGGTGATTATAAGATATTAATTAGAACTATTGGATATTATAGCAAACGACATACCAAAAACCGCAGAAGCTATTCTAGAAATTGGAGTCAGTCAACTGTTAATGAATAATTTGAACAACGCACAGAAAACGTTCTTAAAGGCGTTAAAAATTTATACGGACAGTAATAATATTGGAGGTTTATGTGACACGAAAATGCATTTGGCAGCTGTTATGCAAAGGTATCACAGAACACTTAGCAAAGATAACATAGAACACTAATACAAAGGTATCAGAGAATATTAATGAACACGAATGCAAAGCTAACTTGCACGCAACTCTTATTTTCATAAACTAAGTGCGCATTAGAAAGGAATTAGTTATCACTTGTTTCGACGAAGAAAAACATAATGAGGAAACCTGCACACCTCAGAATTCTCAAAGGTGAGGTCTGCCAATCCGCACTTGGCGACCTTGGTACCTTTCACACTGTGAGTAGAGATCCGAGCCCAGCTATGGGACAGTTATGGTTTGCGATGATGATGATGCTGACAATTTAAACTTATTGCAGGTTAGGAGATCATGAGACGGCATCTAAGTTGCTGACAGAAATGGGTGCTTTGGCGATGGAACATGGATTGCGGAAGCAATTGGGTACCGCGTTACACCTGCTGGGCGAGTTGCACCTAAGGAGGGAACGTCCTGAACTAGGCACTCCACACCTCTGCGAGGCATTCCACTGCTTTATGGGATTCAACTGGCAAAATGTATGAATCGTTTTTCAACTAGACTTCGATTTCATAAAGGTTCTTATTATTGTAACAGTGAATGCATTATCTCCTCGAAAGCTTATAGCATTGATGGCTTTTGACCGGCTTAAAACAATTCCGCTTACTTAGAAATATTTTTCGGTAATTTTGTCACCATTGCTTTACGTGACGAAAATAAATCTACTTATAAGCGCATCAGATCCATCTGCTTATGTAGTATAAAATTAATACATCAATCAAACCTCTTATATTTCCTTGTTGTCAACGTGTAAGTAAGTTTTATTATTAGACATTTGTAACTGATATCTATGGTCAACGGTGACCACTTACCATCAGGTGGCTCGTCGGCTTGTTTTTCGACTATTTACATAAAAAATATATTGGATGGAACTGACAGGATATTTAACTTTTATTTATCCAGAACCAAAAATATATCTCCTATTTAGATTAGGTACATAAATATCGTTAAATCACATCTGATTTCGATGCCGTAACCGCAATCCATTTCGTAGCTCTTTCGGCTTTAAAGTTTATCCAATCATTAGGGAGAGTCGCCATCGATAGACGAAACTCCGACTGAGTTGGATTTCGATTTGTTCTCCTATACTATCGTAACCAAAGAGATAAAATAATAATTGACTTAACGTTTCGTGTTAGGAATTTCTCATGGCGGTTTCGCTAACGATGGCCGCAGTACTTAATAGAGAAATTTTATGTAGGTTTTAAAGATTTAAGAAGCTTAGTCTCGTCCTCTGAGTCGTTAGGGCAGTCTCGTGCCAACTAACGTTACACAAAATGGTTTCTTTAATGAATAATTATTACACGTACCTATGTAGCTTAGTAATATGCTTGTTAATTCAAATTTAAATTCAAATTCATATAATCATGTGGGTTTTTACAATACACTAACGAACGTCATTTTTTTGCTTCTAAGTTCCATCTAGTTTCCCAACTTGCTTTACCGTTTTATATTATTGATCATGCATTTATATTACGAATTCATATATTGCCTTACCGAATTAATTAATCAGCGTTCAATAGTAGGTATTAAAAATACTACAAAGTATTTTGCCCATAACCGAATTAATTATAATTAATTATAAACCAGTCATAAGTTGTATACCTTGACTTTGACAATGAAACAATTATGCAATTTGTTTATTTACTTGCAAAGATTCCGATTACCTACTTGTTATAGACTGTATCGGCAAGTAGTTTACATGCATTACTTTATGGCCATGGTCACGATTAATTTAATTTGAATTACACGATTAATGGAAAGATCGGCGTACAATAACATAAATCGTGGGTAATCGTATCACCTATACATATGTATGTATATTAAATCTGTAACTGATCTCTGTCTGTATATGGAAGATATGTTTATAAAAAAACTATTACTTTATTATCGCAGTAGATCCCAAAACAATGATTTTTAGAATTTTTGTGTTTATCTGTTTGTCTGTTGTTTTGTACACGCTAATCTCCGAAACGGCTTATCCGATTTGGGTGCGGTTTTCACTAATATACTGTAATAAGCTTTAGTTAACATTTAGTGTTTGTTTTGTTTTAATCAGTTCATAAATAGAAATGTTATGTAAGTTTTATAACTGATTCGTGATTCTTTTGAATCACGCATAACAATTTCCGAATGTGCGTATTAAGGGATCTTCCACGATGTTGCCAACTTACCTCCTTACCAACCTTACCTTTACCTCTGGTACACATTTGACGCTTTTAAGAGTGCGTTAGCGTGTGCACTGTGCACGGGTAGAGTAGACGTTTCAGTTCTTGAAATGGGCGATAGCAATTACACGTGTAGGTATAGAACGTTTCAGCTCTTGAAATGTAGGTACCGAACCTTTTAGTCCTTGTTACGCATGTTAGGTACTTATAAAAGTAACATTTTAAAGTTCAAAACGCTAATCAAACGATACTACCTTACTCTAAGGATACTACTAAAACAATATTCTTTTTGTCTATGGACAGCCAAGCCAAACAAAACTGGTTCTAGGAAGAGACCAGGCCACGGAACTCGATCTAATTTACAAGACCCGTACCACGGAAATATTCGAGGAAGAGGCAGAACAATCTAGACTCATGATGGCGATATCCGCAGGTCTGCATGTATTCGAAATACCGTAGCTATTAAATACTTCTTTACCTACATTCACAAATTCTGGTAGTATTTTATGTGTTATTCATTTTCAACACCTAACTACATTTTTATATCAGAACTATCATCTTAACAATGGAAATATTACACAACCTTGTATAAAATATTCCGCTTCCTATGTTTGCTATTATCGAAAATTACATTTGAAGTAGTAACAATTTAGTTATGGAAATTTGTAAGTTCTTTAACATTAAAAATAACATGGCCATTAGTTTGCGCGCGGAAAGTTTTTAAGTTATAAATATACATTAGGTACTTATCATAAAAACAATGTACACGATGTGTTATTTACTTTTATAATATGTAGATTATGTGTGTTAGATTGTTTTTTTTTATGGATCAACTAAGGCACTAGCGACTAGGCACAACTAAGGCAGCTAAGGACGCAGTAATAAAATAATTTCATGGCAGAGAGAGGGTTAAAACAAGTGACGTCTTCTCGGCTACAGGTGGCCGCGTCGAGTTTCCAAAAGAAGCTGGCCAGTTTGCGCCGAGTCCCTACTAAGTGTATGAAAAGCATGTAAACTGCTAGCTGCAATCACCGGTGGTTGTGATCAGTGACCAATTTGCGCGGAGCCTTATGTTTCCTTGTGTTTTTTTCATGTAGGTCAAGAGCTAATGGTTTCCTATTTCAACCTGATAAGAGAAGCTGCAACATGTTCAATAGCTCAAATGCGAACCATTGAATGGAAGTTATCTCGTGCTGGATGGTGGGTTAAGAGACAACACCATCAATTTTTGCCTTGTTTATGCCCTCGTCATAACAGAACGCCCCTTGATGTTTTACGGTAATTAATTTATAAGAGATTTAATTATTTCTTTCTTCTCTTTGTTTCTTGTCACCCAAAGCGTCAGTGATGTCTCTGGTGTTCCTGTGGTCCATTGGCGACGGTGACCACTTACCATCAGATGGATCTGCTCGTTTGTCGGTATTAGAATTTTGAGTTTAAGATATTGTAATATTTACTGCATCGAAAAGCAGATCAGGCCTACGGGGTTTGAAAAGCGTCTACCGCGCGAATTGATATTTTTCGCATTGATGTAAATAAATATGTTCCCGCTGATTTTTCAAATAAAACGTACCTACATACATAAATTAATTATCACTTCTTGATTGGAGATAGACATTGTCGAAAACACCTGAAAGTTTTCCATAAGGTTGTAGGCTATTGCCTTAATTTGTTATTTTCGGAATTGTACTGTATCGTCCATAGAAAAAATATGACATATTAGGGTATGCACCCAGGGTAGATAAAGTTTGCATGGTCCAGTGTGATCAGAGTCACCTCTTACGGTGATATTTTAAAAGCATTCCGTACTCCGGAAGACATATTAAACAGTTGGTTTGTATGTATGTCATATTAATGTAGATTTATCTAATATTGTATAGATTATGACACTCAATTTTAGCTACTTGTAACTCATAAATTAGACGTAGTTCCTAAAAAACGTTCCGATTCACAAAGTTCCTTCAAGAAGCGGGTCTATCGCTTCATTCTTCGGCCGGTTCTGTGTTCCAACACAGAATCAGTTGTCCCAGGGTTGGAACGTTTTTCAAAAACTACGTCCATTCATTCTACCATTCAGTTTAGAATTCAAAATGGTTAGATCTCAAGGTTTTAGTAAATTATTGATTTATGAAATTATAGGATCAAACTGGAACGAGCAGCCACTATGTCTTTAATGGTTGACAATTCTGAAGGCGACGCCCTTCTTGGCCGAATGGATACAATAGACGACATCAGAAAACTTCGAAGCAGTTACTAACGTGCCGTTTGATGAGTGAGGGTTTGGATACATTTTCAAATGCCATCAATTTAAATGTCCATTTATTCTTGCTTTGCAATAAAAGAACATAAGTATTTACAAAAAAAACATCAACACCTAAAGTAGTTTGAGCAATATTGCGATACTTGCACCATATCTTCGTCTTCGTCTCGTCCCGTATTAGTGACAACTACCATACCCTATAAATCACTAATGATAGTTAAATTAAAATAATTTACTCAGTACTGGTATCACAAAAACTAATAACACTAACTGTTAAAATGTGCACATTTATTACAGGGAAAACATACTAACAGGAAACAAACAGTGTTGTATTAACTTTATACTGCTTTAGCCATCCTTTTGCGGGGTTCGAGACGGACCTTGAATCCCTCAGCACGCTTCAAGATAATATCAGCCTGTAATTTGAAATCTGATTCCTTGAGATCGGAGTGGATGCGGAAATTCCTTAAGATTGTAGACAATATAATCTTGAGCTTCAACATGGCATATTTACGACCTACAACAATAGATAAAACGTTTAATTACACCCAATAATCCAGGCAGTTTAATGGCTGAACAATCAAAAATCATGAACTCACCGACACAGCTCCTGGGTCCTGCAGAGAAGGGTACGAAAGCGTAGTAGTGACGGTTAGCAGAGCGTTCCGGTAAGAAGTTGTCAGGGTCGAATTTCTCTGGGTTAGGGTACACGTCCTTACGACGATGAAGTTTGTATGTTGCAATTACAACTGTAGCACCTTTAGGCAATTTCTTTCCATTTGATGCTGAAATCATTACAGTATATTTTACTATAATATTTGTAACACGATACTCGTAGTCTTATTTTTATACGCAATATTTTATTCTGTTTAATAATAGTATTGATTAGATTAATTTTGTCATGTTATAATAAACTTACGAAGGGTAACATCTTGTTTTATATGACGAGCAATAAGAGGCACAGGCGGGTACATTCTCAAAGTTTCCATTAGACATCTCTCGAGATACTTCATTTCCAAAGTATCTTGGAAAGTAGCTGGTCGGTCGGAGTCTCCAAATATCTGATCGATCTCCTCCATGACTTTGTCTTGAATATCTTGATGAATGCCCATCATTGATAGGAAGAAACTGCTTCCAGCAGCCGTGGTGTCGTGACCCTATAAATTTCAAATATTATAATCGTATCGTATATTTCACTTAGTAATTTACTGCCGTCAGAAGGAAAAAGGGCACAAGTAACATTTTTTTCTTATTGCGACTCTATTGTATTTATTTTATTTTTATATAATATTTCTATTGTAACTAAGTATTTGTTTATTATTTAACTCAATTTCGAAAAAAATGTTAGTTGTGCCCTTTTTCCTTCTGACGGCAGTTTACATACAAAAAAGATTTTAATTGCATTGATATCTTACCTCAAACATAATTGTGTCCACTTGCTCTTTGATTTCCTCGTCCGAAATTACAACGCCACTTTGGGAGCTCTCCAAAAGGAGGTCAAGGAAGGCAAGACGCTTCTTTTGGCCGACGTCGTCATCAACATCTAAATCGTCCTTAAGTCCGGCCGACTGTCCGAAAGACAGACCCTCCACGGATGTAGTTTTTACAGAAGTATTGTCGGATACAGTATCATCGATGATTGCAGACTTCTTGCCAGATTGGAATTCCTGCTTCTTCCTTTTGATGACCTATAATGAAAAATTTTTTTTTAAAATGTAAAGATAACGAGCACGTTTTACTAATTTTCTAGTGTTCTTCATTTTACTAACCTTGGTGGTCAAACCATGGATTACGTCTAGAAGTTTGTTCTGTACTTTAGCATATTGAGTGAAGTTGAAGAGTAGATCAGGCCGCAACCAAATCTTAGTATGTCTCAAATGCAAGATGTCACACATCTTCATCACAGCCATAGCGTATTCGAAACCACTTTGATCCTGAGTAGACTTGCTGACCCCCATGGCAGTTTCTGTAAGTATTCATATAAATAAAATATTACTTCATTATCTTTTTAAAGAAGATACTATATTTGTGGGTCAAAATTAAATAAAAAGGTGTTGTTTTATCTCTTAAACCGTTCAGAGATAGATACTTAAAATTTCCACAAAGTTCGTGTCATTACAGCCTCCATCACGACAACTACTTAATAATAATAACAACTTAGAATAATGACATATAACAATAAATTTATTCCCAAGGAGGGTTCCCATACAAGAAACCTAAACAATTCGCAATTGGCCGGTTTTATTTTGAAATTGCTTTTAGTTGTAGGTACAGCTCGGTTCTATACTTTGGTTATCATTTTAAGACTAAGAAACTGTTTAAGTCGTTTTTAAAGTATCTAATTTGTGATTCAAAATTATATTTTAATTAATTAGCATTAAGGATGAGAGAAAAACACAACCATTTTATTTTTTACACAACTCTGAAACCATTTTCATCGCTGACCTTCAAGAACATCAAAATTATAAATTCCAATTCATAAAGGTACTTCTAACTAAATGTGTTTAGATGTCTATAAAACAGAATTTAATATTTCTTAAATTCCATCAAAAAAGTCAACTACTTATGTAATTATTTCTTTTTTTTATATAATTTACGACGAGCCTTTCTGTTGCTATGATCAGATTTTTTTTAATTCGGACAAAGAGACGCTACGTTCTCGAAATATAATTACTATTGCTTTATTTTCCTGCCAAAAATAATCAGTGCTATTAACCTGAATCAAATAGAATTTGGTTGCGCAATGGAAATCGTAAAGAGGTCTTGCGGGTGTCAAGTGGTCGTTGATGGTGAATATCGACCATTAGCATTACGTGTGAGTGCGGGGGGTCGCCAAACTTGACATCGACTAGTGTGCGACGGGCGTTGTACACTTTTCCTTATGCTGCCATGAATCACATTAGATAATGGCATCATAGTGTATAGGACCAATATAAGTTTAATGCTAAGGTTACCAGAAGCCGGTCTGTATAAACAATATAATTACAGTCATAACCATTACAAACGTTACGCGCATTGCAATTTAGTGCTCCATTTATTTATGTGGCTCCAAATCCCGTCTTACGCGTTTTACCTTGTCTAGTATTTTATTAGCATCTGAGGAAAATTATGTTCCAACACGCACTTCCTTTTCGTTCTACATATTATCAACAAGTATTCTTTGAGACAACTAACCTCGTTTAGGTTGCACTTGGCCATCGTACGATATGGCCTTAGCCTCGCTTGTAAATGAGAAGTGCCTAAGTAATCAGATGGAAATGTATTAATGATAGGGATATCAGTCTTGCAAAACTAATAAGTTTAGTTGTTCTCGCGTTGAGCTTATGGTTAGGTGTTCTACTATTTTATTTCTAAATGTATAAGATTTATAAGGACATTTGGACAATATCTATCCTAAAGCGTTTCGCAACGAGATTACCGTTTACAAAGCCAGCTCAAGAACGGTGGTCGGACGAGGGCCGGCCGGGGCGAGTCGAGTGTTGTCACTAACGCTAATACGTGAGGAGGCGATCTAATCGTTTTTGCTCCAAATTATTTTTCTCTATCAGTACCACGCGCTATGTACCTATATTTTTATGCAACAATTCTCAAGAATATTATTGAACTTGGATTAACTTAATTCTACTCTTACGACCCCGGGGTACAGTGGTGAATATAATCTGCTGAGCAGGGCGTCCCGGATTCAATTTCCGGCTGTCGCAAAAATATATGTACAGTTAAATGTATGTTCCCGAGTCATAGATGCTTGTGATACCTACCTCATTTGTGAAGATAATATTATGTGACACTCGTAATAGATTAAAATAGTACACTAAAACATGTTGGGAATGTGTGAGTGTTTAAATGTTATTTTTATTATTATGTACCTACGTGGTTTAAGTTACCTATTAGGAATATGGTTTATGGTCATGGTTTTAGAATCAAAATAAGTACATAAAGTAAGTATATTGTAAAATTCAAAATATAATTTTGATTTTCCGCGACGACTCATTTGTCTCGTTATTTATTAGATTAGTATGAAAAATAATGAAGGCAACGTTGATTTTAAGGTTACTAGGCAATAATCGTTCCTCTTTAGCATGCAGATACAATACGCAATGCTTCGTTAGAGACGAGATTGGAATACCATTCAAAAGATATATTATTAGTAACGTATCCCCAGCCTCGCTTCACAAGGTTTATATTTAACCCGATACCTATTTATAAATAGGTTGTTATATTTATAAACGATTGTGACAATATAATAGTGAATTGCAATTCTATTCACATAAGTTATAAGTAGGTAGGTATACTAGAACACACCTTATTAATATTTATTTCCTTTACCGTTATCGAAATAATTGTTATAGTTTCGTTTATAATTTTCGTTTATTGTTAATATACTATTATTATTTTTTACGTAAGTGTGTTAGACACTACGATACAATCCGACATTGATATCGAAACACGTAAAAGAACAAAACGAATGTGGTACCTACCCGGTCGCGTACAAAATCTTACCAACTGATATCATCGCGGACACTAAACATTTTTTGTATACGGGTACTCACGATTTTGAATCGTTCCCGCCACCGCAGTCTCGCAGTGACCATGACCCTTAGCACCATAATCATAATCATGAATATCTTCGGAATTAAACTGAGTGGCACAGAGCTCGGTAACCTTCAATACTACCATCCTCAATCGTTGGCCATAGCATTAACCGTTGCTCAACAGGATGACCCACGAGGGGGGGAGATTAGTTTGGAATCAATAAAGATAGATCCCCAATAAACCCCGACAATACAGCCATTAAGAACATTGGAGAATTCTGAGGCATGCAGGTTTTCTCATTATTAAATTAATCTTGTTTTTTATGATCACGATGCGGTGCAAATTTATGCGTAGAATAAAAAGTACTAAGATGACCTGAATCATCATTCATTCACAATAATCGTAAAATGCGGTTATGTGGTTATAATTATGTGGGCTTTCAATAAAAAGTCCATAGTAATAATAACATTGTATATCTAATAATATAATATTAAATAGCGCTAGGATTCTATAAATGTTTTATTTATGTATAGTTAATAAACCTTTTCAAAGCCTATTAATTTATTATGCGGTTTTGGAACGTCAGCTCAGGATTGCTTACATTTTAATTCGTTGTTTAAATTATGTCTAGAATATTTTTATTATTCCTTGTAATAGAAAGAGATAATAAAAGCTATCCAAGAAATTAACTAGACTAATAAACTAATACTAAACTAATTTAGTTTTAATAATTGAATTGGGTGTAGATTTATTAATATTTTTTTATATATTATATTTTTTATTTTTTCTTAATTAGGGGAATTAATTCGTGAAGTTGAAAACTTTGTACCCCTTTTAAGAATATCGCTCGCACGTAGGAGTCTAAAATTTGGCTTAGTTAAAGTTAACATGGAGAAGAAGTGCAGAAAACTAAATTTAATGTTATATTACAGTTGAAGAAATTGTTTAAGTTCTTGCTGTCAATGTGAAATAACCTTTCATAAAATGTATTACGATCGAGTTTATAGAGCGGGTCTCTAGTATGAATAATTATCTAATATGCACACATACCTAGAAGAATTTCGACGGTACATTCGCTCATGTAGTCGTGGCAGTCGAAACTTCCACTTTCCTTCTTCAGTTTATTCACAACTGCTCTGGAGTTTGCATTGAACAAGTCAATAAAGCTCTTCAGCACGTTCAAGTGGAAAGTCGGCGCTATCAGTTTACGGTGCGACCTCCATTTTTGTCCTAAACATAAAAAAAGTTAATATTAAAAATTATATTAACACGCACTCTTATCTTTGATAAATGATAGACCCTAGTAAGTTACATTTACTCGCAAGCTTGGAAAGGCGGTCCACCTGCATATACGACATAAAAGTTGGTACCTACCACTGCTGATCAGGAGACCATCTCCAAGCCAAGGTTTGAAGAACTTGTAGTCGTCAGCCTTGTCGAGGTGTACGTGACTGCTTAGGATGACTTCCACATCCCGGGGATCATATAAGAAGATAATCAGCCGGGGTCCAATCCATAACTTGACCACACTTTCGTCATCGTAGGGCTCGCTTTTAGCTATAACTTTTTTGAAGATTTCTGTTGACAAAAAAAAGAAACAGACAGAAGTGAGATGAGATTCAAGTTGACTAAATGGATTGAGTTATTTTATCTGCTGAACTTAACAATTTCTAGGTGCTTTAAGATCAAAAAATAAATAAAACATTTATAGTAGTGTTAGCAGTGATTTAAACTTTGTACTCCTGAACAGGGAGGACTGGATTCAAACACTGCACGCATCTCTAATTTTCAAAAATACTGTGATGTAACTTGCGTCGGTGAAGGAAAATGTCGTGAGTTAACCTGCACACCTGAGTTCTTCATACTACCCATACCTACTCGTATAATAACTGTCTCAAAGTAAGGTTCTTAGGAATAAATATATGTCAATGTCTCCATAATATTTATTAAGACCCTTTTATGAGAGCGAATAAATGAATATATTATTATGGTACTTACGATCTGAGCCTCCAGTGAACTCATGAGCATTTCCGATGAGCGGTAATCCGGGTGGTCCCGAAATTTTGTCAGCTAACTCGTACAAATGTCTTCTCGACATTCTCCAGTAAGTGTACCAGAGAAGTATAGCGGGAACCAGGAGCATATAAAAAAGACTCGTAGCCGCCCATGTGCTGCTTTGGGCAGCCACGGTTTCAGGGCCGAAAGCCATTGTGATCAGTTAATAAAGGTGAATCACCTGAAAACAATAAATACATTAAGTGCCAGATGATGATACGCGAAAGCAATGATTTTTTTATTGCATGCATTATTTTATATAGGTACCTATAAAACTAACTTGATTGTTCAACTCGGGATTCACACATAATTTTATTTAATTTGATCTATACATAAATCTATAAATATAATCTATTATCTATCTGTATCTGTACATAAAGATTTACTGGCAGAGTATGCTTTTAGCATTAAGTCCGCCTTTTGTTATTATACATTGTAAATTGTAAGGTGCAAAAAATCTAAATGAATAAATAAATCGTAAAGAAATTGAACTTCCGCTTTTTATATTTTAATAACAAGACTGTTGTAGGTATTGATTTACTAGTACCTAAGTATAGTATTTTTTTCAATTTGTAATTTCCTACATTGTGTAAATAATCTAAGAATTTAAAATAAGTATAAAAATAGGTAACACTTCGTAATTTATAAATCCAAATTCATATTTTATAAACCTCGCAAATAAATTATTATTTACTGTGAATAAGAAAATTGATCGTGAATATTAAACAGTAGATAAACTCGTAAGTATGAAATAATATTTAATACTTAGAGTTCAAAAACGGCAAAAATACAAAAAAATATTATAAGAATGCATAGCCATAAGCACCTAAAATCCAACAAATAACTGGTTTATTTTGCCCTTTTTTTCAAAACACTCCTTTTTATAATAACAACTTAAACTTAAAATCAGACGCAAAACTTCAAATTCACGCAATTGTCGATTTAATTAATTTATATTTTTATTTAATTAATTTCATTAAAACTGATGACTTCAGAAAAAAATTAAAATTAATTAAAAATTTTACTCAACATTATTTAAAAATAATTTAAAAATATATACCTAATAAACTTTAGGAATTTCTCACTGGCTTGAAATAATATTAATATTTAAACAACAAATTAAACCAACACAAAATCAAAAAACTTTCCCTACCTGATTAAGGAGCAGATAGCCACCTTTCAGGGCACGACGCTGACCACTAATGAAAATAATATTTCTTTACTAAGGGATGCCAACCGCGCCTCAATGTCGACTATTTACTAATCTCCTGCGCAGCCGTCTATATACACGCTGTTAACGTCACTAACGAATGCCATACGTCACTTGCTAAGTGATGCCTAAAACTTTTTGTTTACTGAAAATGACACTCGGGGCAACTGAATCGATTAATTTACGAGCTAGAAAATTCAATCCAATTAATAAAGAA
This sequence comes from Ochlodes sylvanus, assembly GCA_905404295.2. NCBI lineage: Eukaryota > Metazoa > Arthropoda > Insecta > Lepidoptera > Hesperiidae > Ochlodes > Ochlodes sylvanus. The sequence goes on along the minus strand of FR990130.1, from coordinate 8,318,373 downwards.
AAGGAAATAATTTAATCTGGTTTCATTACTGGCAGGCAAATTTAATATTCTATTTTAAAATTTTGTTCTCATTTAGAATTATGATTATTTTGTCTTCAACATTAATCCTTAAAATAAAAGTCCGATGTCACCTAATTCTCGTGCCCCACAATTAAATTCCTTTTATTTATATACGATAGTTTATGATCCCAAAATCTTATTTCATGTCTATTGTGAGCAGTAAATATCGCACATTATTTTTTACAAAAAGCAAAATAAAAAATAATTAGTAGCCTACCTGTTAACGATATATTTTATTCAACGCAGACGATGAATTGTAATTTTCATTGTAAATGTGATGCACAATCAATTTCTTAAGCTTAATATAATTTAATAGTGAAACGTGTAAAATCTCTCACAAGTGAGTACACTGTAGATAGATTATGGTTGATAAAGCAGTAGTGTGTACATGCTTATATGCAACTTCATACTACCTCTCATCTATCTAAAGAAACGCTATTTTATAATCTTTCGATCACAGAGGTGCATAATTTTGTAGGTATGACACTGTTTGAACTTTGCATTCCAATAGCATTTTATTTTTGTATTTGTGCAAAACTAGTATTTTATATTGCTTCCGCTCGCTATCAAATTCAATTTAAAGATAATTAGGGGAGACCCGATTCTAAATTCTAAATTAACGTCATTGTCACTACTACTCATAACCGTGTCAATTAAACTCGGGTTTCCTCTCGCAATGTGAGAGTTATGGACTGTTATGTGGGGGCCATAGTCAATTAGCCTGGCCAGGAGTCGACTACAGACCACACGTTGAGACTAAATTGCCCTCAAATATGTACCTAAGTATTCTCACGATATTTTTTCTTCATGGCCATATATTTTTTTATGCCCATGAATCAAAATTAAATAGAGAGATAGCCTAGAGATCGAAATTCTATATTAGGAATTTCGCGAAATTGTTCCAATATTGATTATACTAACGTTACAAGTTAATTAAAAAATGGAATCTTGTGTCCATCAAAGGAGAAAATGATTGAATTGAAAGTCAGGCCCGCGGCTTGACCTGCGCCGAAAGTACGGCAAACTGCTTTGATCTGACTTGGTAAAATAATAATAATTTACATACAAGCATACATACGTGCAATTAGTGCATGACTCACTTAAGACATAAGTTTGGAACTTTTATCCACTAAATTTGCAAGCCCACACTTTTAATCATAAAGTTAAATACTTTGATTTATATAATCAAAGGTTAAATATAAAAGAAAAATTGTTTCCCACATTATATTAAACTTAGGGGTAAAATTTCTAAAAACTTTGAAATACATGTTTCATTATTTGTATTTAAAAAGCAAAACACTGATTTTCATTTGTTTAAAGTAAAAAACAAACTTATACAAATACATTATATACATACATATATACCCCATTGGATTTATTTTCTAAAAATGTGTATGTCTCTAACCAGAAAGCAATCATTTCTTCCGCGATGATGAATTAGTCAATCAATACGTTTCTTTTTGCGGGTACTTACTCGTAGGTACAGAAAATAGATTTTTAATTCATGATAATGATCTTTTTAATCGTCGTCCGATTTAAATAATTCAAAAAATTATCTACAGGTAGGTACTGAAAAAGCCATGATGTGAGTTATCCGGATAAGAATTGTTACCAAGGTTCCAATAGCGTGGTCTTACTTTCCCGACGCGACGCGACGTTTCGTCGTTATATGCATCTCTTTTACGGAATGTATCCGTAAATCTTATTGTACCTACGCTTCTTGAACGAAAAAATAGGCGATAGTTACTCGCTTACTCGGCGCGGCGGCGGCGGTGGGACAACTCCTTTATTAACATAAACAAGTAGGTATTTTTAGCGCTATAACATATTGATATAAAAAATGGCTTCGAGAATCTTTTTATAGACATTGATGATTTTTGTTTTGGCAAATTATTAATAAGTATTGGGATGAGTATCTACTTGTTACGTTACATTACATAGCATACTATGGTAGAGGCACGAATTTAAGGCCCCTTTGACACATTAAAATAGTGACGTGAAAAATGTTAATTTAGTATCGAAAAAAATATGGTCAAGTGCGAGTGGCATCGATACATTTTTGGAATAAAAAATTGAAGCACCCTTTTTAATTACACATTTGGAATGAGAATCGAATACTGAGTACCCCCTATTAATATCACAAGAGTCTTACGAATCACCTTATATGTATTTAAGGTCTCCTCGGCTTTGAGCTCAGTAGTGGGCCTTGTTGGGTTGAGATGATTTATAGTATATTCATTTATGTAATTGACTTACTTACTTTATTAAAGGTGGCACTGTATTTTGTTAGTAAAAACGTGAAGGAATTTGTTCGCGGTACCATATACTTTGTTTATATGGTCCCGCATTAGTCCATAATATTTAAATATATATATTGTTTCAATATCCATGTAATTAATTAACTTTGGGTCCTAAGTTATACATTCGATAAATTTTATGACTTTTTGCACATCACTATTGACAATGAAGAACAGCAATTTGCTCCTTTAAATTTATGTAATAATTTATACGAAACTTGATGATCGGACAGACGTCAAGTAAACGTCATACGGGCCTTCGATTTGTGCTGATACTATACTGATAAAAGAACGGCCCCGAACAAGACTTAAATCGGGATGGTTAGTCCATTTAGTAAAGTAACATTATTAATAAATTTTATTAATAACGAACGAACATTATTAATAAAATTTATTAGTTAGTTAGTTAGTTAGTTAGTCGAGTCGTTAGTATTGTATCGACGGTCCCTACTTACAAACCCCTAACTACAAATGAGAAATTTTACAGGAGAGCTTTCAAGTTTCAAACATTTTGTATTATCTGTTCTACATAATGTAAAGTCATGGGTCAAGCTATGGGCGCTACGTAATATGCATAATGCATTGTAAAAGGGCAAATTAATACACGAGCTCCATTTTACAATACATTTCTATTCAATGACAATATTGACATCCTTCGTTCTTCTTAATCATCTGTTTATTCTTGAAGATGGCCTGTTCGTCAGCCAGTAACATTTTGCTAGAATACCTGAAACCTATGAAAAACTACCAACTGAATATCTCTCCTCTCCGCTCCTCAATCTCATCTCCACTCCTCAAGCCTGCACCTCACCACTCCACACCGCGCCTCACCAGCTCACCACACCTCACCTCGTATCACCACACCTCATATGACCATTTCCTGCTGATCGTGCTCCTCGCAGTTGTTTTAATAGAGGTACAAAATTCCTCCGTTACAGCATATTAAGTAGGTTTAATTTGTAAATTTAAACCTACTTATGCCTATACTATATATAATACTTTACATTACCTATCTTAAAAAGCGGCTTTCAATGTAAACTTAACAACTATAAAGAAAAAAATTAAGATAAATTTAATTCATTGATTGCTCAATCGAAGGATTGAGGTATACGATAATTTGAAGTCAAGCAACGATATCAATGACGCCATCCAAAGCAAAATTCCAAAATAAACAAAAGTATCTAGTCTATTAATATTTTGCCATTTAGAGGTCGTTCACATTTCATCAAATTAACTGCGTATGTTATTCTGGTAGGTTTATTCCGCTGTAGGTATAAAACAAACAAAAAAAGATAACAGAAACAAAACTTAATAAGATATTATTATTATGTCATTAATATTGTAACTGGTATTGATATATTTACGCAAAGCGTGTTTGCCTAGTTACCACGCTCCAGTAAGACGACGATGACCACACTCGTAAGAACAGACGACGACAGACGACTGTTGGTTTATTAGATAAAAAATTGTGGACTTAGATCAGAATGGAAATACTTAATAAAGTTTATACTTAATAAAAAAGTGTTATTTTGCAAGTGTATTAGTCGTGGTAGATTAGACAATGGCCTTTAAAGCTATTATTAAAGGTTTAGGGAGCACATAATTATTTTTACGATCCGACAAAAAAGAAGTATACGACCAGAATACGTAAAAAAACTCCAGAAAATTATTCGTTATAACGAAATTATACTTTGGATCTTATTTCGTTTCAAGAAGCAACGGGCGAAGTCTTAACTGGCTGCTCGAATTTTTGGAAATAAAACATCATTTGCTTACTATTCTGAGGCCAGTTAGGCAATTGGGATTCAGAATTTTATAATATTTGCAAGAAACCTCTCGCTATTAATAGATTAATAAAAATACAAAAAACTTCATTTCATTTCACTTTAAAACAAAAAAAACGATCAAATGCGAGTCTGACTCGCACACATACGTTTACGTTCCACCGAGACCGCTATTAACTTACTACTTAGGTACCTACTTGTTACTTGTACAGGGACCCCCATGGGAATATACATAACTTTACAGTGTGTATCTGTGAAAATTTCCGTTAAAAGATAGAGCCCTTTGATAAACATCAGACAGATAGACAGTGGAAGGCATAGCATAAGTATAGGGTTGGTTTGGCGCTCTTTTTCAACCGTAAAAACTACGTATTTAATACTAGTTTAATTTTCGACGCAGACAACTATAATTTAAAGGTTACTTAGTCAAAATACCGTGTTATAACTTTTCCACTTACGTCTTACGTCATCGGCGTATTACTCGCGCACTGCCAATAATTGTTATCTGAAAATTACGATATAAAAAACGCATTTTCCTATCCCAAAAAACAATTTAACACGATTTGTCGCACAAAAACATTATGCTTGTAGCTAAACACTTATTTAGGATACTATGTTCTGCGATTAATTCTTGGAATTCTGCTCTACTCGGCTATTTCTGTTTGGCCTTTTCCATTCACATAATGATTATGCCTTTTCGAGGCTATTGGCTTCATGTTATGCCACGTGACGTAAGACGCGCAGGACCTGCCTCATTAAACAAATGGTTATAAACAAAGTTTGAATATTTAATGAAATGAACATTAAATTAACTAAATGTATGAAAAATGAGACGCCAAGGACATTCTTATATGTTTATTATGTAGGCACCAGTGTGTGATTAATTATTATGCTCATTCATAAAAGTAAGCTAAATTTTTCATTGACTTATATGAAATACTCCTTTTGTCTCTTTATAGTCTATAATAAGTGACCTATATGCTATATCTCTCGTTCCTATATGCCTACGACCTATTTGCTATATGTCGTTCGTTTTCGTTTTCGTTCAGGACGGTCACTTATAAGAGAATAATAGTAATAATGGAAGTAATAAGCTACTTATTACTTCCATGGTCTCTTATAAGTGATCGTTCAAATTCTTAGTTTTATATACAATATCATGTAATTGATAGATATTGTTTGATTAGATAATTATTATGTATCGGTAACGGGCAGTCAAAACACACGGTCACGAATAAGCAATTGATTATAGTTATCTCATGAAGATAATCAAAGATAAGGTTTGTAGATAACGCAAATACATACTAATGTGCTACTGCTTCAATTACGATCTAGATCGTAAAGTAAATCGTTTTTACTGCGAGATATTTAAAATTATTTCAATTTGCTTGGAGGTGGGACTGAATCCCGTCCGGCTAGCTTATCACCCTCTCGCTTGAGTCAACCGCCAAACAACTTGTCGTGTTGGGGGCTCGAGACTCAGAAATTTCTTCCTTTTGTGATATAAAAATGAGTAGGTAAGATTATATAGATTTTGATTAAATTAATTACTCTGACAAAAAAAAAATTTATGTGCCATATTATTTATAATATTTTAATAACAAAAAAAATTAAGTGTTAAGTGGTATTTATTAATTTTAATTAATAAGGTAAGTAATTAGGTACTTACGTACTTACCAAAATTATTAAATAATTTCGCCAAAGGAGGACGATGTTATCCTTCATCGAAGCAAGTGATCATTTCGAATTCTTACCCCGTCAGTGCACTCATGCACCAATGACCAAAGGCATCACTGTTCACTGATGCGTTGCCGCTAGCCAGGCGGGTTAAACTCTGGCACCATACCGTACCCTCAGGATCAAACTAGTTAATACAGAACCCGGCTGCGATCTCCAAGAGAAGGAATCTACCGCTTTAACCCTTTGTTGTTCAGTACAGCGGGCGCAGTGAGACCAGAGGAAATTGATTTGGAAATGCTGAAGAAACCCGTAGTTTTTTATATCTCAATGGTTGTGCCGTCTTTTCTGGTTTGTTTCATGTATGTATATCATTGTACCAGTTTTTGTTGGTGTTAATTTTATTGTTGTTCGACGACCCGTACAGCGCAATGGTTCCGAGCTGGACCGCCGTTCGAAGGGTCGTTGGTTCGATTCTCAGCGGGGCGGAAATTTGAATGAGTTTAAATTGCCGTGTGTTCTTGTCTTTGTATGTTGTCCATGGCACCCACAGCACCGGGAACCCTGGCGTGGGGCTATGGGTGCGTTATTTATTTATTTCCTAGGATCTTTCTGGTGCATCCACGGTGTTGGTAAATCCACACTTAACTTATATCGCACTACCAAAAGGAATTATTGTTGCAAATTGTGTCGAGCATTATCCCTTAGGTAATTAATATGTGGTAATTAATATTGTTCGTTGGAAAACAAGTCTGCAACATCGTATAAATGGCACCTAATAATGTGTTTGGTATATAATGGTTGAATATAAATTAGCTGGTTGATTACAATTACAGATGGACTGCAAACTACGTAATCGTAATACTTACCTACTCCTGGAGGGAGCCTCTTTTGTTCTCCTATATGACATGTATATTGTAAGCATACATACCTACTTATAATACCTACATACTTACTTATTTTATAATAAATTGACGGTTGTCAGTACTTGAAAGATATTTGAGAAAAACCTTTATTGGAGGTATTAATATTCACGCGATACATCCCACTACAATTATTTTGGATTTTTGGTCTGTTTGGCGTGCGTTTGATTCCGCTTATTTTAGACACGGCATAGAGAGTTAACTGGCTTTTCCATTTCATTTTCAAAGCGCCTTTGAGAAACGGTGATGGAATCCCAAAAAATTATAACGACATGGGCAGTCAACAGAAAAAGATGGGTAAATTTCACTGATGTTAATGTAGTGTTTTAAGCCTGGAATTTAAAATTTAACTTCAAGGGGACTGTTATAAATTTTTAATCAAAGCAAATGATAATTAAATACGTACTTTCTACACTTGTTACTTGGAAAATTCGTAATTTTAAAATTTGTTGACCTGACCTTTGGGGTAAGTATTAGGTAGATAAGTATAATTTTAAACTTATCGCGGATTGTGTACATTTTACTATGGTAAGGATACCTACTAATGTGAAAGTAAGTATCCCTATATGAGTAGGTATGCCTATAATGAACTACAGGTGCTGTACCTGTAGTTCATTAAAGGCATGTTTAGGTATTACATTTTAAGACTTCAAAATGGTGTCGGGCCATGCCTAGAGGGGGACAGCGACGGATTTCTAGAATCGCCCAGATCATGCAAATCCATTGGCATTGCGCAAGTATATATTTCACCCTGGAAAAATTTGTAATTAGTTAGGTACCTAGCTGGCTACATCATTTTTGCTAGGTTCTGCGCGTTACTTATTCATAAATCAAAGGTATTGAATAAACATGTTTGCTTTTAATTCATTTATTTATTCAACTATAGACTGATTGTTTCATATTATGAATTGTGTTAGGTATAAGAAAGTACGTACCTACGTACCTTCTTATTTAAATACAATACCAGTAGATTATATTAAAATTGTATTAACTAGTGAAAATGACAACGTATTTTACACGCAAATGTGGATTAAGTAAAAATTAAGTAGGTAACTAATTTAATAATAGTTACCCGCTCTGCGATTGAAATTCGACCGTAATTCATTCTCTCAAAGGGTTATTTAACATTGACTCCATGAACGTTGTCATCGTTCATGACTTTCATGAGACTTTTCAAACGTCGTGTCAAACCTATGTCAATGTGAATAGATCTTGTTTAGTGTGTCTTTAATAATGTTTTATGTATTCATTTTTTTTCACTCCTCTGTGTGGTCTAAGATCCGAACTAGACACGACTTCCACCTGTTTAGTGGATGAAAACGGTTTTATATCAAATTTTATATGCCTACTTACAATGACATTATAAGTAATATCATTGCCTACTTATTACAAAATATTTATCTCGAGTGTGATGCCTAAAAAATTCCTGGCCAGGCGATGATTACTAAAAAACTGAAAAATGACTTTTTATTAAATATTGCACTGTAGAATATACAAACGTTGGGTTGTCTGTTTTTTCGTGGCGTAACTTCTGTACTGGGTTGTCAACTTGTCAGGTACAAACATGTAAATCGATGATAGTTATTTTCACCTAAATATTTGTTTAATAAATAAATCTTATCAAAATCCTTCAATCAATCAAAATGAGCGCTATTTAACTGCGAATACGATGATATAAATAATAGGATTTGCGAATGCACATACAGACAAACTGACGTCCATGGAAAAAAATTAAACAGTTATTTTTTTATATAAAGTTAGTATTTTTTGTCATAATTATCTAAGTAACGTTATAAAAAATTGTTCCTCTTGATATACGTGAACTCGTTACCCTGAAAGATTATAATTATGATTTTGTACTGGTTCTGCGTTTTGTCCTTGAATGACGACGCTGGTACAGTGGCAAACAACTTTTGGCAGACCTCACTTTGAGAAATTATGGAATACCGTCAAGTACCTGCCTACAATATATTTCTTAGAATCTACTTGTATTATGACCAAAAATGAACATACGAGTTTAAAAGGCGCTAAGGAAATACAGGATAGATCTTACATAGTTTATGATTAATATGAGACGACCATTGAGTGAGGTATTCTGTAGACATAATCTAACCTTAACCTTTTACGGTGATCGACAAATCAATTATTGGAATCGCATACAATATAATTATATTAGTAGATAAAAGTTTTATTTACTTCCGACTTAAAATATGTTCAGTTCTTGTGCCTCTTTTATAAAGACTTTTTCTGAGAATTTTGTAGTTTGCAATCAGTAGGCTCACGGAATGTGCGTCTGAAAGACATTGCAACGGTAGGGGTAGCTAGCCAGATGGGTAAAGAAATGCCTTCATGCACAAGCACAGCACTGTCGGAAGGTTGCACCTGTTATACGAATAGAGCCCGGCGAGACAGGCATCGTTGCCTCACTCCGTCGTTCAGCAGTTCGCATCATGAGCAGAGGAGATTTTGGCCTAAAAATAGGTGGAACCTTCATAATATATTTGTAAGTGAAACCAAAACAAATAAAGAACAAAAATATTTAATACACATTTAATTGGCAGGTACTCTAGGTACATAAAAACCTACGTACACACAATGACAAGCACCTTTTTCGTAAACGACTAAAATTAAAAGAGAAATTTATAGAGAGAAATATTATAATTTATAAGTGACATCCATTCGGTGACATTTGAACTGTTATTAAAATATTTTTGTGATGGACAAAAATGACTAAAATTTTACGTATTACTTCAATAGATTAGCTATCTAGGTATGTACCTAAAATGCTTTCAAGATCTAAGGATAAATTAGGATACAAAGGGAAACGCGTGCACAAAAAAACACGGCCCGTTTTGACAATATCGAATACTGATTTAAGCGATGAGAAAATTATAGCTAGTTTTAATTTACAACCTTTAAAAAAACAAACAAAGGAAGACCTCGCCGACGACGCACAAGAACAATACGACACGCGACAAGCTTTTAAGTCCGAAGTAAAACGCTTCATCGAAATATCCAAGTACTTTTCCAGTCCCCTAAGAAAAACCGCTACCTATGTGTGCGAGAATTGTCTTGTATCCTATCCTAATCCGTATAGAATTGAATACCAACGAGGATCCATTACGACGCAATATGTGAAATTCAGCAATTTAACTTTAGAACCAGTTTACATAAAGTTGTATAAAGTGATTCCTGATTTGGAGCAGATTAAGTTTGTCAACATGTCCCTGTCTCGTTGCAAACGAGTACCGCCGGGATTATCCTACAATTTGGGAGTAGCATACGACGATGTTGAGGAAAAGTCTCCTTGCAAAGCCAGAATGATTTTCGTAGCTTCTAGAAAAACCTCAACACCGTGCTATCAAATATGTGAGATTGATTTGCAAATTGAAGCTAAGAAAATAAGGTTAATTACTGTATAGATGTAGAGGTCATATCATTGGAAGTTTTATTATGGTTATTGGGACATTTTATTGATAAAAAATTCGTAAAATCTAATCATTGTCATTTATTTCTTTAGTTAAGTAGGTACCTACGCTTGTTCATTTTTGTAATTAAAAAGATAAATCGTCGTCGTATTCGTGTGCATTCTCGTACACTCGAGGTATGTGTAGTAGATTTGTTTAGGCTAAGACTTTTTATGGATTAAAGGTAGCACTGCTGCCTTGACAACTGTGAACGACCTGGATTACACTCTAATAGGGACTAGGATAATTGGTTCGGTTTAATTCGGTTAGGAAGGCTAGGCTAACTCGAAGATAACAACTAAGTAATCATCAAACTGCTAATATTTTGGCCGTATTAGGGCGGTTTAGGTCTACAAAGATGTTATTGCCTTATCAGTTAATTAAAATTATTGTCGATTATGCAAAACATGTGTGTGTGTGTTCTTAGCTATTCGGCAAAAATTGGGATATACAGCTCAATAATTATATAATTATAATAAGCTATGTAGAGAACGCCCCAAATAATTATTATAATTATGTGCTTTTGTCTTGTGTCGCACCATGTCGCACCGTGGCCCGAGCGAAATCACCGATACCACAATAGCTCAGCGCGCTCAATGCTCTCCTGGACACGCACCCACATTGTGACCTGTTTGCGGATGAATGGAAGGTGATCTTGTCAGAGTGCCTGTACTATTGTGGAGCAAATGCGTGATTTATGTACGAGTAATTAAATCATTATTGTTCTTATTTTAACTTTTTACTTTTATCCTATTTTATATTATGTATTGATTATTTAATTATTGATCTCTTATTTTACTATTATTTGACACGATTTGATTTTTATTTTGACTTATTTTGATTTCATTTTTATTTATGTTGTAGTATTATTTTATAATTTTATCAAGTAGACGTAGTTATGCGAAAACGAAAACCCACAAGCTTAGAGTAAAAAGTAAAGTAAATATACTCTAAGCCCACAAGTCACTCAAAATTGTGTTAATGTGACTAGTATACATTTTTTGATAGTGTACATACTAGTAGGTACCTAAGGGCAAAAAAGTCCTACCACTGAAAGACTAAATTGCATTTTGCTCAAATTGCTGTCTTTGTGGACTGGAGGCCTACTACGAAAAACAAAAGTCGTTACGGAAAGTTACGGATCGTACTTTTTCCTACCAGTCACGGTCGCCAAATTATGTTTCGTGTGAACATATGGCATGTATTAAAGAAAACTCAATGCGATTTTTGTATATAAATTTATTTTAATACAAAAATAAACATGTAACAGTAAGAAAAAGTACGATCCGTCGTCCGAAACGCCAACTTTGGTTTTTCGTAGTAGGCCTCCTGCAACGTTTTCGCATAACTAGGTACATACTTCTAATTGTTAGATAACATAATTGGTTTATGCTTTTTGATTGGTTCATTATTAATTAACTAAATATTTAAATAAATAAAAAAGAATTAAATAAAGAAACACTAAATGAAATGCTAATTTTAATTTATTATATTGTTTGTTATTCCTAATTATTAGTATCTAATACTATAATTAATTGCTAAGTTAATTAATTAATTATATATTTATCTATTCTTCACGTGGCCGTGATCACTATTGTCTAATAAGTATATATTTCTAATACACATTTCATAAGTAGGAAGTGTAGGTACTTAAATCCTGTTTTATATTTTTAAGATCAATCTTTTCCCCTTAATCCAGAATGTATCGTTCACAGCTCTTCATCCACAGTCTTCTATAATTACGATAATATTGCATTATATTAGATGATATTCAGTGGAAGATAATTTACGATGCTAAAAAATTAAACATTTAGAGCTTCTTATTGAATCATGCTAATGCTATAGGTACCTACCAACCAATTAAGTTTATAACAACTAATAAATGAATAGTTTGAAAAACTAAAAACACATTTTTGTAATGCTAAGTACCTACCTAAATTATAAACTAAAGTAATATGCAAAAAGAGGAAGTAGATAATTAGTTCTAACTCAGCTTGCACGGTTTGAACCGAACATTCGAGTATTTATAATAAAATTATGTGCGTATTACAATAGAAATTAATAATCATTCGTTTCGGTAAAGAAAACATCGTGCTAGACACCTGCAAGTTCACCATACTGGTCCAGTGTGAAGTCCGCCGATCGCTTGGCCAACACTGCACTGCAAGGCACTTGGCCAGCGTGGTGGATTATGTTGTATACCCCTCACATTGTGATAGGAGACTCAAGCCCTACAGTGGGACATTTATGGGACTTGTGGGTTGCAATGATTCCGTAAACTGTTAGGTGTGAAGGTTTATTTCTGCAACGTTTCATCTAGCATAAGTACCTATATGGTTTTCTAATGAACTAGTTTGTATTACTTTTAATAATATTATGCATAGATTACGCAGAATGATTCTACGAACTTGCGCGTACCTATATGTCCAGCTCGTGTCTACCGTTCGAGGCAAAGAGTTCAAGTTTGCAAGGAGAACCGGTTTTATGTTATTTATAAGCAATATCAATAGAAGGTTTATTATCATGGAAAATTGTAAAGTGTCCGTTTGACGATCACGTATCTACAGAACTACGTTACTCGATGGTACTACGGTATGACCACAAGTATTACTACAACGAAGAATGCGAGTATTTCGTTGCAATTATGTTTAATAAATCTGGTAGGTATTTTGAAGTAACTAATGTGCTTTGCAGTACGGAAGAAAATGACTGTACATTCCAACATTTCCAACCTCGTTATAAAATTGGACCAATTTTGACTGTAAATTGGACAATATTTAATAGGTAGGTACCCTACTTCCTATAGTTCTGTAATAGTTGTGCTCACAAGAAACTTGACATCGCTTCAGATACGTGATACCCAATACCACAACGAAACTGCGTAGAGTTGCATTGCAGCACTGAAAGCTATCGTCCAGCTATACATATGATACATACATGGTGATTTGCATATTAAGAGGGGGTATAAAGCAAAATTGGCAATCTTAGATTCAATTTTTACAGTAGTAGATCAAGTTTCTAGAACCTGAAGAAAAACATAGTTATACTTCATTATATTATTGAGTGCAAGATCTAAGCAAAAACAGAAAAAAATAAAATTTTCTCGATAGAAAAAAATCACAAAGTTAGGTCTAATTTTTCACTTAAATCAATTTATTTTCAATGTGGTGCATATTTTAGAGTCAATATTTTAATATATTATGCTAATTAGTATCACGGAGGGATTAGATTAGCGATTTCCAAATCAAATCTATAATTTACGAATTATTAAAATAAAATACATTTGTAGGATTTTGAGTATTTTGACATGCTCGGTTTCATTAATCAGTCACCATTGCTCCATTGAGACGGGAAGACTGCGTCAGTCTTCTCGACATGTGAAATTATTTTTTGGTGTACATTTGTGACTGAGAGAGTAGTTTTTATTACAAAAACAATAATTGTGTGTGTGTGAACTAAAGTTAAAAGACACTAAGATCCAACATGGGTAACAAACGGAATAAAATCAACATTAAAAAGGGATCATAGAAAACTGAAAATTCAAGTCATGGCTAGTTGTCAGAGGTAAGTTGACAAGTACTATTTCATATTCAAAATTAGACCTTATTGTTTTAACTTTTGTGCTCACAATACAATGTTGATGTTGATGTTTGATCGCTGAAGCAGCATAGTATATACGAAAAATTCACATTGTATGTATCATTAATAGTTAGTATAGGTATGTACTTTCAAAAAAAATATACAGCTTTATCCAAAAGCAAATTTAATTTTGAGTTAATTATTTCCTCTTTGCCCCATAATTTTGTTTTTAAAGCAACACCTATATTTCTGGTAGTCAATTTGATCAATCCCTACAGAAGTTGTTACTTGTGTGTGTTTGAAACTATTATTGTATTTTCATTTCAGAACAAGATTTAATCCAAAATCAAGAAATGAGAAGAGAGAATAAGAAAATATTCCAAAATCTATTGATGATGACGGGAACATTACACCAGAGAAGTGCGTATCAATTCATCTGTCTATGTATTGTTTCATTTATTATTTGCTTGTTGTTGCATTGTAACGAATCTACAAAATAACACATAAACTAAACTTTTTTTATACTATACATATTATGCATAGTTAGGCAAAATTACTTTAACAAAAACATAAAATTTTGTATAAATGCATTTTTAAAGCGACTTTTTTATTTACTTCTTAATTGCTAATTGTGTTTTCTTAAAGAAAAAAATATATATTTTGAGTCTTACTAAGTATTACGCTTTTACAAAATGTAGAAATTTTAGAACATACAGATCCAAATGCAGACGAATTTATTGCACCGGAACGGTTGGCATTAAAATAAAGTATTTATGAAATTTAGTCCTATCTAAAACTTTCAACCGATTATAAATGGCGCAAAGTGATACCTGACGTCATCAGTTTCAATGTTAGGGAGTATAACAGTGTTTGACTTTTTTTTTAATTTCAGTAACATCGATCCTCGTGTTTATGAACGGGTCAAGATAAATATCAAGACAAACGACGATACTAAATACACATGTGAGACAAGTCAACGGCTTATAATAGACAAGATATATTTTTTTGAACAATCAAAACTTCCAACCATGCATAATTTTGGCATTTTATTTTTTTATACGGCATACAGGTCATCACGTAAAAATAGAGCAGATATTCTGCTTTGCGAGAATTTAAATGATTTGATGGTCACACCAGTACGAACATTATACTGCCTTTCTTGTCATAAAAGTGATTCAATCGCTCCCTACACTAGGTTTCCAGCGCTATGGTTACATGATGCGACCGACACTACCTATAAATGTTATTAGTTTCAGAAATACAGATAGTTACAGCGAGAAGAATTGCTTTAGATTAATAGATACCTACATAATAATATATTCAAAATTATTAATGACACCTAATAATGTGTTGTCTGCCATTCACTGGCTCTCTAGCTATTAACATTGTATAAAAATCTAACCCTAATAAAGAAAAAACAGCTTGCCATTTTTGAGGTAGATGATTCTACATTTATTGAGCCGAAATTTGTCTCAGTTTTTACATTATACTGTGCCGTATTCTTGACTGATGCCATGTTATATAATAGCGGCTGTACACTCTCGTGCGAGAGTACTCGCTATGTCTCGTGACGCCTCGGCCGAGACGTCATGGGAGCGAGAGTATGCGAGACCCCCCGAGACATCACGAGGCGAGGCGAGCGCTACCTAGTACATTCTCATACGAGTGCACTCGGCTAGCAGTCTCGCGAGAGTGTACAGCCGCTAATAAAGTCAGATGCAACCGGACGCGCAACTGCTGCGGCGCATCTATTTGACGGGCGGGGCGGGGCGCGCGGGTGAAATTTGATTTTTTCCTAGCTTTATACCCCCTCTTAATAGGGGATACTCAGTACTCGATTGTCGTACCAAATATGTAATTAAAAATGGTGTTTAAAATTTGACCTATTTAGCCATTAAAACTAAAAGTATGGACCATCCGAGCACACGCGCGTGGCGTGAGCGCGCGGTGATTCAAATCTCACCAATCGCGCGGCATTAGACAGAAGTATTTGGAGCGTTTGCAACTTTGCACACTGTGTCCATTCTTCCCGAGGATCGTTAGATATCTTTTAAATATTTATCGTACATAATTTTACGAATTTTACGAATCCGTCAATAAAGGTGACACGCATTGTATTGGCTTCACCAAACGTGTAAGAAAATTGCCGCACCATACGTGTTGCGTTCACGTTACGTTGCTAGCAAACGGCAATATTGCCAACAGACAAAGATACAAAAAAGTGTGACATGTAAAACATCATAATGTTGTAAAAATGTGGATTCGAGTTCCCCTTAATATACTCGTACATTAATTATTGGATGTAAGGAAGATGCATCCTGAGTCAAAGCTAATATCCCCTGATCGTGGTGTAGTAACTACTCTGAAAAACCAAAGCAAAAAATTATTATCGTCACGGAAGTGCGTATGCGTAGGTCATTATGTTTTCTTCAACAGGAAGTTGTGTACTTTGTTCTTATTTTAAAACGGCTCACGCCTGAAGAATTTACCAAAGCAACAACCTATGTAGGTATATGGTGCGGAGTGGAGTTGGAATAAAGTTGAAATTGTAGTTAAAGGTGAGGGTGAGGTGAGGATGAGGGTGAAGATTAGGGTCAGAGTAAAAGTAAGGGTAAGGATGAAATGACACTGCTAATTTTATACCTGTCAAAAAGTAGTAAACTAGTTACTTACCTATGTAAAATCAAGTAAGTTGGTAATTACAATGTCACAAATATTTTACTCTCACATGGGCAGGTATTATCTTTATCTACTTATTACGCTATAAAAATAAAATAAAAATGATCCCTCGTAATATGTAGGATTGTGTTAGTACAGACGGTGACATTTGTCACATTTAGCGGACCCAGATCCAGTGAACTGCGCTGAAGCCATAATTAATTAACATAAATCTAGCTTTGCGATAACGGTAGGTACATTATATGGGACCTATATCTTCATTAAGTACCACCACAACCTCATATAGATGTGTCAAGTTATAAATATACGTAATACACGTACTTAGATTATGTCACTGGCGCACTGAAAGTGAGGCAGTCAAATTCCCATAATTTATGTAATTTTAATTTAGTCTCTTTCTTTGTCACACGTTTCGACAACTATGGACTCTATGCCTAATATTAACAAATCAGTAACATTTATTGAAATAAAAGTTATAGTTTAATCAGTAGTTAACTATTAGGTAGGTATGTGCCTACGTGCGAAAAAGTGCCATTCTCTTGGATTTACTTACACACATACGAATAAATTAACAGGTGATTTAATTGGCTATTAACGTCACGTTCACGTAATGTTACCCATACCTACTGTTTGTGTTTGACCTATACTTGCAGTGTTATTCGAAGGAGATCCGATACCTAGAAGTACTTCCATTATAAGTAACCTAGTTATATTTAGTGCGAAAATGCAAGAAAAGAAATGCAGCACTTTCCAAACTGGGCCCCGAAATATAGGACGCTAATTATATCGGTCGACCGGCCATCCGGCCTAACGGTTTAAACAATAGGAAAATTTATATTACCTTCATTCTCAAACAACATCCCCTGTATTTGATTACAGTAGCGGCACAAAATTAAGGCCCCTTTGACACATTAAAATAGTGACGTAAAAATGTTAATTTAGTATCGAAAAAATAAATGGTCAAGTGAGACTCGCATCGATACATTTTTGGAATAAAAATTTTAAGCATCCTTTTTAATTACATGTTTGGAATGAGAATCGAATACTGAGTACCCTCTATTAATATCACAAGTTCACAAGAGTCTTACGAATCACCTTCTATTTAAGGTCTCCTCGGCTTTGAGCTCAGTAGTGGGCCTTGTTGGGTTGAGATGATTTATAGTATATTCATTTATGTAATTGACTTACTTACTTTATTAAAGGTGGCACTGTATTTTGTTAGTAAAAACGTGAAGGAATTTGTTCGCGGTACCATATACTTTGTTTATATGGTCCCGCATTTGTCCATAATATTTAAATATATAATATATTGTTTCAATATCCATGTAATTATTTAACTTTGGGTCCTAAGTTATACCTACATTCGATAAATTTTATGACTTTTTACACATCACTTTTGACAATGAAGCACAGCAATTTGCTCCTTCAAATTTATGTAATAATTTATTACGAAACTTGATGATCGGACAGACGTCAAGTAAACGTCATAGGGGCCTTCGTTTTGTGCTGGTACTATAGGTGCCATTGTAACGATTTTCTTATTTTCACAATCAGCCAATTAAGTAGGTATACCTATATCAGTTACTGTAGGTAACGATCCTTTTTCGTTATGACAAACATGATAAATAATTATAATATGGGTCCCAGGACTCCCAGGCCAGTCAACTTTTGTAAAGACTTGTCCCATGACCAATTTGTTTAATGATAGATCCAACTCACTACCGAATAACGAAAGCAATATAGGTACCTACCTAGACCTGCCTAAAATAACATGCTCCCAAATTCCGTGCCAAGTTCAAATAACTAACTGGCCCCTGATTTGGCACAATTTTGGTCATTAATTAAAGTAGGGCACTTGCAATATATGCACCGGTAGTAAGTGTATTTATTTCGTGTGGATATTGTATTACGTAGGAAGGCATACACAGACCGGACGAACGGTCGCCGCTGCCCGATCTTTATCTTTCAGTACAAAATTGACTTTTGCAATGCACGAACCGACCGAGTGGTCTGCTTCCGGGCCTCGAGGTCGAGTCTAGGCCATAGTACTTTATACATAGGGTTATAGCATACACAACATAGGTAATGCACAAATTATATGACGCGTACCAATTGGTGCAGGCCGCTTGCTTGTCTTCATTTTTGTCACCATAATTTAGTTGCAAAATATCTTTAGCACTTTCATGCTTGGGTGGATTTGTCAATCTGTGACCTGTGACGGTAGGTCCAGGTGACACAAACGAGTTGAGGCAAACAACGAGTTGACGAACGAACCAAAGAGTTGACACGTCGAGTTGAATTGAATTGTTAGATCTCGCATTAGTTAGCTACTGAGTGTTGTAAAGTTAAAGTGTAAGCCATTGTTGTATTGTAAGTCTTTTCTTTATATTAAAGTCCGTGTTTAGTCAGTGCAAGTCGTTTCTATTATCCCAGTATCCCAGTCTCCAAATTATCCACGTCACCTTGTCTCCACAGTCCACTACATTTTCTGTGTGAATGGGCTTTGGACATTGCCACTTACTATTATCAGGTGGGATGTTAGTTGAAACATTATCTGATAATAAGTAAATACTTGTTATACTGTTTTGTAGGAACAGAACAAAATGGTGAACAAAATGGTTCGCACATTTATCTACATAGATAGGTATGTATGTAATGTAAGTGCCTAAGCACGTAACACAGCTAAATTAGAACGTTCCTTTTGAAGAAATTGCAGTGGGGATTGGTATGAAATAAAAGTCCATTGCACGTAGATATTTCACGTTTATTGACACCATATTTAAATGTTGATTTTATACAGCTTATCTATAGAATCTTTGGTACTAAATCGCATAAAATGTTCTGGGAAGACTTCTGGGACGATGGCAATAAAAAATATTTGTAATTCACACCCATAACACAAATAAAATTATTTAAATACAATCGTAACTATTCGAAAATTTCCAAGGTTTAATGACAGATAAAAAAAATGTGTAAATAAAATTTCTTGATTCAAATTTCACCACGGCAAGTACCTACATACTTAATAATAAAATGTAGGCAATTATTCGATTTTGAAGTTTTTTCTACCGCCGCAGCCTATACGACTAAATTGTAAAATCTGCACCAATATGCATTGCCATCTGTTAAACCTAAATTTTGTCGACTCTGTTAACTATAATAATTAACTTGGTGTAAGTAAATATTCTAATTGTTCTGGGCGTTGTCAAATTTCCCTTATGGCAGTGTTCAGGTATTACACAAGATCTATTTAGTTATGATACATAATATAATATACCTATTACTTAATAATTGTATTAGAGCATAGTACTAAGTTTAATCAAAAGAAGATTTTTTGTCTTTGTTATATTAATAAATATTACTGCCATCACTATGGTCAAACCATTATTCTTGAAGTTTTTATTGTATTACATAATTTGTTTGTATCGCGATTGAATGAATCATTCATTGACAAAAAATTCCACTGGTTCCTGTACTATTCTGCACTGTGTTCTTTTTAACAAATCACCAAATATTGTAATTGTGTAAATTTTCTGAAATAGGTACACGCACACATTAATCTTAAAATTTATATTTTAACTACTTCTACGTTTTACTATCACATAAACTTTGACAATATGATTTTAAAGAGCTCTCTCTTTATTTAATTCCAAAGATGCTGGCCGGCTGTTAATTTATTTTATCTAAAGCAACTGTGCCACTTTTATTTTTAAATTATTGTGCATATTATGTACTGTCACATACTAAAGTTTAAATTTTGGCACTTAATAGGTAGATTGATTGTCTACGGCCTAAAACCAAGATGGACAACGGTTTGTGTGCTACGCAATATTTGACAATCAACATAGGACGGCGATACAATACAATTCTAATCGTGGCTTATCCAACCGTCACCATCAAAGAGATGTTCAGCATTTACTCGTATATGTAATATCATAGAATACAATAAACATCAATTATAAAAACTAACATACCTAAACATATCTTTTTAAATTATGTTATTAATTTTTGTGCAAGAAATTTAAATTTAGTGTAATTAGATGGGACACAATGGGTAAAATTGAGTCTCATCAAAATAATCGTGAATTGTCGTTTTTTATATAATTATGATAAAACAATCAAAACGAAAGATATATCTCTCCTCTCTCGTCTTTTATATTCAATCGGTAACAAAATTTGTTATTATAGGTACCTAATGGATTAAATGACTTTGTTGTGCAAGTTTGATTGAGTGAAAAAAATCTTAAATGAACGTAAATCAACAGAGAAGATTGTCGATTAAATTTCATTCCAAAAAAAAGTTTGTCGATAAATTATTTACGTTGATTTATTTACAAAATATATATACTTAGATCATGAATACAGCACAGATATGTTAATTTAATTTAAACATTAAACATAATTATGAGGAATTTCAGTTTATTACAAAGCATGTAAATAAAATAATAATTAAATTCAGTGATGCATGATTTATGTAAATATAGAGATTCCAATAAGCCATTGTCTTTCAAAAAAAATGAAGTTGATTTATTAAAAACAAAAACTTATTATTATACACAGCTCCTATAATGTGCGCATATCCCAAGTACCGCATATTGTTCTTATCAAATACAATATTGTAAAAGACATGGATGTAATTTAATCATTCTTATATGTCATATACCTTAATTTAATATTAAATATTTTAAACGTATGTAACATCAGATCCAACTTGAAGCCTATTCTATATTTTGGTAAAACACAGCTTAACTACATACAGGGTCGCATCGATATACCACGGCATTGGTCTAGTACAAGTTAGATACATGTCAAGTAAAAAACTGTCGCCTAATAAATAAGCATTCAGACTGAATTTTTCAAAAAATTCCTTTGTGCCAAATAAAAAATATAACGGTAAGGTCTAGTTTTATAACACTGGGATACCCCAAGCATACGTACGTATCTATCAATGCTAATAGGTTATAAACGGATAAAGTTTGTAGATTTGTAAGATTTTAGGTTTGGATGCAAAAAGTAACTTTAGTATGTCGTTTGTGTCTCTAGTCTCTACCCTCCGTAGTATATCGTTGGGTGTAAGTAATATTCAAATTTTATTCTAATTCACATCATTTTATCTAACACGAAAATGTAGCAACTGACCAGCAGTGACTCCGCTGTTCTCTTATTATTAAAACAAAAATAACAAAATCTTCTTAACTCTATTATTATTTTGGTTCACTAACTCACTATAAGCCTCGATATAATCAATTTAAAAGGAACGTCTATAGCGTCTCCGAAGCTATAAATTATATTTTAATGATTCATCGTTTAATATTATGTAAACGGCATTTTATTTTCGTCGCTTTGGAGGTCAATAAACGTAAGTTGTAAACAAGTTATTATTGCTTTAAAATGCCGACAGTAGCCTTAGAATAATAACACTATAGAAAGACAGTCTTCATACAAGCGCTCTGTCTAAAGTGAAGCACTAAACCGAAACTTTCCCAAAAGCGGGGAATGATTTAGCTGCGGATAATCATAATTATTATGTTTTTAGCAATAATACATAAATAGCTTTTCAGATATTTTTTGACACAATTTAACTGGAAAAATCGTCATAATTCTTTTTTTCGCGAGACACGTTTGGCGTGCGTTGACATGAGCTGCCCGGTGTTTGGAGTCATTTCTGACTCCAATTAAGGTGCTTCAAAACGGCCGCGCGGACTTCGTTTCTATAGTGTAATTATTCTAAGACAGTAGCTCTAATCGCAACTTACTAACATTTATTTCTAGAAATTTCTTATTTATTTAACCAAGGTCATGGCAAACCAAGACTGAAATAATAATGATGTATTAAGTCAGCACTAGCAGTGCCATCAAAAGTATTAATGGTCTTGTTTCGCACTTATTTATTACTTAGGAAACGGATAAAAAATAGATAAGAATTTACGTCTACAATTTAACATTTTCAGTAAAAAACTGTTTACCGTCAAGACAAAAAGTAATCATTTGCTGAATATGCCCTTGTAAATGGAATTTACCCAATTTTATGATTCAGTTATTGACGTACGTTATTTATTTCCAAGGCTTTGTTTTATATCCAAAATTAAAATTATTTTATCATCTATGCCATGTACTACATAATGAATTTTATAAGTCTATTAATGCGCGTTTAAACTAAACAAGTACAGTTTTATTAAAGTATAACTAATACAGCACTATAAAAATTGCTGTTTAACATAAATCATTTTAAAATTATTGAAAGCAAAAGTTTATGCCTCGATACAAATTCTGTTAAGTTGCATAAAACTCTTGGAAATGGTTAGATGCATTATGCATTATACTATTATATGAATAGCTATTATGGCATAAACCAAAAATTTTACAATTCGTTTACATTTTTAAGGAATAATTATGCATGAAATGACAAGAATTGCATGGCAAAGAAATTGTAAAAGATAAATTGCAATTGTATTTAAAACATAATTTCTCCTTAAACATTACAATTAAAACGATTATAAAATGTCCCGCTTCATAAACCTTAATCAAAACCCTAAAATATGAGATAAAGTTACAAAAAACATAAGTTTAGCAAAATCTTTGGATTAAACTGGCAAGTTAACAAAAATATAACAACCACGACAAACTTAATAAGTGTAAATATAATAATAGACCCTGGATAGTAACATAAAGCATGCTGACAACGTTAATCGACATGCTGAAATGAGTATTTATTGCGGCATTATACTACTCGTCTACGTTAATATCGTCATCTCATTCTTTAATGACCAATATTGTTAATTAATATAAATAATTTACCAACCATCCATCAACATTTGGAAGTCATACGCTGGGATGAAGGACAAACCGAGTACTATCCTATGATTTTAAACTTATAAAATAACGAACACTAAGCTTTTTAATCGATATTTTATATCGATATATCGACAGAGTTACATGGATCGTGGTCTGACGAGACTGCGATGGGGAGAATAAATTTAGTCAGTCTGATAAGGGGTGTCCAGCAGAGAATTTACCAAGGAGTAAACGAGATTAAAGAACTTTCCTTCCCCAAAGGTCCGAAATATATGTGGTCTGTCCCAATTTGCTTTCTTTGGCTACTATACCACGGTAATAGTATCATACAGTATTGTGACTCGGTCCCAGCCCTGAAATAAATGCCTACAGCCCTGCGCGCTAGGGCTGCCTCTTTCTAGTTGTAGTGAATGCTGCTTCGTCCATATCGCGCTTCTGCGGCTGTTGCGTACCAAGTGTATACCAAACTCCGAGGCGCGTATGTATGATTCGCGTTCCAACCGTTTGTATAAAGATGGAATACTGTATGATACTATTACCATGACTATACTATATCATATGTATATACATATATACCTGCAATGTAGTAACATATAAGATATACTGAATGTATAAGAAGTAATGTACATAATATCCATAATATTCTGTGCAAAGCCAATTGTTTCTAGTAAGTTTTTAGGTAACCAAATTCACATAATATTATGATGACTTGTCTTATACAGTATCCTTTCCAAATAGTGCAGAAACGTTTCCGAAAATTCATAGATGTTTTACATAATTATCACGTTTATGGGACTGAATAAAAATGCATGATTTAAAATATTGGCTTTTAAAAAAAAGTTTGAGCAAAATGGAGTGTTTAAAAAACCTATAAAAATGTAACTATTGATAAGAGACGAATAATAAATGTAACAAATTAATAATTTTAATATCATAAATGACGATATTGCAGAGACATAATTATCACTAATATTGACGCCACTTTCCTACATAAAATCCCAAAAAAAAAAAACACTTTAATTGTCACATAATCATGCAAAAAATGTAGTAAAATAACTATTAAATGCCTTGCGTTAGAGAGTTTTCCAGAACAATGTCAAATTCATCGAGAGGTTCTAATATCTGCCTCAGGAATGTGAGCAGGCCCCGCTTCCGCAAGAAGCTTTGTTCTTCATACATTTCAGCTGTCACTCGTGTCATTGACATCGGCACTAACATTCGATGAAGCCAATGTTCCCTGGAAAAAATGGCAGTTATAAAAACTGGCAAGTGCGTGACGGACCACGCGCATTGTCGGGTTCCGTAGTTGATAGTAAGATAATAGGCTCGTTAATTTTATAAGTCGACCGTACGGTGATAGTTTTCCCTTTAGTTGTCTTATATACTGCCGTCATTATGTTTATATATTCAAATGATTTAGCTGACAGTCTAACAAAACTAAGCACATTAAAGCTTAACATTTCGCCAACGGATTTCTGAATTGAAGAATGTTTAATAACCGCTAATAACTATGAACAGCCTATCCAACAACTCCATAAAAACAAATATAAAAACAAAATGTAGCCTAATTTTACAGCTTTCTAGAACTGAGACTGAGTTTAGCCGCGAACAGTCGCATAGACAGACTTTACAAAATTTCAAGGTTCCTTGTTGCCTAAGGAACTCTAAAAACCTCTCATATTCCGACACTTTTTCCATTCGTCGTTTTTTTATTAATGATTTATCATAAGTTAAGAACAAAATTACGCTAGGGTCAAGTGTATTGACGTATCCAATTGGTACATGATTAAATGTTCATTTGGATGGAATTTGATCGTTCACGATTTTAACTCACACTATAACTCACATCAACAATGCTTATTAATAGTAAAACATGATTATAATTTTATGAATACTTATATTATGATGACTTATAAACAAATTTTTTACATCTATTTTAATATTAATGCACATCTACATTAATGAGGAAGAAATATATTTTTTTACCTTAACATTAGCAAAGTAGAAAAAATGCAATTATAATATTTAATTTAATAACATGACGTATAACTTGCTGATGACATCACGTATAACAGTCGTCTTGTTAGCTTAGCCAATATATAATATAGTGAATAGTATGTTGTTTCAAACAAATTACCAACGACGCCTGTTTGTGCGTGTGCCACTACACCTAGTAGAATGCACACAACAACCCAATCTATCGTAGAAGTTGGTATCTTTATTTGAGGATAACCTACTTATGCATAATATATACTTTGGTTTGAAACAGTAGTAAGTAGTTCTTAGATAACTGAATTGTTGGCCGCCAACGCATCTATGATGATTTGTTGCTGGTGGTTGTGGTTTAAGGGAAAAAACGGTTTATCTCGATTACCGGAAAAAAATTTCTCTTGAAATATTACTGAAAAATCCTCCTGAAATATCTCGTTTGAGAAATGTACCTGATTTAGTTGCTGTATAAGCGCATTTTCTGAGAAAATTTACCATAGAAATGTGTATTTTTTTACACTATCAGAAAGTAGAGATTTCTTAGAACAAAAAATTCACCGATTTTTTTAAAAAAGATATTTGGACGCGAGAATTTTCGATTGAAAAATAAGGTGCTTTTTCGATATTAAGTCAATATAAGGTGCAAAAATAAATATTACAGTGTGTTTGAGACAAAAAAGGCAAGTTTTCACTAAATTTCGTGAAAAAAAAAGAA
This sequence comes from Ochlodes sylvanus, assembly GCA_905404295.2. Classification (NCBI taxonomy): domain Eukaryota; kingdom Metazoa; phylum Arthropoda; class Insecta; order Lepidoptera; family Hesperiidae; genus Ochlodes; species Ochlodes sylvanus. The sequence continues at coordinate 8,292,408 of FR990130.1, read as the reverse complement.
CTTTTTGGAAAAGTTAAAAATAAAAAACCAAAACTTGTTTTTTTTTTAATTTTTCACATACATTTTGAGGTTATGTGAAAAAAGTGTGAATACAAAAATTCTAGGCCTTTTTATTACCTACAACTTTGCATTGAACTTTTTTCCATCGGACTTGTAGTTTTTCCAGAAATCGAGATAAACTGTTTTTTACCCTTAAACCCCCCCCCCCCTTCCCCACCTCAGATCGCCCGTAATTTATTTTTCTCATAATTTTTGTTATATTCTCTTCCATTTAAAATGTGTTTCATTCTACTCTAATTTTTTTCACTTTTTTCCATTTTCAAAGGCTATCTACCCTGGTCTATAGGTATGAGGACTATCCAGAACCTTTGGAACGGCGGTCTATCCAACAAAAAATGTTCGATGCATCCATCGCGCACAATGGGCACTCACCGCAAACTGAGGCATATGAAGAGCTGGAACTTGCCGTCCTTGCCGAGCGAGCGGCCCGCGGAGCAGATCTCGTCCACGAGGTGGCAGTAGCAGCGCCAGATGGCGCGGTGCTCCTGGTCCTGCCGGCAGTTGTACGCGACGCCGCAACCCTTGCTCGACTGGGTCGGCTCGTCGCACAGACTCATTTTGAATTCGTCCTTCACTCGCGCTGCAACGAGACCGTCGATGAGGGGTCTAAAAGCAAAAGCTATGTCCAAAACTGCATTTTTGAAGTGATAACTTCTTTAGCATCGTTGCGATTTGAAAGTCGATGAAACGGAAATGACGTGAAAAGCAAAAGTAAAATGAAACAGACACATTTTAACGTGGGAGAAAATGAGATAGGAACCATTATCCGCTTGCATGCTCCAAGGTCGGGGTCCTAACAGCAATACCTTTTAAGGCAAAATGGCGGCTTACGTAAGCAAACCAAAACATCAATAATTTTGGTTGGTTTTGGTTTTCGTTTTGTTGGTTTGTTTTCGGAATTGTTTTCTATGAAAAGTTCTAAAAATATCACAAAATAAACACGCGCGTCTCTCGCACAACAAAAATAAAATTATTGTGGTACTGCGATAGAATATTGTTTGACCAATAAAGATAAAATATAAACGTATGTGTTGCTACTTGTTACTTACCGAAGAAATCCCAAATGAAGAGATTTTTACCAAACAGCCGAGCCGATTTAAACCCGCAGAGAAACGCCTGCTCGAGACATTTCACCAGCCCGTTCTCGCCGCACAGGAGCACGCTCAGTGAATTGGCATCCTTGTCGCGTTTGGACTGATAGTGCCACTTTACTATGGCGTTAACGCAGTCACCTGTACAATAGGATCATTAATACAGTCAACGAAACAACAGTCATTCGAAAATGGTACCAAATCACTCGTGTGACTTGAACCGCTAAATGTTCACAATTGGTTCTTATTTTATGCATTACACAAGGCCAGCCGTGATTGGCTCATTTCAATGTCAGTAAAAAACAAAAAACGGAACGACGAATGGGCTGACGTTGCCTACCTACACCTGGACCTAGTTTTCATTATGCTATTTTTGATCGGTAGCTACCCTTTTTATCACCTTAGGGGGGGGAATGTCCAAAATCCTCTCTTAGTGCTCCCCTACACTCTCCAACGATCGTACATGCCAAATTTCAGCTTCCTGCGTTCAGTAGTTTCGGGTGTGCGTTGTCCGTCAGTCACTCAGTAACGCAAGAGTTTTATATAATACTAGTTGTCCTCTTTATAATTAAAAAATGTTTTGGTGATATATCGACAGCAACGCCACCTATCGGGTCCAATTGTGAATCTAAACCATTCCCAGATCCCCTTGAACACACACAAAAAATTTCATCCAAATCGGTCCAGTCGTTAAAAAATGTTTTGGTGATATATCGACAGCAACGCCACCTACCGGGTCCAATTGTGAATCTAAACCATTCTCGGATCCACCTGAAGACACACAAAAAATTTCAACCAAATCGGTCAAGCCGTTTAGGAGGAGTTCAGTGACATACACACTCACACTCGAATTATATATATTATGATAATTATATAGATAATATAGTAGTAGTGCGGCTAGTTACCAATCATGTGCTGGATGGTGGAGGTGGAGAGGTGCGTGGTGGTGGGCGAGAGCGCGAGCGGCGCGGGCGCGGGCGCGGGGGAGCGCGGGGAGCGCGCGCCGCGCACGCGCGCCGCCACCACTAGCCGCTCCGTCGACCCGTCGTCCACGCCCGTGCCCAACCAGCGGTTGCAGGGGAACCTGGGGATACAGTTCATTTATATTTTAAAATGAAAGCTTCTATAGTATCGTCGTGATTTGGAATTCGATGAAACGGAAATGACGCGCAAATGAAATGAAACGGAAACGAAAAAGACACAGACACATTTTAACGTCTGAGAAAATGAGATAGGAAACATCGGCAAAATGTATTAGTTTTTTTTGTTTCACTTCTAGCACGTGTAAATTGCACACATTTTGATTTTTTTATATATTGTACTGTATGCACCTATGACAGTGTCTCGTGTACACGATTGGAAGGGGGGGTAGTATATCGACAGTCTTTCGACAGACACGGACGCGCATGGACATCCCCTCTAGCTATGTATATTGGTGAGTCAGCGTGTATATTACCCCAATGCTAGATAGGAATACGATACGAATCCTCGTACACTACCTGTATGACGACCATAATATGAGTGTGTAAGCTGTATGGCGCAATGGTCGGCGACATTCTGGATTTGACAAATAGATGTGTGTAACGATTTCTGAATAATTACTCACGCCTAAACTCTATACTGAAAATTTCTTGACGGTTTTGACATAATTATCACTTTTTCTGGTCTAGGCCCCTTTCGCAACGTAGAACAAGGTTCCAATGATCCGACAATATGTCGTAATACGCGTACCGATAAACATATCAAAAAATTTCACTCACGTGTAAGTATGGCCAGTGACTTCATTCCTCACATATACTTGATCTAACAACCATCTCGGTGAGAGCCCTGAGTTATCATGGCCGATCCGTAACGTCGACAGAATGCCCAGGTTTTTATGCTGAAATAACAATGCTCACTTTAATCAGTATTCTAATGTATCCCAAAGTTAAGCGTCATGTAACTTTGAGGTCGTGACGAGGTGACGTCATATAATTATTATGTTTGTAATATTTTGATGTAGGTAGAAAAGTAATTTGTAAACTTACGTGAAACACAAACTCATTTGTGTTGCGAGGAATAGGTATTTTGGGAGTAGATTCGCCATTCGCGCCTGATATAGACAACCAACAGTTGGCTGTCGTTTGACTTGCTTTCCGCGACGGAATAATCAGAACTCTGTATGGTAGTTCTAAAACATAAAACACGTTTAATATGTATGACATCTAAAATTATTTTGAACAAGAGAGTATTTATCAGTGTAGCATTTGTATAATTTTTAAGTTTAACCCATTTTATACGCCAATATTTTACTAACAGTGCAGATGGGACGACACCCGGTGACAGTCAACTTAAAATCAGACATACCAAGAGACATCACCCATGCGTTGTCGGTCAAAAAAAAGCCGAATTATTTCACCTCAGTATTTATAAACTAGAACTACCTACTTACATAAGATATTCTATTCGAATACAGCACTTACTTGTTGTAGGATATGTATTAGTGAAGCAATAGTAATCCACGGCATTCAACGTCAGGAGGTGATAGAGAAACTGTTCTCTCTCCTCTTCACAGCGGAGGAACGCGGTCCGTTTGTACTGAGACCGTAGCAGCGTGGTGTCCGCGAGCAATTCTCTAAGGTGTTTCGATAGCAGCTTCTTCTCCAACGATAAACGTACCCACGCCCGCGCGTAACCGATTTCTGTCTTTATATCTGTCATGGCTTGGACGTTCCTAAAATGTTAAATTACGGATTATCATCGTATAACATCGAAAGCCTAGTGTAAAGAAAAAAAATACGAAAGAAAAACAGAAAACAGAAACGAAACAAGAGAACGAAAGGAGATCATTATTGAAGTGAAAGCTTCTATAGTATCGTTGTGGTTTGGAATTCGATGAAACGGAAATGACGCGCAAATGAAATGAAACGGAAACGAAAAAGCCACAGACACATTTTAACGTGGGAGAAAATGAGATAGGAAGCATCGGCAAAGTGGCGGCTTACGTAAGCAAGGTAAAACATCAATATTTGGACTGACAGTATTTCACTTCTAGCACGTGTGAATTGCACACATTTTGACTTTTTTTATTTATCTCCATATTCTCCATGTAATCATATAAATACGATCTCCTAAGTCATATAAATACACCGGCATCACTTAGCAACGAGTGTCAAATATCCAGCGGTTAAGACACTGACAAAAAAGTACACATTAATATTAATAGGAAAAATAGACCTAATTTTCAATGTGAATAAATACATAATTGTACAATACGTTTTCTCTCTTTCTTTGTAGGCTGTTAAGTGATCTAAGAACATGATTGTGTGAGAGTGTACATTATAGAGATAAGCGTGTAAATAGTAAACTACATTGAATAAGTTACCGCATGTCAAAAGTGAGGCTTTCGGGCAGCGGCCGCAACGGAACAGGCGCTTGAGCCTTCCGCTCTAGGGTACCGGAGTTACTGAGTCTATCCCTGGAGCTGTCGCGAGACCCGCCGCGAGAGCTGTCCCTGGACCTGTTAGCGCTACTGGAGCCCTGCTGGGCCTCCACCTCTGCACCCACCGACGATAGGTCTAGAAATAAAGAAATAAAATTACTAAGTCCTTTGTCATTCGTACTGCAAAGAACTGATACGTACTTCAAATTGTGATCTTATTTAAACAAGGGTAAATTTAGCTCTTTAATGTGTTCTACCACTAAAGATTTCAGTTATCATCAGACGAAACTGTATAGTTAAACGAAAGGAGCCATAACTACATATATTCTAATACATCACGAACACATTTAAGTGCAACGCGTACTTGCAACTTTTGTACCTATATTTCATAAATCGGTTATATTAGATTACATTCAAGGACAAATTGCAATTAACATACTGAAGAGAAAGAAGCCCTGTTAATACTTACAATCCAAACGTTTCCGTAACACACACCAAGCCAAAGCTGCATGTTATTAAAAGACAGAAAACGTATTAAGTCTTGAACACATTTATTTATTTAGACTTTTTTGTACAAAAGTATAAGAACAAAAGGCGGACTAATAATAATGTAATTCAATCAACGTAGTTTACATTTCTAATAGCTTTAAAAATTTAGTTTGTAACAAAAAACATCGACATACCGGGAGTCAAATTATTCGGGTCAATAGGTTTAGTAGAATTGCTGCATTGCTCCAATTCTTGATAGTTAACGAGATGCATCCAAAGAGCAGATTTGCCCATTTTATGTTGCAGCCCATGGGACCAAAGCCTCTCCAATAAGTCGCACAGCGAAGCGATCATGGTGCTCTCTTCCACGCCCGTTATGGACACTTCTGTCCCCAAGCTGACGTCACACTCCTCCGTACCCATCTTTTCCACTAACATCCGCTTGGTTTTGCTCTTACATTCCTGTTTAATAGACGCATTAATTACGAACATTATTTCATCGGGGGTTTTACACATTTAAATAAGCTTAATAAGATTAAGAACTTAAATATATTTTCCACGCCGATGGCCACCCATAGCATGTATCGTCAAGAGTACTCGGATAGTTTACTGACTGAATGGAAATACCACCGAGAAAAAATACTTTTAACTTCGTACTTTTAACACGATTAGGCGTGTTAAAAGTACCCACTTTAAATAAACAATTAACACGTGTTACCTAATGCTGTTCGGTGGATAAAGAAAAAATGTGGAAATTTGTTGACGTCAGCTCCATAGTTTTTTGATATCATATTACCCTGCTAATAGTACACCTTGATGGCCAATAAAGTAATCTCTACAGATATCTTCTTTTTGAGATCTCTGAACTTTGTACCAGTAAACTACCCAGTACCCAGTTAAACAACTTTAACACGAGCAACGCACACAGACATCGTTCAAGGACACGAAATATAGGAACAAAATGAAGTACATACATGACTTTAACTTCTGTGTTCTCTGTATTTTGTGGAAATACCAACACAATGTTGCACAATAATATTATATTATAGTTTATCATCTGCCCAGCCAGCTTTACCATCATCCTTCAACCTCTTCCTTGTTACATGAAATATACCAACCAAAAACCTGTTTTTTCATTGCCTATCCAGCATTGTAATATTCGGTTAAATATCACAATGCTAATACTACTAAATAATACTACTAATACTTCTATGTTTATCATTACATTGTGTACTGAGATAATTCCTACTCTAACGCATCCTACGAATGTCTCAGCTTTGTGGAATTCCAAATGCTACAAATCTAAATGATTCTTAATAGGTACCACAGACCACATAGGTACCTACTCTTATATATTTACTTTGTTGCAATGCAGTGAACAAACAAGTTTTTCGCTTCCTACTTATCACTGCGATGAACACACTATTTATCTCGTATATCGCTATTATAATTAAAGGCATTCATCGTAAGTATATGAAGAGATCTCAAATTCGTACCTTAAGTAATTTTTCCACAAAGGCTCTATTATTTTGAGCAATGGCAGCCGGGGTGACTTCAGTAGACAGCCGTCTCCCGATATCCCCCAATAACATTTCCGGCGGACAATCTTTCACTTGCCACTTGGCGTTTTTTATACGCTTTAAACTATTTGTTCTGAAAAGCAAAATAATGCCAAATGATGTATATAGGCGCTCATCATTCTCTTTCAAAATAATATAGGTACATAAGGTGCTTGTACTACGGGTTTCTATATTGTAGCCAATGAAATTATAACGGATATAAGCAATTAAAGAAACCAAAATGTGAGTGTGCTGATAAAAATATGTTTTCTTTATATTGGTTTAAGTGAAAAAAAAAAACAGAAACAATACTTGCAATATAGGTTGAGTGTTTTGTCTGTTGTGAATGCCCCATAAGCTTGCAAGCGCATATTGTATTGGATATTGTTAAACAACATTTAGCGTGTATGGTCATGGGTAAATTATTTAAAACACGCAAACATACATTTCAATTCATTTATTGGACTTCAAGGGAATCATGCTTAGATACATAAATATAACATTTTATAGTTGTATAAACAACATCACTACCACATGAAATTAAATTATTCTTAAACAAAAAATAACATAAATAAAATGGTTTCATAAACCAGAAAAACTATTTTATGATACTAATTAAAATGTAAATAATTAAGATAATTAATTAAAAACATACACATAATATGTATTACGATATGCTTCGAATCACACAAAAATACCAATTCATACATGCAAAAATATGAACGCATGCGAAAACAATCAAACAAATATGTTATGATGAACATTACTGTAGAATACTTGACAAGTAAAAACATAACATAAAAATAAACTTGGATAAAAAAATAGTATTTGGATGTCGAGACATCATATAATGTGTTATTTGTAAGCTACTACAATTTTGTAATGAGCATTATTCATCTACCTACATTATTAACATGCTAATACTACTACATTACACTAAACAAGTTATTGAAATACTTTGCATAACAATTAAATTGTGCGTTGAGATAATTCCTACAATTCCTGTTAATGGCAACTTCAACTAGTTTCAAATAAGCATCCCATGACGATTTCTAGTTTTGGTATGAACATATTTTTTTTATAAATGTAGTAGGCTGCCAAAAATATTTTGAAGTAAAACTTCTTTACGCACGCTTGACTTGGGGAGTAAGCTGGTGAATGCGTGACTCTCAAAAAGTATCATCGGGGGAGGCGAACGAAAGTTGAGATGGAGATATAAGTTAGTGAAGATAGAAAGAAAGAAAGAGAGAGATAGAGAGAGAGAGATACGTTTCGTATTTTATTTCTCTATTTCTTGCCAGTGCATGAAATACATATATATCTCAGTTAGTAGTTCGTTTGTGAGTTTGCTCGCGTTACGCGAGCGGTGATTTTTTGATTATTTCGGAACTTCATTCGTTTTTCAAAACATTAAATATTCTATGTTTAAAGTGAATAAAATTGTAAATTCATATTAAAGTTCATGTATATAATTTTTATACACACACCCATGTAGATGGAGCTAAAGAAGTTTTACTTCAGTCGTGTGGTCTAAAGCACACTTGTTTTTTGCAAACTGCAGGTATGTTTTAAATCGTATCGATGGTCGTGGTTATAACTACGATGTATTTATTTTAATGCATGACACTTGAAAAATTCATTAAAGTAAAATAGTTGCTCGTGAAGACAGTAAGATGTGAATCAATTCGAGATATACAAAGTGTTTTCGAATTACTCAGTAAATGTAAGTCACAGTTGCCAGTTAAATTTTTATCAATACCCGATGTAAAATAGGTACAGCTACAATTTGCATAAAAAAATATTTAAATTTGATGTGCGATACCTAAGAGATCTAGAGCATAAAGATGTCTGCAGCTAAACGTTCATAACTTTTAAGTGGAAAGCAACATCGTTTTCGACATGAGTTTCTTGGATATAAAGATTATAATAGTCAAATTGCGACGTGCCGACTAGTAAAGAGAACTTCTAATTAAACGCAACTTGTATCGCCCTTGACCGCAATTACGAGTTAAATTGTCGCCATAAATCGTGAATTGTCCCAATGCACCTTATGTAGAATTAAATTATAATTGACGATCATGCATTACCAAAAATATCACAACACTTGAAACCTTTGAGGCAAGAAATAAAATAGATCTATTTTCTTACACTATACATCTTAATAAATAGCGTATTTATTAAAAATACGAATACTTGTTAAATATGGGAATTTGAAATAATAATTAAATAATTTACTTATAGCAATTTTTGTTGTAGTTCACATTAATATAAAGCGTAATTAAGGTATGCATTTTATTATGTATAAGTTGCATTTAATTTCTAAGATTATAATTATTTATTTTATCAGTTAAAGCATTTTCGTAAAACATTGCCAGTGAAACTTAACGTGGAAAATAATATCAATGTAATACAAAAACGAGTTAGCTCACATAAGTAATAAAAATCTAATTATGAGATTCATACGCGGCAAATATTGAATAAACCCTAACTAAATTTATTGTTATTCCTGCCTTTATAATCTCCAGATCAATCACATTGAATTACATTGAAGGTAAGATATAAGTTAGTACAAAAGATAAAATTAGAAAGGTAAATGTAAGATAGGAAATATAATTTTATAATGATGTTTCTATCTTTAGTCCACTGACGTCCGCAATATGGTTTTATACAACATTACTTGCATTTTGTTTCTACCTCACATAAAAAGCAGAATTACAAAAACTCTTGTAGTCAATTCATATTCATTCTTCATAAATTAAAAGCAAAAAAGCACTATACCTAATCTCAGTGAATTATAATTTATAAATACTAATTAAAGAAATAGTTTTTTTTGGGTTACTACAGAGTACCAAACATGCTTAGCTAAATACTTTGAGAATAAAGTCAAAGCCATAATTAAGTGTACCTACTCGTTTTGTATATTAATGTTTACTCTATGATTCAGAGCAGTATTTTAAAAAAGAGTAGAGGACTCTGTTATTCTGTTTAAAAAATGTTATTTGGGAAATAATAATTAATAGCTAAACTCGCCCATGCCATTATGACAACTGTTACCATAATATAAAATTCTTTCGAGAAAATTGCGATGTAAATTTAACCGTTGAAAATTTAACCGTAACCACGAAAGTAGCAACCATTTCAAATTATAATTTCCTTCCCATTGCTTTGAGAACTTCGAGACAAGAAGTGAATAAACACTTTTTTATGAAAGTAATATCTTGTATAAAAATATTAAACCAGTTCATAAATCTATTTATCGAGTTTTGTAGCCATAAACATACGAAAATTGAACGATTTTATCATAGACTACAAATCTCCTCCGCTTGGCTTTAGTAAAATCAATATTTAAGGCTAATTAAAAATTTTACCCTTTAGCTCAATAATGTGGATATCATACGCAAACATAATTTTTCAAATCCGACTGGCAGTTCCAAAGATTAGCGAGTTCAAATTAACAAAAAAAACTATTAAGATTTATTATAATATAATATACGCAAATATCTTTAAACTTTCAAACTCCTTGAACTAAGCATGCCTACTGAGACACCCACGTTAACTTAATTTATTTATAATTATTATGCACAGCATATTAATTATTTCTTTATATTGTAAATATACCCAGGAATAAATAACAAGTTATGTGGAACCTTTGGCCCATTACGTTAATGCTTTTACAATGCATAGTGCTATTTATCCGTGAACTATCTGTTATTGCGTTCGTTGTTTCGCATGCATAATGCAAATGTGACCTTTACAGTCGTAGTAAGTCATGTATTTATTTACTCAATAAACTATATACACCACTACATACATTTACGTAGTACATAAAACAATAGCTCTACCATTTACTTTTGAACAACCTTACTATTTTGAAATTTAATACAAGTGCCACGTGAGTTTGGTTCACTTGAGTGAGCTGTGTGAAAATCTAGTCGAAAGGAATGTAATGTAATCTACATTTATCAATCTTGAAAGTTTATATAAGGATAACTAATTGCACTATACGCATAATACATACAAAAATAAAAAATACCCAGCGAAATGAAAAAAAAAACAATAAGGCAAAAATAAAATAATTTCTGATTGACTTACTTTTACTATTACTATTACAGGTAGGTATTAAAAATATATCATATATAAATATAATAATATATTTTTCAATTGAAGTATATCATATAAAAAATGCTTTTACGCGACAAGTATATTTTAAATAATATAAATTAATGTATTAACATTATAATCGATAACATGACATTAACAACGCTAAGCGGAAGCAATGCGGTCAGCGGTATCCACACATTTGATATATAAATAAATCAACAAAAAATATCTGAAGTTTTTCAGTATACAGTATACTACTAACCAAAACTAGGGTTAATAAAGAACGCATTATTAATCGCTGTTGTACTATTTTCAAACAAAAACCAAATACCTTTGGCTATTAGACCTATCTAAGGCTCGTTTTTAACATGGACGCATCCGTTCAGCATAAATATTAACATACGGTTTTTCTTATGCAGATGTACAAACGAACTTTAAGTAACGTAGGAAATATTAAAGTACGAACAAATGACGAACATATTCAGAGGAAATACATTTTACATTCAGCTAATGCACTGAGTTGATTGGGATGGAATTGAACATTGCAGCCTCACTAGGAGCGCTTTCACAATATTTGATGCAATGTCGCCAACGTTACCAATTCCACGGCAAGACGAATAGAATGAATAGTATCAAACCCCACAAAGATAGAAATACGAAAGATTAGCTCAAGACTGCGTATTCCAGCTGACGTCGTTTCTATACAAAAATCAATGAACTTTACAATTGGCCATAACCAAAGAACATGAATACGGTACTCAATATTATGACGAAAGGCTGCAAATGCTCCAAATCTACTGCCATAAATTAGCTACCTACGAATACGTTAGGGAGATCTTCACTTTAATTAAGATCGTTTGTTTATTTACACCACAACAAGCTTTTATATTGTTTTTCAATGCGTTTATTTTATACAACCGCCTGTCCATGCCCATGAACTAAATCCACGAAAATTTTGGACTTCCAAGAGAGTATAGTATATTTATGAACAGTAAATTTCATGTAAATCAAACATTAATCCCCATTTTATTCCTTTATAAGATATTTTTCTGAATTCCCTTGTTAGTCGTTCCCTAGGGACAACTGTACAAAATTTCAGCTATATGTAATTAGTCTTACTAGAATAGTATGATGTACAAAATAAATAACTCAATAACGTTTACCAACAACGGCATATAATGTGAAATCGCTCTTAGTTAAGCTTTGAAATCATCACGTGCGTGTATCCGAGTTTCGGATGAGGTGATCACGTTCGATCCGAGTCGTTGACGTCACGCGCGCACCTGCGATCCGCAGCGGGGGGCGGCGCGAGCGCGGCGGCGTCGAGCCGCGGGAACGCGCGGTAGTACGCGGCGCGGTGCGGCAGCCGCTCGGCGGGGGCGGTGACCTCTAGCTCCGCGCCGGCCGCGCGCGCCGCGCCGCCCGCCCACACGCTGTACCCGCGCGCCAGCCCGCCCTCGCCCAGCCGCCGTCTGCAACACCCGGACCTCACACTACCCGTGGGCGTTGGCGAAAGGGTACCCTATCTGGCCGTAGTTTGCAACACCCGAACCTTACACTACCCGTGAGCGTTGGCAAAAGGGGACCCTACCTAGCCACAGTTTACAACACCCGGAACTCAAACTACACGCAGGCGTTGGCAAAAGGGTACCCTATCTAGCCATAGTTTGCAACACCCGGACCCTCTGGGCGTTGGAACTGGGTACCCTACCCAGCCGTAGTTGCAATGAACTAAACCGTAATTGATACTAGTATATCACTTAAAACATTTAGTAAATCGATTCGGATAATTTTAAATAACATTAGATAAATTAGCTGATATGTATAGCTATTTCTATCTAGCCTTTTCTATCAGATATTAATAAATTGTTTCAGCAAAAACATGATACAACTACAAATATTTTTAAATGCATTCCGTTGGTACTTAACACATACTGATACTGATGTCGTATATGAACATTTATATTACAATTGAGCTAAGAAAAAAAATACCACACGATTTATGCAGACTTTATAATGTATTCAAATAAACACCAGAGTTACTGATTAAAACTAATTAAAACGCATACCTAATTTTGAATTGCAACGTCGTATTATGTTTGGGACTTAAACATTTCAACTATTGCTTAATCACCTGACCTACATACTAACAATAACAGACACAATATAATAATATGACACGGACACATTAAATTAACGTCATTAGTTGCTTGCAAGCAGTTAAATAGCGAACGTGCCAGACTGTAAACATATTGATTGAGAGTTGAAAGCAACAATCGTTAGTACATTAGCATTGCTTGCAAAAAACTCGCTCATATCATGTTCTAGAAAATTCCCAAACTCTTACGCCCCGTTTGGATACTCGGTGAGATAGCGCGAATACTAGTACATAATTAATTATTTAAACGACATAATCGCTATCCATATTCCATCTTCGCTACGAGTATTAAGTAGTTCTCGGATCGGTGTTAGCCTTTTTGCGTGAATGATAGCATTTGTTGTTTGCATTTGTGCGAGCGTTTAGACAGAGAGGCAACTTATGAAATAATATGAATAGACGAATATAAAAACGGGTGTATTCGTGGTCGTTCTGGTGGACGAATATTCAGCGAGAAAGTAAACCAAATATTCGGTCGAGTATCTAAACGGGGAGTTCAATGCATTTGAATGAAATTTAAATTTGAAATCCCCATGACATCCCTACGAGTATAACGTGCTGTGTTCATTCTTAAATTGAAAATTGGCCATGAACGTGCATCCACTTCCCGTGAACCTGAAAATCGAGACACGAGAAAAAAAGAGAGAGACTTGAGAAAAAAATTAAAGCAATACGCACCTTACGATTTTTATGCGATGTTCAAAAACTTGTAGGTTGACGTCATACTCTCCCCAGGTGCCCATGATTTTGTTGTCGATCAACGTAGCGAACATCTGGGTTTCGAGGAACCGCGAGAGGAACGGCCGGTGTCTCTGGGGCTGGTCAGAGAGAAATGACGCCTTGTCGAAGTTAACCATTGACTCGCGGGACGACAACCATGAATCGCGATCCTAAAATTGAAGTCAAACTGTAAATCTCACACTTTTTTATATTTGTTTCATATTCTTGGTTCCATATTCCATATTCGCTTAATATGTGATTCAAAAATCGTTAATAGTAAATAGGCTCGTTAAGTCGATCGTTCGTTAAGTCGTCGTCGTGACACTGTCAAATCGTCGTAAAGTAGCCTCGAAGGCACAGAAGCGTTCATTTTACCACATTGAGGATAGTTTAGGCTATTGACTATTAAAATATAAGCTTATAGTAAGGATCTCTCACACATCTTTATAGTCGAGAATCAAACCCGACACTAGTCGGCTGACATAATTAAGGTCTGCGCACATTACACCAACTCGACTCCCACCCGGCACCGACTCAACTCAAAAGAATTTTACGGTTGAATGTCGAACGTACACATAGACTTGTAATACGCACGGTTGATGCACCGTACACCCACGACCCACTCGGTGTAAACAGACCTATAAAGTCTATAAACTACAGACCTGTAACTATAACATACCTGATCAGGCATGATGACAAAGTTTTCATACATAAGAAACATATGCACGAATCTGTTTAGAAATGTCTCCCTTATAGTGACGTTGAAACGAACATCCTCATTGTACTGATCTTCATCATTGAGTATTTTTTTCTTCGTCGTCGGCATCACTATTTCGGCATCTACGTCATCTATGTTTACGCCTGCAAAAAGAGAAAAGTATAAATACTATATAAGAAGCAAAAGTAAAGTAAACATTAGTACGAACCACATTGTAATGATTTTTTTAAACGTTCGCACACACGCGCGCATCCGTACCTATAGCTATAACGCATAAAAAAAAACGTCACAAGCAGCCAAACCGAAAACAAACACATATTTGCCAAACAGCACTTTATGCTAACAAAACACTTATGAGCTCCCAAAACCGTTATGTTTTCGTTGGGTATTTAATTTCTCCACCAATTTTTGCTTTGATCGACAAACAGAATCGAATCCGGAACCGCATGAAAAATTTAAATTTAGTACAGCGACTAAATTTAAATTTTTCATGCAACTCTGTTGTAAAAGGGTAAAGATCACAGCCCTTATTCAGAACCGTCATGAAATCAAAGAAAGTTTTTACTTGTTATTACTTAACACCAAACTTTATGGCCCTTTTGAACGTTCCGGTTGAACTTTGCGCATAAGAGGATAGTGGGGAGCATAAGGACGCGTTGCGGGTAGACAATACTCGCATATCGCTCGCTCCATTTACCCCCACTCACGTGTTTCAGCGCCACCGCGAGTTAGCCTATTGCGCGCAGTGCATTTCATTGCATTGCTTGAGAGCCAGTATTTAAATATTCTTCTTCCTTTTTTTTGCCCGGCAACGCAATGGTGAAGCCTTTGTTGTTACTGATATCCGATGATGGTGTTACTGATATCCGATGATGGTGTTACTGATATCCAAAGTGGTGTTACTGATATCCGATGGTGACCATTTACCACCACGTGGTGGTCTGCATGGTTGTCGCCATTGGTTGGTTGGTTGCCTATTTGGTAGTGGCTCAGCCTGCGAAGAGAGAGGCCGGGGATTCGATTCCCGGCCGGGGTAGATAATTATGTGGCAGATAAATATTTGTTCTCCGGTTGTGATTGTTAGCAAAGTTATCCATGCTACCAGCGACACAGGGAATCCTAGAAGGCATTACCGGGTTTTGTAAGGATTTACTTATTACATTTGTTAAGGACTGGAATAGCTTGCCTGCGTCGGTGTTCCCACCCGCGTATAATGTGGGAGTCTTCAAGAGGAGAGTGAATAGACTTTTAATAAGTTAGTGCGTCCAACATCTTCCACTTCATCGCCACTTACCATCAGGTGGGATTGTTGTCAAACATTAAACAAAAAAAATGTAGTTCATAGAAGCCATGATGTACGTCACGAGCAACAATCGCAATACCCGTACGTTTGACGATATCCACGATGCGTTGCAGGGCGTCAATCCGGCGCGGCGCGCGGCGCGTGGGCGAGCCGGGCGCGGGGGACGCGGGGGACGCGGGCGACGGCGGCGACGCGTTCAGCGGCCGGCTCTCCTCCCACTCGAGCACGTCGTGGAACGAGTGCTTGCGACGCAACCCGCCTGCACCGACACCGACACCGACACCAAGCGTCACGTCACAACAAGCACACGCAACATAGATGGAGTGGAACATAGATCTTGCGTGATTTTTAATTCACTTGACATACTCAAGGACATGAAAGAACATGGTCATAGGTAATGATTAAAAATATAAAGTGCTAAATTCTACACGATAAATTTAAAAAATTGCGATCAAAATTATCTAAAAATACTCGGTATGGTCAACAGCTGTGTAGGTACAACGACCAACCCGCCGGCAGCCGAGCGGCCGGGTTAATGACCTTTAGTATAGACCGCGCGGCCAGTATGTCTACATTATGGGTTTGTAATGGTAATTACGTCAAATTTTAAGCACCCTTTTTAATTAAATATTTGGAATGAGAATAGAATACCGAGTACCCCCTATTAATATCGCAAGTGTCTTACGAATCACCTTGTATTTATTTAAATGAATTTGACCTAATTGAAATAAATTATAGGAAAAAAATTGTTTTGCAATAATTTAAAAATAATATTTATTTTTTCGCCGAAATAAATATTATGACTTAAATGAACAAAATAGTTGTCGTAACAATTTGTTGTAAATAGTGCTAGCAAAAGGCAGTTAGTGTTATGCCTATCAAGTGTAATTATATTATAAATATCAATAGGACAAACACATTTACTTACAGCTTTGAGATATATATTACCTGATGGCAATGTGCAACTGCTGCTCATACCGTCATTCATATGCCGGTATGATGTTCCATTTATGGGCACACTTAACTTCGTAGGCTCCGTTTCTGGACGTTGAATCTGTAAATAAGTCAAACAAATATAAATAAGTATATAAACATGGGCAAGAATGCCCTTGGTTTGAACAATAGTCTTCTAATAGGTGACCAACATTTGTATCCTTCGAAATTAGAAATGATCCCTTACTTTGGCAAAGGGAAATATCATGAGGGAACATGCATACCAGAGAGAGATATTGCTCTCATAATATTATATGCCAAAACTGCCAATCAACACTTAGCCAATGTCGTATATTGTGGCATTTTATTGTGATAGAAGACCCGAAGTTAGCTGTGAGACAGTTACAGGTTGTGATGTCATTAAAATATTGTTAATAACAATCATTGCTTGACGTACTGTCTCTCCTCATAACTAAGGACTCCTAGAGTATGCTCCACCACTCTAATCCAGTGTGGATAGGCGGCAGGATTAGTGGCCAACCTAAGTGATGAAAGTTTTTCCACCCGAAGGCTCCCAACATGGCTTAATGCTATCTATTGATAACAACCGGGACCAACGTGTTTACATGCCCTGCGTAGCACTGAAACACTCAAAATATTTTTGCCACCAGCGGTCAACGCCTAATATTACGCGCCTGCTATTATATTTCTGCAGTGGCAGTATGGGCTATTTAGCATCAAGTGGAATCTGCTTCTTTTCAGGTTATTGATATAAAAAAATCTTTTAATACCTGATGTTTATCCAAAATATGATTGAGTTCCTCTATAAAAGGCGTCCGATGTGGCAGTATAGGCAACTCTTCGGGAAGCTGTATGTCAGGCTTGTCGATGTCCACTAAACACAATGCTGCTTCTGACCCGAGAGCGATGTTCCTCGGTCCATTGGGCCCGATGCTCATTGCTACGCTGTCGGCGTGGAGACCTGATACAAAATATATATTTAAAGTACACATGTGTTGTTTGCACACTGTACGTTTGTTTTCGATTATGGTGAGATAATCCATCCAAGCCGTGTCTGAACACGGCTTGACCAATTCGGATGCGGTTTTTCACTGACACAATGGAGTAAACTTAGAGTAACATTTTGGTGAAATCAAATGCATTGCCGGTATGTAAATTTACATTTGCAACATATTTTTACGATAATAATTTTGTTTATTCGCATATTTACAAGTTCAATACAAAAATTGTAATAAGTACTTAAAACCTACCCATAACAAAAGGTACTGGAGCGTCCAAGAAATGGTATAACGGCGCTGGTAATATAGGGACATACACATGTGGCCAAGAAAACGGCAGCAGTAGAGACACTATACACTCAGCTACCAGCATCAATTTATTGTAATCTGAAAATAAATATAAATATAAAGTAGATTATTAATAAAAAGAACTCAGATATTAAATAGTTAGATAGCAGTAGTTATATCATGTTGTAGGTCTTCGGACTGCACATAAAGTTCCGCTACTGGTGGGTTGGCCACAAACCCACGGAGTATGCTCTACGCCTTCTCAATGATGAGGAGATTTATAAGTGATGAAATTACAGGGACCGACAGCTTAACGTGCCCTCTGACACACGGAAGCCCTTATGAAGGTAGCCACTTGTGGTTATCAGTATAATGAACACTTTACTTAACATTACTTAACAGTACTATCAGTGTTTCAAGTGTAACAGACTTTTTTCATTTTTCTCTCTCCTACCTACTAGCAACGTATCGGTGATACCTTTGGTGTGACTGAATGAATGAGTGAATGACCTTGGGCGATGGGGACCACTTACCATCAGGTGTATCCTCTACTTGTTTTGTATTACATTAGATAAAAATTAATAAAAGACATATACATACCACTTGATCTTAGCAAAACTTGATGCTCTAATAACACACAAGTGAATAATTGAACTACACATTCAACACCTAAGGTGGAGAACATCACTCGAAGGGGATAATCAAGTAGAGGTAACTCTTCTGGTGGATTTGGCATTCTTATCACCTGAAATTTAGAAGAATTATTACCATTATGTATGAAATTGTTGCAATGAAAAGGACCTGTCACTTCCTTGAGTCGGACCTCTGTTACATGTGGAGAAGGAGACACAAGTGACAGTTGGTTTATTTACTGGCTGTGTCTTGGCCGGCAATGCGGCATTATGATTACCTTACAAAATTCCAAGACTAAAAAAAGGGGGGAAAATATTAGGCCCTTACAAACTCAGCTTAGATTGCTAAGAAACTATTGCATAGCTTATGTTTTTACACTTTTATCATTGTGGAGAAAGGGTTGGTGTACACTTATCAACTCGGAAACGTTTTGGCATTGGGTTGCCGCAAACCGTTGCTTAGTCTTCATATGAATCTTCCCAAAATAACGCACGCTTATCAGTACTTTAACAGAATCACCTCAACATGGAACAAGCTCACGGCTGGAGGGAGATAAAGCTATATGATTTAGAGTTGGAAGTGTGCACCGACCATAAACATTTTATCTGTAACGAAGATGACAAAATCGGATAGTGATATTAAAATATTATGCAGGTTGTAGCAGATGCATTACGCTAAATGATTATTACACTAAATTTCAACTTACAACTGGCACTGGATCTAAATGAGGTTCAGCTGGTGGTACATACAAGCGCAATGCCTGGCCGGGGAGCGGAACTGGCACCTCATATAATAAATTATACACATAAGACTCTGGACTAAGTCCGGGCCCAGGCTGCCTTGGTAACGACCTAGAGAAACAAGTTACTTTACTGTCAACGTAAAGACATTGGCCAAACATGTCTAGTATAACAAATAAGCATACTGTTATTATTATTGTAAATATTGGAGTGGTTACCTGCATAAATTCTCTAAAAACAATTGTGCTACCCTTATATATGGATACTGACATATGAGAGCTATGCTTTTTGCTACATAAAGTTTATCTTTGGTTATATCATAGTAAGTTAATGCCGCTCCTGTGTGCGGTGCCAGCTTGAATGATCTGGGCAAGGATCTGGAGGTTTCTTTGGCTGATCCTCTCCGATGCCCGGGAGGTGTCTGCCCACTAGACAACTCAGTGATATACATTGCCTGTTAAAAGATTGAACATGTTATAAATTATGGCCGATTCATTTACTTATACTACGAGTGTTATAGGGAGAAATTCATATTACTAAAATCAATAATATTCTGAACATATTTGAATATGAGAAGATATTTGCGGAAAATATTATTGTAACAATATTTTTTATTATTAAAATAATATTATATTTATCAAACCTATTATTCGATAAAAGTGAGTATTACAATTTTTGTCATTTCTGTTTGTTCATACATTTGGATTGAGTAGAAAAAAATTTAAGACGAGCCAAGAACCCACCATGTACCACCCACCTGTAAAGTGTGCATTGCACTGCATATGTTTCTGTTTCTAACTTCCTCGTAAAATACAAGACTGAACCCATAATATCTGGAAGCATTTTCTCTTGTTACCAGGAAACTATGAAATTTTGGCTCTACAGAATGTTTCTGGGTTCTAAACTGCAGACCAGCTGGCAAACATAGCTGTAAAAGATTGATAATAAGTTTAGTTATTAGGTCTCATAACATTATTATTATGTTTTATTACACTGCTGCTATTGACTACTGTTTGTAATAAACTTTTATTAAGTTGCTCAGTATCTTTCAGAATTCACTTTACCAATATGGTGTCAAAAATAACAAAGGAACACTTACCATACAAACTGCATGTTCATCAAATACATTACTGTGGATATTGTCAGGATAATGAGCTAGAACTTTTCCTTTATATGAGCGATCGAGGGGCGAAATGTGTAAATTATCACCTAGAATAATCGGGTGTAATTGTAAACAATGTTGTCAAGTTAAGTAATAACATGAATCAAACTGGTAAAAAAAATTACCACAAAGTCTATCGGGCTCTAGCCCGGAATCAAAATCTAATCCGCATATCGCAAAATAATCTGCAAAACGACATCCAACGGATAGATCCGAGACGGACATATTCATATCGACCCGTTATCTAAACACACTTTCTCTTTTAGCTACACTATTGTAGATTTCATTCAACATTTGTTTCATCATTATAACGTTGTAGTTCACATTGCTATACTTTTCTCATTCTTAGAACTATCACGAGTTGTTGTTTGTTGGTTATTGTAGTAAAAGTAGACAATATTAGCTTTAAGAAGACTCAGACCCATTGGTTGTGGTTGGACATATATTTATTAGAAGGGTAGATCGCGGACGAAGACATCACAAACAAAATCACAGAACACAGGGTACAGCACTCCAGCAGACATCTATCATAATTGACATTATTGACACTTGACAGTTTTAAGATTTGATTTGACAGTCAGGAAGTTATTTTGCTGACATGGGTCCATAGATTTTTTTTTTCTTCAATATGGCGTTGGCGTAAATACACTCAGCCAAAAACAAATAAAAAATAGTGAAACAGGTTTAAAAGGTAGATATTCGGTTATATAATTTGGAAAAAAAAGATCAGGGAAGTAAGGTAGGTAATAAGATAAAATTATATATTTACATTAAAATTATACCTATTTAAAAAATAATACTATAAACATTATATATTTATTATATAATAAAAAAACAATATTACTACAATATTAATACAATACTAATACAATAATTTATATTACAACATGTACTTTAGATAAATTAATTACAATAAACAAGAGAATAGGTATTGATAATTCAAATTTTAATATCATTTTTCATAACAATTAAAGCTAAATTTTTAAATATATCAGGATTAACGGAGGAGAGGAGGTTGGGTACTGAGGTTGTCCATAGATTAATGTACTTTTGTCCAAGAATTCATAATAATGGCACATTAACAGAAAGGTAGTTACTTATCGGATCGGTACTAAAGTTGCCAGAAACATTGCTGATGCTGGTCTCAACCTCTCTTTTTCTATAATCGTAGGTCTCAACCTTCGTGGTCTCAACAATATTTTGAAAAGTTTACATAAAACGTATTTTCGTCATAAAAAATTGATGGTCACCCATCCAACTACCAACCGCGCGCTCCTGTTGCTTAACTTTGTCGATCACTTATGAATTATGATGGCTTAAGCAAACCGCCGGGCTATGAGCGCTATAACCCAATAATAACTAAAATTATGTAATTTCTTTTGAAAAAAGTTAATTTAAAAACGCTTTAGTTTAAAAACGCTAATTTGGCCACAAAAAAGCTCAATTATTGGTTACACTGTCATATAATTATTTATGAGTTTACTTCATTCTATTTTATGAAATTTATTCTGTGGCTGTTGGCTGCGGTTTCGCGGTTCGCGATATTTTATTTTGACGGTTTTTATTTTCATGTGGGACTTGACAGTCTTTGACTTTGATAGAACTTGAATTTTAGTCATTGACATAAATACTAATTTTAGTCCACTAATTTACGTACATACTAATATTTTGTGCTTATTATGGTATCGTAAACGTAGTGTTTATTATATTTAGTTTATTAGTCTAGTCTAGTGATCAGGAGTATAGTGTTCTGTCTGTGCTAGTGATCTAGTCTGTGGTGTGGGCGGATACGTAATGTTTGTTTGACTTGCCTGTCAATGCCTATAATTTTATTAGTTGAATAGATATTTGAATTAAATGTTTTTAGGCGCTACTAATTTCAATTCGTTCGTTTCGTTTTCAAATCCTATAATCATCTCTTATTTATGTTTAGGTTTTGAATTAATTACTTTATTAATTACATGTTGATAGGCATTCTGTTTTATTGTGAGCCTACATTAATTGATACTTTTTTATGTAAGTATACAATTTATTCTAATAAAAACTAGCCTTTTTTTTTAATAAGCTGGTGTCTATGATGAAGTGATTAGATTTTTTTAGTGATAAGATTAGATTGGAATGGTGGTTAGTAATTCCTTCCTTCAAAACTATCCGTGTGAAAATTACAATTAAGGTAAATGTCCCATATTCCGGACTATTAAGGCACTTTTGACTTTGAGGTTGGTTTTTAGAAAAAGTAGGAAGGTTCTAGGGATAAAAATTGTTTTATTCTCTAGATTGGTATTATAAGATAAATGTTGAAAAATATTTTCCGTCGTAGCCGTTAATTTATAGGAATAATCGTTATTTTGCTGAACCTCACGTTTGTCTCTAATTCCGTACTAAAATTTAGCGTCGGAGCTAATTCCGGCAATCACTGTACGTAATTCCGTACTATCTTTAGCATACGTTTTCTTTGACCTAAAATCATCATACATGTCTTTAAGAATATACTTAATGAATTAAACTACCTAATTGTATTAATTTATACTTTTATTAAAATTATTAAGTACGATATAATTGTTCTTTCGGATAAATAAAAAAAAACAATTACCATAAAACTTCTGCGACAAAATGAGAGCTGCTGTTTACTAAATAATCACCATCGTGAAAATTTAATTAAAAAAAAGTATAATTAACGAAAATTCAAAATTACAAACAATTTTACAACTTTTATTATGACAAAAATCTTAAAGAACATAAGTTATGAGTACTTACCTATTCTAAGGAACATCAATTCATAATAATATTAAGATCAGGCCTGGTTGGCTTCAATCCATTAATGGACCACTACTGAGCACGGGTCTCTCCTCATACCTGAGGAGGCCTTGAGCATAACCCTGAGCACCACGCTGCTCCAGTACAGATTGGTGGAGGGGTTAGTGGCTAACCCATGGTTTCGGAAGTATTTTATGCCGCCCGAAGGCCTCCGACATGGCCTAACGACTGCTACCAAATGATAACAACCGGGGCCGACGGCTTTACGTGCCCTCCGAAGCACGGAAGTTCCCCAGAATTTTTTTCCACTAGCGGTCACCCATCCAAGTACTGACCACACCCACTGTTGCTTAACTTTGTAGATCAGTTAAGATCGACGCAAGCCGCTGGGCTATGAGCAGGCCTGGTTACCAAAGGTAAACCTAAAATATAAAATAAAATCGAGGTTACAGTTATAATTATAATTGTGAATAATATAAAAATGTTTTAAAATGCAAACGTATCGTTTTAAATTTTTGGATACATTTTGTGATTAATACAAAAATCTTGAAAAAATTGAGATTTGGCGTTTTATGTTGAAAACCAATGTTTCTGCTTCTTATTACTATACTACGTAATACCGTACGGTATACCGGAATATGGGACATAAGCAAAAAACCCTTGTCCCTTATTACGGCATTGAAGAAAATAGGTTAAATTAAAAAAATAAAATAAAATATCTGAATATATTAAAAGTTAATATAACTATTATGTGCAGAACATCGATATAAATAGTTATCCTTATTTACTTTTTGAAATAAACTTAATTTAATTTCGATAACATACTGTATTGATTCTTTAGTATAACATAAAATGTCATAATTTCAAACTCGATTTTAAGAATTATAATTAAAAAAAGCATATACCGTAATTACGTCACACTAATCTGTTATCATTACTGAATTAATTTATGTCATATTTATGTAAGTATTTAACCCCAGTTCGGAATAAAATCCATAAACACATCATACTAATTTACCCTTATTACGTAATACAGCACGTATTTATGTTCACCGTTTCACTGTTGTGAACAAAATTCCGGCTGTCATATTTTCTCTCAAAATATGGTTTTTTATAACTCAAAATAACGCTGAAACCTTCTGTTAATAAGTAACAATTAATAATATTACAAAATTAAATTAAATTAACTTACCAGTGTCACATAAGATCCTTACGAAAATGCACTGTCGCTTTACGCTCACTGTAATGCTCGGGCCACACTAACGGGAAATGCCGTTAATTATGGCGATGATCGTAGGTGTAGCCACAACTTCAACGCGATAATGTCACAACGGCATTCACATTGCCGTGTTAATTTTATCGCAATAATTATGGCGATGTTCGGCATTGCCGTTGACGTTGACGATTTCGTTAGTGTGGCCCGAGCATTAACAACATAGTACTGAAACGTCGCGGGGGCCGCTACTGACTCTTCGGAAGCTCGATACGACTTTAAGAATGATTATTTATATTCAAACATCGTGTTATTTTGATTTTATATGAACTGTAGTTGTAGTGACATTCAATAAATTATGGATTTTACGGACAGTTTTCTTATTTTGCGACAAAAATCAAAATGTTACGGATTAATGTACTAGCCCGGAATATGGTACTTTTACCTTATTAGCAGAAATATTTTATGGAGAATTTTTATAGTAGGGTACTTTAAAATCTTTGACTCTTTTCGCAATGAAGACGATGGCACCAGCGAAACTTATGAACGAAGCATTCCATAACAGATCTGACAAACACTTTCGATGATTCATATAATTAAATAGATTATTGGGAATATCCATGCACCACAAAAATGATATAGTTGCAGGAAAACTTTACGCCCATTCATTCTTGATACCAAAATAAATATCATATTTTAGTATCTAATAATAAATATATTTTTCAGAATGCTAAGAGGAAGAGTGCAACATTTGCTACATTGTATTTTATTTATATCCTTCATATTCCTATTCCTAGTTTATGCTGGAGCCATTAACTTAGACGACAAAGAAATACAGTTTCCCGATCCATGGGAAACTTATGGGATTTATGGAACCATAACTTTATACACACTCCGGCTTCTAGTATTACTAACAATACCACAGGTCCTGTGTAACTTTGCAGGATTGACATTCTTTAATGCCTTTCCGGGTAATGTAAAACTGAAAGGGTCACCATTATTAGCACCCTTTATATGCATAAGGGTTGTAACTAGAGGAGGCTTCCCCAAACTAGTTAGGAATAATGTTACCAGGAATATGAACATGTGCATAGATGTGGGAATGGAAAATTTTATGATTGAAGTGGTGACTGATAAAGCTATAAACCTCCCTAAGCATAGACGGGTCAGAGAAGTAGTGGTGCCCCCAGAGTACAAGACAAAAACTGGAGCTCTTTTTAAATCTCGAGCCCTTCAGTACTGTTTGGAAGATAATGTAAATATTTTGGCTGAGAATGATTGGATTGTTCACTTGGATGAGGAGACATTATTAACAGAGAACTCTGTGCGTGGGATATTAAACTTTGTGCTAGACGGCCAGCACCAATTTGGCCAAGGCCTAATTACTTATGCTAATGAAGAAATTGTCAACTGGTTGACAACCTTGGCTGATAGTTTCCGTGTTGCCGATGACATGGGAAAACTGAGGTTGCAGTTTTATTTATTTCATAGACCTCTCTTTGGTTGGAAAGGATCATATGTTGTGGCACAGGCAAGTACTATGTCTTAAAGTTAAAAAGTCTATGAGGATTAGGATGTCTACTTACCATTGGATGATTGTTTGGCGACCATTGCTTTTCTATTAAATTTCACTTCATTAAATTTATTTATGTATAAGTTGTATATGCTGGTAAAATATAAGTGTGTTTTTCCCTAACAGGTGAGTGCTGAGAAAAAGGTGTCATTTGATAATGGCCTTGATGGATCAGTGGCAGAAGACTGTTACTTTGCAATGAAAGCCTATAATGAAGGGTATTCATTTAACTTTGTTGAAGGAGAAATGTGGGAAAAATCTCCATTTACTTTATGGGACTTTATCCAGCAGAGAAAGAGATGGATTCAAGGTATACTCTTAGTAGTACACTGCAAGAAACTACCTTTTCTTATTAATATATTTCTAGCAATATCTTGCTACTCTTGGGTGACATTGCCACTATCTACCAGCAACATGGTGCTTGCAGCTTTTTGCCCGATCCCCTGTCCTCATATTCTGGACTTGATTTGTGGATTTACAGGTGCTGTTAACATTTACATGTATATCTTTGGTGTCATGAAGTCATTCCCTATACGTAGATTCGGCCCCTTAAAATTCATTTTGTTTATAACTGGGGCTCTAGCTACAATTCCAATTAATGTAATGATTGAAAACGTTGCAGTTATTTGGGGAGTTCTAGGCAAAAAGCACAAGTTTTACATTGTTAACAAGGAAATTAAGATCCCAGTGACAGTATGATTAATGTTTTAGTATTAAATTTAATTGAAATTCTGTTGTTATATTAATAAGCGCACAAATATAAAATATGGGTATAGTATGTGCACTTCATTCGCAATAATGGTGATTTTGTATAATGTGGGGATGATTTTGTCATTTCCAATATTGTATGTCACAAATGACCCACTTACCTTATCTTTTGTACCAAAGAATATTACACTAACAGTTAAGACTGTGTAATTCTCTATAGTTAGTTAGTAGTCATCTAATCCAAATAGATAAATTCTGTATTATTATTATTAGAATGCTACTAGTATTATATTCTCTACCTTTCTAAGTAAAATAATTTCCATGTTTATTATTCAGGATTTGAAACACATTTTAGATAAATAATTAATTAGACTTTCACTTGTAGTGTAGAGAAATGTTGTCTTTAAAAATGACATTTTATTTAAATACTTAATTTTTGTTATCAATCTAATTTATTGTATTGAAATTGGTCCAGTCGTTGTTTATTAATGTTTGTTACATATTATGGATAAATTGAGTCAACTTATCATGTAAGATAAAAGCATCCTGTAATATTGTAATTTAGTATAATTTTAATGTCCATAATTAATTTGATTAAAGAAGGAAACAAATAGGTAAATAATTAAGTTAATGTAATGTGATTTTATTTTAGATATAAAAATAGTAGGTACTAATAACACAGCCCTTACTTTCATACATACTATTTGATTTCATTACATTTTCATCATTATAGTTCAATTAAAAAAGGGGTAAATAAATTATTTTACACAGTTTACACCCTCAAAAGCATCTAATATCAGGTATCTATACATACATATTACATAATTAAATCTATATGCATAATTTCTTCTTAAGATAATGCTACTGTGACTCATTTACTTGATTCTCAAGAAGCATAAAAAAAAATTTTCGTATACAAGCAATAACAGTATTTGGTATGAGATTAGTATATGTATCTAGAATGTTTATATAAATATAGTTATGTATATATAGCCTACAAATGGGCTGTCGGGTCACCTAAAGGTTTGGGATAGCTTTCGTCCATGAACATCAGTATCAGTACCAACTACTAAATACAGTAGAACCTCTGTAAGTCGAACTTGAAGGGAGACGCCAAAAAAGTCGAGTTTAAGAGTTTTCGACTAAGCGGATTTGGGTTCGACATAAAGATGTTGAGATTCTTTCTTCTAATACATTTTGAGTAACAGTCGATAAATCACTTGCTCCGCTAATCTTCAAATGAAATCAAAAATAATAAAATGAAACACGTGACACCAAGCAACCAAACACAATCATGTTAACGTGAGTCATAAATTCGTGGTAATCCTATTCACTGCATTCACTCACTTCGACTCACTGATTACTTATTTCGATTAATTGAGGGTTGAGATTGCGAGCAACGGAGGTTATGGGGCTTGAATGGAAGGAAACACAACATTAATTCGAGTTTGGGAGATTTTCAACTTATCGAGGTTTATTTATCTCTTTATTGAAAAACCTAAAGCTAGGAATTACAATGGGCGGACTTAATGCCTAATGGCATTCTCTACCAGACAACCCATCAAACAAGCTACATCACCGACGCATTGACAATTAGTTAAAAGGAGGGGAACTGGATAGATTAATCGCTTATTAAATTTGTAAATAATTATCGCCCAGTTCAGTAAAATATCGAACAGTCTTAAGCCTCATTTACATGATACCATTTTCTTGTACATGCAAGAGCAATAATGGTATGCAATTAAGTACGTGCGATAATTGCAATTCAAGAATTGTAAGCGGCTGTTTACACGCAGATAATTGAATACGATTATTGCATGCAATTCTTGAAAAGATAAAATTGCCAGTGTCTTTTGTTTACACCAAGGCAATTCTGTTTATGAGACAATTGCTTTCAAGTTTTGACTTGTCTAACTGACTGACAACTGATACTTCTGCCAGTTTTTGACGTGTTGCTTCAAGTATTGCACATATTTGCATTGGTGAATATTTCATTCTAGTAGAACATTCTGTATCAGGTTATTATTAAAAAATGAGCCAAAAAACCTTGAAATTCGGTTCTAGTGATTTAATCAAATTCATAGAAATATATCGCAACAATGAATGTTTATGGGATACGGGAAATAAAAATTACAAAAATCGTGATGCACGTAATGCGGCACTGGCAGCATTTTCTCGGGAGATTGGAGTGGATGGTTTTGGACCGAAAGAAATTACTAACAAAATTAAAAATTTAAGGACGCAGTACCATGGAGAAAGAAAAAATATGAAATCTTCAATGTCTACCGGTTCCGAAACTGCTGATATTTATAAATGCAAACTTCACTGGTTTTCTCTGATGGATTCGTTTTGTTTTCATGTTTGCAAATGCAAAGAGAATTCAATAAAATTGATACAATAATTGCATAAGCAATTATGGTATTTATGCTGTTTACACCAAAGTAAAACTTGCAACGCAAGTTGAGCAGAAGGTCAAGAATGTCACGAGTTGTTTAGATGATACAAGTCATTTCTTGCTCCAATTTTATTGCATGCAACAGGCAAGAAACTGGTATCATGTAAATGAGACCTTAGAAGTTAGTAACGTGTTCAATGATAAGGCCTCATTTACATGATACCAGTTTCTTGCCTGTTGCATACAATAAAATTGGAGCAATAAATGACTTGTATCATCTAAACAACTTGTGACATTCTTGACCTTCTGCTCAACTTGCGTTGCAAGTTTCGTTTTGGTGTAAACAGCATATACCATAATTTCTTATGCAATTATTATATTCAATTTTATTGAATTCTCTCTGTATTTGCAAACGTGAGTGTAGTGAGTGAGGGTGTGTTGATCGTTGCTGCTCTTCTGATGCACGAAATATTGAGAATAGAACGTAAAAATATTAATAAATAATTTATTGATACTGAAATAAATTTTTATTTTCAGTATCCCGTATAATTAATGTTTATTAATTATCGCGATAAATTGCAATGAACCTTATTATATTAGCAGAACCGAACTTTAAGACTATTTGGCTCATTTGAAATAATTACCTAGCGCAAAAAATGTTCTACTAAATATTCACCAATGCAAATACGTGCAATACTTGCAGCAACACGTCAAAAAATGGTACGAGTATGTGTTTAGACAAGGCAAAACTTGAAAGCAATTGTTTCATAAACAGAATTGCCTTGGTGTAAACAAATTTGTCTTGTCAAGACTTGCATGCTATAATCGCATGCAATTATCGTATTCAATAATCTGCGTGTAAACAGCCGCTTACAATTCTTGAATGGCAATTCTTGCGCGTATTTAATTGCATACCATTATTGCTCTTGCATGTACAAGAAAATGGTATCATGTAAATAAGGCTTAAGGCGATAACAAAGGAACGTCGCTGATAGCAAACGCCACAGTACTCAAAGAGGTAGGTAAACCCGTATTAGTCACATGAAGGGAAATTATACAAATACCGAACTCTAATTCCCACCATTTAACGATCAGTATTTTACATTTTAAATTTACAGGATGTCAACATGATAAGTTACTTGTGTTATGGGTACCTACCTACTTGCGATCTTAGAGTATACCTATATACTTTACTTTTTATTCTAAGCTTGCGATGGACATAATATTTTAAGCGGATATTTTGAACCAACTTAATTGTTTTAAATGGTGGTAATGTTCTTTAATTTAATTAGCTGGATTCGTTACCACCGT
Source organism: Ochlodes sylvanus (assembly GCA_905404295.2). NCBI lineage: Eukaryota > Metazoa > Arthropoda > Insecta > Lepidoptera > Hesperiidae > Ochlodes > Ochlodes sylvanus. The sequence continues at coordinate 8,262,056 of FR990130.1, read as the reverse complement.
TTAAATTTAAAATTATTGGAAACTAATTATTTCGTCAGGATCGTATCGGTGATGGCCACTGATGGCATTTGTGGGCGGCGCGAATGGCTGATGGTGACATTTACCATCTGGTCTTCTCTTTCCTGGATGTTTATAATAGGAAGCAAGATTATGGACCTAGACGACAAATATGACATTTAAGTAACACCAATGAATATCTTAGCTTTGTTTTGAAAGGTAACGTCCAAATTACGCTATACTTAATTAATTAATAAAATACGTCTCAAATAGGTACTTCAGTGACCGAATGAGATATCTTCCTGTTGGCTCATAAGTCATAACGGCTCATTGACTTAATATTACTACTATAAGTCAATGTGTTGGCTTTTACTTGTTCCTGCAATAGGCATATCTTCGTTGTATGTAAAATAAATCACATTACATCTAAAATTATTATTATTGGTTTATAACAGTGATTTTTCTACTATTTTTAAGTATTTAGACTTTGGGATTGTACCTACTTAAAAAGGCAAATAAAATGTCCATGGCCATGGCGATCTCATGTCGAAGACTTCGAAGAGCAATATTGTGATGTGACAGTGACTGTCATATTTTATTAACAGTCCAATTAGGTAGATAACACAGGTATCATTTAAAATTAAACAAGTCTTAATTTTGTACCGATAAAATAAATTTATATTATGTGGTTAGAGTCCCTCCATTTTGTGCTTTTGCAGGTTTTTAGTTATTATAATATTATGTATAATTTTGAGTTTGTACAAATACTTATACCACAATATTGTTTTATTACTATTATTTAAGTTAAGTATTTTAAATTATTAAGTATTTAAACGCAGGCAGTGAAATTATTAATGTTGTATTCAGAACCACGTTGCAAATTTAACGTTGGTAGGTACTTGGGTATATAATATTAACTATCCATTTCCTATGTCTTGTGTTCTGTAAAGTTTATTTTAGCACATTATTCAAGATATTATGCTCACGTCATAGGTATACACTTCCAATCATCTGTTTGTAGATGTACCTATCTATTTAAAGAAAAGTATGATTATGTAGGAATGTCGTGGTGATTCGTTCTTTCATGGTAAATAAAAGTGTGCTGATTAATCACCATTATTTTGAAACTTCGGAGAGTGCGTAATATATCTCTCTAATGCCTCTCTCTCTCTCTAATATGTCTGCTATCTCTCACTTCCGTGTGGACTACATCTCTCATGCGGCGGGTAGTTGTGTTATTGACTTACCGTTAAACCGCACTGCACCAGCAAAGCGTGGTGGAGTAAGCTTCAGCTTATAAATAAATTGTGAGTTGCTGTAGACTTTTGTTTTAAAATATTTGTCCAATAAATTTTAAATTTAATTTAATCGCGGGTATAGGTATCTAGGTATGTACACCGATCAAGAAATTTCATTAATGTTATTTTCATAATTTGTTGGATATAGCGCCAACTTGATGTTATTTTTTTACTATGGTAATTATTTAACTAGTCAATAATTTAATGTCCATGTTAGTAATATAATGTAGGTGCATTAAATACCTATTTTTTTAAATGTTGCTGTGCTAAAGCTACCTCATGCGATATTAATTATAATCGCACTTCAAAATTTAACGCACATCTATCAACACTTTATTAATAAATAGCAGCATTTAATTATATGACGTTGAGTTCACCCACCCACGTTCTCGATATATTCTATAGTACCTAATAGGTGCTTAGGTAAATCTGATAAAACGTTAACTTTGTTCGCACGTAAACAATATTTTGATAGACATTCGGATATTACATAATGGTCATTTCACTTAGTAGTCCAGATTGACGTATTACGGTAGGTACCTATTAAGCACATGCCATGTTTGATTTCTTTTGTGCGGCATATTTTGAGGTTGACAAAGGTTGATATGCGATGTAATGTTGCCCTAAGTAAAAGAGTAGGTATTCGTAAATCCTAACTATACCTACTCCTCTTTCTGTAGACATCGGATGCATCACAGCGCAGGTTTTTTTCACTTAACAAAGGAAAACTTAACAATATTACAATAAATCACTTTAAAACTACTGTCTTTAAGGAAATAATTAGGTATTTCTGTATTTGTCGGCAGAAATTCTAAATATAGTCAGTTGTTATCGCTAGCCTGTTATAAAATTGTTCGCGTTGACGCATTCGAAATTAAGTAATGTTAACAATTTATCACCACATTGTACCTACATATTTTTGTTTCAGTTAACTATTTCAGATGTATATTAGGATATAATGTAAAAAAATGTAAAATTTATAACACCACGATTGTACCTAAAGATGCGCATTAACATTGCAAGAGTTATCGAAAGATCTCTTCGATTTATTGTAGTATTTATAACCTAGTAGTAGCTGTTGTGTTCGATGGAAATTATAAATATATCCATGTACTTAAATATTTTGTTTTTACACACACTCATAGAAAATATCTGCCTGTGTTAATTGTGTTCATATTTAAGTACCTACCTAATTACCTTATATAATATCAGTCCGATCAAACAAGTGGTTTACGATAAATTAATGTTCTTGGCTAGTTCTTACCGTAAAGGAAGGAAAATGTCTGAGGCAAAAATATCCTAAATATGATCAAAATGGTCACTATCCTAAGTTAGGAACCTCCACAAAGGAATCGCAACAGATCTACGTCACGGAACACCTCTCAGCAGATATTAAAAACCTTCATGCAGCAGCCCGTATCCGCGGGAAAGAACTAGGTTTCAAGTTCGTTTGGGTTCGCAACGGTCGTATCTTCATGAGGAAAACTGAAGATACGGACCGGATTCTCATAGACTGTACTGAGACCCTAAGCAAATTAATTTAACTCTTAAGTTTTTCTTTCTTTTTTCTACATAAATATAAATTTAATTTAATTTAAATTACATTATTCATTTATAATTGTTATTAAATATGTATATCTCAAACTTAAATATTTATTACCAAAATACTAGAGGGTTAAAAACTAAGACCATTGATTTTTATCAAAATATGCTACTACATGATTTTGATGTAATAGTGCTTGCAGAGACTTGGCTCAACAACGGAGTACTTGATACAGAATTGTTCGACGATCGTTATCATGTTTACAGGAGAGATCGCGAGACTAGTATGTACAATAAAAGGAAGGATGGCGGTGGGGTACTGATTGCAGTCTCGAAACAGTTTCACTCAAGTAGACTCAGTAAATTTGAAAGTGAATGTGAGGACCTTTGGGTTAAGATAGACCGTTATCCAAACGATAAACACTCTTTATATTTATGCGCTGTATACCTCCCTCCACCTCTACGTGTTGGAGTCTTGGAATCCTTTGTAGAACGAGCTCAATCTGCATTAGATACAAACAATCACGTTCTTTTGTTAGGAGATTTCAATCTGAGTGAATTCAGATGGAATGTAAAAAAAGATAATGATGTAACGTCAGTTATATCAAATGCTGCAAACAAGGAAATCAATATTAACTTTCTTGAATTTATTGCTCTGAATAATTTAACTCAATTCAATAATATTATAAACTATAATGACAAGGTACTAGATTTAGTTTTAAGTAACAAACCTGTGATTAATTTAATACATAGCAAGTCCTCTTTAATTGCTGAAGATAACCATCATCCCTCTCTCGAATTTACCGTACCCATATTTGCACGTAAACTACTTCCAAACAAGACATCTACTAGACCCAACTTTTATAAGGCTGACTACGTTAGCATAGTAAAAGACCTTAAAACACTAAGTTGGAAAGACAAATTTATAGATTGCAAATCATTAAATTCAATGATGGAAGTTTTTTATACTGCTCTGCAATCTATCATTAAAAAACATGTGCCATTACACAAAAAACACACAACTACATACCCTACTTGGTATTCTCGTGAGTTAATACGAAGGTTGAAAGAAAAATACAAACTACACTATAAACTTAAAAAATACAAAAATCCACTAGACTCGGTTAAATTTGAGGAACTACGGGAGGAATGCCATAAACTACAGAAATTATGTTATAATAGATATATTTATAATATAGAGAATGCCGTAAAATGTAACCCTAAGGTATTTTGGTCTTTTGTCAAAAATATTCGTAAAGGGGGTTCTAGCTACCCTGCACAAATGCACTTAGATGACGAATTAGCATGTAACGTGGACGATGTAACAAGCTTATTTGCCAAAAATTTTGCGAGCTGTTATAATACCCAACTAAGTCAGAATAATTCATTTGATTATCCTGATAATTTAAATTGTTCAACATTAAATAGTGTATCATTTCAGACGGAAGAAGTACTTAAAACATTAAAATCTCTAGATGGTAACAAGGGTGCTGGAATTGACGGATTGCCACCTTATTTTATTAAAAAATGTGCTTATTGTTTAGCAGAACCACTTCAGCTCATATTTAATAAGTCCCTTGAAGAAGGTATATTTCCCAACCCTTGGAAAGAAGCTCTAATTATCCCAATATATAAATCTGGGAACAAAAATGACATTACTAACTATCGACCAATCTCGATTCTCGTTACTTTCGGAAAGATATTTGAAAAACTTATAGTCGATCGTATCACATGGTTTCTTAAGCAGTACATAAATGTTAACCAGCATGGGTTTACGAAATCACGCTCTACCGTAACAAATTTAGCTTGTTACACTTCAGATTTGATTGATTCCTTGGATAACCGCACTCCTGTAGATGCTATATACACAGACTTTTCTAAAGCATTCGACAAGGTCGATCATTCTATACTTATTCAAAAACTTTCACGCTTAGGCATTTCGGGCAACCTATTAAAGTGGTTTTCATCATATCTTTTAAATCGTACTTCAATAGTCTCCGTTAATGGTCATCTTTCCAGTCCCTTTACTGCTAGCTCGGGTGTACCTCAAGGTTCACATTTAGGCCCAATTCTTTTTAACGTTTTCATTAACGATATTCCAAACTGTTTTAAACATTGTAATGTGTATCTTTATGCTGACGATCTGAAGATGATGCGACCGGTATCTACATCACACGATGTTAAATTAATACAGGAAGATTTAAATAGCTTTACCTCTTGGTGTAATCGTAATAATATGACCCTCAATACGAACAAATGCCGCCATATTCATTTTAGTCGTAATATTTTAATTCAACATAATAGCTACTTCATAAATGGTGAAAAAATTTCAACTGTAGACCAAGTGAAGGATCTAGGCGTAATAATGGACACAAAGCTCAAATTTGATACTCATATCCTCAGCACTGTTTCAAAATGCTACAAACTACTTGGTTTTATATTACGCAATAGCAGAAGTTTTAAAAAACCTATAACTAAAATTAAATTGTTTGTTACACTAATTCGACCGATTATTGAATATTGCTCCATAATCTGGAACCCACAATACGACACATATGTAAAACGTATCGAAAACATTCAAAAACGATTTATTAATTACTTATCGTATAGCGACACAACAGCAAATAATCTCCCATCCTATCAACAAAGACTTGCTCATTTCAATATGACAGACCTGGCTACCCGAAGAAAATTAATAGACCAAACTTTTTTACATAAACTTTTCAATGGATCTATAGACTGCACTGAACTTTTTCAAAAATTACGAATAACTTGTCCATCTCGTCTTCCCCGGAAAAAAACATACAACTTATTTCAATTACCTTACTGCAAATCAAACCTCGGTCAGCATTCGGTTTTACCTAGGCTCTGCAAGCATTATAACATCCTCTCAAAATCTAGTGATTTAGACATAACGGATCCACTTAAAAAATTTAAAACAGATGTATACTCATTAATTAGCAATAATAATTAATTACTGATTTTCAATTTTAAATTTATATAGGTACTTATATATTTTTGTTTTACTGTAACTTTTATATTTCTGTAATTTCAAATCTATTTCATTAAATGTGTCTGTAAGTTGTCTAGCTGCAAAACTGTGCTTGCTGTGGCACCCTATAATTATGGGTACACTAATATAATTATTATTCTCTAGCATTATGTTCTATAATTGTGTATAAGTGTAATCTGTGTTGGGTGTCCTATTAATAAATAAATAAATAAATAAATAAACATTTTAAAAAACATTGTTGTGGAATCTATGACATTCATAGCATTAATAAATACCGTACGGTTGGTAGGTACCTACTAATAGTTTGAGTATTACCTAAAGTAAATATTTTCCTGGTCCCTACAGAAAACGGCAATTACACTTTTATTATATTATAGGTACCTATTAGGTATCATTAGGCCGTAGGTATCATTCATATTTCTAATTACCGAACCTAAGTGTCATTTAGATTATGTAGGTACCTACTCGTAATTAACTCCCACGCGATCTCTATTAGCTTTATGAGTTTTAATTTGATTCGATGCATGTACTCGTACCTAACCATATTTAATTTTTACCTTCGTTGCATGTGTGATTAGGTTGAACCAGGGCTTTCTGCCTCGGTAGGTATCTACTAAAGTTTATGGTAAAACGATGGCCAAGTCATTACTGTAAGTGCAGGCACTATCGAAACCAATCTATTATAAGTTTGTGGACAAGCATTTCATATTGATTGAATAGCTTATTTCACTTGATCTATGTCTCGCTAGGGAGTAATATAGCCATCATTAAATGGGCCATTGCTGCTATGTGACCCTATCCTCCGAGAGACATTAATAAAATTGAAGAACAGTTACTGTAAAGGCGTGTTTGGTACAGGGTTCAGCCTGAAAGTTTGTAAAATTAGCCAATAAGAAAAGGTGCCCATGAAAAAACTTTTTCAATTTCGAATAAAGAACTCTTTTTGAAGGATACACTCATAGGCCCATACTAGGATTCCGTTTCGTGGGTGTCATGGACAACACAAGAAGACAAGAACACAAACTCAGACCGAGAACAGTAAAGTTCAAATTTCCACCTCGCCGGGAATCGAACCCAGGACCTTTTGAACGGGACGGCAGACCGAAGTAGCGACCTTTGAGCCATACGCGTCGTCGTCAAGTACATTTTATTAGAAAGTTATTTGGTTAGTTCGTTAGTAGGTATTGAGGTATGGGGCAGCCACTGTTAGTGGTAGTTAGTCCTGTTAGAAGTTGTAGTTAGTAGTTGTTTCTTAGAGTCTTGTTGTAATTTGGTCACAGATGTATTGCTACCCTTGAGGAATAAAGTGTTCGCCTGTAAATACGTGTAACTGGTACTACCGTGGTTGGCGTTGGTACTACTCCAGGCGAACTCTAGGCTCTACCACGTAAATATAATTATGATGTACTTACGATTTGCACGAAGGATGCCCTGACACAACGATCATTGAAGATAAGTTCAGCGCTGTGAGGGATATTATTACATTTGAACCTGATAAAAGCGTGACAACGAAATGGGACACTTTTGGCATTAGTATGCATATAGTCAAGTGTAAAAAGTCTTACACGAAAATTAAAATATTTTTTTAGATACATAAGGTAGCTTTGCACCGCATCATTTGCCGGAATATAATATCAAAAACATTGTATAGATCGGCGCTGACTGCTGCGAAATGCTTGAAAAACAAAATCGAATCTTGTGTTTGACATCATCACCGGTAGTGAAAGTTGAATACATTGTTTGGGTCCGCAGCCAAAAGAAAGAAACCGAAGCCTGCCTCATTTGTTAGACGGGTCATTTCGTAACTATTGTGCTAGACTCTAGTAAAAGTCCTTTTATCCTCTAGTAGAGGATAGAAAGACTTTTATTGCAGATTGTGCAAAATGTTGTGCAAAATGTTGTGCAGATTGTGCAAAGTGTTACGACAACGCGACACTCCAGCTCACTCCGTGAAACGGACAATCGAGTATTTTGTTTTGGTTTATTACCCATAATAAAAAAAAAACAGGAATTCGCTTTACTTATGCCTATATTCTTAGAAGATCCTTTAGGACTTTTGTGGTCGAAGACTATTTTAAGGCATGTCGTTGCGCGATGAGTTTTCACATGAGCGTAAAGTACGTTTACGTAATGTACTTTTTAATCTATTAGATAATGAAAATAAAGTACATCGATAAAAATTGCTATTATTTTATAGATTGACCAACAAACATTTATCCAATTCTAATTCAATTTTTTTACATACAATTTCGCCTAGGCCATCTAGTTATGTGCTGCATCTAGATTTATTCTATGCAACAAAACACGTCAACCTCATACATCTTACTCTATAAAGGGATTACGCATTTGAAGCCCTAACTGTGCGTTCGTGACCCGCTCGGTGCCCACGGCGCATGCTTTGTGTTGTCTGTAAGTTAACTTCGCTTAATTTAATAATCTAACTTGTAGTAATGGTAATCTTTCACCAAGGGCGATATGTGGCAGTCTTCAGCATAGAGTCACCGGTGCCTCATCGGACGTACTCTGTCTTGTGTCGGGTGTTGTGAATATTGAAGATGAGTGACGTTCCTGAAGTGGTTGTAGAAGATTGCAATGGGGTTGAGGAGTCGGAGGAGCCCGCTGAACAGAAACCACCGAGGTAAGTATCTGAATACCAATATTTTACGTGTCACATTTCTTTCTCTCGTATTTAATCAAAGTTTGTACCAGATAATCTGGCTTATCTACGTGCGTAATTATCGTTGTAATAATTGCTTTAGAAATTACGAGACGATATTTTGTAGAAGTATAATATTATACTTCGGTATAATTACTACAATTAAGTATTGTACTCGCAATACTTAATCCTTATCCTTAGTAACTTACTGTAAGTATCTTCATGCCTTGAGCAATGGATGTTCAATAGATGTAATTTGTAAGCTGATTGATAAATCGAATCGAATAGGTTAAATTGTTTTTTTTTTCTATTTGTAGATTGGACTTTGACCCAAAACTGGGCTACCGAGTTCGTTTTACCAGTGACGTCATACAAGCAACGTGAGTCTTATAATTGATTGACTCGTCAAGAGTGGCGTCATGAAACTCTTAATGATGTTCGACGTCTCTGTATTTAGAGCAATTTGGCATGATTGCACCTATTGATAAATATTATAATAATGCTTACGCACAAGCGGCCTGCACAAGTTTTATTGGTCTAATCCAAATTTGCTATTGCTTCTATTGCTTCTGCTTAGCGTGACACGCGCTCCAATATTTCAAAAGTGAAGTCCAGTTAATAATAAGAATATTATTATTTAAAGTAAATAAGTTCGATAGGTTTGTGTTTTTAATAATTATGTTTATTTGAATGAGGTACCTATAGTTGATATAAGATAGATTTATGTATTATTTTTGAGCTTTCTCGAATGATATCTTACATATCGGAGATGATAATATCATCTCCGATTAATTGTTGTTCGAGAGTCCAATCGAATCATTTGAAACCCCTTCGATATGATATCGATGGGGATTCAACGTTTGACTCTCGAACAAGGAGGCTTGGGTGCGAATACTGCACGCACCTCTAATCTGAAAAAATGTGCGTGGTAGAAATTAATTTTTACTTGCTTCGGTTGAAAACATCATGAGGGAAAATACCAAACTGCTCAATAATGTTCTCAAAGATGTGTGAAGTCAACATATCCGCACTTGGCCAGCGTGGTGGACTATGTATTACTGTACCTCTCTTTCTCTTATTGTGAGAGAAGACCGGAGGCCATCAGTGTGACAGTTATAGTTGCAGAAAAAAAGATTTTCAATATTTTTCCTTCCATGATTTATTAACGGAAAGAAATTCCGGGTCGCACCCTGTATGAAGCTCAAAAGATAACTTATTCTAATTTCGCGCGACACAAATAAACGGTTTTCCACATAGAGATAATATTTACATTCTACTCAAGCCTGTCAACCACACTGCCACCGCGGAGTATGTTATGATTTACCACACTAACCGCAACTTATACCAACTATGTACTTACCTACCATTATTGCGGTTATTCTGTGATCTCACAAATCAAAGTCAAGTTTGTTATTTGGCAATGGTTATCATGCCGTACTGTTGTTCGGTGGGTCCTGGCTTCGATTCCCAGCGACCGAAATTTAATGTTTAATTACTTCTCGGTTTGAGTGTGTGTGTTCTTGTGTTTATGTGTTGTCTATGCCATACACAACGTCGTGCCATAGAGTCGAGTCTATGGCACCCCCGGTACAGGGAATCCTAGTGTGGGGGTAATGACTGTGAAGCGTTTATTTCTTACGATAAGTGAAGTTTCAGAATTGAAGTACAGAAGTGATGTACAGTCATTAAAATGGACTCCGCACACCATGAGTATGCACTATTAGAGTCTTGTTCTAGGCCGGTCACAGTGGTCATGAGCGGCAGCGGAAGGCTGGTGCTGCATGCGTGTTGGCTATTTTAATTCCATAAAAATTAAACTGGTACCTATCCACATAGATAGAAGTTCTAGTATGAAAATCGTATTGACACACATACATACCTACAATATAATACATAGGTAATGAATAGCAGAACTGATACGAGTGCCATAGGTCTCGTAATTCACATTTTTGTGATTATTGCAATGCTTTTGCAGTTATATTAGTAAGCGTGTTTATTTTTATTTGATACATCGATTGAGTTCATATTTACATAATATTACTAAGTATATTATAGTACTACTTCTTCTTAAATCTATCTTTCTTCTTCTATCTTTGCAGAACATCGCTTGCCGGATCTGCTAGTATTATTTTAATATTTTCCTTGTGTTTACTTACCTAGGTTTTATTATAGTCGATATATTATAGTAGATACTATTAACACACTATGACAGAACACAAATGACTTGTGTGTCGTGAATAACTAATTGTTTAATTTTATTTTGCAGGTAAGTTTGCGGCAGGAACATCGCGAAATACGGGTATGAACGTGTGATTTTAAGTAGCAAGCTAGATATGGAGAAAAGTAATTAAGAAAGTAATGCGTGAAGGCATTGTTAAATTACGTCACTCTAAAAGTACCGTTTCTCTCCTTTATTAAACTTATATAATATGAGCCTCCTTGACGTATCCGTCAATTAAACATATAACATGAAATTGGTATGACGACGGCAGTTTTTCTATGTGTAATACAGATTATTATTTTTAACTATTAATTATGAGTTGTATCATACATTGTAATTATTTTGATAACGTGTCACTAACAGTTCTTTGTGTAATATATTATTATGTCTAACATAGAAAACGTTCATATTTAACTTTGTAATAGTCGTAAGTAAATTGCTGCGGAAATACGGTTTTAGGACTTTTAAGAACTTACTAATTTATTCAAAACCTTTTTAAACAGCGTAATAACGCTGTTCATAAATTAAGTATTGAGTATCTGTCTCAAGCGTTGATTGAAATAGATAACTATAACAATTATATAATATTTATTTTGGTTATTTTTTTGTTTTTTTTTTGTGTTTGGTAGGTACCTACTTTGTGTACCTATTAACATTGAGTGGGTATCTTAAAATTGTTCGTATTGAATTTAACGGAAGTATGACAATTTGTTTTGTTAAAATAGTTTCCCGATGCAATGTTTTCTCTTGAATGATGCTTCCGCGATGAGATCGACCAAAAAATGTAAGAGTAGCTCATAATGCGAAGCTCTCATTGTGAGGAAGCTGTTAATTCCTTCCGTTTTAATCTTTCATGAATATCTTCAAGTCAGAAAAAAGGTTTTACTAATGAACTAGTAACGTATGAGAATAAACTTAGGCCCCAGTTAGACGACGCGAAAGCTTTCGTGCGGCCGCGGGCGCTCGCCTCCTGGTGCATAGCAAATTAAACTTTATTGACTATATCCGCCCCAAGTCAAAACTGACTAATCACGAAATCTCTAATTTTCTTGACCTTAGAAGGTGACATTTGGCAGGAAGGTAGTTTACGAGCAGGAGACATCAGTTTAGAAGGGATTTTGTGATACTCCCACCTCTAAGGGGGTTAAATAGGGGTTGAAAGTTTGTTTAAAATTTGACCCATTTTAAAGCAGTTCCAAATTTCAACATACAAATTTCAAAATACAAGTTACATAATGGAACACCTGTTTCAGCGTTTGTGAAAATTACACTCCTAACTCTTTATTAAGATACTCCGTCGAATATTCGATCATCTTTCTTTCTCTAAATATAATAACAACCACGAATACACAAGTTTACATATTCGTGACTATTTATATAATCTCTATTTCTCTCTCATAGATTTTTAAACAAAGAAGATGCGTGCACGAATACAGACGAGAAATTCTTCGATTCGTGTAAAAGTAGTACCGATATGAGAACGACCGAATACTTAGCGAATTGCGAAGATGACCGAATAGGCCATTTACATTGTTGTATCTTATAAATCACTTCCTCTTCAATAAGCCTTGAGGTTAAATTAAATAAGGTAGGTAATATTTACAAATATAAAATTGAAATGCATGTAAGTGGCTACCTACTTCTGCGCAAGCAATGTCATGGACCAACAAGATGAGGAAAAACTTTTATTTCTTATATCTGATAATTTTCGATATTGTTACGTTTTTCCATAACATCCCTGGTATCTCAGGTCATCTTACTTAGTAGGTACTTGCATTATATTCGGATATGGAAAAATTTATGTTACTGATTACATACACAGGAAGGTAACAATTAACTATTTGGTAAAGCAATTAAAGTTGTAGTTGGTTCTGTACTGTTTACACCGGCGCCTAAACGCCGTGCGCGTTAGACGAACAATAGTATATTACTTCTATTTTTAGCCCGTACAATGTTTTTCAATACGTAGAAACAGAAAAAAATAGCTCGATTTTTTGACTTTAAATTTGGTCACGTTCTGAGTTAATAAACATTTCAAACGAGGTTTAGAAAGTGTGATAAAATCCAAAGAATTTTAAGGCATTGTTGGGTGCGGGGTAAGGGCGGCGGGGCGCGTCCGCCCGCCCAAAGCGAGCGCCAGTTGGGTTCAACCTCGTGGGCGCTCGCCCGCCCGGAGCCGGTTTTCTCCGCGGTAAACGTAAACATTGTTACTTTACGTATCAAGTCGGTTCGCGTTCGGTATTCCCAAAACACTACGAGGAACTTTGAAATTTTATTGTTTGGCCAGTGATTGCTGTTCGAGTCGGTGACGGTGTTCAGATCGCCATGCGCGGTCATCATGCGACCGCAGGTGGATGATTGCATGCATATGCACATGGAAATACGTCGCACATTGGTAAGTTCATAAGTTTTCTATTCTAAAGTCTCTTGAAATCGATCTGGTAATTTCCTACCGTGCCCCTTGACACTGCCACTGTTTTACAAAGTTACGAAAAAGTTTTGGGTATATTATTATTCATTAATAAGAACATTAAAGCTGAAGTGAATTTTACGTTTATAATTGGTTAGATAAGAAAATAAAAAAGCAGGTAATACGGAATACTTTAATTTGCACAATAAAACTTTGTAAACAAGTCGGCACATTAATTATTATTCTCCACGCCGAGGAATTGTGTTTTCGTAAACGCTTTATTTAAATTTCTTGTTCAATATTACGCTTTAATTTATGTAATATAAGTTGAGTAAATTACGACGAATAATATCGTACGACGGAACTTTTGGAGTCGCATTCGGGTCTGGGTTCGAATACAGCAGGGTATTCGGTGATCACACGAATAAAATTTACAGCTAATTCCGTATAATCATAATGCTATTTATACAGTTTTATTAACCATATAATTCAACATTGTTATAAAGCTTTCTGCAAAATTAGCTGCGAATTTTCGGTGTGAGATTTATGGATGCATGGACGTAAATTTCGTAGAAAGATAGCACAATGTTATCATCATTTGCCAGGATGCTGAAAAACATGGCAATACTGCTTTTACCATGCTTGAAACTTCTCAGGAACATTGTAATGTTATGACAAAGTGTGTACGCTGCCTTCCGCACTTGGTCAGTGTGCTGAACTATAACCTTGACCGCTCTCTTTTTGAGAGGCGACTTGACCTAAGTACTAAGACAGTAGATTGTGGTGTAAAATCTTGATGGAAAAAGGGCAATGTATTACCTACCTACCTAGAAGTACTTACCTTTTTTATTGAATCTTATGAATTAAATTTATGATAAGTTAGTTAATTTAAAACTCCTCGTTGCCATGCAAAATTTTCAATGGAAAGATAATGTAATTAAAATTAAAAGAACGAAATACTTCGTCTGTGAGTTGCTTGTTTGAAACGCCTTTGAAAGTTAACTCGTAGATACTTCCCAAACTTTGCTGATGTTTGTGAATTTTTATGGAACTTTGCCCAAAAATTTTCGTTTTCAAATAGTTTTTAAGAATGGCCTTACTCGTACTACTTATCAGTTTAAACACGACGTAACTATTGAGAAAATAGGGTTGAAATTTTTTTTAAAGATTTTTTTTTTAAATATCGTACTATTAGGAGACTAACTTTCCCCCGTATTGGGAGATTCAGGAAAAAATAATGTTAGGTAGGTATATTTATTTTTATAATAATAATTTAACCTTCATAGTTTTTTGTGATGCATGTTTTGTGGATTACTAAACAAACAAGTTGGACTTTAATTAAATTCAACAAAAAAACAAAGTTCATTCATCTTAACAAAATTTTCATTCAAATTAACAAATTACCTAATCATAATTTCACAAACTTAATGTTTGACGAAATGGAAGATTTTATCTAGTATCCTATTTTTCTATAATACACTTGACAAAACTTTGGCCGTATATGGGTGGCCTAGCTAGAATAATAACCCCAATACTATAGCGGTGTGTCTTTTTTGATAATATTGTGTACGTTAAAAAAACTATGACAGTTTCCTTAGGAAGAGTGATGTTCACTTGAATAATACTAGGAACAAGGCTAAACTGATTGTACCAAAATTGAGACTCGGAAAAACTGGTGGCTCAGTCACGGGTAGATGTATTAAAATCTATAATAAAATTCCGTTAGAATTGACGGAAATCCCGACTGTAAATTTAAAATTCATGACAAAAGCATTCTTATGACGAAAGGTCATTACAAACTTGATGATTAGGTATTTCAAATATAAAACTGCTTGGACATGACTTTGATATTCTAGTTACTAAGTAGTATAATATAATATATTATTTCATTTCATCAAGCCGACGCGATAGTTTTGCTTTTGCGTCATATAAACGCGCCTAACTTCCATCCTCTTGCTGTACTCAACTTATCAATTTCTGGCTGGGAGCTTGAAAGATATTACTTTCTAGTACATACTCCTCTATTTAGTACCTTTCTCTTCCGTTTTACTTGGACGGCGACGCATCGGTGTTGTCTTTGGTGTTACAGCTGATGTCCTTTTCTGTCCTGACTATTAACAAAAACTATAGTGCGATACTATTCAATAAAGTGCGAGTGGCAACTCTATCATTAAGGGAATATCAAATAGATTCTTTGAATTAAGTACCTATTAATCATAAATAACTTTCATGAATATTATATTTGAGAAAAGTAATTTAATTTACCAAGCGAAGACTCATTTCACGGCCTATTATAAAATAATTCAATAAGCGCGAATGTTCTTCAAACGGAATGAAATAATCCTGCTATTTGCACGAAAAGTAAAGATATGTTTTATGAGTAACTGAGAATTTTACCGGAAAGTATACGAGCAACGTTCAACTAAATATTTACCTACGATAAAACGCACCGTTAATTGTTATTGCATTGAACACGCGCCTTCAACACATTTCAGTTTTATGGCTTGACTTATAAAATTTTCATGTGGAGGCTTAATGAAGTATACAAGAATTAATCTTGCAGATACGACGATAATTCAGACCCGTTTACAACTCATTTTATTGCCCTATAAAGAAGATCGTCAGAATAGTAACTTGTAAGCTGAACAGATTTAGCCTAGTTTTGTTAGAAAGTCTTGAAATAAGGAAATGTTGAGTTCCGTTAAACGTCTGCCCTGAACATTCCAGTAAATTGCACTTAATTAAGTTTGAATTTGGATGGATCCATTAATTGGATTTGGTTGGGGACGCAATTCGTGCTGAGTAAACTATTAATGAACAACCATAAACATTGCATGCCCTCGATATTGTTGTTGAGAATTTAGTATCCTCAAAATGGACCATAAACCTATTAAAATACGGCCACAGATATAGCTCTTAATGCCGAGATGTTGAATAGCTTCGTTTGTTAACGTGAGTTTTCATCAACAACATCCGATCGACTTGTATTACGGCAGAAATAATTATAGCGTTGGTACGTACGAGCAGGGCCTGGTCAAACCGTTTCGATAGTTTACAAAGTATTTTTTGGAAGTGAATTAAGTATTGTAATTTATTTGAATTATTATAAATTATTGAAATCTAATTTTCAAATATTCTAAACAGTTTCTGAAAATCAGACATGAATTGTTAATTAAATTAATTATTCTGGGTATTACTTAAAGGACTTTCATACATTCTTGCGTTCAATTTTCTCCGCTCGAGGCATGCCCTGGTTATCAACGAATGAAGTAATGGGGCACCATTACTTCATTCGTACTCTTAAGCAAAATCTGGAAAGATTTTGCTTAAGAGTTCAAGACTCAGTATGATCCAGACGGCTCTCGCGCATGGTAACAAAGTTTAATACCTGCATTGCCAACGACAATAATCCTTCTAGAAGCTGCTGTGAAAAGTTTTTTTACAACATTGTGGAGTGTCAATCTCAAAGGAAAGAAATGTTGTTGATCGTTTAGGGGAAAGGGGGAATAAGAATGAAGAATTTTGGAGATAACGTAAGTACTAATCCTATTCGCCGCTTATATCGTAAACGTCTCGACGTTATACATACATGTACAAGAGTCTCATACCAGTGCTGTGCTCATAAGAACGTTGGCTCGATTGTTAAAGCGTTCCAGATGGGCACTGCCAACAATCAAGTCTGCACGGAGATATTGATTAAATATGAGTACATAGTAGCCCCGGCAATTTGTATGGAATATCGTAGGCGTCAATTTACATAAAGCACGACTGTACGAGTATGTCAGGGACTCCATTTTATTTCCATATCGTGTTATCTGTACGAATATTGCTTCATATATTTTTATTATTAATCTTAGATGCACAACTTATTTGCGCATTGAGCTTGCTTTATTAGAAACTGAGAAATATTAATGTTATATTTTAAGTATGTATTTAGTTGTTATTGTGTTGGTGGATAAGAAATAAGATTGCTGATATTTCAAATAAAAAGTTTATTGAAAAATAAAACCAACCACTTACTTTTAATGAACGCGTTGGTTCTTCAATATATACTATTTATAGGTAAAACTCTTGCGTTACTGAGTGACTGACAGACAACGCACAGCCAAAACTACTGAACGCATCAAGCTGAAATTTGGCATGTACATAATTATTGTCCTTGGGGAGTGAGTCAGGGAGCACTAAGAGAGGATTGAAAATTTTACCCCCTAAGGCGGTAAACTGAAACTCTTTAGTTCTTCAATGGATTAGGTAACTTGAAACTTTATATACATTGAGTTTAGGTTCCTCAAGTGACGTAAGCAAGCACTAGGAACGGTTTTTTGGAAATTGGCGGGCGAAGATGCCGGGGAATGCTAG
Source organism: Ochlodes sylvanus (assembly GCA_905404295.2). NCBI lineage: Eukaryota > Metazoa > Arthropoda > Insecta > Lepidoptera > Hesperiidae > Ochlodes > Ochlodes sylvanus. Next base: position 8,244,560 of record FR990130.1, on the reverse strand, counting down.
TACTCATACAATATAAAGTTATAATAAAGCTTCAAATTTTATATTCGTATCTGTTTGTTATATAATTCAAACTCAAATCATTTATTCCATGTAGGTATTTGTAATACACTTATGAACGTCATTTTTTGCATTTACCACCGTTTCGCTAAGGTGCCTATAAATTTTAAATCTTACGAGGAGAAAAAGAAACGGCGAAAGAAAACTCCTCGGCACATCTTTAAAAAAAATATAGTGCTTAAAAACTAATTACAATTTTTTTTTTATTGTTAGGTACTACCATTTTATACCTAAATACTAACTTTAGCGGACATTTGGAGCGAAATTGACATTTAATGTTCAAACAATCAGGATTGTTTGCTAACACTCCGACGCTGTCGGCAGATACACAGTAGGTACCTACCTAACTATAAGTCAACTGAGCTCAGAACTATTTGCAACTGGGGTATTTTCCCAAGGGATTAGGATATTATTACGTATCCTCATTGACTTATTATAATTATCTAGCGTATACTCATAATTTTGTCAGTATTTTTTGACTTTCGTGAAAGAAATAGATGATTATTTCACACCTTTAAAGTAGTAACTTTTAGTATGCATTAGCTACACTTACATTTAATTTTATATGTGTATGTATCTCTATTGAGCCTGGGTCTGCTCGTCACTGAGGAGGCAGAGCATACTCCACCACTCTGCTCCGGTACAGTTTAGTGAAGGAGGATGTGTATGAACACTTACCTAAAAATAATAATTATTATAACCAATGCTAATAATCTTCTTGAAGCACTGGACTGGACTTCTAACAAAAAGTGCAGCTTTTTCGAGGAATCCATATCCGCAAATATGAAACAGGTATCCAAATACGTACAAAACAGTCAACATTTTGGAAGGAGTAGAATTAACGTTGCGGTAGACTTAATTTGCAGCAGCAATCCCTTGACTCGTGTAGTCCCTTCCTTAACCACGATATGGAGGCAGAGATTAAATTAATTCAAAATTATTTATTAAGGAGATTATATTTACTGTACAGCTGAGAGCAGAAATATTACGTGTGTTTGAAAGGTGTCTGAATACGCAATATTAAATGTGTGTATGCTTTTGCTTATCGTTTCCTTCGTGGCCGGCAACGCATTGGTGACGCCCCCGGTGTAGTCAAGTCTATGGGCGACAGTGTTCACTTACCATGCGCTGATCTATCTGCTCGTTTGCCTACTTAGGCCATAAAATGTATTTTTTTTTGTTTAAGAAGGTTTTTAATCAGTATATGTATAGGTAAATTGTAAACTACACTTTTTATCTATCGTTGAATTGTACTAAATGTAAGGAGACGTACCTACCTGTCAAGATAAGTCATAATAATACAGAGATATTTTTAGTAGGATACGTTGATATTTAAAAGTTTGAGTACCTAATCAATTAAATTGAAAAAGTAAACTTTATAGGTATTACTTGAGGCCATGATACAACGTTGTATTAATACCAAATCAAAGTTAAAGCCTTATTATGTAAGTAGGTACCTAGTTACCTACATACTATTCATTTGTGTGTCCCGAATATAACTTTTAAGTTTATTTCAACGCTTCAGGCTATTATTTCATTCTACACAATCATGTTATAGCGTTATATTAGATATAATCAAATAAGTACATAAGTACAATACAGCGACAAAACGACAAGGAATAGGTACTGCTGTAGGCTTAGGGTAACATTCCCATATGCTTATAAGCCACATTAATAACTTTTCTTGGTGTTCTTAAAAATAATTAAGTCGCCGGTTTTTTTTGCGATATAGACATAATTACATATTGGATGAGGAAGGTATGTGTTCCGACTACGAATGCCGATTGCTGTGTAATCAGGCAAGTCTTTATTCTGCGGCCTCATTAGCTACTACGGGATACGTCCCTTTAGTAAACCACCAAGTCACGTGCGTACTCATTAACCTAATAATAATTCGGTGTTACGGAGTTAAACGATTAGTTAGTTACGTGACGTCAATAACACATGTAACGAACTTACTTAAGATATTAAGTAACTAAGTTCGTTTAGATTAATATGATTTTACTAAGATCATACTACTTAATATGATTTTTATTTTTTCAGTTTTTTACCATTTTACTACATAAAAAGGTAAAAAACTATTAATATGCCCCTATTAATATGCCTCCGATGTCTGCTGTCCGTCTGTCACACACAGGGCTTTAATCTCTTGAACGGAAATAGGTAGACAACTGAAATTTTCACAAAGTACGTGTCATTAAAGCCTCCATCACGTCAAATAAATAAATTTATCCCTAAAGAGGGCTCCCATACAAGGAACTAAAGCAATTCTCCGAACTTCGGAATATGGGAATAAAATAAAACCAAATATTTTTATTTATTTCTAATAAACAAACAAAAAAACAAGAAAGTTTCAAAGAATAAAAGGGATTACATATTTATACTATAAAACGAATTTAAAAAACTAAAAAATTATATTCCCGGGCTGCGAACTCACGCCCTCCTGATTAGGCGTCGGTATAACAAGCCACTGGGCCACGGCTACGTAAATATGCCCGAAAATATCAATTGTTTCAATGTACACCGTTAGATTTTAGATTTTCTTGTAATGGATGAAATAATTCAGTTATAGGGTTTATTTTTCCCTATCTATGTAGGTACCTCCATGATAATACCACCTGAATACATAATGAATAGATGTCATTATGATATAGTGTCATCATCAGTGTTTCATAGACCCTCAGTATTGGGGGAAACGATGCAAGGAGGAGTGTAGTTTAATTATAGCTCCACCATATCTTCCACCGAGTTATTATCGAACTGAATACATAATATTATTCGTTCAAATGAAAAGGGAGAGGTCTGGTGTCAATTGTCATGGGACGCCCGCTTGGAACAAGGTTCCTTTCGCTATAAATTATGTGTTTAATAAATAGACACAATGACATAAAATTAATATTACACTTCTTTGGTGTAAATAAAGAAATGTGTTTATATCAAATACTTTATAGCCATAATGGTACGTAATATGTGCTATAATTGACAATATTATCTTTAAGAATTTCAGAATAAAATGATGTCCAATTTCAACAATGTGTGCTATTTTCTTATAAATATACAACGACATGAGTAAATATTCTATACTTACTAAAGGTTTTTAACGAGTGGGATTGAAGACAATATTAAGTTATAACAAAATAAGAATACCTACGGATACGTAACAATATGTTTTGAATTTCTGATTAGGTATTATTGTGCTTTAACGGAGAATTGCAAAATTAACCTTACCTAATCTCGTTAAGTCAACCAATTTTCGCTGGCATGTTTTGAAGGGAAACAAGATTTAAAGTGATAAACACGGCAGATCATCTTGCGAGTGCGTTAGGGTGTAAGTCTGGGAGTTGGTAGACTACGAGTAAAATGCTGCTTGATCTACTTAAGTTTTTATAATACCTACAAGACAATACAAAAACTTTTTGTTGCACACCATTTTACAAAACTTGTACAATTTGTACTTCACTACATAGTATAAAACAAAGTCGCTTTCTCTGTCCCTATGTATGCTTAGATCTTTAAAACTACGCAACGGATTTTGATGCGGTTTTTTAATAGATATAATGATTCAAGAGGAAAGTTTATAATGTATAATATATTAAAGTTTTGAAAGTCGGAAAAAATCAGGTTTCTCGAAGCGAAGCGAGGGCGGGTTTACTAGTAAAATATACACGAGTAAACAATGGATAGTGGTTTAAAACCAAACGAAATAGTAACTACACTAAAAAATTTCGACATGATGTATGGTACCCAAAATAAATTTCTTAATTTTTCAGTCAATTGATCGTTCACATTGTTATTCGTGAGAAAAATGTACTTTGGCGCTTTTAGCACCTACTTCTAATCTTTAGGTTTTATACAACGTGTTCACGGATGCGCATTGCATGTAAGGTTTAAACAATCATGTGATAGTCAACGCCGAGTTTTGCCAAGTGACAATTTCAATCTGATTTTGGGATTTTATCATTCAGTTAGATGTACTTTATACTCTATTACTTATTTAAGTGTAATTGATTTATCCATTCAGGTTTTCCATCCTATAAAAATGCGTTGATTGATTGACAAGCAGCTGCCCCTGTTGTTCAGTTGTGGCCGTCCAAAGGCTGATGGATTTCTGAATAGACGAATTGAAATGGTAATATCATCGCATTGCAAAATTGCTTTTAGCAATTAGGTTTATAATTTAAAAGCTTTCCCCCGCGGCTTCGCCTGCTAATTTCCAAAAATCCTTTCTTAGTGCTTACTTGCGGTACCTACCTACTTGAGGAACTCATATACAAAGTATCAAATGAATCCATTAAATAAATAAAAACTTTTAGTTTAGGTATATATGTAGATTTGTGTAAGATCACGTCGGAAAGATTGATATGTTTATCCTAAGGCAGCATGACTATTGCTATTACACCTGAAACTGTTGTCACTCTATTTGTCAGGCATTTTATAAATCATCACATCACTTCATATTCTCCAAGTATACCTCAATCTTTCGTGAATCTATGGATATTAAGTATCAAATTTTTTATAAAACCGTTTGGAAATTTACTACTAGGTACTTAACATAACTTCTTCTACTCAGTAGGATTGATTGATACATTAGTTTTGTTTTTGTCTATTTGAGATTTCTAGAACAATTTCCATTTAGTTTTGGTACAATCGATGGGTACAATGTAGATTCTAAAGAATAAAAGCCTGTAGGTACTTGTGGCTAAAAAATAGACATTCGTTTTATTTCCATAGATTGCGTGGAATCTTGAATGTTCATTGACACCTGAACCCTCGCTTGCAGGGGAAATAAACTAACCACGTTGCAATATATAAGGGCCCCAGATTTATGTAGGTAGGTACAATGTAAAACTAGTGTTTATGTACAATCTTAAATAAAAACCAAAGTTTACCGCATTACGCACTCAACTGAAACATGAGAAAGCTTTCGCCTCTCCTGTGCCTAAGGCGTTTGTTTTGTATTGTACTATACGATTTTATTGCGTGCTAGGCGGTTTTCAGTCATATCACAAACTGGGGCCATATAATCATGTGTATCATTAATTACTCTAGTGCAGGTAGGTATTTAGGATATGTGTAGGTAAACACGAAGAAGAATTGTGATTTTTTTATGTAAGTAGCCAAGTAGACGAGCTAATCTAAGAGTAGTGGTTGCCGCTGCCAACAGCCAACAGTGAAAATGTAGGCATCACCTATATAGGTGCTTACGGCCATGAAGCGGTTACAGGTTTTTACCGGCTCAAACATTTGAGGGTTCATTTTAGAAGAAGGGCGCTAGATAGGTATCCAGCCATAATACCCTATCGCCATACTCAGGTAATATTGGGTGTACATAATGCTAAGTATAAGGCATAATTATGTAAGTAATGCTTATGTGTACCCGACTTTTATGTCTATCAAACTTATGGTGACACGATTATGTTGGCCGCAAACAAATTGCTCATTAACACGATACAAACTTAATTAAGTATTCGAAATTAATTAATTAGTCCAGTGTTTTATAATAACGATAAAAATATACTGTACACTAATTAATTTAAGTAGCTAATTCTCACTGATAATACAATATAGAAAACTACCACCTATGAAACAACAAAAATAAAAAATAAATATAAATACATTTAAATACGATGACAATTAGTCTCAGGCAATTTATTTATTCACTTATATTTTATATTTATATATTTATGAATTTCAAAATTGTTGACTTAACCCTTACTAACCCTAACAGGGTTACTTATACTATACCTACTAATATGTTTCTTCTTTTTTATGAGTACACGTTCATAGAAAATCCTAGTGAAGGGCACTAGGATTTTCTAAAACGTGGGTGCCATGGACACCACACATACAAAACAAGAATACACACTCGGACTGAGAATGGAAATTTAAACTCATCATTCAATGTTCCGCCTCGCAGATTCGAATGGCAGAGTAACCATTACGCCATAAGGGTCGTCAATATATTATATGATACTAGCCGATTATAATACGAGCATATACCTAATATCTGATTCATGTGAGCCTAAGCAAATTAAAAATGTAAACTTTATTAAACCCTAACAAAAGCTAACCTATACGAGTATAATTATACCGGCAGGTTTAACCAGCATAATTCAAAGCAATTTCCGAGTGGAAACTCTAAAATCGGATTTTAATTCGGACAACGTTCCTTTTTCCGTCAAAACAATGCGTTGACGTTTGAACTGTTTTTATGTTTTACAAATTGTGTTTTGAGTGTTGGTTATGATGACACTAGTCAGTAACGGGTTCTCACGATCTTTATTATTTGTACTGATATTTCGACCCAATTGCATGAATCATGTACACGATGAGACTGCGGTGGCGGAGGGGGAAACTATTGGTAGCTGTCACACATACGGACCAGTGGATTCCACGCTTGAGCTAATTTAAATCCATCTTCTCTGTTGAAGTTTTTAGGATATTTCTTGATCTCTATATCCCCCCGTACTGGCCATGGAATATCAATGGATTGGCGCTTAACTGAGATCACCTGAGGGCTATGCAGCAATCCAGTGGTTTGCACCGGCTTCAATTAGGTGTTCTGCTACGGCGGATTTCTTAGGGTCGTTCTATTTGACTGCGCTGATATGTTCTTTAATCTGAAATATCTGTATGAATAATAAAGATCGTGAGAACTCGTTACAATTAAAATGATTAGTGTCCGCGATGATAAAAGTTTAATGTCATATTACACTAATCAATGTCTGATATTTCAACAGTTTTATGAAAAAACTAGCTGCGTTAGCGAACGTTGTTCCGCCATATACTCGTAATAATGTGTAGATTCTGAATGATAAAGCGCGATTTAAATTTGAGGGGTTGGAGTAGGGAAGTGAAAATTTGGGATCCTAGGCTCTACTACCTAGTGTTGTGACACGAGAATTTTATATACCTACTAGTGGTCCCAGCGTACTTCGTACCGCTTTATAATTAAAAAATGTTTTAGTGATATATCGACAGCAACGCCACCTACCGGGTCCAATTGTGAATCTAAACCATTCTCGGATCCACATGAAGACACACAAAAAATTTCAACCAAATCGGTCAAGCCGTTTAGGAGGAGTTCAGTCACATACACACGAACACAAGAAATATATATATTAAGATATATAAGATATATATATAAAATAAAAATATATCGGATAATAAATATATCAAATACTTATTTCGTATTTTATTTAGTTTTAGTAAAAGTTAACTTTTAAATGTTAATACAAGCTTTTTTAATTTAAATACTCTCAATCGTGGTCAATGTGTTATTGTGCCTGTCATAGTAACTACAAATAATATTTAGCGAAACAAACTTTATTCCACCCGGGTGTCCCATGACACCTCTTTTTATAATACCTGCAGAAAGGTACTCAAAACTTTTGTTTGCTCGACTTCATTACTCTTATCCCGCGGGAACAGGTCCATTTTCCAGGATACGCGATAGTATTACTGGACAATGACTCAATATAAGTTATTTTAACAAGTAAGTAGGCCTAAATGTATGCAGTAGTTTCAACGCGACACTGGTATTGAAAGAACTAGAAAAATAAATGACATACAGAAATTCTAAAAACAAGTACCTACCTACTGGCGTCTATATGGAACTAAAATTTTATAATACTGAGCTAAGTTACGAAATAACATACCTACATATATAATGGATTGAATCACGATTCAATTTTCAAACTTTTAATATCAAAGATTTTATGATTATTATGTGCGACATCATAATATTATGTATTTAGTATGAAGTATGTACGAAGTGTGATAAATTCCATACTTTTAAAACTTCAGTGGGCTATCTCTATTGGCTCTACTGCGAACTATTTTCATTAATGCATCAATAAACAGAACAATAAAGCAAGTACGTAGGTATTGCAAACGGCCATACAGTTATAACATAAAGCTCACTCCAAAATGTCGATTGATTGATAAATATACTTGAACACATTCGCTAGGAAAATACTAAGGCTTACAAGAGCATATTCGTGTAGATGCGAAGCTCTAGAACGTATCGTATATTAAATTGTTAAGATATTATTTTTAGAGCGGGCTGCTCTCAGCTGGGCGAAGCTCAGTTTAACGTCGAATTGAATCATAAAGCAACATTGACGTCAGTGTTCTGCTCCATACCTATATACGCTTTCTTCTAGAAACTTTAGCGGAGGAATTAACACGGTAGTTAACGGCATACATAGATTAATTGTTCCATAATATCTATTGTATTTAGCGTCCTGTTGGCATTATGCCAACAACTGTTGTATATCCTGTAAAACTGGCTTCATGAATGGTCCACTACAGAACCCCCTGTTCTGTAGTGGACCATTCATGAAGCCTTTTATTTCCCTGTAACTGAGGTAAGTAGTCTAGTATAGAGCATACTACACCACGGTGCTTCAGTGCTGATTGGTAGAGGGGTTAAAGGCCAATCCAAGTTTCTGAAGTTTTAATGCCGCCCGAAGGTCTTCGATAACGGAGACTACAATTTTACGCGCTCTCCAAAATACGAAAAAACTCAACAAGTTTTTGTCGAGATCGACGCAACCCGTTGCGCTGGGCATGAACGCTTAAATTTCCTGTAAATATACCTAATTATGTACATACCTTCATAAGTTTACCTTTTATGCTCTCAGTTTTTTGTGGTTTGGGTCTATCCCAACAGCAAAGGGCCCACAACAGTTGGGAACAAAGTAGAAATCATAAAAAAGATTTTCTTCTTTGTAAAGTTTTCTACTTTTTCGCTTCTTTGTAATCTTTCCAACTTGGTAATGAATTTCGACAAAAAATATAAACTATGTTACAACTAAGTTACAATCTATTTCTTACTTTAAAAGAACTAAGCACGGAAACAAATAAACCATTAAGTTTATTTTTTATACTCGTAAGATTAATACGATTTAATTTAAGAATACTCTGGTTCCATATATTAGGTTCTTGTCATGCCTTATATCTTGATTAGTGTGATCAGAGGAATATCGTTGATATAGCAGAGTTCTACTGCAAGTGACAATCAACAGAAAATTTCTTACCTACTTAACTGTGAATAAGTATTAATAGGAGGAAATTTTATTAATCAGTATCCTCATCCTCGAAGTTAAATTTATTTTTGCTGTACATCATTTGGAAATAATCGTTTTGGGGATTGGAGGAATGCCTTTGAGTTACTAGAATTTTTTATGTTGATCATGAATCCTACTGACCAAATTCAAAGTATTAAGTATACTTTTCATTCTCGATTTTACCCACTTGGAGGGAGACAAAGTTTATAAGAATATCTACGTTTTAAAAGGGCACTCAGGTATTATTGCAAGAAAACTACTTAGGTAAATTTCAAGAAAAGTTAAAGTGGAAGTCTAAACCGATTTTAAAAGTTTTGCTCGACTCTGAGGTTGGTAGGTAATTGTAAATGTTGAACGCGTAACGTTTTTTTGCAAAATTATCCATATGAAGATGCGAGCGTATCTTCGTGACTTTAAAGCTGACGCAATTTCCTACATCGTAATATATTTTACTTTAGCCTTTCAAAGGTGAAAGTTCTAAACTTGCCTTACTTTACGGCCTATATAAAATGTACCTATCATTAAACTTTGAAGGTTTCCACTGGCAAAGCTTAGGCAGTTTCATGGTACGTCTGTTCTCGATGAATTTGCCAATGAGCCATTAAAAATTAGGTGAATTTACAGGTGGAATATCAAGTTTTATCTTCATCCGAAACATGTTGAATAATTTCCCTGCTGATTTTCGAAGAACAAATTTTGTAAATAAATACTCCTTATTGTATGTATTCCCAAGTAATTCTCAAGGCAGTAGGTATGTATTTCAGTAAAGCAGGCAAATGGGGACTAGATAACAAATGATTTCTCCCGCCCATTGTCTATATATAATAAAGCTGTAACTGATCGATGTTATGCAGGAAATATCTAAGAAAAAATATAAAATATTGTTTTTTTTAATGCGATAGCCCCAAAACCATGATTTTTAAAATTTTTGACAGTTCGTCTTTGTGATTGATTCCGCTAATTTTAAATACGACTAAGTGGCTTGGAGCCGGTTTTCACTGATATAAACTGAAGTAACATAGTGTTTTATTTAATTCAGCCGATTCACGAATAAGAATGTCAATTAAAACAATCCCGTCTAAACATTTTTTCGAGTGTACCCAATGCATATATTTACTGAAGCGAAGCGAAGACGGTTACGAGTCAATAATAAATGAACTGGCTATACAAACACACATAACCTGCAGCATATAGATTTAAGGGTGAATTTCTTCGGCGTCCCATCAACATAAAGATACTCCGTCCCCGGAAAACCCAATCAGTGCCAGTCGCAATTCCTCGGAACACTGGCAACGCAGTAATGCGGTTAAAGACAGTTTTTCATTTATTGAAGTCGAAATAAACAACTCAACTTCACCCTGCATATACGAGTACTTAGCTTTTAACGATTCGTAAAATATTTTCCCGGGAAAATTTTAAAATTTAGTGCGTTGTTTTTGGTATTTAAGTAAAATTTGTTTTTAAAATTTTTAATATACCTAGTTAATATTTAATATAGTAAATAAATAAATTTATTTGACAAACATTAATTAAAAACGTGTAAAAATAGCAATCACGAAAATCCTTCCTTCCTGGCGTGTTTCAATTAAGGAATTGAAACGCGTCATGTGCTGTTTCACATGTGTTTCACACCATGATCATTAATACATTTTTAATTTCCACCTGTGTTCATTTCGGGCTGGAATTAGATTACTATTTATTTATCAAGAAAGTTGATACCTATGGCATTAGTGACAATTTTTTTTACTATTTGACTATGTGGCTACATAATTATAATATCACGCAAGCCCACCTACCATGCTTGCGATGTACTTTTTTTTTATTTACTTTATTGATCTATGACTAATATTTAGCGCCCACATAATAATTTGGAAACGATTCGGCATCGAATATTTTAAATATGTAATAAGGTAAAGTTAAAGGCGGTATTATTTAATAGCTAATCTTAATATATATAATTCGAGTGTGAGCGTGTATGTCACTGAACTCCTCCTAAACGGCTTGACCGATTTGGTTGAAATTTTTTGTGTGTCTTCAGGTGGATCCGAGAATTATTTAGATTCACAATTGGACCCGGTAGGTGGCGTTGCTGTCGATATATCACCAAAACATTTTTTAACGACTGGACCGATTTGGATGAAATTTTTTGTGTGTGTTCATGGGGATCTGGGAATGGTTTAGATTCACAATTGGAGCCGACAGGTGGCGTTGCTGTCGATATATCACCAAAACATTTTTTAATTATAAAGCGGTACGAAGTACGCCGGGACAACTTGTAATATATAATTTTGGCGCAACCCTGATGACTATTCTACGGAACCCCTAGGTTCCGTGAAACCCAGTTTGGGATTCCTGATGACAGAGACGTCAGAGACACTAGAAAGTAAAAGTAAGAAGGTTTCTGTGCTTCGGAAGATAAGTTAATTCATCTGGCTCGTTGTTCTTCATAAAAGCCGTTAAGTCTTATTGGTGACTTTCAACCATCAAAGCTAATGATCTAATCACTAACTTGTCTTCAAATTAGGTAATTTTGACAAAACGTATGAGGTTCAATAATTATTAATATAACGTGTAGGCCTATTGAACTTCCGCAGCTAACTAGGCTTGAATAATAGTCTTACGCCTGTTCCTGACATGACGTGGGGTGTTCTATCAAAGACATTCATTTTCTCATTAGTCGTTTAAAAGCCTACCTTACCTCTAAATACCTGTCAGTAGGTACGTAATTTTATGCTCTCTCCGTTGATTAACAAGTAAGTTATTTATCGAAATACGGTTAATTACCTAAGTGTTTCGACTGTTTGTTTAGGTATGCATTATTCTTCAACAATTTGTTCTTAAATGAGTAAACTTTAGTCGTTATTCGTTCCTAATTACCTGGAATCCCTTTTAATGGTCAAAGTAGCACTATTGTTTTGAATAATGGTTATCTTTGTATTACGTATTTATGATTTAAAAGTTGATACGTACTACCTTGTACATATTATGTAAATGAATTAAGACACTTTTAAAAAGTCCTCCTCTACAATCGATCGAGAAGTGTTTTATATGTGTTTTTGCTGTAGTGTCGGATAGACAGAATGCGGGTTAACTACGGGTCCTTGCTTACTTTTTGGTCGGCAATGCATTGGTGATGTCTTTGGTGGTGAACACAAACCATTATATATATAAAAAGTGTGTATTTGGACCAATGATTATTGTCAAACACTATCTTATAAAAAGTAAAAAAATGTGTCCTGCGACACAATATAGTAGAAGTGAAACTTTAACAATTAGCAAAACAAATCGCAACAAAATTTTAACTTGAAGTTTACAGGCAGATTTGTAATTGTTTTTCCACTTGTCTGTTGCGATTCGATTTTTTATTTGTCACGTGAAAAGTTTTTTCTCATATATCTTCCATGTACAGAGCGCGATCAGTTACAGATTATTATATTTAACTATTCAGTATTCAAATTACTCAATGTTATTTTCCTGCAGTCGGTATTTTGGTGAGATCGGTATTAAAACATATTAATAAAGCTTTAGCTTAACAGATAGGGTAAAGTTACAACGTTGGCAATATCGCATACCAAATGCGCACTTTGAAGGTTTACGGTGAACCAACTTTGCACCCAGATTTAATAATGAATAAAGGTCCCGGACAGGCTTTGGATCCCAGGTTGATTGCCCGACGTCTGTTTCATATGTAAACTTTGAAATTGTCAAACTTTGTTGGACTTTGTCATATTTGATGACTTATCTTATAGAATTATAATCGTGATTAGCACCTAAATCATCTGAATTATAAGATATTATAAGTACTATAATAAATGCACGATAGATAATGTACCTACTAGGTGAAGATACCCGCTCATGCTTGCTCTGACAACGTTCAGGAGAGATCAAAAATGCGATCTTATCCATCCGATCGAAAGCGGTTGGATGCGATGATATCAGTAGGGACATGATTGCCATGATTTTTGATCTACTTGCAACAATTCACGGAAGACGTTTAACTAACAGCCAGTGGATTTCCCTAAAGGTAATCAATTATTTATTTGATTACGTTTCCTGGGTTGTTTTATTAAGAAAATGAAAACTTCTGGTACATAAAATTCCACGTTGTTCCACTATGACCTCAATTGAGGGTTTCTAAAATTTCTCATCATCATAGCGTCAATATTGCACCTGCACTATGAGAACAATAAAGTGGTTACCAGTAATATAAGTATTCCTACCTTCAGGTAGTGTTTTGTCCTGCTGAACAACGGAGTTGCGGTATAGGTAGGTCTGTACCACCCAGTTTAATCTTGTTTATAAAAAAAAAAAAACTCAAATCATTTATTCCATGTACGTATTTAGAATACACTTATGAACGTCATTTTTTGCATTTACCACCGTTTCGCTAAGGTGCCTTTAAATTTTAAATTTTACGAGGAGAAAAAGAAACGGCGAAAGAAAACTCCTCGGCACATCTTTTAAAAAAAATAAAAAAAATAAAAATAGTGCTTAAAAACTAATTACAATCTTTTTGCTACATATCATATCATCAACATTACCAACCACCACCAGTCCTTCAACCTCCAACAGGACCTAACTACGAGTACTTTCGATGTAGGTTGGCTATTTAAGGATGGATTAAGCTTGCTTTGGTTGCAGTCCAAACGGAATTATTTAGTATTACTTGAAGGAACTAAGTGTTTTTAAAAAGGCCGCTTTTAGACAAATGTATTTTCAATGCAATAACGTTTAAATTCTCAAAATATTTTTTTTTCTTAGAAGAGTAAGTAACTTAGTTATCTTACTTAGCCGCGTCCTCAGGGGTTAACAAAATAAAGTGGTTTATTTACAGCGCAGGCGAACTTGTGAAAAGCCAGAGTTACGAGAAATGGAATAATATTTCAAGACTATTCTTATTGCAAGTTTCAATGCTTATAAATTGAAGTACTGTATTTTAAACGTTTACCTAATATAATATTATGATGGAATTTCTAATAGCTCGTTGCTACGTCAAGTAAATAAATGTATATTGTAATACTTTGTACTGGTGATCAAACGTGATTAAAAGGTAATATTAGGTATATTACCTATAAGCTAGTGATTTAAGATGTCCGATGTGATATTATTCTATGTAGCATACCAGATCCCTGCGGTTGTATGAGTGTGTAAGTGCTTGTTCGTTTACACATTATTTGGTTGAGTTAACGTGTGGATCCGATTACACTTTTTATTTTTAGAGTTTTAGAGGCGATCTTAGTCCTCTAGGGTAGCAACGCATCTGTGACTGGTTTAGAACAAGACTCTTACTAACAATTACTTACTGGACTGTTACTAACAACAGCAACAGTCCCTGTCCTCACTCACTCATACTTACTAACTAACTAACCCGGTAACTAACAAGTACCTAATACTTATTTCAGTTGCGATTAATATTATTCGTTGTAGATAGGCTCTTTACGGCATCACAGTACAAACAGCGACAAAAGTTTTAATTACACTTCTTGGCTTGGGCTTACAACTTAAATAATTGATTTACAACTTTTTCTCGTTCCCTTTTCACTTTAAGTGTTAGTTAATTGATGTTTCAGTTAGGACGTCATAGAACAAACTGGTTAAGTAAATAGAAAATTTAATAAAATTCTTACTAGCAGAGCAATTTCACTTTGTTTAGCGACACTTTTTTGATGTTTTCTTCTTTTGGCGTGATTGGGACAACAGATCATACTGTACTTTAATTTGTGACACTTAACTTTGTGACAGAAGTTGCGCGCCCTGATATAACACGTAATGTATTTATTACGAGTAACGGCTTACTATCGAGACTATGCTTTAGGTACCCACGCTCGTGAACTGTTTTGGTTGGGATGTTTTTAACTTAAAATATCTATAAAAACTAAATTACTAGCCCAAATTAAAAGTGGTAAGCGGGAACAAACGTACAGATACCTACTTAAGCTAACAAACTGACAAACAGATAAAAACCCAAAATCATTGTATTGTGATCTTTTGCATTAATAAACATGTAATAAATATGTAATATTTTCTCATAAATATATCCTCCTTGTCAAGTCATATCAGTTACAGTTTTACCTATCTACGTATAGATTATTAAATGGTAAGGTAAGTGAAATACACACACAACTCAAATCAAATCATAAATTAATTGAGCCCTTGGCCATGGTACTTGAAATCCATTTGAATGTGTCTGATAACCTAATTTACCCAATTACTGAGTGGCGCTGTACAAATCATTTTCCGAAGCAATTTAACGGTCATGGTAATTGTATAACAGTTGTAGATGTTTATTATATTATGTACACTAGTATTTGCTCGCGGCTTCGCCCGCGTGTGCGTGGGAAAACAAACAAATACCGTAAAAAATATCCCAAGGGAACGTAAACGAAACGAAAACTATCACATTTACTTTACCATCTCAAACTATCTCCATACCAAATTGCATCTCAATCGGTTCAGCGTGAAAAGGAAAAAGACACAGACAGAGTTTTTTATATTAAATAAGTCAATGCTTGACTACAATCCCACCTGATGGTAATAGGCGATGGAGTCTAAAGGTGGCGGTTCGCGGCCGAGACCGAGACAAGCGACCGAGACAGGAGACCGAGACAGGAGACCGAAACAGGAGACCGCGACCGGCACTTGACCATAGGCAATGTATAGGCGACAACTCGCGACCGAGACCGAGACAGTCTGTCGCGCCTATACAAAGTGACGGTCGCGGTCTCCTCTCGGTCTCCTTTTTTCTCACTCCTATGTCATTGATTTTATGCTTCATTTTGTCTCCTGATATGGTTTATAATCCACACAAAAGTAATAGTTAGAAAATATTTTATACTCTTTGATCCATTTCAAAAACAATATATTATTTTTATTTTAAAACCATTCACCCACTTCTGTTATTTTAATGAATAACTTAAAAGCTTGTATGACTACTTTGTTTGAAAAAACTTTCAATCAATCCTCCTTTCTTTCATTCTATATCTAGTTCAGTATTTAATTGTAGGTACCTAAGTCTTGTTTTCTGAGATGTGTACCTAATTTACATAGATATTATGTATATAATTTGTAAGTGATGGGACTTATATTGCGTGTGTATATCTATAAATTATCTTTACCAAAATATACATACAGGGAATTGAGTTAATTAAAACGTATAAACAAATAACTTTCGCGGTAAACTTCACCCACAGGCTTAATCTTATCTTAGGTCGGAAATTAATGAGTTGTCTGAATGTGTTAGCAGTTGGTATTGGTTTGAAGAGTGTGGCGGGAGAATCTGAGTCATAAGAATTGAAAGGCAGGATACATTGGCTACTTATAGTTAAATTTTAAATTCTTAACGGTTTAAATATTACACATTGTTGACATTTCATCACACATAACATCCAAGTAATAGGGTTGGGTCTCGGTCGGGTTAGATCGAACTAAAGCTAGGTACTACTAAGCCGTAGTGTTATCCACGTTAACGGTTAGCTTAAATACGAAATGGAGAAAAGAAGCGTATACACGTATCATTATGGCTTACATATTTAGGATTTATCACTTTTATCATCGAGGCACGAAACATATTTTAACTCTAAATGCCTAGCAAAATGAGCGTATATTTTGAGTTTTGAGTCGCGAAAAATGAGTCGTATAAGTTATGCCATATCTACCACGCCGCCGCTAATGCGGAGCATAAAAGTATACCTATTACGCGACACATTTTTCGCGACCCAAAACTCGAAAATTTACGCTCATTTGATTCTAGCCTAACTTATATCTACCTATGTAATCACAAAAACGAACGGGATGCTCTTACATCATAATATTTTAATGGTCCGCATACCTACCGATACAGAATATCCCCAACCTCACCAATATATTTAGTATATTAACCTTTATCAAAATCAAATTTTATGAAATGATCAAAATTTAACCAACTACGTTACTTCCATTTTATTAAAAAAATACTCTTACACCATTTTAAAGCGATCAAAAATACACAGCGTATGTCGATTTACATATTATATCGCCAATTTAACGCGTGCAATTGATTCCATTGTCCATATTGGTCCGTTGGCTGATAGTGGTCAAAAGAATTAAAATTGTCTACTTTTTAAAGCTCGTTTAACAATGGCACATGAATAGCCTGAAAGTAAAGTACAACGTAACGCTGGCCCAGTTTATTGGTCACAAAGGCCGCAATTTCAGTCATTGTTAAACTTCACTTCAGCTAAAAATAGTGAATACATTTTGCGTACATGTGGGACTAACTCATGATGAATGTTATCGTAGAGTAAGTTTTACAAGTGACCAAATATTCTGGAGTGGGAAGGAGGTTCATACTTGACTTTTAGCCAACCTGCCCCAGGGATGCCCCAAGTGTATTGTATCGATCCTGATATAGTCCTGTTTGCAGATTGTGTTAGAACATTAGTTGGTTAGCTTGTTAATAAGTATGGGGACTGGGACAGGAACTGGTAGGTATAGTAAGTCCTGTTAGTTGTTGTTAGTAATAGTCCAGTTAATAATTTTTAGTTAGAGTCTTGTTCTAATTCGGTCACAGATGCGTTGCTACCCTGAGGACTGAGTTGGTCGCCTTTAAAAAGTGTAACCGGCTCCACACCTTTCTAAACAATTATATTATTATTAGACGGTAGAAATGATACAAGTACCGTGTGGCCGGTAGTACAACCCCGGGCGAACTCTAGTCTCTTACTACCTATTATAGCTTACCTATTATATTACTTAGGCATTTGTATAAAAAAATCAGCAAAAGAAGACAGTTTTTCAGAAATTTTATTAAAAAAAAATTACAGTTGCCATTGTCAAGAACTCAAACAGCGCAAAAATAATAAGGGTGAAAGTGAAACTTACAGATTTCTTAATTTTTCCGGGGGGTTTTCGGGTTTTGGCGCCAATCCTGTTAAAACTAACTTCGGATAGTACTTTATTACACAGTAAACTAAAACAAACTCAACAATAATTTAACATTTACAAGAACTTTAACAGCATGCGGCGCGAGCGATCGGGACGTCGCATGAGTCGCATCGCAGGTCTCTCGGAGAACTTACGATATCCGGCGGAAGCCGGCGCGGGAGCGATAAGTGCATCGCCACTATTGTTCTGTGCCTCTGATTGGCTGGCGGTCAGCAGGCAGTACTGGTACCTAGCGGTAAGAGAGCAGTGTTGCCGCGTTACAATTGGACGTAGTTATGCGATAACGTTCCAGTCCACAATGACAGCAATTTGAGAAAAATGCAATTATAGAGTTTTAGTGGTACACTTTTTTGCCTAACTAGTATAGACGAATATTGGGTTTTATTGTAGTAGAATAATCAATACAAATTATCATGCTCACTATCAAAAAATGCATGCATGGTCACTTTGACGTGACGTCACGTGTGGGTTGTTTGACTTGTGGGTTGGAACGTTTTCGCAAAACTACGTCCAATTGGTTTGTTGTTTGTATACAAGTATTTAATTACATTACAGGAAATTTGATATGTTAGCTACATATCAAATTTCAGCTTTCTCGGACTTCGTGAAGTACCGTAGGAGTATAAAGGATAGTAGAATAAATCAAATCAAATTTCAACGTATTATAACTATGTATCAAAGATATTATAACTATAGAAAGGTACGTCACGTTCATACAAAGCAAGTTACACTTTGATTTGATGACATTTAAGTTACTATGGACGTGACAGATAATTACGGAACGCATGAGAAAGAAAGAGATAGCTACATGAAAAGTAGGCCAATTAACAAAATTTGACTTTCTTTTATCATTGGAAAATCCGTTTAAATTAATTTTAATTACGGTATTAATAAAATGTAAGGTACTTATCTGGGTGATTTTTATTTCACTTGACATACTCGAGGACATGAAAGAACATGGTCATAGCCAGATAATGATTATTTTTTTTATTGATTTAAGGCAGCAAACGAGCATGCAGCACCACCTTCAATATAAAGTCAAAATTCTATACCGTAATTATTTAAAAAATGGCAATCAAAATTATCTAAAAATACTCGGAATACTCGGTATGGACATCAGCTGTGAGCTAAGGCGCTACTGGTCGGCGGCTGGCCGGCGGGGGTTAATGTCCTTTAGTGGAGTAGTTTATACTGCGCGCTTAGTTTGTCCACATTATGGGTTTGTAATGGATAACTACGTCAAATTTTAAGCACCCTTTTTAATTACATATTTGGAATGAGAATCGAATACTGAGTATCCCCTATCTGTGACTAAAAAATCACCTTGTATACTTAAAAAAGCTAAACAAATGAATTTTTGACGTGACAACGTCTTATAATTCGGTGGCACGCATGAAAAAACATGACTCATGCGTTACCGTCGTTACCGTTGGTGAATTATTATACCAGCGCCATCTATGTATTGGGCAGTGAACAATTATTCATTAAGTTCGATTGGGTCCATTTATCGATGGAGGAAGGCTGGCTGAGCTGGTAGTTCACTCGCAGTACACTAGATGGCGTTGAGTAGTGGGGCGCTATAATTCTGAATCACGATGTAGGATGTATAAGTATCCAGCATTCATTTTTAATAAATGACTTAACTTGTATTGAAAAAGTGTTCTTTTATTGTGCTTGCCTACTCATTCAAAGGAAATTATTTTCTTAAGACGTTGTCACGTTCAACTATCGTCAGTAAACCGACTTTACAGACAACCAATTTTTTTTATTAATTTGCTAACAACATCTGATTCCAAAAAAATTGGAGAATTGAAATTCCATTTTCTTTCTTTGGAGCTTCGTAGCATTCTAGGAAGCTCCAATTTTTTAGAAGAATCAATAAGCCTCTATCATTACACAGCCCTATTGGTATGTATAACGATACAGTCCTAAGCTTGAAAATACAATGAAATGTTTTGAGAGAAAGTAGGTAGTGAGTGCCACCCGTCTTGGGAAGAGCTCTCTTGCTTATTATTTATTAGATTTTATCAAGAAAAATAGACGCCAAACTA
The DNA here is from genome assembly GCA_905404295.2 of Ochlodes sylvanus. Classification (NCBI taxonomy): domain Eukaryota; kingdom Metazoa; phylum Arthropoda; class Insecta; order Lepidoptera; family Hesperiidae; genus Ochlodes; species Ochlodes sylvanus. Next base: position 8,224,459 of record FR990130.1, on the reverse strand, counting down.
TTATTTCTGTTGATATTACAAAATAACTAATTAAATATGAGTAGGACCCGTCAGACCGGAGAAAATCTTCAGATTATTAAAATTTGACCTCAATTCTTGTGTTGAAAATACGGCCGTAATTGAAACCTGTTTACCTGTAGCGGTAACAACACTGGGATAGTATTTCAATAGTAAACAATAACATGTTCTAAATACATCTCTCAGGTAAATAATAATAATAAATAAATAACGCTACACACTCATAATCCCACACTAGGATTCCCTGTGTCGTGGTCAACACACAAGACAAGAACACACGCACCCAGACCAAGAACGAAAATTTAAATTTATCAGTTACGTTTTGTCTGGTCGCTGGCCAGAAACGTTTGGAAAACACTCTCTTCTCCACATCTCACCCCTCTGGACCACACCTCGCCTCGCCCCATCCTGCTAATAGCTGTTATAAAATTCCTGTGTTACAAATAATTATTCTATTTTGGTCTTTTATTTTAATGTCTTAGTAAAGCCTTACCTAACGATTGTCCAGGCTAATTAATTTGTCATCTATCGAATAAAATAGCGTTATCTGATATTTCTAGAGAATTTCAGGTCCATTGCAAAGCAGTCCCAGCTCCAATGTGGTTAACTTGAGGGGTTAGTGCCCAGTATTTTAGTAAATTATCGTTCCGCCCGTTTCTTGGAAAAAGAAATCGAGAATTGAATTGGAATACGTTTAGGTGTATTAACTATAAGTATGTAACTGTGTATGTGTGTTAACCCATATTACCCCCTGATATTTAAACGCAATGGTTGCCATCCCGAAATGCTGTTCGGACGGTCTTGGGTTCAATTCCCAACTAGGAGGAAATTTTAAGTTAAAATTTCTGTTCTCGATCTGGGTGTATAATAGGTATATTCTTATGTTTTATGCGGCTTCCACGACACAGAATCGAAGTGTGGGGCTATGAGTGTGTAGCGTTTATTATATGGCTTTACCTGTCTACTGAGAATCAGCTTTTCATTTCGGTTGAACAATCTGTTGCTTCCACGGTACGTGATTCCATTCCAGTTGGATAATTTAAGGCCAAGCTTAGGATGGCCGTACTTTAAGCACTGTTCGTGTTGGGGTGCCACCTGTTTTGTAACATCAATAAATTTATATCTCGCTTCAGAGGTTGAACGTTATGAAATTAATTGGACAGCTCCCTAAACGACGTCACAAATCTGTTTCGCCTAGTTGTACGTCATGTATAATTTATGGACTTGAACTTAATAATATAATCAAATTGAGAGTCGGAGTAACAAATTTGTCTTGTAACTCTTAGCTATATACGTCATCAACGTTCTTGCTTTGATTTCGCGACTGTACAAATGTGACTCGAGGAACTTACCTACCCATTTTGTACATTCGCAACAAAAAATATTTTTATTAAAAGCTTTTTTCGTTCGTGCCAACGGCATCAACATTTGCAAGTTAAATTAACCTTTGCTGTTTTTTGTACGTATATAGGTACTGAGCGAAACATCGTGATAACAGCGCGGTATTGTGATATGCGAATTTCTGACAAGATAAAGTTTGAGAATGCTAATACGGTTTCCAAATAATATTATCGTTATCTTGTTTTTAGATTGTTGAGTATCGTATTTACTTATTATTTGATAGTTTCACCTTAGTAATTGTATTAAATAACTGAATTAATAAAAACATCTTACAGAATTTACGAAAATTCTTAAAGGGGTTTAAATAAAACACCTTGTGCGAATATAGAAATATATTTTCCGGCGAAAACTCGCGGGCGGTGTCACTTATTTTTTGTCGGAACTTATACAACCTAGAAAGAAAGCTCAGACTTTCGAACTGCAATTATTTTACATTGCCTGGTCTAACAGATATTATTAAAATATATCATGTTCGCACATCAAAGACTTAAAAAAACTGGGGTTAATAGGATCGAACGCAACTCAACGGCTCGTTATGTGACCACTTCTTTCGTTTTTCGTTTGATCCTAAATGAAACAGAAAACTTAAACATTTGATTTAGATCCGGGTTCTACCGTTACCAAGCGAATTCCAATAAATAAAACTGCTATACCCGCAATATCAATAGGTTGAATAGTTGACCTTTGTCTTTTTATAAAGAAGCTTTCTGTAGAAGGTAAAAAAGAAGCTATTTAAAATTGTGACGGAAACGACATGGCTCAACAACTGCTATCCAACGACAACAACTGTGACCGACGGATTTAGTAGCCCTCTTAAGTTCGGAAACACACAATAAAGTTTTGCCACTGGCGATTAACAAGCACGTACATATTAATCAAGCGTTTATTGTGTCCATCCTAAGTGTATGTATGCATCCTAAATATATTTATGTATTAACAAATTAAATTCGGCAAATTATTGACTACAATTTTTTAAATTTAAAACACAATACATGTCACGTATATTGAAATGATGGTAGTACTATTTTATAGTATTGTCAAACAGTGTAGCCAAAGCTACCGAAGTCTATTTGGATATACTCGTACATACATAAGTAGTTTGTACAAAGTAAGCGGACCCACGCCTCGCGCAGGTGAGTGAGCCTTTTCCGTGACTGTATGCTTCCCAACAATCATGTATTATTGATTTTCCAATCCCCTACTTCCCGTTACCATTGCCGTTATAGCTTAAAAACCCCAATCATTTCCTTATTATGTTGATAATGTTGGAACGACATGAGAATTCAATTTTATTATCTAATAAAAATCGAATTCGGCCAGGGACGTTGGGTCACGGTATTAGTTTACTTTGCAGTGTATTAGTAAAGCTATATCTTCTATACTAATAATAAATCTGTAACTGGTCGTTGTCTGTACATAGAAGCTATGTATATATATGTATAAGTATATGTATATGAGAAATCTTTTAATGGGATATTTATTAACGGAATAGAACCCAAAACTATGATTTTTTGAATCTTTGTCTGTTTGTTTGGGGGTTTGTGGGCGCTAATCTCCGAAACGGCTTATCCGATTTAGGTGCGGTTTTCACTCATATTTAGTGATAAGCTCCATAGTGTTTTTGTTTCAATTGGTTGTGAAATAAAAAGTTACTATGCCAGTTTAAAGAATCACCCCTAACAATTTCCGAATGCTTGTACTAAGGGATATGTTTCCCGAAGCGAAACGAGGGCGGGTCCACTAGTCTTGAATAAAAATATAACGAATACCCTTACATGAGTAGCTGCCCTAATTATTATAAATCCCGTGTCCGAATGAACGAAACCCTTATTTGATCTATCTTTCTATACTCCTTTATTTTCTTTGAATGTACCCAAAGAGAGAGAGAGATAAAGGGAGAGACTAATTGAATGATGTCACACGGAATACAAATTACAGACTCTAACAGTTCTTTTAGGAAGGAATATACATAAAACAGTTTTATTATCTAGGGCAACTTGAATGATTAATGCTTTAGTCAAAAAACTTGGAAAATACTTGCTGTCAAGTAAGTACGCGTATCTCTTGCCATACGACTGAATATTACAAGTGGCTTGCATATGTATAATAGGATATGTTGACGATCTAAATTACAATGTACAAGATATTGTATTTCTGTCTAGACGAAAGTAGAGTAAGTAGACTTGACTTTGTTATCTCGGGAATATTTAGCACAAATTGGAAATTTGAAGTCTGCCTAGAATAGCAATTGCTTCCAGTCAGGAACGATTTCTTTTATATTTTTTACTTTAGGCGTCGTGAACATAATTATTTTAACAAATCTTATTAATATTAATGATCCGTCGATGTCTCTTATCCATCAGAATATTTTAACCCTCAGCTGACATAAAAATATAAAGGGTCCACCGCCGGTTTACGACGGATCGACCCTTCAGCCGCTTTCATGTTCAAACACAATCTCACGATGACCGATCTCTTTAAGAATCCTAGACGCTGATGAAATGTCTCCTCTCAACCTGGATCATCCGTGTTCTCGTGCAGAACACTTAATTAAAATAGTTAACGATAACGCATTACCAGACAAAACAGTTCTGTAGCCTATTTACCTCCGTTTGTCAATTTTTAATGTGTTTAGCAGCCTACGTATGTATGTATATTTATTGCTATATATATAGCATTATAAAAACCATTCTGAAGTCCATTAAGAAAAATGATTAATCTTGCAAATATTATTATAGACTTGATAGTAATCAAAATTCAATATGACGGCAAACAGACGCCAGACAGCCGCCCGAAGGGTCTAGGTTTGATTCCCAGGGACGCGAAAATTTAAACGATGCGTTTAAAAATATTTGATAAGGGTCTGGGTGGTACGTCCCTGTGTTTGAAAGTTATCAATAGCGCACATGATACAGAGAATCCTAGTATGAGGCTATGACTTATTCATGAGTATATGGCATTATTTATATTTAAAGAACTTTCATGTTAAACTTTTTTGGCCAGCGATTGTTTGTCCATGTCCCTTTGTAATAAGCGCCGGCATTATTAACTTTCCTATTCTAACATTTACTTTTAATGCTACATGAAAGTTTATTAGTCGTGTGTGTAACACAGAGCCTGATATTATTAAATAAGTATGCAATAGTCGACGTTTCGCGCTCGTTTAACTGAACGTAATATGTCGATTGCTGCACTATATTTTAATAAACTTTATTTTGTAAATTCTAGTGTAGGTAAACTTTATTTTTATCATCTTCCTTTGTTAACCTGTGTTTATCATTCATATTTTATACTAGTAAGCCATTTGATTTTTGCTTTAAGCATTTTTATTAGGAATTTTAGAAATTTATTGTTAAGGTGGTTATCGTTCTTTACAAATTATTACGAAAAGTAAGCAAGAAGCTTATTCTAATTTACTTTCAGTTGCGCGAGAATTATTCCAATTGAATGAAATGACGGAATGAAGATACAAAAAAATAACCACTTCCTGGTAGGGTGAGAGACATTTGACTCTAACAAAAATACTTAGCACTTAATACATATATGTAGCAAGCTTTATATTCAGCAAACGGATTTACGTGTCCCTAGGGAAGGAGCTCCCATTTTCCCATTTTTTTTTATTTTACTCACTTTTTCAGCGTGATAAATATGTATACCGATGCCAAATTATATTTCGTAAGGAAAGGCCCCGCATCTCAAAGTATGGCGCATGTCGTAGTCCGTCATAAAATATTTTCAACAAATTTTACTACAAATAATCTCGCTTCTTTTCAGGTTATAAATATTTAAGCAAATGTATACTTATTTATTCGAGCAAAAATACTTCGCAGGCTTTCTCATTGTCCTCCTTTACTAAGTACCTACTTCACTGCAGTAAAATATTTCGTGACCAAAATGTAAACAAATGGAAATATACTTTAATTTTATATATTAGCTCACACCTTTTATATAGTAAATGGTAACAACAAAAGCATAGACTAACTATAGCTACACCTCTAGTTATCTTGAGCTATTTTTTTTCGAAGTGTTTATGTTATTTTTACGACGTGATAATTTTAGGGTGTCATGTGCATTATACATCATTATGGAAATAAATATGAATTTGAATTTGGAATTTCAGACTCGTCAAGTGATTAAAATATGTTTACCTTACATAGTTGCACAATCAGGTGTTATGGTGGCTTTGCGCTGAGTTTGGCCAGAGCACTACATTGCTCCTAGATAAATGTATGTTTTATATGCAACAAACAAGCAGACGTTATCATCAAAGGAGAAAATGATGAACTCGCTGCTTACCTGATAATGCAACCGAATGTAGACTAGGAGCTAGTTATCTACCACACCATTGCTTGAGTCGCCCGCCAAACGACTTGTCGTATCCCAGCGAGGGGCTTGAGAACTAGTTTATCTTCTTTTCTTTGTTTCCTCTTCTTTCTTTCCTGGCCAGCAACGCACCGATGATGCCTTTTGGTGTTCCTGATGTCCACCGCCGACGTTGACCACTTACTCAAGTGGCTAGGCTGCACGTGAACATAAAAACAGCTCGGCAGATACATAATTATGTCATTCCATATCCAAAAGTACCAAAACCTAAGATAAAAGATATAAGAAGATAATTAGATAAAAGATAACTAAATGTAGAGCCCAACGACCTCAAGCTAAACCTTATTTAGAAAACCTCATCCATCGTACAGCAGGATGCACCACCGACAAGGATAGTTCGCTGGCATGGATAGACGTAACCCTTACAGCTGTTGTATGAATAATTAAAGCTCATACATGATGTACGCATCTCTTGTGAGAAAGTTCGCTTTTAATCTGGATCGATGTGTTGCTTTAAATAATAATAGGTACTTACTTTCTAAAACAAATATTATATCTACCTATCGATTTAGAACTAAATTTGTTTGTACTACTTACTATGTAAATTTATTCATTTATACGACTTTGTACTATTAATAAAATTGTTTTGTGACCGTAATGTGCTATAAAGTGGAATCCACCAATTATTTTTTATACGCAGGTGTCAAAAATGTGCATTACATTACTTGGGTTACATTTTCCTTATGATTGAGTTAGTATCAGTCTACCTAGCAACAATCTGCTAGTTATATTGTATGTTATACTTACTCCATATGTATACTTTTATATTGTAAGTGCATGTCACAGGTTAACAAATAAAGGTGCATGTTTCCTTTGTGGGAGGAAAGGAGATTCCACTCATGCCAAAAGGCATACAGGCCATTACAGTGACCTACCCACATTTTTTATTAAAGGTCATTCCCTGTATATTCAATAGATATGAGCATAAAACATATTGTAAAATTCTCAAAAATGTCCGGATTTTTTAATAATATCACAGTATAAAGATATCATCTTTATACTGTGATAATATCTAGCTAATTGTTCGGACTTTCCAAATTTTGCGATGATAACCATCTAGGAAAGTTCCCGCACGCCACACAGCGAAACTTAAAAACATCCTCATTAGGCAACTGCATGGAAAAGTTGATTATGATGTGGCATTTGCAGTGTTGTTTTATTGCTACTCTGTTTCTATGAATATAGACAATGTGATAAACATAAATTAAAAAATCATGCTCTTTCTGGGACGCCATAGCGGCATCTCATCAAGCGTATTTTAAATGCATCGTGAGTGCCTTCTCGTATAATTTGCACGTTTCACGAAGAATACATTTTAAAACCAGTTGCCATAGTTACACTCCATTTGTTCACTATTTTTGTTTGTACAGCGATTGAGTGCAATAAGTATTTATATTTAATTAGCCTCGACAAGACCAGGGCACTACAGTATTGGAGCATGTAGTCCGCCGATGTTACCTAGGCGAACGCAAACTCGACGACAACCCAGTAGGTAACCTAGTAGGTAGAGAGCTTGCCCTGACCCTGCCTGCAAAGGATATGAAGGGTTGGATTCAAGGCCAGGATCGATATTTATTTGACAGCTATATTTTGTTCTCGAGTCATGGGTGTTTGTGATGATTTATTTGTGTTTTCCATTACACTATACCCGAAACCTAGAAAAAATTCAACATAATTTTCAACGCAGTGGAACTAAACGGTTTTTATTACTTAAAACTTTAAAACATTACAAAGTAGTTCAGCTCAGTTGATCAGTTCAGAACGGTGAACAAAATATTACAAATTCTGTTTGTCATAAAAAAGAGTATACATACGTCTATAAAATTTTTGCCCAATATCCTCCGATTTCAAAAGCTTTACAGCGTCAACGTGCCTCTCCGTTTGTTCTTTGTTAATGTATGAAATTTTAATTCATCCTCTGCTTTTACATCAGCCCCGTGTTTTTAAAAATATGAAACGTATACACGGCGCAAAAACTGGCGGAGTAAGTACCTACTTATTTATTTATGTACTCATGTGTATAAAAATGTTGCTACTCTAAGTGAAGAATTGTAGAAAAGATACCTATGTATATATATTTTTTTAAATGTGGTGTGAAATCGGTGTTTATTAAGTTAGCAATAATTCGATATATAACCTTATTAAAAAAGGTTCTCAATAAGATTCCTGCACTGTTTATATTCTTCTTTGGAAATAGGAAGTCAACCTGATAACAATATTTTTATGTTAAAAAATCATAAACAAATCAACAAACAAAAATTAACTTAATATCATAAAACATTATCTGTGGCACAACATCTAGCCTGTATTACGAATTTTATAACCACGCACCATTTTTTTTTCACCCTTCACCCCTTTCGCTGCCGCCCATGACAACTGTAACATGTGACACAGAACAAGACTCACATCGGGACTAGAATGGTTAGTTCTACTATGTTAATGCTTCTTGTGTTCAAACTTTAGTTGGTTAGTTCGTTAGTATAAGAATTGGGACAGGGACTGCTAGTGATAGTTAGTCCTGTGACTGTGTGTGTCAGTCTCGATCTTATTCTGTCACTGATCTGTTGCTACCCTTGAGGACTAAGATGGTCGCCTCTAAAAAAGTGAAGTCAGCTCCACATCTTCCTATTCGGAACATATTTGCTATTGAAACAATTATTATTACACGGTATAAATGGTACAAAGCACCGTGGCCGGCAGCAGTACTACACCGGTCGAACTCTAGGCTCTACTACCTATTATAGCTTACTATACAGCTGACCTATTATACTGCACTGATCTGTTATAGCTCGCTTTAGAATTGAACTACCTCAACTGAACTTCAGTTCAACTTCTATATTTTACTGGAATCGGCCTCAACGACACAATCGTAGCCGCTCCCGTTGGCACTTCCGACACGACAGCTACGTGTCCCGTGTGGGAAAATCAAAACTCAATTTTATCCGTTCTAAAATTTTCGTGCCGCACTTTTCAAGTTAACTGAGTGGTTTTGACAGTTCTCATGAAAAGGATCAGCTTTACGGATCTAACACCATACAATATAAAATTTTATACACTAGGTCGCTACATTCGAATGTGTTCCTCAACTAAATAAATCCGTACCTAGGTATTTGGGATTATAATTCCTTCCTTGACTGATGATGACGATGAACGTCAACATCAAGCAATAATGTACGAGGCACTGATCTCTCCTGATAGTTGAGGAAGCCCAGAGCATACTCCACCACGCTGCTCCAGTGCGGATCGGTGGCATCATCATTGCAATAAATAATATCTATGTATGTAGGTGTAGGTACTTAAGAATTTATACATTCTATTCGTGGACGCTGAACCTGTATCTAATTTGATTCGTCTGCATTATTAAAATAGCAAAGTCACTTGACATAATAGGTTGTTTACATTATACAAACTTAGTCGCATGGTACGTACGGGTCGCTTCCCTCATATTATAAGGTTAAGCATAATTTATATGGCTTGTTTGTATAAAAAATATTAAGGAAAATAGTTTGTATTAACAGCTGATTATGTGACTATTGTACATACGGTAAGACTATTTTTATTCCTTTTATATATAACCGAAAAAACGAGTGTGCTTTAGACCACACGACTGAAGTCAAGCTTCTTTAGCTCCATCTATATATGTATATTATGTGTATATTATGTTTGTATTTGTACATGAACTTTAAAATAAATATACAATTTTATTCATTTTAATGTATTGAACTAAGATCATCCAGAGTAGGATCTTTTTCTAATTCACAGATGTTAAAACCCCATTTCGACGGTTTAAATAAAATTATTACGAAATCATTACGCTTGTTGTGTGTAATGCCTCAGTTAACTTCATTATAAAACCGAGGTTCAACACCTAATTCTACTGCTTAATTAAACCTTTAGATTTGACACTTGCGTTCGAAATTAACGGTGTGAATATAAAACGGTTATTTAATGAATGAAAATTGGTACCCAGAGGAACCTCCGCTGTCTATTAAAAATTTTATAAGTTAATTTACGTAGCATAACAATAAATTTATTTGTAGGCTCGTTCTCATTTACAGACCACAAAATGGCTCCCTCGACCACGTTAGTTAAGACCTCTGGGTATATTTTACCACGGCGCTACAGTGCAGATTGATGGCGGGTCTAAATTACTTATAGGCCAGATCGATATTAGGTACATTACAGTACCGATGATGACGTGTTCCTTTAAGATTAATTGTACTGCCAAAGAAAAATAACCCTACAATGTATGACTCGACCACGGTAGTTATTACCGTGACCCGACCCACAAGATACATAACTGAGTATATAATGTATTTATTTATTTATTTATTTATTTATAGGACACCCAACACAGATTACACTTATACACAATTATAGAACATAATGCTAGAGAATAATAATTATATTAGTGTACCCATAATTATAGGGTGCCACAGCAAGCACAGTTTTGCAGCTAGGCAACTTACAGACACATTTAATGAAATAGATTTGAAATTACAGAAATATAAAAGTTACAGTAAAACAAATATTATAAGTATATAAATTTAAAATTTAAAATCAGTAATTAATTATTATTGCTAATTAATGAGTATACATCTGTTTTAAATTTTTTAAGTGGATCCGTTATGTCTAAATCACTAGATTTTATTTTGATTTTTATATTTCCGTGCAGATTAATATCTCTACATAATTAGTTAGACATCCGGAATGAACAATTCATAAAAAGCATATAATGCTGACAATCACAATACACACACACACACACACACACACAAAAACTCCCCAAAGCGAGGACTGTTATTAATATAACGGAAAACTTAATCGTAAACTTTAAGACGTAAAGTGGCCTAACTAAATATTATCCTGGGACGACACAGTACATACCTATTTTGACGACTAGGAAGACCCCTAAATAGATGAGGTCAAATATCAACATCTATATGCTAATGTGTGGTCGGGGGCTTCTGGGACGATAAACAAGTCGTTTGGTTCTGAATCGTGGTGTTTGTCCGCTTATTGGCCCTATTCTTAACTCAGCGTAACCACTATTCAACACAGTAAAAAGAATATAGTACGATAATAATTTGGAAACTGGAATGTTACCACCTACGTGCAAAGTCATAAGTTTTAATAATATAGGTAACAATTTAGTGGTATAATAAATATGCTTATTTTCAGGTGACGAATTTTTTTTTATTGTTACAAATAACACAACTGTAATATTTTCCCGTTAAAGCCAAAAAAGCCTTGTGTAGTTTAGGATCGCATTGGTTATTTGCATTTAGAAAATTCATCGAAGACATTGCAATTCTAATTTCATATACCATTTATCATAAAGTTTCAAATATACCAATTTCTTTATTGTATTGTATTCGACATTAGCGAGCTTGTTTTTTTAAGACTAAAATCTTGCGCCACTTAACACGTTCACTGCGTCACTATTTTTGATGGACTTTCAGCCAGTGCGGATGAGGTCTTTTCGAGACAAAGTTGAACTTCTTTCCAGTGCGTTTGAGGGCTTTTCGACCTCACAAAATATTGTTTCTAAAAAACGCCTTAAATATAGCTCAAAATTGAAAATATTTGCTTGAAACTTTACAATTATAAACTTAAATAGTTTTTCAAGTTGAATCTAGCTTCGTACGTAGGTGTGACATTTCGGTATTGAATAAATGAAAAAAAGAATTATGCCATCGATTCTGCCTCACAACGCACTGAAAAGAAGTTCGATTTGTGTCTCTACTAGTGATGGGAATAAAATAGAAATGCAGGTGATATAACATTTATTTACTTAAATTAGGATTCTAAAGTACCATACACCTACCACACATACCAATTTTAGTTTTAAAGTATGTAAGTCAGTTTATGTGTGTGTATATGTGTATGAATGGATGTGTGCGTATTTGTGTGAATGGGTGGGTAATTGTGTGTGTTGTGTGTGTGTTTGTGTTGTGTGTTTGTATGGTAATTAGTGGGTAGATAGATTTGTGTGTTTGTATGTACTCTTACTCATTGAGTATAACAGCTATGACCACTGCAGACACGAACAAAAGAGAAGATATACTTCCTCACCTAAAGGAATCTGGTATTGAAAAACCTGAAATATAAACTACTAGCGACCCGCCCTCGCTTCGCTTCGGGAAACTTATTATCAAGTGCTTAAATATAAAGTTTCATGGTTCTTTAAGAGATGGCGCTAGGCGTTCTTATTCTTTAAGTTAGGAAGGTTCACCTAGATGGCGCTGTGCTTAAAACCCGAAGAAATCCCATACAAACTTTCAACCTTTATTTCAACTTCTTCATCCCTTTTTGTCGCAATAAAAGGTAGCCTATGTCCTTTCTCAGGGTCTAAAGATTGTCTGTGTCAAATTTCATCAAAATCGGTTGAGAGGTTTAAGCGGGAAAGCCACGCAGACAGACAGACAGACAGACAGAGTTACTTTCGCATTTATAATATTAGTAGGGATACAGAAGTTAAAAATACGAGTAGCTATTTATCAAATATTTCACACCACATTCATGTTGTAGCAATATACATTTGAAAACACCCACACCTAGGGTAGGAAAAAAATAATAATATCTAGAGTATTAAATTGATTTTCCTCTTTTGAAATATATTTATCATTATTTGAGTATTGTGTAGATTATAAAAGCAAAATAGGATTTGCGACGATTAAGGATTTGTTAGTGTAAGCAGCATGCGTATAAATGATGAGTGTTAAAAAATCGTGCTAAAAAAATTATCTTGAGTACAATTAGTTTAGTTGTCAACTAGCTAGCTGTAGCTTGGCTATTAGTAGGGGTCATTTTGGTTAAGAGGATGAAACGAGGTCCGCCAAAGTGGTACCAGACTGTACAGTAATCAATTTTATATTTTATATGAGTCATCTTATACGCTTTATTATGATACAAAACTTAAAATTGTAGCTAGTGGGATTTTTTTTATTGAATTTTACAATTTACTATCCTTACTCTTCGCCGTAATACTTTACGTGAAAAGAAACGTAACCAAGTGCAGTAGTGAAATTATTAAGTAAAAAAATCGATGTTAATAAATCCAATAAAAATACTTTTACTTTTAAATGGCTATTTACCGAAAGATTTTAAATGCAGTATATTATGAAAATCGATATTACTTGATGGCTGTTGGTTCTTTCTATTCTAATGTCAATGTCAATCTGTCAAAGTACTCAAATCAAAGTCACAAATAATAAGTCAATGACGAACAATAACAAAAATACTTAAAAAATAAGGCGAGTCGCGCGGACAAGAAGTGCGCTTCCGTATCGAAACTTGTCGCATCACTACGCGCCGCCCGCGCCCCCCGCGCTTCACTCCGTGCGTTTATGAGGCCTACAACTTTTGAGGCAGATTAGACCTCACTTCGCACTGGCGCATATTTTTTCTATTCAGTGCGTTTGAGGGCTTTTCGACCTCATATCTTATTAAATAAGCCATTGGGCTCTACTTTGCAAGAGAAACAATTTTATGTATTTGTCTCTGTCATACTCAAAGAAATGTTAAAATTGTAGCCTCCCGCACGGAGTGAAAGAACGCGATTTTGATTGCCGCACCAGCGGGAAGTCATGCTTGAGACGTTTCGACCTCATAACGCACTGAACGTGTTAAAGTAACAAAATCCAGGGTCTCCTCACTACGCCTAATATTACCATAAACAAATTCAAAGCAAAGAAAAATGTTGCTTATCTGACGGAATTCTAAATGTCCACATGCATTTAAACAACAGTTACGATATTTAAAACGAGCAGTCCGTATCGGAATCGCTGTTCGAAATCGAATAAAGTAGCAATATTGAATAAAACGACCGGAAAATACTCACTCTTACGTCCTGCAGTTTGCAAATAGCCATTATTCGTTTCGGTAGTGGATAACACTAAACATAGATTTATATCTATGTTTAGTTAACATAGATTTATAACATAGATTTATATTATATATACATAGATACATATACATAGATAAACATAGATTTATATCTATGTTTAGTTTAGTCGATGGTATTGAATGAGATCGTCTGATGTCGTATGTCGTAGCTGGTATCTCAGGCGTCTTAGTAATGCTCTTTAGACAAAAGCACAATGCTATGACAAAGGCATACCGGCGTGCCAGAGCTTGCTTTAGGTTATTATTTGTCTCCAATAAACTATTATTAGACCCTAATGCATTGTCGCCTCAGATATCTTGTACGTTGGAATGTCTTTCAGTGGTCTCCATGTGAGCCTCACGCACTTAGAGTTTTCTTTCATCTTAGTATTAAAGTAAACCCTAATGTAAAATAGGTAGGTAGGTACTTCGTTGGTTAGGAAAGAAATATTATGATGCGTGTCAGATGCTCTTATCATAGAATAAGGCAGCAATTTTTTTTGTGACGATGCTTTGTGACGCTTACAATGGTGGCCGCTTGTATGGGGGGCATTGACCTCTTCTCGTCACATAGAAGCACTAGGGCTCGTTTACTGGATGTTACATTACTTCCAGGCGTCATTGACTAGTATTGACTAGTAAGGGGCATTAAAGCTAAAATGAAGAATATTTCTAATACCTATCTCGTGAGAAGTTAAAAAACCTGAAAATAGGTATTACTATTTCTATTTACCAATTTTGTTTATTTGGAAGTCCTAATTGAAACATAAAATAAATATCCTTTATTCGCTTTATAGTTCCAGATATTATTAACGACGCGACGGTCGGCTTCGATGTCAGATTGGAATAAAAAAACTGAAGACAGATTATGTTACTTACGAGTATGTTTTGGTTATTGATTTTTATATAATGACGATTATTTTAGAATTCCCGAATTTACTTTTACCCGAATAGCAAAAGCGTTACCTATCGAGAACTTCGAGTTGGCTAGAAAATTTTGTTTAATTCACAATTGACTGATGAGCATTTTGTTAACGTAAAAAAGATCTTTCTGAAGCAAAGCAGAAGGTAGGTTACTAGTTTCTTTTTTAGTTCATAATAAACGACCTGCTGCGTAGCTGACGGGTCACGTACGGAGCTCGTAATACAATGTATTTTGTGGCAGAATATTTGCGGAGTCGGCCATGGGGATGTTCTTACCTTGTTACATTACATCTTGGACACCAGTAACATACATAAAACATGTGATGACTGTGTTACAACATTTCACTGTGATATTATGTTTGCTACGCGGCTTCTTATGCGTCACATATCGTAATCGACTCGAATCTTCGAATGAAATCTTTATCTCGGTTGGGAGCCCTATTTTGCGTGGGACGCAATAATTGTAATGTAGCTTAATTTTGTGGGTAACTAAATAGGCGACACATTATAGGTTCAGAGCAGAACACGTTTCTCAGCTCAAATCAGGAGGCTTGGAGAGTAGACGGTGCACTCAAGTGTTGCACCGCAACAGAAGCGCGACAAGCCCTGGCGCTAATTTAAGTGGAACTGCGACAAAAGCTCGGCTAAAGACATCCTTGAAATGTAGGTAATACTGGTAGTATGCAAGTGCGATAGCGTGCCACCGATTTACAGTTTCGGAAGCGACGAATTATAGTGTAGACTAGTGTGATAATACCTACTAGTGTAAGCTAGTAAGCGCTTTGCTTCGGTAAATGAGATACATACATTCGTAAATAGCGACCGCACCTGAAGAAATTGCTATTCGTTTTTATCAGGTGTTCTAAGCAGTGAATAACTCAATGTTTTGATAAAAATTGAGATACTAGTAGAGTTTTTAGGATAATGGCGTTCAGGCAGAATACTTTGGTGTCTTATTGCGAGACGATTTTACACAGTTTTATTTTGGTTTTACAAAAAAAATGTAATTTAGAAACTATTTCACCTAATTATATTGTGTAAAAGACAAATTTTCTCTACCTATGTACATGAAATTTAGCTGACGATAAGAACATTTACTTACATGGAAATGCCCCCGCGACAGCTTTTTGAGAAGAGGTAGTTAGAGCGTTGTTGGCGGGGGCATTTCCGTGCCATCTGTAATCATAATTACATTTTGCCCATCTTTGTTCGTAACAAATGCATTTATTCAACCGTTTTATCGTTGACTTACTTTACGTTTATTTAAACGGCATAATAAATAGTTCATGTCAACCCTGAAGCTCTACAGTAATGTTACTAAAATAATTTTTGAAATTAGATAGATAGTTTGGAAAATCACTGGTTATATTTTTGAACTCAACAACGTACAAAAATCTATAAATGAATTATTAGTACCTAATTTTAAAGGTATATTTTATTTTATTAATAATTAATGCTTAATAAATCCATTCATGAGAACGTAAAAACCAAACAAAATAGGCATTGTTTACCTACATATTTTAGAAACATAATGTAATGTAACATTATATTCTTTAGAATATGTACGGAATAATCATAGCTTGGCGTACTTACTATATTAACAGAAATATTTTTTGTAAGAGCTCTTAAATCTTTTCATTTCTTGAAAAGTAATTACTTTAACCAACCTGAGTTTATATCTGAGTAACATTTATTGTGAGCGCAGTTAATTAAATTTTGAACTCGTTTCGAGTACCGGCTGGAATTCCATCCGCTTCCCATCAAGGAATTCCAAATCTACAAGGGGGGATCATAAAGTAATGAGAATCAATATGAAATAAGGATATTTTAACTAAAAAAAAATCTGTTTCTCTACATAGTCTCCTAGCAAGTGAATAAATTTAGTCCATCTTTTTTCTAAACCCATAATTCCCTTTGAAAAAAATTCTTTGTCTTGACCCTCCAAAAACGCCTCTACAGCAGTCATCACCTCGCTATCGTCGTCAAATTTTTTGCCTCGGAGGTATTCCTTGAGCCGAGGAAAGAGGTAAAAGTCACTGAGAGCCAGGTCTGGCGAATAGGGTGGGTGTTCGATCAATTCGAATCCCGTTTCTTGAATGGCAGCCATCGCAATGGCGGCTTTGTGAGACGGTGCGTTGTTTTGGTGAAACAACACTCCAGCTCGGACTTTCCTCGTCTTTTTTCTTTGATGGCCTCCCGCAATCATCTTATTTGGTCTGCGTAGTAAGAACCTGTAATAGTGGCTCCTTTGTTCAAGTATTCCACCATTATAATTCTTTCAGCGTCCTAAAAAACGGACATAACCTTTCCTGCCGAACTTGACACCTTGAATTTCTTCGACGTCGGGGAAGAGGCTCGTTTTCAAGTCATTGACTGTTGTTTGGTTTCCGGATCAAAATGATGGATCCAGGTCTCATACATGGTTACGAAACGAGACAAAAAAAAATCCTGATCCGTCTGGAACTTTTCGAGATTCGCCCTCGAAATGTCGACTCAATTTTTCCTTTGCTCGGCGGTTAACATTCTCGGCACCCAACGCGCAGAGACCTTTTTGATATGCAGTTCGTTCGCAAAGATTCTTTGATCACTGCCATATGAGATCCCTATGACCTCAGCTACATGCCTTATGGTCACTCTTCGATCTGCCAATACGACATCTTCGATTTTTTAACGTTTTCCGCATTGAGGGACGTGGATGGGTGTCCCTCGCGATGTTCAACTTCTGTGAATGTTCTACCCAGCTTGACCTCCTTTGCCCAGCGCGCAACTGTGGAATATGGATGAGCAGAGTCCCACAATGTTTCCACTAGGTCGCTGTGTATGTCTTTGGTAGACATTTTTTTCAAACAGAGGTACTTTATGACAGCTCTGATTTCGTTTTTCTCCATTTTGATGTTTACTCTCCGACTGTTCGTATTCAAATGAATGTACCTCCCGTAAATCGTGACCTATTTATATGATTTTTTTATGCTGAACTAGTGGATATATGAGGAAGCAAAAACTATTTTTTTTATATTATTATATGCTCTACAAATATCCGATTATCATTACTTTTTGATCCTCCCTCGTAAAACGTTAAATAATAAATGATTGAAAAAAATCTCTGACTCTCTAAAATATTGTGTTTTAAACTGCACGTTTTAGATTCTGCGGGAAGTTAACGTGGATTTCCTTCGGGTGTGTGCTATGGATATTATTATGAATAGGAGTTGGAGAGTAAGGCGTCATAACTGGTATAAGTTTTGAGTTGTAAAGAGCTCTCTGAGTCCATACCAACTCGGCTCGTCACACTAAGCTAAGCAACCCAGTGCGTAGATTCTTAGGGCGGGTTTAAAATAAGTTAATTTAATTATTACCTTTGCAAATCTTAAGTGCCCAAATCTGGCCTTGTGTACCGTCTCAGTTTAAAGGGATTAAACCCATTGTCAGTCGTTTTTCTAAATTATCTCATTTACGTCAAACATAATATTTTCAATTTGTAAACCGATTAAAAAACTTAAAATATCACAATAAAAGCTAAATGTTACCCCAAACTTACTACGATATATTAGTAAAACCAC
This sequence comes from Ochlodes sylvanus, assembly GCA_905404295.2. Lineage (NCBI taxonomy): Eukaryota > Metazoa > Arthropoda > Insecta > Lepidoptera > Hesperiidae > Ochlodes > Ochlodes sylvanus. The sequence continues at coordinate 8,206,286 of FR990130.1, read as the reverse complement.
ATGCAAATCGTTTAGGTTGTTTCCGATATTAGCGAGAATAATTCGAGAGCTATTCTAATATGACCAGTCACATTCAGGCCAAATTAAAATGAATTAGAATTGAGTCCGCAAGCTGAATTATTGTAAATTTAATTTAGGATGGTATTAGTCATCAAACATGATAACACACTAATAAAAATCACATGAATAAAGCTCATTAGTAACGCCTAATGGTTGTTTTGTCCATTAGTGTTTAGTTGTACTTTTCACGACCCTGCTGTAATTGCACTGGTTCGACCGACGACCGATTAAAAAAGGTGTGATAAAATCAATACTTTGTTATTAACGTTAACGTGAAATGGTTGTTCAGAACGTTCATATTTTAGACATGTTTTTAAGTTAATAGCCGATAATGAACTGACGAGCCGCTTGATGATAATGGTCGCCGTTACTTTTGAAGATAACAGTGTCGTTTCGCAGTTGCAGAGTCGCGACTATCGCGTTACCCTGTGGTGCGAGTAAAACATCATCTATTGAAACCGGACTTATTCCTTTTCCCAATTCTGTGACAAATGCATGAAAATCGGTAAGATTTTCCGGTTAATCTTTATTCCACACTGAATCTGGGTTGTATCTGTGTGGATTATTCGCAATCAGCCTGAACACGTTTTTCAACGATAACAATAACGAAATAGAACCCTAAAACGAGCCTTGATTGGGACATCTGATTGTAAAGCGATATCCGCCATGAATATTTATGATTTTAACCTCTGCTTCTTGGCTTTATTTTATTAAAATTACGCTTTTGTTATTTCAAAATATCTAAAGATAAAGGTTTATAAGTACAAGACGGTGGTGAGAGCAGAGTTGAATAACAATTTGACTGTATAATTAAATTTATAGTATTAACTATCCGTCACAAAATTAATATTAATTAAATTTAAGCTCTATGCTTGTGACAGTCGTCATGTGGCTGGTATAGTATACAATACTCGCGAAGGTGATTGAACTTGGGCAAAGACGAGAATGTAGAGCTCACTTCAAAATAACTTCGTGCTTCCTCGCCTCGCCTCAGGTGACTTCAGATCATATCGAATTTTTGCAAGACTGTGTCAATGAAAAAGTCGTGCGAGTTTCGTAAATGCTTGGCTACGAAACCCAGCTTTTTATGGCTACAAGCGTCATGTTAATGTCAATTCACAACAAATTGAAATAATATTGCTACAGTTTGCAGCGCAATTATGTAAACACATAAAAGCTTACAGATACGCTTGCAGCGCAGATAAATTTGTGTTTCGTGGCCCGCGTATTTATGAACAGACCTTAAGCTTTCGACTGAAGTTATGCAAAGGAATTTAATTAATGATCGTTAATGACAAGTGTTATGGGGATTCCGGGGGGGTTTCAGGCGACTTGTCAGGATGTTGGACTTATTGATATTATATGACGTTATAATATGACTTAATTGATATGGTAAAGCCTTGCTGAATAGCTTTTTTATGTTAAAGATCTTTTACCTTTACACCTTTCTTCTTCCATCTTCGATCTTATACCTTTAAACGAGCAAAAATTTATAAAAAAAATATAAATTATATATATTTATACAAAATTCGGAAACGGCTCCAACGATTTTCAAGAAATTTAGTAGGTATGCAGGGGCGATATCGGGGGCGATAACTCGATCTAGCTAGGTTTTATTTTTAGAAAACGTCTTTTATCCGTGTTTTCCAAATGGTGTTTTCAGATAATGCAAAATTGCTCAAATATCATTAGAATACGAAGGTGAATTTCGCCGTCATCTACATTTCTACAAGGTTATAATGGCTCAGGTGGGAAATCGGGTGGTCCCAAAACCAGAAGACGCAAAGCTCGGTCCAGGTACCATTAATTATACCAAGTATACTCCAGTTCTGCTAAGTTACGAGGCCCAAAGCACCTAAATAAGTTGCTAGGTTTATCGTAAATAATTGAAAACATACTATACGCTGTTAGTCGCCGAAAGCACGCAAATACCGCTTTTGACACACCGTAAATACATTAATGAAGCCTTCCATTGTGTCATTTAATTAATTAATCCATTCTCATTTACATTTCTCTTTATTAACATGTAACCTATGTATTCTAACATTCAAATGAGCCGTTACAAGAAATAATGAAATAATTATTCAAATTTTTCTAATTAGAATTAGCTGTTTTGTGGCGTGAAGAAAAAATTACGTACGCCTTGAATTGGCCTTGTAAATTTCCAGATTTAAATTTATCCACTTTGTTAATCTTAGCTTAAGCCCTGAGTAAAAATAAATACATCTTTTTGAGGAGATTTCGTATAATGACTTGACAAACTTTTTCATTCTTTATCATTAATCTCCATTTATTTTGCTCATTGAATAGTACTAAATAGAAAATTAGAATAATTACTAGTCTGTTAGTCGCCCAATTGTGGTAACTGTGCCTCCGGTCTCTAATAATCGTAGTTTGTCAGCATCATGGCATGTTTGATTTTGTAAAATCTACATTACAAACACGTCACGCACAGGGTAAATTTGAAACAACATGTTCACAGCATTGTCGAGTTTAGCCTGAGGTGACACAACAAAGTGCCGTATGTACTGGCTTTGTAAGTACTCTGACAAATGCGAGTACTAACGGAGATTACCTGTAAATAATTGATTGTACGTTTCAGTATGTGATAACGTGCTTCGCAATTTAATAGAGTTCGTAGCTTAGCTTAATTTTAATGTCTGTTAAATATTGCGATGCCAGCGCGTGTTTGTCGGTCTTTTAGTATTATTTCTGCTTACCAGGCAATGTAGTATTGGATTACTGGCCAAGGGAAATACATTATTTTCTAACACTGATAGAGCAATAATCACCATGGTGAAATGGCAGGTAGGTACCATTTCTCTAATCGTACACCGAAAAATGAATTTATCATTTTTCGGTGTATCGGTTGCAGTTTTGGGAGAGCCACGCAACAACTTTAATTCAGAAAATGTGCTGTGACGACCCTGGTATTAAGCCGTTTGGTATTAAGCATCATGTAATTAATAGTTAAAAACCCCCTCGATGAACAAAAGATTCTAAAAAGTTAATTAAGAGACCATTTCAATGAGCTCAAACACGTTATCTCTGTTGCAAGTTGGTGAAGAGTCATATCCATAGGCATATCCTATTGATTTCACATATTACTGCAAGATCTAGGAAAAGGGCTGATAATTTTCTTCACACTTTGATCAAAGTAGATCAAAATTTTTGATCTGCTTAGCAGCTAAAGCCACAGACAGACATATTGATACACACATACACACGTTTAATTTATATAGTTACACTCATCTTTTTGTGTCGAGATTTAAAATAAGCTTTCTGACAGTGGAAAGCAAAGTGAAAATGATCAAAACTCTTTCTTACTTGAACGTGAAAACTATTTTATCTAGTTATACTCCATTCCGATCGGCTATTTCCTGCTCATTACCTTTAAGCAGTAGAAGCCCGGCTTTAAGGATGTAACTTTCCTCGTTTGTAGGCTCTTTGTAGGCTATTACCATAAAAAGAGATATATGTTTGTACTTGGGTCTTGCGTATTCGTACTATTCGTGATGGCTTAATTGTGTGTGTTCACGCCACACGCGACACAGGGACTACTGTTGCGAGGGTGTGACTGTGTTATTTTTTTAAAGTGAATACTGCTTTAGGCGCGTTCAGCACTTTTTGGCTGAACAAAAATCATGGAACTCACGGTATTGTCACCGAGGGTTTCCATGAGGTAATAAAAAACACGCGGAGCAGTATTTGGGGAATGCCGTTAGAAGTGAAAACTCTGGATAATGTTGATCAAAGGATCAAGTAGTTTTCGAGAATTCGTGATAAATTAGTGAGTTTTTAAGGGAGATTAGATTACTACATACTAAATATACTACGAAATTTACTCTTTACGTATAACTCCTAGCTTCATTTCCGGTCGGTAGATTTTTATATTCATGTAGATATATGTACATCGTTTACTCTCTATGTTGATAGTTAGCGCAAAGTTGCCGACACCAAGCGACAAACCTGATTGCTCAAGACATTAACTAAGTAGTTCATGTCTATGTCGAAGTTACTCACTTAAAGTTTCATTGGTATATTATAAGTGTCTTTATTTAGCGACTTTGATAAGAATAATGGGCTTAATTATTCTCTGCAATCTTGCGTGAAAGAATCTTGTTGCGGCTCATTCTGAATGAATGAAACAAACAACTCAACCAAGGAAAAAGATTACCAAGCCTTTAAGGTTTATACCTTCTCGTTGTTTATACCCTCATTATCGACATAACGACCTTTTATAATCATCCCACAGCTGGGCTTGCGTCGTAAAGTCTTACAGAAAGAGAATTGTTATAGTCATAATCTTAAGTCTGAATAGCGATAAGTCTGTATATTTTCCAAATAAAATAAAATAATAATAATAAATTCAAAAACCTTCGAGATTATAGGAAATCCCCAAAAATTTAATAAAGTGTAAATTATAGTATAAAACTATGTAATAAAAATACATATAGGTATTGAGGTTATATTGTAAACAGGCAATACCACATATTTCATGACATATAAAGCCGACTTGACTGGCAATTTATTTCGCAAGATGCCAATATGTAATTTATTTCACGCCTTTGTACTTTTCCTTATATTTTATATTTCGTCGTCATTTTTTATTATATCTTATTTGGTAATAACATTAACATTCCCATTTTGTGAAGACATCAATTTTTATGGAGTTGATTCGCAATCGCACCTCCTTTATCTAAATATTGTAATCAAAGTTCCATTATCTGATATTTGCGGTTACGAGCGTTTCGGCATCACACGCTATGTAAACTTCGACATAATTTGGAAATTGGTATAAAGTGGGATTGTAGATTGATGTAGGTACTAATAAAAATTCAACCTTCCAATACTATAGGCAAATGGTTATCTATGATTATGGATAATTTTATGGATAGTTTGCACTGGGTCGCACTAAGTTCGAATTTTGTTATTTTAACATCCAGTGATGTAAAATAACATAATTTTGTTATTTTAACATCCAGTGATGTAAAATAACAAAATTATATCATAAATTACTTACTTTTGGAAAAAAAACTTTAAAACAGTAACTTACTTTAAACAGAACCTTGTCTATTTATACGATCTACACAGGGTACTTTGTAGATGAGGTACAATGAGGTATCATTGGTTAACTATTTTAAACTAGTTAGTACCTAAGCACCTACACACCTACACCTACCTACCTACTACTTGAATGCTAGTCGCTGACTGTTGATAGCAGATCATAAAGTTGTGTTAGAATACTACCTACTGTGATTATTGTACGAGAATATTCTATCTGGCACTCTAGAGATTAGGTACAGTGTCTGTATTGTTCATTATGCTTGAAACCACCTGATGAAGTACCTTGTTTATTACTTTGTTGAATATTTGAGTTTCTCACGATAAATTGCACTATCTAACTTTACAATAACAAATTTCTAACTCAAGATTACCTATACGACTTTCGTTGTAAGTATGTTGTGTTGATATCAATGCATACATGATGATAGGTCCTATTTTTTTTCGATAAATAAATAAGAACAAAATGCAATGTAAGGCCTCATTTACATGATACCAGTTTCTTGCCTGTTGCATGCAATAAAATTGGAGCAATAAATTACTTGTATCATCTAAACAACTCGTGACATTCTTGACATTTTGCACAACTTTCCTTGCAAGTTTCGCTTTGGTGTAAACAGCATATACCATAATTTCTTATGCAATTATTGTATTCAATTTTATTGAATTTTCTCTGCATTTGCAAACATGAGTGCAGTGAGTGAGGGTGTGTTGATCATTGCTGCTCTTCATAGGCACGAAATATTGACGTAAAAATATAAATAAATAATTTATAGATATTAAAATATTTTTTTTATTTTCAGTATCCCTTAAACATTAATTATCGCGATAAATTTCAATGAACCTTATTATATCAGCAGAACCGAACTTTAGGACTATTTGGCTCATTTGAAATAATTAGCTAGCGCAAAAAATGTTCCACTAAATATTCACCAATGCAAATACGTGCAATACTTGAAGCAACACGTCAAAAGATGGTACAAGTATGTGTTTAGACAAGGCAAAACTTGAAAGCAATTGTTTCATAAACAGAATTGCCTTGGTGTAAACAAAAGCCACTGGCAATTTTATCTTGTCAAGAATTGTATGCAATTATCGCATTCAATAATCTGCGTGTAAACAGCCGCTTACAATTCTTGAATGGCAATTCTTGCGCGTATTTAATTGCATACCATTATTGCTCTTGCATGTACAAGAAAATGGTATCATGTAAATCAGGCTTTAGAAACAATGACATTATAAGTAAAAAGAGGTAGACATGTTACATAAATGAAAAATGAACCTGACAAACGCAACCGAAATATTGGACTGACGTCTATTGACGTTAACCATAAGTGTCATAGATAAATGTAACAGACGAGACATTTATTCTTAGAATGATTTATGCCTAAAACTGCTATGACTCTTGGAAGTACATAATATTAACATCTAACCGTCGTCTAAGTATTAGAATCAGCATTTTGAACAGGGGGTTTTATTATAAAGATATTATAACTAAGAAAATATTATATAAAAAAATTAAAACAAAATATTTTGGTATAAGTGAAATATGTTTTTGATGCAGCACGTGATTTAGATGTAAAATCATGGTTATCATGAGTTAAATTAATGAATTAAATTAAGTCGTCATCTATGTCAAACCTTTTCTTGACGTATATTTGCCTTCATTTTTAAAGTGGTTACTACAAATCCTACTATAATTTGAAGGCATTAAATAATATTCACATCTTTGTCTCCGCACAACAGTTATCCAATTTTGTTGATTAACCTTGTTGGTAGGAAATCTACGGAACATTAAAAACATAACGGTTTACTTAACGTAGAAACAAAAGAATTCAGCCTAAATTCATAAAAAAATCTCATCGTTACACTAACAATTTCTTGTCTACCTATTGTACCTACTGTCTGCATTGTTGCCTCTAATCTATGATCTTAGCGTATGTGCTATCTTTGTTACACCTGTGAGTGAAGCAATGTTCTATCTCTTTTATCGTTTGGAAACAAGCTGTGATTAATTAAAATTACAAATTATAAATTAATCTATTTAAAATTTCAACATTTTTATACATTTACCTATGATATGATTTACCGTCCTCCTTCTTTACCTTTCTATCATAATTGTTGCATTTTCGAAATGCACAAGAAGGCATTTTACCTTTTTTTAGTATGTAGTCGACACGTGCGCTCACAATGACAGCCGACAGCTCGACTGATTGCAAACGGCCCGACCCGGGCCGTTTCCACTGCACGCGTTAGGAGCGTTGGTGGCGTATCTAGTGTAATATATCATTGGTAAGAAATTTGAACTTTTAAGATTTTAAAAAGAACTTTAACAAGATAATAATATTAATATGCAATTTTAAATCAAGTTATGCTTTCAACTAAGTAGTCGTGGATAAGTAGTGTATTCGAACCCAGATCTCAACGTCCAGTAGTAGTCGAAATATCAAACCACTACAAATAAATACTGCATAAAAAATATCCTTTGTAATATTAGTCCATTTCCCGAAAAATTTAAACCGGTACCTAGCAGTGTACTTTCAATTAAGCGAAGCTATTTTAATTTTTCACAGCATTGTTTATAATGTACTCGTACATACATGGCAGTACAATGAAGTAGGGATGGCCAATACGATGCAATAAATCGTAATATCGATACAGCACTACAGGATATATCGATACATATTTAATACGATACTTTTGGCCATACGATATGCTCGATATATCGCCTTTCCATAAATAACATCGACGTATCGTATCAATCTACGACAATGTTTATTTTATAATTGTACTTTTACTATTACACCGTAACAAAATTATATTGAACAGTGCCAGAATTAAAGCATTTATTGTACTGGACAACACGAAAGCGTATTTGGTCTGGTCAAATGATTTGGCACTGCGTTATTGACGTGATAAAGTCTTATAAATCGATGAACACAGGCTGCACGCACGAAAAAGTATGACGTCATTGTCACGCTCCACCTGAGCCGAGCTTGCATGCGAGAGCGCCGAACAAGCGATAGAGAGGCACGATCGGCATCTACAATGTACAATGTTTTTTTATGACGTTCTCACGTATAATTATCGTTCGTACACCGACTTTACAGACAACCATGTTTTGTTAAACTGTTGTTGCAATTTAAATGCCTTCTGAACGCCTTTTTTCAATCCATGGATCCATGCTTTAAGAACATCGCAATGGGTAAAATTATATGATAGCGCTTGTCAAAAATATTATTTTTGCGCTGTTTGAGTGGTCATCATGGAGCGGCTATTCCAAATGTAAAAATATTTTTTTTAATTAAAAATTGTGAAAATTTTCTTTTTCTCCTGCTGAATATATTTTTTTAATACAAATACTTAAATATTTGTTCCAATTAAAATTAAGAATCTAAAATACAAAAAATATCCCTTTATGTTGATGAACACTTATGAAAAGCATGCGATACTGTTACGATACGATATATCGATACACAGGGAAGCAATCAATACAAACTGATTCGATACAGTTACGATGCGATATATCGATACAATACACCTTATTGGGCATCCCTACAATGAAGGTAACATAACACGAAACATGTAAAGCAAAACTGAATAAACTTTATTGTACGCTATAAACACCCCTTTCGTAAAACTGATACAATGAAAACTAATGTTTACTGAATACTTTATTGGTGCGCTCGGACTGGTAATGAATTATGAGGATAAGTTTTTTTCATAAAAAGGCGTGTATGAACGTCTAGTTCGTTGACGTTGACGTTGACGTATATGTATTCATATCGTCTCCAACTCCTTGCGTTTCCAGTTTCCTCATTATTGAGGGTCGTGATGCCCCAGTAATGGAATGATTTTCTGTCTGACAGTTTCTCGCCATACACCCCTGGATTTGGCAGCTTGTAGTGCGTCGTGTGCTTTGGTGTCGAGACCAGTTCGAATTTTGTCGGTCCACCTAGTTGGACTTCGGCCTGTTGGTCGTTTGTTCATAGCGAATATATTTGGTTTATTATACAAGATACTTTATCACAGTGGCAGTGGCAAATGTGGGATGCCCTTTTTAATAAGCAATATTTCGACGTAGCAAAATAATGAAGGTGAAACAAATGGGCTCAGGTACTAAGGTTCGTTTTCACCAGCGATTCCACATTTTCCTCTACAAGAATAATAGGTTAGTTTAATACCAAACTGAAGTAATCAAATTACTTCAGGTATCAGTCATTAACTGTGTTGTATTAATTTACATTATACAGTACCATTTACTTACTTGCTTAAATTAAGTTTTTTTCAAAGAATACGTGTGTTGTATCTTTTTGATGATACGGGCACTAAAGAAGACGTACATTAGGTCGAACATAATGAAATAAATATATATCTATTTATTATAATTTATTTTGATCATAAATTTTAACATAACAGGAATTATCACATTTTGCAATGATAATATAAAAAAATGGGTAGGTACGGTACAACTTATGATGACATGATAATACTGAAGTATTTTTATATAAAATGGGGGAGGTACTTTTTAGTTTTACAGTCAACTGCGTAGCAAATTATGCATCTTTCATTATTATGCCTTTATTCACATAATTATATTACATATTATCACAGAAATGTGTGTATGTTCAGTTGCTGTACTTGTATATTATTGCACTAGTTAAACTAATTTGAGTATCACGTTATCTTTTTAGTGACATTATATTTTTAAAATTTTGCGTTATAATTATTATAAATTAGGCTTTATTCTTTGTGTAACTGAGTAATGGCGTTAATTTTACTATTCCTAATTACAATATTAAGATATTGTGTGGGATCTTGTGTAGCTACGTTAGTAACACAAATATCACGCGGGGTAGTGCGTATCATTAATTGCTGTCGTTGGGAAATACGTCGACGGAAATTTGCTAACGCATTAGTAACGACGGGAGTGTCAACTTAGTTTTATGCAAAAAACGCGAAACACAAACGCGATATCGCGTTGCGTTAATTATAACCTACTTGTGTTACTACTGTGTGTGTTGTACTACTTGCGTTGAATATACTTGTCTCTGAGAAGCATTGTTTCTATCAATCTATCTTTTGAAATCCACTGATGGACGTAGAGCTCCCCTAATTGGCGCTACTCCGACCGGTCCTGAGCTCTCTGACTCCAGCTTCCAGGTTCCCGCTGTCTTTTTCATGTCATCGGTGCACCTGGTCGGGTGCTTCTTTTTCCTAGGCGTGGTCATCATTCCAGGACTATTCTACCCCTTTGTGTGTCCTTCGAACGCTGTGGCACACCAATTGCCACTTTCCCCGGCTAACTCTGAGAGTTAAGTCGGTAACTTTCGTTTGTCTACGTGTTATAAATGCCAGGTTCCTATATTTTACCAATCGTTAAAACCGCACGTTTTCGCGTTACCAATAACGAGTCGTTAAAACACTTCCTTATAATCTTTTTTATGGGATCATTTTTTAGTTACGCCTCGAAGATGGTTTTACTATCCGTTAGCAAAACGCATCCAAAAAGGAGGAGGTTCAATGTTCGATGCCTATATTTATTTTAGCGGTTTCTCTGTCATTTGTAAATCATTTTTTTTGTATTCGAAAGCTACGGTGCTTGTCATGTGGTCCCATGTAAATTTGAGTCATCCTTAATAATGCTTATTTTTTTTGTTAAAGTAGGAACTGGACATGTCATTTAGACATGAATGTGTGTGTTTGTGTATAATAATATTAGGAGTGGACGTTGGATGTTGTAGCGGTGTTGAGTGTGCGGTGGGGGCGCGGGCGCGGGCGGTGGGGCGGGCCCGCGAGATGAGCGGCGCGCGCGCAGCCCGCCCCGCCGGCCATGCAGCGACTGCGCACCACCTTCAAGCGGTCCAAGACGCCGACACCCGCCGACATGAAGACGCAGAGCAGCCTCGAAGTACCCAAACAGGTGTGTTGTCTCAATTTATTACGTTTTTTATTCGTTTTATAATTTGTATGTACTAATAAAGTTATGTATGCATAGGTAGGTAAACCATAAATAAACGATAAGAATCCCGCATTGGATTTCCCTGTGGCATGGACAACACAAGTAACACAGCACTAACACCCATGAACCGATAAATATCTGCCCCGGACAAGAATCGGATCCGGAAGTCCTCGTTATCCAAACAGGGCCCCTGCCATGGCCATTTTTCAATATTCATCTTTATTGTAAAAGTTCTCGAAAAAGCTCGCGAGGCGGCATTCCAGTAGCAGAACTATTCTAACTGCTAACTCTGACGTCACGCTCTGGCACGGACTCTGTCATCAGAAGGGGAAACTTTTTCGTGTGCGCTGCCAGTGTTCATCAATTTATAAGACATTATCACGTCAAAATATAAGAACTTCTATCAGCATGGCTTGTGTCCATCGTGAGGAAATGAAAACCTTCGATGCTAGAGCCATTTTAATAATGACTTATTGCACATGATTATTATAATCCCTACTAATATTATAAATGCGAAAGTAACTCTGTCTGTCTGTCTGTCTGTCTGTCTGTCTGTCTGTCTGTCTGCGTGGCTTTCCCGCTTAAACCTCTCAACCGATTTTGATGAAATTTGACACAGACAATCTTTAGACCCTGAGAAAGGACATAGGCTACCTTTTATTGCGACAAAAAGGGATGAAGAAGTTGAAATAAAGGTTGAAAGTTTGTATGGGATTTCTTCGGGTTTTAAGCACAGCGCCATCTAGGTGAACCTTCCTAACTTAAAGAATAAGAACGCCTAGCGCCATCTCTTAAAGAACCATGAAACTTTATATTTAAGCACTTGATAATAAGTTTCCCGAAGCGAAGCGAGGGCGGGTCGCTAGTCTAAAATATATAACTAAATATTTGCAAACCGAAGGAATAAGTTTCCCGAAGCGAAGCGAGGGTGGGTCGCTAGTTTATAATATATTTAGAGAAGAACTTTGCGTGTAGATGTAATGAGGAGTGTGTGCGTGTTATCAGGATGAATTGAATTGAAATTGGATCTGTAGCAATTATTACTTCACGAACTGAATTTATTTGACCTAATAAACGATAAATTCGTATCTTCACCGCAGCACTAAAATTCCTTTTGTCTCAGGTGGAATTGAACAATTACTAACGGCCAAAACCCGAAAATAAGGATTATGTAATTGCTTCGGGTAACGTGATCCTAGTCGGCAGGTCTGTACCTACTAGGTACAGACCTATCTATTATGGCATCCAAAAAAATTGTTTTTATCAAGCGTTTATAAAGCCCAGTTTGAACCATTAGGTTTTTATTTACATTTAAATAATGTGGAGTATCTACCTAGTTGACTCTGAGACTTTATTTTATGCTAGTGGACCCGCCCTCGCTTCGCTTCGGAAAACTTGTCGCTTAGTACGCACATTTGGAAATTGTACGTGCATGGCACGCGGTGGGCAGTGGCCTGTACTCCTCGTGTTATGGGTTGCGATAATGATGTAGACCTAATAATGAGCGAATAAATACCTGCTTCAGGCAGTAGCACTCTGTGGTTAAAGAAAGCTGTAACTGAGTCCTGTAATAATGTTTATCTTAATAAAAGCTGTGAACGAATACAGGTAGGTGTCCTAAATTTCATTATACAAATGTATCTAAGACTTTGTTACTTCCTATAAAATTATGCAGTTTAAATGAATGAACTCCACTACTTATGATTAACTTAGGTATTTTATTAGGTATATATAAATTTAACTTACCTTGCTGAAACCTTATTATACCATTGGTAGATACTGTAGAAAATAAATATTCAGAAAACAAAATTGTATTTGTTTGAACGATAAAATGTTAAAAAAGTGCAAATCTTGTCACTTTCAATTTCACAAAGTATGATAATTTTATACTGTAATACCAATGAGTACGTAAAGGTGAAAATCAAAAGTAAACATTCAGATTTTGTTATTAACCTATATTATGCAACAATGGGTTGGTGGTCGACTGACGTGACGTGATATTATTCATGAAAGACACGTCGGCGTCGGTATGATAGATCCTCGCTTCAGGGTGTCAGAAGGCCTTTAGCTATTTTCCACAAAGGAAAAGTTTAGGAATACAACTAGGAAAGCTGATAGCTTGTCACTATAAGAAATTTTAGATAACATATTACATACATATTTTTCATTTTAAATAAATTCGCTACCAAAACCTATTATTAAATAAAATAATTATGTATATAACTCTAACAGAGACGACGAATCGTTATTTATTTTCGGATACTATTTGTAAATATGTCATTTAAATTCGTCATTCAAAATCGTAATTTTTTGATTTGTTTCGGTGTTAGAAATAAGATACATAGTCACACATAACCTCGACCCTGACCGATCCTGTGTGCGTAGTTCATAGTCGCCCTGCCTGCGAACCGAGGGATGCCGGGTTCGACTAACGGCCGGGGCACTTTATTTATTTGACAGTTGAATATTTTTTGTTCTAGGGCTATGGGACCATTTAAACCGCGACACAGGGAATACTATTGCAAACTTTGAGTGTATTAACGTTTATTTATTTATAATTCTATTTTGATTTATCAAATCAGAAAAATACGAGTGTATAATTATGTGCTTTACCTCCGTAATTACTTCCTCTATAATTTATTACCTTCACTTCAGATAGATTCAAATTAAGCAGAGCTAATGTTGCTGAAATTACGGACACACAAGTAGGTATATGAAAATAACATGCGAGACATCGAATTCTCAGTTCCGGTAAACTTGTAGAGCAATATGTGTTATACTTTACAAAGGCTCAACGAAATTAATATTAATAAATAATAGTAGGCTCAAACTTACAAGTTAATTCCAGGTAAATGTTTCTATGGTAGGGGAGCCCAAGAGGGGATTTCTGGATTTACTGAAGCGCGGCAGATTAATATACAGGGGGATACCTTGTACCCGGTTAAGTACCACCACCAAATATGAGCCCCATATATATGGCCGCCCGTGAAGGATACAGGATCAGATTAGTAAAAAAAAATTGATCATCAGACATTCCCGAGCGCGTCAGATTAAGGTAGGGTGAGTTAATTACCTCCTAAAAAGTGTATATTCCACTAATCTGACAATTTGAGAGTGACGTAAAGAAAGGGGAGGGCAGCAAAGTTGTAAAAAAAAAACGTCATCTTGACATTCTCGAGCGTAGTTAATTTTTTTTTTATTTTGAAGGAAATAATTCAAGAATAACGAAAAATATATAATCTGACGATTTCCGCAAGCCGAAACAACAAAAAAATCGTCGATAAAGTTAAATGCGTGCAGCTGCGTAATGCCTATATTTCCTTCTCCGCGTTTCTATTCCTCTCTCACTCTTTCTCTATCTATTACTCTCTCACTCCGTCCCCACTCTAGTTTCTGCTGTCATGAGGCCATCACCATATTCCAGCAAAAAATTTTTTGAAAGTGGTTTTTTTGGAATAACTTTTAAACGGCTTTATCGATCAACTTCAAAAACTAATCCGCCCTTGAGCTTGAAAAACCACGTCGATCGCCACCAAGTTGGTCAAAATCGGTTGATTCGTTCGAGAGATATCGTGAACGAAAGAAACCCGAAAAAGTGTTTTTTCGGGATTACTCCGAAATTTTTGGTTCGATCAATTAAAACTTTTAAATTACTTATGAGGATGATAAAACTGCGTCGAATGCCGCCAACCGCGTGAAAATTGGTTGATCCATTCAAAAGTTATTGCGGTTTGAAAATTCCAAAAATAGTGTTCTATGAAACTTCTATCAGACTTTTGAGCTGGGAGAGCTCAAATGCATAGAAATATTATTTCTTTGAACTCCGCGAGCTCAAAATAAATGTCATAAGTACAATTTTAAGCGCCCAGGAATGGAATTAGCGGGAAATTGCAGGGATGGCCTTTAGGGTGAACCGTTTTTTTGTCAGATTAGGCGAATCCCTCTAGATAATCGTCAGATTATGAGACAGTACGTTTAGAACATAAAGATGAACCATATATATCTTAATCTGACGCGCTTGAGTATGTCAAAATGGCGAATTTTTTTTGCATATTATGAGAATGGCCGCGAGTTTGCGTCCCATCGAAATCGTCAGATTAGTGAATGAGAGCTTATTTTTGGTGCACTTAACACTCCCTTAGAAAATCTGACGCGCTCGATTAAATTTTTTTTTTTTTCATTTTCAACCCTTACATACAACCACCCCCACCATGCAAACGGTCAGATTAACATACGTACATTATTAAAAATACGTAGGGCATTGATGCTATCAATATCTGACGCGCTCGAGGATGTCCATGCATCAGTTTTTTTTTACATATTTAAAAATCTATAGCCGCTTCCCCCACCGATGAAAAGGTATATATCATATAACATTTTTTTCTTCTTATCATCTAAGCTTTGCAACCCAATAGGTCTCTGTGACGCTCGAGTAAATCCCCATTTAGCACCACGGGCTCCCCTACCACTATGCCCCATAGCTATTATGGAATAAGGTCTATGGTGATTATTTTTCTCTTTGTTGATACGGCGTTCTAGGTTTCTACATAAATTGCATCGGATGGTGGTGATGTCCATACACTTGGTACTCGAATCCATTAGTGTGTGAGTATTTGAGTATACCTACTCTAGTATACTTACCCACACACTAACATTTATTAATTTATTGTATTGGCAATCTGCACGTCCCGTTGTCTGACGATGCTGCATGTAAATAATATTGGTGTATATGCGCTCTGCACAATATACAAGTAGATTTATGTTCCAATATTGCTTGGTTGAAATCCTTATCTTCTACAGTGCAATGCTGATGAGAGAGCGTAGTCACATGTGTACATGTATACATATACGTGCGAGCGTGCGCAGTAAATGCGTGCCCGAATGTGTGTATCAGTGTGAGTGTGTTCTATGATTAAGATGATTACATCGCCTTGTCGAATATAATAAATAATTGTTTGGTTTATTATTATTAAGGTCCGGTCAGCGTCGTTCGATGAAATCCAGTTGGAGGCAGCGCGCGGTGCGGGCGCCAGCGCGTTGCTGGCGGTGCCGCAGCAAGGCGCGCGCAGCCGCTCCTTCGACTCCGCCGGCTCCGACGACTCGGGCACTTATCTAGAGGTAACAACTAAAGATTACTCTGTCAGCAGCGTCGTTACAATGATGCGTAAATATTTGTCTGTTCACAAGTATCTTCAAACAAAATCCCCAATATCTTCTTATTTAGTTACTTACCTACATATTTTTTGATATGAACATAAATAAATTACACGGATTAAACACATTGGTCACAAGAGACTGATAGATTCTCGAGAGTTATTGCCTTGTTCTCAATGAGTGATTAGTAAAATCAATAATTTGACCGAATACTACCTACTTAATCAAAATCACTCCCATACTCTGTGAAAAAATGTATAGGTAATCTGACTTCCACAAATGACATTGCTACGTAGCTTGAGCCTTGAGAAGTCTCACTTTATTTGTAAAAACGCTGCTAATTTGTAAAGGATGCTTAAAATGACTTTGACTCATAATATTATTATCCTTTTGACTGTAATAAAATTCTGGAGCGGATTCATTTTAAATAATTTGTTCGAGTATGAAAAGACCCGAGTATTATAATTAAATTATCAAATCTTTTTTCATAGAAAATCCTTCTGTTGTGAAAGATGATTAAAAGAGTTTTTATCTAGGAATAAATAATTTTTATTTAGAGAAGTACCTAATCAAAATTTTCTAGGACATTAACTTGAATTAAGTAGGTATGTATTCGAGTACCTTATAAATTTGAAGTTATGGCTATCTGGATCTCGCTTGATGAGCATTAATTGCGAATATTCTTTGGCATTTAACTGATTCCGAACACAATGTTTTCAATTAAAACTTTAACTAACTCATACAAAACTTTGTTTGATAAATAGGTACCGCGATTATGGTCGAGACGTCGCTCCGGCAAAGGCACGCCGCCATGTGTCCATTGCCGGCACATGGAGACATGGCTGGCGAGACGCAGCGAGGAGCGCACCACGCCCGAGCGCCCT
Organism: Ochlodes sylvanus; assembly: GCA_905404295.2. NCBI lineage: Eukaryota > Metazoa > Arthropoda > Insecta > Lepidoptera > Hesperiidae > Ochlodes > Ochlodes sylvanus. The sequence goes on along the minus strand of FR990130.1, from coordinate 8,189,162 downwards.
CCTGGCTCTTCCTCCGCAGAAGACGACGACGATGATGATGAAAGTGAATCTGATTCACCAAGAGTCCTCCTCGCACCGGTTCCGCCACCCAGAAGACTCCTACCATTGCCACCTCAGTCGCCACCACCGTCGCCTGGCGCGCCGTCCTTCGAGCTCCAACCTCCAATAGACGAGCCACCGATATTACCCCAACGACGGCGTTCGATATCACGTCAGGAGGCTTTCTTCGTTGAACCCACCGGCAGTTCCCTGGAAAACGTTCAAGCGTCCGACCAAGGCGCAAACAACACACCGAGAGACACCTTCGTTCATGACATATATCTGGCCGTACCAGATCTAAAACGTGATCGCGCCGCCTCAGTAGACTCCTGCTTCTCGAAAGTGTCCAACTCGAGAGCGGAGGAATTAAGTGGTAGTGGTGAATACTTGACTGTGCCGGGAACCGGACTCCGATCGCGGTCCGTTGACATCGTATTGCCTACAGCTGAACAATCAAGATATAAGGCGCTAGCTTTGTCATCGTCGCAGGCGCCGCCGCAGATACAACACCAGGTTCCAGAAGAACCGCTTCCAGCTCCCATCGTTCTTGACACATTCGACGGCAGGTTAGTGATCTAAACTTTAAGCATGCAATAAAACCGTTTTGTCTTCTTTTTTGTTTTTTTTTCTTTATTAAGTTTCTATTATCATTATATTAATATGTCAAGCAAAAACTTTGTAACCATTTTTACAAAAATTGCGCGGACGGAGGAGTATCCATCCCCACCATATCTGACAAGTAGTTTTTGAGTTATTAAAAATGCGCATCTAATTGACTTCGAGTTACGTTGAATATTATGTTTTCATTTTGGAACGAAGTTCCTTATCGCGCGTTGTGAAAGGGGGCTAGACGGAAAAAAATCTTACGAAAAGTTGTCACGACACTTTTTGCTATAGTAAGCTATTGTAAGCTGTGCGGCGTCGCATGTTTCTCTGTCTGTCTCTCTCTCTCTTATAGAAAGCAAGCCAGATATTTTCATTTCTATTTCGTATTGAACAGTGTGGTGTCGCGACGATTATTTTTGTTGAGTGTATACAGGTTTATTTTATTAATAAAATTTTATATATTTCCATCCGGGTGTCCCTTGAAACCTCTGAAGTTTTTATTACTTGTCAATTATAAAGACGGCTTTTTGTTTTGTTAAAGTTATTAAAGGCAGTTTGATCCTAACTCATTGTTGTTAAGTAATTAGGTACTATTTCAATATTCTTACTGTAGGTATGATGATTTGTATGGGTAGCGTGAACTTCTAAGTTTATATTATGTTTAATATTCGTAACCAAACTTTTCTTTGATGTTTTTCCAAGTTTCATTAATAGGAGACTAAAAAAAAAATAAGGGTTGGATAATTTGAAAACTTGTAGTTGGTAATCCGAAGGCATCTGACGTGGCTTAACGACTGCTACCAAATGGTAACAACCAGGACCGACGGCTATACGGCTTTACGGAGGGCATCCAAAGCAGGGAAGCGCCCTAGAAATTTTTGCCACTAGCGGTCACCCATCAATCTACCAACCGCGCCCGCTGTTGCTTAACTTTCTCGATCACTTAAGATCAACACTATTCCCCGGGCTATGAGCGCTTAAAACTAAACTATTACAGTCATTCGGTTTTATAGATCAACAGCGTATTCATTATTTCTTGGAATTCAAAAAAAATTTTGACGGACCAATTAAAACCGCTCGCGCTCCAAATTTAACAAAATTCTAAGAATAGAAATCTGTAAAGTAGGCAATAAATTAAAATAGGGTAATGTAGCAGAAATCAAAGTTTACGTCATTATGCAGTCAATCACAACGCTAGAGAACGAGAAGAGAAGATATTTGAGACAAGAAAACTTCTTGCGGCTAAGTCGTTAAGTTCCGAGATATTTACCGCTTCGCTGCGTCACGTTAAGGAAGATTCATTTCTTCATTACATTACTTCATGTCTGGTGGGAACATACTCTGGAATAATATATTCAAGTGATGAATTCAATGAGCAATTAATTATTAATAAGATTGTGAACAGTTCCTAGTTTTTATAACTACTACTTACTTTTAGAGAAAACGCATGTGACGAGAAGACCTAATTGATATGAATGTGGATGGACGAAGGAGACCAGGGCGGCCAAAGAAAAGATGGATGGATTGTGTGAGAGGTGATATGAAAGATAAGGCAGTCAGTGTAAAAGTGACGGCCAATAGGGAAGAATGGAAGAGATGAACATATTTCGCCAACCCCAAATAAATTTGGGTAATGGGCAGGAAGATGATGAAACTTTTTACTTTAATTGAGTTAAGAAATGTAAAATGTGCAAGCAATTTTCAAAATTTAAATAAAATGTGTATTATTTTGATGACGAACATGTTTATGTTCTAAAAATAATATTATTAATTATTATTATATTGTTATTCATGACATTAAGTTATAAAATAAACCTGGACTCAATAAGTGGGGGTTTAACAAAGTGTTAACAAAGACGGTGTATCATAACATACTCGTAGGTTCTAAATAAAACTAACGGACCAATTGTGATTTACAATATTTAGTTTGAAAGGTGACTTCTCTCAAAGAAAGAGTTCGATGGGATCGAGTAGTCATTTATTTGAATCGATCAATTTAATTTGAGCTCAAGGGATAAGTTAGCTGTAAAATTGTTCGGTTAATGCTAGAATACCCCAATGCTTTCGTGTCGCTGACTTACGCGTTACTAAGGACTTATTTTTCTCTAAATGTACACTTGGAAAAGGCCATCCTGATTAAATAAATAATAAATACTAGCAAGAAATGATAAATTCCATACTGAAAAGATGACTGAACTTAATTAGATGATGAGATCGAGTAATATAAATAGCATGCGCCTCCAATAAGTAAAAAATATCTCCTGAGCATTCCATGTACAATACCATCATACATTGATACAAGCTTCAGGAAAATGTCAGCATATTGTATTAACTAATTTCCTAATTATATTTTGCTCGGGAATTCTACGGAAAACGACGAGCGCATAGCCGTCCGTTGGCCCCGTGGCGTGGAGGTTTGTTGTAGTAAAATACATAATTATTTTGTTAAACTACATTGGAGACATAAAAATTCTTAGATTGTGAACTAACATTCCACCCAAAGTGGCCGCGTAGCATAGTTGTCAGTCTTTAGACCTCTTTAATTGTGACCCGAAACATAAACCCGATACTGGGGTTTTAATGATTGGAAATTAAATCATATTAGGCATATCAGAAATTCTAAATTAAACTTCAAAAATCAACAATGTTTCTTGCGGGCGGATATTATCTACACCACCACCACCTAATACTGCTCCGAAAAATAATATTTCAGTTCGATAAACTTAGTTGGTTTATAATCTGTTCATATTTGGAGAGATAAAGTGAAGGTGAAATATTTATAGGTATCCAAACGTACCAGTATTTTTTATCGCAAGCTGACGCCAAATTAAATTAGAATTCTCACAAATAAATTTTGCCGTGGCAGAGAAAAAGCAGTATTTAAAGCTGTCCCATCATTTAGATACCTCAAAATTATACGGAGGAGTTATTTGCGTTTTATTAATATCTAATATTGAAAAGGATGTTGCTGAAATGAGAATTCTTGTTATTTTTGATCCGAATAAGAAGTAAAATCTATGAAATAGAGAAGAAAGAAGGCGATATTTCGAGCGTATCGTATATATGACCGATTTCGAGCGTAGCGTATCGTATGATATATATATATATGTTATACAGTATTAGATTTTTTTAATCCTGCAATTATTATTGTATAATATCGGGATGGCCAAGCTTTGCTTGGTATTTTTTTAGCAGTTTTTCATTGCCTAAACACACCGATAAAATGATAACTTCAAAAAATTAAACCTAGCTACCGCCTCCTAAACCTAAACCAAATTGAACCTTAGTAAGAATTGCTCGTTTAAAGGTATTAGATGTATTAAATTAGAAAAATGGTTTCATCCTGCTGAGGTTCTTTATCCGTCATTTTTCTTAATCTTTAGACATAAATACCTCGGGTGTTAATGATATCCATCCGCGACATAGACCACTTGCCATGAGGTGGTTTGACAGCTCATTTGTAATGGATTAAGGTATAACATTTTAAAACAATTTATTGGGATCTTTTTGTCAGAACTTTTACATTCTTACGATGATGTTCTCAACTCCAACAATCCCTACTTCGCAAGCTTTGCTTTGATACAGAGGACCGATCCCTATTCTCACAAAGGAATGTCTTAAGCTTGTGACAAAGGTTTAAGAAGCAGTTCAGATCCCTTCTAAGTGTTTCATGTTCAGTTCCCACGGAGCGTAATCGCAATAATTTTAAATTTATAACCTCGGTTTTAAAATATGTAATACATATTTCTTACTTACTTTACATCGATTTTGAGTGGGGACAGATTTGTAACAAGTAGAAGCCGAACAAAAGGGACATAAGCCTACCCATAAAATAAGAGTAACATGCCCTTTCTTGTCGAAGCGAGGGCGGTTACTTTCATTGGTTTCCGTGTGATGATCGAACAAACAGACAGACAATATGAAAGAAAAATATTTGCTGCTTCTATATCCATAACGAAGCGTACGACCTCCGTGTATACTCGTACATGCAGGTACATTGCACGGTCGGTACGTGTACGGTCTGCCGTTTGAAGTGTTTGCTAAATAATTACAATATACGTTTCTTTCGTGTACACAAAGAAGTAGGTTTATCGAAATAAGTGTTAAATATTTTCATTTAATGAATCTGTACAGGGTGTCCCAAAAAATAGCGTCAACCGGAAGTCCAGAGATAGAGCACCCTTGGAGTGTTCCGTGATTATGCATAGTTTTCGACTTATGATTCGACTTATAATTTTTGAGAATTTTGGACTTGAACAACTTGAAACATTTATAAAATAAAGACATTTTCAAGATATTTTTTTGCAATTAAATTTTCACGAGTTGTTCTTTTATGCTTGAAATAATCAGGTTCGTAACTTTGATGGGAGTTATGAAAATGTTGGTGAAAGTTAAAAGTTTACGTCTGACGAGTTAGGGTGGGTTTTTGGTACATTTTAGCTATCGTTGTAACCAACGTTAATTTTGACCATGCTATAACCATTACCAAGCTCTTACCGAAGGTCAAGTTGCATGTAGCGTTGCACAATGCCTTTTTTAACCCTCGTCAAAAGTAACGCCGGTTAATGGGGCTGCCATGACAATTATGACACCCTTCCCGGTTTTTTGAGTTTGTTTTGTGTGGAAGATATTTTGTACTAGCAACATTGTGCTAAAATGTCGTACGACTCTTGTCAAATTGACAGTGCGGGCAGCTTTTCATCTGTCAATGCTGTCATTAGGTGCTAAACTCAATGGTCATTACTGTTTGCTGTTTGTACTTTGTTGATTTGTTCTTTGATCGATCATCGCTAAAGGTTAATTTTCGTAATATTATCGAAGTTAAATAGGTATCGTAATCACTAAAAAGGAATTCAAATCAACTTTAATATGGACAGGTCAGTAAAGTGAGTACCTACGTTTCTTCTTGTTAATTTATTGTCATCCTGGTTGTGATGTACCTACATCTTTTACTTTACTGTGCGTAGTAATTCAATGATTTCATTTTCAGATAACCATCGTCCAATTTTTCAGCCGATGAAATAGAAAAATTGAAACTGTTAATTGACAAACATAAGGAAGATGAAGGGAAGGGATTCGCTAAGAAATCTATTTAAAGAAATAAATATATTAAATGTAGTTTCACAATATATTGTTGATAATAAATATGTACGTTATTAAAAATACTATGACAGTTTCCTTAAGAAGAGTGATGTTCACATGATTAATACTAGGAACAAGGCTAAACTGACTGCACCAAATTTTAGACTCAGAAAAACTGGTGGTTCGTTCAAGGTAGATGATTAAAATGTAGTAGTAGGTAGATCTATTAAAATCTACAATAAAATTCCGTTCGTTTCATTGTTCGTTTACATTTTATATAATCCTGTAAACAGTAGATTTGTGTACACCTTTGTATCACCGACACATCTTTGGAAAGATACTGATGCATAAAATTGTAAGGCCAGTAGTATTTGATCAGTTACTGATACTGCATAGTTTCTGAAATAAATAATTAGGTTTTAGTAAATAGAATTCATAATACACATAATTTCGATTTTACTGGACCATTGCAATAAGTAAGTAAGTGCTTACCTGTTTGTATTACTTTTTTGTGTCATTTCCAATATACAAATGAAATACCTAGCTACACGCTTAGATAGCCTAAAACGCGCCACAAAGTCCACCTCATCCCAGAGAAAATGATCAATTCTTGTCCTGAAGAAGTTTGTTTTTCTTGCCGTAATGTATTCGATGATAAGGTCGTCATTGGATGAAGTATCTTCATCAATTATACATAGATCGTATCACTCTACTGCTTTGAAACATTGTAACCGATTTTCAATTACGTAAAAACAATAATTTATCAATTAATATCAAAATATTAACGGAAATGTATACAGACATATGTCAAACAAAGTCAATTTTAAGGTTAACTTTGACGTTGACCGATCACATTCGGACGGTTACGGTTAGGGTTAAATTTTAGTCAAAATTTAACGAGGGTTAGTTGATGCAACCCAGTTTTGTTTCTTTCGGCGGTTAAATTTTACTTTAACCGACATGTACCTATAACCTTACTTTAACCACGTGATATGCAACCCACCCTTAGGGTGGGTTTTTGGTACATTTTAGCTATCGTTGTAACCAGCGTTAACTTTTACCATGCCATAACCATTACCAAGCTCTTACCGAAGGTCAAGATGCATGTGGCGTTGCACAATGCCTTTTTTAACCCTCGTCAAAAGTAACGCCGGTCAATGGGGCTGCCATGACAATTATGACACCCTTCCCGGTTTTTTGAGTTTGTTTTGTGTGGAAGATATTTTGTACTAGCAATATTGTGCTAAAATGTCGTACGACTCTTGTCAAATTGACAGTGCGGGCAGCTTTTCATCTGTCAATGCTGTCATTAGGTGCTAAACTCAATGGACATTACTGTTTGTACTTTGTTGATTTGTTCTTCGATCGATCATCGCTAAATAAAGGTTGATTTTCGTAATATTATCAAAGTTAAATAGGTATCGTAATCATTAAAAAGGAATTCAAATCAACTTTAATATGGACAGTTCAGTAAAGTGAGTACCTACGTTTCTTCTTGTTAATTTATTGTCATCTTGGTTGTGATGTACCTACATCTTTTACTTTGCTGTGAGAAGTAATCCAATGACTTCATTTTCAGATAAAGATCGTCCAATTTTTCAGCCGATGAAATAGAAAAATTGAAACTGTTAATTGACAAACATAAGGAAGAAGAAGGGAAGGGATTCGCTAAGAAATCTATTTAAAGAAATAAATATATTAAATGTAGTTTCACAATATATTGTTGATAATATATATGTACGTTATTAAAAATACTATGACAGTTTCCTTAAGAAGAGTGATGTTCACATGATTAATACTAGGAACAAGGCTAAACTGATTGCACCAAATTTCAGACTCAGCAAAACTGGTGGCTCGTTCATGGGTAGATGTATTAAAATCTATAATAAAATTCCGTTCGTTTCATTGTTCGTTTACATTTTATATAATCCTGTAAACAGTAGATTTATGTACACCTTTGTATCACCGACACATCTTTGGAAAGATACTGATGCATAAAATTGTAAGGCCAGTAGTATTTGATCAGTTACGGATACTGCATGGTTTCTGAAATAAATAATTAGGTTTTAGTAAATAGAATTCATATTAATAACATAATTTCGATTTTACTGGACCATTGCAATAAGTGCTTACCTGTTTGTATTACTTTTTTGTGTCATTTCCAATATACAAATGAAATACCTAGCTACGCGCTTAGATAGCCTAAAACGCGCCACAAAGTCCACCTCATCCCAGAGAAAATGATCAATTCTTGTCCTGAAGAAGTTTGTTTTTCTTGCCGTAATGTAGGTATTCGATGATAAGGTCGTCATTGGATGAAGTATCTTCATCAATTATACATAGATCGAATCACTCTACTGCTTTGAAACATTGTAACCGATTTTCAATTACGTAAAAACAATAATTTATCAATTAATATCAAAATATTATCGGAAATGTATACAGACATATGTCAAACAAAGTCAATTTTAAGGTTAACTTTGACGTTGACCGATCACATTCGGACGGTTACGGTTAGGGTTAAATTTTAGTCAAAATTTAACGTGGGTTAGTTGATGCAACCCAGTTTTGTCTCTTTCGGCGGTTAAATTTTACTTTAACCGACATGTACCTATAACCTTACTTTAACCACGTGATATGCAACCCACCCTTAGTCTTAAAATTTCAACGTTAAATTAATAATTTAGGTTTTTTTAGATTCTTTTTTATTTATTTTTCTAGAATCTATCTTATTAATGTTATTGACCAAATAATTAGATTAAATGTCGCTCGGTGTCCGGAACCCCTACGCGCACGAGTCCCGTTCGTACTTGACTGGTTTCTTCCACCCGAGATCGCCCGTCACTCCCTACTCCCCTAGTGGTAAGAATTATACATATATTATAGCGAAGGAAACGTCAAGACGTCAATCCTGTTATTCTGTTATGTTTCTCGCTATCAGGCAGTTGCCCCGTCGCCGGCGACTAGCGAGTAACGAGTAACTAAAACTGAAAGCGAGTTGGTGAGCGGTTTTGTCGTTGGGCTGTCAGCGAGTGACAAGAAAATAGACAAGTAAGGTTGTATATAAGCTTGACGGCGCAAACGAAAGGAGCACCTTCTCCAATATCTGGATAACTTTGACAAATGACGTAACACCGAGTGCACACGACATGGTTGCGGTAGTGAGAAGAGCCGTCATCGGAGATTTTGTGTAATTTGGCCCTATTATAAAGAAGTCGAAAAAAAACCTGCTCTTTGAGAGCTATATTGGCGTGCGCTGCCTAAACCGCTCGAGTTACACGAAGATAATGTATCGTTGTATTGTTTGTCTTAAATAGCCCTAAATAAAAGACCGCGACAGCATTATATCTACATTTTATGTGTATATTCAAAATAGTGAGCTATAATACAATTGTGAATACACTGAAATGTACAGAAATATATTGTGAATACCACGAAATACAGAGAGAAGTGGAAATGGTACAAGTGTTGATTAATAAGGAAACCACGGTAGCAAAATAAACACAAGTAAATCCCTAATCGTATTATTCACACTAAGAAACTTACATTTTAATTGGTTGGTACTTGTCAACTTAAAATAGTCTATCAAAACGGCTGTTTATAGTTGAAAATGCACCTTAACATGTTATCTTAGTTTTTATTTTTCCTTGCCATATTTGGTGTTTTGTTACCTTTATAAATTATACTATTTCCATTTCTTTATTTTCTCGATGACAGCTCCTGTGAAAACTTGAACGAGCGTCTTTTTTACATTATGTATGCATTATTTTATAAAAATATGACGTTTTCACACGTACAAGGTTATACCACCTGATTCGGAGAAACTGATAGGGATAGGCTATATCGATAAACGTAACACGATAACAGACCCGATATTTTTACAAAATGTAAGAAACTAACTGCTGCCGGATACTTTTGTACAAATTTATTAACTAATATTATACTATATTTCATTACAAGATGTTACACGTATTTATTCTTGATTGATAATGCCAAGTACTTTAAAATTTTCGAAGATGTTGTAAAATAAGTAGGTATAGGTAGATACTCGAATTAATAATTATAAAAGGCAGTAATAGCCTAGTCACTAGTGGTTAATATTTCGGTCTCCTGTTCGGGGGGTCTAGAGGGTTCTGACTTTTCGGAATTGTGTGCGTTTTAAGTATTTAAATATTATCATTAATTTGCTAAAACGGTGAAGGAAAACGTTTTGAGAAAACCTGCAGCAAACAAGCAAATTCCGGATTATCCGATATATAAACATATAACTACTTTAATGCAATGTTCATAATTATATGTACCTACTGAAATAAAAATAAATAAAAATACGGTTTCCAGTTAAATTACATAACATACATATATTCATAATTATCATTAGATACTTACATGCTTACCACGTCTTACGTTAGTGCGTCTTTTACGACGGCTAGGATGTTTTTGTTTTCCTACAGAGTATAATACATATATATGTCGGCGACATCCATTGTGGGCTTATTTCATGTCAGGATTTCAGTTTAGGATAGCAAATAAAACACAGGTTCCGGACAAACACATGAAGAACACGTTTATTCAATGATCACTGTCCGGCTTGGCATAAATTCTCTCTTTTACTTTGGTTATTTGGTTGTTTAAGCGGAACTCCGTTTCCGACATATTTGATTTACTCAGCGATACGCAATATTGATGTTATCGATCGAGCCACTCGCTCAATCCGCGATATCACATTTTATTAGAACTTTAATAACAACTTGCTCTTTCCGAAATTTTCAATTACTTCAAACCAAAGCAAAACTCAAAATCTTTAACATAGGAAAAATGGCTACTAGTGGCGAGTGGATTTTAATAAACTTTGTATTGCATTTTTTATCCCTAACTACCGTAAACTACCACTGCTTCCAATGTCCAATTATTATCGAGAACATTAAAGAAGAAATTCTATTTTTAAATTAGGTACTTCTATGTGTCTCGTCAACAGATAAATCAACGCGACAATATTCATATGATTAATAATTCATATTGACTGAGTTCACTGTTAGAGAATGCCAACAACACCAGCGTATTTATATGTATTATAATATATGTATTTATATTATTTTATATTTATTAACAATGGAATTATTTGTGAAGCTATTTATTTGATAAATAGCAATTTAAACCCTAATCAGTCTTGGCCGTTGATCATTTTTTGGCAATAACTTGCCTGTAGTATGTAGTATAAAAATAGTAAATTGTTTTATAATAACTTCACAAAATGTCATTACAATTGAATGTACGGCATAGGAAATAGTGCTTTCTGTTTTGTCAAAAATGTCCATCCCTAACGCATAACAACTAACCAAAATCCCATTGCAATTGGATGAACGGCTTGGAATGGTGTGGAGGGCAAAATGAAATATTCTTTATTCCACACCATCTAGCAGAACTGTATACACATGTTGTTAAATAAATGGTAAATGTAATATTGATATGAATTTTTTTAACTAGAAATAATATAATAAAATTGTCGATATCGATTTTTTTTACCGCATCCCTGCACGAGTAGCATAGAATTTTCTGGGAATAGCACTACTTCTTAAAACTTAAAACGAACCTTATTGCAAAGGGACTGAGTAGCTTTTTGGTTATAAATTATAGTTTCTTTTAATTGTATGTTTTTGATTTTTTGGTTTTCAAATTAATTTAAAACTAGGCTTACCTATGGTACGAAACTCCGCCATTAGATAAATTCTAAGCTCTGCTATCATTTTTGCACTCCAAAATTGCACAATAAGGCATATTTACGTAGTTTATTAAGAATTTAATTTACGCAATGCACAACTGACGCATCTCAGTGACAGTTAAGCAATACCGGCCATTTTCCAGCAAATACGCGGAGCTCCGCGCAACCTTAATGCGTGTGCCACGCCTACTTTGCACTTCCACTTCTCTCTCTGTATTCCGTGGTGAATACACTGAAATATAATACAATTGTCGTTGTATCGTGAGAGAGAGAGAGAGATTATTTACGTTCATATTATTTTCGATTTCGCACAGTCTCGTGTCAGGTGTCATACTGTGGCAAGCAATCAATTTCAACCTAAATAATATTCAAACGTTCAAACCTTTGATTATATGTATATAATCAAAGGTTCAAACCTAATAAATAATGAATTGCGGTCGAATTTCTACCAGTCTGGGACTACTAAGTAGTTAAATTAATAGATAGCTGTTTTCCACGTCTATCTATTAATCTATATAGTGTCTGGGTCTTCATTAATTGACTTACTCATAACGCCTCGTAACCGAGGAGGCCTAGAGCATACTCCACCACGTTGCTCGAGTGCGGATTGGTGAAGGGGTTAATCCAACTCAAGTTTTAATGCTTCTGACACGACTTAACGATTTATTAAACGGAAAATGCTCATGATTTTTGTAACCACTAGCGGTCACCATTCATTAATGAATGTGCCTTAAAAGTAGGTGGGAGTGGCTTTTAAAGAAATAGGCCTACTTATAAACAAACTGTTAAAGTAAAAGGGAAACACTAATCCGGAACAACACGTAAAACTTTGCTGTTGTACGTGACGCGGAGTAGGTACTTGAAACTTGGAGTTGCCAGGTGGCCGGGAAATCCCGGAATGTCTCGGAATTTTGCGCCTTGTCCCGTGTACAGTAATTCGACATTAGGTACTGTCCTGTAAATCGGAATTCTAACTCCTATTTGTTTTTGCGTTAAGGACGTGCATAGTTTAAACTGTATATTTTATATACCATGTTTTTACAGTAGTTATACGTCTTCTGTTCGCGTGAATGACACTGACCTCCTAAATGGTTGAACCGATTTTGTATTTTTTATGTTTGTTTGAGTGGTTTAGATTCACAATTGGAACCAGTAGGTGGCGCTGTTATCAAGACTGTTGATTTTACACGAAATTTCTAAAACGATAGTCTGTCAAGATTAAACTTGGCAGAGAGTTCGTTTATGAGTAGGCTACGTCAGCTTAGAACAGATTATGTGATATGCACTCCTAAATACGGCATACGGCGGGTAAATAATTATGTAGATGTTGAAAGTTAAAATTACTTCCCGCGCAGGATAAACTATGGGCAACAGCTAGTAATATTATAAAACTTAATTTAATAAACCAAAGGAGTAAAAAGTATTATGGAGCTCTAGTTGTATCATTCATTATCATTACTACCTCCTACGGTCCGATTCCCCAGTAAAAGCGTCCCAGAAATTATAAGACTATATTTGGCAGCCCTAGTGTAGGTAATGACCTAGTGACGTGAACGAGATCTAGCACCGAGCTTGCGAAATATAATAGTATAACATAGTACGGAGATGTGTTTATCTTAATCATACATTTATAATTATGTGATGTAGCTCACGAGCTTTAAATATGCATGAGGGCATAATGAGAGGGGAATCGTTTGATTGTTCTGACTGACCGCCTCCTCGAAATTCATAGGTTTCTGGTTACCCGACCTCGCTTTGGGGTACCCGCATAATCCATTCGTTTTCAAATAGTAGTAAATTATAATGTAATGAAATGAAGAAAGAAGAAGCGGCAAGAACCTCCCAAGAAGTTTTTCTCCTCACATTTACAGATTGTACTCACAGTTACATATTATGTCACGTGAAGTCATACAAATGCCACTCATTTTATCGTGTAACTATTTTCAAACATTGTATTGAACTTCCGCTTTATATCCCTTACTCTGCGGGTACAATTTCATTAGCTAAATTATAATATTATAATTCCATTTGCTAAATAATAATACGAGGTGTTCATTAACAAAATAAGTTATTATAACGATTGGATACAAACTGAAACTTCATTTTACTTTTATAAACATTGATTAAATACCTTGTCCATAATATCATACATATACCTGCAGCAAGCCTGGAATTGTGTGAGGTCGCACCAAAGTAATTTGTATTAATACAAATAGAGACAAGTTCCCATTAAATTATTAGGAATGTCAAATAACGTACAAACAACTATAGAACTAAACAACCATATTTTTACATTAACCAGCTGACTTGGCTTGTTTTTTTTTGTATAAACCATACTAGGTATTAAAAATAATATAGTTTGTGAAAAACTTAAATATCTATAGACAATAAAGACGGTCGTTTTGAAACAAATATTTTGTTTAACTCGTCAAGACATTCCGAAGTAACACGATATCTCGCTTCAATGAGTCTAAAGGTGCATAGCGGTAGTATTAAGATGTGACGTGAATGAGCATTGCTTTATAAAATATTGTATGTAGGTACGTGACAGGTGAATAGCAAGTCATGCTCAGATTACGCGTCACATCACTAGGGAGCACTGGCCCTAATGTGTTGGACGTAAAATCGTTTTTTGTTAAGGGTTCAATAGATAGTATAGATATCAAAGAGATTTGATGAGGTTAAAATCTATTTAAGATAAGTACGCTAGTTACGATACCTATTTATCGAAATTTTTTAGAATGTTATCACAGGTTTTTTCTTTCCTTCCTCTCCCATCTTTCTTGGCCGGCACCGCATCGGTGTTGCCTTTGTTGCCAATGTCAATAGGTGATGATTGCCACTTACCTTCAAGTGGCTCGTCTGCTTGTAAGTCGGATTTGGCATAAAAATATGGTAGAGCGCTCTATAGGCTTTTATTTTAGTATTCCATAACTTTTCTTGAACTGGAAGCCGAGCGAGTGCCAGGAAAACCCGCAATAAAATTATAGTGATCAAAACTAATAAAAATAAACTGTTGAAGATACTTTCAATACATTATTAGTTAAATGACATCTTCTGCGAGTAAGAGCATTAAAGAAATGAAGGCCTCTATTATGATCAACAATAAGAGTGAGAACGAGAGTACCTATAACTCATATAAAAAATAATTAAACTTCTTATTTATAACGTTAATTAAAGATAGAGGAATATTAGGATATAAAAAACTATATTATATTAAAAAGATGAATAGATTATTTGTTTGTATGTAAGTACGAGCATATTTATGGAACTGCCCGTCAGATTTTTAAAATTCTTTTTGTGTACGATAACTACATTTATAGGCTATTCCACTTCCGGTTATATTAAACTTGAATTATTCATTTTACCGAAGCGAAACGCCGACCTTGATTCGGTTAATTCACGTAAACGTACCCGCGACCAGTTACTAGTAAGTAATAAATAAATCTAACCATCTTTGAAAGTCAAGCGTTTATACATTTATAATTTCAGCGCCTATTGTAAAAGAACATGCCATAATTGATCTAATAAAATAAATAACCTAGATTGTATGATAGTGTAACTTACATGTAGAACAAATGTAAACAGTTGAAACAAAACAAATTAAAGTTAAATGGGCCGGAGTCGGGAGCGTAAGCGGTCTTACGATGGAAGTGGCGTAGAAAAAATAAACTCGAGACGATTAATAAGAGTGCCTATCGGTGTAAAAGAAGAAAAAGTTTAGCCTGGTGGTAGGACTTCGGATGAATATTATATTACCCGTATTATAAAGTCTTTAACAGCAGGCTCAAGCTACAATCACCCGTAAAACAACTTTCGTCGTCGTTTTCCGGTCTCCAGAACCAGTAGGTTAATTTCTTTCGTCTCTTCTGTCTTAGCCGACAACGTATTGGTAACATCTTCGGAGTCCACGTATGTACCATCAGGTGTGTTTTCAAGACGACTTCGATTGGTTGACAAAATAAATTCATTTTATAGCAAGAATAAATTGACTACATATCCTAATATTCCTCTATCGTTATTAACGTTATTACTTAGTGAGTACGATTTTATTCTAATTGGTGTCGGTTTTCCTAAACATGTTTATAACAAAAATCACATTATGTAATTGATAAATAAATTGTTAGTGTCCATCCATACATTTTCAATTTCTACATTGTCAACTGTCATTTTACAGAGATATCAGTAGGGAACTCAAAAAACAACATTTTTCTCGTCTGGACCACCTTTGTAGTCATCACGAGGACCTTGTTATCGTGGAAATAAATGAGGCTCATTCATTAAACCGGATTAAATTAACCGCAACTTGATACTTTAGCAACAAATAACGTCTACCTTTCAACTTTACCCTGTATCCTCAGAACAAGAAAAATAATAATTTTATGTTCGATACACAATACATGTCACTGCAGGTCACCAATGCACTCCGTAGATGGTGGTGACCCTGCGAAGCGAGGTGTCCCGTGTTCGATTTCCGACTGCGCGGAGCAAACATTTACATATGTGACAAGTAAATGTTTGTTCTCGTGTAAGTGATGTCCATTTATGTTGTCCATTTTTTGGGGTATGAGTGTGTTAAAGTTTATTATTATTGCTTAATGACACTAAATATTAAAAATACTTATGATATCATTGCATCTCACAATCAAGATCTTTACTTAGGTATGTTATTTAAAACGCGTTTTAACTAGTTAGTAGTGTAGTAACTTAAATATGAATATTGGATAAAACTAATGAGCTAGATAAACAAGGTTTATGTAACACACATTATACATTTTTGTAATAAGTTAACTTATTTCCGCTTTTTTCTGGCCTGCATGACCTGGTCTGCTATTTAACTTTCAAACAAAAAATATAAAAGGAAACCTCAGCGGATTAAAGTTCAGTTGTGGGCTATGAGCCTATGATAATACTTTTTGAATAATATAATGATAATAATTGTATTCTCAAGAATACGAAAGTTTAAAATTTATTATTCTTCTCTAGAAAAATAAACTTTCTTCGGTTATATAGCAGCGACGAGGATTAATGTTGAAATGTAGTTACTAATCAATAACTTGGACGTGTTAGGAACTTTTTTCAACTATCCTAGAACATAATTGATATTTTATTGTAGGTAGATACTAATACTACTACTACTAATACTCCTTGTGAGTGAACTTTAGTTATACCCATTTATACACTAAGTACTAATCTATATAAAATGAATAAGCTCATCGTACATATTATCAAAGAGATTAAAATTTATCATAAAACATAGGTACTTCTTAATAATTCATACACCATAGACAATGCAGACTGCACTGGGTAATCCTTAGATTTACGATATCTATAGGTATTAAAAAAGCAATAAGTTTATAGTATGTTTTATATTAAACTAGCTGTCCCAGCGAACTTCGTGCCGCTCGATAATTAATTGGGACTATAAATTGAGATGTAAGCAATCTTATCTTTCAAGTTGAATCAAACTGTACACGGTGTGCAAATTTGATTAAAATCGGTTAAGTAGTTTATGAGTCCATAGCGGACAAACAACGTGTCGCGTAATTTATATATATTAAGATTATTAAAATATGTTTGATGGTTAATAATAACAACAATAATACAGGGCGACATTATTTTTTTACAGAGTTACTAAAAAGAACAAACACAAATACCAATTCAATATTATTCCCCAGGAGCCACATATAGAACACAGGTGAAAACGGTTGAGACTGTTTACTTTAGGCGAAGACACTAAAATCTATTGTAAAAAATAATAGGGTATTTTCTTTGAAAAGGGTTATATCATCACAATCCCCTGCAGGGACGTTATAAAGCACCGGTATAAAGTAAGCTTAGGTACATAGGTACATTTTAGTTCTATTCTTAGTACATTAACTTTAGCATAACATAACATAACATTTAGGAAATCCTCAATAGTTGATATTAAGTATTCACTTAGCTTATAAAAGCGTCTTTTTAAGTTTTTATAACTATTGATTTATTAATTTAATCTTTTTTAAGTCTTGTCTTGTAACGGTATTCGGATGACGCCAACAATACTAAAACACAATGTGTATAATTTATGTAGATCGAAATAATTCGCATGATATGTTACGATATATAAACAGGAATTATTCTAATTGAAATATGGCAGAAATACAGCCAGGTTTAAGGGACTGTAGCTATTTGTACTCGTCTGCTCATGTATGTTGGCTATTTGTATAAAAATATAATTAAGTTAATTTTGGGTTTAAGGTAGCAACTATGACCGACTTAGAACAGCAGAACTTAGAACAGTTATAAACATATATATCTTAATATATATAATTCGAGTGTGAGTGTGTATGTCACTGAACTCCTCCTAAACGGCTTGACCGATTTGGTTGAAATTTTTTGTGTGTCTTCAGGTGGATCCGAGAACTATTTAGATTCACAATTGGACCGGGTAGGTGGCGTTGCTGTCGATATATCACCAAAACATTTTTTAACGACTGGACCGATTTGGATGAAATTTTTTGTGTGTGTTCAAGGGGATTTGGGAATGGTTTAGATTCACAATTGGACCCGATAGGTGGCGTTGCTGTCGATATATCACCAAAACATTTTTTTATTATAAAGCGGTACGAAGTACGCCGGGACAACTTGTCTACCTATATAATCTGAATCTCGAACGGCTCCAGCGATCTTCATGAAATTTAGTATGTAGGGGGTTTTGGGGTCGATAAGTCGATCTAGCTAGGCATTGACCTAATATTACTAGTTAGGTTTCATTTTTAGAAAACGTCGTTTTGTTCATGTTGACAGGCAATAAAAAAAATTGCTACAATATAATTATTACAATACGAACATTGATTTATATACGAAGGTAAATTTCGCCACCGTGTACAAGGTTATAATAGCTCAGGTGGGAAATCCAAAACCAGAAGACTCCGGTTCGACTCTAGATGTAAATAATAATAAAAAATACCGAGCAGTACTCGGTCATCCAGGTACTAAGTATAATACATAATAGTAGGTATGTAGACATTTAATGTTTTATTACAAACAATTCATATCCTCATTGTAAAAATTTAAAATAGCTTTGTATATTAATGCAATACTTATTTATTATGCATTCAGTTTCAAACTTATTTCTTTGAGCACGCAAAATAAAAACAGAGCCAACCAAACTTCGTCTGGGCTGAATGAGATTTTCAACGTAATGTAATGTTTAGCAATGAAAGTTATGAAAGTGACAAACTTTATTACATTATTCATAATGTGTAACTTTACTGTGGTGTAGTGGTGTCATAATGTGCAATAGGTGCATATAATAAAACTGTTAAGCTAGTCGTTCACGCTAGGGTGTAACCTGACAAGTTTACCTGTACAGTTGAACTATCCATGTATGTTGCACACCTGTGAGTTTTTGTGCACACATTTTACTTGATAAGTTTAACTGTGCAGGCAAACCTGTCAGATATAACCTGCCATGTAAGGCTTGCTTAACTGATTGACTGTAGGTACGTGGAAGATATTTGAGGAAAACTATTAGTACGGGTAGGTACTTATTTATTAACGCAATAGATGCCATAAAAATGCTTTTTTTATAAGTTTGGTCTGTTTGTTAATTGCTTTTGTTAACTCCCGCTAACCTAGTAGAAACGGATTAACCGAATTGGATGCGATTTTCACTGATTTGTTGTACTAAGTTTGGTTCGAGGGTTCTTATGGTAAGGTAGATCAGTTCGCCCTTAAAACTTACAAAACATACAAAAAATATTTGAAGCTACCCGAACTCTATTAAATCGATGGCTCCTAAGTAACAAATTTCGGTAATTTAATTTTTTAGGATATTAGTAACATTTACTTAATTTCCTATCTAGTATCTACCTATGTTAAATAATCATAAGGCTATTAATATATTCAATTAAAAATGATTAGTTATTAAGCTATTGCATAGCTTTTATCGCGGGCCTTGAGCGTGGGGACCGAATCCAGAAATTCCGTAATGAATAAAACCTAACACCCCCAATCAGCGCCATCTAGTACCTTAATACTATGGTATGGTACGTATGTTTTCTACAAACTAGATGGCGCTGTTCTGATATAACTATATAACTTCTAATAATTATAATTGCATAAGTTGATAAAAAATGCTATGCAATAGCTTTACCGCGGCAGTCTCCGAGTGCCTTTTTTTTCTTGATTGTGATAACATTTGAAATATAACCTTACACTCTTCTTATCGATTTCCTCTAAAGTTAGTAGAAGTAAAGTTGAAATAATTATTAGTCAACATTTATAATATAGGTATTATTTTTATAATTAATTTAGAGGAGACAGTTATGAATAAGTAAAATGTTTCTAAAATAATAAGATACAACGTACTCGTATTATATACTCGGAAACCACAGAATACAGAAAATTCCTTTGCTGAAACCATTCCTATTTACTGCTTACACAACACTTCAGAGGATCAACTGCAAACACTCTTAAAAGCATTGGGAAAACTACCCTACATTTAAGTTCATTTTAGCGTAACTTTTTTACGAAACCAGAAAACCCTTTGAACGCTTTGAGCTTAAAGTTCGTGACGCTAATAACTGAAACGATTTGCTTAATGGTGTAGTGAAATCAGGCAAAAATTGTGTTTCCTCCGAATTTCTGACTTTGCAACTCCAACTGGAACATAATGTAATTTATGAGTTACGGAGAACTTACCGTTTTGGTGTATAAGCACTTTAAGTTCGGACTTAAATACAAACGCCTAACAAACTCAGTTCGTAAGTACTTTGGAGTTTCAACTTGTATGAAATTGAGGAAGTTCACATTTTTAAGCATTTTTAATTTTAACGTAATACGATCACTCCTTTTTACAAGGATTTTCTGCAGGCGGCGTACATGAATGAGACATTCATCGGCAACATTAATTAATTAATCGGTAACATTAATGTCTTTTCCGCTATTAATAGAACCCCGTTCCTATCGATTGGTAGACACTCGGCAGGGTCCTGGTCCTCACCTACTGGGCTACCCATTTGTGCACGTACTTACATAAGTTAAAATGCTCACTTGTGGTTTGCTTATTTAAGTATTTCGGCTTTATGTAAGTATTTAAAAGAAATCAGATGTAAAAAACACAAACGAATTCCTTCTAAAAATCATTTACCAAACCACAAATCAAAAAAACATAGTAGAAAAAATACCTTTCGTCCGGGAAGAGTTTTCCCTTACTTACCTACTAGTTACGGTTATATTTTCTATTCTTTAATACCTACTCTTTAATTTTACCTTTATAATAAATGAAATGTTGTAAATTTAAGCGAACAATTGAGATATAGATAGAGATTATTATTTTGGATCCCTCGTCATTATGCACAATGATCAAAGCGTGCTTAAATGGAAATTTACATATAGATGTTGTTACAGGGTTGAGTACGATATGGCTGCCTATACCTATATACTATTAACCACGGCTTTTTGATTGTGTAGATAGGTAGGTATTTATTTATGAGCTCAACCCTAACTGAATGGGAATATGAGATTTACGTTTCATTATACGTATTGAGTACTCAATGTAGGGTAGGCTTAAGTGTTCATATGAATAAATAAATTGTTTCAAATATTTAAAAGCTTGAAAGGGCGAATTTTATTATTTTTCTGTGAATTTAACGTTGTTATTTTAATAACAATTTATAGTTTAATATTTGTTCTGTATATAAAATATATTACTATACCTAATATTGTTTTATTGAACAATTATTATTAAATGCATAATATTTTTTCTATTTTTTTTATTTGGTCTTCCCGCATAGTGTCAACGAGCACTTTAATTGTGCACTCTAACTTGAACTCTCCTCCTCCTATTAATACTTCTGCACACATTTAGTAGCTGTCATCTCTTGAAACTTTATCTTCTGCCGAGTTCATCAGAATAGCTTCTTTTCTTTTTTTTAGCCGTTAATTTGTGGATATTACAGAGCCATGACATATTATCCGTTTCGCCCTTATGTTACATGGAAAAAAATTCTATCATTATGATCTAATGCACAGTGGTTAACTGTAATGGGTATTCACTATATTTGTATTTTACATACTGATATTTTGACCTAGATACACAACAGTATTAAAAAACCTAACCTTGACCTAACGAAACCTATGACGCCCCAGACAATCTTGAAGACAAGAAAACAATAATCATCACGTTGTTAATATTTATTTTACCGCTTTGTCAGCGTGTAAAACATGTAAATGTGTTCTACTATCCGAAACAACTAGAGAATTTTCAAAGGTCCGTACGTGCTCTTAATATTTAGATCAAAGGCATTCGACTAGCAAACTTATCTATTCATTTGATGTGTAACATTATTCAGTAAGACACCGTCCTTATGCGAGATATATCAGACGATCCAATTGAAGGTATGTAGCCACCGTCGCCCATGGACATCATAATACCAAAGGCATTACTGATGGGATGCTTAAAGATATGGGAGCTTTACTGAACTTTAACTACTTACATATAGGTAGATTCTTAATGCTTATCTAAACCATGAGATTTGAGCATATGCTGATTTCTAATTGGTATTATGTACAATGTTAAACACTCTTACCTAAGCCACTCATGCCTTCCATCAACTCAGTTCTGATGACATAGTAATGAAATTATTCAAAACCGTCGCTTCGGTTACTACTAAATAAATAAATCAAAAATTCTTGTAAAGATTTTTTGGTAATTAAATTGGATTCTCTAACTTTTTAATGAGCATCATCTTAAGGAGACGTCTCTCGCTTAATTTACGTTCTCTATAAATTATTTTTAACTCCAATATTGCTACTTGACTTTTCTCTAAAAATTTCATTTATCTTTGTTTTCTTTTCCAAATAATGTCGTTTTCAATTAGGTATTATGTGATATAGGGATGAAATGATTGATAACTGCCTAGTATTTGTTCCTGTGTGTGTTTTCCGAAGCAAATTGTGTTACAGCAGAAATGGTACGATAGTGGCCTCGCTCCAAGCGAATTGGACAACACATCTCAGCATCTCACACCACTTTGTATTATTACAAGAAAAATATTCCCTCGCATCTAGTTATATTCCATTTTTTTATTTATCGACCGATTGCAATCAAACAAACAAAAATGTTAAGTGATGCTTACCACTATATATTAGTAAAAACCGCACCCAAATCGAATAAGCCGTTTCTGAGATTAGCGCGTACAAAACCACAGACAAACAGACAAAAATTCTAAAAAAAATTTTATTGGGTTCTATTGCGTTAATAAAGACCCCCAGTAAAAGTTTTCCTCTTATAACTTCTATGTACAAACAGCGACCAGTTACAGATTTATTATTAGTATACCTCATTGTGTTTATGTCAATGGTATACCTAGACAAATTTCACTTTCGAAACAATTTAAGATAATACGGCATCAAACACCACCAAAGCGCTGCTGGGTTCGAGTCTCCACTCACAATGTGAGGGGTACAGGCCATAGTCCACCACGCTGGCCAAGTGCGGATCGGCGGACTTCACACACCTTTGAGAACATTATGGAGAACTCTCAAGTTTTCCTACACCGTAGCATGTGATATTTAAATTGTAATACCTAATAATTGAAAATATGAGGTGGGTGCAGGATTTGCACCCGGGCGGGGAATCCAACATTCAAACCACTCGGCTATCACGAGTATAACTTATTTATTTTTATATTTTTTAACTATTATAATGAATTATTCATCAATAATAGAATCTATTATATTAGAGAATAACACTACAGAGAGGTTAGTATATTGCTACACAAGGGCACCGGGTACTCGTGTCTTGGTTAAACCGTGCGACGACGTCGGCTGTGAAAGCGCTCTTCAAAGTGTGTGGCATAGAAATACCGAGAAAATAGTCTAGTTCACTATCACAACTCTATTGTTTGTGTAACAATGCAGAAGAAGTAGCCCAACAAATATTTTTACTAAAAAAACTTGTGTACTTATAAGTTATTACTATGCGTATACATTTATGATCATATCTACGAGTACATATTATTATAATACTTGTCTCTCTTGTTCTGTGTGATACTGAATAATGGATATGAAGAAAAGTTATTCGCAGTTTATCGTACTATTTATGTTCAGATTGTTCAGAATTTGATTTTGTCTCAAACTTCATTAATTAAATATCTATACTATGTACGTAAAATAAAACACGTGCGTAGAAAAATCGCCATACAGAAAGCCAGCATGACGTATTGAACTTTTTTTTATTTTCAAATCCAAATTTAAATGCGAAATAATCTCTATCAGCCTGTCTGCTACCTTTTAACGCTTAATCCACTAAGCCGATTTAGATTAAATTTGATATGGAGATAGTTTGAAACCGTAGAAAGGGTATAGGATAGTTCTTATCCCGATAAAACGTTCTCTTGGGATAATTTTAACGTTATTTTGTTTTTTATCCAACTCCCATGCGGGCGAACCCACGAGCGCAGACTAGATAAATTACATAACATTCAGTAGATCATAACCGGGCGTCTCTACTGGCAGTAGGTAGGTACCTACCCATAATTATTATGCATAAAAATATTTTTATAAAATCGTATTTTCACCTGTCCCAAGCATTTCTCGCATTAGGTAGGTATACAAAATCAGAGTAGCATGTGGAATCCATCTGATAAATATAATATCTAAGGTCGTATCTTTGATGTTTGAAAGAACTTGAACATTGATGTTTCTTTTCGATGTTTATACAACTTTTCTGAACCGAAAAACCAACATTTATGAGCGCGAGAAATCATGTTTCAGGGAATGCGAGTAAAAGCTTGGAATTTTTCACATAATATAAAACGTTTTTATTTGAGAGTTTGTTATATAAACTGGAGGACACATGAACTGTATATGACACATGAACTATAATAATATTATGAAAAGACTAAAAGTTTATTTTCAGATTATAATTATGCAAATTTCCTTCATATATTTTAGTTTTCTTATCTAAAACAGTAGTTCAGTAGAGAGGTAATCAAATATTTCCCGAATTCTCAAATGCATACCTACTTGTAATATTACAAGATCCATTGAACTTACAGCAGATTTCTCGGAGAAAATATTTTATTTCAATACATGATAAACTTATTTTATGTATGTATTTGTTTTAGAGGCGAAATTATAGTATGAAAAATGAAAATAATGTAAAATTTCGTGATAGCACATGACGTGTCTAAGCCCCGTAATATCAACAATCGATTAACTCACAGTTTAACTAAACTACTTCAAAAGTTAAACTATCGATTAAACTACTCTCGTAATTTCAATGATAAAACATTGCCCGATTAGTTAAACTCAGATCAGTTTTTAAATTATAGCAACACTTGGCATTTCGTTCATTCGTTTTGGTTTAAACCGTAACGAAATGTATATGGCAATGTTTTGATTCGAAAGAATTGACGTTTCTTTGATTGACTTTGAGAGATATTGACACTGACTTGATTAAAATATATGTAATATTTTGAGGTTGTCTTCTGAAAGCTGTGTTTTACCAATATCAATATTTAATAATTGACGACATGTTGACATGACAAACATCTGTTCCTAAGCAACCATTTTGAAATAATAGATTAAACCCTACGTGCCAGTTTAACTGCCCCTGCTTGACCGTTTAAACTAAGCGATAGTTTAAACTGTCATACACAGATTAACTGTCATTGATATTACGAAATAATCGACAAAGATAGTTTAAACTCAGAATCATAGATTAAACTGCTATTGATATTACGGGCCTAAGAGTACCTAAATAAACTCGTACATTGCGATATTTCCACAACATTTCCGGAACAATTCTCACTTCTCTTTTTCTGTGGCAATGCGTCGGATACCTTTGTTGTTACTGACGGCTATAGATAGCGTATACCTTCTTTATAATTTGCAAACAGCTTTCCTTGCAAAAGTTACAAAAGTGTAATAAAAATATTTAATGAAATTTATAGGTATTAAATTATCTCCTTTTCCACGCGATCCATTTCGGGTCGGAATTGACTGTAAGCTTGATTTGTGCTCGTGGAATTACCTTACACTTTAAATATTACAAGGTAACCAGTGATAGCCGTGTGGTTGAACGTTAGACTCCCGAATCGGGGGGTCCAGGATTAAACTGCACGCACCTCTAATTAAAAAAAAATGTGCGTACGTATTAGAATTTTATTATCACTTGCTTCGTTGAAGGAAAATATCGTGATACCAAACAAAGGAAAAACGTCAGTTCGAGTTCGACCTGAAAAAATCTTAACAGCTCTATGCACAATTCAACTTGACAGTCTATTTAAGATCTTATTTAGGAAATTGGACGGCTATCAAAAGCAATAACATTATTGCAAATGTATTACTATGAACATTGTAACTATATTGAGTGTTATTAGAGTAAGTACAAAGTAAACAATTGTTCCTACCTCTATTTATCGCAAGTTTAATAAATTTTAATTCCGTAGGGCTTGATGACAAATATCCTATAAAATATTAAGTTACCAATATGCAAGGTATCACAATATGTTCATTATTTTAGCTATACGTCCACAAAGAGAATGACAAATAAACAACGAATAAAAATACGTTTTGGCGTTTTCAATATAAACGCACTGAATAAATAAAGTATCTACAGAGAACAGGCGTTTATAGTCTTATTCTTTTTGATATTTGTGTCGGACAAGTTAGCTAGAATATGCTATTCACTATTCTAATAACTATTTTGTAATACCTATACATTTTTCACACATCGTCATCATCGTGCATATTTTTACGATAACAATGGAATTCATTGTGAATATGGTCGAAATATCCGCGTATAACGTATCGATGAATACGCTGATATTTCAGCCAAGCTGCGTTTGTCCTGGATCATTATCCATAAAACTGGGTCGTAGTATAGCGAAGCTAGTATAAGGTATCATAATAAAACAAAACCCGATCAATCCCAAATCGGACCCTCATGGGATATGCTTCCGTACTGTAGATGTATCCAGAAGTTCAAAGAATAAAGATTTTCTTGCAATGCAAGATTTAACTTGCAATGTAAATATGTATGTAAATAGTATTTAAATAAAAGCTTGTTTTAAAAAGTTTTTTTATTTTTATTATATTACTATTTACGTAGGTTCGGAAATGAGAGAGGGCACAATTTAAAAACATTATTTTTTGCATTTTCTTTAATATAATTATTATGTTATGAATCTCAAATTATATAAATAACTTAGGGATGTACACAATTATGTATTTGGAATCTATAGTAACGAATACTGAGATACATTCCGTGATGCACTTCATGAAAGTTTTTTATTTGCCCGGGAAATAATTATGTATAGTATATACCACGGAATACCTACCTATCTTTTAAATGATTGCTTGCTCATGATTGGCTAATTAAAAACGTTCGGGCAGATACAGAGAGATTTGGTTTATTTGAAGATATTAAAACTATACACCTTAGAAGACCTACACCCTATAGGTACGCTACATTTTTAATAAATTTACCTAAAAAGAATTCAGTATTAGTAGGTAATCTTTACACTATTATATGTACTACATAATTGATATAACTTATAATGTTTTCTTGCAAAATAGTGAGGGCCAAGTGTGAAGTTATTTTCTTCCGTGTTTATGTTTGAACAGTTTATTAAAAATAGACGGGAGTCCCAAAGTGGCCGATCACGAGCATTCTGTTGTATATAAATAGTTTTATCACTTGGCAGATGTGCCGGCGAATCCCGCCCTCCTCGGCGCGCCGTCACAAATGTCGCGTGTTCACTTTACGCTCCACGCTTTATTTTTGGCAACGGAGCTGCTCATGTCAATCATTAACTGTAATATAACTGTTTATACCAACTTGATGACTGATAATCCATGATTACAAATAACTAGTAAAATTTGACGACCCGAACGGCGCAATGGTTAACACGCCGGATCGCCGTTCCGAGGGTCCTGGGTTCAATTCCCAGCGAGGCGGAAATTTGAATGATGAATTTAAATTTCCGTTCTTGGTCTGGGTGTGTGTTGTCCATGGCACCCACGACACAGGGAATCCTAGTGTGGAGCTATATGTGTGTAGCGTTATTTATTATTTTTTATTTATTTATTAACTCACCTTAGAATATGAGATCAGATAAATTCGATTTGGGAATTCCTTGATTGCTCTGCTGGAGCTCCATTCTATCGGCCTACTGTTAGGCACGGGTTTTCGTAATTACCTACGTTTCGAACAGAAAAACTACCTATTGGCGAAGTTTCAGCCAACCTAAGTGCCGGGTATCTTACTTGGGTGGCCTGTAGAAATCTGACGTCATCTGTTACATTATATCGCAACAGGATTTGACCGTCCGTCGCGTCGTGCGCTCAGAAGAATGGCAACGATCACAATTTTGCCACTAGCAATGTACATAACTAAATACGACGAGTAACCAAAATTGCTTGCACTTTACTTTTGCTGCTGTTACTTTTGCATTGACGCAAATAATTGGGCTATATAGGTATCTACTTTATTAGGTACTCACTATTGACTATGAATCAGTTTTCACTTTAACATGATATTCAGCTAGGGAACAATAAATGGCTATCCTATAGATATCCCAGTTGGTAGGTTGTCCTGATTATTCCAAGCAAGTTGTCCTGATTATTTTAAGTTGCGGCAAAATATTACGTCTATTCTCGGAGTTTTTTAACGTGCATGCTGTGTCTGTCCAAGCTAGCACACACACAAGGAAACACAGGAAATAATAGTGCAACAATAAGGATCTATAAACGTGTTTGTAAACCGTCCTATATTGCCTATTGCGAAACGTTGCACAAATAACAAGCTTTATAAGAAAAGTTTATTTAAAAGGAATTGTTTAATTTAAGCATTCTTTATATCTTATCTGTAATTCCTGCGTGATATGAAAGTAAATAAAACTAATTGTTACGTTTAAGCCTTTTAAAGGCTAAACAAAAATTACTCATTTTTATGAATATTAATAGTTAAATTTAATGTCACTGATTACGCGATAATACGGGAAAATGAACATGAACACGCGATATAATTAAAAGGTAAGATAATAAATTATCACGTAGTAATGAGGCTTAGTGCTCTCTTAGTGCTAGTGCTTAGTGCTAGTTTTGGTTTTGCTGACGTGACTTAACTCTCCTTATACGTAAGTTCTTAGATGACGGTCACCTACCATCTGGTGATCAGCCTACTCATATGCAATTTATATTGATTAAAACCCAAAAACAAAATATTAATCTCGCGTACAGACGAATCACGAATCAATCAGAATAAGGAATCAAAATCGGGACCAGGCTGAAACATAATCAAACGGTGTGTAAAGAATAAAAAAAAACGTAATAATATTGTACCATCTGTTTGTCAGTGATGTAAATTTTTACGTCTCCCGCTATTTTTACAATCCACAAATCAGAATATCTATCGACGGGAATATAATTATAGGTCCTAAGAGGATAACCGAATCAACAATTTGAAGCAACAAGACTCCAGCCCTAGGCTGTTCGGTCAAGTGTCTGGAGGATTTACAGGGACGCACAAAATGTTGATTTTATAGCTGCCTTTTATCGGATTCCACTACTTTACCTTCAATAGCGGCGTCTGTTACACTACCCAAAGGAATTTCCAAACGTATTACACACACATTCTTTGAATTCAAAAGGTTCTTTTCCTAAGTGTTTCGGTACTCTATTCAAATTTTAAGGCAACGTAAAAGTTGTAGTCGTAGTTGGACGCATTCAAAATGTAGGTTTGGTAATCGTATCTAATGCGCACTTGCGTAGAATTTTTATCTGACTTCAAAAAGAAAGAGGTTCTGAGTTCGTGTGATTATTCTTGTGATCAATCCTCCATCCTCCAACTCCATTGTTTATGAACTGATTGAAATGATTGTTTTTTATTGTACTATATGGGAAAGGTAGAAATGAATCCCATTGTAAGTATTATGGAATTAAAAAGTGCAAGTCCTCAACAGATAGGAGTAATTGCATCTTGTTTAAAGATGATTGTTGTTGGTAAAAATCAATCCATTATGGAAAATTTCTGGATCCAATGATGTTTCTTGAAGATAATATAAACAGATGAGAATAATTGAAAGAAAAGCTCTCAATTTGTTGTAACATGGTTGCAATAGTCATAAAACGAAGGGATCGGATTATTTTTTCCCACTTTCTCCAAAGTTATCGTCATATTTCAACCAATTTACACAAAACTTTAATGTACCTATTAAGTATATACCTATTAAGTATATACAACTTACCTCAACCTTCCTCACGAATCCCTCAGTCTATTGGTGAAAACCGCATGAAAATCCGTTGAGTAGCTTTTGAGTTTATCGCGAACAGACGCGGCGTCACTTGGTTCAATAATACATACATAATAATTATGTATGTTAAGATATGTTAAGATACAAAGAAATCATAATCTTTCATCTTACACGAGTGCAACTAAAAGAGACATTTACATGTATTGTGACTAATGTATGGGTTTGAGTTTGAGCACATCTTTCATCGATACGACAAAATGCGGGTCCCGTCACTCTCGCTTGTGGGAATGATATCCCATTGGAAGCATTCTATTTCGGCGTGAATGTCGCCTCGTCGCGCGATACCAACCGGCACGCAGTGAGCGTTTACGTCGTGTTAAGCGCTTTAGTCAACGAGCATGGTTCCTGAACCGAACACGTATAAACCATACCAAATGTTCCCAGTGATAAATGCGTTTGCGCACAATAATTTAGTGTCGGTGTTCGCATAAAGTTCAGTGAAATATCATCGATCGATTGTTTGTGTTGTGACCTGTTTAGTTCTTTGTTACGACTAAAAAGTGTTATGATGAAAACAGTTAGCATTTGTTGGTTATATTTGTTTTCACAATTTACGTTTCAGTGTTCTAATTAAGTTTTAAAATATGGTTGTAATTTACCTGCTCCGCGCTACGTAATTTCAACGTTCTATTTTAAAGGTCACGCCATGACGACACTGCCAATGTCAAGTATTTTTGATTAACGTTTATATTATTCTCCATTAAACATCTTGTAGTCGGTACACCATTAGTCACACTGCTTTCTCTACAAGGTTACCTAAAGCTTTTAATGCTATGGCATTTATATGTACTTAATCTATGTTGAGAAGTTCAGGTAATTAACCTCAACATTTTAGCAAATGGTTCTGTCTATTGACATTGACAAAACAATGGTTAATGTTGCATAAAAATAAATATTATTAACATATTTTATAACACCTATAATTCACAATACAGTGACTCATTTTCGATACGTAAAGTTAATATAATAGGTGCACTCATTAGTATTCGGTATGCCGGTAATGTGTGCGCAAGATACCACACTGTTTGCTCTCTGATAATGACGACGAGAGGAGTGCGCGCGCACAGCGGCGACTCACTTGGAATTATAAAACCGGCCACGTGCTTTTTCACTTGTGCAGGGACAACTCAACAATAGTATTAGAACAGTGATCACGTCATTTGATCGCCGTACGTCACACTGACGAAGTAATTGTGAATAATTCACGTGGTTCGTGTATACCGCGGGGAGCGTCGGTGTATCGGTGCGCCGATATGTTGTTGCATGGTGATAGCGGAGCAGAAGGGCCCGTACAACGGAGGCATTCAGGTCTCTCAGGAGTTCCATGCTGGCGTGGGGTGGTGGGCGAAAGGCCGCGAGCAGCTCGCGAGAGCCCGCGGTCGTCCACCTTAAGGTCGAGAGCCAGTCCAGCGATGAGGCCAGCGATGATGATGCCCAAGGCGCGCTCCTCGCGGGCGCCGCTGCCCGGGCGAGGAGGCGACACGCCGTAAAATTTAAAAGGAAATCTAAGGTTGTCTTCAGAGTACCGTCAAGGTTTGTTTATTATTACATCTTTTCACACATATTTTATGACATAACGAACAGAAGGCTAGCTTAGCGAGATTGTTCGAAAGGTCCCGGGAGTGTTACCACTTTACCGTTACCGGCCGGGGCAGTCGTTTATGTGGCAGATAAATGACATTCTCGAGGCTTCAGCCGTGTCATTTGTGTATCTTCATGCCACCTGCAACAAAGGAATTCCCAGTGCGTGGGTGTGATTGTCTCGACGGCTAGTTCATTAAAATTTTGTGTTTCTTACATTATTCGATAAAAAAAGTTTTAAACAATTTTAAGTTATCTTTTTAAATGATTAGAATTGAATGAATTCTTCAGGAATGGATCTTTAGTCTGTAACGTTGAAGAACACAGGAATACATCTTTTTCACTAATACATCTTTTTAATTATTTATTGATCATTATAATGTGCATTGGCTTACGATGAAAGACAAAATTGTAGAAATCCGTACAAAGATTGCAGAAAGTTTAGCGAAGCAGAAGCGTGTTGGATAGTCTATTATTATAGAAGTATTTAAAGATAATATTCACATCAACTACTACGTAGATACTCCTACTACCGCAATCGTACGTCGCTTATTGTCTATAGGTACATCTTAATAGGAAGTAGGCGTTTAGGATAAATTTAAAGCGAAGTCCGCTCCCCGCTCCATTTAGATCGCTAAACGATGTAAGTAGTTGGGTGCACGACAAAGTGAGGCGAACGTTACTGTAAGACAATTTGGGTCAATCAATGAAGACAGGTAGTTAAAACGTTCTTGTGGACGTATACTCACTGTTTTCACGACGTATGTACCTAACCTGACTCCGGGCTGCTACTGAGTTTTTCTGAGGCTTCACTGGCTTATTAAACAAGACATGCAAACATTTATCTCTTAAACTCCTAAGATATTATTTATCACATAAACCTCCTATATTATTTTAATGTAAGGTTGATTGATTACATACACATACACAGTGTACAACAGCATAAGTTTCGGACATACTTATATTAGTACGAGTAGATGAGCTTAACAAAACTTTTAGAAGATTTTGCAGAACTAAGTATTATATAATATATGTATACATAGGTATGGCGATATAATAAATTATTGTGTTTTGTGTGTGTCAAGTGTTAAGGACAAGTGATAATTAATTTCTAAAAGGGTTGGCTTATAAACGTCATTAAGTTTTTACTTGATACCGAATATATTTTTAAAGAAACAAATGAAACATACTTACTGTTTAAATTTATTAAAGTTATAAATACATAATATCCTACATTTAAAAGAATGTAAAAGGTTACTGACCTCTACAAATAAAATCAATAAATGTCTTGTTGAATAATCCGGCGAAACCTTCAGTCAAATTCAGCAACATCCAACAGTGCTAGGTACTTAGACAAACAAGGTGAATAATCGAATATCAGAACAACATAGAACCGATTTGTGTCGACTGATATCGAATGCGACCGAGATATCCGGCGTATCTTATTATCATTCGCGGCACGTAGAGTCTGCATCAGGCAGGTAGGGGAACCGGCGGCGGCGGTCGCAAGGTGAGGGCTATGTCGCTGGATTTTTATCAAAACAGAACAACTTTGAATGTCCACTTGCATTACGATTTACGATCACATAATATGATATTTGTTATTGTTATTTTAAGATTATACTTGATTATATGACTCAGTGTAAGTGAGTTCGTAATAGTGGTTAGGTGACTGAAAGAACTTAAGAAGAATGTGTCTACTGACTTATTATGGTCTATTGACTTATTATTACCATTGTTCTACACATTAAAAATATAGTTAAAAAAAACTAAAAAACATGCTCTTATCGAAATAAAAAATAAAAAATAATTCTTAATATAATTAAGTAGGTATTATTATAGTGGGAAAAGGCGGGGGCGCTTTGTACCATATCTTTCGTACTATAAAAAAGGGCCCCACGCTTTTCCCACTATAATAATACCTATATTAAGAATTATTTTTTATTTCGATAAAAGCGTGATAAAGAAGGGGATAAACTTATTTTTTGAAAATTGGCGGGCGTAGCCGTGGGGGAATGCTCGTAACTATAAAAAGTTAGGTTATAAATGCTCCTATGAAAAAAAAACAATATTACTTTTTATTACTAAGAATAAATTGAGTGTTTCTTCTTGCATCCATTCCTACCCTTCGCTCTCCTATCTATACTAAGTATTTCAAATTTCATATTACAGTGATAAACGAATGAGTAAATTGGTTTGTCACTTTACAAAAAGTTCCCAGCACTGCGCAAAAATTCCACTTGAGCCACAATTCCTTTGCTCTCGAGAAATGAAACTTCACTTCTAATGTTTTCCGGAATGCCAGTACGCTGGGTCGCTGGTGTTTTTAAAAAGGCGGCAAAGCAAAAGATTCGTTTGGTAATTGACTCTTTTTGTGTTTGTCGTACTCTCCCGTGACACTAGCAAAATTAGAAACGCTTACAATGTATAAAAGTTTTGTAGCACAATTTTTTTACCGCGCGGAACAAGTTATTTCGGTTTGTTTACTTTTAATCACACCCTTCTCCTCGTATATCTATCTCGTTATGATGGAAATAATGCTTTTGTTGCAATAAAATTTAAATTATAAAATCAAGTCATTGATGTAATCATTATTATTAGAAGAGTACTTAGTTATTGTTAGTGTTGCGTGTTACGATGCAGAAAACAACCACAACTACATATTTTATTGCACTTAGTACGTATCAAATAAATACGTAATAATTCAAATAAATATAATAAATACTTAATGTTAAAGTATTGCAGTCTATTAAAATATTTGATACCCATCATATAGCCACCTTTGAACGGTTGACTCCCGAAAAGGGGGTTTGGGTTTGAATCCCGCACTTATTTCCAATTTTCAAAAATTATGTGCGTATTAGACGCTGGCACACTGGTGACCCCGTCTGCGAAGCGAGGGCCCTGGGTTCGATGCCCGGCCGGGACAGACATTAATATGACAGATAAATGCTTGTTCCCTGGTTGTAATAGGTGATTTTGTCTTATTTGTTTTGTACATACCATCTGTGTTACAGGGAATCCTGGTGCAAGCGTATGAGCGACTGAGCGTGTAATCGTTCCTTAATTTTTCAAATGGGATAATTACAAATTATTTTCCTTCATAAATGATACTAATTTAACGATGAATATTTTCCTAACCAACCAATATGCGTAAGTATCTTTTTACAACTTTTATCTCATAACTTTTAAACGCAATAATACAATGCTTAGTCAGTTATAATTACTACAAACGTGCCAATTCGGTCCGTTAATGCACCAAACACTCAGAAATTCCTCGACGAGCCTCTTAGTGAGGGCTTTCGAGCCCTCGCGCTCGTAAAGTGGGCTTTACGGGCGAACAAACTCCGTATTCCTTTTTATCTGTTCACGCTAAATAAAATGTAATTCGGTATGTTGTTGCCTTGTCCGCGTCAGGAAATATTGTCCAATTACAAATTAAAGTAAGTCAATGGTGGCTTCAAGTCAAAAGAATTCCACATTATTATATAAAGAACAAAGAAGAAAACTCATTTCTCATACCACGGATCGGAACTGGGTCTCAGCCAGAGAGTCGGGTTAAGTTGTGCATTATCACTATAAAATCAGCTTTCAAAGAGTTAAGTGGAAGACTTGAGCCACTTTGGCAGTTCGTGCTACATACGCTTACTATGAGATAAGGAAAAGTAAGAAAGACTTGTGATCTGAATTTACTTACTATAGTAACGGCACAAAATTAAGGCCCCTTTGACACATTAAAATAGTGACGTGAAAAATGTTAATTTAGTATCGAAAAAATATGGTCAAGTGCGAGTCGCATCGATACATTTTTGGAATAAAAATTTTAAGCACCCTTTTTAATTACATATTTGGAATGAGAATCGAATACTGAGTACCCCGTATTAATATCACAAGAGTCTTACGAATCACCTTATATTTAAGGTCTTCTCGGCGTTGAGCTCAGTAGTGGGCCTTGTTGGGTTGAGATGATTTATAGTATATTCATTTATGTAATTGACTTACTTACTTTATTAAAGTTGGCACTGTATTTTGTTAGTAAAACGTGAAGGAATTTGTTCGCGGTACCATATACTTTGTTTATATGGTCCCGCATTAGTCCATAATATTTAAATATATATATATTGTTTCAATATCCATGTAATTAATTAACTTCGGGTCCTCAGTTATACATTCGATAAATTTTATGACTTTTTGCACATCACTATTGACAATGAAGAACAGCAATTTGCTCCTTCAAATTTATGTAATAATTTATACGAAACTTGATGATCGGACAGACGTCAAGTAAACGTCATAGGGGCCTTCATTTTCTGCTGCTACTATAGTTTTTCCAAAAATTGGCTTTTATAGCATTTTTTAGACATGACGCGAAACACTTCCACGTCACTTTTAAGGTTAAGTTGTGGAGCACAGAATTGATAATTTCATTATATAGAAAGTAGACCAATGTAAACCGAGCCTGTAAATTAAGTACATCATTATTATATATTTACGTAATATATTAGTGCTTTAACTAATAATTACTAGTGTACTTGACGTTACGCTGTTCGTACATCGTTTCTAAATCAGTATTAGTACCTACAATATATTCTTTAATATGATTATCTATAATAAAACTCTAACCGAGCGATGTCTGTACATTGATGGAAGGTATTAAAAAAAACAATAGATACCATGTTAATAAAATATTAAAATTTTCGTCTTTGCATTTAAAAAAGAAACGGCTTGACCGGTACGCAATATTAAGGAGATCACCAACTTTTCTCTCATCATTTGAGACACGAGGCTACAACAAGTGCTACCATCGAAACGAGTCAATTGGCCACAACGCAATAGAGTCACTGGTGAGTTCACAAGAGACCATGAAATATCCCCATACGCGGGGGATGGTTACAGTTTTAGTACGGCCGACGGTTCAAGGCCGGTCTGAAGTTAGGCTTTTGGATATTTTGCGCAGGTACAGTATTTTAGAGAGAGATAGCGACACGGACACTGAGCGTGTGACTGAAACAAACAATGCTCAAAGTGACACCCCGTGCGTCTTGCCTCCATTTCGACCCTAAAATTGACTTCTGCGCAGCGATCCGAACGAAGTTCAGACCGGCCTAGAACTGCCGGCCGTACTATACCGAGAATAGAGGGTTTGACGCAGAAGAGTAATTCCTACATAATTGAAGACCCCTATGGCGCAATGGTTACTATGTTGGAGTGCATGCCAAACGAAGGTTCGGAAATTTGAATGATGAGTTTAAATTTCTGTTCTCGGTTAGGGTGTGTCCTGTCCATGATACCCAAGACACAAAGAATCCTAGCGGAGCTATGACTGTATAGCGTTATTTAATTAACTTTCAATTTGAAGTCGGCAATATACATGAAAAACAATAGGTTATCTTCATATTCATTGATGCCGATACTTGATTGTGTGCGTGCCATGTACATACGTACGTAACATGAAAAGCACACAAATAAACATTATCGTCCTCAGGTCTCCAATGAAAATCTCTGTGTGCATACTATTCTGTGTTCATACATGACGGGACAATGCCGTGCACACGAACAAGCCGTGTTGGTACTTTTGTTTGAAGATATCCTTAGAGATTAGTTTACTTTGACGTACCCTTATTGACACAAGCCATACAACGACGAGCGTCACGTGATCTTTATATGGCCTCTTTTATTGGGTAAACAATTTATTGATTTGTGTAGCGCGTCCCACTTAACAGATCTTAACCATTCGACCTGATTTGATGGTGTGTGACGGTTTTATGGACTGTAACTTTTTATTAAGATTTCTCTGAATGTGACGACAGCGAGCTACAATGACGCTTTTTAGAGATCCTTTTAAGCTTTAATGGCTCGATTTATTTCCTCGTAATTTTCTGTCGCTGGTGTTTTGTAATAAACCACCTTGATCCAATAGTAACATCATTAGAAGCTTGTGAACAGTATTAAGTTGTAAATCAACGAGATACGGTTCATAAATAAATATTACTGTGCACGTTATGACAAAGTATAAAACGCAGGTTCCGCTTGCAAAAATACACCTAAGGCATCTCTGAGAAACTCGACCGTACTTATTATGCATTTGAAATAAAATCTTGAACTTTACGAAATTTTTATCTAGTATAAAGCTCTTGTGTGCTTTTCTCTGGTACTGCGCCAGTGGCAATATTCTCCCGCATACGTAGCTCGATATTCTTGTACAAACATGAGCACATTTCCGAGCATCCGCACTTCATGTTTTTGTTACTGTCGATGTAATGAGCAAATTCATTAGACAGCGCGCTCTCATTCGATACGGTACAACTTGCAGGTATTCATGAGATTTTTAGATCAAATTTCAGTCACATCAATTAGTTTACTTTAAAATAGCAAGTGAATCGGGTTGGACTCGAGATGGATTAAACTTCTTACACCCAAAAAGGATAAATTATTGTTATTATATAGGATGTAAGAGTAGGTATACGAGTAGTATTGTTAACAATAATGAATATGCCGGAGGTCAAACAGGCGGCGCCATGAGAGTATACTCGTAAATTGGTTATTGCAGCATACAAAATAATGATCGTAGGTTAAACATTTTCCAGCGCTTACTAATAAATTGCCACTAGAGTAACAACGTATAAAATAAATTTATAAAAGCTGATCAATTACCAATAGGGATTGATAGGTTTAAATTAATTATTTTAACCATATTTTAACGAATAGGTTTACACAGCAAACAAATAGGTACTTTGACGGCATTAATGGCATAATTGGGATATTGTCATTCAAATGTTACTATGTTGGTATAATTATTCTCAGTTTGGCGGTTTTGTAATCGTGGGATCAACCTTAGCAGGCCCGAGGTTCAATTTACTTGGGCAAACATTTGTATACTAAGGAATTTAAGAGCTTGAAAGAAATTTTAATGCGGAATTGTGAATAAGCCAATCATCTCTCCTATTTCATTAATATTATTTCACTAATACTTTTGTTCAAATTAAAAACCTTCCAAATTTAATTATAGATATGTAAATGTTGTAAAAATTGTAAGCCATCAACTGGATAGCTTTGAGCGCGGTCAGTGATCGGATGAATGACCGTTAGTGATATTTCTTGAGCACTTCGGTTAATAAACCGGAGTTGTGATAAAAGCGATAAGCTTTTATATCATATACTCGTAAATTGTGGAATGGCGTTAAAATTTGATAGTAATTTTTTAAAAAGAAAAGTTAATTAAGGCTTAATTTTATTCTCTTTATCGCATTTATGTTTTATTTTTAAAAAATACTTTTAATTTATTTTTTAATATTTAGCTATCGCTGGACAGGCGTTTTAAGACGCAGGACAGGCGACTAGTCTCTTTCAGTTGATACCTATTTGCATACATAATGTACATTGCAAGTTAAATAAAAGCTTTTAAAATAATACATAATATATTAGTGTACGCTTAATTATGTCGTCCCACATCGATCACAATTATTTAATAACACAACAGAGTAATTTATAAATTTTAAACCTTACTTAATTGATACAACTATAAAAGCGTATACTTCATTGCATTTAAGAGCAATGACAACCAATACTGCACGATTAACGGTAGCACGGCACGGGTGATCAAAAATGATCAAAGAATCAAATTGTTATAACTTGTACCTATTTATAAGAGCAGACAAGACGGCGGGGAAGGGGATGATTTTGCTCGTGCGTCACTATAACGCATGACTTATTCACTATTTCATTAGTTATTCGGATCGCTAGGGGCATTCCCGCCGACAAACGTACTAATTCTGCCGTCACGTCATTTACTTAATTAGAGCCTGATACACACGTGAGACATTGTAGTCCTAACATAAATGTAGGTATTTATAAAGAGTAAAGCACTTACAAATTGGTACCTATATGCCTTGTTTTTTTGTAATAGATTATGTAAAAGAGCCTAGGCACTAAGCTAACTAAGTTAATAGCTAGGTAGTAAATAACCGAAAGCCTTAATCAATAAATTAGTTTTTTATACACAATAGGTACCTAGTAATAGCTCCGATACGTGTCTAAGGACACTAGTCCAGTAAGTGCTTGATTTAAAGTGGACAATGAGATGCGTAATACGGATAGGTATTTTCTAAAGGAAGCGGGAAGCCTCGCCTGGAGCACAACGTAGTTAAGTAACCTGGAGCGATAAATCTTTAAAGGGTTGTTGGAACTCTTTGTCGGTTTAAAAACACCTTCAATTACTTCTGATTGTTGTTTCTTTATCGTCGAAAAAAATGTTCGAAGTGACTCGTTTGCTGATCTTGACGAAAAGTGAACCATCAGGAAAACACGTTCATGCCTACACAAACACTTACGACGACAATGGACAACTTTTATCTCAATAAATTGTAGCTCATATGATATTTTGATGATAAGTTGTGTACTGTAAAGATTTATATAAATCCGTTCAGTAGTTTTTTGCGTGAAAGAGTAACAATCACACATACATACATAATTATGTAGATACTTACAAACTGTAGCATTTATAATATTAGTAAGATTGTCAGTCAACCCATTCTTAAAATAAAATAGTTTTACAAAAGGACATAAGTAATGTATTCGTAACGTGTATTTACTGGTATTCGTACTTGCCAATCTTAGCGTTGTAATGGAAAAGAAAATGGCCTGTAAAATGCTACAGCACGCACCTATAAAACTCTTTACGATACACAAGTCAAGTCACTACTTACTTTTGATTTAATATTACTTACAATGTAGCTGATAATATGTAATTTCAGGGGCGTTCATTCTACCAGGCATTAAATTCTTTAAAGTTCAAAATTAAATGTAAGTAATGTAGGTAAGTACCTACTTACTTTACTCAAACCAACTACCAACTAGGCTACCACCCCGTAGACTAAGTAGTTGGTTGGTGAGCTTGGTGTAAACCATTCGTGTGTTTCCTTCATACTCCACATTAAACTTTTGTCAGACGCTTTAAAGCTCCACTCACCACGAGCTTTAAAGCGTCTGACAAAAGTTTTGGCCCATGGAAAGTGTCTGACACTTATGGATACTATT
This sequence comes from Ochlodes sylvanus, assembly GCA_905404295.2. Lineage (NCBI taxonomy): Eukaryota > Metazoa > Arthropoda > Insecta > Lepidoptera > Hesperiidae > Ochlodes > Ochlodes sylvanus. The sequence goes on along the minus strand of FR990130.1, from coordinate 8,148,788 downwards.
TAAGAATAATATTCTACAAAACATATATAAAAATGAAAATAAGTGAAGTAGCTCTTATCTTTAGCTGCCTTTCCTACCTGGTACCTGCCCAGGTGTCACGAGATGAGCTTCCACAAGCACGCAGGGTATTCAAAAAACATTGACGCTACTGAGAAATTAAGGTTTCATCCATGTGAAAATAAGTTATGTCAGATCGCTCTGGGCTCTTACTCTTTTATATTAAATTCAATTTGCAAAAGTGCTGTCAACGCTACAGTTAGGTACCTACTAACTATAATATGTTGTCCCGGGGGAACGTTATTTGGGATGAGTATCTCAATAATAGACCTTTAGTGTAAGTTACAAAGCCAAGATAATATCGAAAATTGTTCAATGGTTTCCGCTTGATACTCGAACAAACAGACAAACAATATCTCAAAAAAATTGTTTTGATTTCTGTTATTGATAACAAACCTACGTTTTTTTTTAAATAATCAAGTGTAATAATCATGTTCGTCTCTGTAACAGATTTAATGTAAGTGCAGATACACGCGATTCATTTTATTTTGGTAGGATCCTCTATCAAAATTCATATTGATTCCACACGGAAACATGCGTTTATATCTACTTTGTTATTTACACAAAAAAAAACATTTTTATGTCATTAACTCTGAATCTGAAGTAGGTTATCTATTTATGTTAGTAATTAATTAATGTATAGCACATTAACTGGCCTTATGTTCACGGCGTGGTTGCAAAGCGGTGGCTTTTTAAAGAAAAAAGTAACTAAACCAAATCCACGAGTCTTAAATTCTTTAAGTAATTTAATTTGCAAAGTGAGTAATTAATCACATAACTTTGTGATTTGTACCAAAAGGTACAGTTTCGTATTTAATTTACATAATACCTATCCATCTCCGGAGGTGCTTAAGCTAAAGCTGCTTCGCTTAGGATAATTAATATTATAATAATAAATTATAGTTAGTCTTTTGTTACATTATTTTAAAAATCATTTTCTAACATTCCATTTTCACATTTTTTCAAACCTAATACCAAATTTGGCTAAAAAAGTACAAGGTGATTATGTGACAATTATTGGTACAAGCACCTTTTTAGTCGACGAAAGTTTTTATTTTTTTAATTGATAATACTACAAGACTTTGATAGGGTTGAACTAGAAATTTATTGAATTAAAAGTTTCCACACAGACGATGACAACTTGCCATCGTTGTCGTTTGCCGGCTATTTACATACCTACGAGTAATTATGCAACTGTTTCGAAGACATCGTATCCACCGATGGAGCCAACTTAATATGAGACTTTGTAAGGACCATAGTCAGTGTCAGTGTTATGGCGATTAATCATGTTTAATTAAAACATGAGCTTAATAATAAGAAGTGAAAATATTCCCTCCGTCTTGAAATTAGGCATAAGAATAATCAATCTGTCAACTGATCGCTGTCTGTACATGTAAGATATATGAGAAAATCTTTTACTGTGCAATAGAATCCAAATCAATGATTTTTAGAATTTTTGTCTGTCTGTGGTTTTGTACGATGTTGATGATGCACTAGTTTTAAAAGATGTGCCGAGGAGTTTTCTTTCGCCGTTTCTTTTTCTCCTCTAAGATTTAAAATTTAAAGGCACCTTAGCGAAACGGTGGTAAATGCAAAAAAATGACGTTCACAAGTGTATGCAAAATACCTACATGAAATAAATGATTTGAGTTTTGAGTTTGAGTTTTGTACGCGCTAATCTCAGAAACGGCTCAACCGATTTGGTTTTTACTAATATATTGTAGTAAGCACTTGTAACTTCACATAAAATTTAGTGTTTTACTTTATATCAATCGGTTAATGAATAAAAAAGTTATGTGATTTTAAAAAAATAAGCCTAACAAATTTCCGGATGTGCGTACTAACACTTTCCTGAAGCGAAGCGAGGGCAGGCTTACTAGTTCCTAAATACATGAAAAAAAGAATCAAAATCAGTTTTACAGTCCGCGTAGATAATATATCGCATAATATTTTCGCAAACATATTATTATCAGACCAAACCTCCATTAGTATGAAAATGGATGTAGGTATCATAAAATAATTATAAATAATATTCCCCTGGATAATCCTTTCACGGTTTATTATTTAGAAACTTTTATGAAACCATAAAATCCCAGAGACTCTCCCGTAAAAAACCTGTAAATGTCTCATTAATCTCACCAAATTAATCGTTGACCTCTGCCCTTTTACTTTTCCTGAGGAAGAATTACTCTCATTGTCGTCGTAAATAATTTAGTCGCTAGCTTTACGTCGTAATAACTAAATTTTTAATTTATAAATGCTTTAATTTCTTGGGTCCTCTGAATTCTTTACTCAGTTCATAAATTTCAGTCTCAATAATGTAATGTTATATCTGGAAAGTACGTCTAGTTAGAATAATTTTGGGTACAAGATTTTTTTAACATTTTCGTCATTTCTATTTGTCAAACCAATATAATTTTAAAACATTTCGAAATACTTACCTAACAATCGATTGGTATACATACTAATGATCGACGCAGCTCTGACTTAATGCTTATACCTTATTATAATATATTTTCCCATACGAAATATTTTTGAAAACATTATAAACTCTATTGACCCTACGATACTTTCCAAATCATATACCGACCTACATACTTTTCTTGCCGTTTATAAACTTTACTGGCCGTATAAAACTTTTGAAGAGCTATAATAAAAGGTTATTCTTGTAACAACCGAAAGTTTAATTTGGAAACAAAGCGTAACTTTTTGATGGATGGTATATTAATTATCCGCTGTATTGGATGATGTTTATCGTGAAATAACTAAGGTAAGATTGTTGTCAAGCACTGACTTATACAATGTAAAAAATAACTACCTACTATCCTCACTATCACTACGTAATATAAAATTTAACGACCCGGATGGCGCAATGGTTAACATGCCGGATCCCTTTTCCGAGGATCCTGGGTTCGATTCCTGCGAGGCGGAAATTTAAATGATGAGTTTAAATTTCTGTTCTTGTTCTGGGTGTGTGTGTTCTTGTCTTGTGTGTTGTCCATGGCAGCCACGATACAGGGAATCCTAGTGTGGGGCTATGAGTGTCTAGCGTTATTTATTTATTAAATTGCCGGCCGCTATCTGAACACTGGACGTCATAAACTCACCAATTACCGAGCATAATATTTTCATAGTTTTCCCCAATAGACAGAAAGATTCATGAGGAAGAATTTGGTTTACAATTCATTATGTTTCTGTATAAATCAGCCGAATGTGTTATTTAGAATATTTTCCTGTTTGTCTGTGTGTTTTACCGCTAGTCAAAAACCGAAACCGTTTAACTGATTTGGATCAAGTTTGACAATTGTGCAAATAAATTAATAAGTAAATGCTTGCATACTCATACTTTCGCAGCAGGTTTTCCTGTATTCACGGTTGGCATGAACCAGAATAAGGCACCACAAACACCCACGACCCGAGAACAAACATTTAAGTATGACACGTTGTCTGCTCGGCTGGGAATAGAACCCGGGACTCGCTTCGCATGCTTTAGTCAGCTTGAAGTACTATTTATTGCTTTTTATATTTCAATTTTTTCAGGACAGGAATGTGTCAATTTAAGAAGCGAAGCGAGGTGAGGGTTTAACCTACCATTTCATACATAACTTCCAAATATTGAATGTACCTATGTATGTAAACGCCCGGTGCCCGGTAAGAAAGACCTATGTTCAAACCTTTATTCCTATCTTCTTGATAAAAGCTTATCTATTCATGACTGTTAAAGTGTCTAAAAGTACAACCTTATCTTGCAACAGAAAATGGTTTTAAAGGGTAACGTTATTCAGTAATTTTTCCTTTGTTAACAAACAGCTTAAGGCAGTATTCCAGAGACTCGGGCGGGCTCTAACTCGCAAAAGTATTTTCCCGCAGCATTCAGTGCCTTTACTCATAACTAACAACTTTTGCTTTAATGTACCTTTTTGTAGCTAATTATTTTCTTTGCGAGAACCTGATTGCTTCTTTTGTTTTTCTGAACTTCGTTAATGTAAAGCTTGGTATCTTGAGCCTATTAAGTTTCCTATTTACAGTGAAGATGGTAAAGAGTTGATGAAAACACGAAATTTTATATTCTTTATCTGTACGAGAGCACGTCCACGACACTAAATATTTTACACGCTAGCAAATGATATTTTTGTTTGTTTGGTTGCAAAGCCCACCATTGTGTTGGCTTCTTCATCACAGATTTGCTCACGATAAGAGAACTGCTTGGCGGTGAAATGCAATCTTATATAATATATAAAATTCTCGTGTCACAATGTTAGTTGCCATACTCCTCCGAAACGGCTTGACCGATTTTTATGAAATCTTATATGCATATTCAGTCGGCCTGAGAATTGGCTACTATCTATTTTTCATACCCCTAAGTGATAAGGGTGTTTCACCCTAAAAATTTTTTTTTTTCATTTTTTGGACAAATTTATTTTTGGTTAATTTTTTATGGTGTGGCTTAAAAAAATACACATAATCCCAAAATTTCTCTTCCCTCAAATTTAAATCGCGCCCTTCACAATCTATATCACGTTCGCGGGGTGAGCCAGTATCTACATAAAATTTTATATTCCCGTATAATTACAATCTCACATTAATACAGAAACTCTCTTGACTGACACTAATCCAACAACGATGAAAATCGCTTTGAGGTGATGGTGATTGATTGCTATGACTTATATATGATATGGCGGTGATTAAATCTGATGTGTAAACATAAACTTATATACCTATAGGCGTGTTTAGCACGCAAGCGATAATATAATGCGAGGATCGACGCATATTCGTAGAATGGAGACGGTAATATCCGGGAGCAAAAAATAAATTTATGGACTTAAGATAACAAACGACCATATAACACTACTCCTTCCATGCCGCTGATGAGTCGATTGCAGTGACCCAGAAGCAGAACAAGACTCAAATCGGAACTAAGATGGTTAGTCTAATTAGCAGAGACATTGTTGGACAGTTCATTTGTAGGTTCGTTTGTTTGTAGGTATATGAGGTCTGCGCGAGGACTGTTAGTGATGTTAGTTCTGTTAATTGTTGTTATTAATAGTCCAGTTCGTAATGGTTAGTAAGAGTTTCGTTCTAATCCGGAATGTGATTGTGACGAATTATTTTGCGATAACCTACGTTCTTTACGCCCATTACATGAATGTATGTAAAAATAACGATTGAACTAAGTACATATTCATATAAAAATAGTCTTTTAATAAAAATGTATGTTTATCTTGCTAATAAAAACAGAATTTGGTAATGTTTCTAAATGATTTGCCAAATTTAGTTTTTAAAATGAACATTATGATCCCTAACAATATGCACCGATGCAGATAAAGACAACTCTATTTTTTACTCATTAAAATAGTTATTATAATAACTATTTATAACAATTCAGTGTGTGTGATGCCACAGGGCCGGGCCTCCTCTAAGATTCCCAAAAGTTGCAAAAAAACAAACAAACTTTTCTTTTCCTTTTACTTATAGAATCTTCCAACTCAGTTAGGAAACAACATTTAACCTTCCGTTTTTATGAAACTGTGTCCGAGTTTCATAATGTTAAGTAATCTTTATTAGATTACGTTACGATTTAATAAGCTAATAAGCTTTAACTGTATTCTATGTATGTAAGAGATTTTTTAACGTTATTTTTTCACACTTTTGGCTTTCCGATTTGCTTGAATATAACACACGAATGTGCACACACGTGCGCGAAGTGCGAATATGTGTGATGCGAGGGAGGGTCCACTAGTAGAAAATAAATTATAAAGTATAAAAAACTCAATCATTAACTTCAGTTATACCGAAGGTATTCTTTATCGATCGAAAAGGAAGTCGGGAAACACATTATGGTTCTCCGATACTGCAACCAAAACACGTAAAAATATTTCATGGCCGATTATAAAAGGTGAAATGATGGTGTCTGATTAAAGTACCACCGGGGTGATTAAAACTGGGTGGTACAGAACACAGCGACCACAAACAGGAGGAACCTGACACCACAACCTGACCCCCCCTGTCCCCCTGACCTGACCTGACACCCCCTGTTGTTCAACAGGGTGATCACGGGCAGAGAAGTTTGGCTTGCACTTGTGGATGGATCAAGCCACTTACCGTCCTTACATCTTTACATCACCAGTCAAAAATATCAATCAGAATCAGATAGTAATTTTTAGTAGTTTAAAAATAGTTAACAGTTTAAAAACAAAATGTTAAGGTTTTTTGTATACACTAAAATAACACAGCGGAGCATGGCAAAGTTCAGTTAGTTATCTATAAAAATAAATTATAGAGCGTTATTTTAGAGTAAAATATACAGCTGCAAAGTTACGTTTATTTCATTTTCGAGGCTGTGTTTTTTTTGTTGTAATTAGTTTTGTTATCACAATAATATTGCATGTGTATTGTACACTGCACAGTTGAGTGTATTATTGTAAAACATACACGTAATAAATAAAACAAGTTGTGACGTTAAATCGCAAAAATACAATTTTTTTCCACAAATCATATATAAATTCTAAGAGTTCTCTTTTTTAGAGTTATGTATGAAAAAAACGTCTAGTAAGTACGAAAAAATTATATCCTAGGTGTATGTAATTTTTCCATACTATATTAAACAAGCTTTCATTTTGTGGCGGTAACCAACCTTAAATCTATGAATATTATTTAATTTATTTATATATAATGAAGGTAGCCGAAGCCGCGCAGATATCGATGTACCTGCTGCAGTGGATCTATATGCTATTTCCATATAAAAATGTGTATCATTTTCATTCTTTCACCCAAGTTATTTATTATCTAATGATATTTTACGTTTCTTGTTTCAGGTAAGATGAATGTTTCAGCTGCGAAGTGACGAGATCTTTAGTGACGGGAAGTTTATTTATATTTCTTATATCTGTTATGGTTTAACAATCCATTTTTCTGGCTGCTGTCTTACTGTCTACCGAAATGATCTACTGGAATCACTTTCATTTTCAAAGAAATACGTGGCATTAATAAGTTATTCTCTAATCTAAGGTACAGAGGTTATTGTCGTTTAACGACCCCGTAGCCTAGTTGGTAGTGACTCTGCCTGCGAAGCAACGGGTTCCGGGTTCGATACCCGGCCGGTGTTCACTGGTGCAAATAAAATGTTTTAAAGATTTCGGTCGTCCCAGTTCTGTACAAAATACTCTCATTCTTACGTTAATAATGTTGATATCTATTGCAATGTGTTCTAAAGAAACCAATATAACATCGATGTGATCGATGCTAACAAAAATAATAAAACCAAATTACATTGTAGCAATTAGATACTGTCATATTTTAAACGGTAAAACACTCATATACTCCCACACTAGGCCTTATCCTGTGTCACGAGCGGCACCACGGAATACAGAAAGAAGTGGAAATGGTACAAGTGTTGATTAATAAGAAAACCACGGTAGCAAAATAAACACAAGTAAATCCCTAATCGTATTATTCACACTAAGAAACTTACATTTTTATTGGTTGGTACTTGTCAACTTCAAATAGTCTATCAAACCGGCTCATTATAGTTGAAAATGCACCTTAACGATTTATCTTAATTTTTATTTTTCCTTGCCATATTTGGTGTCTTGTTACCTTTATCAATTAAGAACATAACAGTTGTAAAGATTTTCTTTCCACCGCTAGATGTCAAAATTTTACGTAACAACTAATTTTATATACTTAAAACTGTAAGAAATAAAGTTGACATTGTGTTGTCCGGCAATTACGTGGAGCTCCGCGCAACCTTAGTTCGTGTGCCACGCCTACTTCGCACTTCCACTTCTTTCTGTATTCCGTGAGCGGCACGGACACCACAAATAACACATCATCACTAACACCCATGACCCGAGAATAAATATTTATCTGTCACATAAATATATCTGCCCCGGCCGGGAATCGAACCCAGGACCCGTCGCTTCGCAGGGAGCCTCAGTACCAACTAGCTACAGGGACGTCAGTCTTTAAATTGCAAGTTGTTTTTTCAGTAATTCTAAACAAATAAAAATTAGGTATACAACTAAGGAAGTTTTTACAAATCGTTTATGGATTTTAGTGAAACGTTTTAATGTAATGCCTAACACAGCTACCAGCCTAAAACTTTAACCGTAATCATTATCATTAAACTAACATGACAACAATGTTTGTAGTGCATGGAATATTCCTAAATTAAAGTCGTGCGGCAAAAATATAATTATGTACTTTTGTAATAAAATGAAAGCTGTATAATACACATCGATGATTATAACCGCAATAATAATAATAAATTTATAAACGAAATAAACTTAAAAAAGTTTCAGAGAATATTCATCATTCTCCCCTATTTATGAAAAACTACTGAGGTTATAATGACAAAAATATAGTCCTAAGTTTTAACACAACACAGAAACATTTACTAATTAGATTTACAGTCCAAGACTGTAGTCGCTAGACAATACGCTACTGAATTCTTCTTTTGAAATAACAGCTTACTTTTATCAAAAAAAACATAAGTACATTATTAAAAATTGGGATTGTCTGCTGAACGTACTATACGAAATTGTGTATCTACTGTCATCGAACCTATTAAGTTGCAGCCGTCCCCCATTTTGTTTAGTTGATATTTTTATTATTTAGTTTTATTTGACAGAAGCTATACCACACAAAATGGTGGAAAATACACTACTATGCAAAAATATGCTGATGCTAGTTAAAAGATTCAATTTGTGTAAAAATGTTCCTTCACTCAATTACCTTCTCAACGTCGGAATATTTAATTGGACCATCTTGATGCTGACTGTTACGGAAAAAATTAGCAGTCCATTAGGAAAGACTACCAAATTGGATAATAAAATTGTACGATAACAATGGTAAAAATACTCGGTCGTCTTTAAATATATAAAACTTGGGGTGTTTGTCAATATTAAAATTGTTTAACTAAATGATCACATCGATTGAAATTATAATAGTGGACCTAGCAGACCAGCCTTCGCTTCGCTTCGAGAAACTTGTTCTTTACATTTTCAAATATAAAATATTTTCAATTGCAATATTTTTCATGTATACTCCGCTCCTATTGGTTATATCCTGATATTATATAGCCTAAAGCCTTCCTCGATAAATGGACTATCTAACACAAAATAGTACATTACGATACGTGTGCGTAAAGTAGCTTATTATTGCACGGTGTGAAGTTAGCGCACGAGCGGAGCGAGTGCGCTAAACACTGTACAAATAATATAGCTACTTAACGCACGAGTGTCGTATACTATTTTATAGCACGAGTGACATAAACCCGCCTATACTCAAACATATAATTATTTACAGGGAAATAAAAGAAAGGAAATGTTTACGAAGCTGCTGCCTGCCTGCTTTACCGACATGTCAAACGTCATTCAAAAGTATTTTAATTTGTCTGCTTTACCGACATGTCAAACGTCATTCAAAAGTATTTATTGTATAAAATAAATGTAAATTGTTTAAAGTACCTATTTATTATTATAGGAATCCTATCCTCTTATCTAATCTAATACCTTTAAACGAGCAATTCTTGTATATATATATATATATATATATATAATTGGAATCTCGGAATCGGCTCCAACGATTTTCAAATTAAATCGATCTAGCTAGGAATCATTTTTAGAAAATGTCATTTTATTCGTGTTTTTGTAGTCCCAATTCAAACTGAAAAATATGACTCTTCCTGACATCTATTGGCGAATAATAATACTACTATACTAATACTAATTGCTTTAACGACACAACAGCAGAATAGATGGCGTTGTTAAATGAAAATCAATTGTTTATTTATATTATTTGTGTCTTCTTAATATTATTATTCGTACTTAAATATAATTTCCAAAAAACACAATTTATAAAAAAAAATACCGAGCAAAGCTCGTCGATCTAGCTAGGAATCATTTACGCTATCAATTTATCGTAGCGACCAATGTCGATGTTATCGTACGTGCGTACATTTTAGCATCGAAAATGTTGCCCATAAACTTGGTGGGGCGTACTTTTGTGACAAATGCGCAAAGTATGCCAAGAGGACATCTTCACAAAAAGAATTTGATTTGTTCCTCTGCGCCATTTCTTAAATGCATTGTACGCTGCTGTATATAGCCTTTTTGATTTACTGGGCAACAAATTTAGGGTCACCGATTTTGGTATTTCTTTTATAGCGTCTGGAACAATTTCATCAATGCCATCTTCACTAAACTCACTATCCGAACTACGAGTATTCATTTTAGCGAAAGTTATAATAAATGTACAACTATGACTTTGATAATAATTATTAATACCGTTTCGTTTTGACTTACTTAGTATTTCTACCTACCCACTTCTCTTTTGATATTTTTCCCCTACCAATTTGTAATTGTCAACAGTGTAAGTGTCAATTTGTGCACGGTATGAAGTTAGCATCATAACCCGTGCTATAATCGACTACTTTACGCACGGAAAACCGTGGCATAAATGCGGGTTTAGGTCACAGTGTGCTATAAATAATTATTCAATTCGAACCAGTGTTCCCGAGATTACCTCGTTCAAACAAAAAACTCTTCAGCTTTATAATAGTAGGTACATATAGATAAATAGATTTGTTTAGAAAAATTAACTTTATGTATGAAAATTTTGTATGGAGATTTTTATTTTAAAGTACCGTTTGTAAAATAACAAAGTATTTCCATTTTCACTCACAGAGACGGCAGATAAAAAATCCAATTTAACTTTTCTTGCACATTCGATAGTAGATATCTTTAGACATTTCCGTTAGAGCAAAATACAAGGTGAAAATTGAAACACCTTGACGGAAACGTCGTACCTCAAGTATTTTAGGTATACCCAAAAATATATATACTTTCCTTGAGCCACAAAGATATCCATATCCCAATATCATCCATCCCAAAAATGTGGCCAGTTCCTATAACGATGCTTTCTAAATGATAAGAGGAAAAAGCAAATTCACGCAGGAAGCGACGTAACTACACTGCGGGGAAACACTAGTGATTCATATTTTATTTAAGCATTTTGTTCGCGTAGACAATAAATTGAGAATAACGTCTGGCAGACGTAACCATATAATGGTTGGTGTATTATTTAATATTTATTACTCTTTTAGTAATATTAGTACAAGTTCTGTCGAACTACTTTGCTACATTTTGTACCTATTACTTTACGTAACTTTGTATAAGCATACTAAAAAAAACCGAAACGAGTCAGCTTATTTGTATTAAATAAAACAACGGATTGCCATTTAATTTCCAAGGATGGCGTATCGTTAAATCCAACATAATCGTTAGGCTGATGTAGGGCTTACCTACAACAAGGACATGACTGTATTGAATTAGAATGATGCATATTTGACATATCCAATGTTATTATAACATTAGGCACAAAGTAGATATAGTAAATTTGAGGTAAGGAATTGCCTTATGGTGCATACTACAAAACTAAAGACGGAACTATGGAACTATGTTGCGCAAGGAATCTTAATTCAGTGTAAGTGTTTGCCTAAGCATAACCATACCAGGAAAATGTGACTCTTCATTTTTTGTTGTGTTAAAGAGAATTTTTGAAGCGGCTGTAGCTTGTTTCCAGGCAGATCATTGAGGTTTCTCGACAAAAAACATATTTTTTTTGAGGAAATACAGCCTCGTCTCAGTTACCATTTAATGTAGGTACATTAAATGCGTTGAAAAAAGTGGTCCTGAAGTAAAAATTCTAGAGTGATTGCGCCATTGTTTAGATGGGAACGAAATGTTTACTAAAAGGAAAGCGATGTTTTTAAACCTTCGGTCAATGCTAAAAGAGTTTATAGTTATGAAAAGGAACAAGTACAACAACAAACTGCCTTACATACAGTACAGTACAGTATTTCGCAATGCAATCAACTGTAAGGTCCATCAAGACAAGTTTAATCTTTTTAATTGTAAAACAGAAACTCACTTTTATAGCCCAAATAAAAAAAATTAAAACTAAAATTTTACACTAGGCGAATGAAATATTTTATGTAACTTTTGCGGAGTGGCATAGTCTGTATGAACTTTATAATTTTAGCTAGTAAAATTCACTTTACGTTATAATAATAGGTAATAATAGATAATAATGTTCTCGGCACAATGTAAGGGCATAAACACGCAGAAAGCCTGCGCTGTTTACAAGTGCCTATCGGAACGGATCCTAACAGTAGGGCGACCCAGGCACGGTAATGACCCAGGGACGGTAATAATATCATAATTCCGTGACCCATCACCCAGGCATCATATTAAATACGTGAAGATGAAACTTTTGTGCGGTACTAAGGTTTATTTTTTTTTTTTAAATAATACACGCACTTGCGAGATTTGGTATACCTACTTAAAGATTGAATTGAGAAAAAGTGCAGAAAGCTAATTTTTATGTATGTACCCATTGACATTAGTATTTATGTCAATGTATGTCCCTAATAATTATGTGTAACATCTAGATTTTTTCAACGATTCGTTCAATAACACGGTAGTAACACTAACACGGCATTTAGCGAATCATAAAAAAGTAATAAAAATAATTGATATCTGCATATCAATTAATTTTTATTACTTTTTTATGCTTTAGATAATAAGAAAAATATAGATAATAAAATAAATTGTATACCTACCTACTTCAGTCCTTCTATTTTACAGGCTTATTCATTTGATTTTTTCCTTACATTATAGAAAAATTATGTCACTTGTAACAAAAAGTCACATAATTAAACACATCTACAAGTTTAATAATAACAATAAAACGGGGCTAAATCTGAACATTAAAGATTACTTGGATAAAGTAGACAATTGCAGTACAGGTACAAAAGGTTTTTTGTCTTCTGATGTGAGTAGGTATTATGCAAAAGCGACTAACCAAGTTCATATTTTTGAACATAATATTTGTAACCTGCTTCTAACCTATTTAATAACTATAATATGTCCTAGGGTCTGGGATAACCCAATCCCTAGGACATATTAAATAGGTTAGGACTTATTAAATAAGTTACATCCGCGAAAATGGATCAATTACCATAGGAAAGGCGATGGGAGATACAAGTTAGGCTCCATTATGAGGTTACGTATTAATTATTTAACTGCTTTTGTGTAACTATTGCATTTATGAATATTCATTATTATGCATTAAACTCTTCCGTTACTGAGTCCCTAACAGACAACGTACAGCCGAAACTGCTGAACGCAAGAAGCTAAAATTTGCCATGTACAATCCTTGGGGAGTGTAGGGAGCACTAAGAGAGGATTTTTGAATATCCCCCCTTAAGGGGATAAAAACTAGATAAACTAAAACTTTTTATTTCTTCAATGTATACTCACCTGAAACATTGTCTATAGGTTCCTCAAGTGACGCAAGTGATGAAGTGAGCACTAAGAAAGGATTTCTGGAAATTGGCGGGTGAAGCCGTGGGGGAAAGCTAGTATAATTATAAAATAAATGAATCTGAGTTTACGAATTTACTCAGTCACTATACTTAACAGACTTAGGTTCTCGTATAAGGAGTGCGACCCACATACACCACGCATTTGGATTGCTGTATTAATTGATGAATTGAATGCTTATTTTGACACAGTTTTGTAAATGTCAAGGTGGATTTCCTTGCGTCTTTTCCGATTTCTCTGAGCATTTTGTTTTGTAATCTCTTTTGTAAACTGAAAGATTATGTTTACCGAAGCGAAGCACAGTTGCGTTACTGCCTTCGGCCCATTGGTGATTTTCTGCGGGGCACCAGAACACTCGTAATTGTGAAATCCCGCTGCAATGACGCTATTGCAGTGGTAGTTAAGTGGAGGTGTTAGCATCCAATGACAGGAATATATTTGGCGTCTTATGCCTTAATCCATTTTTTACATTTGTTGCCGAACGATGACAATCAGGTTTGACGGCTATAATGCCTTCCGAAGCACAGAACCGTTCATGTTTATTTTAAAACTTAACGGTCAACTGGCCACGCCCGACCTCTCTTAGTTACTGTACTGAACTTGGTCAATCAATTTTAGATTGACATAAGACATCAGTCTAAAATGGTTGGCTTTAAATATTTGTGATGACGTGTGCAGGTTCGGTTTGAGTGAAATACGTCTTGTTCGTATGAAGTCTTTATTAGTACTCTTTAAATGATTGCTTAACCTAACTTATATATTAAGGTGTCTTAGCTACACACTACATATTATTTATAGGTACTTTGTACTCCTACTTTGTATCTTACCAACTACAACTGGAACAAATAATTTGAAATTACTTCATACATTTTTAATATTGTAGAAACATTGACAGGGTTCCTTCTGAGGCAGTAAAACGACAGCCTTCTTCAGTTCTGTTTTGTTCAGTGACAGGTATTATTTATTCATTGAGACCCTCTGAAGTTTATTTATTAACAGAATACAAAAATAAAGATCCTAACATTTTTGTTTACATTTTTGGGTTCGAGTTGTATTTTAGATTTAACGAAATAATTATGTATTTGTTGTTGCGCTACAACGAATGTTAATGTTCTTTGAATAACTACCTCTCTCAAAGTTCAAACACATTTAAAATTTACAATATACTGAACATTTTTGGGGTTTTAAGGTAAAATAATAAACCGGTCAAATTCGAATCGGCCTCAAATGAAATTCAAATTAAAATTCATTTACTTTCTAAAGAACATAATATCTAAATTATGTAGGTATCTAGTAGTACCTAATAATTTTCTACTGCAGCACTAAGTACTAAATTTAACGTTTTCCTTCCAAAAAATAGAAATCGGATATGCAAGATAGATAAAATGAGAGTAATCCTATCAGACCTCTGACGTCTCATCGGATATATGGAACCGTAAAGCCAAGGTAACACTAATTCGCGCTGTTTCTTGTCTTCGTAACTCCCATCCGCTGTGTTCTTTTGATTTAGTTACAGCATATCGACTACGTAACATAAAACCGTTGTGTATTAAATTACGACCTTCATTTCCTCTGTATTTTCCTACCTGTTTCGTACAATAAGAAAATCCTTCTGGTTATATCTGTTACCGTTACTGGCAATAAAATATGATTGACGTAAACATATTTATTTTTATTTGTCTATGTATTACATTACTATTGACTATCAAGAAAAAGGTAGGAGGAGGAAAAAGGAAGGTAGGAGCTTTGTAGGTGTTTTGTTGAGCTTTATTCTAGTAATTAATCTATATATTTTTGCTATTATGTATACATACATAGAGGAGAGACCCGTGCTCAGTAGTGGGCCATTAATGGGTTGTAGCCATACATACATATCATTCATCGGTAGAAAATGAGGAAATTATGGAATCCATGGAAAGTTATTTATATAGAAGTACGATGAAGTTACCATTCTGTCCGATATCGTTTGTCGGCTAATTAACAACATCAATACCTTTAAATAAATATAATAGTACCTACCTATCTATTATAATCATTTTAATCATTCAATAAACTAGCAACATTGATAAGAAGTGCATACGATCACTTTTGAATATAAATAACTAGTCAACTTTTCGTGTTAGTGCCTACACTTTTGTATTAAGCACCTATCTGATGTAAGTAGCATTACTAACAACTTGGCAGTCTTACATGCCTTGTGTGGGCGAATGATGACCTAACGCATTCCCAATAAGACACAGTTCTCTTACTCAGTCCGATTCACAAGACCTCTTTCATATGCCTTGAAAATTAAAGTTGATTTTAACGAAACAAACAAAAGCATAGTTGTAACATGTCATTGAACAAAACAGGTAAATCGTGAATCCTATTTTTAAATTAATTGATGGTCAACTGGTTAAGCATTTATTACGTCATGACATTTCTTGTAATGACCGTGTACGTTCCTAAAGGGACTTGTCAGTTTGTCGGCTCGTCGTACACCGGGCGCGACAGCTGCACGGTTGCACGCCGGCACGAGTCGCGCTCATTGAACACTGGATCGTCTGCGAGAGACCGCCTGGTCGCGCAACCGCTATCCGCTTAGTCACGGACTTGACTGCGACTGAATACCTCGCTTCGAAATATCGTGCATTAACATCTCAACTTGTGATAACTGTGCTATTTGTGATAATGGGTTTCCTTGACGATGTGTCGTTTTCTATGTTCAAAAAGTGCCCCAACCTCAAAATCAAAAGGAAGTGCAAGTCTCGACGCATTTACGATCTGTCCAGAAAGTAAGCATATAATCAGTGCAGTTTATACATAGTACTGACGTAAGGACCACGTGGAGTCGTTATCAAGCCTTAAGATAACAATTTTATGTAAATAAATCCAAACTAATGACGGTTGACGAAATCTAATCTAAATTACTAAAATACGTACCTACCTAATATACACTTGTATACACACCTGCCTATAATACTATAGTAAATTAAATCGTAATGCCTGATGTAAACATAAAATTGTTACTACAATGATTTAAGACTGCTAAGAATTCATTACATGTTAAATTTATTGTTTACAAATATAATTGTGCTAATTCTTCAACTCGTCACGTAAAGCCAAGGTCATCTGTATCAGCACATTAAACACTATAAATTCAAACATTACAAATTATACATTGTCATTTTGCTATTTAATTGATTTCCAATTAACCAGGTTACAATACATTTCATATAAATATGTATCTAAATTACCAATACACGATCTACTTGCGTACATACTTCGTAGACTGTATACATTTTTATTGCGCAGCAACAATAATCCGGTATTGGACATTTATATTAGCAGCATTGAGAATTCCTATGTAAATTGAATCTATTTGGTTGTCGCGTCCGTCACCGTACTATTTGATCGCATCAAGTTGTCACAGTAGGTTATTCTAAAGCTAGCCATACACGCTAGGGTCTACATGGCAGATTTGCCTGTACAGTTAAACTTATCAGGTAAACTAGCTACGTAGTGGTCATACATACAGGCACAATATTTTGCGATAGACACGCTCAAATTTACCTGTACAGTTGAACTGTTAAACCTGTCAGGTACACCCTTTCGTGTATGGCTAGCTTAAGACTTGTTCCTTTGTGGAAAACGTTTCTAATTTGAACTATATTTCCGTACACATGGACTGAGCATCCTTGGTTTAAAGATATTTATGCAGTAGAAATAAAAAAGATTAACATGACTCATGTAGTGTCACTGCTAGCAGCAATTAATTCAATTAATGAATGTTCGTAATGAAAAGTTTGGGATATTTAATTTATTTAAGTTTAAGTAAATCAAAAATAACATGGGGGGTGCCAGGCTGCCAGGAGAGCTCACTCGCCAGTATATTTTTTAATATAAACCTAAGGAAAGATACTTATAGGTAATAGTTTAATTTCAGGCGTAAAACATCAATTGTATACTACCGAGTGGCTGACAGACAACGCACAACCGAAACTACTGAAAGCAAGAAGCTGTAATTTGGCATGTATGTTCCTTGGAGAGTGTAGGGGAGCACTAATATCCTCTCTTTGGAAATTCCTCCCCTAAGGTGATAAAAAAGGGAACTTTGTATATAGGTTCGTCAAGTGACGCAAGTAAGCACTAAGAAAGGATTTTTGCAAATTATGGTATATGTAAAACAAGTCAGAAGAATAAGCGCTGTCGTGTTCGTAACCGAATTTTACGCGAGCGAAGCCATGGGCGGTAAGCTTGTCGTAAATAAGAAAATTCCGTGAGCAAATGAAACACCACAATAATACGTAATTTATTAAAAAAACAAACTACAAACGATTATAGTAGGTACTTTCCATAATTATCTCATGGAATCGATGTAAGAAAAAACCCAACAAGGATATCGATTATAATTATGGACTGAAAGGTTCGCGTTTGCCTTCAAACTACACTGCACAGAGCAATCTGTATTATAACAGCCGTGACTAACCGCTTATCAGATGCGAAATACCGTTTGCGGTAAAAAGTACGTACTTTAAAACAAATAATGTTCCGCGTTATTATTTTGATAACATTAAAATGGGTTAGATTTGATAAGATGCTATTACCGACCATCATTACATAATCCTAGATTTTTACTGATTGTATTAACATAATATTATAATGACTGTGTTGATTACACACAATGAACACAAAAAATCGCAATAAGAATAAGCGTTGATAATTTATTATATTATTAGATATTAGGCTACTTTTATTTTAGAAATTTCCCCGTAACAATTAAAATCGTCGCGGACGAAGTCGCGGACCCAGGTAGTACTGTATAAAACATATCAATGCCAAGGTACCAATTTACTTAACATAATCATAAAACCTGTTGAACCAACACGTTACGTATTTATTACTTCCTATGTTCGAACCAAAAGGTTACTCCACAGTAATAATAACATTTATAATGGATCAAAGATTCTAAAACTGTTTCATGAAGCATATTATTGACAATAATAATAATTTAAGTATCTTAGTAATGAATGCATTGAATAATGTAATGAAATCTATACTTATTAAGTAAGTTTCCTTAATTACTTTAGAATGAAGTAAATAAGATATGCTAATAAAATAATGTACCTATATGGCGCATGTTAGAATATATGTTACTTACGTACATAGATACATACTTTTGTATTACAATATATTACGATATAGCCACGTACGTAAACGCTGCTTCGATTGTATTATAAATCTACGTATTCATAATTTCGTCGCATAAACATTCGGAAAACATTAAAATGTAACTCAACTATCCTTTATTCTAAATATTTAGTCGTATTAGTCATACTAACACAAACTGGATATATCCTTTTGGTAACAGGTTAACATAAACAACACTATGGTGTCCAATTTTTAAAACCAAAAAAACAGAGCAAGAACTAAAAATTATATGTAAAACTTTCATCAAAACAACAACGCAATTTTCAAAGGAACGCAAATACTGAGTCGAGTAAAATAAAATAAAAAATAAAACCCTTTGATGTCATTGTTTTTATTCGATACATTCGATAGCTGCGAGGTTACACCGCGTCACGGACGTCACGGCACGTTGCGGGCGGCGACTGTGACACCGTGACGGTGCCGGGTCACTGGTCCTCATTGACAAATCAGTTAACCTTGGAAAAAGTTGTATTTAATCAAATTACATTAAAAGATTTGTGGGCAAAAATAAAAATCTTTAAAATATTAAAATTACATTTTAGGGGAGAGAATCTTAGAACCCGACCAAGTCAAGGTTAAGGAGTTGTATCCCAGATATACTTAATGAAAATATGCTAGCTTGATGACTACAATAATATCACAAAGTCTTGTATTGAATCCCATGAAATATTGGACCCCATTACTCACCAATTAAACCCTCAAGCTCATAGTTTAATTTAGTTGGCATTCCTAATAGTGATCCAGAACAGCCATTGAGGAATTCTAAATCATTTAAGATATTGACGCCGTAATCCTCGCGTCTCATAAATTAGTTTACTTGACAGTATTCCATAATAATGATTCAGTTCAAACACTGCAGAACCGTCTGAAATATTGAAAGATTATTCATTTATAAGACATGCCTCATTCTGTATCTTATATGTTTACGACTACTAACTCTCTTCGGTTCGGGAAACCAGTCGCAGTACCTACCGCTCAAAATGAGCAATATGAATTTTTAGACGGGATTTTCTAGAAAACATCGTGAGGTTTCCCTTACGATGTTTTCTAATAGGAATTAGTACTACTACTAGCGTACCTACTAAGGGTACCTACTAAGGTACCTAGAGCTAGGAGGACCTAGTCGCTCTACTAGGCGTTCCTGAGTGCTCTCCATAATGTTTTCAATAGTTTTGTGAATGTGAAGTCTGACAATCCACACGTGGCGAGATGGACTATGGCCTGTAGCCGTCATACTGTGAGAGATAACAAGAGCCCAGCAGTGGGACAGTTATGGATTGCGATGATGATGAGGAAATAACAATTTCTAGCCAATAAACTTGGTCACCTTATCTTGTCTCAGAAATATTTTATTCATAAAAATATTTCAAATAAGCAAATGAATGTGAAATCTTCGAGATGATAAAAGCAAAACCCAGTTCCTGAACAAAAGGTTAAAGTTACGATCGAATAGGAAATAATTGCTTATTGGTACGAATTGGAACTTGTTCTTGATGCTAATAGTTAATGCCGCCTGCTTTTTCGGTTGACTAGGTACACCGTGTAGACTATGATGTCATCGTTAAATTCATTCGTTACAAACATAATTACTTCGGTGACCGTGACATTTTGTAATAGAATCAATAACAGGTTAAAAAGCCTATATCGACAATTACGAGTAGGTATAATACAATTCGTACTCTTTAACAGAATGGAAGTAGTCTTCTTTCCGTAGTTTAAAAGAAACGGGTGCACCCACTTCAAACGTGGATACCTCAATAAGCATTTAATCCATATCTGTTTTCAATGTTCCTTTGAGTAGTATCAAGGCTCAAAATTAGCTAGATCAGTTGGCTTTAAACCCGTCGGAAAAGAGTGTTTCGGTGATCTGCTCCAATAGGCTGTCAATCTAAGGCAGCCAGGCATGAGATTACAGCAACCAAAATAAATTGTTACGTCGTTCTAAAAGTTTTAGAATTTTGTTGAATTAGTAGGAACATTTTTATATTTTCATCAAAGCAACACTTCGATCGCTGCCTGTACGCGGATGATATAATTATAAGAAAAACTATGTATTATAACGGGCCTTTATCAACGCCAAGACAGTGATTTTAAATAAACACGTCCAACAATTTTTGGGTAACTAATAACGGACCGGTTTCCCGAAGCGAAGAGAGGGCGGGTTTACTAGTCGTTAATAAATAAGCAATATAGGTACCTCAATGACATTATAAGTAAAAACATTGAGGTACCTGAAAAACCAGTCTCAAAGTACCTACTACAGGTAATAACTATCTTTCGGGTGTCTTAATAATTGTGAACCTATCATTTGATAGAATATTTGTATTACCTAGTAGTACGCCACCGTCGTTTCGCCTCAAACATAACCATTACGTTTACAAATCGTATCCGCAACCAAACAATGTTATTCATTTTTGTCAGGCCCTTCTCGTGTTTATACAATTACTACAATACAAACGTACCCAAAAATATTATTGACAAATCTGATAGAACTTCCTGCTAACTTTATCTCTTATCCCGCGGGTACAGATCTATGTTTCCTGCATACAACCAATGTAATAATTTTTATGTACATACAGATTCGGCTCTGTCATAGTTTTAGTATGTTTTGTTTGTTAAATAACAGATTTTAGTAAGTAAACCCTTAGCTATATTAAACTAGGTACCTAAAGGTAATGAAGTAGGTGCTGAGAATTAAGTTCGTTTATAGTCTGAGTCCGTCTAAAATTATCATAATTAGAGTAGAATATATAAATAATAAATATTAACTTATGAAGAGATTATTTTACGAGATATAAAATGCAACATATTTTATGCGAGGAAGGAAAATTACAATGAAACATTACATTACGGGAATATAGCTAAAAGAGATTTAAATTATGCAACAACATTTCATACCTGACACCTGTGCAAGATGAATATGACTGCTCACATGAATTCACGCCACGTACTGCTTCATAGCAATCCGTCTTCGCTACATAAAGGATAATATGTTAAGACAGTAAAAGCATTGAGTAATAATGTAGGTGGAGTCGGTAGCCTTAATAATTCACCGATACTACCGACCTATAGAGTTGGCACTGCTTGGCAATAATTATCGTGAAATTGTCAATAATTTCCAAACTCCCAGAAAAGCGTGAGCAGAGTTCTGGGAGATAGTTTTTTCCCTTTACTTAAAGATCATAAGCAATTATAGTCTCAGTCTATGTTACTTGTAATAATAATAGTAACAGAGTTTGTTTGTGTATTTTATGTGTGTGTGAGTGTGAGTGTGTGTATTAATTATTATTATTTTTTATTTTGCAATGGTGTTGCGATTTTATGACAAAATATACCTATTTGAATGAATGCTCATCATCGATGACGACGAATCACGCCACAATCAGGCCACGACAAAGGTTGCTTAGTTAATAATGCATACATGCATACATACATAATACCTACCACAAATTGATATTTGGAATGTGGGAATGGATTATTATTGGTGATACTGATTACAGCACGGGTCTATACCAAATCCGGTTGATGTTGACCACATTAAGATTAATACACTGATGGTAAGGATGCCAGTGTAGTGTATATTGTGTAGTGTAGTGTGAGTAGTAGTTAGGTAGTAGTAGGTAGGGAAAAAGCTTAATTGAGATGGCAAAAAACGTAATCTAATAATAGTATAGTAATACTTAACTATGTAATATATATTACTATAAAATATATACATATATTATACAAAAAAGATACTAGACAATCTTTGAATAATCGCCATGTACACTGACTGTGTCGTCACTCGTCACTATGTTTGTTATACAGCCTTTATTGCGGTTGTTTATTATATTATAATGACCCGGTTTTTGTTCTGAAATTTTTACCAGATTTTCTTTTTAAATTATATTTACTGAGGAGATAAATATTTCTGACGATAATTGTCCATTAAGGAGACATGCAGTCTTGTGGAGTTGTTTTTTGTTTGGCTATTTCTTTTGGACCAGGATCAACAAACTCCATGTAGTGTTGCCGAGTTCTTTAAGTATTCAAAGGATTCAAAGTTCAAAGTTTTTCACAACATTTTATTCGATGTTTTATCTACACTGGTTAAAGGCCGAGGAGACTACCGTCTTCTGGAAGTTCGCTTTGCTTCCTTTTTAATATCTAGTTAACTCGAAGTTCTTTATCAGTTTTTGCCACAAGCCTCAGTCTGACCATTCTTTCAGTCATCAAAAAGAAAAAAACTCAATTTATGGTGGGCCAAAAACGTATGTAGGTATATTCGTGAACATTGAAATAGGACGCCACATTTGTAAGCCTTGTTCCGCACTAAATCTTTCTTACATAAATACATCTTGGCAATGTGGTTACTTGCCAACATGTCTATAAGTAAGAAAGACATCATTATCACAATGGTGTAGGTTAAAAATTGCTCTAATAGTGGATCTTACCGTGCCTTTCGCCCCCTGTGAACTCCGAGGAGGGTTCAATAATAGTTTCGGTTACTCTTTTACAACCCGAATGCACAACTTTATCTGTCACATAATTGTCGTCTTTGACCATATTGGGGCGGACCAGAATACTGACCCCATTTCGACTGACCAGGGAGTCGTAACAAGCGACCTGCCGTGTGATAAAGTTTTGTATCAAGATAGTGTCAATGTTATTATACATTACACGCACATTACACACATTACATACATTATTTTCGTGAAGCCTGCCACACGACTCATCGTGCTCTAAGGGGACTTGAAAGCCTACTTTATATCTTTCTTCTCTCTTCTTACTTGGCCGGCAACATATAGGCGAAGTCTTTGGCGTTGTTGATGTCCATGTGAGATGGTGACTCATGCCAGCAGACGGCTCATTAGCTCGTTTGTCTGTTATTTACATAAAAAATTGTCTGTCATCAGGTAATCAATCCGTATTACCTCGTTCTGATGGCAGAGTCATTACCCACTTGCCTGCCGGGACCTTTAATTACCTGATGTATTGACGTGTAATTTACCATTGCGTAATTATACCTTTTACGTCAATTGCTTAAAAAAGTTATAGCAATAGGCGATATTTTTCACTTCAATAAATTTTATACATTGAAATACTTGTATAATATGACAAAGGTTTGATTTAAGTAGGTACTTGCTGAATTACAAGTCAATATAAGGAAGGGTACAGAAGTTCAGTTGTCATTCAGGAGCTTAAAGCGACGTTTCTTAACAATAAAAACGCACTTTTATTATATTTTTTACAAGCTTTCCGCCCACGGCCTTTTAATGAACTCGACAGCGCGTTTCTTCAGACTTGGTGACTCCTTTCTGTAAGTATTTAAAAACTAAAATAACCTTATATTTAGGTGTTCATTTTTTCCACCTAGTATGCCTGTAAGCATGTAACCGGCTGTAGGTATTAGCCGATCCGTCATCAATGTTGAACTATTGTAATATTTACACTGCACATGAAGCGGGTTCTAATAACTCAACGTCTACATCTCAGACTCGTGAGACTCGGGTAGTAGCTGGGTGTGACGTCATAATTGCCATATCGCTGGAGTCTGTATCGTACGTCACGCGCGGTATGCATTGTCTGTGGTCCAGCCTTGTCCCGTTCCGCCGTCGCGGATGGCGCGTCGCTGTGAAACCGGTTCAATTCCCACTTTATAGGCCGGTTACATATCGACGCAAAAAACGGAAATGCTGTTAAGGCTGTAACCCACAAAATACAAAATGTTCACCAAAGCCGATAAACTTTTGAGATTCCAGAAGATAATGTATGAAAAATAAAAAATAAACTTAAAAAAAACAGGCTTTTAAATAAATTTGCCAAAAAGAATATTTAAACTTTTCCTTTAAAACTTTTACTATCAACTTGCATTAAATTTATCCTAATGCACTTACCTAATGTTTATTATTGAAATCAAAGAAAAATAATAAAATTGAAATAGATACATATTACGCTTAACGTCGCTGATAGTTCAATACTGCGTAAATATAGTATGTATGTAAATGTAAATATAAATAAAATGTCACTCCTGTCGATAATACACCCCCTCAGAGTTCAACAAAATTGGAAGTCGTATTTTGCCCCAAAGACAATCCTACGTACCTATTTATTTTGTTGACCAAAGTGTTTAATGGCGAGACCGCGTATCTTGTCAGACAACCCTTATCTGGACGCGAGTAATGTAATAGAAATGTTGAAAATGAAATTGGACTGAATTTAATGATGAGCTACTAGATGTACAATATAAAGGAAAACTATTATATTAATAAGTACTACCTAATATAATTTAATGATTGACTTCTAATCGTCAAACAACCCATCTCATTTACCGGCAATTAAATTAATTAACGCTACACACTAATAGCCCTACATACATACCAAGGTACATTACTACATAACAATTAGTTTATTAGACATATGTATCAATATGTATCAATTAGACATATGTATACAACAAGATTAAGGTAAACGCGATTCGTTTAAATACAATGATTTAAAACCTTTAGAAGTTTAGATCATAATAAGGATCCCGCTTTACGCAGTCCTAAGCAATGTCATAGGTAATTATCGTTCTGCTATCGTCTCGATTACTTTTGTATCTGTAGAAAGCTCAACGTAAACTGGTCGATAATACTATTATACTTTAATCGCATTATTCAAAGAACGCTCTTCGCCTTGATCAATTTGTCATTTTAGGCTTGATTGAATTATAAATCATTTGCACTTTGAATAGATATTATTGGAAAATAATAAAACTATAATTAGGGCAGAATTTGTAGACCTATAGTAGGTACCTAAATGATTTCAATTGTTATGTAGCTAGTAGGTATAGGTACGTATTCTATTGTTGTTGCGTAGGATTATGTTTATATCGTCTAAATGTTACGTTTTTTATCTATTTTTAAGATTGATTTTCCGTATTCTATCTGTTATAGTTAGCATCATGGACTCATGGAATCTTCAAGTTAATAGACACTCGTCATGTTATAAACATGTTTTAACGTTTGCTATAATTATCTCTCAAGAAATGGATCAGTTTTCAGCGAAGTTAAAAATAAAGTTTATTATTCTTCTATTTTATTATTCTAGTTGAACCACTCATTATGAGTGTGTAGCGTTATTTATATTCTATCAATATAACATATTTGCGTTATTAATATTTTATTTTATTACACGTTTCCTAAATAGGTACCGTCCGTAAATTGTGATAGGAACCGTATATTTAAAGAACGCCTCGGGACCCCTTCGAACTTCTCTCGTCGTAATTACTTAGATCACAAAATGGGACCGGCTTAAGGAAAGAGCACACAGTACGTGATTGACTGATTTACGTGTTTCCTTTCCCGTCTGAATAAGCTTAAAATATTTACATAAGCGATTGCCGTCTAAATATAGAAGGCTTTTCACAATACAATCGATAACAGAGTACCTACTGTTAGGTAATACGAAATTAGCCACTTGGCCAACTACTTCTTAGACATTATCTTATTTATTCTTAGATAGTAGGTATGTATGTAAAAAAATTAAGTAAAACCATATAAGTAGATTTTAAAGTAGAGATAATCACACATAATTATTCCTTCAAACACTTCAAGTATGCGTGCAGAAAGGTTGACTACACCTTTCGTGGTATAAAAAATTAAGTATTTTTATAAGCATCTGACACGGTTTTCACTTTTCAATTGGAAAATAACGTACCTATTGATCACAAAAACAAACAAATTTTTCAGTCTATTTTTTTCTAAATCTGTTAGAGGTAACAGATTAACAAAAAAATACTTCAAAGTGAACGGATATCGGCTCATCTCCATCCAGTGTTATCTCGTAACAAGTTTGCTTTAACAATAGTCCAATACTAAAATTACTCGTTTATCTAGCCAATTAATATTTTTATTTATATTTCTCATTTTTCGCAGAAACGAAATTTTGCAGGCTAAGGTCGTCATTTGATTTATTGGCTTTGTTTATTTACTACTTTATAGGTATTTGTTAATATAGTTTTATGACTTAGGTATATTAGTTTCTTCAATATTTTTAATGTACCTATAAGCTGTGAGATAGTTTACAATATAAAATCTCAAACTCAAGTAAGCGGCTCCATAAAAGAAACCATGAAAAGTTCAAAAGCCAAATTCTTTTCGTGCCACTGGTAAAGCGAGTTGGGATATAAAACCAAGAATGGAGATTTTAGTGGATATTACGAGTTTTATTCTTTTTTTTAAGTTTTGTATTAAGTAACCTTAACAATAATGCAAATTGTTTTTCTCGTTACACTATTTAGAACATACAATATTACAAAGACGAGATAAATATGAAATGCAATGTATTCAAACTATCACAAATATTTATTAAAAATACCAGTTAAACAGTAATTTCGCAAAGGTTACAAATGTTATATACTAGTTAATAAATTAAGTACGGACAGCATCAACGGTTGGAAGAGCCAGGTCTTTATTCATACCACAATTGCAGCACAGCCAGCTGTTGGTATTGGGGACCAGATGTTCGCTGCTGACGCACTCCAGGTGGAACTGTGAAGCACAACGGCTGCATTTTATCGACGCACACCCCACCATGGTACGCTTGCAGAAGGCACAATCCATGACTGATTATTATTACTAAATAAACTGAAAATGAAACATTATAATTAGGACTAGTCCACTCAGCAATTATAATCAAATTATTATTAATTACGCCCTTACGTTCTTTACTTAAAATTATAATTTAAAAGGGCTTTCACGTTGTTTTTGGCACTTTTCAAATTTTTATATTTTATATTATTTTATAATAATTATTTCTCCGTGTGTCTTCCTTCGAACTTTGTGACAATATGACAGGTAATATGAAAAGCTTATGGAAAAAAGAACATGAAAAGAACATTTTTTTAGAATTTGAATCCGTAACTTCTTTTTCAGTAGTAATATAATTCACAAATCCTCCTTAGAAGTTATACCTACTTCATCATTTTGTTATGAATAAATTTTGGCAGCAACGTCAAGTTAAGTAAATAAATTTTGGCATAAACGTCAACAAAGTTTGAAATATGCCTATTTAGGCCTCTCACTCTGAAAAAGTTTTATGAATTGTGGGACTTTTTGTTATTCTGTTGGGATTGTGGGACTAAACATTTTTAAAGTAAACACTTCCAAGCAATTTTCAGTAGTTTAGAAGAAAGGGAGTGTAATTCCCGAACGTGTTGAAGTTTAATGCAATTCCACCATATACTTGGTTGGTTCTGTCACAAGTTCAGAACAACCCAAACAAATATTGTTTATTAATGGTTGTGGACTGTGACGTTATTTCGTTGGACGAATTTCATCTTCTCCTGTAAGATTTAAGTTTTCTTCGTTGTTCTTTAACTGCACAATGCAGTTCATTTGCTATATTATTTTATCTCAATCTTCATACGCCAGACTTGACAGTCATGCCGGGCAGCATGCCAGTGGGTTTCAGAAGGTTATATTACAGCAGGTCTCTGATAAATAATAATTAAATCATGTTCCTTTATACAAGGTGATTTTTTAGTCAGTTAGAATATTAATAGGGGGTACTCAGTATTCGATTCTCGTTCCAAATACCTATGTAATTAAAAGGGTGCTTAAATTTTGACGTAATTATCCATTACAAACCGATAATGTAGACATACTCGACCGCGCGGTATAAACAAGGTCATTAACTCGACCGCTGAGGCGCCGGCGGGCCGGTTTAGTACCTACACAGCTGTTCGCCATACATTCCGCGAATTTTTAGATAATCTTGTTTGCCACTTTTGAAATAATTATCGTGTAGAATTTTGACTTTATATTTTTAATCATTACCTATGACCATGTTCTTTCATGTCCTCGAGTATAGCAAGTGAATTAAAAATCACCTTGTATATATATTTTTTTTTATTGGTGTAAGGTAGCAAACGAGCATGCAGCACCACCTTCCGCTGCCGCCCATGACAATTGTGACTGGGATAGTTAGTCCGGTTAGGTGACGGTGTTAGAACATTAGTTGGTTAGTTTGTAAGTATGAGGTCTGGGACAGGGACTGTTAGTGGATGTTAGTCCTGTTAGTTGTTGTTAGTAATAGTCCAGTTAGTAAATGTTAGTAAGAGTCTCGTTATAATTCGGTCACAGATGTGTTGCTACCCTTGAGGACTGCGATGGTCGCCTCTAAAAAGTGTCGCCGTAGCTATATCTCAAGTGTTTTTGTTTTTCTGAGTCTATCTTTTTCTGAACTTATAAATTAAAACAGCAAACCCTATTCTAACTGAATTTTCCTACTTTTTCAGTTTCTTTGCGAACGACTTCGCACCAATTTCGCCCCATTATTTCATACTCACTCGTCGCAAATATAATAAGTGAATATATTAATTGTTTTGTTGGCAGACGGGCGAGTGAGAGCGCTGGCGGAGGCCCGCGGGTGCTTCGGTCCACGCCTGATTGGAGCGAGAACGCCGTCAGCGGGGAGCACCTGTGGCTGCCCACCTCCGTCTCCGGCGATTGCTGTTACGTCGGCGATGCGGAATGCCAGGTTAGAACTACACCCAACATCTCTTACGTTTACGTCTCTCCGAAAAAAGTTGTGTCACTTAAGATTTATTTTATGGTTTATTATAAAAAAGTAAAGGAAAAGTATTGATGGTCATCGAGACAATCATAATATTCACAGGAGAAAATAGGTATACTCGTAATGTCACGTATTTTCTGACAGACGAAATGTGGACGATTGGGTAGTGTTAGTGTTTACTACGTTCGTATGCCTACCTGCTAGCTTGGTCAAACGGCCAATTTCCAGGTATCAGGTGATCAAGGTACATACAAACATTACTAAGTTCACGTATTTTCTCATGGCTAATTTTCACGTATGTTTTAGACAATATAGTACAAAATAAGTCGCCAGTACTCCCAGACACTTTAATACGGCCATATTGCTTATCAGACGTTTTAAAGCTTCCAAAATACATGATTAGTATGCGTTTCCTAAGCGGCTGTCGTAATAACAATGGACGAATTCGCTGTCACTCACGCAGCAGTGTGCTGTGCTGTGTTGCACCACCTGCACGTTTTTTATAGATGTTATTATACCACGCGAGTAAAGAAAACAGTTATTGTTCAGAATACACCACTAACATAACCTTTTAATATGACGGAGATGGTAAATCGATGGTACAGATTAGTCTGTGATACGCGTGAGTCCATGGTTTCAGACGGATCAGTGAATAAAAGTATTCTTCATGTGTTGGTCCGGAATCTTGTCTTTTATTTGATATCCTAAGCTGAAGTCCTGACATGAAATGAGCCCATAATGGAGGCCTACCTGATGCCGACAAATACATAAAAGGACGTTGATAAACGTGCAACAAAATAATAAACTAAAGTCAGCACACCGTGAATATAAAGTGATGAAAATGCTGTTTACTGTTTTCTGAGCAAAAATAAAAAAAAAGGTGCTCCTCCTCTCCTGTGTTTTCTACTGCAGTTACCATAGACGGCACACATACACATATAAAATTTTGGCAGATGAAAGCGTGATGCGGAAAATTTAAAAAAATGCCTTATTGTGAAACTTGCCTCTTTGGGTCTGCTACATATATCACAGGTTATTTTGTACAGGTTAAAAAAGACTCAAGATTTAAATAATACATAGATGCAGGCCACATCCGATTTATTACTCTCAGTCGATAATATAGACAGATTCTGCTTTATTTTAACTGTAAATCGTTATTTAATCACCTCGTTTAGTCATTAATCTCGCTCACGGATTCATCATCTGTTCATTGTTAATACGCCGTGCTGCTTTAATGAGTTTGGAATGAATGACGTTGATATTACTCATTGTTGAAGCTGTTAGATTATTTAAAAGGTGATATAATTGTTCGTATTATAAAGCAATATTATTAGAGATGCCCCAAATAGTGATTTGGCAGATAACGGAATATTCAGCCGCGTTCTGGCCCGAAGCGTAGAATTTCAGTTGGGTTAATTAATGGCCCACTACTGAGCACGGGTCATACCTGAGGAGGCCTAGAGTTGAGAACACGCTGCTCCAGTGAGTATTGGTGGAGGGGTTAGTGGCCTACGTGCTCTCCGAAGCACGGAAGCTCTCAATATTTTTATCACCAGCGCAAAAGCAGGGCCAACATGACCACCCATCCAAATAGCGATCGCACCCGCATTGGTTTAATGCGGTCGGACCCGTACCATCAACACGACCGGCTGGCAAAAAATAAAATAGTGTAATGATATGATGTTTTTACACTGTGGTGATAGATAGTGATAAGTTCCGTTTTCCGGTGCCGCCGTATTAATAATATTAATAATAACAATTAGTAAATATTCAAGTCACTAAACATAATTATTATATTCAATAGTGGAATATACGAATAATCGAAATGTTAAGATTCTTCCTAAATAACACACACACAGAAGAAGACTAACATCGGGACTGGGATTGTTAGTCCAGTTATTTAATTTGTGTTAGTCCAGTTGCCCTAGTTAAAAATAAAATTGCCGAACGTCATTTTATGTTGTAACATTACCTACATTCTTTCTTTTAAATCATTAATAACAATCAATGGGAAAATCACTCGTTAAGGATAATTTTAATTTCGATTCTGAACACAACTTGTGTTTGTTTAACAGCAGTCTGTGGTCAGGCTTTAGTTGCGTTGAATGTAAGATTAATGAGCCGTTCCCGCCATTAATGCGGCGATGACTTGTCACTGTCGATATAACAAAAGGCCGCCTACGGGTTACTAGAAACAATCATTAACTAATTGCTAAAGTTTAAGAGAACCACGGAGTTAATAATTGTTGTTTCGTAAATTCAATTTATTCATATAAAGCATAATGAGTGCTATTAATCTGTATGCTGATAATAGTTACTGGTATTTCGTAATTTTATGAAATAGCTAACCCAATGTGTTTAATTTTAGTAATTGTTGCGTTAAATATCTTCTTTTTTTTTCAACGTTTCAACAAGTTGTTATGTCACTGAACTCCTTCTAAACGGTTGTACCGATTTGCTTTATGTGTCTTTAGGTGGATCCGAGAATGGTTTAGATTCACAATTGGACTCGGTAGGTGCTGTTGCTGTCGATTATGTATAACTACATAGTAAGTCATAGTATAAAACAAAGTCGCTTTCTCTGTCCCTATGTATGCTTAGATCTTTAAAACTACGCAACGGATTTTGATGGGGTTAGATAGAATGATTCAAAAGGAAAGTTTATAATTATGTATGTATAATAGTTTTTCGCAAAATGATTATCAGTAACACCAAAGACATCACCGACGCGTGGTCGCCCAAGAAAGATGAAAGAGCCAAGAAAGATGAAGAGCCAAGAAAGGTGAAAGAGCCAAGATAGAAACTGGCTGGCTACTGGCTCTCAAGACCCAAGCCGGAACACAACAAGAGTGCCTTAGCTTATAAGCATAAAGCATTATCCAAACGGGCTTGCAGCCCTATCACCAAAAAGGTGTAAACAGATTTTTTTACTAAGAAATCGGTTTCCAACGGACTAATTGATTTTGAAAAATATTGAACAAACTTAATTGGTACATACCTAACAGTATCCTTTTCTTAGTAGAAAATAGAATTTTCATGTTACTGTTAATGCGAAATAAGAAGATACCGAGTTAGGGCTCCTACACATTAGCATTCCTACAGCGAATGCGTTTGATAAACGTATAAGTGACGCAGACTACGCCAGACGTTACGTTAAGCCAGCAGGAAAACTTTGAATATTGTCATTTAGATTTACTAATTAGATATATGAAAATGAAATGGAAATAAATGTTTCAAATGTTTCTCACTTTCCTGATGTCGTAACGCATGCACGTGGCTAGTGTACGTGGTAAAGCCGTAATGTCGCGGCTCGCGGTGTGTCGAATGCCTATCTACACTAATATTATAAAGAGGAAAGATTTGTATTTTTGTATGTTACGAATAAACTCAAAAAGTACTGGACCGATTTTAAAAATTCTTTCACCATTCGAAAGCTACATTATCTACGAGTAACATAGGCTAAATTTTATTTTGGAAAAAAAAATAGGGATCCTTATAATGTAACCCAAGGTGTAAAAAAAATACCTAAAATATTCTTTACATCGCGTGCGCTGCGAAAACTATGGATAATAGAGCAGAGTGATGTACTACAGTCTAATAAAGGACATCAATATCTACAATAAAGTCCGCGATGGCATATGTCTAACTATTATAGTTATGCCACAATAAGTGTTTTTTTATTTAAAAAACTTAATTGAGATATTGCCGCTGGAAAAGGCTTTTTATTTGTATCTTAGTATTAATCCTTATCAAAATAAATTAATTCATATTCAAGACTGCTTAATTACCTTTATATGACTTTTTAAATTATTCAATTCGGACATTCCATTCGAAAGATATCACGAGTTTAATAATTTAAGTATTAGAAAAAAGTTGCTCTGCACTAGGAGAAGCTGACTGACTGATTGACATGTCAATGCAGGGCCTAAACTATAAGGGTTAGAAACTTGAAATTTTGCACAGGGGCTCCTTTTATAACGTGGGGGAGCACTATGAAAAGATTTTTGAAAATTCACTCCCTAAGGGGGTAAAACGGGGATGCAAAGTTAGTATGAAACTTTGCCGTTTTTGAAGGTAATCGAATGAAATTCAGTATGAAGGTTTTTCATTGAGAGTTATGAAACATGTATAAAATATTTTTTCGAAAAACATCCCTTAAGGGGGTAAATGGGGGGCGCAAATTTTTATCAACTTTTATATATTTACGGTTTTATGGCGGGCGAAGCCGCGGGGGAAAGCTATCATTTATAAAGATATCCTGTGAATTATCCAAAATATATAACTAAATCTTTGCAAACAGAAGGAATAAGTTTCCCGAAGCGAAGCGAGGGCGGGTCGCTAGTGCTATAATATAAAACGCTAGTGTGAAAACACGCTGAATAATATAATTGGAAGTTCTGTTAAGATGTTACTGATTAATTAGTTGATCAGTTTTGTATAACAGTTACAATAAAAGAGCATTTTTCAAAATGTTAAAACATTAAACTCGTAAAATGAAACATTGGGGTAAACATGAAGCTTATAATATATTATAATGCTTTATTAAAGTAAACAGCATTTTTATGGGCGGCCATTAAATACTTACCCTTCCTGAAACGAAGTAAAAGCAGGATTAGCATAAAATACAATCCTAGAATAGGTTATTAACCAGGCAGTTATTCCCGTAAACAATATATTGTTTCTTAAAAAAACCTTTAGAAATGAAAATTTATATTATCCTTGCTTCTTCAATAAGCAATACGAAAAGGTTAATGTACAAATGGATTTCCACGGCTTCGCAGTTATATTTATTTCTTTTGTAAAGATGGAAATTTTGTTAACAGTTAGGTATCGTTTTTAAAAGCAACACTGTATATTTATTTTAAACAAAGCTACAATCTACTATACCTTACTTACTGGCCTTGCCTGGTTAGGAAGGCGTCAACATCGGCCACAGTAATGCGAAGGGCATTACCAAGAATGAAGTAACGGACCTACATGATATTTTTTTTTGTTCAGAAACACGGTTCCCGTATGAAGTGTTCGGCGTGCAAGATAGTCGCGCACGTCGCCTGCATCGACATCCTGATGGACCGGGTGCAGTTCACCTGCAAGCCGACGTTCCGAGACGTCGGCATCAGGCAGTACAGGGAGCAAACCATCACGCATCATCATTGGGCGCATCGACGATCCGAAAAGGGAAAATGCAAAGCTTGTGGGAAGGTATTTACAAAGCATGTGACGCCCGGTGTCCAAATAAGTTGTGAGTGTAGTGACCCGTGATTTGGCACGTAATTTGTTACTTTATTTATTTGATGGGGAGTGACGCACTTTTTCTTAACTTAAGACTACGAGGCAATTTGCAAGTGACGCGTCGTCTGATCGTACGTACGTAGTATGTTGCGTACTTTGTCTGACCAAACGTAGCAAGTTACGTGTTTGGACATACGTAGATAGATACGATAGATACGTTTGGTAAGGCCGCATGTGTGACAAAATGATAAATTTATTTTGATCAGGGATATAATAATGTTGTGAATTACGCGTTTTGTCTAAACGTATTTATCTACACGTGGTAATTTTATGCGCCAAATCACCCAACACACTTAAGTGGCATCGGTTCTATGTAGTTTTACACACACTACTGATAATCAATGCAAAACATTTTCATACGATGAGATATTTTAATTCTGGATATTATTGTTAACGTCATGTTTCAGTATGAATAATGTATTTGTGATTGTCTGACACACCTTAAACTAACATTTACTGCAATTTGTGTTGCGATTGTGTTTAATATTTATTGCAATTGTTTTTAACGCTTTAATAATCATAATAATTATTTGTTGTAGGTACGTTTGTTAGCCATAATAATATAGATAATTTAAAATCTAGGCTATTCAGAGAAGTAGTGATACTCTTCAAAACAGTCAAATTAGAATGTTTATTGACAAATTTCGATTGACCAATGAATAATTTAAAAAAATATGCGGGATATTCGATCAATCAGAAAAGGAACATAAATATTTGCGGTTCAGTCGGCAGTTTGACTTTTCCCTCACGCTCGGATGCAGCACTCGATTCGCGATCTTTGAATCAATTGATATTTATTTCGTTTACATTTATTTTGTATCGACGGTTTGGCCGTATGTAGATTTAGCGTCGTCCTAATTGGCAGCGATCGTACGATGGCGCGATGCGTTTTCGTCGTGCGATGGGTATTTCAATACAATTACTTGCGAGGTTAAAATAGGACACTCTGGTAAAATCTGTATGTTTGAACCCATCGCACGACGAAAACGCATCGCGCCATCGTACGATCGCTGCCAATTAGGACGACGCCTTAAGTTGTAAGTAAGGCCGTATGTATGTACATAGTTACATTGTACCGCTACAAATACATAAAATTATGGAAACTGTAACCGTTAGACGCTACGGCACTGTTAAACACATTTCAGTCATTCTTAAAAGCTTTTACGATAAAAATGGAAAGCTTATAATTTTCCTCGAATTCAGTCGTCCTGACCCATGAAATCGAGAGTTAATTCGAGCCACCGAATAATTTTACCTCCTGTTATTATTGTAATTGCTGCCTTATTCGTTTTTATGTTACAGTATTGTTATTTCAAAACTATGTTAACGCAAAATTAACACATAAAATATTCAGGACTTTGAGAGTTATGTTTTGTGGTTCATCAATAATTTGCGTGACAGACATTTTGACATTATACAAATTGTACATTGTACAACTATATAATTATACGTTTGTATTTTAGTAAATTTTAATAAAGGCCACGTCATAATTCACACGCATGTTGCTATATTTAAGATTAGATATTTTTAATTTTTAATCTACAACGCTACTGAATTCCATTGGCGTGTTCATTTTAATCAGTCATTAACTCATTACAAAAACTAAATCAGAATCTGTTCGTTGGTTTCGGAATTACGATGCCACGGTGCGATACCTACACGCGATACCTACACCTGTATAGAAACACAAATTAAGTTATTACTCCGCTTTGTCTGTCTGTATAGGCGATTAAAAACCATTCAGTGCGAACTATTAGTGGTATTAACTATGTATATCCGTTGATACTGTATTAAAGCCCACCTACGTTCATATTTACCATCTAGTAAACATTTGGCATTTTGCTACGCGCCGTTAATAACGCACATTTTAAAAACGAAGAGGTCCTACATACCTATTATGTAAAATATTATGAACCCAAAATACAATGAAACTAGATAATAGTGATAATATTCCCCATTCAAAATCATTACAGTAAAATGCTTATACGTACCCAATTTGTTTGCAATGTCGAAAAGTTACCTGCCCTCTTGGCAGACCACGCGTTTGTAAATCCTATTAATATTTAATGCGAAAGTTTGTATGGATGTATGAATGTTTGTGGCTCTTTCACGCAAAAACTACCGAATGGATTTTGCTGAAACTTTACAGTAATATAGCTTACACATCAGAATAACACATAGGATATAATTTATAAAGATATAGTGTGAATTATCCAAAATACATAACTGAATCTTTGCAAACCGAAGGAATAAGTTTTCCGAAGCGAAGCGAGGGCGGGTCACTAGTAACCTATAATGTAAGAGTGTCCGTCTTGCGAAATAATCAATACACTAATCTACATAACATGGTCTTTAATATATTCATGGACGATAATTATAGAAGCTGTTTTTTTTGTTTTGCTTTTTCCACAACATAATTCATAGGGTTTCTTTAACGCTTCAATCCCCATGTAGCAAATTTTTAATACATCATAAACTAGCATTAAATTAACGGAGATTTGCATTTGGCTCGCATGTGACACGGCATAAACTCTACCTCTACTTAAAAATATTTCATTTTTAACGACATGTGATAACATACCGCACAAAATAACACTAGCAACATGTTACTCATGAATAGAGAAAAGGTAGCGCCATTATATTTTGTTACGCGCTTGTGTGATTTAAAAAATGTTTCAGTGTTAGGATTTTGTATGTTTATGTAGTGTTCATTAAAATGTTATGTCAATAATATGTAGCTATACATAACAATCATCAATATTTACGCTTCACGGAAGTTATAGTTCTCTGGCATGGTAAAACTATTTTATGGATGTTTTTTTTTATTTGATTTAAAGAATATATTCTACTGATCCTTTCGGGCATTACGGCGGATATGACGTCACGTCAACTCATGACCAAAAACATTAAGTAAAAAGAACATTCCTACCTTATCATGACCAATGAAGTGTAATTTCTACATACGAGTATATTATTATTTTTTGTTCCTAAATTATATAACGTACCTTAAACAAGCCACCTTGCTTTTTTGGTTATTAAAATTTAATACATAAAATACGAGACCATAATTATACTCGTACCATTACCATTGCAATTTAAATTTGAGTAGAAAAAACAAACATCAAAGACACAAGGTGACTCGATTTTCGTGTATGGAAATTGGTTTATTTGTAACACATTTTTTTTTGTTATGATTGTGACTGACAACATTAAAGAATTAACACCAAAAATCTTTTATACCACAATAATGGAGATAGTAACAGAAGATTATCTGCGTTAGATATCTAGTAATTACGTGCCTGGGTTTGATAATTGACCGTTCACACGGGTCGTACAATATAAAAGCTAGTGACTGCCATTGACACGCAAATGTGGATAGTGGCATCCGTATGGGAAATTAATGCTAATTCCACAACATGATTAATCATTTATTTACATTGAGGCACGACATAATTCACCTTTACATAATTATATTAGTTACTTAGCGATTTATCTAAAGTATGGATTAGTCTAGTTATCAAAAATTTTAAGCGCTTAATTTTTTGACATCTAACACATTTTTTCTTTATCGGGTGATCAAAACTATTCAAGGTTAATACAATTAAACAAAAATCTGAACGTAAAAGGTAACTTTATCGGAATATTTACTTTCTTCTTAAGTGGTATATATAATAGTGTGACCTTTTTATCAATTCATTCTTTATGGTTGTTTCTAATTTTGTCAGTATGCCACAGTCAGTAGCCTCTGTAAGTTCATGTTGTTCATTAATTTGCATGTATGTTTGCATGATTGTATGTCACAGTCATTCCGGCGCAGTTGCTGTGGTTGGTGCATACCCAAACAATATTCACTAGACAAGCGTAAAGGAGTTAACGTTGACATTTTGGATCGTGTGCGTATTGCAGCTTCGTTGGGCTTTTTGCTATTTTATGTTGTTTTTTTTTATTATTTACACCGCTACTGCACCTCATAAATGTGTCTGTTTATATAACAATTAGGTATTAACATGATATTTCATTTCAGTCATTACAGGGAAAATTATCGTTTAGTTCGAAGGAAATCGTAGCGCTCAGCTGTTCCTGGTGTAAGGATGCCTATCACAACAAAGACAGTTGCTTTAATCTAGAACGAATAGGAGAAGAATGCTCATTAGGTAATTTTTTAATAATTTAGTTTAATTTATTTTAAGCAATATTTACTGCAATGTTTATTATAACTCAAGTAAATCTGTAACGTTTTAGGATCACAATCTAACATAGTTGTACCACCTTCGTGGATAGTAAAACTTCCGAGAAGGGGCAGCTTTAAATCGTCTTTAAGAAAATCACCTAAAAAGAAAAATGCAGCGAAGAAAAAAGGGAAGGAGTCCAAAAACGAACAAAAGACTTTCGTAATAAAGCCAATTCCAACTTCCACCGTGAAACCTGTTCTAGTTTTTATTAACCCCAAGAGCGGCGGTAACCAGGGGGTCCGTTTACTACAGAAATTCCAGTGGCTACTGAATCCGAGACAAGTGTTCGATCTCACACAAGGCGGTCCAGGCCCTGGGTAAGTGTGTTAAAAGTTTTCTAAGTTAAGGGACGTAGTTCCTCAAAAACATTGCAAACCACAAACATAACATTTTGAAAAAATCGACTATCACTTCAACCTATAGTTCTATTCTCCATACATTGTGGGCAGGGTTACTAATACTACTGTCATAAATTACAATGATAATTATAGTGACTGTGGAGTTGTAAAATTTTGAGTGCAGGTAAACATGCGTCACGTGATCAATTTGGCATTATTATTTCAATATCGACATGAGTGTGGGTTGGAACGCTTTTCTAAACTGCGTCCAGTTAAGATAGTTAATTTTCTCTAAAAGAGTGCGTTATGTAGTGAACACATTTAATTAATGTGTTAATTCTCACATTAAAGAGTGACTGAGCTCGTTGAGATCTTAATTTTAACAGGACGTGTATTTCCTCACGGTATAGAATTTATA
Source organism: Ochlodes sylvanus (assembly GCA_905404295.2). Classification (NCBI taxonomy): domain Eukaryota; kingdom Metazoa; phylum Arthropoda; class Insecta; order Lepidoptera; family Hesperiidae; genus Ochlodes; species Ochlodes sylvanus. The sequence goes on along the minus strand of FR990130.1, from coordinate 8,109,337 downwards.
TAAAATTTTCAACCCTCCGACTGTGCTAATTACCGCAAGTCGTCTTCACACTGGTACATTTAGCAACTAATTAAAACAATAATTAAATTTTATTGCTTAACTTTTTTCTATTTACAAAGAAGGACTATAATGTAAGTATTTACATATATGTTTTTGTTGTTAGACATATTCAGTTGTTTTCCGCGCCCCTGCTGGCTGATTATAAGTACTTATTCTGACCCGATGGTGTTGCCCATCAACGGTCGACATGGGTGATGATGTTATGGCTGCGGGTTTTTATTTATGGTAATTCCATGTTTAGTAGGTAGTAGGTTATCTCATATACCGACACTGCGCCAAAAGATACTTGACCTAAGCCATCCACGCCACTAAAACCCTATGCGTAGCAGTATTTCTCCCATGTTGTCAATTATTGGAACGTACAAGAAAATGTATATTATGCGTTTATCCTAACTGTACTGTAAACGGCAATGATTTTAATTAATTGGTAACTCGATCTAAAGCTGTAAAGCAAGCGATAGGAAAATTTTCAAACCTCTTTCCCCCGCGACCATAATGCTGAGCGTGAACCCTTTTCACCTATATACACATATTATATACTATGTTATAATTTAAGATTCATAACGTTGTAATAGGGTGAAATAAATATTTCTTTCTTCTTTCTTTCCTTCTTTCAAACGACCTTTTTCCGTAAGTACGATTTTCAGCAAAACTTTTTTAGAACTGATTGACAATATGTCAGATCAGATTAACGAAGAAGAAAATAATTTATTTATTTTATTTTATTTAAACTCTTTATAGATTGCACACCGTAACATAGACATAGGTAACATGCATGCACATTTTTAAATGAAAGGTACAATACAATGGGCGGCCTTATCGCTTACGAGCAATTTCTTCCAGACAACCCAACAGTATGACATTCTTGTCATACTGTGTCTGGAAGAAATTATTTAATAGTTTGTAAAACTAAACACACACTTTTATAATGCCAAGTGAATTACAAGTTTAAAACAATACATTAGGTCACTGTACCTACTTTAGCCGATGAGGAGTTGCACCACAAATTGTGGTGCACTTTTCATGTGGTAATTGTCGTCCACAATCCCGTCCACAATCCCGTCCACATAAACCATACCAACAATAATTTATTCTCGTATTATGTGGATCTGCCGTTTATTTTGCTAACAGAAGCATTATTTAAATCGATTAATGAGTGTGCTGGGAACTCCATTGCTATGAGCACGAATGCAAAATTACCTGAACAATTTCACTCATTATAATACTGTGGAATTAAAACTTTACAGGCAAGAAAACAATTTATGAACTTAAAACAATTATTTATCTGAAGTTGTGAACCATGGCATCATTATCTAATTTTTGTTTTAATAGCAGTGGCCCTAACTCTTCATGAGGGTATACTGAGATTAACTTTCAGCACCCTTTGAGCGACGCTTTCATTTTACGGTTAGCGGTCCGCTCAAAAAGGCTCGCCAATGTCGACACACCGCCTTGGGGCCACCGCTGTTTTCGGCCTTTGCTGCCTACCGCCTAAAGCGACCGGTCCCATCGTATCCTAGCGCCGGTCCTGGAGGTCTACTACGAAAAACGAAAGTCGACTTTTCGGACGACGGATCGTACTTTTTCTTACTGTTACATGTTTCTTTTCCTATTAAAATAGATTTATATACGAAAATCACAGTTTTCTTTAAAAAAAATGCCATATGTTCACACGAAACATAATTTGTCGACCGTGATTGGTAGGAAAAAGTACGATCCGTCGCCGTCGTCCGAAATGTCGACTTTTGTTTTCGTAATAGGCCTCCTGTGTTTCTTCGTATTAGGAATAGACACCATGCCTAGCAATGGGCGCTATTTATGGTCCTTTTTAAACGGTAACACCGATAATAATAAGATATCTATAACAATTTAGGTTTTTCATAATGTTGATTTTGTTGTTTAGCTGCATAAGATTGCACTCAGTTTGTGGTTCAAATAACTTAATGAGGTGATCTAATACACTAGTAAAATACTACGAGTACCTTGTTTTTTTAATATTTTTAAATCAATAATAGGTATTGTAGAAGTTTTAATATTCTATTATAACACACGATAAACAAACACGATTTTGTTACAAAAATCAAACGTTTTAGTAATAGGTATATTCATTAAAATACACTAAAGCACATTTGTGAAAAAAAAATAGAACCATGTATGTATGTTATAATCTTACATAACATTCATCAATTTACCCGACCTAAAATGAAAACATATAGGCCGCTATAATTTAAGTAACTATTTGCAACGCTTTGTTATAATATTTTAGTACCCTAAAACTTTGGACAGTCAGTTCCCCGAACGATTCCTTTATTGTCATTAGTACCTACACCTATTTCGTAATCAGAACCATTTCTACGAATTTGACGTCCTTAAAAAAATATCTTTGCGCACAATTTCTCATAATAATATTATTTTTCCCTCGAAATAAAGGTTAGCGGTTAGGCTGCCAGACCTCGAAGAGTGACCCGGAGTTTTTGAATAGAACTTGCCTAGGCTACAGGTTTAAAATGGAATTTACGTGGGTAAATGGTGGTATATAAATAATATTAATCCAATCGTTTATTATTTGGGTCCCTTGAGGTTCTAAGTCTTCTATCACAATGAGAGAGGTACACGCCATTGTTTACGGATTAGCAGGCTTCAAACTCCTTTGAAAAAACATTACGGTGCGCATGTTTTCTTACAATTTTCTCTATTACAGCGATAATAATAATTATTTAAGTTTTAATGCACGATACATGTAACTTTGAAACCGGGCGTAAATGCGGAATAATGGTGTCAAACCACTTAGCTATTACTTTATCAAAAATGACTTTAACTTTTTTGAGTTTCTGAGTTTTTTTTTACTTTTCGTTTGAAGATCATCAGCTCATTACAAATTTTCCTAGTCGGGTTTTTCGTTTCTAATGTAAGTATCTTACATAATTGTATGTATATGACATAAACAATGTATGTTATATTTTAGGTTAGAAATGTTCCGCAAGGTGCCGAACTTACGCGTGTTGGCTTGTGGGGGAGACGGAACGGTGGGCTGGGTGCTGAGCGTCCTGGACCGCATTGGGGCGAGGCCTGCAGTTGGCGTGCTGCCTCTCGGAACTGGCAACGACCTTGCCAGGGCACTCGGCTGGGGCGGGGTGAGCACCAAGATTCTCTTCATCATTACAGCAGATAACAATCCCAATGCCGGGTTCAGGTTTCCTCAAAAGGTGTACAGACTATTGTCTGTCATGCCGTCCAAGTACAGTTTGCATTTATCTTTGCGTGCAGAAATTAAACCCAGAACTCCGCGAGTGAAAGAGGAATATTTGAACCAGTATTACTCATTTACTTACACGTACGTCACGAGCACCTTCCCATTAGATTGAATTAATGAATGATTTTTAGAATTTTTATCTCTTTGTCTGAGCGTTTGTTTCCGCTAACATGACATACATAATTATGTGGTATATTGTGTGGTAATGATTGCTTAATGTACCCAAGTTAACTCTACGACTAATCGAACATACCTACCTGGTCTCTGTGATCAACGATGCGTTCTGCTGATTTGAAACGCGCGGTACACACATGCCAGTAGACAGCAACGCCTCGTTTGATCGCAACGATTAATCATTTCACATAAAACCTTGGGTGTGTAAGGGAAAATTCCCAACTAAAAGGGTACCAGATCAATAGGTAACACAAACAACTAATGGAACACGGTAAAAGTGTAAATAATAACGCGGAGAATTACAGCTGGTATGTTGTTGTAATACGAAGAGGGTAGTGGAAAACTAATAGATATGTTTGTAATACCGGATTACAAAGGAAGGTAAAAGATCCTTTGTCATTGACACAAAGAAACGAAAAAGCGAGATAAATTTCACATTCATACACATGTTTACGGTTCCACCCATAAGTTTTGTCAAGTGAAGGCTATTAACAAAAGGCATTACGAGCTATTTTTCATAGCGTCACACGAGGTATTATTAATAAATCTTTTCCTTACATTGTCCTAAGTAGAAATTGCCCCGCGGGTAATAAATCGTACTGGCATTTGGCTGTGACGTTGCGATACAGAGAGAACTGGGTTTTCTAGAGTACTTGACATGCTACTTAATGGTTTCAGATGTAAAAATGTAAGGCAATACGTTAAATTCAGAGTACCTACTCGGTAAGTTAGTAAATCCGCTTTTCTCGCGGGCTGTTGCAAAGTAGACTAATTCTAACTAATGACAGTGGATTTCCACAAAGTATGCCTGCCTACTGTTATGATGGTCTGCTTGCGAATCTATGTCGCTCGGTTGTTACTTACCACATACGTGCCGACGTGAGTGTAGAATGTTGAACAGTAGAATGGTTCGATACGAAGGACGAGCAGCCGATTCTCCTGATGGTAAATGGCTACCACCACCGTCCAATCTTTCTGGGCGCTAAACTAGAAAAGTATTGGCATAGAATACAAGCAAAACATGTAACTAACCATCTTTTTACGTCGATGAAAAATAAATTACTTATTTATTTTTTACAACCTAATTTATTGATAAAATTAACGTTATATGTACGAGTACAACCATTATAGGTGTTAAAATTGTTCCTACTCCGTACCATATATACGCAGTGAAGTATTTATTGTCTTGTGAAAATATTCATGTTACTGCGTTACAATTGAAGTTTCAAAGTTTCCTTGTGATTAAATTAACAAACGCAAACTTCACTATACACTACAGTTTCTCGTGTCAAAGCGTGGGTACGAAAACTCAAGTGAAGTTGGCTCGTACAAGTTAATACATTATGAGTCACAAAGCTGCCAGGTTAACAGGCTGGTATGGCTGGCCTTACTCGCCGGCAGTTTCGAATTAGTCGTCAAAGGGAGGTAGTTATTTGCGTACTGACTGACCTCTGTTAAATATTTAATATTTGTAGAACAAACTAGAACGTATAGAACTTTCTAATAACATGGATGTTTGAAATAATAGCACGGCTAGCAAAGAGGCGTGACAGTAAAGCGGGCAAACAGAAAATCAATTACTTATTAATATTCAGTTGGAAACTGGATTATGTTTAAACAGCCATTTGCAGGCGCTTTTTATTATAAAGTAAACTTTATTTCGAAGCTGAAAAAAGACTTCAGCCTAGCCAGCCTATTATGTGAAAGATAATTACGGAACGCGTGAGACAGAAAGAGTAGCTACATGAAAAGTAGGACAATTAGCAAAATTTAATCGTCCCACTTTTTGCATTCTAGTAACAGATATATTACTTATTTTTAGTTAAAATATCATTGATTACACGTTACACGGTTAATAACATGTGAGCTTCATTGAAATTTTAGAAATATAGTGCCGTGGTCCTTTAACAGGGTTACGAAGACGAACCAATATCAAAGATTCTGGTGCACATCGGCGAGAGTGACACGGTGTTGCTGGACCGATGGGAGCTGAAGGTGGAGCCCAATGAGGAGGCGGTCAACGTGGACACCAGCAACGCCAAGCCGCAGCTGCCACTAAACGTCGTCAACAACTACTTCTCTTTCGGCGTCGACGCGCACATCGCTCTGGAGTTTCACGAGGCTAGAGGTATTTTAGTGCCAAACTTTATGACCCTTCTTGGAGCTGATCGTCTCTTTTGTTCTTTAATGAACACTTAAATACACTTATTGAAAAATACTCTTAACTAAGTTACTTTAACTATTGGAAAGTTCAACAATATGTACAGACTAAAATTCCAGGAAGAGGATTAATTAACCATATTGGTTAAATCGATCTAATATGTAATACTGTTGTTTTAAGGCCTTTGTATGGAACATTATGATATTACACTGTAGGAGGTATATAAAAAGCTGAAGAGGTTTTCGATTGTATTGATATTAGTAAACTTGTAGGTACATGTATGTATTTCTGCATGATCATTTTATTAACACACTTTATATTAATAAAACATCCTTTATTAGTTAAGAATATCTTGAAGTAGTGACGTAAAAGAAAATCGTGTTGCTCCTCTATAAATTTAATGTAATTAAATTTAATGTAATTAAGTAGATCGTGACTAAAAAGTTGTGACAAAAATTACTATGCAGAGCACGCTCTCAGGAAAAAATGCCGATCAAGACAACATTTAGCGAGACGAAACGACGGCCACAAAGTGTAAATATGTAGATTTACCGCGTATTTACTTTCATCATCATCATCATTATCGTCGAAGCATTACCGCCACATTGTGCATAATAAGTCTTCTTACAACATGCGAAGTTACATAATATAAGTAGGTATAATGTAAGGTCATAGCAGTAATGCCCAAGAATAAACCTATACTTACACTTTACAAGCTTATAACGTTACAACTGATATCTACAATAATAGTCGCTCACATACTAAGATTCCCTATGTTTGACACGTCACAAACAGCAGCTACTCGAGGACAATGTCTGCCAAGACTGGCAATTAGAGCTGGGACCCCTCGCTTGGTAGGCAGGGTCATTATCAACTGAGCTACAGGGTTATGTGTAGTAGATAGATCAATTTATATTTTTGTGCCTACTATTTTCGCCCTATTTTCGCGCTGATCGCCTCATTTTGCAGAGACAAAGGAGATGTGAACTTACAATGGAGTTGCGTCACGACAAAAATTTAACAATTCTTCGTAGGCTCAACAGAGTGCTGCTATGGTTTATGCTTTTGAGTGGTCATATAAAAACTCTGTGTCCTAAAAAACCAGCGGATCCAATATAGAATACGCCAATTATATTATTCTTCGCAGTCAGTTAGAAATGATTTGTAACGCTTCACGATGATTAGATTATATTGATTAGGGAGTAAACAGTCTGACAACTGTGATATTAGTTGGAACAGAATAAATCATATTGATGAATATTGATGACCTGAATAAGTGAATAAGTGACAATGAATACTTAATTTATGATGTACTTACAAATCAATTATTATTCAAATTAAATACATTATATCAACTTTACAATTTTTCGTCAAAAGTGGAGGACATAAACTTTAAAATAATGTTGATTTGCCAATGAATGAAGTAGTATAGTGCCTTGCCTTAAAAAACACCTTCTAGAAACAATAAATGATAAGTTACAGAAATTTGTGCTTAAAACTAAAAAGTTAAGGGTCTAATTTAAATCTTAAAAGCGACACGCCTGTAAACTGCGATTAATCAGATTAAGCAAGGCGGACAGTTGTTAATTCCTCGCTGAGTTACGAGTCGTAATTTGTCGTGCTTGTGATTTCTTTCATGTTTCGGATAGCGAGCGTACGACGATCCTGTCAACGCCACCTTAACAGATTTATGGTATTTAAGGGATATCCTCGAGTCCAACCCGGCAACCTCTGCTCGGCGGGAGCAACTCTATTGACCACCAGAGGGGATCCAGGTCGCTCTTAATGGATGTCGCTGAACTTTAATACCGCAGAGCTAATTCTAAACGGTGTCTGAATTTTCTTTTAATGTTGTAGTGTGTGTAGGGCAACCATTTGCAGAAACCGATTACCAATCGTTAGTTTGTCTGCTTCTTTGTTCTCATTTGATATAAAGAATCCATGTTAGAAAATATCTGAGTTATAACAGAAGAGGTCAGTTGCGTGCTAAAATTATTTTTACAACAGTTTTATAAACCAAAGTTTCATTTCAGAGGCGCATCCCGAGAAGTTCAACTCGCGTATAAGGAACAAATTATTCTACGGCACGGCGGGCGGCAAGGATCTGATGCAACGAAAGTGGAAGGGACTGGCAGAGTTCGTCACGATGGAGTGCGACGGAAAAGACTTCACACCGGTGCTCAGGGAGCACAAGGTTCACGCTATCGTGTTTCTAAACATTCCAAGGTACAGTACCTTATGTAATTAACAACAAGAGTTAAAGCAAAAAGATATTTTTTATGTAATAACTTACTTGTTGTTTACAGTGCACGTTATTTATTTATTTATTTCAATTACTTGCAGTATGCTTATATGTACTTCCAAGGCAAATTTGAAATCTCTTAAAGACACTTTTTAATTGAACAACTTTTGGTCTTAAATCTAATTAATATGAATTATGCTCACTAGTATAATATTTCAGTTATGGCGGTGGAACCCACCCGTGGAACAAATCGGGGGGATCTTCTGAGCCATCCACTGAGGATGGTTTAATAGAAGTGGTAGGATTAACCACATATCAATTGGTGAGTAAGCATACTCTGTCTCGTATATATGCGTACCTATGAGTACTTAAGTAGGTATGTATAATTATTATTAATTTTTCTATTATTACTTTCCTTAGTTATGATATATTTTTGACAAAATATAAAATTTTATGAGTTCGTTGAGTTCATTTCAATATCTTCATCTTCATTACTTGCCATGCAATAACCGTCTGTTCCGTATGTTTTAAATTTTACGACCAATGTTAATTAAAGTTGAATTTCCAACATGGGTGGCGTGAAAGGGAATGGTCATATTTCAAATGGTCAAGTGGACGATAATTCGAAAACGGATACATATTTAATATATAAAATGATATCCTTTTGAACCAAAATCTTTTTGTCAAAACTTTTAAGAATGTGTAAGTATTCGCTACAACCTGTACACTTCAGAATTCTACCTGATATTAGTACGGTCTACATTATCTGTACCTACCTATACAATCTACTGATGATACTATGAAGCGCTCATAGCCCGGCGGCTTGCGTCGATCTTAAGTGATCGACAAAGTTAAGCAACAGCGGGCGCGGTCGGTAGTTGGATGGATGACCGCTAGTGGCAAAATTTCTTGAGCGCTTCCGTGCTTCGGAGGGCACGAAAATCAGTCGGTCCCGGTTGTTACCAATTGGTAGTAGTCGTTAAGCCATGTCGGATACCTACGGGCGGCTTAAAAATTTCCGACACTTGGGTTGGCCACTAACCCCTCTAACAATCTATTTTTTGTCGCACGAGGTTGACTTGACTGTGACTTTCTTCAGTCGTCAACATCAATTACGCAACATTCTCCAAACCTTTTTTAAATTTGTTTTCGTGTAAATTATTTTAAAAATATTTAGTTTCTATGGTTCATATTCTCATTTATAACACAATACGCGTTACTGGATAATCCTCGGAAATTAAAAAATTATATAACAAAGCATAATATAAATTCCGGAAGAGCAAATAGAGTTTATTTTTATTCCATTACGCACTTTTCGCGTGAAAAAGAAATTCTCTGAGTCTTCCACCTGATCATTTTATGATCGTAAATATACTCTGTTGTCACTTTATTTGAATAACGGGAGTGACAAAGATCATTTTCGTTGCTTCCACGCAGCTAAATACAATGTATTGATATAAATAGACTCGTGGTTGAGACAGTTTTTCTTTCTTACAAAATATAAGGTGCAAGATCTAATTCCAAAGACACACGCACATTAAAGGTGTGCAGACTTGAGGAGCAAGGGGAAATTTTAGAAAACTCTACAAAAATATCTCATCTAGTTTTTATCAATCCATTATTTATCCATTTTATCTCATCTAGTCTTTATCAAATTATATTATGTCATAACTTCTTCACACCCTTCTTCCCTCCTTTACTTGTAATCCAAGCCAAACATTGACACATACTTATTCATATATTTGAATCCAACTCGTGAAATAATTGGAGGTATTAGATACTTAATGGGTCCTTACTTATTGAAGTTGAAATTTTTTTATCTTGTTCATAACGCACTATACTGAACAATGGACGAGATAATGACGTCAGATTACTTTTTCGAAGTCGCTAGCACTCTTTATCTCCTATCTATTATAAAGTTCTTTATGTTCCTAGCGAACTACAACACGCGTTTGAGCTTTAAACAAGTTTCGATTGCAGAATGGAGAAACCAATCAAAACGCAGCTCCACTGCTTTATTTTCGGATTCTTCTAACGACTATCCTGGACGACTATGGACGACTATGGGCGACGTTGACCACTTACCATGAGAAGGCTGATTAGCCGGCTAACATAACAATCCTATAGCATTGAATATTCCACAGCCATTATTACAAGCGGGCGGCCATGGAACCTGCATCACCCAGTGCAAGACGGCGAGGATCGTGACAACCAAGGTGATACCCATGCAGGTGGACGGCGAGGCGTGCAGACTGGCGCCATCCATCATCACACTATCCATCCTGAACCAAGCGATCATGCTCGCCAAGAAGAAGCCTGGACGGGTTCTTGCACCGTGAGTCTATTCCGCATAATTACGAACTTATCTCACCGTCGGTTGTACGCGTTTTACTGTAATACAGGTAGGTACTTACATTACGTTTATGTTACGCCGATATATTTTACGACCAGTTGCATCGATCGTGGTCACTGCTAAACGATTCCTGCAAGCGGGGTTAAAATTCATGTTTATTTATTATTTAGTTAACGAAGTCATTTTAGATAAAAGTAAAAATGTTGCAGGTACATAGATATTTTGAAGTGATACTTACAGATCTTTTTATAAAAGAAATATGTTTATTTAAAGCTCGTTTGCCCGTAAAGTACGTATTATTTGTCCCCAGAGCGAATATAGCGCCTAAAGCGATCCACTTTATATCGTTATTGAACCAATTTTATATACTTAACTTTCAGACTTTTGTTAATCGCCTGAGACATGGTTCTAGTAAGATCAGTTTTTTAGTTATTGCTGGGAAAATTTTGTACACTGTTCTATGCAGGCATAAATCTTATAAAAGTGTGGAACTATCATTAAAATAGAAGCTTAAAGAGGTTATAGCGACTTTAAGCTTCTATCTTATCCAGTATCTTAGCCAGTAAAAAGATAGTAATTGACTTTGCTGTTATATAATAATTATGTTCGTACCTAAGGATATTATGCGCGTGATTCACAAAATGAAAAACAAATTTGTTTATTTGTTTGTTGCAGTCAAACTACATTAGACAACTTGTCGCTGACTGTCAATCTTATAACGATGGCCCATTACGAGAGACACCATTACGATAAAGAACGATTGGCTAAAACAGGTAAAATAATTTTATTTACATCTTTAATTAGATATAAACTGTTGTTATACTTTTGTTAGGTTTCGCTGGTAAAATCATTGATTTTACATTTTGTATACAATGTTCAAGTCCAACGTTCAGTTTATTTACGTAATTATCTTCAGTAAAGGAGACCCGCCATTTTACTATAGGAAGTGGTACCAAATTGTCCAGCAATAAAACTTTGACTATTTTTAAGGTAATTTATTAGCTCAAAGATAAACTTTATTTCACTTCGCTAGCTAGTGGGGTTCATGAGATATAATATTTTAAAGATTGCTCAACATCGCTATGTTGCCATGTCAAAAAACGGGCTTAACGGCTAACGGTATTTTCTTTTAAGAAAATATAAGGTTTATTGCCAAAAAACGGTAGATTCTATTAGATTTGTTTTATTAAATTCTGTTTTTGTAAGGGTAAAAATAAAATAATTATATACTAAAAACATCATTAGGTACGGTAGACGGTAAATCTAAGCTGAATGTATGTACCATACTACATTTTAAGCCTACCTTAATTGTGGTTCATTAAGTCAGACATAGAATATATAATTGAAAGCTGGCTCCATTTATGCTAGAGTCCAAATCAACTGCCACCTGCTTGTGGCACACCAATAGAACCCAGACGAGTGGCACGTTGGAGGCCACAGGACATACAGTTTAATATATTGGACATACAGCACTTATGTAAAGTGGTAATGTCAGCATGTTTAATGCTTTGAGTGCCTTTGTTGTTTATAGGCAAAGACGACTTTACCTTCAGTTGTTGAGTTTACTCTTTGAAGGACTAGGTAAATAAAAAAAATACATTTCAAACAATTTATTCATTTCCTACATCTTCTCTTTTTAGTATCTATGAATGAGGCTCGTGCATTTATAATATTTTGGTGCCATGCATCATGCAGCGCCTTTCACAATGCGATGACAATCCACAATTGCAACAAGCAGATACATTCATGATGGCTGCAAAGTACAATTAATACATTAATACATAAAATCACTTGTACCAATTCAAAATCATTGTCAATGAATACGTTGGAACTTACCAATAGTAGAATTAGTAGATATTACACGAATCCAAAAGCAAAACAAGGTCCTTTAACCGTAGCAAATGTTCTTCGTTTTATCCAAATTATCCAGTCATCGTTATCCAAATCGTAGGGGCAAATCAGAATCCATTTTTCGAGGATAAAAATCAAAAACACAGGACGCAGACAGTGAAAGTGAAGTGGTGAGTTAGGTTAGGAATAAAAATAATTGACTTTGAGTATTGTGATTTGTGACTTTGATTTGAGTACTTTGACAGATTGACATTGACAGAACCAACAGCCATATAATATCCAGCCAGTAATATCGATTTTCACAATTCACATCGATTCATTCTTTTCATCGTGTTTTTTAGCAAAAAGATTATTGACTTATTAATATGTCAATGAAAAAGATGAATAATATTGCAAGCAATGTATTTATCATCGACTTTGTTTTTATACTGCATTTACAATCTTTCAGTTAATTGCCATTTAAAAGTAAAAGTATTTTTATAGGATTTATTAACATCGATTTTTTTACTCATTCATTTCACTACTGCACTTGGGTACGTTCCTTTTCACGTAAACTGTTACGGCGAAGAGTAAGGATAGTAAATTATAAAATACAATAAAAAAAAAATCCCGCTAGCTACAGTTTTAAATTTTGTATCATAATAAAGCGTATAAGATGACTCATATAATATATAAAATATATTACTGGACAGTCTGGTACCACTTTGGCGGACCTCCTTTGATAGGGTAAATTTTGATTTTATTTTATAATTTAATATAACCCGTATCATTTACTGTTTTTATATTCAGTAATAATCAAATATTTTTTGTTATTATTAAAGAATTAAAACAATGAGACTGTGATTTACAATTTTCAGAAAAGATAATTAGATGTATCATTAAATTGTCGCTGTGTTTCTAAAGCCCCTATGTTCGAAACACGTGTAAGAAAAGCTTATAATATGTATGAACTTATTTGTCGAACAGAGCAAGTCTCTCAGCACTCGACATTAATCCCCAGTTTATTCCACTGGAACGTATCGGAGCGCTTTAAAAGTAAACCCGCTGTACAACCCCACTAAAACATGAGGCCCTATTGATTTCAACCGTGTAGGAACTACGTTAACAATAAAAACAAAACTTACCAACATGAGAATGAAAATATTACTTTCATATCCCTTGTCTCTCCGACATTTTCCACTTAATTGTACTTTATTGCTTTGTAGTTAACGGTTATGCAGTATTTTATATTTTCCTGGTGTAAACCTTAGAAACTTCCAAAATTTGAAATAATTGTTTTATTATGATTATTGTCTCTCAATAGCACAATCCTAATTTAGATGTATATTTTTTTTTTCAAACATTTAAATTTTCATCCTAAAATAGTAGGTAGTTAGTGCAGGTATGTGAAATTATTTTATATTGTACAATTTTATAATGTGCTCTTCGAAGCTCGGACGCGCCTGTGAATTTTTGACAACGACAAATTTTAACTCGTTTGTGCGCGATGTTGTCTAATTTTACCAATCACTTACGATTGGGACAAACTACTGAAGTATGAACACATTAGTCAGACCAAAAAAGAAAAAGGAAAAAAGGTAAAATTGTCTATGAAAAAGTATAAATGTCCTTGTAAATCTCACAAGACTTGTAGTTAAATATTCAACATAATTTATATATATACGGTTTAATTCTTAAATATATTTTATATTAGGTTTAATATTAATAAATAAAATACCCTTAATGTAATGCATATTAAACTCTCAGTGATATGAAATGGGTACTTAAAACTTCTAGTGCAACGAGCGCATGATAAATCGAGTCCACTTGAAGCACAATATTTTCTTCCCGACTGAGATTAACTATCACTTCTGTACAATATGGACTTTTAATAAAGTTTGCTTTGAACAATCTTATTTAAGCTTGTGTTCAATGTAAGACGCATCGTAGCGTAGTTAAGCCGCATTTTATTCAACCACATGTGAATAAGAAGGATACACGTGTCTAATACTCGGTTCTATATTCGAAAAACGATTCGTTTTGCTTACCGATAGTGGAACTAACTAAGATATATAAGAATAGGTTATAAGGAACGTCTTTAATGACTCGTTATACTGGTAACTCGAAAACGATGAGTTTAACGAATGGTTAAACACAATAATATTAGAACCTGGCATAAGCAAGCAGTTTTAGAGGGCAGTTGAGGGCACCAATCGTTGGCTTTACATACTCAATCTTATTTTAGTCACCTTTGTTAATTGAATTGACGACCCCGTAGCCTCGTTCGATTCCAGGCCGGGGCACATATTTATATGAAGGGTACATTTTTGTTCTCGGGTCATGGGTCTCATGTTTGTTTGTAGCGGAACGCATCGGCACCATAGAGGCGAACCCGGCGGCTGACCTCGAGCAAATCCGCACTCTCATACAGAATATCATCAAAGAGTCTCCGACACACTCCAACCTTGTTGATTGGTGGTTTGTTGACTGTAAGTTTCCTTTTATTCTATATTTTTATAAATTTCATTTGCAGCATAATAGCCTTGTTGTAATCACATCTCACGCTCTCATCTGTTGGGCGTGACTCGTCTCTCATAATGTGAGAGATGGCTAAGATTACTGCATCGAGTGGATCCGGATTATTTATTACACTTTTTACAACTTTGACTGCATAATGCTTATGGAAATAAAAAACCCCTACCTATGCAAGGTTCCAACACACTTTCCTTCACCGAAGCAATCATGGATTTATTTGTTCCTAATAACTGTTTTGCATATGTAACTCAAGTAGTAAAAATAGCTACTTTTTAAGTGTACATCGGTACACATCGGTGCACTTGGGTACTATCAGCTGGGAATGTACGTAGTCAAGAATGAACGTACCTACCTAGTAAATAACACCATCAAACTACATTGTAATTTTTCAGAATATTACTTTGAAGCTTTCATTCATCTTTAAAAACCTACATACCTAAATCCGATTTTTCTTAGACGTTAGTGGATATTTTTTCGAAATGAATATGTAGGGGCTAAAATTTAATACATTTGATTATTTTATCATTCAATAAGCTAATCCAGAATAGGTATGGAAATTTAATCCAGTTCGTTGGTAGTGTTATGGGATTATTGTTTTTTAAAATACCTACTGTAAAAGGTTGGCTATATTTATTGCTGTTACTATTAGTGGATTATGAAGTAATCTGTTGAGAAGTTCCTTAAAGAGAGTACACAATTCTTTTTCGTGAAATGCTTTTCCAAATGACCTCTTATCGTCTTATTCCTACACCGTCTGGGTATTAAAGAATTTGTTATTTACATTTTATAAAAGTGGACGTAATCCGAACTCTCGTACACAGCACGATCAAAAGAATATGGAGAGTACTTTGAGCACTTCTATTGGTTGCTGAAATGTAAATTACGGTCGGGTTGGTACCTCTCAACTCAGACGGCAGCTAATGTCATAAATGACTTGTGTTTTTTTTAATAAATACAAAATTATATATCTATATGAATAATGCAATAATTGGGATGTAAGGGCTTCTTTCCGTAAGTCAGAGCTAACCTACCTGTACATAGTGCGCCCTTCGAATAAGGTTCCTCGTCATGGAGTTTGTCGGTCTCTGTACCAGGGTTACCTGTTGGCACTCGTAAATAGTGGCAAGGTATTTAACCGCCGGACAAACATTTTTTTTTACGAAATTAAGGTAGCACACGAGCATGCAGCGTCACCCTACCGTTGCCGCCCATGATAACTGTGAGACTGTGACCGAGACCTAGAACAAGACTCAAATGGGTACTAGGTTGGTTAGTCCCGTTAGATGGCGCTGTTAGAACGTTAGTTAGTTAGTCCGTTAGTACGTATATTACTGGGGCAGAGACTGTTAGTGAAAATTAGTCCTGTTAGTTGTTGTCAGTAATAGTCCAGTTAGTAATTGTTAGTAATAATCTCGTACTAATTCGGCCACAGGTGTGTTGCTACCCTTGAGGACTAAAATGGTTGCCTTTAAAAAAGTGTACCGGCCACATCTTCCGAAAATCAACCGCAGAATGTTATGAACGTGCTACGGTTAGTGTAAGAAAATTAAGAATCGTGTTTATTTTAACAATTAATGAGGTAGGTACCTACCTACTAGGTATAAATTATCTTGCAGCTGATGCAAAAAGTTCAAAGCGTCGGCGTCGCTTAGGTATCATATTTTTAAAGTTTTACTGTTATTTAAATATCTAAAACGAACATATTCTAAGTCAACGTTAATGTAACGTCTTTTGATAAAGTGAACCGTACATGAATTAATTTTTGCTTCAGTAAAAAATAAA
Source organism: Ochlodes sylvanus (assembly GCA_905404295.2). NCBI lineage: Eukaryota > Metazoa > Arthropoda > Insecta > Lepidoptera > Hesperiidae > Ochlodes > Ochlodes sylvanus. Next base: position 8,092,947 of record FR990130.1, on the reverse strand, counting down.
ATATATTTGGTACACGATTCCAAAGATCAAAACCCGGTTAATAACGTGTATTACTTGCTTATATTTAATATTAAAGGTTAATTATTTTACCAATAAGTAGATCGTTATGTAACTGCATCCCATTGTAAAGATTCAACGTCTTTGATAGTTTTGTACGTGTTTTTTTCATACGTATGAAAGCATATACCTACATATATGCGATGTAGTTCGCACTTTTCTAAACCCTCAAGTCTATGCCTACATCAGCGGTATCTCGCTTTCATTTAACTCGCTGTTGCGTCACGGCGGCGGCGGCGGGTGACCTACATCTCTGATTTCAGTCCTCCAACTTCGGATAGATTTTTAAAACTTAGAACGGTTTTTGTGTGCATCACGACCCATTGCGACTAATTGTTCGTAAAGTTACTGTTGGCAAATCATTAGCTATTTCTTTTTTGTAGCTCTTGAATGAATCAATAATTGCTTAGGTCTTTCAAAACAATCAGCGTAATATTTCGTTTTAATGAAAACATTACTCGATACACTAAGTACCTACTAATAACACTATATTCTAAGATGTACTTGTATGTTCTAAGCTCGGTGTAAATATATTATACTCAGCATCTCATTAGGATGCTCCAGTGTATTAGTAATACGTAGTTGATTTAATATACGTACGACATCATTAAAATGCAAAATCCCTTAAGGCATACATCGTAATCTGATCAAATACGTACTTAGTATATTAGTGTTTACATACGTATCGCTTAGTTATATTAATAAAATTGAAGAAGTGTAAATAAAGAGATTAGGTCAAATGGTTTATGAAAATTGGTGATTTATATATTTAGTACTAGTTTTTGCTTGCGGCTTCGCCCGCGTAAGAATCGGAAAACTACAAAATACCGTAAATATAATCTCAAGGGAACATATTATCGGGATAAAAGCTAGCCTAGGTCCTTTCCCCGGTCTCAATCTGCGTACCAAATTTCATCTAAATTCAGCAGCATAGCATAAGCGTAAAAGGATAACAGACAGACAGATAGAATTTTGCATTTATAATATTAGTAAGAATAATAATTATTAGGTATATTAAATTAGCAGTAGAGGCATCCGTTAAGTTGTTATTTCATTTTTATGTTTTTTGAGGATATTATACATATTATTATAATTTGAGATCTATATACTAGTGAGGTGCCATTTTTTATATTCCTTGACTATTTCATCGCCCGTATGTCCACCATTAATGTTGATGTAATATTTCAGCGGTGACCGCGGAACGGTTTTTCCGGATCGACAAGGCCCAAGAGAACCTTCACTATGCAACCGACATTGGACACGAGAACATTTACATACTGGACGGCGCTCCGTTAACGCCGGACACCGATACCACGCCGCACCCGGCGACCACTGCGACCGAGTCCCTGGACAGGACGGGACCCTCCGTGTCCCTGGACACCACGACAGGACTGTCCGTGTCCCTCGACATTTCGCAAAGCGGCGACACCCCAAGCGCCGGCGTTTCACTCGATGTCCCAGAATCGAATGCGAGGTAATATTTACGCAAACTTTTGTATTGTTATTTTCGTAACAGCCTTCGCCTGGAAGCAGGATGTTTACATTGTAAATGTCGTCAAAAAATATTACTAGCACGCGTAACAATTTGTCCTTATAGCGAAACGGTTATTTTTGTTTCTTTCTTACCCTGTTTCATACTTTGCGATGCGAGGTTGTTTTTCGTAGTTCATTGTATAAGTATTTATTACATTAAATTACTTATTTATTAGTTACATTACATTACATAAATCCCTTACATTTATCCCCTATTATTCTTAAATCCATCTCCCGCAATAAAAATTCTTCGAATAAATCTTATCCAATACGCCTGAGCGAATATACATCTAAGTACCTATTTAGTAACGTCGCGTCGGGGCGTCGCATCGGTGTAATGAAAATATACATACTACAGCTGAAATCAATCATTTCAGCTGCATATGTATATAGACTGAGTTTAACTTGGTTCTATATTAATAATACCTACTAATTTGAATCAACATGCCTCAAAGTTAAAATGCGCAGTATAGCTCCAGTTGCAATTCAACTATTCATAACTTTGAAACTGTTTGAGAAATTGGAAAAGAAAACTACAGCCTCTGAAACATTCAAGATCCATCTTTCCGTTTTAAAGCCAAGATTAAAAATGTAGATAGAAAAGAAAGAATTTTACAAGCATTATAATTATGATAATGTAAATGCTACAAGTGGAGATATTTTTTTCGTTATCTAGGTCGTTCATTCAGGAATCTGTAAAATAATAAGTAGTGCTTATTTTTGCATCGTTTGTAAGTACTTTTATGTTAAGTATACCACAACCAGTTGAACGGTTGGTTTTGTTGTATTCTCTGTGTGTTCTCACGGGTGGCATGGACAACACAACTAACACCCACGACCAATCGTTTAACTGCCACATAAATGTTTGCCCTGGCCGGGAATCGAACCCGGACATCACTGGGAAATCACGATAGTAGCCTGATATACAGAAGTTAAAAGGTTGCGCTTGGTCGGTTTTTTTATATTACAGAGAGGCATTAAAGTTTTATTTACTAAACCCGCCCTCGCTTCGCTTCAGGAAACATGCCCCTTAGTAGGTAGGGACTCACATCCGGAAATTTTTAGGCGTGATTCTTTTAACTGTTAATAAACACCACCCAAATCCGTTAAGCTGTTTCGGAGATTAGCGCGAAAAAAACCCACTGATAAACAAAAATTCTAAAAATAATTATTTTGGGGTCTATTGCGTTTTTTTTATTAAAAGTAGTAAAAGTTTTTCTCATAATAATATATCTTCCATGTACAGAGAGCGATCAGTTACAGATTTATTAAAATATATGTATGTATAGATTACCACATATTTAATATCACCACATACTTAAATAACAGTAGGTACACAGTTCGCGTGTTGTACAACCCATTTTCAAGTAATTAACTTTAGGATCAACAGCTTCCTGGTACTTCCACAACAGTGGCAGTAGGTACAGATTAGTTGCCGGTATTTCCTCGGTCCGTCGAGACCCCTAAATCCCACGCCCGGTAATTAAAAGTTCGTGCAGTCTATATCCAGAACTATGCTACAATTGTTACAAAACTTCATTGTTCAAACTTAGCTATTACTTAAAACTGGAACCAACAGCAACAGTTGGAACAGTAATATTGGTCTCTGTGGAGGTGTTACGTGTTGACTGAGACTTGCGAGTGCGTTGTCTTAGCCTGAACTACGCAACGGACAGTAAAAACTTGAACAATGCGACTTTTGCGACTGAACTTCCTTACGTTTTTTCTTCAACTCCGAATGTAATTGGAAACGAAACCTGTATAAAGAGACATGGGCAGAGAGAGAGAGAGAGGGTTGCGCACCCGGCTGCGCGCTCACTTGCTCGTGTGCTCATTTGCTTGTAGTAGGCTCGATACACACACACAGTGTGCGGCATTTCGTTCGAGACAATTTTCTACTAAATCGCTACCCGTAAGCCGCGTTAAGGAACTTCGTTCCAAAAACAATTTCACAACAAAATCTAATTCTGTTTTACTTGAGCTTATATTCCTTTTCTTCGCCTACCGTTGAACTGTCAGTCTCTACGGAGATATTCAACCGCCCGGCGTTTTCGTTGACGGCTTCTGAATCCCCAGACAGGTAATTTAAAGTTGTATAGTCATCAAGGGATTTTCAAATGACTGTCAAGCTGTCTACAACATGGAGTTTAATAGCGCAGTTATGATGTATGGCTTCTTTCAATTTATGTCATATTTTGACTGCTTATATTTATAATCGTTTGAATAATCGATCAACATTTAATAGTTCTATTTCTAAATTTATGTTACCTGTTTGATCATTTGTAATATTTTTCATAGCATTAAATCGAATTGTCTGTAATATTATCACGATTGATGAGATAACTGTTTGAGTCGGAGTTGGACTTACAAACCTACAATTATGTTTAGTGTGAAATAACATACTTACACTGACATGCAAAATTTCGATGGTATTGATAAAAAATATGGGATAAAATCAAAAAACAATTTTAAACGTAGGAAATGGACTTCCCAAACAGAAGCGCATGTTTCTTACTAACTAATAACTATGTACTTAGCATAAATATTATCGTCCGGACATAAACCTAAAAACAGAATAAATTACGTTACAGTATTTAACATTAAAACAGCTGAGTGTTCTTGGTAAACAATCTCTACTACTTAACAGTTTAAACGCGCTATAATTAGTTGCAAATAGTATTCCCACCGCACTGTACCTAACTTGCCCTGCAGCTGAAGCCAAAGTCTTCGAATTATTTCGTCACCCACCCTTGGTCTTCTCAATTTTAGAATCTCAGGTACCTACACTACACTCACTCGTCCAACAACATCGATTATGTTGTTAACAACTTCGAGTATGTAACTCTTAGGTACAACATTTACCTTAAAGTAACGATTTAATTAATCTACGCATTAACTAGGTAATCGATTCATAACATTGTGCAAAAGAGAGATCACAGATAATGGATTTAATAAGACGTATTTTTTATTGAAAATCTGGCTAGGCGTAATTGGAATACGAATACGTACGTAATACTTTGCTAAGTATGTAAATCAAAATGTCATCAGATACCTACAATGTGTTGGATTAAAGATGTTTTGATAAAATATGGGATTTGGCTTAACCTATTTAAAGTATTCACATTCCATTAGTCGTCATTAATATATAATATAAATGATAAAAAATGTGACACTTGTAGTAATAAACCCACAATCACTCGCTGTAATTGACGAATCCTAATTTCAATCAAATTCCACACGCCACAGGATTAACATATCAATTTGTCCATCAGCGAGTCCGGATTAGGTAGTCCGGGGCGAACGGACGAGGTGCACACCCCGCCGTCCCCGCCGACCACACCGAGTACTCCCGCGCACCCCACTCCGCGGATATCCGGTCCCAGAGCCGGGAACCAGCAGGAACCTATGTCGCCGCCGCTGTGTACCAGCCCACCCATGAGGGGAACCGATCCCGCGCCGGACGCTATGCTCAAATTCAAAACGTAAGTAACATTTTCCTTCCCTATAGCACTTAGCGCCTCACGTATAACGTCTGTAATATGTATCTAACATTGATCATTAGTAAAGTTATCTTTCGTAAAGTAGGTAATATCGCTAGAAGGCTTTGTATTCCTATTAGCTAATACGTGAACACAAAAACTTTATCACTTGTTACTAAATGTGGATATTAATATAGATCTGTTATATATTATAACCATTGATATAAAAGCAATATGAAGTTAATTAGAGTCTCACGCTTATGATATTTGCACGGATGTTGAAGGATTAGCGCGGCTCGGCGTGGGGAGAATTTATCTTATACTTATTTGAGATCATGTTAAGTTGGGACTGGAAATATTGCATCTACATTGGCTGCAAATATTTTGAAAGCACTTTATGTGCTTACCTCGTTGTTATTCCAAAGTAAAGTTATGACATATAGGCATTATGTACCTTATGTACATTATGTACCTACCTAAACTTGTAGGTAATGAGGTTGTGTTAAAAAAGAATCCGGATATAAAAGCAAATATGGTACAGCAGTTTGATCGACTGAGGGGTCAGTAAATAATAATTATTATGTTAACTGCTTTTTTGTGACTGTTGCAATAATAAGTATTTTTCATACTAGATACTATGAAAAACAACTACTAAAATTTATAGGATAAGCGTGAAACTTGAAAAACGTTAGATATAAATTAGTAAGACACAAGTTTTCTGAAGCGAGGACGGTTTGCAAGTATGTTGTAAGTTCGGTGAAGTATATAAAGTTGGTTTGTTATTCCTTCCAAGGCGTAAAACTTTTATAAGTCTTAAGTATTTCTTGCATGCCTACAGTTTATCTTATGAAGTTGTGACAATTTTTGTGCATTTTTTTTTTTATAATTTATTCGAGAAGTTTTAATTTATACCTAGAAGTTATACGTATATCTATATCTATAATATATTATAGACGAATAATATATTATAGACGAATTAAAGATAAGAAATGGAGTGTCATTACAGATTTGGAGCTATTATGCGGGAGTATAATAAAAGGAATGAAAGGGCGATTTTATCCTGCAAGTCCTTATAAATGGTCCCACGATCGTTTTATTGCCTCTATTTAGGTCGTATACAACGTAATCGATTCATGAGATCCCTGAATGACATCGTTTCAAATGGCAATGCTAATATTTTTGTGTAAATAATTATAAGTTGAGCCAGGTTCATTGGTAGTCAGGGACCGATTCGTCGCGGTCGGTAATCAAGTTTCAGTTAATAATTTTTGCTTAATATAGGTACCTATACCAGAAAGATATCCGTGCTAATATTATATATTCATACAACTCGTATATTTAGTATAATTAGACACAGGATTTAGGTATGCAAAATTGACACATTTTTGAGCTTCACCTGGAATACAGAAACGTACTGCAAAATAAGCAAAATTCATTTTAATTACTCCGGGTGCCGTCGTCAGCCCATTAAGAAAGTGTTACGTGCATTCACGAGTAGTCTCGCTCATACATCTCTCGCTGTGACGTGAAATAATTTAATTCTCATTCTGTATTGCGCTGACTATCTAGCGCCTTGTCCGTCTACGGTGTAGGTACGGTTTAGTTTCTGCTTCTACATCCATTTCTTCAAGTAGTGATTTTTTTAGCTGCATGAGTGTTAAATATGGTCAGCAAACATTCTCTCAACACTTATCAACGCGGAATAGGTTTGAGAGTTATCAGTAAATTATCACATGGGCGATCTGTCGCTTTCAGTAGTACAGTTTTTAGAAGACCTGCCGCGACGGTTGTTTGACAGCAAAACCACGAATTTGGTTTCGTAGGGGATTGAGTAGGGGACATTCAAAGTGTTGGTTAATTTGATAAATATAGATTGTAGCGTTTACATGGTATTTAGTACTAGTTGTCCCGGCGTACTTCGTACCGCTTTATGATTAAAAAATGTTTTGGTGATATATCGACAGCGACGCCACCTACCGGGTCCAATTGTGAATCTAAACCATTCTCGGATCCACCTGGAGACACACAAAAAATTTCAACCAAATCGGTCAAGCCGTTTAGGAGGAGTTCAGTGACATACACACTCACACTCGAATTATATATATTAAGATTTAGGTACCTAACTACCTAGGTACCTACATTATAGTAGGTAACTCGCTTCTGTTCAGAAAACCTGTGCGTTATTTCCGTCACTCAAAAAAATGAATACTCGCTTTATTCTTTTGTCCAATGCACAAAATAATAATACAAAATAAATTGCCCGAAAACGTATAAAACGTATAATAACAATTTTTTTAATTTAAAACACCGTTACACTGTTTCAGCTTATTTAATTTTGTTTAGTTTTGTTTGGTATTGTTTTGCTGGCTCATTGTTTCTCTACAATAGGACTGAAAATGAATTTCACAAAATATAAGTAATATCTTTTCGTGCAAACCATTCGCCTTAGCAACAACAGATATGTACTAGTTACGTATATACCTACTAATAAAAGCCATAATAAAACAGGATAAAATATATAATATGACACAAAAATTGTAGCGTTTCATTTTACCTACTGCATGAGCATCGAAAATATTGTTGTTTCAAACATCAAAGTTAAGAATTTAATAGTGAAACAATAAAAAATATATAATGAATTCAAGTTTCAGTTTTGACTTCAATCAAAATTCATTGACGTGTATTTAAGTGTGTAGGTAATCCAATACTTAAGTACATGTAATTACTTAAATCCTGTGGGCCCCGCTGCTACCAATTCACAAGTCAAAGTAGTTACTTCTTTCACATTTGATATACAAATTTTAAACTCGGCATATACGTCCTTGAGGGTTCTGTATAGATTTCAAAGGTACGAGTATAATTAATGACGTGCAAACGGCGTCAACATTCTCAAATCTCACACATAAAAATCATTCCGCAGTAACATCATTATAAGTTGATAATAAATCATGGGTTGTCATAACCCATTATATACTTATATTTAAAAAAGAGTTCTGACTGAATGACTGTCCAGCCCAAAGCTTTGAAACTGGAATGCCAAAAATTTGCACACAGGTTTAATGTACAAAGTGTATAAGGCAGGATTCCAAAATTTCTAAAGATAATAACTACACTCAGCGGCACGGAATCTTGGCCAAACTCATAGCAGACTATAACATTTTTTTAAGTGTGTGTAACTTTTTTCTTAATGTATAATTGGGTGGAAATAATGTTTACGTTAATCCTAAGAGGCTAATTAACTAAGTTGAAGTGCATTTTGATTTGATTTCTGAAGTTTAGTTGAACCGTGTCATTTATCCGACGAAGTCTACGTTTTGAATTGTGTTCTGGAATTTGCAAGCGTTAAGTTGTCGAAGTTCTTTGGTTTTATTGCGATGAATAAACATCTAAAGGCGCCTTAGGATCCATAAAAATGCCTCTATCACCAAGTCAGATAGCACAAGCAGTGGTATTAGTCGAACTAGGGATGACCCATCGTGAAGTGGCTACTATCCTTAATGTACCGGGTTCTTCGATGCAATATGCACTAAAATGGTACCAAGAGACTGGCCTCTGCACACGCAGACCAGGTAGTGGCGGTGTACGTTGCACATCAGCTCGTGACGACCACTTTATTGTGTTAGAGATTTTAAGAAATCGCTTCCTTACTGATGTCGAGATCCGGCAGCGGCTTCAAATCTCCAGGAATGTAAATGTTAGTGAGCGTACGGTGAGAAGACGTATGGAGGAAGTTTTTAAGATCAAGAAGACCAGCCCGTGGCCCACAGCTTCTCCCACAGCATAGAGCAGCGCGATTTCAATTTGCCCGCGAACATGCTAACTGGTCTCATGAACAATGGGAAAGGGTTTTGTTTACGGACGAGTGCAGGATTGCTTTAAATGCACCTGATGGTCGACAACGTGTCTGGAGAAGGAATGGTGAACGATATCTAGCGATTACTACCACTCCCACAGTGAGTTTCGGTGGAGGCTCTATAATCGTATGGGGTGGCGTTAGTTCTGATGCACGTACAGATTTGGTCATCGTCAATAACTCTCTAACTGCAACACGATACGTCGAGGATGTCCTTCAAGAACATGTTGTACCCTTTGGAGGGTTTATTGGATATGACCGATTCATTTTAATGCATGATAATGCACGACCATACGTCGCTCATATCGTAAATGAGTACCGTCAAGAGGTTGGTATTCAAAAATTGCAGTGGCCAGCTCGCAGCCCCGACTTAAACCCAATAGAGCACATTTGGGATAAACTAAAAACGACAATTAAAACAGCATCGAACCTACCACAAACCCTTAGCCAGCTTCGAGATGCTGCACTGACTGCGTGGCGCGACTTATCGCAGGTGGACATCAAGAATGTCATCCAAAGCATGCCAGACCGAATGCAGGCGGTCATAAGGGCTAGAGGAGGAAACACGCGATATTAAAAAGTACAAAATGTTGTCAAAGATCAAACAGTTTTTAATTCCTAGTGCTCAAAACTGCAGTGTTTAATTTTGTGTAAATGTGATTTTGCGCTTAAACTTCATTAAAAAGTTAAAAAGACGTTATTTATGAGTAAAAATGATTAAAGACGTTAAGTGGATGAACAACGATTAAATTGGCCTAAATTAGAAGTGTACAAACTGAAAAAAACTGAAGTTATCACAAATTTTGTAGGTGGCCAAGTTTCCGTGCCGGTCAGTATATAACCGCTCTGCGGTTGAAATTCCACCGTTATTCATTCTGACAAAGTGATTCTGTCATTTGATACATTTCAAATGTCGTGTCAAGCGTATGGCAGAGTAAATAGAGTAACTTATATAAACTATAAGTGAGCCAAACATCCGTACGCGCGATTTTCGTAAAAAGGGGTACATAGGTTTTGCTTCACGTATTAATATAATGATAAAGGACCTCAAATTTGATACGACAATCGAGTGGATACTCACTAATATCTTCAGGTTTTTTTTAATTTCCCCCGGGGTAGAGAATAAAGGAGATTTATATTTTTGCTTTACTAGACATAAGTAGATAATTAAAATCACTACTGTTCGAATTTCAAGGGATAGGGAATAAAGAGTAATTTTGTTGTAAAATACCTTATTTCTGTTACGAAACTGCCACAATTTCGCATTGTAAATAAAATTATGGTTGGCTCACCAGGCCATTAGGAAGTGCGAGTATCGAAAATTTCTGTTCAGTATATTCAAAACTATCGGGATATAAAGGTAATTTTCATGTTACATTAGAAGATAAAGCTATATCGTGAGAGGCAAAGAAATACAAAGCGGATATATAACATGTACAATGTAGCAACGTCTCCCCGTCTTAATGTAGCCTCAAAGGGAAGCGTAATAGCGTCAGTACGTCTCTGCAGATCATCACAAATACAAAGTCCAAGCCCTATTAATCACTTAATCCCGTAGTAGATACTGTGTTTCTGTTTTGTCGCAAAAGCGGAACTGTTTGCCTTTTATCTCCAACTCGCAACATCTCGTGGTTTCGCTCTTGTGGATTTGCTACAATTTCGTTACATAAATAATATGACTTAAAAACAAAAATGCTTGACGACCCGAATGGCGCAAAGGTCACCATTCCGGTGGAAGTGTTCTTAGTTCAATTCCTAGGTAGGCAGAAGTTTGAATGGTGTCTTCTTTCTGGACTTCTGATTAGCATTAAAGTACGAATCACGATAAGAGTAAGCAGTTTTTTTGTTTAACATAAAGTAGAAAAAATATTTAATATTATAAAATACAATTTAAAAGCACTTCCGTGTAAAAAAAGGAATAATGTAATAAATACTCAATGTTCCAGTGCCAGTTTCGTTCAGCTACAGGAAGAAAGTTCAAATTATATTATTATGCTTAAAATTATCATAATTATTTTGTATTTATTTCATAGTGAAAAATGAAAAGGAAGATAAATTACGTTTACATTTTTCAATATTCTACTGGGTGATTTTTATTTCACTTGACCTACTCGCGCAAATACATTTTCTAGCAATAAAATTAGGATTTTATAAAGTAATTTATTTATAATATATCACTTTAAAAACCAACTGCTCTTCAATTTCCCTTAACAGTATAAACTCTAATCTTTATTGTAACATCCTTCTCAACTAGAGAAGTACTAGATACACAAGATTATGTACCATTGGTTCCCACTCGGCTTGCAGCGGAGGTAAACAGAAACCGTCAAGTTAACAAGCTCTCGCGTTAACTACGACAAATGTAACATACGGTTTGTATTCAACAACTAGTTATGTAAATATAAATTTGTCTTACTTGTGTTTATAATCACTAAAACAAACAACTGCGTGGCGCATGGGCGTAAAGACCGCCCTACACAGTTCAAAATAATCCTACTTGGAAATGTATTGGCAAACAGAAACTTTGGCAGAAATAGGTATTAAATCATTTATGCTTTCATTTGATGCGATTAAAGGTTCAATGTATGCGTATGCAAAGACTAGCTCAATTAAAATCGCACTTACAAAGAAGAAAAGACTCATTATTGCAAAAATATCGAACATGCGTGCTACGTGCTACGTAAGGCCCGCTACGATAATCATTTTGTAAGACATTCGCGCGACGCATTCCGTAGCAATTTATGGTTACGGCAAAGAAAAGGTTCTTTTTACCTTAATTATCTAACAATATAAGGTTGCAAATGGTCCCCTTGTGTGCAATGTCTGCTCAAAGAGAACATGTCGCAATGCCGTAGAATTACCGACACAAAATACCGATTTTTTCCTCTCGGATAATACGGTCGATCTGTAAACGATTAATATTCACTGCGGCAATCTTTATTCTGTAAATTTTAATAAATCTATAGAAATAAAAGACCTTTGTAATCCGTCAAACCTGGCATATCTTTCTTTTTACACTAATATACATTTACTTATTATTACTAACTTTCGTATTCCGAAAATATATCTCGCATATAAGTATAAGCGTTTTATGATTATATATGATATAATATGATAACATTTATTGCCAATAAACATAGTTTTAAATTACATACTTACACTTTCACAATGTAAGTGTTGATTAGCAGCTTCATAACGTTTACTTCCTAGAATAGTAATTAGGCTCTCCTAGCACGTGTGATACTAATTGAAGCACATAGGTACCATTCTTCTCTCAATCTGAAATCTGCACTCTATCTCTGCATTCTTCTATTGCATGCAGCATCCATGAAAAACTCTTTGGACTTGATTGCGAAGTGTTTGGGTATAGGTAAGATGTTCATTAATTATTTATTCCATCTACAATGGTAATTTAATTATTTTTTCTTTCAGGATTCACTTACTATTTGTTTCCGTTTCAGTTGTTCAGTTGACGCTGGCTACAAAAAGTCCACCTTTGACGTCATTGCAAACTATAAATTTAATCTTTAAAAAATCCCCTACGCACGCACGTGTGAAGCACTTAATCGAGTAATCATACGCTATACATCATTTTGGAATAGAGCTGATACTCTTACACTGCTGGACCGATATTAACCAAACATATCTAAGAACAGCTACAATGCCACAGACAAAAACACACACGCGCAAACACACACTAACACACACATAGATATCGACGTCAAACTTATATCGTCCTTCTTTTTGCGTCGGGGGTTAAAAAAAAACGATAAAAACTAGATAGATTTTATTTAAAAAAATGTTTTGAATACGACCAACATAATATTATTGGGACACAATTTAAGTACTTTTATTATAAGCAAACACAGATGGAGCGACTTTGACAAATTATGTAACGTGTAAATTTTGTTTCAGAAATTTATTGGAGAAAACATCTGACTCTCTGCTCAAAGCGGCGAAAATTGGAGACTTAAAATTGGTAAAAAAATATTTATATTCAGTCTTTAAATTGTCTACTTAAATGATTATTTACTTTTAAATGACTAACGTATATGTGTACTCAGTTACTCTTGTCCTTCGATTGCCCAATCAATGAATGATGGCCACAGAACTTCAAAAATATTAAATAATTAATTTAAGTATCAGGGGTATGTCGTCGCGTCAGACACTAAGCTCATTGTACAGTAGATATAATATGTATAATATTGACACGCTGATCGTCTCAAAACTTTCACATACGTCATAGTACGTAATATTAGGGGTGTACTATTACGTAATATTGTAATAATACGCAGAGTTTACCGCTAATTAAATTAATTCGTAGCTGTTTTGTGTGTGCCACAAGGCACACGACACATTAGGGGAGAGTGGAGTTAAAAGGAACAAGTAGGATAATAACGTAATTAACAGTGTAGCTCTTTAATATTATCTTTCAGCGTCTTTATATCGCCGTATACGAAAATGAGAACATAACACGAACATAGACGAAAAGAAACAAAAAACATGTTTCTAGGGTCGCACAATCAACTACTTTAGTTGTACGGCTTATTAAACTTCTTAGCTATATGTTCGCTATACAAGTTTTATAATATAACCATATTTGACTTCCCCAAAAGGTAAAAGAGCTACACACGGCCGGATATTCGCTCCTGTCGATCGACGCCACAGGGCAGACCGCCTTACACATAGCAGCGCGATACGGTAACAAGGAGATCGTGAAGTATCTGATCGCGTGTGCGCCGACCTCTATATTAAACATGAGAGACAATGAGAAAGGTCAGACAGCACTGCATAAGGCTGCTGCTTACAAGCGGAGGGCGATATGCTGCATGCTGGTTGCCGGTGGGGCGTCGTTGACGCGGCAGGATAACTCCGGGTTGACGCCGCGACAGCTCGCCTTGCGCGCGGAGGACCCCGAACTTGCCACATACTTAGAAAGTAAGTTTTAGTGCGGTTTGTGTATCTAACTGTTCAATAGATAATTATAATCACTGTCTCATGTATACAAGCGGAGAGGATGGTAATAAAAATATTATAAAGTAAAACATACACAGTATGTGTAAGCACGCCTTACACGGATTGCAAACGACAGAAGCGCTCTAGAAACTACAATAAAATAGTCAACCACAAAACTATGGATCGCGCACGAATTAACCTACTTAACTCATTCGATCTCTTATGGTCGACTATAATAGGGTAGTTGACAGTAAGAAAATATTTTGAATATTTCTATTTTTTATGGTAGCTTAATATTTACAAATGTGAAAAATCGATCTTATTGATTAAATAAATCATGATTATTTAATATTTTTGAGAAATAAAATCCCGAAATTACAGTCACTAGTCACGTGACAGCGAACGCCAATACGACGCGTGACGTCACACGTTGCAAAACTAAACAAACTTGCCATAGCATTTTGGTCTTTCCGCTCAACCAAACAGCTCTTCGTTTTCCAACATATGACGTCACACGAGTCGCCATGACAGTTTGACGCGTTTTTTGACGGAAACGTCAAACAGTTCATGAAAATATAAAATAAAATATGTTACAGTTAGTATTTTACTGAAATATTAATATTTCAGTTAAATTAGACCATTTGGCAAACTATGATTTAGTTTTTCAAAATTAGTCAACTAGCCTATTATAGTAAACTGTAAATGAGGTATAATTTCAGGTCAGGAACATTTCCAAATAGTTTCGGAGGACTTAGAGACTGTGGTGTGACCACGACGTAGGATCAACGCTAGAGGAGGCGACGACGTGGCGACGTGGCGACGTGCGACGCTGCATCATATCAGCCGACTTGGATCACTGGGTGAAACGTTGATTGAATTTAACATAATTATATTTAAAATTTATTGTTATTATAAATTAATATTATACTCTTAACACCAAAGTGATATTTTTAACTTATGATTAAATATCTCGTTAGATTTGATTGGATCGATTGGTAAAGTATTTAAATTTACATCTTAATTAACTTTTTAAAATTAAATTATACCTATTGAATCTTTTTTTGAATATATTGAATATTAGCTATGTGCACATATCTATGTAAAATATTGTAAGTTATATTTCAAATTATGTATTAAATGGAAAGCATTATTAGATATTTAATTATTCATACTTAGAGGTACTACTTCTTCCTTAAGGTAGTTGAGATCGCCGGCAAATTACCTATAATGTTTTTAAATAATCATTTTTAAAACCTGCTTTAAGTAATAGGCATTACAATTATTACACACTCATACATATTCAATTACATTCACATAGAAAAAAATAGGGATATATTTATTCCCACGGTAAAATTAATTTTCTCTATTTAGATCTATTAAGTACTATAGCCCAAGTTATACGCAAATATGACTACGCTACAAGCCAACAAAAATTGAAACAGCCTTCACGTGATAAAACTAAAATATTTATTTACCAGTTTTTTTTAATGTACCTATAAATGTTTTTTCTCGTTAATCTTATCAACTTTATTATTAGCATTCTAATTGAGTAAAAAATCGACAACCATTTTAATTATCAGATTATCCGAGCTCTATACCAGCTGCTAAATTTTTACGGTATTATTTATTTGGAAGAGAAAAGATTAAAATATAGTGACCGATTAAAATAATAAATTATATTATTATTTTATGGTTGTTCTAATAGTAACTTGATAAATGCATTCATGATTCTCATTGCGGTCACTTCATTCTGCGGGCTCATTAGTGGAATATATTATAAGTAAGCTGGATTTAATATGACTTTCGGTATGAAGTGCAATTAGTATATTTAATAGGACACGTTACAAGGTGCGTAAATTGTATTCAAATCGACACATGATCCACGTAACTCTTCTGTTGACAAAGGATTACAAGGATAATCTAATTGGGCTTATGATAGTTTAGGTAATTTCATTGGCTGTTTGAGATTTACTTTAGGAGAAATTGATATAAAACTATCGGCAATATTGTATTGAAACAGATTGTAGTAAGTATTGTAGAAAAACTCTCAAGAATAACGAAAATGGTTTGGGTGCTACGGAAACCATTTATGCAATCAAAAATAATTGTAGAAAAAAATTTATATGTTGTTTGCCAATACTCAACGATTTTCAACATATCTGTTTTTAAAAAGAAAGATACTTTGCCTGAGATTATTTGAATGCACCAACCTATAATATTATACAGTATTCACTATTTGCTTAATTACGAATCTTTCTAACGTTGCAGAGATTTTTCACGCGTTTAGAATTATAGCAAAATTATAAAATAAGAATACAATAAACTAATTTAGATGGTTATATTTTAATTAAATTATTAAAAATATAAGTTTTGATCTGCGTAAACTACGACTTAATAAATAATTAATATTAAATACTGTATCTATTTAGCTTATCAACATAAATCGAATCTATATATTTAGTAATAAATTATAATGTAAATAATTACTCGAGTAGTGTCATTTTAATTTAACTTGTAGCTTTATGCTGGTAATGCTTTGAATAATACCTACTTATTTGCAGTGTTGATATGATCTCACCTCATATTTATTTATGTGTATGTAAGTGAAATGTATTTCTATTAATTTTTTCCTCGTTCAGGTGTCTTTAATCGCTGGTATCAACAGCATTCCCGATAGTCGTTACATTTCTTTCTGACTGTGTGTTCCTATCTTAAGCGTCCTAATAAAGCGCCGAAAATATCTTTAAAATTTTGCTAGATGTTACTGTAGACGTAGAGTTACATGATTTCTCACTCAAGTGATTTAACTTAGCGAGTAGAGTTATCCTTATTTATAATTATGAGTATAACACAAATACCTCTACTTGTAGATTTACCTTATAGATTTAGTGTTAACGAATTTACTCTTACTACTCGCTGACATGCGAACAATGAAAGACAAAGCTGTGAGAATTTTGATCTTAATGTAAAAAAGTAAGTTCATTTTATTGTAAGTACAGTGTTGTCGCACTGTTATCTCCGTGAGATTATTGTGTGGTTGTAGATATACTTCGAAAGTGTTAGTCTATAGTACTTTATTCTGGTAGTAAGAATTACGATTAGCTTATTACAGTGCAGTTAAAAGACCAACTAATAATATGTATATACGTACTCACATATTGGTAATTATTACGAACTGTCGATGTTTTTCCAATATTCAAATTCAGACAAGCGCGTAAGCAAGTCAATTTAAGCGTATTCTTTTTTAGATGTTAATCTTAGCACCCTCCGGAGAACGGCCCTTTATGAAGTACAAATATGATTTATTTGCAGATAACGTGAAAGTACAAAATTCGATTTATGAATACGTTTACCTTATGAATCGGCGTTTTCTGTTTACATCTCATAAGTACCTAATATTATGATAACGTTATGGAACGTAAGTTTCACAATACATTCGCATCCATATGTTTCTAGCATGTGTTTCTACTCGTTCAAAATCAATATAGCTAATGATTCCGTAGGTTTATTCACCACATAGCATTATTCTGTAATGAAGTAATATAAGCCCATTATACGAGTACCTACATATATTTTTATAATCAACCAACCATCCATCTTTTACTGTTCTTACATGTACCTACTTATTATTAATATTCCCGATTTGTATATTTTGGACGAATAATTACATGTACAATATACAGATATTGTTTACAGGGTGTTTCCGAAAGAAACCTGGAAGTTTAATGATATAAATAGGGCTCGGCCTTTCTGTAATATCCACCTCGTATGAATGCCGTGAGGCATAAACTATGTATTCTTAACCATACAAAGCGCACGTTGAGAACAAATCCGTTTTCCTCGATAAAAATCTACCCGTGATATTATAAGCTACGAATATTATCAAGTATCATCTAATAGTTGGTGGTATCCGCGTGATGCTCTAACAGGCAGACAGACAGTAATTCCAAAAAGTTATGAATATTAATAAATTGCGTAATAAATGATGAAATATTTTTAAAATGAAACACTATTACTCACATGTTTCCAATTAAAAATAATATGGAAATACAGACGCAAAGGATGCAGCACACTTCGTTGCTACGGTGAAAGTATCAGTCAACTATCTGAAACAGAATATTTCATAATTTCTCATCTATAACCAATACCCATACCAATTTTCATCACGTCCTAAGGTAATTCCTTCAATATAGCCTAAAATTCAACGGGGGACTCATCTTTGTAGAGACGAATCTAAAGTTAATCTATGCTCTAATTCTATGGTATTTTCGTTTTGCACTCTCGTAAATTTTACAAAGCAATACGTACATACTTATATGTATAATAGATAATAACGTTTATTTATCAATATAACTGTACCATGTAGGTACCTTACTATTTCTAGGCTCTTGGTTTATATCGTGAAAGAATGGGGGCAACAAAAGTTGTTGTGTGATGTAATAAGGTCCACGATGCTTAAAAATGAGGCATTGCACCCTATGCTCAGATTAACTAATATCTGTTCTGTGTCCGACCGAACACTAGTTTTTAAAGGTTGGATTTATATATCCATGATACATAATATTATATACATAGTACATGTCCTCTCAAGATGGACCACATAATAATAATTAACTACTTCCATATCAATAAAAACACCTGATACTTAGTACTGTAAGCCAACTTAATCTTATAATATTTTAATGAAACTTTCCTATTAGGTATTACTAGTCTTTGTATATACTGTATTGGAGGCCTTCATTCGTGTATTTTAAATAAAATATCTTTTGTAAATTACATTAAGTAGTACAATAAAGTTTTCACGACCAAAATTATCTTATAATTATTAGATAGCTTTCATTGTGAAGTACCCGGTTAACAGGCTACCGGGATGCGTCGGCAAAATCGTTAATCGTATGTCCTAATATAACTGTTCGATAATAAAATCGTTTGTCCGCATATACGACCTACCAATTAACAGCGTTGTTAAGTCGTTAATTTCCTTGTCATAAATATGGCGTTAGTTGTGCTCTTTTACAAATAATGCTATTTTTGTAGTCATTTTTTGTGAAATCAAATTTATTCCGTTTGTAAATATAACAGCAGGCGACTTAAAGCCAATGTGTAAAAATATTTTGCGCTAACCGACGAAGACAGCTTTGCTCTACCGAGCAAGTTGCCAATTATGATCCATTTTAAATTGTCTCGTGTTGTCCGTCGATCGGACGACATAATTGTTGTCGTGTTGTGACTGTTAATTTTATTAGGACATACCTTAAACGTATAGTGTTAATTCGATCACGTCTTCAATACTAATAGATTGAGAGCTACTGGCAATTTTTGGGTAGGTATTTGAGGCAAGCTGAAAACTTGTCTCATAGCTCTCCTACTAAACCCCAACTCGGAGCTGCAGACCTGGCTGCTGAGTAGCGGGGCATTATGGACCCCTACAATTTTAAAAATGTTAATTTTTTATTCCAAAAAAAATGTTTGAGGCAATATGCAATTTTTATAATGTTGTAGTTTAATGTTTAAAGAATAGAAAAAAAAATAAGCCAGACGATTTAGTCGGGGCTTTGACATTGCCAGGCGCGTGCAAAAATTAAAAAAAAAAAGTTTAAAAAAAGTGTTTGAGGCAACTTGAAATTTTAATAGGGTGTAATTTATAGCTAAAAAATAAGATTCTCAAAAAGACAGATCATTTCGGTGGGGCTTTCTACCCGCCAGGTGATCTAACAAATTAGGGTAAAAAACGGTTTATCTCGATTTCGGGCAAAACTACAAGTCCGATGGAAAAAAGTTTAATGACAAAGTTGTAGGTAATAAAAAGATCTATAATCTTTGTCTTGACACTTTTTTCACATAACCTCAAAATGTATGTGAAAAATTAAATAAACCAAATTTTTGATTTTTTATTTTTATCTCTTCCAAAAATATTTTTTTTTTCACTAAATTTGGTGAAAACCTACCTTTTTTTGTCTCAAACACACTGTAATTTTTTTGATTTAAAATATTTATTTTTGCACCTTATATTGACTTAATATCGAAAAAGCACCCTAATTTTTAATCTAAGTCTTCAATTCAATCAAAATTTCTTTTTTTTTAAGTCGGTGAGCTTTTTATCGTTGACATTTCGACTTTCTGATGGTGTAAAAAATATACATTACTATGGTAAATTTTCTCAGAAATGTGCAAAATGTGCCTGATTTAGTCGCAGTAAAGGCGCATTTTCTGAGAAAATTTACCATAGTAATACTCGAATATATGTCGGAGATGGTAAATCGATGGTACGAATTAATCTGTGATACGCCTTAGTCGATGGTATTGTTTATCAATGGATCGGGACTCCCGATCCATTGATCAACGCGTGATCTGTCAAAATGCAGTTCATTAAGATGTCGTTCCACATAAAAGGAATTCTCGGGAGAAGTTATAAAGGTAATCTTAAAGGTAGCATTCGGTTCTTAGCGACCACGACCCGCGACCGCGCGGCTCCACGCGTCTCATCCACTGAATAGGCAGTGCCGTGTTACTGATATGCCATTTCTTCTTGGTCTGATGTCTTTATTTATTAATCTGTTTACAAAATCAAACTGTTTATGACTTACCTACAATATTTTCTGAACTTTTCTTTATTTATAATTTAAATGTCGTTTTATGAGTATTTGAAAGCAACCCTCAACTTCTGGTGATGTGAAAATTGAGTCAATCTTCTTCCTTTTTTTCGGAGGCATAGATAATAACATAATAAGAATATCATCATCTTCATCCACCAATAGCTGATGGATAACTTTTACTTTGCTGCGGATAAATTGTCCGACATATCGTACTGCAACAGAACGACAACGAACACGACGACAACGAAATCTAGGGGTCGCCCCGCGACAGGCGACCATGGTCGCGTAGTTGAATGGAGATGGACGCAGTCGCGCGTCGCGGTCGCTAAGAACCGAAGAACCGGCGAGTAATCGCTGAAAGTGAATAAAGTTCTAATAAAACGTGCTATCACATAACTCGCGGATAGAGCGAGTGGTTCGATCGATAAATCAATATTGCGTATCGCTGAGTAAATTAAACAGGTCGGAATCGGAGATCCGCGTAAATAACCAAATAAACAAAGTAAAAGAGCGTTAAAACGGAGCCAGACAGTGATCAGTGAATAAATGAGTTGTTTATGTGTTGGTCCGGACTCTTGTCTTTTATTTGAAATCCTAATCTGAAGTCCTGGCGTGAAACAATCCCACAATGGATGTTTGATGAAGAATACCTACTGGCATGAAAATACATGCTACACATAGTAAAATCGAGTGAAAACCCATACAAACACCCTGCCTACCTGATGCCGACATAATATATTTTTTTAACACCATCGGAAAGTTGATTTCAACGAACAAAAAGCCCACCGACTTAGAAAAAAAGAAATTTTGATTGAATTGAAGACAGATTGAAAATTAGGGTGCTTATTCGATATTAAGTCAATATAAGGTGCAAAAATAAATATTTTAAATCAAAAAAATTACAGTGTGTTCGAGACAAAAAAAGGTAGGTTTTCACCAAATTTAGTGAAAAAAAAAATATTTTTGGAAGAGATAAAAATAAAAAATCAAAAATTTGGTTTTTTTAATTTTTCACATACATTTTGAGGTTATGTGAAAAAAGTGTCAAGACAAAGATTATAGATCTTTTTATTACCTACAACTTTGTCATTAAACTTTTTTCCATCGGACTTGTAGTTTTGCCAGAAATCGAGATAAACCGTTTTTTACCCTGATTTGTTAGATCACCTGGCGAGTAGAAAGCCCCACCGAAATGATCTGTCTTTTTGAGAATCTTATTTTTTAGCTATAAATTACACCCTATTAAAATTTCAAGTTGCCTCAAACACTTTTTTTAAACTTTTTTTTTTAAATTTTTGCACGCGCCTGGCAATGTCAAAGCCCCGACTAAATCGTCTGGCTTATTTTTTTTCTATTCTTTAAACGTTAAACTACAACATAATGAAAATTGCATATTGCCTCAAACATTTTTTTTGGAATAAAAAAATAATATTTTTAAAATTATAGGGGTCCATATTGCCCCGCTACTCAGCAGCCAGGTCTGCAGCTCCGAGTTGCGGTTTAGTAGGAGAGCTATCAGACAAGTTTTCAGCTTGCCTCAAATACCTACCCAAAAATTGCCAGTAGCTCTTGGACCATAATGAGTGGCTATTGACTCTCCACTCCATCTTTTATTCTCGTGATGACACTGAATGACACGCCTTGTACTGAGTTAGTGCAAAGCGAATTACTTTGGAACACTCGTAAAAAGAAAATCTGACAGCTCAACGAGGCGCATTAATTTATATAAGTGACTCCACGAATATTAATGTTATTTATCTGTCAACAGGGTACTCTTATTCTCAAAATAATACCTTAATATTGTACTTCGAATGATATACTCTTTACAAAATGTTCATCGTCCTCACGCCATTTCAAGTTACTGTTGTCTTTTGTCATCGTTTTTTCATAACGGGCAATAAAAAAATGTTCTTTATGTATTCAAAATTGTTTTTTTTTTATTATTGTACAGATGAAATTATTTTATCGTGTTATTTGTAGTTACAGCCACATAGCATTCCATTGTACGAGTATCAGCATTAGTTATGAGGCATTTTCATGTGAATATTAAATAAAGTTTTTAGTAGTATTTAGGAACTTTTTAATTTATTATTGTGGAAAATAGTTTTATGTTGTTTGTAAACATAATTTATTGTTTAAATTCAGTGATTATTGTGTGTTACTTATATTTTGGACTGTATGACATGTCAACATTGAATCTTTTAATCTTTATTACTGTCAAAATATATTTATTATATTTAGTTAATTGTCACATAATTAGGTATATGATTTATTTATCTATACTCTTAATACAAACTTACAAAGAAATATTTGTTATCTTCCTAATGTATGAATGTAACTTATAAATTTGTTGTTATAGCCGTTGTTTTAAGTGAAATATTCTAGTATTGTTATTTAACTTTCATCGTTTGCGGTATAAGTACAAGCCAACTAGTCAGTTATCATTATTTTAAAGATAATTTGGTACAAAATTTTTGTGGAAATTATATAATTTGCTATAAGACTAAGTCTTATTCAGACATGTATAGCCAAGCAATATAATATTGGCGCACGTTTCGCATTTCGACGCAGACTTTTGTGAAGGTGATATATGCCGTAATTGCTTCATATCTTTGTAATTAATAAGGTAATAAATTGTCTCATTGAAATGTATTCTATTTGCAATAAAACTATTATCGTTATCAATATTGTTATGAATATTTTTCCTGTGAGTACTTAATTGTTTCACCTTGCAGATTCTCATCCTATTAGAATTTACTTGTCATTGCCTATTTTCGTACCATCCTCTGTGAATATAAAGAAAAGTAATTAATATTTTTTCTTAACTTAAAAAATACTTAAGAATCTGCAGGGTCTATGTAGGTATGTATGTATATCTCTATTGTTAAATTAGTTTATATTATTATCTCAAAAATTAAAAACTCATTGTAGATTAAACTATTTTGATCGTAATATTAGGCAAGTTTGATCGTCTTTGATAATATTTTTAAATTATCTAATAATGCAGTAATTTTAATAATGTTTTCGAAGCACTCATGTCATTGTAACATACTTATTTTTGCACTTAAATACACTATTTAAATAAAGTTATTTCATGAAATACAAGAAGAGTAATAATGAAAGTATGAAAATTTGTATTTTTATTTCTAACACAGTCCTTCCATCCATACCAAAATGCAATATTATATAGCACGCAGGAAGTACCTTATCCAAATCACTCGGTTACAATTATATATCTGTCTTACTAATTTGAGGTTTTAATTATTTTAACAAAACATAAAACCGACTTCAAAATCGACAAGCAATATAAAAATGAGGTTTTCCCTCGATTTCCCTGGGATTCCATCATCAGATCCTGACTTGATGGCAGTGGGACCACCTCGGAAGTACGTTCTTTCATATAAAACAACTATAATCAAAATTGGTTGGAAAATAGATATTATAATGATTATTGATCTACAATAAAACCTAGTATTCGCCTATACTAGTTAGGGCAAAAAAGTGTAGGTATCATTCACATTAAATGGTCTGTGGTACCACTGAAACACTAAATTTCATTTTACTCAAATTGCTGTCATTGTCGATTGGAACGTTTTCGCATAATTACGTCCAATTACAAAACAAGAAAGAATACTGGTCCTCGCATCCTTTTTTTATGTTACTCATGTCTTTGAATGATGGTGCTTACTTTAAGTATGTATTTACCATTACATTATATATCGGAAATAGTCGCACACTTCGACTGCAAAATGTCGCAAGTGTGAATTAGGCTCAGCGCAAATTGGCCTCCGACCACAGCTACCGGAGGCTATAGCAGCGTGGCACTACTTTTGGAAAAAACAATACCATACGTGTCCAATTTATGTCACTCACCATAGACCTCGGAAAAGCCTATTAAAATTGGCGCACTGAACCTACTAGCGATTTATGAATATAATATTAAAATGAAGGCCTACATCAGCATGGTTCTGCGCCAACACGCACCTTATTGCTTTCTCAAGTTATGGAAAAGTTTATTGAATATCGTTGGTCCTGACTGCATATGTTACTGATACAAGTCTGTTTGTCTGGCGTTTGACGAGGGTATACAGTTATAACGTCCCTCTTTTAAAATATCTTTTGGACATATAAGTGACTACGATTATGATATTAAGCGATTTTTATCAATCATTGCCATACTGAAGACCAAGGTGTCGAAAGACGCGTCAGAAGTATGACCCTGCCCTGCCTAACGGTAGGAGCACTACCCGATTACCTAGTTAGGTAGTAGGTGGTAGGTAGTTACCTATCACCTTCTTGCTTGAGTAAGTCGACAAATGACATATCGACTTCCGACATTCCGACTCAGGGCTTGAGAGCCAGTTTTTTTATTATATTATTTTTATTCAATAATGAATGTACAAAAATACAAGAAAAGACAACAGGAAATAAAGAAATTCTGTACAAAGGTAGGTACTAGGTACTGCTTATTTCTAACAAAAATCTCCTCCAGCATACCTATATAGGAATGGAAAGGTGATGTCAAAGTAATTTAGCGTGCACATTGTTATATGAATACCGAAACACGATAAACATACATAAATATCTACGTACATTTCTCAGTATTTTCTAATATTTTGTAAGTTACTATAATTATTACTTAGTCAAGTGTTACCGTCAGATAACATTAGTAATGTGTTAAGCTAGCCTTAGATGTAATGTAATTCGATGTGGCGTATGGGACCCGCTCGATAGATATATAACATTAAAATGTTGTCGAGGGTAGTTAAACACTTATATATTTTGATATTGGTCCGATAACACTACCCTAGAAGACGTATTTTGTCAAATACAGACGTATTTTGTCAAATACAGACGTATTTTGCAAATCTACTATCATGTCACAGTAACGCCCTAAGCAAGTATCCACCTTACCTCTATTACCTTATCCGTCGACCTAGGTGACTGACACCTTACGACGCGCAGCACAATGGCAGTTGGGTGTGACGTATCACAAGATCTGACGGCCTGCCTCTCGTCTAAACTTACAAAGCGTAGTCTACATAACCGTGGTCCATGTTGTAAATGTTATAATGAAACTTAGTTTCAGTAACCGACTTTGTAGAACTAGTCTTATACGAATTCAGATAAAGCTAAAAGCCACGGTAATAGTATCGTAACCGTGTAAAAGCTTACATGAGTTGAACGTGGTCTAGGTGCTAGTCACATCAGCACAGATTGGTAACATTACTAGGCAAAAAAATTAAGTAAATTTATTAGTATAACATCACAGATGTAACAACATCATCTGTGTACAACATTTAAAAGATGAATTATAATGGATTTTAGTTTACGCACTCTCCATAGGAAAGCGTTGCATGACGTCATAATTTTAACGAAATGTCTAGAATTTTTATCCAAAATGAATTTTCCTATGTGGGACAAACTTAGTCTTGCTTTTCAAGGCATCATCTAGAATTCTAGAGTCAAATAAAAGGAAACTTAAAAAATATATAATTACGTTCCGACTCCGTAACTACTTACGGGCCATGAGCAGATACTTAACAGTGCAGGGAGTAGTGACAATATAAGAATAAACTTAGCTTAAATAATTGTCTGTTAGAAATAACTTAGTATAAATAATTGCCTGTTAGAATTTAAGAAGTTATATTTTCAGTAGCAAACATAATTATTGTAGCAGCCTGACAACAAGATATTGACATAAGTTTATAAGTTTAAAATGTTTTAGATGCATAGTTACCTCCTTTATTTTTTTGTATCTAAAATTTTAGAATGATCGAAAAAATGTTGTCGGCGGAGTTCATAACGAAGGATATTCGAAACCATGGCTTTGTTTCTAGAGTGGATACGTAGTGTATGTACCTACATCCTGATCGAAGATTCCGAAGTAAGGTTTCGGTGATTTTTAGCAAAAACTTAAGTATCTACTTAAAGTGTGTGATTAGAGGATTACAGATAAGCCACTTTAATTAATGATAGTACAAAACACACCTAAACACTTTTTTAATGCATGTCAAACTCACGAGTCACGTATCTTTAACAAAGATAATATATATTCAGCTCTTATCCAAGTAATTATCAAATTGTTTAGTTATTATCGGGATATCAGTATTATCAGATATCAATATTTGGGAAACATTGTTCGTATATTTGTTACGGAGGAATTTTGTACCTCTACTAAAACAACTGCGAGGAGCAGGATCAGCAGGAAATGGTCATATGATGTGTGGGGACAAGAGGTGAGGTGTGGTGAGCTGGTGAGGCGAGGTGTGGAGTGGTGAGGTGCAGGCTTGAGGAGAGGAGACGAGATTGAGGAGCGGAGAGGAGAGATATTCAGTTGGTAGTCTTTCATAGGTTTCAGGTATTCTAGCAAAATGTTACTGGCCGGCGAACAGGCCATCTACAAGAATAAAGAGATGATTAAGAAGAACAAAGGAATGATGTCAATATTGTCATTGAATAGAAATGTATTGTAAAATGGAGCTCGTGTATTAATTTGCCCTTTTACATTCAGAAGTGGATATTTATGTTGTAAAACATAAAACCCACGTGTTAAGAATGGAGAGAATAAAAAGCAATTGCCGGAATTGAAAGTTTTCTCGATTAAAAGGAGTAAGATTTCAAATAAGATATGACATATTGGCTATGTGTCAGATGCATTAGAAATGAATGTTCTCTCGATATAAAAAGATAAAATATGGATTTATCAATTTGATGAAGAGTTCAGAAAGTTGTGAATTGTGCCGTTGTAATTAAGAGTTCATGAGTTCCGATGAAATATATAAAAAGTTCTCAGTGGCGCTCGTGATATATTATTGGCCGGTAAGGGTGTATCATTCCGCTTTAGAAAGAGTTTCGCCCTGGAGATATTATGTAAAGCAAAGAAATAATATTCTGCGATGTCGAAAATATTATAAAATGTCAGATAAACGTGTCAGTGAGAAAGACAAAAGACGTAAAACAAATGAAGAATAGACGATGAGTGAAGATTGTTTTATTGCAATAAAATAGGCATTTTCTGGAAGAATGTTATGTGAAGCCTCTATTAAAATAAACTGGAATTTTTAGCAATCTGATTAAAGCGGAGAGGTAAAAAATAAGCAGAGATAAGTGCATGTTTTCAGAGTTATAAAATGATATAGAGGAGATATAGAGGAGTATATTTCAGCATAAAAAGGGTGATGTATGCCTTGATGTGACATTATACAATTTGATGTCGATTTTCTTGAGTGTTGATACTTTTGTATGCGTGCCAATTGCGGGACGCAATTGTTTCAGGATGGCCGACTGTTACGGAGGAATTTTGTACCTCTACTAAAACAACTGCGAGGAGCAGGATCAGCAGGAAATGGTCATATGATGTGTGGGGACAAGAGGTGAGGTGTGGTGAGCTGGTGAGGCGAGGTGTGGAGTGGTGAGGTGCAGGCTTGAGGAGAGGAGACGAGATTGAGGAGCGGAGAGGAGAGATATTCAGTTGGTAGTCTTTCATAGGTTTCAGGTATTCTAGCAAAATGTTACTGGCCGGCGAACAGGCCATCTACAAGAATAAAGAGATGATTAAGAAGAACAAAGGAATGATGTCAATATTGTCATTGAATAGAAATGTATTGTAAAATGGAGCTCGTGTATTAATTTGCCCTTTTACAATTATAATTTATTGCGTCGGGATTTTGATTACAAAATTAAGGATTCATAATATTATGAATCCTTTCGCCTTATGTAGCACTTTCACACTTATGGCTAATAGGTATTCATCCAAAAATTTTGTTATCAACGTACTTGTTTATAGTTTTTATTTCCCTATGTATTATTTCTTTTCTACCAAACCTTTGAGAGTTGTACGATTTCAACCTCCAATCTTATTCCGTGCTCTTAAAACGGTTGCGACGTAACATGTAGCGTGGGTTTTCGCCCGAGGCGTAGGAGGAAAATTTCGCCGCCGTTTAGGGGGTGCGAGATATCCTTGTAAAAAATATGTTTACAAGATTATTGCTACCTATTATTATTCAATATTACGAGTATATTTTTCCGCTCCCTAAAGGAGCCGACCCTACTACGCTAATAAATTTTCCTTTCTTTCGCTCTATACATATTATATGAAGTATACATAAACTTTTATCATTATTATGATTAGTGGTGCCCACGATCACACATAATATTGATAACATGATATTCAAAATGATATATTCTTGCATAAAACAGTTAGGTAGTAGGTTCAAGTACCGTATGCAATGTTTATCCCGTTAATCCTGATCCCGGGGTAATTCCGAGATGAAAGGTATAGCCTTTATAGGGGAAACCCTATAACCTCCTCTATCTTCCAGAGAAAATTCCATTAAAATCATATCAGAATTTAGCCCGCACAAACAGAAAAGACAAACAAAAATTTTTAAAAAAAGTTTGTGTGACAGTTATTTACACAATACACCCGTATTGTGTAAATAACTGTCAGCACTTAAGAAAACATAATATTTATTTTGAAAATAACCTCAATTTTATTTATTTAAATAGATAAATAATAACATTCAGTCCGTTCGAGTCCCTTTTGTTATTTTTAAATTTTGACAAAGATTATCATAATCAATCATTTGTGTATTATATCCGCTTTGGCGGTCACTGAAACATGCGCGATGGTCAGATAGTACGTAAGGTGTACAATACTGTCTAATAGGTATAGTCCAAGAGCCCAGAGCGATCTGACATAACTTTTCACATGGATGAAATCTTAATTTCTCAGTAGCGTCCATGTTCTTTGAATACCTGCGTGCTTGTGAAGCTCAACAAGGCATGCAGGTGTGTTGATTAAAATAGTGCATAGACGCCTAAGTTTGATTTGCCGTATTGAATACATTCTGGCAACTACGTAAAACGCCGTGATTGGCCACACGAAACGTTGGAAAGAAGATAAATTTACGCAACGGGAAAGAATGAAACGGCACGATAGATTGACATTTATTTTGGAACTACTCGTATAAGCCAGATGTGTTGACAGGAACATTCGTCTGTAGGCGTCTATGGGCTGTGTGGTCGGTTAGGTATGAGGACTGGGGAAGGGACTGTTATCTAAAGTTACTTCTATTAATTGTTTTTATTAATTGCAGGGCCTAGTGGTGTATTATTATGAAATCAGGAAAACGATGGGGTTTTCATGGTCAAGAATTCTTCGTAACTTACCCGGCAGAGCTCACATGTTGCTGAAGGTGACCCTTCAGTATAATACCAAGAAAAGAGAGAGGCAGATAGTTTGTGGGAAGCTCTGTTAAAAATAAGGATGTCTTGTTAACAACAAGGGAACACGATTACGCTGCTGGCCAATGAACACAGACTTATTGTCAAGTCCTTTTCATTGAAGGTCACTAATAATATAACCTATATCGATTAGGTAATCCTGACAATACTCTTGCATAGTGATAAAAAATTTAACCTGACTCGCTCACGGTCACCCGTAAATTAAATACCTGGAAATATATTTTGACACGTTTTCATTGCCAAGTTAAACACACATTCATCTCATTCATTTGACGACCCATTTGGTTCTGAACAGGCCTCTAAAGTGAGGAGTCAGGGTTTCCTTTCCTGGCCAAGTCTGACATTTATTCTCGAGTCGTAGATGTTTGTGTTGTCCTTGCAACCCTCGACACAGGAAATCCTATTGTACAAATAAATGTGTAAGCGTTTTTTTATTCATCGCTTCCTTCTTTGCTGGTAATGCATTTGTAGAGATGCGAATGTCCATGGGCGACTCCGATTACCAACTCCACAAATCACGTGGTCCGTCAATTCGGTTAGGAACTATGAAATAAATAAAACTTAGAAGATAATCAAAGACCCGTTGGCGTTGTCGATCACACACCCCACGCGTCCGTCATGACCCGCCCACTATCATATATCGTACTATCAGCTGATTTATTATCTGGATTAAGGATTAGTATACGATTAGTAAATAATAACGTATTTCACGCACGTTGGAACTGATATACACGCCTTTTGAAATGAAACTTACTTATATTAAAGTTAATGTGCTTGACAATTCCGCAATTCAAATTGAGATATCCTAAGGCCGCCTAGTTTAGTAAGGGATTCCATGGCTAACGGCTAAGACACTTTGGTACCGAGACCTCCTGTTGGAGGTGGCCAGTCGTCTCATTTATGGAGATAGATAGATTTAGCTAACACACTCCCGCTAAGATCGTCCGTGAAATGTCTTTTTAAATAATTCTGTACGAGTGGCTCTCCTTTATAATGTGAGAAACCCGCTTTCCTTTTGGTCGGCAAAGCATCGATGATGCCTTTGACCTACTACACGTATCTACTATGTCCATGGGCGACAGTGACCACTTACCGCCAGAAGCATATTCTTTTGTCGGCTATTTACATAACAAACCTGGCTCATGAAATTATGATCGAAACTACAGATAAAAAATCGACACTCACTTAAGTCTTCTGTATCAGCAAGATTAGGAAATTGAAACTAGGCGTAATAATGTAATTTATATTAACATTCTTCCAAATACCTGAATTTTTTTTTGTTTATAATAAAAAGGCTGTGTTACCCGACGTCCAGGTTTAAGCACGCCGTTTTGATTCTTAGCTCAATACGGAAAAAACTTTTCAGTTCTTCAAAATCCCGCTTACCTGAAAAAGATCTGGCAATGCAACGCATAAAAAACGAGTTTCAGCACAAAAATAGGATTCTTTCGTACGGTGCATCTGAGACAGCCTATTTACCCGCAACAAGAGCTTCCTTCTGTGAGCTGTATGTGACTGTGAGCAACTTTCTGAAATTCAATCGCAAAATAACTAGTATACAATTTGTAATGAATCTTTAGGAGTAACAGCATCATGAATGTTAGGCTTTAATCATTCTACTAATGAGCACAGGACTCTCTTCATGATTGAGAAGGCCTAGAGCATACTCCATCAAGCTGCTCCAGTGGTGTGCATTGTTGGAGGGGTTTGGCCAACCCATAACGGAAGTTTTGTCGTTCGAGGGCCTCTGACATGACTGCTATTTACCGATAAGAACCGGGATCGACTGCTTTCGTGTCCTCTGAAGCACGGAAACGATCAAGAACACTTAATTTTTAATTTGTTTGCGTCGAGACATACCAATAAATTTCTCGTATTAGTTCCACTTAGTTTTTATATTGATTTAATTTTATAATTTTATGATTGAGATCAATGATAAAATTAAAATCTCATATTATGTACCTAAATGTTGTTTTTTCAGCACCGTTTACGACATCTTAGGAAGTAGTAAAAATGGTTCTTTCCTGCAAAACTGAAACCGGACCCCTTACAAGGTATTACTACGTTTTAATATAAATATAATGTTATAATCTTTTTGATCGCTGCTAACGCCTTATCCTTTTTTGATTGATTAATTATGACTTACAATGATTAAATTAGATAGCAGGATATATAAATTAATAGAACAATGATACCATCGCCACTGCGAAATCAGTAAGGGACACCTTACTGGTCTGCTAGATCGTCGGTCAGAGCAAAACAAACGCAACCATGCGTTCGTTTATCTTATTAGCAGCACTTGCAGTCGCAGCGCTGGGTTTTCCAGCGGAACAGGAAATGAAGGAGCCAGGTCAATTGGCTTTTGTGCTCAGTGAAGAAGACTTTGAGGATTATCTAGAAAAGTGGCTTGAAGTCGAAGAACCTAAGTGGGCTAACGCTACTACAACCGCTACCCCTCGCAGTGGTAATTGTTTTGTTTAATTTGCACTTTATCATTATGATAATTATAATATCTTCTTATCACATTTATTGTAACTTTATTTTTAATTTATTACTCTTTACCATGTGTTTATCATCATAACGTCTGTGACCAGGTTGCTCAATCCGAGTCCGAGGAGACATTGGACAGCCAACACCAGTTTACCTCCGCAGAAACACACATTTGTTACCAAATGGCAACAATGGCATAATCACCCTCGCTAATGGGGAGCAAGTCGTTGTGGCTTGCACTGGATCAGGCAGAACTATCCGCCACCCACAAATCACAGCCAATGTTGCTGTAGCAGTACGTACATATTTTTAAACTAAATATACCTACTACTAATCATTGCGTGATTACGAATTGTTTGATAAATCTAAATATTTGAAATTGTACATTAAAAATTATACTGTCGCTTGGGCTATGACGAAGTAATTTATAGTTTTACTTTACTTTGGTATTTTACACGTAACAAATATCTACTGAAATATCTATTGAAAACTTATTTCCAAGTTAAGTGGCATAATGGGCATTTTAAGTTATTCTTACTGTGTATTCATAGACAGCCAGGTGTGCCCGTAACAACCTCGTCACCGGCCCCGGTTGGCTCAATGGAAACGCCGCCTTCGGTGGCCTCACGTGCTCCTCCCACGCAAACCACGATGCACAAAACACCAACAACAGATGCCACGGCAACAATATTATTATCCGGTAACAATTACTTTAAAACTTGCTCATTGCTTTTCCACAATTTCGAGTTGAAAATAGTTTAATTATGTCATTTTTAGGGTGGGATTCATTGTCAACAACGTCTTTCATCCCAAGTACTGGTCCTGCTTTAACCAACAACGCCTGGAGGTGCTCTACGTTTGGTATTCGCAAACTCCATCCAATACGATACATCAAACTGGTGTGGATCGTCCCAGCTGGCTTGGTAATGATTCAAAGCAAAGATAACGTTTTATTTTAAAGTCATCAATATTTCTCATATGATTTTTCCCTTTTATTTTAGCGGGTAGTTTCTTCCCTGGTGTGAATATTAATACCCTGTACACCCAAAATTCACAAAGAGCTGCGATAGCTGGTCTGGTCGGACAAGACATGGCCAATAGATACATTACCAACACCCAGTTCTTGGCTCGCGGTCATCTGGCTGCCAAGAGTGACTTTGTCTTGGGCCCCGGACAGCGGTCTACTTTCTACTTCATTAACGCAGCACCACAATGGCAGCCATTTAATGCTGGAAATTGGAACCATCTTGAGCAGGCAAGTGCGCTTATGAATATTACTTTACTCATATTCGAGCACCTTCCTTTTAGGTTTTTGGTATGTTCGACCAGCATTACTAAGCAAAGCGCTACAGGATTCAGCTAGTATTTCATAACCTGATACTTGATAAATAACGACATATTTTAAAATATTGTAGAACCTTCGTGCTCGCATCGGCGCCGCTGGTTACCACGCTACAGTTTACACCGGTACATTTGGTGTGACGCAGCTACGTAACGCCCAGGGTCGCCTCGTAGACATATTCTTGCACCGCAGCGGAAATACTAACCAGCTTCCAGTACCTATGTACTTCTACAAGGTTCGTACATGCTTCTATGACTTTATATAGAAAACATATTTTTTGGAATTATTGCCTATCTACATGAATAATATAAATAACAATCCTTTATTGTACGCCTACTAAGGTATAGATTTCTCGAAGCGAATCGAGGGCTATTAGGCTAGGGCTATTAAAAATATCAAAAAAGGCTTATCTCAGAAACGGCTTAAATTTCGTTTTAAGGTAACATAGGTATGTGTTCTACAGTCAGCCCGCTTTTTATAGCCTATTTGCGTAATAAACCCTAACTTCATTGTTCCCTGCCCTAAATAGGCACTAGAACTAAATAATTACATCGAAACAACAAACACACTTGGCATTCACGTCAAATGGTATAAGGTAAAGATTTGCCATTTTTCTCTCCTCAGGTCGCCCACGACCCTAACAGACGTCTCGGCACCGCTTTCATCAGTATCAACAATCCGTACTACAGCGCTGCGGAGGCCCGCGCCCTTCAGTTCTGCACTGACAGATGCCGCGGCAATAGCGCCTTCAACTGGCTGAGATGGCAGCCGGACCGCATCGACGTCGGCTTCAGCTTCTGCTGCACCATCGCTGACTTCAGAAGAGTCGTACCTCACCTTCCAGCCTTTACTGTCAACGGCCTTCTCACATAAACAGCTTATTTACCAATTTGTTCTTGACCGGCACCATGTCAGCGGTGCCCCTGGATGTCTAGATATTCATGGGTGACAGAGTTAAAATACCATCTTAATATAACTCACAAACTTATCAAACAAACCTACTTTACATGTTCTGCATTACAAATGTTCAAATAACTGTTTTTTTTTCTTTACATCAACAATTTAAATAATATAATTATATCAGACAAATTTAGTAGTATTATGGTCTATACCAATTACTTACTTAATATCCGACGGTTCACGTTCGGAACTTTTATAGTATTTCCAAGCGGCGTAGAAAACTTCGCTAGCGTGATTCAGGCTTGACGTGACGTCACAATGTGGTGGGTCA
Organism: Ochlodes sylvanus; assembly: GCA_905404295.2. NCBI lineage: Eukaryota > Metazoa > Arthropoda > Insecta > Lepidoptera > Hesperiidae > Ochlodes > Ochlodes sylvanus. Next base: position 8,058,161 of record FR990130.1, on the reverse strand, counting down.
CACCAGGGGGGTGACGGCTCATTACCGGAGGTGGATGCATTGTTGCTGTTTCTGATATGACGAAGTAATTGATAGATTTACTATACTTTGGTAATTTACACGTAACAATTCAAATATTTACTGAAATATCTATTGAAATAAGTGAAAAACATTCACAAAGGGAGTACTAGTGTGTGGCGTTATTAAATAAAAAACTAGTGGTACAGAGCCCAGCTACTTGCAGCACGAAGGAGGACCAACTTTCAAAAATATTTAAATTACATTGCAATTTTAATAATAGGATGTTTACAAATTCTAAAAACCACAGCCATAATTATAACAAGATAAAAAAATATCTTTATGATAATAGTTATAAATAGTTATAATGGAAAAAAGAAATAATTTTATCTTTTGATTTAACTGGTATCATTAAATTCCTTGGATTTTTTAATTCAATCTGAAGATTATTTTTTATTTTCGATCATGAGATTTATTAAGTACCGTAAAGTGGGGCTTTTTGGAAGATTTTTTTCATGAAACGGCTGTTTACAAAAACGACGGTTACACAATCTACATAGGATATTTTTCTTTGGGTAGTTCTCGCAATTTCCTATAAATAACTACTTTCACTGTTCATCTTCTGTTAATAGATTTAGAGATATATTGTTTTACAAGTGCCGTTCCAAATATCGCCTCAATGGGGGTATTTGGAATCAGACTTTATTGCTTCGGTTTTCCTTATTTTTTGAAGCCGTGTAAAAAGAAACGATAAAGAAATATAATGGAAAAGTAAAAGGATAACCAGCTGTCTTGAGTTCAGCTCAGTTTCACTCCTTTATGTCCCTTAAAAGGTGAAAAACGACAACTGATAATTTATTCATAATGATATCTACTGCTACTTTGGGGTTATTTGGAAGGTAACGTTAATAATATCTGATGTGTTCTTAATATGGATGAAGCGATATTTGGAATATTTAAGGCTAAGTCTGTTTTATTTTAGCCTCTTGGTGAATAACAAGTTATCGGTTGGTTTACCAGATAGATGAAAGTGCACGGACATGAAAATGCAAAAAAATGAAAAATACGGTAAATTTGTCGAATCACGGCTCCACCTTGAAAGTGCTTATGTTACTTCGTCACAGATGTCGACGGAACCCCGCTTCGCGGGGTCCCTTTTTTTCGCGTATACCTGACCTAACCTTACCTAAACCAACTGTCCCTCTAGGTCTAGAGTAAGAATAAATACTCTAGCTAGGGGACAGTTGAGTTAGGTTAGGTATTTTTACGCCTTACTACATACTAGTGATAAACAACGATAGAAAAAAATTGGAGCACTTTCAAGGTGCCGTGATTCGACAAATTTACCAAAAATACTTGCCATTTGCCTGCCACACTATAACATGAATGTAACCTTACAAAAAAATAAATATGAGAGAACTTTACATACATTTTTTTTACAACGCTACACACTCATAGCCCCACACTAGGATTACCTGTGTCGTTGGTGCCATGGACAACACACAAGACAAGAACACACACACCCAGACCAAGAACGGAAATTTAAACTCATCATACAAATTTCTGCCTCACTGGGAATCGAACCCAGGACCCTTGTAACGGCGATCCAGCGTGTTAACTATTGCGCCATCCGGGTCGTCACATTGAGTGAGTTAGGATCGTAGCAAATGGAAGAATGTGCTCTCCCCCTACCCTCACGGGAAATAATCCTGACATAATACATGTAGGTATGTATTACAAACATTGACCTGATTATTTTATCAGATTTAATAAATTTATAATTCAAAAGAAACTACTTCCAAATTACATTTCAATAATTTTATTTTTAATTACTGTTCACAGTTTCTCAATGTTATTCATCTACTTCTTTTCAAATAATTACAAAATAAGACGAATAATTACTCTCAGATTTAAGACTTATTTTTATCAAATTAATTTGTTAATTGTAGAGTGCTGAAAAAGATCTTCCCCTTAACTTATGCCTTATGAAACACTCAATTCCAAGTAGCCCCAAGACAGCAACCAAAAAGCCCCATTTAGAAAAACAGGAAGAAGAAGGAAAAAATTTATAGGATTTCGTAAGTGATAAAAAAGAGCAAGTAGACTCACTGAAATGCGCATGAAACACAATATTTCTTAGTTTATTTCACTTTGTACACACCTGTCTAGACTTTGTATACCAGACGAAAGTTATGCACCTACGAAATACATCAAAATTTTGAGACTTTTTAAATTTTAAACTGCTCGCTGTTTATCGCCAATAATCTCCAAAATTCAATTGTGACATTGAGATTAATTGTCGCTGTGTTGGCAGGTGGTAAAACATAATTCATACTATTCCTTAATAAATAATTACACGTGACCAAATCTTTTATTTCGGAAATTCCAAATAGCCTCGTGACTTGCAAAAAGCCCCGTTTTACGGTATTTAGTTTATTTAAAAACTGTGCTACACGTAACTCTTCAATCAATTCCATTTCCATATTTTATTGCCATAATTAGTCTGTGGCGGGAATCGAATCGATCAAATCAACATCTGATTCTGATCTGTTTACGTTTACTTTTATTAATATAGTGTAGTTGTTCAGTTCAGATATTTTAATGTACAATTAATAAATATTTCTTAGTTAAGAACCCTCGAAATTAATAACGATGGCGGAAGAACCGAGCCCCGTGAATGAGGAGGATTTGAAAGAGCTAAAAAAGCGCATGAATATGATCGCAGAAGCAGACCCAGCGCAGTATCATAATGATTACTCATTAAAAAGGTATCTCAGAGCATTCAAGACAGTTGACAACGCGTTTCAGGTAATTAAAATAAATATTACATTTCAATTTCAACGTCATTAATTTGAATAATAAGTACCGATCAATTTTCTTGTCGTTCAAATTGTACTTAATGGAGGGAAAAAAATTGTAGTTGATCATTTTACATCAGAGCTAATTTAGCACCAAATAGATTAAGTTCTATCCTAAAACCTCATAAGAATTGTTCCTATGCTATTACATGACTTTAAATAACAATTAATTATTTTATAACCTTAATAAAGCCTTAATAGGACATTAAAAAACCTGTTTACTAGGTGATTCAATTATATTTCTAACCGAAATAAATACTACTAAGACTTTTCTAGAAGTCTTATTTCATTACTATTAATATAATAGTGATTATTATTTGTTTCTGACCAGATATTTAACTTTTTAGGCAATTCTAAAAACCAACAAATGGAGAGTAGAATATGGAGTAGCTGATTTGGAAAACAACAAGGAAATTATAGAGAAGTATTCCAGTAAAGCAAGAGTCCTTCGACATCGAGACATTGTCGGACGCCCTATTGTGTACATTCCCGCTAAGAACCACAGCTCTAGTGACAGAAATATTGATGATTTAACAAAATTTATAGTGTACTGTTTGGTAGGTACCTTAGTGTTGTGATATTGTCTTAAAATCTGTTTCTTATTAAGACTTTGCTTGATAACTTGTTATACGCTAGGAATAAGTAGAATTTAGTTTTTTAACTTGTCATATCATAATCAAAATGTTGTTAGATCTTTTTTCATATAAATTGTTTTGTTGTCAATAAATAACAAATTTAATGAGCAGATGAGCTACCTAACAGTAATTGGACACAACTGTTATGGGCAACCATCTTATTAACACATTTGCAGTGGATCACATATAAGTTTTGCTTTTTGCCATAGAAAATTATGATCACCACAGCGAATGTGTTAAAGACATTTGAAATGTGTTGATGGCGAAGAAATGTGGAGGCCCTGTTTATTATTGCCTTTGATGATATTGTAAACAACTTACATATACTTGCAATAATGAGTTATCAATTTGCTTACAGGAGGATGCAAGCAAAAGGTGTTTCGAAGAGGTTGTAGATAATCTATGCATTGTGTTTGATCTGAACGGCTTCAGTTTGTCGTGCATGGACTATCAAGTGTTGAAAAACCTAATTTGGCTACTTAGCAGGCATTACCCAGAGAGACTTGGTATTTGTCTCATTATTAATGCTCCAACATTTTTTTCGAGCTGTTGGGCCGTAATAAAAGGCTGGTATGTATATAATTTATTAAAATTCTATAATTAGACCCGCTCTGCACTCGAAATTCGACCGTAATTCATGCTTATTAAGGGTTACTCTACATAGTTTTTGTAATGAACACATTATAAACATCATGTCATAATTGTGTCAAATGCCTGGTAGGGTGTGTAATGTTTTATTTTCATTAATACATATATAAAATACACATAAAATAGAAACTTATTTCAGTTGGATATTCAGTACATTTTGAAACTGATCAATATTTTTTTAGGTTGGACGATAATACAGCAAGCAAAGTGAAGTTTGTCAACTATGAAATGGATCTCTGCCAGTATTTGATACCAGATATCTTGCCTACTGATATGTAGCTACAATTCCACCTGCTAAGTACCTACTTCATACTGTTCTTCTTTCTGACTTCAAGCAATATGATGTTGTAATACTAGATTATGTCATTTATCATTATATCACAACTTCAACATAAAGGAAAAGTATGTTAAATGTCAGATAAGTAAAGCTATCTGTCACCTTATCTTACAAATTGATTGAAATGTTTTAGATTGCAGTAAATATTAAATTAATACATTATTATTTACATTTCAGTAGTAGCTATGTTTGGTCTCTTGCCTTGGGATTGTTTGTAAAAAATAAATTCAAAAATTAATTTCGTAATATTCATTTAAGGCGCAGGTTACCTCACTGTCAAGAAATTGAGATTGGAGGCCTAACTTCTGCATTTGCTAACTGTACTGTAATGTACTGTATTTTACTTATTAAATGGCTTTTTGTCCATATACCCATGACGGTCAGCAACTCACATAGAATAGTGGAGTACATCTTACTAAAATTATCCATCTGTGTATAATATTGCTTGTTATGTTTTTGTTATATTGAATTGGGGAAAAAGAAATCCATAATTTTTGCGTTAAATTAATGACTTTATTTAACATGTTCATAATTGCCGATTTGGGTCAAATATGCACCGTTTTGTTGTATAATTTGTTGCCATTGTAACAAGTTCCGTTTCCGGTGCCGCTATATTAATATAGATATAATTTATTAAATATTAGATTTATCTAATTATTATATTCACTAGTGGATTAATAAGAATAATCACAATATTAAGATTCCTTCAAATTAATTAAAGTGTATCAAATGTATTTGCTACATAAAAATATGTACTGACTTCGGCCATATTGAAATATAGGAATAAAAGCGGGTTGACGTGCTGAACGCTTATTTAATTGTTATTTATTAAATACTCCTGTAATACCATTTTAAATGTAGCTTCATAATGCCTCTTTCATAGAATACTTGGCCCTAATTTATCGAAAAAATAATGGATTTCTTTTCCCCAACCTATTATTTTATCCAACTTGAAATGTAAAATAATTAAGTATAACATGTACTTATAACAATTAGGGCCAGTTTCACCGGTTCCGGATAAAGTTCCGGATAGCCCTAGGAATTTATCTGCCACTTAACAGTTGACGGAGCGGCAACGTCGCTTTTTGCGTTTCGTTACTACTACGTAAATTATTGTCATTTGAAAATTATTTTGAAAACTTAATTAATAAAATACTTTTTGTTCAAAATAATCCAATTCGACTTTTTTAATATTTTCCAGTATAATTTTATCATTATAGAACGAAAATAGTAGGATTTATAATAATATGATGTACTATAGTTCAAATTCCAAATGTGTTATAGAAACGCCACTTGAAACATTTTTTATCCGTCAGATAACGCCTAACAGCCACTTGAACTGGCATATAGCTTAACCAGCACTTTTCTCTGTCACTTCTATCAGATTACCTGAGAAGCCAAAAAATGTAGTTTATCTGGGAGTTGAGTTCCTAGGGCTATCCGGAACTTTATCCGTAACCGGTGAAACGGGCCCTTAGTGTACTTATGATTTATGTAAATGATGACTTATGATAATCAACGTTATCTCATAGCAATTTAAATATAAATTTTGTATTTTCATTGTCTTTAATGAATACACATGTGTTGAAATCGAAGTCATCAAACATTCCAAACAGTCATCGAGATATAAGTACTAACGTACTAGAGAAGCTACGTCAAATAACTGAATAATTGTCCTATCCTTTGTAGTTTGAATCTCTAGTTCGCTGCAGCGCTAAAATAATAACAAGTCGTCGAAACCGAAAACTAATTTGCCACAGCGCTAGATTTGCTGCGGAAGTGTATTTATTCTCGGCAAAAAGGTCTTAAGCGCCATGTAAATCACGGCACTTACGCGAGCGACTGAGTGAGGTGGGGCGACGGTGCGGCGCGATCGCCGCAGTTGAACGAGACAAAGTAGGAATATACGGTGTCTTCTTTAGTACGTTAGTACCTACTTATATCTCGATGCAAACAGTAGACAATTTTTTTGTGTGGTGATTTAAGTTGTTATGGCTGTACTTAAATCCACCCTCCGACTACCACCCTGCTTATCTCATGGACTTAAATACAGGAGAGACTTGACCTGCTTATATTAGTTGTAGTTACATCAAGTGCCAGCTTAATTAAGATTAGGAATTATTGGCTTTAATATTTTTGAAATTAGTGCCAAATTTCATTTTACTGCCAGCTTACAATCCAAATTGTAATAACTAATACGTACACCGCTAACATTCTTAAGTCTGTATTGTAATACTTAATTAATCATTGTATTTTTTTTATGAAGAAAAAGTGTTCATCATCATTACTGTCATTAGACCACATGCTTTTATTTGTTGATTTTGCTATGTATTTTGTACGTAATTGGCATAATAATAACTAATCCAAATAAAAATGAAAGCAGTTGTATCATCAAATAATTTTTGTTTGAACACATTATTGTATTAAGTATGTTGAAACTTTTCAACAGATAGGTACAATGGTGATTCAAGATAATATAATTATTATAGTTATAAGTATTTATCTGTTACTATGTTATAAAAGTTGTAATAATGTTACACAGTGTACAATTTAACCGATACGTACCTAAGTATTATAAGTAAGTTATTTTTGTACATTTGTTTACTCGACACGAGTTCAATCAGCGATCTTTTTTGTTCTTTGTTATAAATTACAAGTATTATTTTTGTTTCCAATAGCGAGCTACATAAATAACCGCCTAGTTTAAAGTAACATTCGATTTAATACTTATATTATAAACAGTTAATTACAATACTGAAGTATGCTTCGTACATAACATGTACAATTTGTAATGCGTACAGAATGCAACCATTGTCATGCAACTTTTTTAATGTAGGTATATTATGTTATAAATCCAGTGACGGTCTTGCTTAGGGTCTCCCTAAAAGGGAGACTCCAAGCCTTTGAGCCAAATGATAGAAACCTTTCGACATTTGCACTTGTACCGAGTAACAACGATCGCTACATTTTTGATTAATTTCTCATGGCTAGCATCATTTTTCATTATCTATTTATCAGTGTCACCAACAAATTCCGACGTTTATATGTTATCAAAAAAGGTATGTGTTGTAAGTCTGTTAGGTTATTGTAACTACTGGAAATTTACTTGCATTTTCATATTATTATTAACGTTTAATAACTTAGGTATAGTTATTGCCGAGGACGCATATTGAAGGTCTTGGTATTTTAATGCATTGAATAGTTTTCAATACATAATTATGTAGATAGATATATACTACTGTGCGGTATATTTATTTTTACAACTTAGTACATTAATTTGAGATTACTGACTAGTGATTACAGTTTGTATCAACCTTGATAAATTTTATGAACTAGTCCTATGCATATATAAATGATACAAGTACCTAATCACAAAAATGAATTTGTCAATACGTGCTTCTACGCTCACTTCATCCCTATTATCCTTTTTTTAATTATGTTTTGTGATTGCATTAACCTAACCTCCCTTGTTTCCTAATTTTATTAGATAACTAAATTTGGTTATATATAACTTAATTTTTAGTTTTAATTTGTCATACAATTACATGAATACAAATCTACCTCATCAATAGGTCACTAATAATAAAATCATCATCATCATCAAGTTTCTTCATCTGCCTAAATCGAAATAGGATTTTCATTCCAAAGCAGATTGACATATTCGAGTGAAGTTCTATAAGAAATTGAAACAGATTACTGGTTATGTATTGTTTTATTAGCAAATAAACTGATCCAGTAGATTGTATATGCGGGTCGGTATATCGCTAGATATTTGTCGCATAATATTATGACGTCCTCGGCGGCGGCGTATGCGTTAATTTTTTATCCAAAATATCGATATAGACATAAGAAGACCATGAGCTTGTTATTATAAATCCTAAATTAAAATGTTTAATAGTTGTGTGATTGTTATTACTTACCTATTAATTAAGAATATATTTGTGCAAATTCGGCTTCAGACAGAGCTATAAAGAAAACATGAAAATATAATATAATATGAAGAAATATAAAATAATAATATATTATACTAATTAGCTATAAGTACTTATAAATTATAGGTGCTTGTTTAGGGCACATTCATCTAATTTGATGTGTAATCTTGACTGTCTAAAATAAAACACTACTTAAGATTTTTTTGGTTTCTCTCAATAGATAGATAGCATTACCCCACCCTGGACACTAAAGAACTAATGAAAACGACAGCTATTTATTGTCGCATCAAGTGGGTCCAAAAAATATAATTACGCATAGAGGAAACAATATTGATCGAGTACACGGACCTATATAATATTGTGTAATTATAATTCTATATTGTGTAGTTAACAATCAAATCTTCAGTGGCCCAAGTCAGCTAATGCTTCAATTATGGCGTTTGAATACTTAGTTTGCCACATTTTGTATAATAATAATGTACGAAAAGTATCGAATTATTCGGAGCTCTCTGTTTTCTGGACCATTCTAGCAGTGGTCTCAAACCTACCGATTTGGGGCCTCTCCTACGGTAAATTTGATTGTCCATTCCATTGCAACATAGTCAGTGTTTTGCTTTCGTTGAGTGACAGTGTTTTGTTATTGTAATAACCACAACAACACAAACTGTTCAACACAAGTTTAAAATTGTAATAAAACAAAAGTTGCACTATAATTATTTTATTTTTCATACTGAATTTTATAAAACAGTTATACAAATAAAATGGCTGTACAATTCAAAGCGAACTACACAATCTGAATATAATATCTTTAATACTATTGCATACATTGTACTGTAATGGTTCGGCAAGGCTTCATTATTCAATCAAGACAAAACAATTCCTATAAATTTGACATCCTACAATAATTTTAATATTAGCTAAAAGATAATACATAGTTACACTCACAAAAGATTGAAAACTCTCACTTATGTCGTTTTTCATTCATCTTTTTTACAATCATGGCTGAATTGTGTTACATGAAACATTTCTATCTAGTCAATATATTCTACAAATCTATGTCTACCAAGGCTTTAGTATTTGTTAAACTTTTACAATTCTGTTAAGTTAATCAAATGATTAGCCAATAATTATATAATATTAATAACTGAACCCAAAATCTAGTTGAAATAGTGTATCGATGCCTTACTTAAAATTTATTTTATGATTGTTATAACTGTATCTTCTACTATATTGTTTACTAAGATAAAATTATTCAGTTCCAGTTTATAAAATTGAAGATAACAGGCATGTAGGAAAACATGTGTATATACACAAATATCAATTAGGATACCTTAACATAGCAACAGGTTGTTTAATTGTTAAGAGCATACCATCAATTAAAATAAATTTAACTAAAACATTAAATTAAGGAGCAATTTATACACACACAAATGGGAAACGGGGAGAAGTGAGTTATCAAGAAATTCATTGAAATGTACCTAGCTATTGAGTCGCACACCATTCTTATAACAATAATAATACTTATTTTAATATTTTCTTTCAGCTGAGGCAAGGCCCCTTAAAAGAATATTCTTATTCAAAATAACACTATTCATTCAGTCGCAATTATGTTTATAAAATAATATCTACATTTTTTACAAATTCCTTATTGTGAGTACGAGTTGGCACTTTTTTGGATCAATGTTGAATGAATTTCAAAGTAATTCAAGGTTTTATTTCCAACATGTCAGCTTTACATGTCGCATTGGGACGGTACATTGATTTCATTAAGCAAGATTTTGTACACAACATTCATTTTGTTGTTACTTTTACGTCACAAATCGAAAATATATAAATCAATCGACTTTTAATTATTCTTTATAATTAGTATGTGCACTTTTAGTAAAGAACACTCTATTACTAGACAAATGCTAATAATAAAATATTTGTCAGAAATCTGGATTCGGGTGGTACACAGGATAAAACATTAGTTTGTTTACTGCATGTCAATAATGACGTTGCTAAATTATGACTAGGTAAACTTATCGTATAACATTGTCTTTGCCATTAACAACATAGGAATGTTCTCATTGAGATAAACATTTTAAGGAAAAATATATAAACATGAAAATTGTTTCATTTGGTTTCAGTCATGCTTCTGTATAGTAATTACCTTAGTAGGTACAAAATATTACGTCATATTAATACAATTTTTTCTTGATCAATATTATTTTCATGTATGTTTTTTTATGTATAATAATATAAAACAAAAGAGTTTGTATTATCTGTCGGTTTTAAATTAAAAAAATTAGTGGAAGCAATACACAACAATCTTCTGAATCAGTAAATTTGTTCCAATTTCTGGTAAAGGAACCATGTATACAGGATGGACATAGACAAAGCAATGATTTGACATCATTGAATGATCATATTAGAAATTTATAAGCATGAATGGAATGTTCTTAGAAACATAGTAAAACTGAATTCAAACGATCCACTGGTTACATCTGGTCATTCACCTCCTAGCATTATTTAATGTTTTCGATAGAAAAACAAAGATATCAACTGTGTATTTAGGTGTATGTATTCATAATATCAATGTAATATAAAACAATGTCGCCAGTTATTTATGACTGTTTATGTAATTAATTATCACGACGCAATACAGTCATGCTAAGATTATCATGATTTAGAAAATGACTGCTAATTGTTTTGTGTTGAATAAATTTAATATATAATATAGCGGAGAAATATCCATCTAATGTCCAACAAAGCAGTGGGCGGTAACAATTAGTGTACGCATATATAACGAAATACTTACAATCTTTTGAATTTGTTTACATACAAACCTGGATAGCTAATGTATTCAATTAAGTTACAAATCCTTTAATAATCGTCGTTATAATTGTCCTGTAAAATGCTAAACTATGTGGTATACTTAAGTTTTTAATGAAAATGTTACCCCACAGAATTTTGTAAAAAGCAAGCAGTCTTTAAAATCCAAATAATATGTAATTCTCAGCCACAATTCATCCTCTGTAAGCCCGTAAAAAGTAAATCTAGATTACCTAATAATATGCACTACAAATTCTTCATGCATTACAATAAAATCGATATGTTCAAATTGCATAATTATACTCTAATAATTTGCAAGACTACATATTTTTGAGAATCAACATGGACTTTATCATTTAAATACTTAATTTATCATAATTATATACAATGAAATCTACAATGAATGATATGACAATGATGATTAATCACATTTATGAACTTGACGACGGTCTGCGATGTGTCTCAACGAAACGCATCTACTAATAAAACGGTCAAGGTTACTGACTGACAGACAACGCACAGCCTGAATCAGTGGACCTAGAACCATGAAACTTTCTACAGGGGTTTCTTATAGTGTGGGGGAGTACCTCAAGGACTGCCAACAATTTCATCCCCTAAAGGGGTAAAACGGGGGATAAGTTTGTACGAGTTTCGAAAATAAATTTCGTCCGGTTTGCTAGAAATTCAGATTTTTTACTTATAAAACTTGTTTTTTAAAAAACTCTGAAGAATTTTCAAAAATCCTTCCCCCCAACGGGGTGATATAGGGGGTAAAAATTGCGGACGCCAGTCAGTCCCATACAACACAGACTATTTACCGTGAATTCACTCCATTACGTTAATAAGAGAAATGTGAGAAAATTATTCCAGACTATGCAGCCTGTGTCTCGTAAAAATATTATTTGGCTAACTAATTGATCTAGCTGTGTGTGTCTACAATTGACATTGTTTCTTTGACTACAAAATGTCTGTGTACTTTTTCATATAAAAAATTTGTACCTGGATGAGCTTTGCTCGGGATTCCTAACAACGCTATCTACTGAAGTGGCTTTAGTTAGCGTTGCTGTACCGCCAATAGATGTCAGGAAGAGTCTTATTTTTCATTTTATGTTTAAACACGGATGAAAAGACGTTTTCTAAAAATGAAACCTAGTTAAATCGATTTATCGTCCCCGAAACCCCCTGCATACTAAATTTCATGAAAATCGTTGGAGCCCTTTCCGAGATTTAGATTATAATATATACCTACATAATTATGTAACATATAATTGAATCGCTCGTTTAAAGGTATATAAGTTTTTACAAAGTAACAATGGAAATGTCTTTAAAATTGTCTGCTGAAAAGTCAGATATAAAAATTCAGTTTGTTTTAATTTTACGAATGGAAAGATCGTTTCGATTGTATCACAGATTTATTTTACTAGATAAACAGACCAAATGCTATTCTAGCGAGATTCCTAATTATAATTATGTTGCTAAGCAATTCCTTCTATGACTTGCATTATGAAACATCTAGGTTAAAATGATGAGTTTTTATATTCATACTCTACAGATAGATAGGTTAAGGCGATATTATCTTACGATGAATATGTATTTCGTGTGTAATTAAATCATCCTTTGCATCGTGTGATTTAGTAACTGTACCTATGAAATATTTAAGTGCTAACGTTTTCTATGCTATTAAAAAATCACTAGTACGCAATTCAACAGAGAGGCTTTTTATTATGTAGTGTCAACTGTTAACACAGGGTTAATATGTCACTTACTAATCATTGAAGACAGTCTTATCCGTAATAAAAAGTTTCTACAAAACACATCATCCTTATGGATGAAATTTTTATCACTTTTTAAAGTATGTATGTAATTCCGGTCTCCTTTGGAGTATTTTATGTAGTATTTAAATATAAATATTCATTCTAACGACTTGCGAACCTGTTATTATTAAAACTGAGTGTGCCAACGAGAAATAAGTAATTGTACAATTTTTTCCACTCTGTATTCACGTTCGCGAAGCGCTAGCCTGAAGCATCTACCAATCCGAATTGCTGACTGACTTAACCAGATACGAACGGTCACCATTGCTCACCCTTTATTATATATTAGAAGGCTATTTACACCGCCTTTCACAAAACACGAAATTTCTAGACAAAGTCACTTCCAGTTAATATCAGCTGCCAAATGATCGAAAGAAAAAGATCTAACTAGAATCTTAACACAATTCCATGTTCTTTACACAACGTAACTTTTTAGCAATAACGAGATCAGAAAAGTTACGAATTAGGGCCTTAAATAAGTCCCATTTAATTTGACTTTCAGAACACACTCTTCCTAACTTTTTTAGGTTTCATGTTAAAAGCGGTGCCAAGGTATGAATAGATGGCGTTAGTAGAGTTTGAGATAATTGTACTCTATTTAATTCTTTAGGGATAAATAGTTCGAAAAACCGTTTTGAATGCTTTTTCCGTTTTAAATTTTATTGGAAATATCCAAGTACCTATATTGTTACATTCAAACGCACTACAAAGGATCATTTTATTATGATCAACTAAAACATGTTATTAATTAAATTAATCTAAATAAATAATGTAAAAAACAAACCAACCAAGAGGCGCGTCACACTACAAGATATCACGTCACACTACAAGATATCACAAAACCTACTAACGCCATCTAGTATCAAAGTTCGACAACCGCCTTCACATTGAACAACTCGCTCACTCACCGTTCGTATCCGGCGAGCAGTGTAATTCGGGGCGGCGTAACGTGTACACTGCAGCTTCACACGGGCGAGGCGGGCGAGTTTCGTATCAGGCGAGCAGTGTAATTCGAGGCGGCGTAAAGTGTACACTGCAGCTTCACACGGACGAGGCGGGCGAGTTTCATATCCGGCGAGCAGTGTAATTCGAGGCGGCGTAACGTGTACACTGCAGCTTCACACGGGCGAGGCGGGCGAGTGTCGTATCCGGCGAGCAGTGTAATTCGAGGCGGCGTAAAGTGTATACTGCAGCTTCACACGGGCGAGGCGGGCGAGTGCGGGGGCGGGGCGCGGGGCGGGGCGTGGTGCGGGGGGTGCAACAGCTGCAGCAACAGACGCAGTCAGTCGGCCAGCACGGCGTTGGCGACCGCCGCGAGCTCCTCCTTCAACACACGGAACGACGGCCGCTCATCCGGCGCGTGCCGCCAACACAGTCGCATCACCTGGAATATTAATTATTATTATTCTCCAACGAGCTATAAAGTATAGTGGACGCCCTTCTATACAAACAGTCATTCGAAAATGGTACCAAATCACTCACGTGACTTAAACCGCTAAACGTTCACAATTGGTTCTTTTTTATTCTAGGTATTATTTATCGCTGTTATTCTCCTTCTGTAAATATGGATGGAGTACGGTAACCTGGTTAACTTTCAATTTCAATTAACTTTGAACGCAATATTTTCTAAGGGTTAAGACGGGAGGGTGGGTGTAAATTGGTGGCTTGTGTTTATACACAAGCTTTCCGAGGTAACTTTTCTTTATAGAAAAGTTACCTCGGAAAGCAGGTTAAATAATAATAGAATCAACCTCAAAATAATTAAAATTAAGCGTATTTGCGGCATAATACGCGATTGCGATTCGGTAATAACTTAAGATGTCAACTATTTGTGCTCCTGATAACTCCATGAATGACTCACTCACTTATTCCAGGTTCCTATATTTAACTAATCGTTACACCGGTCGTTTTCGAGTTACCAGTAAAAAGTCGTTAAAGTCGGCTCATAATAAAATATTTTCTTATAGGAACCCTTTTAAAAGTCTTGTAAATATTTCTACTATCTCTAAGCAAAACGAATCGTCATTCGAATATGGGCCCCGCAATAATCCGTTAAACTGGTAGGGCTGTAGTACATTGGTAATATTCTATTATAATCTACATTTTGGATAAAAAAGCGCCATAGATAATACATAATACTTACATTGTAAATTTCGTTTAGACATCCCTTCGGTTTCTCGAGCACCTGGCCTCTTTGAACCATATCGACCACTTCAGAGTTCTTCATTCGGCCGTAGGGTACCTTGCCACATGTAAACACTTCCCACATTAGTACGCCTGGAAAATAAAAGTAAAAAATAAAATTTCATAAGTGTAATTACAATGTACAAATTAACTTCTCCTCTCCTTTCTATAATATATTAAGACACGTTCCTGTTTTCTATAAGCAAATGGCTGAATTATGTTCAATATAACTTAGTAGGTATGGAACAATTGGGAATTATTACATTGATCCCTTTCAATTATAAAACTGCAATTTCTAATAGAACAGTGTGACGGTTTGTGTAATGTTTTTATCATGCTACATACTTATGTTAAAAAAAATACCTTTTCTATATTAACATCATTATAATAATATTTCTACTTCGTAAACCACCTCCAATGTGTCAAGGTGATAAAACTATAGAATCCTCACAATTTAAAAGTGACAAAAAATACAATAATTGCTAGTCTGTCACATACCAAACGCCCAAACGTCCGATTTGGATGAGAAGCGAGTATAGTTGAGAACCTCTGGTGGCGCCCACTTTATAGGGAACTTGGTACCGCCTGAACTCGTGTACTGATCGTCTAAGACGTAACGTGCCAAGCCAAAGTCTGCCACCTGAGGAAATAAATAAAATAAATAACGCTACACACTCATAGCCCCACACTAGGATTCCCTTTGTCGTGGGTGCCATGGACAACACACAAGACAAGAACACACACACCCAGACCAAGAACGGAAATTTAAATTCATCATTCAAATTTCCACCTCGCTGGGAATCGAACCCAGGGCTCTCGGAACGACAATCCGGCGTGTTAACCATTGCGCCATCCGGGTCGTCAATACTATTATCAGCGATCACAAGCACCAGAAATTTAAACTAAAATGTTGCCGCAAAATTACATTAATAAATGAGTGCAAGGCATTTCCGAATCGGTAAACAAATACATTTCTGATATTAGTTAGTACTAAAAATTCTAAAAGTCATTGATACCTTAACAACATTTTCATCTCCAACTAAACAGTTTCTAGCGGCTAAGTCTCGATGTATGTAATTGTGCCTTTCTAAATAAGCCATTCCTTTGCAGACCTGAAAACAATTAAGCATAGAGTAAGGAATTGAAATTATGTGCGTAATTTTACACAAAAATAATTATTTCAAATATGACTGTTTCAAAACAAGGGTAAAAAATTTTTAAACATGGTAAAAAAACTACAAAAAGAAAAATAACACAAACCACAAGTAAGAAAATAACTGGTCACCTTTCTACCAGATATGTGCTACGCTACGTTGCTAGGATGCGTTTGCTTTAGGGACGCTTGTTTGCTATCTTAATTCCAAAAAAAGGCTTCACCCCGAACAGGGGAACTTAGTTTGACAAACGATGGACGGAACCCCCTTACACCGGACGTTTAACGTTTATCGTAGTGTGCGTACCTGTATGCACATGTCGAGCAGCACGGCGGGCCCCAGTTGGTCGGGCGCGGTGCGGCGCAGGTAGTTGAACAGCGAGCCGTGGCGCAGGTACTCCGTCACTATGTATATAGGCCGGTGTTTCGAACACACGCCGTACAGCTGGACGAGGTTTTGATGTTGCAGCTTGCTGGAATTAAAATGTATAAAAGACATTATGTTTATATAGAAACGGAAAAACTTACGCCAACGACACGAAAAAGTTTGCGAGGGCGGGTTTTTTGAAGGAAAGCACAGATTACTTACAAGCAAATTTGATAGCTGACCGTCTAAATTTTCTCGTGCCATTATCGTCCTTTATCATTATCATATTGATCACGCTCATCAGATGTCTATATTTACTCTGCTTAGGGTGTTTTTAATATCGTGCGGATTTCATCACGCACGCGGGATTGCCCCGCATGCGGGATTGTTGCCCAGGATCTCGCCCCGCGTCCCGCGTGCGTATTTCACGCATTACAATAAATACTTGTATGAAAAGGATACTTGCGGGGGTCACGCATGCGGGGCAATCCCGCGTGAATGATGAAATCCGCACGATATTAAAAACACCGTTACGGTTACGTGTGCGTGTCCGTGCGCGGGTGCGTGTACGTGTCCATGTGCGTGTGCGTGCCCTTGCCCGTGTGCGTGCGCGTGCGCGGCGTACTCACGTCATGACTTTGGCCTCGTCGATGAAGTCGTCCTCGGACATGGTGCCCTCCTTCATCATCTTGACGGCGGTGTCGATGCGGCCGCGCCAGCGCCCGCGCCGCACCACGCCGAACTGGCCCGCGCCCAGCTCCTCCAGCAACACCAGCTCCGACGGATCTATCTCCCACTTGTCTGTTGATAACGTCAACGATTCTATGTAATACCAATAAAATGTGTTATAAATTAGGCTGTGTTTTTAGTATTTGTCCAACCGAGTGCGCTGTCAAGGAATGGCATCTTGTCTATACAAATAAATAAAATTGAAGTGTCTGTTTGTAATACTAAAATAACCGCTTTTTACTTATTTATTTATTTTATTTAATCGTGATATCATAAGAAGTAACTTGGGCGATTTTTTTTGTTTTTTTTTTTGTTGAATTCCACGCGGACGAAATCGCGGACACAGCTCGTTTAAAATAAATAGCCGACAAAAAAGCAGACGAATAAATGATCACCGTCGCCCAAGGACATCAGCTACACCATTGTCATCACCGATACGTTTCCGGAGGAAACAGAAGGAAGCGGAAAGAAATAAATTATTGCTCTCAAACTCCCAGACCGGAACAAGACAAGACCTTTCGCCAATCTAATTTTATAATGTAAGAAGTGTCCTGGGCCCAGCAGTGGGACAGTGACAGGTGTGATGATGATAGGAAAATGTCATACCGTGCGAAAGTCCCGCGGTGGGTGGGGCCGGACGGTCGCAGGGGGTGGTCTTCAGTCGCGAGCACAGCCCCCCGCTGTTGTGCTTGTGGTAGTTGATCAGTTCGGGGATGCTGGGGCAGCAATGCTTGTCCGACAGGTAGAACTCACCGCGAGAGTTCTGTTTTATGTGGTAGTGTTTCGTTTGGGGATGGTTACTGAAACATACATCAACATTAATAATGCTTGACAGGCAAATATATATGTATTTAGTATGTCATAATTATGTTAAAAATTTAACTGGACCAAACCAAAATCGCAATCATTTTGTTCTCAACGCCGACAACAAATGTATCGCTAATATTCAATAAACCTTATAAGGTCATAACGTATTACAAATAAAATAGTTTACATTGCGCTAAATTTGTGACAAAATCTCTGTACTACGCAATAGGAAAATATTAAATATACTTTACTTGGTGCTAATATTAAATATACTTTAATATTATAATACACTTACACTTTGGTATATAAAGAGAGCGTGTACATGCCCTTGATCGAGGAGTTGCGCACGACGAAGCATCCCTCCTTGTCCTCTTGCTTCAGCAGCGACTCGGTGCGCTGTCGGGACATTTCACCCACGTACCATCTGTGTAGCGACAACAGGTAAAATTACATACATATGTCTGCAAAAATTACATTCTGATATGTTGTTTAAAATAAAGTTGCGTGGTACATTACGGTACGAAACTGTTACTTTTTCCTTGAATTTTACCAATGTGCAATTCATAAAATTCTATATACGGACATCGAGTGCGCTGACGTACTATGTGGGTTAATAGCGTAGTACCCATTCAACGGAATTAAGTACAGATAGCTACGGGCCTCGTACGAGACTCGCCAGATCTTACTCTCATTGGTTAGTTTAAATCACTTGAAAAAAAAAATCACATTTACAGACCCACTCCTGAACTTTTATATAAAAAATGCAATTCGGATATTGGGGGTTAATATTTGGATATGTGTATAAAACGAGAAGCATATCTCGTTTTGAGCAGCATACATAAATAATTTGTACATTAAATTTTATAAAATAATGAACTGTAATTCCATAACTTACTCATATTTCTGAAGTCCTATTGTTTCCTTTTCTTTGACATAGTTGCTGGGAATGTATCCGACTGACCTGAAATAAAAATATTATGGTATCAAAATACAACACATCCGTTAAATAAAACAATCGTACCCCATCACAACCCATTACTGTCCCACAGATAGGGTCATTCTTCTCCTCTTACAATATAAAGAGTACAGGCTATAGCCCATACACATCTTAAAGAACATTAAAAAAAATCCTCACGATGATTTCCATCATCGATATGCACATAGCTTTGTAAATTAAAGGCACCTGAAGGATTCGAACTGGGGCTCCCCAGCTCGTGAGGCTAAAGTTCAAACCGCTGGGGCTAGCTGCTTTAAAAAGTGATTTGCAAACGATTGCACTTTTTTAGGTGGCAACCATCTCAGTCCGCAAGGGTAGCACATATCTGTGACCGAATTAGAACAACACTCTCACTAACAATTACTAACTGTACTACTTGTCACTAACAGTCCCTGTCCCAGTCCTCACACTTGCTAATAAACTAACCGACTAATGCTTAAACACTTTCTCCTCACCGGACTAACTATCCTAGTCCCCATATGAGTCTTGTTCTAGGTCGGTCGCAGTCGGCATGGGCGGCAGCGGAAGGTGGGGCTGCAAGTTCCTTTGCTACCTTAATTTTGATTAATGGTACATGTAAAACCAATAACAATGTTTTCTATATCAATAATACTCGGAATGTATGGTAATACACGGTGTACAAACGTAACACAGCGGTCTGCGGTATGGGGGGGCCGTACGGGCGGGGTTAATGACCTTTAGTGGAGTAGTATGGGTAGTAGGATAGTGAGCACTATGGGTTTGTAATGGATAATTACGTCAAATTTTAAGCACCCTTTTCAATTACTAATTACTTATATTTGGAATGAGAATCGAATACTGAGTACCCCCTATTAATATTTCAAGTGACCTTGTAAAATTTAACATACCCATTTCCGTCTTTCACTTTCCACCAGTGTTCCTGTGAATCGTCAATGACTTCATATTCAGCGCCCTGCAAACCAAGAGTTTTAACTTGAGAATCATCACTATAAATATTAAATAATTATAAACAACATTAAATTAATCATACATACCTTTTCAAGAGAAAGGTCGCCGCTCTCGATAGCTTTAAAGGGGTATAACGCTACCACAACTTTGGTTCTTTGCTTTTCCTGAAATTAAAAATGTATTGCAAAGTATTATATTAAACTTAAGAATAAATAAGGTAAAATTCATAGTTTGGACATGGGAATCGAATCACCTCGCATATTTCTGTTTTATGTACTATGTACAAAAAAAGATAATTAAATGTAACTATGTGACTCGATATACACTTTTTACTACCAGAAAAATGTACCCTATCACTACATAGTATAAAACAAAGTCGCTTTCTCTGTCCCTATGTATGCTTAGATCTTTAAAACTACGCAACGGATTTTGATGGGGGTTTTTTTAATAGATAGAATGATTCAAGAGGAAAGTTTATAATAATTTTATTTTTTATTGCCTACAATACCACAGTATTAATAAAACCTTTTTACTATTCATATCATTCATGTGAAAATTACCGAGCCATGGCAGAACATGTTTGTGAAACGCTGGTCTAATAAATAGTATACCTAATTTTAATGTACCTACCTATTTAGCTTTTTACTACTTATTATTTTTGCACGTTTACTAGCAGTTGAATGCACTCCACCAGATATTTTTTATTACATAAAACCTCATTTTGAGGAACGGCCTTGACGCCTTCTATTTGCAAGTGAGGTTATTTCAATTAATTATATTATAAGCAGACACCTGTATAGCCACAGATCACTTAATTACGACAAATACGTAGATAGATACCACCCGCGTTTGGTGTTTCCGATTAATTAATATTTGTGACGCAAACTACATTTCCCATTCGAAATAAGGAAAATGCAAGACACATTTGCGATATACTGTTCTTTTTAAATAATGCTTTATACTACTTTAAATTTATTTATTGCGACAACGCGTTGTGTTCAAATCGCATGAGAGACACGTCCCATTTTTGAGTGAAGCTAAATTACGTTGTAGACTGTGGCCGATTTATTCACTCAATTAACTGACTCACTTTGACAATTGCAAACTTACAAACGGTTTTGCTTACCTTTGGCTTCGCCGTCGGAGTACCCGGAGGCGCTCCGCCACCCCCAGGCATCGCGAGCGCGGCTGTATAAAACATAAAGGTCAAATAAACCTAAGGGTTAATTAAATTAATAATTCATAATAATACAAAAATAAACCAATCATTTGTTTCATATCTACGAGGCATACATGTAGGTACTGTGAGAAATGTACTTTCAATGGTTACTCGAAAAAAAAATTGGCATTTAGGTGTTACACGACTGCCCATGTTTTACCCAGGATTCTGAACTGTCTTAACATAAAACCTACGCAAGTCTTTTCTAAAATTATGCACTTTTATTCTATTGTAAATATATTGTTTCATGGGTGTCTGAGAAAAACACTAATTCATCCCACATTGTTTACATTTATTTTCTCAGCAATTAAATATGTATATACCTAATTATTTCAGATATAAAAAAATGTAAAATTCTCATATATTGTTTTATAAATTTTCTAATACATATTTTCAAATATTATTACTATAAAAATATAATATTAAATCAAAACTTTGAACATCAAGTCCACCTTTAAAAATAAAGATGGTATATGAATGCAATATTATATCGCCCCGTACTGTTAAACGTCACACAACAAAACTATTGTGTCACGAGGCTGGTTGGCAGTTGATAAGGTGCCCTACAATGCACAGAAGCCCCGTCATTGATACACAACAAGACAATTGACCACAGTGTTTGTACATAGCGTACTAAAATGTACATAAATAACAAATCATTTTGGAATATTATCTTGACGAACATTTGTCATAAAATAAACATTATCAATATCATTCATTTGTATTATGTATGAACAAATATTAGTATACAGAAATGTAAAACAAATTCATCGTAATTTTGCAGCACGCATGCATACATTTGATATGGATATCATTACACCGACAGACTGGATGTACGAGAGTCGACACCACGAACCCGTGACGAAAGAGCACAAAACTATATATATGCAAAGGTGTATTGTATATGTAACCATGTGACGCCTAGGACTTTAAATACTGCGTATTTTTTAATACTGGAAAAAGCACCTACATAATGAAATTTTGATATTGCAACTATTTTAATATATTAAACACAAATACAGCTAAAGCTAAACTGTTTAACCGTGACCAGTGTGAGTTCGTTGCATGCGACTGGATCGAAATATTGGTGAACATAATAAAAATCTTGAAATGTACCCGTCATCGCAACCCTTAACATTCCCACTGCTGGGCACGGGTCTCCTCTCGCAATGTGAGGGGTACAAGCTGGCCAAATATGGATTGGCGCACATCACGTTTGTGAACATTATGGAGAACTCTCAGGTGTGCAAGTACCACCTCACGTTTTCACATGTTTTCTCCCACCGAAGCAAGTGATGGTTAATTTCTAACGTACACATTATTTTTCAAAATTAGTCGCGCTTGCAAGATTCGAACCCAGGCCTACCCCTTTCGGGAGTCCAACGTTCAAAACACTCTTCACTGCTGAGTACCCGTAAAATCTAGGGAATATTCACTTCAAAAGGGTAATAAGCAGGAAATAATCGGGTGGAACGGAATATTGTATTTAAACCGTTCCACTGCGAGTTTTGATTTTGTTCATTTTATTGTTATTTCCCTTCCACTGCAAGGAATGTAAGAAGGAATGAGGAAGGATGGCAAGAAATGAGTGAGCTCATTTTGACTCTTCTTGCACGCTCAGCCCATTCTGCTAGACTTTGGTGGAAGTGCCTATGCAGTTATCCTCTGTCAATTAGACGGAATCCTTACGGAACCCGCTCCGCTCGCGGTGAAAGTCTGACTTAATTTATTTAATAATAACGCTTGACGATAGCGTACTATTAATAATAACGCTTGATAGCGTACTATTCCAATCAGTCCTTGTAATGATTTACGATTAAAAGTGTTTAGTGAAACTATTATCAGAAACCAGAAATTTGAATTTACGGTACCTAATTATTTTTACTTCAACCTCACGTAACATTTTTCCTCTAAAATAAAACACGACAATAAAATAAACAAGGCAATATTCCGCGTGTAATCCAAAACAGCTCGACCACGTTCAACACAATCCAAACTTTGCACACACTCCAAATCACTGGTAAGCATTACACAAACAGTACTTTACGGCTTACGGACACCTGATCAAGACAAGAAAGTAAGTGCAACGAAACGAGTGAACGCAACCGGTGGCTGCGAGGCCACCTCAATAAAAAGGTCAGAGCAAGTAATTCGTACCCTCTAAGGCCGGCAGAAATGACGACAACGATAGGCATGGTATTTTAGATTTCTTCTTGGTAACCATTGGTTCGTCCTCCGATTTATTTTGCAACATGGATGGAGCACTTGAGCACTACACGGCCGGACGTCCGCGCGCGACACCTCACTCCGACTGTCGTGTTCGTGTTTCGACGTTGTTCGTGTCGACTAACGTGTCAATGTACCGTGTCGAAACTAAAGCCAGGTGTAGAATACAGCATTACGCTCGCCGGACGATGGACGGCCGCCGCGCCGCGTCGAGATTTGGTAGTCATCGCGTTTTTATTGTACAATAACAACCTTCGGAAAATCGATACTTATAATTTAGTTATTAGGTAATTATTGGCTTTGTTCCTATGTATATTGTATCATAATACGATAATTATACGCTGATATACTTTATATAGTAATATTCTAACAGGAATCAAATTATTAAAGTACTGCTCAACGTGATTACAATAGCAACTGATTTTTATGATGGTTAATTATATTAAACTAAGTTATAAAACGTTTTTGATGCTTACTTCGTACCTGGTCTATTTTACCTAGTAACTTCCGTTAATAAATAAATAATGTACAAATCCGAATATCCTATACGATACGTATACTGTTCTAAATATGCATTTATTAAAATATGGTTATTCTATGAACTAATCATGAAATAAATTCCGAACTGAGGTTACATAGATTATAATTTCAGCAAAATAACCTATAACGATATAATTATGTAAAGATAATGATCATAAAAATATGATGATGAATACGAGACACATTGCTCGCACAGACTACATAACGAGACTGAACATGATAGACAAGGGTTTATATTCGACGAGACGAATGAGTGAGACCATCAAAGCAAAGATGGTCGCACGCAACCTACATTCACTATTCCATGCGAGCGCGCAGGCGGTATGCTGTCTGCCTTGCACGTATGTAATAAGTATAAAGAGAGACAAAGACAAAATACACCATTTACAACAAACCTACATATTTGTATAAAAAGGGTTATACTACGCTAACCTTCCCTTCTGCAGAAGCCGGAGTATTTTATTGTGATACGAGCCCTCTTCTATCTATTACGAATATCATTGCTAATCGATGCTTTTTTGTTACAACAACTGGTTTTATATATTATTAGAAGAACAAAAACGACTAAATTTTAAATGAAACGCTGACAAATCATTTAGGAAATTTACCACAAATATTAACTATAAGTATTGACTGAATACGGCTTTAAAAAAATATAGTAACTTACCTCGGTCTGTCTCCATTAATTGGTAAAAAGTCTGCCTTTTTTAATAATCACTGCCTTTAGTATTTGTACAATAATACACCTAAGTGATATAATGTCAAAAAGATTAAGTATCACCCAAGAACACCCGAAACCCTGAAAACATCGCCACTTTAGCAAAGGCGACTTTCACAAAACGATTTGAATAAAAATAAACAAGTTACTCGCTTGGCTCAACCACAAGCAACTTGCGGCGAGTGACTCAATTAAAAACATGCCAATTACGTTTTTTTCGAGCACACTTTAAACGCTTTACGTACGTGATGCTTTTATAGAGAAAAACAAATTTTATTTTACTTATTTCTTTCATTTCTGGAACATAGTGCAACTTAAATATCAAGCCTATGAAAAGTACTTCGTTTGAAACAAGCTTATATGAGTTTTGAATGTAATTGTAGTTGTGTAGATACGAAAAATTTTTTTGCGAAACATGTCCAAGTGGTTGTAGTTCGTAGGTAAGAATAATATCTTAGTTATTACGCAGGGTAAGGATAAAAATGGAGAGTAAATCAAATCACTAAAGGAGATAAAGAGATCAATATAATTATACATATGTAATAACATATTAAATCTCAGGGCATACCTTACAGTTAGATAGGTACGCTTAAATTAAATAAAACAAAAATAGGATCTCCGCACGGCGGGGTTCCGTCGACCTTGATAAACAACAACCCATTTACAATCCTAACCAATCACATTAGTGATGTAAGGATTTCGAATTTTTACCCACGCGACCGAGAACTTAGAAATTAGAAAGAAAACAAGTGAAAGTATCAATATAATTTGATATTTCAACACCAATTCAAAGACAAAAAGCCTTTAGTCACTTCGTTTAGGCACAGTTCCTCCACAACATTACGATTGAGAAGTTACGGGGACCACATCAAGCACATGTTAAATACATATTTGCAAAATCATGCTGCCAAACTGTCCATCACAGTTGCAGTATTTTCTGCCGACCTTTTGGGCCGGTGACGGGTAAGGGCGCGTTCACATAGAACGTCCGTTTTACTGGATCCGTTTTAACGGATCCCTCGCTACTGGAAGTAATATTCACACAGCATTTTGGGCGCATTCACATAGAACGTCCGTTTTACTGGATCCGGAATACTGCATTCTGTGTGAAATCGCTCATACAACTACATACGCTAATAACATAATTATCCGTTTAAACGGACCTGTAAAACGGACGTTCTATGTGAACGCGCCGTAAGGTCTCTATCATCTTCCAAATAAGTAAACGTCCGCTACAATTGTTTGATTAATTTTCAATAGCTGGCCGCTGGATTATGCACGCCAAAATAGTCACGTTACTTGCGAATCGTCACAGTAATAAAATTTCCCCATATTTGTAATGGGTTTTCACTATTAACAATCGTCCCTCCAAACTGTATCGCACCCTTTTCGTATTTTTATATTTTCATTTAATATTTTTATTTGATTAATTGCAAAATTGCGACGACTCGACCAACGGGTAATCTAAAAAATACTTAGTCCAAATAATCGAAAAATTACCAATTACTTTATGGCGTACGGAGTAGGATTGATGATGATTTTAATTTATGTACAGAATAAAGGCTCCAAATGATATGAATAATTATATTTATAAGAAAATGTACAAAGGAAAAGAATATAAATTAATGACCGTAGTATTATTGATGATGCCATGGTAACTTAAACTAGGGTTGACTATATACAAATTTACAAGTGTAGGGTTGTTGCTTAATAAAAATCTACATAGTTTACATATGGCAGTAAAAACGGTACTCCCGAGACAATTTCCCTACGGCAAAACCTTGATTTTTCAGGACTGATAAGAACCTTCCGTTCAAAGCCTGAAATTGAAGCCACTTACCATCAGGTGGGACCGTAGCCAAGCGGCAACTTATATTCAGTAAATAAATATAATTATACTTTTACTAAAAGAAAGCTTAACTGAACCTAATTTAACGACAAAAATAACTTAAATGTTATTAGTCAATCATGACCTTGCCAGATCATTTAACTGGTAGTGGTGGTGGGAACAAGCGAAGCGAGAGCGACAGCTTAGGTGCTTTCGTACATAAAGCACTGGGCGAAAACAATATGGCGAAAACAAAGCAAAGTTAGCAAAACCATCTTGAAAATTTAAAATGTACGCAACAACTGCACACATACAAGGATGAGTGACACAATCATAGCGTATTCTCAAGTGTTTTAAGCTGAAAACCCTAAAGAATCGTTTTCATCTCTTCCAGAAGAGAACCGGTGCACTGTAGAAATTGTTGTAAAACATTCAACCCTGGTAACTTTGAATTTCAGTGTAACTTTCAACACGATAATTTCTCAGCCCAATTCAGCCCCCGAGCTTAACCTCAAGAATGATAACTTAATAATTAAGCTAAATTGGGCTAGTTCAGGTTACATTTAATCAAAACAGAAAGAGGCAACCCGCACAGCGTGTTCTAAGTTATTCTAAAATTCAATATTACGCGATTCGACTGTAGTGATAATTCAACATTTTCCCGTAATTCAATTAGGTATGAATAGCAAATTTACTAATTTACTGGCCAGTGTAGAAGAAAGAAACGTTCATGCCATCATGATTATATACAACGATATGACTTAAAATAAGGCTTATGCGTGTACTGGGGTGGCTCTAGCACATGTAGCGCCCGGGTGCAATCAATGCCCTGGCACCCTTTTGTACCACAATCCGCGGCCGAAATGGATTAGGTTTAGGTGTCGGAGCGGCTCTGGCCGCCCCCTGACACCCGGCGCGAAGGTGCACCGCACCCCCTGCACTATAGATAAAGCCGCCCCTGTGCGTGTAATCAAATATACTCCGTTCGATATTGGTTGCGGAGGTAGCAACATGATAAAAACGGGTCGCACTCAGAATGTGGCGCGGTGCTATTGCACTACGGCCTCTGATATTTCAGTGCTCCCATCTTACTTACTGCGCTGTGCACGTACTTGTAAGGTCTTTCTGGAGTGTCTGCTGGTTCTGGTCGGTGAGTATGAGCTCAAGGTCCGGCTCGGGCAGCGGCCAGCCGGCGGCGAGCGCGCAGCCGGGCGCCGCGCGCCTCTCCGCGTCGCAGCACGACCACCGCCGCGCCGCCCACACCGCCGGGTGGTAACGCGCGCGACGATCGTTCGATGTACACACTACAAATAACGTTTTTCTCTTGTATTTGGACACGAATAACTCTATTTAAAAAATAGTGTGCACAATGTGCGCATATTTGAAGTGAAACTTCTCAAAGTTTGCATAGTTGAATTCATATTCTATTCACTTATTTTGATAAGGATTAAAATTAAGTGTATAAAAAATGACAGATTAGTATAAATAATAAGTACACATAGCGCTATTCCATAGCTACCGATAAGTTGCGAGCGATCGACCCAGAATAGGGAGATCTACGAAGCACCGCGCAAAGGGTTCAACGCCCTCACTATTATGTCACGACCTTGGATTTTTACTCTCAGTGCGGCTAAAGAAGTTTCACTTCAAAATTTTTTATCAATTTAGTTAGTGTGAAGCTGGTTGCCTGTAGAGGTAAACTAGAGCGTGTATGTTGCATAAAACTGTACTACCTAGCTAAGTTTACGTGATAAGTCTAACTGTTACACTATCGGGTACACTCTATCGTATACGGCTAGCTTAATACACTATGTAGCAGTGGCGTCAGGGTTAAAACACGGGTAAAATTATCTAAACGAAGGTTAGAACACTTATAAACCGAAAACTGAACTAAGTTTCAGCCCTACTTCAAATAGCCACAAGAACTGGTGCTGAAGCTTGTTTTTGAACACACATACCTACTATTATAAACTGTACTATGCAATGTGCTTTGGGGTCGATATGTGGCCATAAAAATAGGTTTTAAACCTATTAAGCGTGTAAGAACGAAAGGTGTCACGAAGTGGTTACTCAATGAAACTTTCTTCTTACCGTATTTTGTATACTGTATTATCTCCATACGGCAAAGAGCAAGTAGGGCCACCATTTAACGTGAACATTATGCGAAACTATTATCGACTCTAAGTCAACACTAACCAACTCCAATAAATGGGACCGTCTTAATAAAATTAATGTTTTCTTTTTTTATGTATTCGGATCTCAGGTAAATAGTTTGTATATCAAAAACTCGGGCGTAGGTAGGGCGTTCTTGGAAGTTGGAACTATTTTAAGAATTATTGTTTTGTTTGATTCTTTCAATATACATAATTATGTAGTTTCAATGTGATCCTAATTGAATAATTATCATTCTCATTAGACCTCGAAACATCAACAATTCACAAAGACAATCCACAGAACTAAACAAGTGTGTGTATTAAGAAGTTTTCGAAGTATTGTTAGGTTTATGATAATGTTAAAACAAAGTAGGTACCTACCACAATAGTTAATTCATTATTATCTCAATATTATTAGAATTTTTTTTTCCTATATAGGTAATTGGCTTTCTTTCGCTTTCCGTTTCGACTAACCGTCGCGCGTCGTTTCCTCATTCAAAGAACATCTTTACTAGAGAAATAAATAAAATTGGGTAACATTAAACTGTTGTATAAATCATTTAATTTCTGTTTTTTTTCGTATACTGTTTAAATACTTTTGACTTTTTAGAAACCGGTTTTATTTATTACTGAGATACTCCCACTTCCCATTTATAACGACAAAACCAAGGCAAAACAGTAAATTCAATCTACAGCAGTGGTTCCCAAACTTGACTAGACCGCGACCTACCTCATAAAAACTTTCAAATTCGAGCCTCACCTTTTCACCTCACTGATACAAATAGGAACATAATACAATTTGGAAAAAAATCTGTTCCTTCAATTTGTTATTTCAATGCTAAGTGTGTAATTTTCTTCCAACTTTTACCCTCGTCTCAAGTCGATTTATTGTCCTGTTTTTCAGGGCCCATCCACTATGCGCTTCAGACCCTACAGTGGGTCGCGACCCATAGTTTGGGAAATGCTGATCAACAGGAATATGTAGTACTTAGTATGCAAATCACTAGACGATGTCGTATCTCTCTCTCGCACGTAGATTGTACAAACTTCCTACACTTGATAAGTGTCTGTCGGATACGACTGCGCGTATTTTATCGCGGCGTGTTCCGTTGCCGTCACATGACGCTTGCAGGCACACTGCACTAGCAGTGATAAAATCAAACCGCAAATCATACTGTCAAATACATAGCTAGCTAGACATAGCGTATTAACCCACAGTAGAACCCGCAACTCGTAATAGTCGCAATGAATCTCGTTGGCCTACTCTCAAACACATTAGACACTTAGCATAAAAGACATACCGAGTACTCTTATTATGTGATTTTTTTAAGCAATCATAATGCATCTAGCAAACATATAATTATGACATTGACAATATAGATAATAAGTAGGTTCATAATAATACATTATTATTACTGTGTCGTACTGAGTTCAAGAGATGTGTCTCGAAAATTCATATAAAATTTTATTATTATATTATTATTAATAAATTTATTATTAAAGTTTATTATTAATAATAAACTTGAAAAATTATGCACCTGGTGAACTAAGAAAATAATCGTATCAACATAGATACATTACATGAATCATACAATAAAAACCAAGCAATACAAAAATATTCGTTACTCTAATTCATACTCATAGTCTTAAAACATTTTGATACATAAACGAAATTTAAACGTAACAAATATATTGTTTCTAAAATATTAATTAACTGAAAAGAGCAAACATTATTATTATATCATTAAGGAGACGAGTAATATTCACGTAATCATTATTTTCTTACAAAATACCTAACTTGGCATAATTACAATCTTGGGCTTACGAGGACAGTTATGTTACCTTGAACAAAAAAAGAAGTGCTTCTGAACTCTCACGGCCGTCTACCGTTAACGATTGCTGTTTGTATGCGAGAAAAGTAATAAATTTGTAGTAAAAAATAATGTTTTTAATGAAATATTACATTAAACTGAATTTAATAATTAAATTGAATAGAGTAATTAATAAAAAACAACTAAATATTAATTATGGTATTGGTGTCAGCGACATTATGTTAGTTTTTTATACATCTTACTACATATAGTTTTTTCTTTAGCAATTTACTTTTGTTCCACAGTCGAAAAATAACAAGAAATAAAAACTTTTGTTCCACAGTCGAAAAATATCAAGAAATAATAACAATTTCCATTGAAGTAAAAATACCTGTACTTTAGTATGCTAATATGAAACCCCGTGATTTAACAAGGGATGAAATATTTATGAAAACTAGAGAGCTGCGGTTATTTTACATTTTTCCAAATGAAAGGCCGCACCAGGTCAATTAGACATGGTAGCACAAAAGTTGTATTTAACATGCAACAGTCAGTCATTAACCAAGACATTAAAACTATAAGTAGATGCCTACGTTAGGATCATACAACGCAAAAAGTTGTATTTTTGGATCCGCTCCGATGACATTTCTGTAACTATGGATGGGAAATATCATTACGGAATGCATGAGACAGAAAGAGATAGCTAAATGAAAAGTACGACAATTAGCAAAATTTAAGTGTCCTTTCGCATGCTAGTGACATCTTCGTTTTGACTTATAATATCATTGGTCATTAAGGTATATCACATGCACTGACCGACCTTACCGTGGCCGAGACTTACAGACTGTATTATAAATCCTTAGTGGTTGACGATAAAACAGGAACTGTTCGCGGCGTGTCTTGAATTTTAAACAACATGGCACATGAAACTGACAGATTTGTGACACGGGAAGTGCTTGAATAATTTAAAGTAATAATGGTGAAATATTTACATAACAGCGCGTCATAATTCCCGAACCAGGGGCTCAGGTTCAAACCCCGCACGCATCTCTAGTTTCCAAAAAAATATGTGCGTATTAGAATTTAATTATCACTTGGTTAAAAAATTTGATGGAAAAATTGTGAGGACACCTGCACAACTGAGAGTACTGCATAATGTCCTCAAAGGTGTGTAAGTCCGCCAATCCGCACTTGGCCAGCGTGGAGGACTATGGTCTATACCCCTCACATTGTGAGAGGAGACCCGTGCCCAACAGTGGGACAGTTAAGGATTGTGACGATGATCATGATGAAGATATAATAAAACAATTAAATTATTAGTTGCTTTATTTGACGTAAGAATTGCTTCGTCACATCTTTGGCCATCCATATTCCTCACAGTCTTTTCATCTTTGCGCAAGGGATCAAAATTTGAAAAGTTGTATTCCATATAGATTAACTCCTTAAAACCACTTCCTTTCCTAAATAACAACTACAGGGCATTTAATCCTGTCATATATTTTGTGAACCACAACCACTAGACATAATAATCATAATATATTATGACTTCAATCGGTTATATCACTAACAGGCACCTAAACGATTACATAGTTGAGTGTCCCTGAATAGTTAAATTCTAATGTAAAATATTACAAGAAGTCTTTATTAACATTACCGTGTGGCTTTATGGGTTTTAAACTTTATCTATGGCATAATTATTAAAAAACTTAGCTTCAACACAATAATGGCAAACTACTGAGCCCGGGTCTCTCCTTATTATCATTGAGGCGTAGATCATTCTCCACAACGCTGCTCCAGTGCGGATTGGTGGAGTCTCAGAGTCTCACACATATTATGTTTTATATTTATAAAAACATTTATACTCAAGAATCAAGGCAAGTCTACATAATTAAAAAAATATTCACAATTAAAATTCAATATGAAAATTACAAATAACAAAACGCAGTGATTTTTTGTCCTATATCAAGGTATATGTCCACAATTTAGGAGACCCGCCAGGCCGCTATATTATAAAGATTTTGTTTTTACTTACATGCTCTTATGTCATGGATCCAGGCGAGTCGCTCAGAATGCTCGCGCGCCGCCACGTACAACGTATAGTCTGTGCTCTGCTCCGTGTACCCCACCTGCGTACAATCTGACATATGAATATTTAAAAATTAATGTTACAATTAATATTATTGTTACATAGTACAGTCACGAGCATAAATACGCCCAAGGAACCTTTTGGTACAGATAACTAAAATTGTTGAACATGTTTAAAGTTTAAGACAGACAAACACAACAAAAACACTTATTTGGATTTTTGGTATCGTACAAATAAGTAGAACTAATATATAAAAATGAGGATTAAATGAGATAATATATAACGTGGGAGAAAATGAGATATGAAGAATTATCCGCTTTCGTGCTCCAAGGTCTGGGTCCTAGAGCAGTACCAATTAAAGAAAGCAAAACATCAATAGTTTTTTTAAGTTTTCACTTCTACCACGTGTGAATTGCACACATATTATTAATATTAACCTCATATAATATTTTAGCATTAAACTTTTTCATCTGCCGCAACGAAAGTATCAATTCAAAAATCTTAAAACATTGATACAAATGTCAAAAATGAGAATGCATCCAGTTCAAAAATATTAATTGTATAAAAAAAGGTCGTCCACACAATATTTACCTGAAAAGGGTACCTGTATGTAACGCCCTTATCTCCGTCGGCCTCCAATATCTGTTTGCAAAGCTCGCCCAACTGAGCCTGTTCCACCGTGTGAATAGACTCCGTAGGGATCCGACCACGTTCTTTGCGCTTCTGCAACAATTTTTATTGCTTTAAATTACGAACACATAACTTATTCTACTCACACTGTAGGGTCATAGTATGAACTATGCAATAAAGGGTTCGCAGTGAAAATCAATGACCTTCGATACCACCATGTGGTACGGTGAAGACTTTCTACATTTTGTTCTCACTACAATAATAATAAAATAAAAAAATAAGCCAAGCGAGAACAGACATTTGAACTCATCATTCAAACTTTCCGCTTCGCTTCGCTGGGAACCGAACCCAGGACCTTTGAACGGCGGTCAGGTATCACAACCATTGCCCCATACAGATCGTCTTAACTAGCAAAGCACAGGTTCGATGTGTATTAATTAAATTGTAGTCAAAAATTTCTTGACAAAAAAGGAATAAACAAACCCTATGCACAAGAATACAAGGTAATACGTATTAAGGTATTACGCTGAATTGCAAGCCTCTTTTTATAAGTCTGTAAAATCAAAGTTGGAAAGCTCAATGAACATTTATCCGCAGTCCGCATACCGGCTTGCCGGCAACGGATGTACGCAAAGATTTCCTCCAGGGGCTAGTATCGCATCAATAACAGGAACTTCCCGATTGCCTCCGTTACGTAACCGGAATCCCATTTAATGGCAGACAGAAACTTAGACAATTACAAACCGATCCATGAAAAATAGGAATTTAGTTTTCTCATATTATTGATAAACATGAACTGATATATTGTAAGAGATGTTACCAAGAATTGCATATTAACCCAAGTTCAATACGTTAATCGTAGGTATTAATGATATATTCAAAGTCGCAACTTAAAAACACTAAAGACTAACATAAAACAACAAATTCAAGAAACAATTAAAACAAATCGGTGTACTCATACTATGTACAGTGTACACAGGTAATACAGGTATGTATAATTATGTCCCTACAAATGCAACTAACCAAATTGTATACCTGTATACATATTGAGACCATAGTCATTTTTAACCAAGTAAGAATGAAGACAAAAACAAACCATTCTCATAAAACCGGTTTCCATAATGGAGCTATCGCATTTGAAAACATCTCTAACAGAACTACACTGCCAGATGATAAATGCTGGAAAGAACACTGGCATTGAAAAACTATAAAAGAAAAAACCGAGATAGCAACAAGGCTCGACGTAGATGACTTTTACTCACAATTACCGTGTGGTTGAGGGTTCTCTATTAAAGCTGCTCACATGGCAGGGATAGCAGGGAACCGCAAGTCGCGACTAGGGTGACCATGTTGGAAAACGCTTTAAAACGAAAACATCAGGATATATTTGGAGTATAACTTATCACACAACTTTACAACACATTGCTATCCCATTGATAGGTTCGGATCTTCTCCGTCAATGAGAAGCGTTAAGGCCATAGAAAACTACGCTGGCCGAATTCGTTGTTAATACAGCATGCTAATGTTATAATAGAATTTATGAATAATGTGGACTATCTTCCAACACGCTGCTGTAAAACTTGTGGCCAAAATTTACTAGCGATGATGATAGGAATCGGGGCCGACTTCAGTCGCAACCGACAAAATTTTCATAAGCTAGACAATAACCGTAATAAAAGTCTTTCTATCGACTAGTGGTAGAGTAGACTGGTGACACTTCCTTTGAACGCTTACGATTAACACAACACACTTAACTGTTTGAATTTGATATGCATATTGAGGCTGTTATTATGAAGATATACATGACAGAGGTATTTTTAAAGTTGGACATTATTGCGAGATTGTAATTTTACGATGAATTGTAGCAAGAGTCAAGCCGCAAGTATAACCGCTGAATGAAAGTTTAACCTGAAGCTAAACGTGTAATAACGGTTTTAACAGCAATTTTGTTCCGGTTAGAAAGGTGTAGAGCCGGTTACACTTTTTAGATGCGACCATATCAGTCCTCAAGGGTAGCAACACATCTGTGACAGAATTAGAACGAGACTCTTACTAACAATTACTAACTGGACTATTACTAACAACAACTAACAGGACTAACTACCACTAACATTCCCTGTCCCAGTTCTCATACTTACTAACAAATTAACGAACTAATGTTCTAACACCGTCTGCTAACAGGACTAACCATGCTAGTTCCCCATTTGAGTCTTGTTCTAGGTCGATCACAGTTGTCATAGGCGGCAGCGGAAGGGTGGATCTGCATGCTCGTTTGCAAAAAATACCATAAATTATACAAATCTTGCTAGTTCTTGTCCTTTGCAAGACATTGATTATGGACATTCTATGCAAGTGGTTGGCAACACTAGCCGAAATTGAAGCGAAGCCGTGGCGTGCGTGACTGTACATACATTAGTGCATAAAGCACCCTCTCTTTATTAAGGGGAGTGATTGCTGCACACTTGGACAAAAACGTTGACGAAGGGGACTGATTTCGCGCCCCAGGCAATAACATTTATTTCTCTTCAAAAGAGTACTGTGTTACATTGTCGGTTTGCGAATTATTTCAACGATTACGATTAATTTTATTTTTTTAATAATAACTAATAACTGTTATCGTGTGTAATATTCTTATTTTAAAGAATTTATTAATTGATTTTACGGTATCATAGTCCGACAAATAAAGCACTTTGGAAATACTACGTGGTAACGTCGTCGACTATGTAGGTACGTGGAAATTAGTAACTATATTAAAAAAGCTTAAATACACGTATTTGTACAATGAAAATATTTAGTATTAAATATAAGTATTCAACTTCAAATCAACTTCAAGTAAACAAAATTAGCGTGAATAATATACTGAACGAAGACACAAAGATCTAATTCATGCTACACAGTCCGATGATCACTTAGTTGAACCGAAAAAAAAAACGATATACGCGTGTGACACAACACAGAATATCAACATAAACTTACCGGTCTACGATCAAACGTTGTAACTGTTTATTGTGAATTACGTGGGATTAAATACATTGAGTTATAAAAGAGATGTTACCAGTGCGGTAGGGCAGTGGCTGACACGGAAGGCGAGCGGTCGGAGGCCGGCGACTCTGTTCTGTCGCCGGCCAGAGCCGCGCCGGTCCGCACAGACACGCCCAGTTCGCGCATGCGCCGAGACTACAACCCCAACCGCTTGTCGCTTCAATCAACGC
Organism: Ochlodes sylvanus; assembly: GCA_905404295.2. Lineage (NCBI taxonomy): Eukaryota > Metazoa > Arthropoda > Insecta > Lepidoptera > Hesperiidae > Ochlodes > Ochlodes sylvanus. The sequence goes on along the minus strand of FR990130.1, from coordinate 8,021,536 downwards.
TCATTCAGATCAGGATATTCCATTTCCCACACTCAACTCGATACCACACCGTATTACTGACACCGATGTGGGACAAATTGTAACCGAATGAGATTATGACGTGACTATTTTATGTTGGCTTCAAATCTTTAATTGCTCAATATGTAGAATGATAGGTATCTCCTCCTAATTGAGATTGTTCCACCAACGCCAGCATGGATTTATGGAGGAGATAATGTCACCAAAAATTGGCAGTATTTTTATGCTGCCTAATATGGCCTAATATAATTTTCAAATATAATCTTTATGATATGATAATAAGCGGAACCTAACTAGCCGTTGGCTTTACGAGTCCTTCGAAGCACGGAAGAGTTTGAGAAGTCTTGCCACAAGCGGTCACCTTTATCGTGTACGTTATCTGTTATATCTTTGCCCACAGCAGGGGTTTAGATTCAGAAAGCTCAGGATCAGTCAGAGGAGCGCTAGTTAGTGAAAGCTCAAATATCCATCAGTGGACTACTAGAAGCTGTTGTTGGATTTTGTTAATTAGAAAAATATACTGCCAGCCAACAGTATTTTTTTTGTTTGTGTACAACGGCCAACAAGTCGACGAACCATCGGATAGAAAGTGTACACCATCGCCCATGGACATCAGTAACCGAAAAAGTCGGAAAAAACCTCCCTTGTGAGACCTATCTTGGCGCTGCCTAAACCGTTCGAGTTTCACAAAGATAATGTATCGTTGAATTGTTTGTCTTAAATAATCTACCTAGCTCTTAGCATATACCTTTTATGTGTAAGCCAAAATAATGAGCTATAAATATACAAGTGTGGTTTCCGACTCGCACGCGAGCGAATTCGCCAGCAAAGTGTAGTAAGAGAAAAGAAAAAAAGTAAGAAATAAATGTATCGTAGCTATAACGCGTTCAATGCTCGCAACAGATTCAGCTGTCTCCCCTTACAGTTGAGGTCGTTTCGAACATATTCCACCCTCTTCTATTGCAGATTGTTGCAGTTAAGCTGTGTGTGCATAATGTACGTATGTGCATAACTAAAATGTCGGGCAAAATTTACGTGCCATTCTTTCTTAGACGTCCGACGAGCTTTTAATCACAGTGAGTGTTACCACCGTTTATTTATTTCTTGGATAGCCTCTAGTGTTATTTAATTTTCTATAACAATCACCCAACGGAAAAGTAGAGAGGTGAAACGCATACTTCTCAAGAGTTTTAGGAAGTATTCAGGAGAAATGCATGTTAAAATATAAAATTAAAATTTGAAAAATAAATTGACCAATATCTAACACAAAATAAATAGGCACTTTGCCCTGCCGAGTAAATACTTTGCAAAGGAATTGTAAATACGATGGTTTTACAATTAAAATTCCATGCTCCATACATACATGAATAAAGATAGTAGGTGGATTATGAATTTGGGTTCGTTTAATTACTATTAACGCGCACAATTTTATTGCACTAAATAATTTACTGCACTATTTAATTTCATAACACTATCTGACTCGACATCGATATCGACTCTAAATCGGTTTAAGTCGATCGCACTTCAACGTACACTTATTATTCGGATTCGCATCCAGGAGCCACCCGGTAGCCTTTTTCGACTGGAGGTCGGTAGTTATGACACTTATGTTATGATTATGACTCCGAATTTGGTTTCGCTGTTCGCAGCAGCGACAGCGCGCATACAAATTCGTTCGTTCGGTCATCGCCGACGCCGTTCGACAGAGTGGATATGCGACGCTGCCGTTTAACTACGAATAGCACTTTACTGACGCGTTCAGATATAGTCCCCCAACCATCTGGGGGATGACTGAATGCGATGCTAGCCTAATTTTTCGGAACGATTAGACCCCCTTCAACAGCGGGGTCTAGTTCTCCTGAGTTTATGTCCGGGTAAAAACGATGTCCTTGGGACCCGCAGTACCCTCGCCCCAACCTCCACAAAGAGCGCGACAGCGAATGGCATACAATACAATACGTGCGTTCAGCAAATCGACAAACTGGCAATAAACCCGACGCGATAAGCCAAACCAAGTCAAATGTACCTAAAGCTTTACCTAGCAAGCTTAAGCAGACTTCGCCACCACCAACAAACTGACAACAATGTGTGTAAAGCCCCTTAGGATTATAAATGCAGATTTTCCTGTTTATGTGTTTATTTCCTAAACCCAGTTTTGTTCTAGTATTTATTAATTTCAAGTTTCATTAGGGAAATATGATTCCTATCCAAACATTAATTGAACAATAGGACTTTGAAAATTTTTAATTTTAGCTATTGATTCTGTAATAAATATTGTAAAAAAAAAATTATTTAGAAAATTCAGAATGAATATAATTATACTAATTCATATATTAGGTACTATACTCATAACGAATGTGTGGAGGAAAGTCTGTTACAATTGTAAATTAAACCATATAATCAAATTTATATAGACTAATTCATGTAAGTACCTGGGTATGAAGAAAATAATTATATCTACAAATAAGCACTTACCTTACTTATTTACCAATAATTGCTGTCCTTAGAAGCATGAGAAGGGAAAAGATACTTTTCTTATTTATTTGCTTTAACTTACTCTGAAATTTAAATTTTATTGTTGCTATGCCCAATGTCAAGTTTTTTTTAAATATTTTTGAATATTTATTTGAAATTTCTGAATAGATGAATAGTAATTATCACAATAAATACAATAACAAGTAGTATACTTAGTAACTTTATTCCAAAATTAAATTCAAAATTATTTATTCATGTAGATCATATTTCTGTACAAAATAAATAATTGCAAACAAAATTAATAAATAATACATAAAATACTGATATGCCTATCATTTTAAATTGTATCTATTGTATGAATACATTGTTTTAATGTTTATCAGAAAAGGAAATAAAAGAAGAATTGTTGTGCTTAATTAACGTGCAGTAAATATGTGAATCAATTCCTTTGTACTATTGTAATGTCTTTGTACTATTATTTTAGTGATTTATAAGATACCTAAAATACTTTAGATCAAGATTTGTTTTGTAATGTTTGAATCAATTAAATAATCTATTATAATCTTTAGTGATTGTTTCTAGTATGGATTGTAAGACATAGGTTGCCCAAAGTAAATCGAGGATGAGTTACTAATACCTCATAAAAATATAATCTATTGAATATATAATTTTAGGATGTAACATATATTTATTTTCATAAATTTTTTATACTTAACTTTAAACTAAATTAATTCTACAAAAGAATTTTATATTATATACATATTTACAGCTATGTAGCTACAACTTAGATAATGACAATAATGTTTGTTTGTTCCGAAAGTATTTATGAATTTCTAATGAAGTTGGTAGGCTTCATACTCATATGGATAATGGGATATAATGTTTAATTAACATACCTGCCCATCAGAATCATAGTAGATAAGAGCTTTCCTAGTAAGAACAAATAACCGTTCCTTGTAATTAACTGGTGTAAATATTTTTTTATTTTGTGATCTCTTCACCATGAACGCCTGACGAATCACTTCATCGTCCTCTGTGCCAGCCATGACTTACTGAAATGAGTGATAAAACATAAAAACTGGAAACCCACATACTTTGAACACTGGTTAACTGCATATAATGTTATCTTTAGCGTTTGTCAACTTTCAGTAAAATGAAAAATATAGGAACAAAGTTTAATAGTTTACACCTTAACTTTAAAATTGTGTATACGCACAATTTAATGTATTCGTTAATATACTTCTTTGATTGACCACAACAATAAACTTAAGTGAATCAAGTAAACCGGCTCCGAAAAAATAAGAAACTTACAAAACTATCTAAAACTTAGATGTTATTACCTGAATCACTATTTGGACATAATAAATAGTTATTGGAACCTAATCAACACATATTTTTAAAAGTTCGAATTAGTCACTACCCAAACTAAGCATTAGTATACGTTGTCGTATATAGTTAAAAACAACTTTTGGTTTTTTCAACTTTACCAATTTACTTCATTTTCATTACTTCAACCATTGACCATTGACCATTGTGTTGTCATTCGTCTAAGCCACAGACTAGACTAGTTAAATTAAAACGTAATTTACGTCACAAAGACAAACAATAGTTCGAGTGTGAACGGTTGGCGCACACCTATAATATTAAATTATAGGTGCGAGTAATCATCGAAAATATAATTACATAATACATAATTATAATTATACATCTCCACTTACCATCAGGATCCCGTGGGATTGTGGTCAAACATTAACCTATAACTAGGAAAAAGCTGAGCTTTGTGAGAGCTAGCGTGGTTTTTCTAACGGGTAATATGTTTATGGGCTATATTGTGGCATTGTCGCTTTCCTGCTAAAACTCTGGAGTTATTTTACAACCTGATTCTAGTGGTGTCATCTAGTATTAGGTAGATTAACGTTGAGTTTACTTCTGTTGGAGGAAGAGTTCGCCCGGGGTAGTACTACCGCCCGCCACGATACTTAGTACCATTTCTACCGTTTAATAATTGTTTTAACAGCAATTATGTTCCGGATAGAAAGATGTGGAGCCGCCACTTTTTAGAGGCGACCATCTCAGTCCTCAAGGGTAGCAACAAATCTGTGACTGACTTAGAACGAGACTCATTTACTAACTGGACTATTACGAACAACAATTATCAGGACTAACATTCACTAACAAACAATGACTGTTATAGTCAGTCCTCATACTTACAAACTAACCAACTAATGATCTAACACCGTCACCTAACTGGACTAACTATCCCAGTCCCCTTATGAGTCTTGGCCTGAGTCGGTCACAGTTGTCATGGGCGGCAGCGGAATGTAGTGCTGCATGCTCGTTTGCTACCCTATATCAATAAAAAAATGTTAATTCTTTGGTTTTTTTATAGATGGCAATAGTAGTACAATAAGATTATATCCACTGAATACAAGCAAATCTTCGCGTTATCGCGGGAGTGTGGCCCCAGCATTATAATTGTACTTGCTCCGCTTGCGCGTGCTATCTCAAGTTGGCCACGTTCACCAGTCTCGTGTCCTTATTAAATAATTATCAACCATTTAATTAACCTGACATAACCACAAAATACAGAACTTTGTGGTAGAACCGTAGGTTCATCCATAGAGTTATATATCCATATTATATTCATCATCTTCCTGCCCTTTTCAAAATTTTATTTGGGGTCTGCGCAAATGTCATTGGCATGTCAATTACTGTCAATGTCAATGCTCATGATGCTCAATCTCAATGTCAAATTTGTTCTAAAAACATCCTGCGTTGCATTTGGTTTATTTTATTCGTGATGTGATGTGTTATTTTTTAAAGTAGAATTTATTACTGAAGTGTGTAAAAGTGGTGTTGTTGTCTTATTATACGAACTCTTTCTATAAACAAATATTAATTACGATTAAAATGTCGTCAGATACTGCGCAAGTCAGTTCATTGCCGCTACCTCCTATGCAATACATTAATTTTTACACTGACGAAAATGTTCGAAGAAATAAAACTCCTTTACCACCGCGTCCTATACACGACTCTTATTCAATGTTTGGACACCCGTTTAATGCCGATGATACAATTATCAGGTCTTTAGAAAGTCAGGTAAATATGGTCTTTGTAAACTTAAAAATAAATGGATTAGCCATAAATTGAAATGATGAGTTTTGTATGTATAATGGTATTACGTGGGAGTCTTCATGGGGGGAATGAACAGGAAGTAAGTGTGTTAAACAACAAAGACATCATCATCCCTTACCATGTGGTGGGGTTGATATCAGGCACTACCTAAACCATGTAAAAAAAATACTATTTTTGTTACAGGGTTTCAGAAGATTATATCCTATGCACTTTGAAAGAAGAAGAGAATTGAAAAAATTAAACCATTCACTATTGGTAAATTTCTTAGATCTGTTGGACTTGTTAGTCCACTGCCCTGACTCGCCAAAAAGAGCTGAAAAAGTTGAAGATCTCAGTTTGTTATTTATCCACATACATCACTTATTAAATGAGTTCAGGCCTCATCAAGCCAGGGAAACTTTACGAGTGATGATGGAATTACAAAAACGACAGCGGTTGGAAACTGCTATGCGGTAATGTTTACAAAGTTTCATATTTCATAGTCATAATTATAATAAATATCATGAGTTTTGATTAGCAGTTATTGAAACATTGTCTAGTTTAGCCATACTGAACATTTCCTTTCCTTTTACCACATATTTATTTCATAAATGTGATCATGTCTCTGAATTTCGTGCTAAACCCCAAATCGCTTTTGCTGGAATGTTCACATCCATTCTGCTCTGTACTCTGCGCTGTTTAATCCATTAGCCCGCTCTTATCTCCGTGATTATTTTGAATTTTGTTGTTTATCCCACAAACACTTACTGCGTTCTTCTTATAATCTTACTCTACTGACACCTTCACACACCTCATTCTTTCATAAATCTTTCACACTCACAGCTATTTGTCTCTGAAACTCTACCTCAATCTGTTAGGAAACGAAGATTCTCTTCATTTTTTGTAATTGCTCACTTTCTTACACTTTTCTGTTGTTGGTATGTTGTTGTATTTCTTTTCCTTTTTATGTTGCTTCTTGTTTTTATGCCTATACCCATTTACTCTTTGTGCTGTCTCTAAATGTTATACTGAGTTGCCTGGAAGAAATCGCTTTAAAGCGATAAGGCCACCCATTTTTTGTATTCCTTCTGTGTGCTTTTATGTATTTTTATCTTATGGTGTAGATATGGACACATGTTAAAAATAAACAAAATTTATAATAGCTTGTTGTTAACACTTGTTCTTAACACAAGTTAAGAGGCCACAACAGTCAAAATTAGGGAAATGATTCAACCAAACAAAATTTAAATTACCCACAAATTCCCTATAACAATAATAAAGGAATAGAAATATACTAATATAACAAGTTTTCTGATGAGCGTGTATACATCTTTTTTCCATAGAAATATATTGTCTGATTGTTCTACTATAATATATTGATGACTGTTCTACTTTAAAAATCCTAATGTGTTATTAATTATCTTACAGCTTCCAAAAGCATCTAGATAAGGTTCAAGATATTTTACAAAATGCTCTTCAAAGTTTACCAGATCAAAACGAAATGGAGAGCAATTTCAGAGTACCAACTGAAATCCTGGAGCAAATGGAGTGCAGCTCAAATGATAATGTTAATGCTGACGGTTGTTATGAATTAGATCGCATCATGTGCAATGTTATTGACAATATGAGATAAGATATAAAATAGATAAGAAAACAACTTTTATAAACCTCATATAAATAAACTTTTGTCACTATAACATTTAGATCTTTTTAATCTATTATCTTTCTGTACCTAAGACAGCTACTTTGCATTTTGTTTTGGTGAAGTAAACTTTAGCGTTATTGCATTACCATCTAGGATTCTAGGCATTTAAGTAAGATGCCCCTTACCACCAGGTGTAATCATAGTCGAGCAGTAAATTATACCTAATTTTGTGAAAAAACACGAGAGTATGAGGTAAGTGGTCACCATTGCGTTGACGACCATAAAGATGCAAGGGATCAAATTTGTCTCTCAAATTGACTTAGCACTCACAGCAATAATGTAACAAGTCTCTTTACATCAGATATAACTTACTTAAATTGAAGCATTATCACTTAATTATGACATTACAAAATTAATTTAAATTTAATATTTTCTGACCATTGACTTATTATTACTTAAATACTGTGTCTAATGTTTTTGACATATTATGCTATTCCGTACAAATGAAACAATTAGTATATTGTTAAAAGATTTTATTAAATACGAGGGAAACTACATCCTTTGAAACATGATCTCCACGGCAGTGTTTCTTTGTACTGTCAAAGAAACCACCAGAGAATCTGAAACAATATCAATCAAACTGCAGTTGTCAATTCTGAAAATAATCTGAAAAAAATATAATTCCTAAATTACTGCATACTTACTGTTTTCAATTGTCTATTAAGTATTAATCGTCTATTAAGTTCACCCATTCATTTATGTTGCACGAGAATGGAACCTAAATAAAAATCAGTAATATAATACTTACAATGTAGTATCGCTCTGTCGGAATCTGGTCATGTCAATAAGTGTACCTTAAAAAGTACCTAATTATAATAATTGCTTATGCTAAGAATTGAAGAAACTAAACATTCACATCAGCGGCAAATGTTATTCTAGCGAACTCGTGGAAGGCCCTCTGTACCTTGCTAGGAGACCTGTATTGAGGCACTCATTCAACACGAGCTACTATTGGTGCATATATATATTGGTGGATAAGATTTAAACTAATATCCATGTTACACACACACCAGCCACCACATCATTGAAGGTGCTACTCTCGACAGCGTCACATTACATTAACCTGGGACTAATAAGCCACATAGGCATATGTTCCCAGGTCTGTTCTAGGTACTGGGCTTCGCGAAATATTACCTTAACTCTTCAAATAATCTTCAGTATTATCTTTGACGATAGAGAAACGAGACATGATTTCTATTGGCCTCATTTATCCCAAAGTATCTCAGCTATAAAGAGAGCTATGTGTATTTACCTGTGAAGGATTTGTAACAGAGAAGTCCATTACCGATAGCTCTCGCAGATTAAGCCAGCTGAATTTGCAATGGGTAGGCCAGATTTCGAGTCTATACATAAGTATAACTCTCGATTAAGAAAACTGTTCTATTTGTAACCACGTCTCAGCAAGAGTATAAAAGCACACATCATTCCTCCGATTCAAGACCCGTCAGAAAGACGTAGGACTGTTATGGAGGCAGCTTAGGGGTGACTTTACTCATGTTTGAAGATTTGCAGTGCCGTCTTACTAAGAATACTTACTTAACGGCCCCATAATACGGTTGGGAAAACGCGCAGTCTAATATTAATTTATAAACTTACCTGGTGCTGAACATATTTGAACAACGCCAAACCGCTGCAAAAACCTACAAGACAAGACAAACAACTACCAAAAATGAAATGACTGCGTTTTATACAGCTAGGTGATAAAAAAATATCACATAAAAGAACAAAAATCCGTTTAAACTCAAACAAATGGTCGATAAATCCTTGCGAGAAAATATTTTTATTTAAAAACCCCACGATCAGCTGTCATATTTAAGTCTACGACCATTTAATGGTATCCATAATGTTGAATGGAGTTAATTTGCCCCCGAAAAAATGTCCTTCGTGATAGTGGTTCTAAAATCACGGATGAGCATCACCATCATTAGGATCTTAATGTCACGAGGGTCTTAATGAAAATATTGTTGTTGCGTTATGTTAGTAATTGCTCCGCTTTCTATAAGGCGCTCCACTTTGGCGAAAGTTTCGCCTGCCATAACCCCCTCTGCCCCTTCCTGAACTTGAGTCAGAGAATCGTCCGTTAGTGTTCAATCTTGAGCTGTATTTTCCTGAAGGGGGCGTGTACATTTTCAAGTTTCTGTCGCCGCTACGCGACCTTTTTTCGGATGTTTCTTTCTTATCTCCGTTGTCAAAAGTTATGGGGCGGTGACGTTTCTGTCCAGGGGATTGTTTTTCTTTCTCGTCTGATGAAACAGTTTCCCTGTCCTAAAAATTAAAAAAAAAACCATTAGTTTTCTATGAAATAACAAAGAAAATTTTATCACCAACATTGTTATATAAATATGTTTCGAATAATTATGCTCTCTCCATACACAAATCAACAAGCCTGTGTGTGTTAGATGTTTACGCCTCAAAATGAACTATGACTTAATTCTTATTCATGAGTTTTACTTACTTCTTTTTCAGTTCTCTTAGCTTGGAAAGATAACTGAACTTTACTCTTAAAGCTTGGTGGCGTGCGAAATATATCTCTTATAAGAGTGTTAATGTTAGAAGTTGTCTTCAGTGCAACAATTTTTAATTTGTTATCTTCAGAATTGTCATCAGCTTTCTTGCTCTGAAATAAATAAAAATAAACTTTAATTAGAATAGTATTACGTAAGCTTATTGGAACGAAGTTCCTTATCGCGCGTTGTGAAAGGGGGCTAGACGGAAAAAATTCTTACGAAAAGTTGTCCCGACACATTTAATTCGTACGAAAAGTTGTCACGACACATTTATTTGCTTCACCAAGACGCGTAAGCGTATTCAATTCCTGCGGCGCTTACGACGTTCTTCTCGCCACTATCGGAGACGCACAACGTACGCATCGCCGCGGGGCCTTTATTACTGTGCTAAGTTAGTAAATTGCAGTATCCGGAGCTTAATCAGTACAACTGCGGTCATTTATTGCTGTGCAAATTTTGCTATAGTAAGCTATTGTAAGCCGTGCGGCGTGCGCATGTTTTATATTATTAGTATAACATATATAATAGTTATATATATATGTATGTGTATTTATATACATAATCTAAATATTATATTTTTTTTTACAATTTCTTCACTAATTAATCGAAAGAAACTTCGTTCCATCCGGGTGTCCCTTGACACCTCTCAAGTTTTTATTATTATTTCAGTTTATTACTTATTAAATTGCTTTCTGTAAAGAAACATGTATTAATAATTGTTCACAAATGTTGGTCCTATCTTAATCTTTGATACAAGTATTAGTAAGAGCTATGTATTACCAAAAAACTGAGCACTTTACCTTGTTCATTTCAATATAGAATCAAATCATAAAGATGTAAAGATTAATAATCTCATACCTGTGTGACTTCTTTTAATTTCTTGATGTATCCCTGAGTAAGACGAGCTGTATATTGTAGGCGAAGACGAAGAGCCTTAAGTCGTGCAGCATCAGAACTAAGAGCATCCGGGGCTTTCCGGCACAGTGAATGCAAAGCAAATAATGCACATTCCACATGTGAAAATTCCAGTGAGGGTGCTGATGATGATGATGTTTTTGATTCTTCTGTCTTTTCTTCTCCATCTTCCTTTTTCTGGCTAGGCTGGTCTTCACTATCCAATGGTGCTTCGGGTAAATAGTTCTGTTGAAATAATATTTTGGTTGTTAAATGAATATTTAAGCTGTAACAAGTCATATCCATTGTCAAAGACTGGCTAGCAATCGACATTTATTCAGACTTTATCCTACCACAAATACCAAAATCGAAGTCTTACATACCATTACTAAGTCATAAACTGTATTAATTTTATCTTGAGCATTCTCGAGTTCTCCACAAAATTCAGTGATTTCTGCAAATATCTTCAATAACTCCAACTTTGAATCAGTTCCGCCTTCAGGTGTTGCTATGTCATTCCAGCGCTTCAATACATGGTCACAGAAGAAATTGACAAATTGACTTGAGTCTACTTGCACCTGGGAAATAATATGGCAAACAGTTTTGGATATGAATAAAGTAATATGCTTTTAAAATATAACAACTATCACTTAAGTCTGCATATTACACCAACTTAACTCTAACTCACACTTCTTTCAAGTAAATGAAGGAAATCATGAATATCAAAAACAATTGTGAATTTTTCTTTGGAACACTAAGATGCTATTTTTGCTTACAAAATAAAACAAGAAAAAATTAACTATTATGTAAAGTTAACTCACAGAAAATAAAGGCAATGCATGTTGTGAGCATTGGATGATTCTATCAATGTATTCCGGATCTTCAGGGTGCCAATCATCAGGCGTGAAGGCCAATGCAGCAACAAGCCCTACCAATTCCTTTTTACCAGCAGGCAGCTTACCCAGTCTTGACCATGTTAGCAATTCCATGATATGCTCAAATTCTTCAGCAACAACATCCTAGAAAGAGAAAGGTATATGTAAACTGTAAATTGTTGTAATAGAGAATAGCAATATTCTTGTAAGACGGCTCAAGTAACTTTTTTTGCTATTTCAATTTAATTAAATGCCATTGAATAGAGCTATGCATTAAATGTCTTACTACTAATCAATTTCTTGAATGTTTGCTCTATCGATGACTAGTATTTAAGAAATTGTGACAGCATGCAACTTAATTTACGTTCCAACACAGCAGTTTTTTGACTCTTCTGTAAAGTTGGTCAAAATAACTTAAATAGTTATTTGCGCGATATGTTGTTTGCTAAGCAAAGGTGTGAAAAGTAACATCAATACTTGTAAGACGGCTCAAGTAACTTTTTTTGCTATTTCAATTTAATTAAATGCCATTGAATAGAGCTATGCATTAAATGTCTTACTACTAATCAATTTCTTGAATGTTTGCTCTATCGATGACTAGTATTTAAGAAATTGTGACAGCATGCAACTTAATTTACGTTCCAACACAGCAGTTTTTTGACTCTTCTGTAAAGTTGGTCAAAATAACTTAAATAGTTATTTGCGCGATATGTTGTTTGCTAAGCAAAGGTGTGAAAAGTAACATCAATACTTATAATAAATCTGTAACTGATCACTGTCTGTAAATGGAGAAAAGCTTTTACTGGGGGTCTTAATTAACCCAATAGAACCCAAAACAATTATTTTTAGAATTCCTGCCTGTTTGTCTGTGGTTTTGTACACGCTAATCTTAGAAATGGCTAAACCGATTTAGGTGCTTCACTTATATGTTGTTGTAAGCTTCACTTAACATTCAGTGTTTGTTTTATTTCAATCGGTTCATTTACAAAAAAAGTTATGTCAGTTTAAAGAATAATGTCTAACAATTTCCAAATGTGGGAACTAAGGGACATGTATCTAAAGTGAGGGTGTAGAATCACCACAAGAATAAGAGCATAGTGCACCCACATACCTTCTATACACACCAAAAAGTATTGAACTTTTGTTTGATGCGTGTGTACTTGGGCGCATTTGGTTTTGGTAAATAATAATAGTTTGTGAGCGGTTTTTAAGCGCCACACGTAGGTTAAGGGTTAAAGGCTATATTTCCTTGTATTCAGCCAAAAATATAACCAACTAATGTCAAGAACTTAACAAAAATAGTATATACATAGTAACAAAAAAGTAATACCTCTAATATTTTCTTGCATTCAGCAATAATCAAATCTTCAGCTTCCTTATTAATAACTTCTCTACCAAGTTGCTTGACTTTTGTTGCAAGAAACTTAATACACCTCTCCCGTACAATTTCATTTGTTACTTCAGCGTCGGTGCTTTGGTGTATCTGAGAAAACAACCCTGCCAATGCTCCTTTGGGATCAATTTTCATGATTGTCAACAACGAGTTAGTAACTACATTGATTTCAGTGGTGTCTTCAGATTGTAGAAGTTGTGCTAAGATATCAGCAATCCGTTGTGTATGCTCCTTGTTGGATTTGCACATAACTGGCAATTCCTTGATTGCTTGTTTACGGATCTAAAAAACAAAAGAGGTTTTGTTTCTATTTTTACAAAGTCATGCAACCATCAAATGTTTGTGAAAACCCAGAATTAATTACAGCCAGATTACAAGGTTTAAAATTGTTAAGTGTATAGAAAATGAATGTCAGTATAAATACCATGGTAAGTCTGTTGAGTGTCAGACCAACCTGGCCACAAAAGTTATGTACTCACTAACTTCTCACCCCAATGGTATGGTAGAAATAGAAAGGTATCAACCCATCTACAATGTAGGTCTAAATTTTAAAAGATATTATTAAAATGTATTGAAATATGAAAAATATCGCTAAAGCTTCAACCAATTAATGACCCACTACAAGGCACGGGTCTTTCCTCATTACTGAAGAGGCTTAGAATATGGAATAATATATTCTGCACGCACCACGCTGCTCCAGTGCGAGGAAGCATAAAACTTAAAAATAATAATGCTATTTATAAATTTACTTACGGCAACATCATCATCTTCACAAAGATCAAACTGCGCTTCTATTGCTTGTTCCGCCAAATTAGGAAAACTATTGAAGAATTTCGCAATGAACTGAGACGCCAAACGTTTCTCTTTATCCGACCCTTTTACTGCAGCTAATATCTCCAAATACTCTTTCTCATGCTAAAAAATATTATAATTACAATGAAATATATAATTTTGTGATAGAATTAAGATTAGAAAAGAATAAGTTTTATATAGGTTATGTTTCTTACCTTAGAAATGTCATCTTTCGCTTCCGCCAAAATCCCGTAGTTTTGATACAGTTTATCTATATTATCAGATGACATGATTGTTACAAAACTTTTGTTACAGACACTAATCTGAAGTTACTTACAAATCCCCTAAATTAGATTTATAAACGTAGTAGATGAATACTCAAAATAAGAGATAAATACAATTTTGAACTCCTAAATTCTACCCAACCACAATCATTAATCAATTGAATTGAATTCAACAACGCGATGACCACAGACTAGGTAGATGAGGGGACGATTACCAGTTACCACAGAGTCCACAGAGGTCAGGCAGCAGGCACAGATAAAACATGGAGTTCAAGTACTTGGTGACCACAGATAAATGCCACCCTCCACAGGTTAGAACTAGACCCCAATAAAAGTTTCTATTCTTTAATGTGCAAAGAAAAGTTTCGTTGACCATGACAAGGTGGACCGGGTCTTCTTCTCGTTTGTCGGCTATTAATTATAAACATATTAAAAAGTTAAAAAATCGCATAACCTAACCCCGCATAATCGCATAACCTAATGCTAGGTAGGTACTTCAAATATTCGATGATCAATAGATAGGTGTTTGAAATTTTGAAGGATAACCGCCGCTGCCAATGACAAGTCGCGAGTCGCTAGCCAGACTATTCGGTTTACGCCGGAATAATTATTTAATGATAAGTAACTAAACTAAAGGACTTCGCACGTTAGACGGATAGACCCACTCAACTCCTACCCGTCAGCGTCACCGTCAAAACTAAAAGACTGGATAGAAAAACTAAAATTCTATTATAAGCTTTATATCTTGTTAAGCAAGTTTGAATTTCGAACGTATACTTTGAATTGAAAGGATTGTAGAGTCGAGAGTCGGAGACTCGGAGTTGAGTTGATCAGTCAACGTCGAATTGGTGTACCTAATGTGCGCAGTCAAATCGTTTAGCGAGTGACTCAAGCAGGAGTGAGGTAGCTAGCCAACCGGCCTACAGCCCTTACAGTAGGGAAAAACTTCTATCGCTTTTTACAACACCAGGATCGGCCGGCGTGGGATCAGGGTCGATATTCTAGGCCTCCCCTACTACGACTGTAGCTAGTTTCGAATTTGAGGTAGGACAGCATTGGTTTCAGGTAGGGCGGAAGTAAAAAAATATCATAATTGATCTGCCCTCGAAGCACGGGCTCCTATAAACATCATGTCACCATGTATATCGCGATCCTCTAGTTCTAGGTATGTTCGGAAAAATTTAGATACCTTGCTACATTTTTTATCTCCAACAATGAACAAACAATTCAATTATCATAATTTATCCTACTTTTTGGTATTTTAAGGTAGGGCATTGCCCAACAATGCCCCCCTAGCTATGGCCGTGCGCTCATATACGGCATAGACTGCAATAATCGTAGCAATTCGGATATTGTGTATGTAGGGCGGTATCCGCTACCTCTGTTGGTAGCAAAAAATACATATCGCGCGATACATCGGACTGCATACCGCTGTTGTTGTGAAACAACCCAATCCCATACCCATACGTAATCGGTATTATTTTAAATTAAAAGTAAAAATAAACAAGCTTTTATTTAAATGCCCTAAAATAATAAAATAAACTTTTACTTAAAAACTAAAAGTACTAGTTAGTATCAACTTGTACCTAACATCATTAGTACGTACTAGTAGGAACACAATTTACACATTTATGAGATAGATAAAAATCAATGTAAATAAGAAGTAATCGCGAGACTTACCTACTACAAGTAAATTAGATAACTTGATAATGATTGATTTTAAACATTGATTTTGCACATACTCATAGTGCAAATTAGATAACTTGATAATGATTGATTTTAAACATTGATTTGGCACATACTCATAGTACATAGTAGTCATAGTACCTATCGGTTCCAAGTAGGGAATGCATTCCCTACTTGGAACCGATAGGTAATTAGCTACCTACTTAGTCGGAACGCTGAATTTCAATCCAATAAGATAATTAGGCAGGTACCTACTACCTACTTAGTTACATACCTATATCTATCTCATAAATGTGTAAAATTAGATTTGTGGAAAATTAATCTTATCTTTAACACCCTAATAAAAATTGATTATTTTAATCTACAATAGTCCTTTTAATTTAACTGTATATAGGGAAGACTGGGGCTGGTTGTAACTGGTGTAAGCAAACAATTCTAATTCCAAGTACGATGAAAACAAAATATAATAATAGACTTGCATATTATGCAAGTCGACTTATCAACTAATTCACGCCTGGTATCCAATTGAAATATAGCTGTGTAGGTACTATGTGTATAGGAGGTAAATCTAGGCTTTTATATTGGTTCGGTTCGCATTTGATGTTTTTTATTTTTGGGGTCGCCCGAAATGACCTCATAATGTGAGGGGTGCAGGTACAGGCCATAGTCCACCACGCTGACCAAGTGCGGATTGGCGAACTTTACACACCGTTGAGAACGTTATGGATACTTACCATGTTTTCCTTCACCGAAGCAAGTGATAATTAAATTCTAATACCTACGCATAACTTTGATATTAGAGGTGCGTGCCGGGTTTGAACCCGGGCCCCCCGTTTCGGGGGTCCGACGTATACCTAACCACTCGGCTATCACTGCTTATTAGGGGTAAGTTGTTACAATTATAATTACCTATCACTAATTCACAACTCACAACCCTTGGATTTGTTACTGACTTAGGCCGGTATTTATCTACCTACGCGAATCTGAGCTAAGCTGCGGGCAGATGGGTGGACATTGTACCTAAATCTAGGTAGGTATCTACCTAACTAGGTATAAAAGTTCGTTGTCTACTATGAAGTTGAATAGTGGAAACCCAAAAACACCCTAAGAACTCGTGCGAATATTTCTCCTAGAACGCGTCCTTTCCGGGGATTCGCAAACAAAACTAATCGTTCAGCATGTAGCTACTACCAATGGTTGTAGCTACTAGCTTTACAGTTGATTAAAATTGAATTTCCACGGGAAAATGCATTGATTTGTGCTTTTGAATAAAATGTCATACTAAATTTTAATGTATGTTAGTCTGATTTTTATATCAAAACGGTGCTGCGGATCGATAAGCTATAGGTACCTAGGTAGGTACAACATGAAGATAGGAAGGTGGAGAATGATGTAGGTTACTTTTAACTGAGGTAAAATAGCTATTACCTAGGTACTTATCACCAACATATGGCACACACATGAAATACTAAGTACTTACAATTTATAAAGACTGTGTAATTTGGTATGTGTGATTTGATTTCAGAGGGCAGAATTTTTTCCGTCTCATCGTTATCTATATAGGTAGATAAACCTTCACAGGTATTAAGATTAAGACACACTGGACACACCTAACGATGAGTCTGAAAACCTTCGCGACATAGGTACTTACCTATCTACCTTTTACGTGGAAGCTAATATAAAAAATAGTGAGCTATTGATAGGTATATAGAGCCTAGGTACAATTAAATTGGGTGTTTTTTTTACACATTTTAGAATTAGAATTTGAAGAATTTAAAATTAAAAGAATAATAGGTAAATTAAATTTAAAGAATTTGAATATTTAATGTAGTTACATAAATAAAATAAACGCTAGCATACTCATACCCACGCACTAGGATTCCCTGTGCCGCGTGTGGCATGGACAACACATTGGTATAACATTTCACTAACACCCATGACCCGAGCACAAACATTTATCTGTCAAATAAATATCTGCCCCGGCCGGGAATCGAATCCGGGACCCCTCGCTTCGCAGGCAGGGTCGGCTAACCGACCAACTAGACTACGGGGAAACTGTCTTTCACACGAAGTACCTAAACTGGAGGATAGTTCAAAAGTTATCACGTTAATTTGAAGATTGGGTAGGTATGTGACACACCAAATTCCACGCGGGCGAAGCCGCGGGCAAAGGCTAGTAGGTAACTAAATAAATTAATGGCTATTTAGGGAGGTCGGAGGTAGGTACAATTATTTATTATAACATTTTTTTTCTAGATGTAGCTACCTACCTACATAAGCGCGGTACGGTAGGTACCTACCAATACCTATACGGTAAACATTAAGCAATATTGTACAAAAACAGGATTTGTTATCTTCTTACCTTAAAAAGAGAAAAGTGCCTTAATTAGGTAGATACCTACCCGATTAGGTATGTAAATGGTCAGTTTTTTCTAGTTCGAGATGCATTCCTATAGGAACGCCCATAGATTGATAATACAAACGTAAATTAAAGCTAGCACCTTCCTCAGTAGGATATAATCATAATTATCTGAAACAACAATAAATCCATTTCCCTTCAACAAAAATATATTTGTACCTACAAAACATCATTCCTACCTACCTATTACAATATGAAAATAATGAAGTCAGCTTGCTATTAGTAGGTACGGGGCCTATTAGGGAGCGAGTAAAAAAATTTCAGACGGACTTCATTACAATACAACGAAGCGACGACGTGTCCATTATTTTTGTTATAATTAGGCAAATTAAACGATAGCGTGGGGCGAGGCGGCGCTAGCCAGCGGTGGGGCGATGGCGGGGCGGGCGACGGGCCGCCATTGGCCACGGAGCGCCCGCCCTCCGGCCCGAGCGGAGCGCCCGAAGCCCCTCACCGCTCGCGTCAACACTTCGTCGCTTCGCTTCGCTCAGTCGCGTGAGTCGCGTCAACGCGGTGTGCATGTACCTCTCCCCGGACCGTACGCGTGTGTTGTGGCGTGTGTGTGCAATGCTCGGACAGTGATCGAAGCATGGTGAATTACGTCAATCCGCTCGCCATGTACCAAGGCAAGGGCGGGCAGTACGGCGCGGGTGGCTGGTACGGCTGGCAGCATCAGAACTTTGAGGAGCAGCAGTGGTGTGCGTGGAACGGAGCTCCGGCGGCGGGAGAGTGGCCCTCGGACCCGCATCACTTCAAGCGGGAGCCCGGCGAGAGAGAGATAGGGGAGATACCGTCTCCGGTGCGTGGGGACCTCGCTAGTCCAGGCGAAGGCTCCCCTGGTTCAAGGCCCTCGCAGCCCCCTGCTCCCCCACGCTCCCCGTATGAGTGGATGAAGAAACCTAACTACCAAACTCAACCTAATCCAGGTATGTATTTTGTTACCTACCCTCGTCTCGCCTACTAATGTTATGTGATAGCTATGATCATAATATCAAGAATATAGGTAGGTAAATATGTACTTACAAACTTCATAACACTCATTATTTATTATTCTTAGTCTGGATAGGTAGGTAGGTACTTCAGTAAATTTATATTTTACGCAGTCACTAAACTACTACCTATGTATGTATTAATGTATTTTTGCTTGGAGGCTAGAATAATCGGTAATCGTCTTGCGGATATAGACTGGGTTATGATTAAATGAAAGTTCATTCACGTTTATTTTTTTACCATTTATCCAAAGTTAAAAACATTAACAAGGTAGGTACCTGTAATCAACTGTAATCAACAACAAATCTTAGCGACTATCTGTTATTTGTAACAATTGTTACAATAATTATTATTAAATACCTACCTACAATTTTAGAGACGTTTGCAAGAAAGACATGTTGCTAATAATCTAACACCTAGCAAACCTGGTCTCCCGCTCCGTATTTTGAAAGCATGGTAGGTAGGGAACGTACATGTTATGCCTTATGGTCCAAGAGCTACTGGCAATTTTTGGGTAGGTATTTGAGGCAAGCTGAAAACTTGTCTGATAGCTCTCCTACTAAACCGCAACTCGGAGCTGCAGACCTGGCTGCTGAGTAGCGGGGCAATATGGACCCCTATGATTTTAAAAATATTATTTTTTTATTCCAAAAAAAAAATGTTTGAGGCAATATGCAATTTTTATAATGTTGTAGTTTAATGTTTAAAGAATAGAAAAAAAAATAAGCCAGACGATTTAGTCGGGGCTTTGACATTGCCAGGCGCGTCCAAAAATAAAAAAAAAAAGTTTAAAAAAAGTGTTTGAGCCAACTTGAAATTTTAATAGAGTGTAATTTATAGCTAAAAAATAAGATTCTCAAAAAGACAGATCATTTCGGTGGGGCTTTCTACCCGCCAGGTGATCTAACAAATCAGGGTAAAAAACGGTTTATCTCGATTTCTACAAAACTACAAGTCCGATGGAAAAAAGTTTAATGACAAAGTTGTAGGTAATAAAAAGATCTATAATCTTTGTCTTGACACTTTTTTCACATAACCTCAAAATGTATGCGAAAAATTAAAAAAACCAAATTTTTGGTTTTTTATTTATATCTCTTCCAAAAAAAATTTTTTTTCACTAAATTTGAAAACCTACCTATCTTTGTCTCAAACACACTGTAATTTTTTTGATTTAAAATATTTATTTTTGCACCTTATATTGACTTAATATCGAAAAAGCACCCTAATTTTCAATCTAAAATTCTCGCGTCAAAATTTCTTTATTTAAGCTTTGGCTTGGTTTGGCTTGGTGGGCCTTTTATCGTTGACATTCTGACTTTCTGATGGTGTAAAAAAATATACATTACTATGGTAAATTTTCTCAGAAATGTGCAAAATCTGCCTGATTTAGTCACAGTAAAGGCGCATTTTCTGAGAAAATTTACGATAGTAATATATATGTTAGAGATGGTAAATCGATGGTACGAATTAATCTGTGATACGCGTTAATCGATGGTATTGTTTATCAATGGATCGGGAGATCGCGTTATCTGTCAAAATGGGGTTCATTATGATGTCGTCCCGCGTAAAAGGAATTCTCGGGAGAAGTTATAAAGGTAATCTTAAGGGTTCAGGTCTCATTCGGTCTCAGCGACCACGACCCGCGACCGCGCGGCTCCAGGCGTCTCATCCACTGAATAGGAAGTGCCGTGTTACTGATGTGCCATTTCTTCGTGGTCTGATGTCTTGATTTATTAATCTGTTCACAAAATCAAACTGTTTATGATTTACCTACAATATTTTCTGCACTTTTCTTCTTTATTTATAATTAAAATGTGGTTTTATGAGTATTTGAAAGCAACCCTCAACTTCTCGTGATGTGAAAATTGAGTCAATTTTCTTCCTTTTTTCCGGAGGCATAGATAATAATATCATCATCTTCATCCACCAATAGCTGATGGATAACTTTTACTTTGCTGCGGATAAACTGTCCGACATATCGTACTGCAATAGAACGACAACGAACACGACAACAACGAAAGCTAGGGGTCGCCCCGCGACAGGCGACCATGGTCGTGTAGTTGAATGGAGATGGACGCAGTCGCGCGTCGCGGTCGCTAAGAACCGAATGCTACCTTAAGGCGAGTAATCTCTGAAAGTGAATAAAGTTTTAATAAAACGTGTTATCACATAACTCGCGAATATAGCGAATGGTTTGCTCGATAAATCAATATTGCGTACCGCTGAGTAAATTAAACAAGTCGGAATCGGAGATCCGCGTAAATAACCAAATAAACAAAGTAAAAGAGCGTTAAAACGGAGCCAGACAGTGATCAGTGAATAAATGAGTTGTTTATGTGTTAGTCCGGACTCTTGTCTTTTATTTGAAATCCTAATCTGAAGTCCTGACATGAAACAATCCCACAATGGATGTTTGATGAAGAATATCTACTTGCATGAAAATACATGCTACACAGAGTAGAATCGATTGAAAACCCATACAAACACCCTGCCTACCTGATGCCGACATAATATATTTTTTTAACACCATCGGAAAGTTGATTTCAACGAACAAAAAGCCCACCGACTTAAAAAAAAAAAGAAATGTTGATTGAATTGAAGACTTTTAGATTGAATATTATGGTGCTTTTTCGATATTAAGTCAATATAAGGTGCTAAAATAAATATTTTTAATCAAAAAAATTACAGTGTGTTTGAGACAAAAATAGGTAGGTTTTCACCAAATTTAGTGAAAAAAAATTTTTTTTTGGAAGAGATACATAAAAAACCAAAAATTTGTTTTTTTTAATTTTTCACATACATTTTAAGGTTATGTAAAAAAGTGTCAAGACAAAGATTATAGATCTTTTTATTACCTACAACTTTGTCATTAAACTTTTTTCCATCGGACTTGTAGTTTTGCCAGAAATCGAGATAAAACGTTTTTTACCCTGATTTGTTAGATCACCTGGCGGGTAGAAAGCCCCACCGAAATGATCTGTCTTTTTGAGAATCTTATTTTTTAGCTATAAATTACACCCTATTAAAATTTCAAGTTGCCTCAAACACTTTTTTTAAACCTTATTTTTTTAATTTTTGCACGCGCCTGGCAATGTCAAAGCCCCGACTAAATCGTCTGGCTTATTTTTTTTCTATTCTTTAAACGTTAAACTACAACATAATGAAAATTGCATATTGCCTCAAACATTTTTTTTGGAATAAAAAAATAATATTTTTAAAATTGTAGGGGTCCATATTGCCCCGCTACTCAGCAGCCAGGTCTGCAGCTCCGAGTTGCGGTTTAGTAGGAGAGCTATCAGACAAGTTTTCAGCTTGCCTCAAATACCTACCCAAAAATTGCCAGTAGCTCTCAATCTATTATGCCTAGATTAGAAACTAAATTCACCCATCAGAGATGTATAAAAAACAGCACAAAAAATTGCATAATCATGGTATATTTATTTGTTTTAATTTTAAATCTTAATTTTAAATTCTATAATTGTTATAAAAAGCGTTCCGCTTTTGGAGTGGGTATAATATACCTAATATAAATGTATACCCTAAACACAGGCTACACCTAACATAATTTGTGTTGAAGGTCGGTTTAGCTAAGGCAACCTTTTTTGCCCATGAGTCCAATTACAATGTTCGAGGATCCACATCCACTCAGATCCATTTCATCACATCCACTCCACTAGGCTTCATGACATCTGGACGGTACGTAGGTACTTTATCTTAGAAGATGCGATATCTTTTTGTTGTTTAAGAAATTTAATGTCGGTATCTTTTACGTAGACACTTCCTGGGCCCAATTCTGCTAATTCTCTCATGTCGGAATTATTGGACAGTTTTGGTGTACAAAATGTGTCAACCTATTCAAACACGATGCAATTTAAGTATTTATATATTTACAGACTTGGGCCCCAAGTCTGCTAACATAATTATCAGTATGTATACATACCTACATAATAATTATGCTACACATTTCCTATACAGAATTAGACAAAAACGTGTGAAGCTATTCCAACACTACGCAATTGAAGCATTTTTAAATTAGCACACTTGGGCCTTGGCCTCTGTTGTAATGTCGAATGACAGTTCAAGCATAGGTATTGATCAATGCTTTATTGGCTAGCAACATATCGGTGACTGCTATGATGTCGATAAGGATAAAGTGTTGTACCTACCTCCTGTACAACTTTTAGAGGACCTCAAGCCTCGACTTTCCTCAACTTTCATTAGGCCCCAGTTAGACGACGCGAAAGTTTTGTACGTTGTGGACTAGTCATTTGAGTTTAATTTGCTATGCACCAGGAGGGGAACGCGCAGTGACCGCGTCATAATAAAAACGCGCCCTTAGGGTCAATCCAAAACCGAATTTATTTATCTTGATCGTACATTGGTCTAAGAAATAATAAACATAGTTTACTTATCCACGTTGATTTTTGGAATAGTAACTTGAGGTTGACTGGAATTAATACATTAAGCTGGCAGCACGACAGCTTAATCAGTCTGAGATAAGGTCACAACGAAAGAAAATAAAAGTAAATTCCGTTTCTTTGTTGTTGCACAATACAAGTGTATGTTCTGAAATAGTCTTACTACCCATGTTTTTAGTAAGTAGGTCTTATCTACTATCTGCCATTGATGCTTTTGTGAATAGCATTGAATATAATAAATAGCTTATTTATTACTACCAGTTAAAGTAAAATAAAATAAAAATGTTACATTATGATAGTCGACGGCTTTTAGATATAATTTCACATTTTTAAACAATAATTTACGGTTGTTGAATGGGCTGCTAGTGCCACTAGTGTCTACATTTCTTCGATGCACGACTCATCGGTGTGCCCACCTTGTTATGATGTTCATGGGTGACGGTGAAGTCGTTTATCAGCTTATTATATTAGAAACGAGCTGTGCCCGCGACTTCGGCCGCGTGGAATTTAGCAAAAACGAAATAAAACTAAAATAAAAGTAGCCTAAGTTACTCCTTATGACATCAGCAACCTGCCAGTGAAAGTTCCGTCAAAATCGGTCCAGCCATTTCAGAGATTAGCCGGAACAAACAGCAGACAAACAGACAGAAAGACAGACATACAAAAATTGTAAAAAATGTTATTTTGGTGTATGTACCGTATATATATTCATATACCTACATGTAGTAAAAAACGGTTATTTCAATATTACAAACAGACACTCAAATTTTATTTATTTGTATAGATTACAAAAGAGACTGAAGCGTTAATAGGATTTTAGATTTAGGTATAGTATTAGGTTATAAACTAGGGTTTCGTCCCACATTGAAATTGTTTTAACCCCGGTTACCTCATTGTATCATCTGTGCTGGAATCAAAGAGCAAGATTAAGTACCTCTGATTCGTGATAGTTATCAATTCATTTATTTTATACCTGCTTCGAGCACATCGTTCTTGCATTAAGGAAGGCCAAATCAGCGAAACTGATGTTTTAATTCGCAACGAATTGCAAATCTTTTATGCATTTATGCTCGAATATTTTTAACGATTCATTTTAGAGTAATTTTTCGACAACAATAAAGAATACTTACATAAAGATTTAATATCCGATATGTAGGTACTTAGAGGTATTTAGATAGGTTAGGTAGTAATATGCCGTAGTGTGGAACAACATAATGTATTTATTAGGTAAAGTTTACCTATAAAGTGATATGTAAACTAATACTGTGTGTGTGGGTTTTCTCATTTACTATCAACATTCCTTAATGTAGGTATCTTAGTTCCTAACCACCTTTTCTTACATATTTATGTAGGTATTGTTGGATGAAATACCGGAACAGGGGATAATGTGCAACACTTTGGCCGCGCCGATGTAACTCCATCACTAGCGGGAGTTTGACAGCTCTCTTACCGCGCCCTTGGTCGAAGTGAAAAGATATGGCATAAGAATAAAATATGTATTTAAGCAAGATATTTTGTCTCTATTAGTATCTACTGTATGGGTTCCATTAAAATGGTGATTGCAATAGAAAAACTGTATAAAAGATTCATCATTTATTTTAAACCTTAGATGTAGTTTTATAAACGTATTAAAAATGTTAAAATTAATAAAATACTTATTAAAATATCTCACTTTTATAATGTATTCATATTTTATGTTGTATAATTTTTGTGAAATTTTTGAAACGATTTTAAACTTTTATGAGGTGATGTTCTTTTTTGTTTTCTTTTGCTATTCTCTAACACCTATGATCAAAATTTCAGGGCATGGAGAAGTTAGTTTCAAATCGATGACAATTCAAACTGACCAGACATAAAAACATCAAGCTACTAAAATCACATTAAAAATAATGAATCCACTCCACAGAACAATAAACATAATTATTATAAACCAAAAGCAACAACGACGCAATTAATCGAGATAAATCTAAAAAGCAATTTTGCGACTGCAACAATAATTATGATCGCATAACATTAGTTAGTCTATTTTGCGCTTACTGAGAGTTTCTGTTAACGCGTGCCTTGGGAGGCGTGCGTGGTGTGAACAATTAATCCCGGACCGAGCCGGGATGGGGTCGGCCCGGGATGGGGCTGGCCCGGGATGGGGCTCCCGACGACAATCACGGAGAACGGCGCCCCGGGGACCGCGAACAAGTTAAATCTTTACCAAGTTCGCGCACTTCGATGTCGCCACCCGCAAGTGAACTGAAGTTCACATTACTATTTACTCTATTGTTTTGACTATTTAACTTCGTGTTCGATAGTGGAAATAATTCTGGTACCTATGTTTTAGGTTGATTTGAATTTTTCATTTATCAAAATACCTCCGATATCAGATTTGTAATCTTTCGGGTATTTTAAAAGGTACTTATGACGTACCTACCTCCTCGGATTAATACTTAGATGAGTTAAATGTCCTATGGAGTTTCTTTCGCCGATTCTCGTCAGTGATCGTTAGTTATACTGAAACAGCGACAGTGAAAAAAACGTGAACAAGTCTAATTCACAAACTCTTACTTAATTAAACGATTTTGGTTTGCTGAATAGGTATTTAATTGTTTATTGCTAAAGTAATTTATGACACTTTTGGGTCGGCGCGTGCTTTGGCTTTTAATAAATAAATATAGGTATACATACCTACTATGTAGGTACTATGAGTTTTCCTGTGTCTCCAGTCGCTAATCGCTATACATAATTATATTAATTTATAATTTTCTCTTTCTGCGTAGAATGGGTATCTACTTATACACTACACTCCTATCCAAAAATGATTTGGTGTCGTGGGACACCAGGTAGGAACGAAGTTCCTTCGGCTACTGTCGCGCCTGCGCACGTCTCATTTAACGCTTTTTTTCCACGCACTTTTTTTTCCACGCTTACGGTTTTACTATCACATATTTTTCAGTTCGGTCGCGCAGCAAAATCCCTATCTCCTCCAAGTCTGCCGTAAGGAACTTCGTTCCAATTATAATGTTATCTACTCATTTTAGGTTTTAACCTCGAACATTGTTAAATGTTATAACACAATAGCTTGTTATAACACAATAGTAAAAACTGCCTACAAATTGCTGCATTTGCATAACATGGGCCACATCATCATTGTACCTTTAATTCAATAAGTTTACAATAAATAGATTTACATGAAAAACGAAGCCATTTCAAAACACAATTTTCGCCTATTTCATAACAAATAAATAGTATAAATACCAAATGTATCTATGACCTAAGTGCTAATTGAAAAGTGTTTTGTCAAATTATCAATAGTGCAGTCATTCGACACATCAACTGAGCATAATACATTATGTTATTCCAATACAATGGCATGTTTGCCGGTCTATTTGCACTGCGTTGTATCCACAACGTAGGTAGATACCTAGCCGGCTCTGTGTACAAAACCTTTCTGTCTCTGTTTACCTTGTTCGGTGTTTGCACAAAACCGGGAATGTTCATGGAAATAATTGTCTATTTGTACACGGCCATTCACCAATCCTTAGCATCCTTAGGACGTGCCCGGCGGGAGACGTTACGGTCTGATCGGTTAACTCACTGAAATGGTTTAGTTTAACCACGCCTAGGTTTACCAATTGTCCGGATGTGTCCGGATATGTCCGGACTTAGCTTTTAATTTACCCGGCTTTTCAATTTTACTAAAAAAAAAAATCAATTGTACGTACCTACCTATTTGATAAGCTTTCATTTTTTTAATAAAAATAGAACGAATCAGTATCATTTCAAACAATCACTCTGTAATTTCTAATTTAAGCTTTACTTCATTCAAAACAAAAAAAATATATTTTATTTTCTTAGTTATAATGTCTTCTTGTCCAATGTTATAATGTCCTACTTTAGAAATATTCTGGTTGGGTTTTCAGCTAATAGCCCATATTTTTCAAATTTTGAGATGGTTACCCTCCACGCCCCTTCAAGCTTCGCAAACAATGGGTTGATGAAAGCATTAAGAAATGTTCGGAGGTTGCCTTCACCGCGGTAGACGCGCTGCGGGATGTCGTAGGAAATGGCAAAAAATGAAAAGAAAACAGTCAGTAGCGATTATTGTTTGTTATTGTTTACGCTCGTAACTAATTCGTCTTTCGACACTTTTTTCTTGGACGTCACTTGCTTCTGAGACAGTATAATTAATTGTCTATTATCTAAATAGCTATTCATCATTCCCTGCGGAGTTCGTATACATCATACATCTATTTACCTACTGAGGATTTAATTTACGTGGAAGTTGCGCTTATTTTGCAGAAAGTGTACCTAATGTAAGCAAACAAAACATTGTTTTTACCATGAAAAAAAGATAAGATATCATTTTACCTAATCGAGGCACAACTTATCGTTGGAAAAATAATTGCCAAAACGTCACAATGCGTAATACCTAAGTATGTGCTTATAAAATGGATGATCAATAACCCAAATATATTTCCAACATAATTATTATCATAAACATAGAACTTAAATATGCTTAAATATGAACAGGTTCCAGTCTTTTTTAATAATATTTAACTTCATAATAATTTATAGGTCGAGTAATCTAAGTCTATAAATTCGGTCATAAAGTTCCTATTCCTCTCTGATTTTCCATAATGTTGATGCTGTAGTATGTACCGGCTTATTATGTGTTGCGATTGTGAGTGGTGATAATG
Organism: Ochlodes sylvanus; assembly: GCA_905404295.2. NCBI lineage: Eukaryota > Metazoa > Arthropoda > Insecta > Lepidoptera > Hesperiidae > Ochlodes > Ochlodes sylvanus. Next base: position 7,993,278 of record FR990130.1, on the reverse strand, counting down.
TAACGAAATCTGCATTTTACTCGTAAGGAAGCGAGTGCGATGTAGGTACCCGACAATTATCTATGGCCATATTGTAATGAAATTAATCTTTTTGCTAATATTTTAACTAAGCAATATTAACCAGTAGACCGACTTTTAATTTTTTTTAACATATTATGCTAGTAACTTTAAATTTAAATACTCCTCGAGGGTAAATGATAGCAAATAAATAAATAATAATATACGTACCCTAGGTACGTACGAGGTACCCTAAGCCTAAACTTTGAAATAATTATAACGTACCTACTACACTAATGTATTGCGGTTTCATTCTACCCACATTGAAATAAATAAGCTAAGGTTATTGTTCCTAGGGGCGGCAGGTACAATTACGTTCATTGTTATTTAGTAAACACGTGATTTGTATAGGCGGTAACGGCGGCCGGGCTCGGAGGCGACGTACCGAAGCCCTAAATAGACATAAAGCAACACATAAAGAGAGAGCGCCGCCACTTTACGACCCGCCCTCCGACAGAGCCCTTCACAACAACCCGACATACTTCCCCAAGGAGCATTACCACTTCCCCGTATCTTCCGCGATATCATATAAGATTTGTAAATCGCACTCGACATCTCAAATCTCGAACACTAAACTTCAGATCAGCAGTTTCACTCTAAAATGTCACAATATTCGTCTCGCAAGCGTTTTATCGGTCGGGTATCCGACACTGATAGCGACCGCGCCCGCTCGCCCTTCCATTCTATCATCAAAAACGCATTACAAGCGCTTACAAGAAGGTAACCTAGCGATATGACATGGGTTGAATCAACAGTATCAAAGGCGCCGCTATCGCGAGCCGGTCGCGATTATCGCGCATTACTGAAAGCGGGATTTCGGCAGGCCGACAAAGCCGTCAGCATAACTGATAACTTGTCGATTAATTGTTTTTTTGTCACAAATCCCGCCTTGTACTATGTTAAACAAGCGATTGCCCTTTACGATAATCAAGTACACATGTAATAGAGATAGCTAAATCAAAATCAATTATAGTGTTCATTAATTTCCTATTACCCCTTTTCATCATATTTTGACATCAAGTAGCGTTGCAGCGCCAACATTAAATAATGTGTTGGGATTTATCAATGTTACGTCATCGATATGTATTATTGGTATGTAAGTATTTTGTATTGCATTTATTGATACTTATTTAACGTTTTCTTTGTCATAATAATGTTTAATCTCACCGACACGGCCGCGTAAGTGATTAACGTCCACTCCGGAAATACAGATACCTAATGAGGCGTTTCAAGACCAAATCAACATTAAATATACGTAGAGTAGAAATTGCATTCCACACTATTTCAAATGAATTTTACAACAAACAGAACGACAACAAAATTTATCTTTGAAATTTCCACCCATTTACTAATTAACTTTCCTACTTAGGTAGGTACCTATGACGAGTGAAGACCCTCTGAACTAAGTACACAACTCTCTCCTAACCCTCTCTCCTGACCCTCTGAACTAACTAAACATCAATCATAACTTACACAGTTACAAGCATCAGCTTGTAACTGAAGATATTGATTATTTAAATATAAAAAAAAGCTTTTTACCTCAAAATCTAGTGCTAGTATATTTCTCGGCTTACGCCAATAGTTAGTTACTTATACGTGGAAGATGGGGTAGGTACGGAAATATATGAAACACTTTATAAAAACGAAAAGCAATTGTTTCGGATACGAGGTACCTACTATTTCGCGCAGTGTTACTAAAATTAATAATGTAGAAAATGCCCCTACACTTCACAAAAATAAAATTAACGTTAACAAGAGACAATACACACGTCAAATAACCAATGTTTTTCTATTATTTATAACAAAAGAGGAATTTTATAGACAAAGAGCAAAGTATTAACCTATTTTTTAATTAAAGTATTTAGTTAAGACCTGCTGTAAATTACAAAGCATTACAAGCCTATCAATGAAATGAGATTTAAAAATTGATAAGATACAGGGCTACCTGAATTGACACAAGAATTTAAATTTAGTTCAGTCGTCATAGTTAATTAGGCAGATATATTTAATTAATATTCAATTTTATAACCCTCCTTTTTGCTTCGCCATAGCAGAAGCATTGGGAAGCATTTAGAGAAAAGATTACTGAGAAGAATTTATTAAGCGTATTGAATTGTTTAATTACCTACTAACTAGTAATTATAATAATTTAGTATATCATAAACTTAGAAATAGGTATATGTACCACAACTGGTAAACGAATTGTGTACAATAATAATAAGTCAATGTGTATAAATATTCGTTTGTCAGTTGTGAAGTAAAGTAATAAATTGTGCCGAGTGATTATACCTGAGTAATGAGTGTTTGTATTACATGTTTTTAAGTGTTTGGGTAGCAGTGTCGGAGAGCCACAGTGACTAATGTGGATTCCGGTATCTTTTTAGGCGATAATGACCGATGCGCTTTTCAGATGTCCTTGGAAGTCGCGACGGTTTCCAATTACCATCAGGTGAATCGTCTGTTGGATTGTCGACTATTTATGTACATAAAATAAAACATGTTATAAATAAATAAATAAATAAATAAATAAAGAAAACCTTTATTAAGTCAAGTATTGTACACTTATCCTATCAACTATATAACTGTATACTTAACTGCTATAAATAACAAAAAAAAAAACAAATAATTAAAATAAAAGCAGATTGCCAAAGTAGGTACCTACAATAACTTGACGAAAATGGATCGCACTCAGCATTGGCCATGGTATAAATCTAGGGTTAAGGTGTCTGAAATAGTGCCTCTAGAAGACATTAGCCGGGAATGATAGCAATCGGAATTATCGGATTGTGTCCTGGGAAGCACGCCAGCATTCACGACAGTTTTTTCACTTGCGCATCCAACTATCGGTTGCACCCGAAGTTCCTTGACGTGTTCCATTGACAGAAGTCGTCAGATTATGCGCATTCTCATCATTCTGTCGTTGAAGATGGAGGAACATTGAAGTGGGAAGTATGCTTGCCTGGTTTATCTGGTACTGTATTTGTGTATGATAACGCTGAGTAAAAGTCCTATCCGCCCTCGGCCGCCGCGCCCGCCCGCACTGTTTGTTCATTACAAACAGCATTTTTTTTCTCAAAATCCAACACGATAACACTCATGCTTAGTGATGTTTCGTTGTTTAGTTTATTAGTTATCAGCCAACTTGTTGTGTGAGTTATGATGTCGTTTGATGAAGACTATACTTGAAAATTATGCTGTTTTTTTATATGTATATCTATAATATTTGTTTGAACTGTTTGTATTGTCCGTTGATGGCCTTTTGTGTGAAATCAAACGTCTCTTTATATCGGGTCGTCAAATTACTGACGCCAAATCTCCAGATGCATGAGCAGCCATGATTCCTCTCTGATGAATTTTGTTAGTTTCGTTTTAAAAAATAACTAGGTATGTAACTGCTACTGAGCCTACTTAAACCGGAATATTTGAGAGACCTGGATGATATTTTTATATAGTTTTCCACTTTTCTAAACAAGACAATTTACAAAATTAATTTTTTAAACCTAATTGACAAACTTGCGCAGGATATACGAAAGGCTGTGTGAAACTAACAGTCGCATGGACGGAAATTCGTATACTACCTACAGTATTTTTGATGATTCAATTATGCAGTGCAAAGATTAAAATAAATAAAAGACCTATATTGTCAGTCTATCATGCACTATGTGTTAGTTCACAGGCATAGCGCGGTACGGGCGCCCGGCCGCGCCGGCCACTGTGTGCAACATAAATTAACGGCTCCTATCAAACACTGCAGCGTCCATATAGAGAGCAGATTTGTGTGCCTTACTAGTTCTCTTTTGTTTGCTACTCTAACAGGAAATTTATTTAAGCTATAATTTTCTGTCATTCGAGAGTCTCGAAGAGTTTATCTACGTGCATCTATATGCATAATGTCTTTGGAAGCTAGGGGCGTGTTGTTGACTTTTGACCCGGTATTAAATTTATCATACGATTACAATGTCTATTATCTTGAGTAAATCTATTAAAGTTACTATAGTGACAAATTTAAGCTGAGGATAGATGTTAACCCGTTATATGTTATAGACCTGTTGTACTATTGACTAAGTACCTACCTAATATAAGAGTTAAAATTGGAATATTAAAAATGTCAATTATCTATTATTAATCTAATCCGCAATCGGCCTAATAAGTGTGATGTACTTATTAGGCCTACTGTAAAAAATAGGTAAATAGGTATATATAGGATGTCACATATGGTCCAGTAGAGGTAGACCATTATGTGACGTTCCTTTCGAATTCGATTTGTAACGTGATCAAATAAAAATCTGGAAACAAAGTTAATATATATTAATGACGTTAATAAAATAATTTTAAAGTGTCTGGTCCTTCGTAGGAAATATTAAAGAAAATTAAGAAAAAAGAGTATTTTCCAAACTAGGTAAATACTCTTGGAAAATAAATGAGCATCTCGAATAAAGAGCGTTGCGTAACATTGTTTAATTCCACGCTGATTCTACTCTCATGTGACAAACATAATTTATGAAGTTCTTAATACCAAGATAAGGAATATTTACACACTCAGAGTACACACGCAGACACCTCAGCTCTGTCTTAGTGTTTTATGTACACAGATCTACGTATCTTGGTAATTTTAGTCGTTGAGAAATCTACAACATAGACACAGATAAAATTTGTAAATAAAAATTAACATCCTTCGATATGGAGTGGAAAACCCGATATTTTGATAAGTATCTACAAATATTTAAATTCCAACATAAATTGAATTAATACGTCAATAAAACTGACTAATATACAAAGTGTTCCAAAACTCATTCTATTCGATATTTTTGGTTTCAAGGAAAAAAAAATTAAAATGATGTCCTATTATTTATCAAACTGTAAAGTGGTTACGCGTGGGTGTTTTAATTATTGAAGTCACCATAAGAAATATTTGGTGTTTTGATTGGGAATAAATTACGGTAATTTACATTTTCCGTTCCTATTAAATAAATTATTAATTCAGAAAATTTAAATTCTAAAATATGTGATAGGTGTTAAGTCAATGGGTGTGTCTACCAATTACCATATTGATTTCGAAGAAAATTCTGCAAAAACATTAGGTAGAAAGTGAAAATACCTACATACTTATTCGATGATCCGTTGACGTCCAATGATCCAATGTTCTTTGTTGGATCATTTAATGGTCGCGAAACTAACGCCATCTACCGAGATTGTTATTTATGGTGTGGTTAGGTTTTGTGTTGATAATGGTTAAAAAATTAATTGATATTCACAATGACTTATTGTTACTAGGTATAAGTTAATGGATATTCAATTAATTGTTTCTTAATTATTTGTATGTAAATGACAATGTCATTAATGACAAAGTATAACTACTGTGGAGATAGGTATTATAAAACTTGTTAAGCAACTATACTTTTACTTTTTTTTAATAATGTAGAACTAAATTAATGTAACACGTAAAATCGAGATATCCTTACCCTCAATATGTTTAGTGAGATTAATTTTCTGATTAAAGAAAGTTTTGTCAGTGAATAAATCAACATAAAATTAATTTTAAATTAATTTTATTGTAGTTTCATTTATTTCGTGTCACAAATATACAGTACCTACTGGCTGCCCGTCCCGGCTTCGCACGGATGGAAATTTATTTTTTTACATTTGGTGACATATCATTTGGTGACAAATCGACAGCAGCGCTACCTACCGGGTCCAATTGTGAATATAAAAAATTCTCGGATCCACCTGAAGATACACAAAAAATTTCAACCAAATCGGTACAGCCGTTTGACCATTTGAGACCAATAATAGTACATAAATTACATTTTTCAAGTTAACATGTTTCAACCCCCGTATATCGGCTTGCAACCACCATAGTGCACGATGGGAGACTTGTACGGTGTACCTGCACACATATAATTACTATTCGTCGGCGATGTGTAGTTTTGGCTGCAAACTGAAATATAAGGACACACACCTCCAATTTCATATAATTATACTTATGTATATCTATAATATGTAGGTATTATACTAGATAATATCCAACTGTAATAGGATGTACCCAGCTTTTATATTTACCCCATTGTTAAATTGCTTACACCTCAAATGCCTTTCGTTTCTATACTGAAATAAATACTAATAATAATTAAAATACTAGCTATATAATGTATGAATTGTTAATGTGTGCGTGGTTGCATTGGATTTATTTTGGAATCAGCAAAAAACTAAGTCTAGAATCACAGTGGGAAAATCGAACATTTAAATAGGAAGTACGAAAATTCATAAAATCATAGGTACTTATTCTGATTCAGTCTACGATGCCTTGGTGTGAACTCAAGAGGAACTACTGGAACCACCAAGTATCCTCGCATTTTCTTACGGAAAAAAATACGAGACCGATACCGAGACCCCCTCTGCTGCACGTGAAATTGGATGATACCTCACGAAAATCATAGACGCCCCCTTATTTCGCTGTGAATTGTGCTTGCGTCTTTAACTGTGTTGTGCTGTTGTGGATAAAGTTGATACGTGAGATGCAAAAATAAAGTCGACTAAGGAAAACCCGTACCTGAAGTGCATAGTGCATACGTATGTACCTACTATTATTTATTATGTGCCTGAAGTACAAGAAAAAATACTCGAAAAGATTGCATAGGTTATGCCAGACAAGTGAAGTCTTAAGTACTTTATTTAGTGTTAGTGTAGTTATGTTTATGAAATTTATGCATAATATAGTTTGAGACGGTATGTTTCCGTTACGTCCCCGTGCATAAGCGAAAGACGACCAGTTATGTCCTGCCAGTCCTATCGCAAGCTGCAATGCTTAAGGAACATCGTTCCAAAATTGAATTTTTTAGTTTCTTAGGATCATAATTATTTTGTCTCAAAGACATAGCTGCAATTTTGGTAAACTACTGATTATTCGCTATAAATATTATACACATATTATATTGCACCTGTACTAACCATTACACATATAACTATATTTACCCCTCACATTGTAAGAGGAGATCCATGCCCAGCAGTGGGACAGTTATTATGGTTTGTGATGATGATGATGATGATATTGCACCTACATATATTAAACAATTATACATATTACCTGCACGGCTTTAACTGTTGTTGAGTTGATATAAAAGTGAGTCAGTAGGTATGTGTCCCGGTATCGCGTGTGGTCCCGGGCTAATCCCGCGTTAAGTACGACTGCGCGGCGCGTCTGTAGTCCCGCCGCCTGGATTAGCCTTATCGAGCCCTCGGCACGGGATTTAACTCCTCCCCTACAAACATTACTACCAACAAAATTTATGGAAATATGAATAGGATTTTCAAGGAATAGTAGGAATTTTCCTAGTACTCTAACTGTTTATTTTGCAAAGGGTTAATTCATTAGAATTGTGGTTTTTGACTTGATTTTGGTTTATGAACTTTATTATAATTATAAAATTAAAACGAAATGAAATCTGAACTATAAAGAACATTATGGAATTTTAAGATTTTGTTTATCCATTTAAAGGCCACCTATTTGAAATTATTGTTATTAAATATTATTATATTCTTAATAAAAGCGTGGGGCGATTTTGCTATCTCTCCTAATAATATTTGTTTTTTAGCTATAATACGAAAGATATGGCACAAAGCACACAATTAATAACTTTACGTAGTTACATTACATACTTTAAATATGTTATTTTATTAATGAAATAGAAGTGATAGGTACCTACACTACAATTCTTTTCTATGTATATAGGAAGCACTAAGATCTATAAAACGCTCCAAAAATTAATTCAATGTTGGCCCGCATTACTTAATGTATAATAACTTGATGTTAGTGTTTTACTAGTATCAGTTCAGTAGTTTTAGGTATATTTACGACTATATGATGATTATTAGACAACAAATATTTATAAAAGTTGAATGGTCATCTACTTACAGTGAACTCCACAGTCAATGAACAGAGTTTCAGATTTATATCTGACGAAAAATAATTTATCTCACTTTAACTCTAGTATCTCACTGTATGTATTTGCAATAGGTTTTCTTTAATTAAGCCTACATTATAATCAAGGAGTGAAATCGATATGACAGTATGTGTAGGTAAGTTTCCGTAAAGTTACACTTTGAAAGTTTGAAGTAACATAGCCGCGAAACACGAAGCGAACTTTTCCGCGAAAAATAATAATAGCATAGAAAATATATTTTCGCGCAGTCGTCACACGTTATGATACGCGACCGGGACGCTTTTGATAGATACTTATAATTAGGTTTAAATAAAAACTTAATTTATTCGTTTTAGTTGTAGTCTTTTAATAATTTCAGTTAGCCAGCTCTGATATGTTCGCAGTGCGCGCAATTGATTGATACTAATTTAATGTAGAGAATGTTTGGATTGTGGCAGGTAAAACGCGCACGAAGGACAAGTACCGGGTGGTGTACAGTGACCATCAGCGTCTCGAGTTGGAGAAGGAGTTCCACTACAGTCGGTACATCACCATTCGCCGCAAAGCAGAACTTGCCGCCAGCCTTGGACTCTCTGAAAGACAGGTACATCTACAATCTTTATTATTACGAGTACCTACATACTTACGTTTAGAAATCTGTTACCTGTGCATTGCATTAATGACGAAACAATCTTTTCATCATAATCGTACTACAACAACTTATTTGTGTCTGAATATAATAGTATGCACAAGGAAAGTAACTTAATTATTCAACCCTTAATTCGTACTCGTAATAGGGTGAATATGTTTGATTGAAATAAGTACTGCATTCCAAGTTTATGTTTTTCCTCTGATGGATAGTTGCTGTTGGCCCTATAGCGGCCTTTACAGCTTGACGCGGACACAGGAGCGAGCTTAGAAAAGCTCCGCCGAGACCAAGCTTAGTTGGTGCAATGCAAGTAATGCATAAATATCATTGACATAAAAAGCGTCCGGAATAATCTAAAATAAGAACTTCAATTTAGATTTGGCCTTTGCTTAATATCCTGAAACACAAGTGGTTCTGGATTCTGAAAACACAAGTGTAGGTTGTAAATACGGTGTGTGTATAAGTGTCATAGTTTTTAATTTAAATTGATAGAGATGCTCGAAATGTTTCAGAGATTCTTTTAATACACGAAGAAGTAGGTAATAGAAATGACTCGTATAATCGTATTATAATTTTTTTTGGGCATTCACTCATAAGGGTCTTTAATGCTTATTTTTTAATGTCGTATGACTTTTTACGGCGTTTTATATTGATAGTTTCCTTAAGAATTTTATTAAAACTATAAATCTGATAAAATCGTTAATGTCAGCACCTCCTACTTTATTAATCAATCTTTTTAATACTCATTTTAGATTTTCGAAATTAGTAGGTATTTCTTTTGACGTTGTTAAGAAACAAAAAATAAAACCAAAATATGCACGCTGAAATTTACCTATTAACTTATTCAGTAGTGTCGTACACACTACATAATCTTATTGAAATTACTTTGTTGTGATTCTCCATTGATTGTAGTTTGTAATGTTTATTTATTCTTGGATTGTAGTGATCGTTTGACTTCAAGACCTTTTAGTTTTTGTTTTGCCTCCATAGGCATAATATATTATAATAAAGATAAATATATTTTTGCTTCAGTAAAATTCTTCAAAATTCAGCTTTGATCTGCGGAGTTTCGCATTGAATCACAAAGAGGCAGTCGTAATCGTAATAGTTAATTGACAGTGACCCATGGAATGATTTTTTTAAAGTTGTGTTCCATATTTACCAGAAATTAAAAAAAACTTCAGAAACTACGTTTAAAGAGGAAAAATATTTAATTAAAGAGAAACGGAAAAAAATTACGATAGTTTTAAGAGATGCAACATCATCAAGATACAACTAAATGAAAATGCTAGGCGTAAGTGCGTGCGTGCCATTATATAATTAGATAAATTAAAACCACAACCCGTATCATCAATTATTAATAATTAGATAAATAACAATAAAAAAATTATTCACGGTCCATATTATAAAACAAATTTTGTTCCAGGTAAAAATATGGTTTCAAAACAGACGCGCAAAAGAGCGCAAGCAGGTGAAAAAACGCGAAGAGGTCGTGATGAAAGAGAAGGGTGATCACGCGTCTCTCCAGCACGCGCAGCTGCACCACGCCACGATGTTACACCACCAGCAGATGATGAACGGGATGATGCACCATCATCACTATCACCAAGGAGTGCTCCAGGGCGTGCCAGAACCTCTCGTTCCTGGGGTACCTCCCGTGCCGCTGCTGTGACCGCAGAGCCAGGACTACTGTGCGCACAGTGCCTTCGGACAGTGACCGTCAGTGTCTTAGCCTTGTCGTGGACAATACCGCCCGCGTGGCCCGAGCTTTAGCTACGCAAGTTGATTTTCCTTTATTTGATCTTAGATTTTGTGATAAATTAAGTGCAATATTCTCGCGAGAATATTAAGTTTGACGCTGTTTGTGAGAAGGAAATTCAAATACTCGTAGGTACATGTTATAAAATAATGTCGTACAGCTATGGAAGACGCTGATGTCTTGGCTGGTTTTGTTTGGAGATACTAACGACTATTGTTGTAATTGTAACCATTGCTTTCAACCCTCAATGAAATCAGTCTGGATCTTAGTGTTGTTACGTTTCTACGTTCGAGTCGTCAGCTATCCTCCCAGTGGTACCTACTAAGTATCTACGTACGACTGTCTTGGCTTTGTATTGCCAGTTATGTGCTAGATTTATTGTAATTTAAAGAATTTTGTCTTTGTAAATATAGATAACTATATTTTTATATTATTATAATACTTAAGTATTATTGAAATCGATGATTTTATGTTTTTTCTTTACATGTGGTTTATCTTACTTTTCAATGTTGCTAGTGCCACTGTTTTCCTACCGAGTAATTTTTCATATATCTGAAATTCTGAAAAATATATAATTCAATTAAATAACTACCATTCCTTTAAGTACCGAGAATCTCATGAAGATACTAATAAAACACTTAATTAAACCATAAACCGGGTTATAAAATTTATGACATTTTTATGGCATTAGTAGCATTGAGAAATAGGTAAATATTATTAAGTTGAATGAGATTATCCCTAGATGTATGTATCAGTTCTGTAAATAATAGTTCATTAATTAAATGTAGTTTTAACTAAGTTTCAGTAACACGATAAAGTAATCACTCAAATTCACAAATAGGTAATGTTAATAAATTAATGTAATCAATGTATCGTAAGGAATCGGACTGCAAAATATTAATGGTGATGTTTTTGAAATTAGTCTGACTTGCCTTTGACTTTAAGTTGTTAAAATAATGTTACAATATTTTATTTATTGAACTGAAATTCAAGGGTTTCCAATTGTTTATCGTTTTGTTTTGTGATATCATGTTGTATGATATTGGTGCTGAGAATAGTGGTATGTATTTTATTCCCCGCCTGTTAATACATACTTTGTAATAAAAGTATTTTAGTATTTGAGGGGTGACTGTATGATTTTGTGCGCGTTGTATTTTGTTGTGTTGATGTTTGAAACCTTGTGTACACCGAGTTGTTAGTATGTATGCGGCACTATCACGAAACACATTTGATAAACTAAATAAATCAATGTTAATCTAATGCATTGTTTAATTTTATTCATCATTCAATTTCATACACTAAAGAAAGATATCCTCCTATCAACCATATTGGGGAAACAGCTCACAAGTGAACAATACAAATGATTGCAGAAATACCTATCCATCATGGATGACTGTTGCCTAATGCTAAATAGGGGATATAGGAAGGTAATAAGGAATCTTCCTGCTACACTCCTAATAACTACACTTTATTATTACAATTTATATATTACACGTCAGCCAGGGCTAGAGTCGAATTTGAGGTAGGGCAGCATTTGTTACAGGTAGGGCGGAAGTGAAAAATTTGATCTGCCCTCGAAGCACGGCGGGCTCTGAAATCATTTTCTAAACAAATTCCTAAATCAAATCCTAGTGCTACAATTTTTGTATCTCAAACTATGATCAACAATTTAATTATAAAATTATTCTTAGTTTTTGGTATTTTTAAGGTAGCATTGTGATTTCATGGTAGGGCGCCGTCCCACAATGGCATCCTTAGCTACGGCCGTGCCTTCAACTTAGGCTTAGTGGATTAATATTATACCTATAGGATAGATAAACCTTAACTGGACTTGTTTAAGGGTTCCGTATCCAAAGGTTAAAAACGGAATCCTAATTACAAGCTTTTAATTAACGTGCAATGTTTGTATGTATGATTGGGTCAAATCATGCAAGTTGAATTACTTCCTCTTACTCTACGAACTTGAAATTTTGCTTATTAAATCAGTTCCATTGACAATGCAATTTTATGACAAACCTGACCGGATTCTACGCTCAAGATTGGATCTGGTCAAGGGAACTCCGGAAAACAGTGACTTAATTTATTGATTTGCACTTAGCATTATAAAAGCGTGTGTTTAATTTTGCAAACTTACTTGCTTATCATATTTTTGACAATCACGTGTTTAATAAAAAGCATAATAACATGACCGTCAAACTTATAAAAATGTAACGTAATTATACAACACTACCTTTCCCCACTTCTTATTTGTCACTATCATTCTATTTTGATTGGCGCAAGGATTAGTGGCCAATCCGTGGGTTTCTGACTCAGTTTATAGACCGCTCGAATTTTAAGAAATTGAAACTCGTGCCTAAATTTTGAAAACACCTGGTTATTTATTTGTTATGAGAGTAAATAGTAATCATCATCTTAAGTGATCATCAAATGCCATGCGGTGGTGTTGCTGGGCTAGAAGAAAGCGCGGAGTCCAACTACATGTAAGTGTAAGTGTAACAACAACATGGAGCAGCGTGGTAGAGTGCATACTCGAGAGGCCTAGAGCATTCTAGGCCTCTTCAATAATGAAGCGAGACCCCTGATCAGTAGTGGGACATTAATGGGTTGAAGCGTCTACACGTCTGTATTAGTCATTAGTCGTAGGGGTATGCTTTTACATAAGCGTTAGTCATGCGATTAAAATCAACCTTTAAAAGTTAAAACATTTCACGGTTGATGTATGGCACGACAACTTGGCCTCAACACAATAATGGCCCATTACAGGGACGTGTCTCTTCTTATAACTGGCGTTGTTTAGATCATAATCCAACTCCTTGCGTCAGTGTGGATTGGTGAAGGTATAATGAATGCAAATAATTTTATAATTACGAGTGTTTTACTCGTAAATATAAAATTACATCACAGTCCATGACTGACCCACACTTAGAATCTGGACTGAACTTCATTGTTCATTATGTTGCCTAATTGCGGATTGACGGATTTCACGGATACATATTTTTTTTCGTTATAACAAGACAAGTGATAATTATCTTCTATTATGCACATAACTTTTAATTACTTAACTTAGTACTCTCATCTCAACATACCTACATCTATTCAACTGAGATGAACGTAATAGGTACCTTGGTATATCTTTATTTCTTACATTCTACTTACTTTTTAATCAAATGCCTTAAGTTAGTAAAACATGTTAAAAAAAACAAAGTTGCCTACCTCCCTATCTACTTACGTTCAGAAATTCAATTTTCGTTGTGATTGTCACTAAAAACTCTTTCATGATTTCATTATTTTATCTTCCACATTCTTAATTTTCTCTTATAAATAAGTTCCTCTATTGAATCGATGTCGACGCGGCCGCGTTCAATCACATTTCATTGATCACGCAAGCAAGCAGGAAATACCTCACGTTCTCATAGGAAGTCGAAGGAAGATAGGTGCGAGTGGGCACCGTCATTAATGACGCTAAGTGTTATGTAAACTGTTGCTTATTGAGGGCATTTCGAGCGGAAACTATCAAAGGCGCCGCCATACGCGCGCCGTCAATTGACATTATCGATTCATGAACTACCAGTTTGGTGACGCGGTATGACGATAGGTATATTGTTACATCTTTGTATACTGACCTGTGTTTAGGAGCTCATGTCCTTTGATTATAAGCTCATGTCGTTAGAATATTATTACAGCTTCTTTAAATAAGTAGGTAGTATAGAATAAAGCGTTCATTGGCTTCAACTCATTAATGGCCCACTAAGCACGGGTCTTTCCTTATACCCGAGAAGACCTAGAATGCCGCCCGAATGCCTCCGACATGGCGTAATGACTGCTACCTAATGATGAATGGATGAAAACCAGAATCGACGATTTTACGTGTCGGAGAAGTGTTCATTACATAGGACTTACCATTTCCGTGCAAAACGGTCCCACATAAAACAAAGTGTCTGACTGTTTTTGCTTCTATGTACATAGGTAGTCCGTGGCGACATTGCACACTGACGACACATCGGACCTGAATAATTGCGCTATCGAGATTTTCTACAACGCTCGCATACATAGTTTTACTAACAAGTTCCGAACATGAGCATTCGGAGCATTCATTAGTAGCACGAGAGCAGCAGGCGTGATCACCTGGTCTGGCGGCAGATCTGCCTTTCCTAAACTGGCGAGTCTGGCGACCCCAACGTGATCCGGACCGACGCGCGACGTAATCTCTGAAGAAGGTAGGTATATACTATATACCTACATGTTGACGGGAATTTTATACTTAGGCCTTTTAAACTAACATTTACGTCGAGTAGTTAAAAGGATAAGTCAGTAGGAATCTAGAGAGTAGGTATCTTACGAAAATACGTGATCTAGGTTTAAAGATAATTACGATTTAAGTACCTACTTAGGTAGTAGGTACTGATCTAGTAGGTAAGTAAGGTGCATCTAGCTCCCTACTTGAAACAGTTTTGCAACATAGTTTTGTGATATTTTCTTGTTCAGGCGTTAATGTCATAAAGTAAAATATATGGGTAATGATTTAGATGATAAAAGATGTGCAGTTAAATGTCTTTCGCCATTTCTTCTTCATGATAAACTTGTCACCGTAAGTTGTATGATTCGTCACTGTACACACGGCATTCTTTGTTTGCAAACGTTATCTGGCCGGTTAAATGGCAAAGGTAAATGATGCTGTGTTCGTACGTAGACGCAAAATAGGTACCTACATTTCGGGAGTAAGAATTCCAAGTAATATTTCGATCAAGGAATTTAATTTATACCTACTATTTATTCTTTTACGCTTGTACGCACAAGCCAACAGTTTTACGTTGCAAAGGCGGATCGGGAGAGAGCCTTTCTAGTCGCACATCTTTGGTTTTGTGTTATTAGAAGTAAGTAGGTAACTTATGAGCGCATTGGCGAAGAAGCTAAGTTATGTCAGGACGACTTTTTCTTAGAGGAGTGCAAGGGGTTCCATCCATTATTGAGTACACGGTATCCTCTCCTTTAATGTTTATGTACAACTTGCAGAAAAACGAGCGGGCATGTAGTGTGGCAAACGTGGGCGGTGACGGCTTATGATCAGAGAGCCCGGCGCCGCCGGCACGCCTCTTCCTTTTTCTCAACTCCAATAAAAAAAGAAAATGTAAATTATTGTAGATATTATTCATTATTACTTGTACTGCGTAAGAGGTAATGCTGCGTATGTACGAGCTCAACTTGTTAAGAAAGAATTTGTGGATGCAAACCTTTTGAAGGCTTTCTCTTTGATATCAGGTAATATAATATAAATAGGTACATACCTACGAGTTTCATGTAATGTACCTACGGTTATCTGTTCTTACTCTATTACATAACATTTATCGTATCTAATAAATTAACAATTAATCATTTTACAAAAGTTTAAATTCTGGAAATTATATAAGAGCTAATGAATTGCTTATTAGTCTTTAATCTTATTTATAAAATTTTATCGGTGGCATAATATTAAAATATGAATGCTTTCTTAATAGGAACCTAATATTGATATGTAATTTTTTATCTACCAGTTGATACTAATTGTTCCTTTCTAATGGCTTGTATCGATCGTTTGTTTATCTTAATACTTATGTTTATATCTTTATAGTCTCTAGAAGTGAAGGAGAGAAAGACAGGCAATTTATTCTTTGGTTATACCTACCTACCTACTACGTTACATAATTATTGGTATTACTGGTATAATACTCAGGATTCCAAACAGAATCTGGAGTATCAACACGCTGATTCAGTGCTGATTAGTGGAACGGGTGATGTCACAACGGTATTGGAAGTTTGAATGTCGCCTGATGGTTTCGCTGTAACCAATTGCCGTTAAATGATACTAATTTGAGTCTGACTGCTTAATCCTCAAAAGTACAGAAGATCTTATGAAATTTTTTGTAATTATTGCCTACGCTCCAACTCAATTTCATATTTTGCCCAACGCAGCTGTTGTAGGGCCACAAAAAAAGGCGCGCATCAAACCATGGACCACTAGTTTTTGAGTAGGTACATACTAAGGTACACATTGGTAGATCTTGCGTTGAAGTCTTGCAATTTGAGATTTAGGTAAGTAGGTACAATTATTAAAAAATCGTTATTAACGAGTAAGTATACCTATACTTCTTTCAAACCTATGTAAGAAGGTAGACTGGCAGATTTCGGGACTACTGCTGTTTTTGAAGGCTTAGACTTAGAGAATACTCAGTCAAACAGTTCCAATGCGGTTCTGGTGGAATTGGTGGTCGACTCAAGTGTCGAAAATTATTACCTATGAAGTCTGAAGGCCCCCAACAATATGGCTTAAGGGCTGCTATCTAAAGACAGATGGGGTCAACGGCATACCTAATAAGTAGGTAAATAATCTTTTATGTCACCATCAGTTTACCACCTACCTACCAATCCTTCATTAAGGTACATTAATTCTACTACAATAGTTCATTAAGGTACAATCTAAACAACTAACGCTACGGTAAAACCAATGAGTATCGTACTAGTACGTACCAGAATATGTTATTCAATCATGCATTAATAACATAATTATCCAAATGAGTCCTGGGGAGATAAGTTCACCGTAAACAATGCGCGTCGGCGAAGAAGACGCGACCACCGACGGGGCAGGGTACCGTACTGATCACACGGCGGCGCGGCCTCGGCAAACAACCACCATGTGTTTACCTAGCCTCCCTGTTTACTCTTTGACAGCAGTCTTACAGGTCGTTAACACGTCACGCCTAACTGTCGGACAATGTCAATACACGGTACCTACATCACTAACTCTTTAATTAAATGCGCCTTGGAAAAGGACTTTGCAAACAGCACTGCACAAACGAACAGTGCACCGGATATTTGTCGAGTGATGCATCCGCGTATATTGGATTCGTGGGCTGGAAATGCTGGAATGTTAACTTATAAAGCAAGGTAGTTTGTGTAATTGTAAGTTGGAATTTACTTGGTTTGTAAAGGAAAATAATTAATGCACACGCACCCATGTCCACGCTTGGAGCCTCTATGGGGCCTATGGCGTGCACGTGCAGCTTACTACTGACTTAGCTATTATAAGTAAGTCGAGCGCATGGCAAATACTGTCGTACATGTGGTGTAATCTATCCATCTTTAGGTACTTTCTCATCTCGTGGTGGATCCTGTTGAACAAGGAACTTCAGGCAAAGTTTCTTACTCGCATGGCTAGCCTCACCCTGTTTCCAAAATCAACCGAATAGTCCTTTTTTACGTGCTTCGATCGCATTTTCGGAGAGTCAAACTTACTAATGCAAGTCGGCTATAGGTATACATGAAAAACTTTTTTCCTGAAAGTATTTGGTGAATACTATTTTTATCATTATTTTATGTTAGCTTTGCCTTTTTGATAGCCGACAACCGAGATTCTGTCCCGTCAACTTCTACTTGCTCCAAAAATGGAGAGTCATCGCGAACTACCTCACTCACTACATTAACAAGTGACATTGTATCTCTGTACGTTTCTATAGGAGATAATAATTAATCGTTATCATGAGCATTCTATTTAACTAGGCGGGTTTAATCCTGTTGAACTGATATCTTGATAAAAGTGGATTATCGGCGAACATGAATAGCGGCTAAATGAATTTTTAATCCCGCTTTCCCTTCGTCACTTAGCCGTATCTTGCCTACGTCGACACACAAGTAGATGATACCCACGATACTTACTCGCATCGCGTGTCCTGCCTTGACTTGGAAAATTAAATGACTGTACATAAACCTATCGGTGGATCTCGGTGGATAAGGTTTTTCTCAAATCTCTGTTTGTAACAGCCGATTAACGAGTGGAAGAGCCATCTAATGATGAGTGGGTACCGTCGCCCATGTACAGCAGTAATAATAAAGGCATCGCTGATGCGTTGCTGGAAGAAAGAAGGAAGAAAGCAAGATTTCCCCTCATGCACCGCCGCCGGAACATGACCGGTCTTTAGGCTGGCCAAACAAGAGGTTACTTGCTAAGCCAAAATGGGCTTTATTGAGATTGTATCTAACATAAGTACAAATTCACAATTTAAGAAAGAAGCTGAACATAATAAATTGCCATAATTTAGGTAAGCCATTGATTATGTTAGAACACCTAATTAAAGAATTACAGCGCCTCTTTAGTTCCATTAGTAGTATAATTTATTCACAATGCGTCCATATTGGGCATTGACTTATTATTACTATACGAGCATTAGGTAATAGGTATTCTGTGACACAGGAACGGTGAAATTTAAATAAAAATGAAGATTACCGGGAGTCCATAAGAAGCTTGATGTTACTTTATTAACATACCTATATTACCTATGCATTTAAAAGCTACCTAAACCTGGCAAAAATTATCGTACCTTTTAACCTATACTACTACTAAGTACTATACTACTATTTACTACTAAATACATACTAAAAGTATAAAAAGCATTATTGTTGTGTAAATCGAGAACCTGTAGGTACTGAGCTTGTATATTTTTATAAAATGTATGTGTAGATTATTATAAAAAACTTGAAAATGAAACATGGCGTCACATTAGTTAATTTCTAGGCGGCTCCTCAATAGAAAGAAACTATTTCTAATTCCTATTAATGCTGTGACACAGATAAGGCTTTTAATAATTATAATAGTTAGGTATGTGTGAACAAAATAATCTCATATAAACAGAATAAACGATGGAACATCATTTGCCTATAAAGAAAAGAATAAAACTGCAGGCACCTTGTTCAAATGCATGTAGGTAGATGTACCAATAGTGCCATCTAGTGGCGACTTATAACAAACTGGATAGCAATCACCTCTGTAACACAACATTTTGTAGTTATTGTTATAGTGACGAAATGTATGAAGACGAAACATTTATTCATCCATCCGGTTTTATATTTACGTAGATACCTACCAAAGCGTATGCATAATTGTAACAGACTTCCTTTCACATTGAAATGCTTTTAAATTAATAGGCGCAATACTGCATCTATCTGCAATAATAACTAAAATTAGTAAAGACATGCAGATGCAATCTAATATAGATAAATTTAGATACAAGTGGGCATTAAAAACAAACCCTGGTAGGCTAATTTTTTCTAAAACTTTCTCAAACTTATTAAGTTCTATGTAATAATATATTATTTTGAAATTTTGTAAATCATTATCTCATTGTCATAAATAATTTTTATGGCTCGACTGCTAGTCCCAATAGTTACGAGTATCGTAAGTGAAAAGTAACTGCCTTATACGGTAATCTTCAAAAAGCTGACGCAATTTACACACTCAAAGCTCTCAGATAACTTGAGATACGAAATAAAATGTTAGATTACGTATTTACCTACATATCTATATAATAAAACGTTAGATTATTTATCTCTGTGCTTACCGAATAATATTATATTTTAAATATATTTACCTACTTAGAAGAAACGATAATCCTGTTAGTACATATAATATTACGGGAAATTGTAAACTTAGAGCATCAATCAACGTATGCAGGCTCTGTCATTAAAATAAGTAAACTAAGCCTTCATAAACTTTGAGTCTATTTAAAATAGGATCCATAATTAGTGTTGTTTTTAACACATTAACATTAAAGTTATGTTTAACTTAGCAAACAATGAAGCTCTATCAGGCTACCAAAACAAGAAGACACCATAAAATTTGCAAATGTCAATAATGTTGGTATCAGGTAATATAAATATTTATCTCAGAACACTTTTGGTCTGAGTTACATACATAATTATTAGTATCTCTAATCATGTATCATGTTCACAAAACATAATATAAACCATGTGAATAAGTAAAACAAAATCCTTAGGCGCTTCTGTCTGCCTGGCGGCAGTTATTTTTAAAATGAAGCACGCCATAGATCTAATGTTATATAATTATGCCTCTTAGCTTGACTCAGAAATAATATTGTAGGTTTTATCGTTCTTAGCTGCTCATCCTTGACGATCTTAACTAACGATAATAAAATGAAATCTAGAATTATTTTTCTTACGTCCAAGGAAACTGGCATTTGAAATAATATTTGTCACCAGCATTCTGTTGGTGTGATAAAATTAAAATTTCAAATTAGATTGCATTTTTTATTTAGCCTTTTTTGCCCTTCTCCGGCTTTAACATTGGCTTAAAGCCGGAGAAGGCAGAGACTTAGTTCGATAGTTGTACATATATGTGCCATTTTTCGTTATACCTACCTTCGTTTATATAGGTACCTAGTATAAATAAATAAGTGTAGATATTATAATATAATATAATATTATGTTATGCTATCATGCATCTACAATATGTAATATTATTACATTAATTTTACTTCCATCAGTCAGCACCAGTTATGAAGACGCATTAATTAAGAAACAACTTAATTTTCATCTGAGCATAAATCAGGACAGGACGATTTAGGATGGAATCAGAGGCAAGTTGGTTTTTAAATTTCAAAGTTAAGTTAAAGACATGAATATGTGATGCGATTCGACGTGAGGTAAAATTTATGTTTACGGCGCGTCTAATTTATTGTGTGCTATAAAGTCCACCAAAAACCGTCGATACTTGTGTTACCGACGTCAAACCACGTTCCTAATACTTTCAATACGAATGCCGCCGGTACCTTTTTTTCTATAAAAGAATATTAAGATTACACGTTACGTTACTTTGCGTCTGTGTTTTCGATAAAAAGATTCGTATAAATTTTAATTCCAGTTTATAATTATACTTACAGTATTTTTTGGAGGTTGTATGTATACTTACTTGTATAACCAGTTGGTTTTATTTATACATTCTAACGACATTAGGGAAATATCTTGTCTTTTTTGGAATATTATATAAGAATGAAATTTCGTTTCATATCATTACATCTTCTTCTGTTACCGAATATTTATAAAAAAACTTAGTAACTGGCTTTGAATGAGGTAAGTATACCTCGTAAAATAATATTAATTATGGTATTAAAATAATAATTAATTTAGTCGCTATAATTAACTGCTAATGTTGTATATATGTATGTAAGTGTAATTACAGTTCCATACATAAAAAAATTATAACAAACTACTTCACAATGGGAAGCGGTTTAGGTACTACCTCAATAGTTATAATAGTCGAAACTGAAAGTGAATAAAATTGGATTCATAAAACAAACTAGAAAAGGCGGTTTTTAGGTAGATCAGTGAATTCGGTGGTCATAAGTTCTTTAACTAATAATAAGTATTGTATTATTAGGTATATATTTTTGTGTAGATTGATTTGTCTTTTTTTGTCGCTAAAGTTAAAATTTTATGGATGTCAATCAATAATATAATTGGAGTAGGTATATTTAGTAAAAGACCGAAATAAAAAGTGTTTCTCAGCAAAGCCTATTTTTTAAATTGCTCGCTTCCCGATGTCATATTCCCGGCAAAGGTTCTATATGTGTACCTACCATTATTCTTACAGCCTTTTGGGATGTACCTAATGTAATATGCTGTATCCATCTTCAAAATGGAGTCCAAGCTATGCTGCCAATCAACGGATGAGGCTATGGCGCCGTGCGCGCCGGGTCTTTCCTATTGGAGCCGTTGGGATTAAACTTGAACTATGCTTTACCACCAAAGTTCTCATGCAGGGTAGTTTTTGCTGCCCAGCTATCACCTCCCTTCGAAAATAGATCTGAGCCGTTTGGGAACTGAGATTTTCTAATCAAAAAAGTATGCGAACATGTTTTGAAGAATGTGCCCGGAAATGGTTGAGAAGTGACGAAAGAAAATATATTCAAAGTTCATGTAGGTGGGTATTATGTTCCTAAGTGCCCTCAATTTAAAACCCCGCGATTGTCTCCAAAACAACCAAGCTTGAATTAAAAAAAAACTCAACAGACTGAATATTTTCTGCAAAATAATTATCTCTTTTCTTAGGTATCGACTCTTTTCTTAGTTTACAAACCGATGAGAAAATCCTAAGTTTTAGTTATACATATCAATAGGTCCACCATCGTAAATATTCTTGGAATTGTACTTCAGTAAGTATTACTTTTATGCGTATGTACTACCACACTATCTGGAAGATGGAACCTACGAGTAGGTACACTGGAAAATAAAGGAGGTTAGGAGGAGGGGGTTATAGGAGGGCAGTAAATAAGCTACTTTTTGTCCCGGAAATCCCTCGGGATCGGGATTTACGCTGGAAAAGCTCCTACGTGAACGAAGTCTAGTACAGCTACTTGACAAATAAGTTGTTCACAAAAAACAGTTTTTATAAGACAATGATATTTAAAGAGGTGAGTAATATGCAGAGAAAGGCGCAGGCGGGTCTGGACGGGGGTCGGGTTGTCGTTTGAAGAAGGCGCAATGTTTAGCACGTGATCATTTTGCGACAGAACAAAACGTCGGCAGTGTCGGCACCGCTCAAAGAGCCATTATTTCCCAGAGGATTTCCAGTCAAAATATGTACAAACGCTGACCGTAATGGGCTCAACAATAAAAAATGGATATCTTATTTAAGCTTTAACAATGAGTTCGGTGCATTCCGCGCGGGGCTGCTCGCTACAATTGTAACGTTTTATGGCATCGTAAAACTAGTGTCTTTGTGCACGAACCTATACAGGGTTGCCGAACAAAAACACAAATAACCGACTTACGAGATATTCTAATTTTCCATCAACGTCGTAAAATCTTACGTTATCTATTAAGTGAGTAGGTAAAGCAACACGGCGCGATACTTTGTTCTTATGAAATCTTGGAAGCCTAAGAAATATAGAAGATACTTAGATTCAAATGCCAAACTTTATCAGTGATACTTTGGCATTAATATAAATATTTACTTTAATAAAATGCCGCCTTTTTTGTATATAATTATGTATGTAGTAATTTATTTTATCTAGAAGTTGATTAAAGTAGCCGGAATAGGCAAGTGATTTCATACAATCGAACTTACTATACCTAAATCTTTTTGATATTTCGACAAATTAGATTTTATTTATGTATATTTATTTGGTTCAAGATAGCTCGTTGGTAACTCGTAGCATTGGGCAAAATTTAGGATGTTTGCGTATACGATTTAATCTGTAGAATAATTATTTTTATCTTAGCCCTAACCTCCACCATACATTAGGCCCTAAGTTTCTTTCACAACACCGGGATTTTCATTTTTTACTGTAACCGACGTGCTTTCAGCTATGCCAGTATCAACTGGATAATGAAATTTTAATTAATCTGTTTAAGAATTCGTTTTTTGGAAGATCATAGAATTCGAACGAATTCATCTGTTTTATCACAGTGGATAACGGATTGATAGCCTATATAATTGTTTGTCAGCAGCATAATCATACATCCCTCGTAGGCATTTACAGTTTAATAGCCTAGTACGCCCGTCTCCAACACAGAAAAGCCACTTTCGAATCCTGTATACATCTCTAATTTTTCAGCTATTGTTATCGCTGACTTGCATTCCTGTAGGTTCCTGATAATGATTGAAGGGATGATTGATCCTATTGTAAGAAGAGAGCTGAGCGGATTATGTTATTGGTTGTGACGATGGTAATGATGCCTGTCAGTAATATCTTTAATCTTTCTTTATATCTTTCTCTCACTATCTCCATTAAGTGTTTGACAACCCTAAAACTCAATAATCGTAGCTCTGCGTAGTGCCTCTTGCACGATGAACATTGCCAGGAGTCCTGAAATTGTCTTAAACGAGAATTAAGTGCACGTAACCCGGTTTTATGTATAGCCAGTACTCAGTAAATAATATTATTATATTTAAAAGCTCAACGTGCGTATTTTATTATATCATAATCCGTCTGTAACCGGAGGTGTATGATTAAAAAAGGACTTATCAATTAGGTGTACATTCTTATTACTTATATTACGCGTCGTTAAAAATATAGCCAAAAAATGTGTTCACAGATATTGTAAAGACACAAGCTCAAAACGCTTTCGTTGTTAAAAGTTATCAGATATCATGGCGGACTAAGCAGCTCTAACTCTTCAACCCTTAAATCTATATACCCCGCAACTCGGTCAAAAATTGTTGTGACCATTTTGCGGAGAATCCCATTAACTTACAATAATAATAATTGTATGAATTGGTGAACGCATTTTTCTGGGGTCTAGGTTTCTATGATGTATGTATATACATGACACCTGAGTTCCTAGTACTAAGTTATCAAAGAGAAAAAGTATCCATCCCAACACCTAACCTACCTCTCTATTATTGTACTTATCTCATTGTATTGTAAATGTGAAAGAAATATTTGAAGTTTTAGTTCTTAGCGCCTTCTAACCAACGAGCCGATGGTACTGACACTGGCTTTGAACTGGTATTTCCCCATCATAAAATCGCACAAACTCAATAATATACAAAAGCTTACTGATAATACTAAAACAAAAATCATTGTTGGAGGTAATAACGCTTCAAAGGCACCGCTGAAACGACCCGCCGCGTGCTTCGGTTTATCACCATTTAAAGAGATAATTTTTATTATTTTGTGAACTGATAGGATAAACACAATATAATATATTTCTTCTGTGCTGTGCATTTAGGGAATTTAAATCCTAATGATAATACAAAATTCATCGTATCCTATCGTTTCGTCGCTGATACATGAGATATGTAATTTATGAGTACTCAATATACAATAATTATGTAAGTAGGTATTTCAGAAAACATACCTAATGTGTATAGCGTGAGCGTATACCTACATTGATATCTTTGGGAAATAGTGAGCAAATTATTCTTCCATCTAACTCCTCGTTTCTGAAAGAAAACCAATAATATTATCTGTTGTTATTGTTATTACCGCCGGCTTCCTCTTTAGGCTGAAAATGATTTCATTCGTTCTTTAAAATTAAAATTTAATCCAGCGTCGAGTTTTGCGTTATAAAGTGTAATTAAAAAAAGTGATATTAATTCCTTGTAAATTCACATTTTTAAGCGGCATTTTTTTGACATCTACATATTATATATCGGTCTATATTTTACAATTTAAAACCTGTTTAGAAAGATTTTTTCTATATTATTTATTTTTTATAAAATAGGTAGGTAGGTACCTAATCATTTAAATTAAGTTTGGATAATACCATTAGAAGTTTTATTAAAATATTAAGCAGTTAAATTTGAAACTTCCATTCTATTCATAATAATATTTTTTAACGTTCGAAGCAAACATATAGGGGTGTTAGGTATAAGGTCACAAAGTAGTTTAAAAGGATAAGGTTACAGTGTGTACTTATTAGTATATCTGTAATTATGTCTTACTATGGGAACGTGCCTTATGAATGAATGAACCGATTTTAATTTTTTGTTAAAAAGCACGAGTGTTTTAAGAAATGATTGAAAAAAATTTCAACACCTGATAACATAACTAACTTATACTGATCTGATCGATTCAAAATTTAGTAAGCAACATCTAGTTCTGCAGTTAGAAGGATAGTTGGTGAGGAGTGAGGCTCTTCACCAACTTGCAGCAAAGGTCATACCTAGTTTATAGTTAGGTATAGGACAAAATTTAAAGGTTTAATTTAATTAGGGGGTTATTTAATTTAATCTTTATCTATACCCCGCTATAACATTAAGAGTAAAAATACTTACTTTTAATAAGTCATCTTCATCGTTTACAAATTCCTATTTAAGATATTACGCCATAACATGGAAACGCGCGAGCTTAAGGAGTGCGCACTTTACAACGACTCCACGACCGACAGACGAGAACGCGACTAAAACCTTGACAAAGCTAACATTCAATTATGAGCCTTATATCTTTGAAGGTAAGGTTGAATTTCGAACTTATACTTAAAAGCCCTGTACGGCTCGCCCTACACCCATAGCCGTTCCGTTTCGAGACCAACGCGTCGACGTTGCGTTGACGACTCACCGTAGACGAGTAGTCCACGCGTCGACCGACATGACGTAATGTAACTAGCGTCGGAGTTGAAACGGAGTGGAGACGGAGTCGAGTTGACGTCGATGAAGCGTTGATCGCGGAACGGAACGTCGGAGTTGAAACGGAGTGGAGTCGGAGTGGAGTTGACGTCGAGTTGGTGTAATGTGCGCACTCCTTTACTCGGCTACCTCGTAACTACACGTTGTTAGCTATTCCAGCGAATAGGTATGTAATCTTGCATCCGCCGACATTACAAAACTTCGATGTTTCCCGTCGCAAATAAATCTGCATAAACAAATTAGGTTTACCATTTATATCTATTTTCTATTGGAAAGCTCTACCAAGACCAGGTAGAGCCAATTACGTAAGGTTTACGGTAAAACATTTAAGGATTCATATAATGGAGCTACGTTGAGAAAGGAAATCATTTTAATTTTAATAAGAACGGCGATTATGTACCATAAAAAGCTGTAAAACCGTAGTTAGCCGAGTCCCTGCCGGTAGGCAATTTGCGAGGCTTTACTTGTGCGTTTACTGCGGTTCGGCCCGGTACGGATTATATAGGGTCTTTCGGGGACGTCGGGGTGAGCTTAGTGTTGATATTTTAGGATTTTCGGACTGAACATTAAAAGTCAAGTTCAAGGACGAGGCTACATATAAATCATTTTTAAAAATAATCAATGAATGAATGAATGAATGAATGAATGAAGTTTACAAACATGACTGTACTTTCAAGCAACCCGACGCGACGGAGGCAAAGGAAAATTAACTTTAGATGTAATGAATTCAGTAAGTGTGCAGAAATGGACATAAGTAGGTAGGTAGTATATGATTTTTTTTTAATCTCAGAGTATTTTAAATCTAATCTTAAGAAACTTAAACCATTAATGGAGACCATTCCGATGAACGCAATCACGGTTTGCCTCGTTGCTGCAACTTCAGATCAATTTGCCACACAAAATACTAAATTTTTAATCGAACAGTAGAAGTTGCTAATATCGCTTCCTGATCACTAAACCTTATAACATTAAACCTTATAACGTTAAACTTATAACACCCCTCGTTTAACACACCCGTCTATCCGCTATCTGTCTACGCAGAATACCTACTCATTTTTTCCAGTCACATACCTACCAGTAAAGAAGCCTAAACCCTAGAACTAATGGTTACTGGCAAGGTCGACGGCAAAACAATATAATTACTATTTTACAGTCATATCTGTTGATGTAGTGGCATAAGAATGGCATTGTACTGCTGCAGTGCCAAAGGATCACGGGTCTCAATGTATTTTAAAATATTGTCGTGGATGTCGAAGTGATCCGTTGTACCTCAATGCACTACGGGTTCTGATTTCCGATGCGAAGCGAGGTCAGGTGGCTAGTAATAAAATACACGTTGTACCTACCTACATAAATATATCGTAATGTAGCAATACCGAGATATTCTTCCTTAAGTGGCTTTTGCTTCATGTTTTAAACCCCTCTTCTTCGTTAATTTAACTAGATCTTGTGAGAGGCTTAAACCTGAGCTTAAACATAAATAAGTTATTCGGATACGATAACGTTATTAGGTAGGTTCTGAAGTTATTATGGTATCTTACGGTCCATATCATGAACCTGTTGAAGGGCACTTCTTTATTGGCCCAATGGCACCGATTATTTAAACTTTCACGTTACGTTACGTCATTTACGTTAAAACTTTAACGAACGCTCATGAATTTACTATTAGGAATGCATTAAAATATAAATGACATGGACAGAACAGGACCTCACTATGTCTGTGCGATAACTTTCAAATCCCCAAAATACATAATGTACCTAGATAGAAGCCCTTATGTACCGTACATACTCGAACCAACGTGAGACTTGATATATAGGGGTAATCCCTACTAATATTATAAATGCGAAAGTAACTCTGTCTGTCTGTCTGTCTGTCTGTCTGTCTGTCTGTCTGTCTGTTACGCTTTCCCGCTTAAACCTCTCAACCGATTTTGATGAAATTTGGCACGGACAATCTTTAGACCCTGAGAAAGGACATAGGCTACCTTTTATTGCGAAAAAAAGGGATGAAGAGGCTGAAATAGAGGTTGAAAGTTTGTATGGACCGAAGGAATTAGTTTCCCGAAGCGAAGCGAGGGCGGTTCGCTAGTATTAAATAAAGCGAGCGGGCAACGAACAATCAAACGGTGTGATAAGCAGATTCGGCGGTACGTTTCATGTCTCGCCTTTGTCCGAGTTTAATCCGCCGCCCGCGCCCTCCCTCCGCGCCTCAATACTCCTCCACTAAATATATTACGTACAGAGCGGCCCTCTTAGCCAAAAGTATTAAAACCTACCGAAACAGAACCCTCAAGGAAATAAGAAAAAATTAACGATGACCTTAAAAAAAGAGGAATTAGGAAAATTATAGATTTTTCTATGAGAAAACTTATTTACTTACTCATTTTATTTCTCGAACAAGACCAAAAATGTAATTGCTGTAACGATTTTTTCCTTGAAAGTTTAATTTAATGTTTCTTAATATATTCGCAACTGAACATTATTTATACTCGTACTGAATCATTATTGAAAACCGTTGGTTCCTCAAGGATCAATTGCATATTATGAAACTTAACTTCTGTACAAACCTACTTCAATGGTCGTAGACCATACATGGCCGTATAACGACTCCGCCTACACGCCACGTCGCCCGTAGATGAACCTGCAGGATGACTCTGAATAGCTATTGGATACGTAATCGTAGCGGTATCGGTATTTTTTTAACTTGACTTTCGGAGTAAGCTTACGCCGGCCGCCATCACTATGTAGTAGTGTATGATAGTTAAGAGTTTAGGTAATATTGCGCATAAGTTAGAAGAATATTGGTTTTTATATTAATAATAGATAAAAGAACAAATACACTGTTGGTGTGTGAATCGTAACAATTGTATACATATCGCATTTTTTTAATCTATCCTCTGCCAAAACGTTTTCTGGAAGAAATCGCTGTCTAGTGATAAGATTGCTTTTTGTACTGTCTAATGTAAAGTGATGTGAACGTTGTCTTGTGTGTGCAATAAAGAGTATTCTATCTCCTGTATTATATTTATCTGTACCCGTAAACATCGCGCGTAGTTTTAAGATTCGCTCCTGACAGAATTTTATTTGTAATAATAAAACGCATACATTGTACGTTAAAATAAAAAAGATGGAAAGTTTTTCGTTTGTAACGTCTTTGTAGATTTGAAAAAAATAGTGTTAGTACGATAGCCATATTCATGGGTTACGAATCTTAGTTAGCCCTTGTTTTAACCGAAGCGAAGTGAGGGTGGGTTGCTAATACGTAACAATAATTGGGTTCATTCTTGAAGAAGTCCACATTGAAGCATGGGTCATACAGTTTATACTCGAAAAAAAGTCATATTGGATATGAATGTATTAAACGTATGTGTCTAAACCAAGTTATTATAATTGTCTCTGAATTATGATGGAGTTATAAACACCTGGTAGGCAATACCGGCAATGGCACAGTTGTTAGAAATCTTTATTTATTGCTTAGATATTATAATTAAATGTAAATGTATAATTCTAATTAACTTAATGAATTATAATGTGGTACAGAGTTACTAAGTTTAGAAATTTGAAGCATTAATAAAAAAAATCATAATTAATTATACCCAGCTGTACATTTTAATAACTTAATTCAAATACTAGTGACCAGCCCTCGTTCATTCATTTTTCTATAGAAAAATAGTCGTTTTGAGCGTTGTGGTCGCTTACAGTATTTTTTTGTTAGTAATTTATCTTCTACCAAGAACATACAGCGGTAGGCACTGCTACGTAGCTAATCGTTCACGTCATGCCCCACGGATCGTTAAGATCGACAGCATCGGCAGTTCTATCCATTAATAAAACTATAAAATCGAACCCTTCCTCGCCGTTTCTGCTAATTGACATCGTCAAATCGTCCCATCAATAATAAAAGATGCAACCCTCTTTGTATACCTACCTACCTACATACAGCGAGAGGGCTTGTGGATATACCATATACCTACCTAAGAATTTGGATCTTTTTACGTGTCGATGTTCTTAAGTTTGATGAGTTAGAAACGTGTTTATTAGTAGTATCTAAATACTTAAAACATTTTATTAACTTCTCAACAGAACATCTATAGCTTTTAATGATATTCCGCGGCTATAGATGCATTTATGCCAAAGCGGCTAGTAGGTACAATTAATGTACATTAATTAATTAATGTCTACCAATATTTAATCTTTTGTTTTATTTGAAGTCTACATTATCGACATCTACAGGTAGATTTAAAGGTTACATGATATTTTTACAAATAATACAGATTCAAAGAAACA
The DNA here is from genome assembly GCA_905404295.2 of Ochlodes sylvanus. Taxonomy (NCBI): domain Eukaryota; kingdom Metazoa; phylum Arthropoda; class Insecta; order Lepidoptera; family Hesperiidae; genus Ochlodes; species Ochlodes sylvanus. Next base: position 7,962,709 of record FR990130.1, on the reverse strand, counting down.
CTAGTTAACACTTAAGTATCACCTACCTAAAACATTTCGTAATAGAGATATCTGGAAATGAAATCTTCCAGATCCAGTGACACTGTTGACGTTGTAAACTTCACAGAAGCTTAACATTTTATCAACATTTTTCATTAAAAATGTATTTTTCCATAATGACATCGTTGCCATTCTTTCTTTTCAATTCTATTTTATTCTTACTTTTGACTTAAAATTACCTTTACCTGCCGAACAGCTTCTTACTTGTATCGTAACTTACCAAACACAAACAACACTTTATATCACCTAGTTTTCCAAACTTTTTAATTACGACTAACATTCATGCAATAGGTACCCACAGCGAATGTATATTTTCAAATTTATTAGTTATCGCGGCGGTCGGCATGTTGGCGCACACCAATTAATTCCTGTTCACTTTAATTAAGCTTTTATCGCTGTTTAATTAGCATTACTACGTCAATATGACGCGTCGTCTCACATAAATCCGACCAAAGCGAGACATTAATGTCAAGGTGAATATCTGTTTACCTTCAACTAGCCGCAACGGGCATCGTCGGCCGAGACGAGTCGAGTCGCTGAATTCTAAAATATGGTCATTCACCAATTTCATGGTGATTACGAGTCATATTAACGATGAATTGTTTGAGAATTAGACGAATACGGAAGAACAATGAACGGGGCGAATAGTGCGCGCGGGCAGTTCATAAAACGAGGTGACGCCATTTTGTTCGGAGCTGCTTTTTATTGTGCACTATATAAATTTATGGAATCATCGAGTTGTATGGACTATCCGCACCCAGCGCGGGTCCATAATCATTACGGATTGTATTTTGATACAAACATGTTTATTTACACTTAATAAGGCATTATTGAGGTATCGTTTACTTGTATTTTTCATCTGTTATACGAGCAGAGATCTCGGGATATACTCTCGTTTTAAATAGGTTCCTTGTGTAAAATTTAGTAGGGATAATAAATTTTTTGATAATGTTCACATTATTATTATGTAAGTAGGTTTCAGAAAGTTAAAGATACTTACGATAAATTTCGGTTCTATGACCACATTTCGGTACCTATATTCAATTAAATTTACATTAATTTTTCCTATTTCAAATTACTTAAAATCGCGGCGGCGGCGGTGCTTTTCTGAAAATGTATTTCTTTTCAGTTCATTTCGTAGGATCAGGCAAAAAGGATAAAGGCAGGATGTAAAACTAAAAAATGTATTCATTTTTAATTTACGCTTTCAAACATCTAATACAATACCAGCGTGTACCTAAGTAATATAATAAGTAGGTACCTACTTAAATGTTCATTTTCAATATAAGAATTAAAAACAAAATAACGCTACACACTCATAGCCCCACCCTAGGATTCCCTGTGTCGTGGATGCCATGGACAACACATACACTCAGACCAAGAACAGAAATTTAAACTCATTCAAATTTCCGCCTCGCTGGGAATCAAACCCAGAACCCTTGGAACGACGTTCATTGTGCCATATGGGTCGTCAAAATATTGTTCTTTACTTTTCGTCCACCTAATGGATATAAGTCCAAACTTTTGTTGAAGTATCTATTTAAGTTACAAGAACGCTTCTTTAATAATTACAGAGTAAATATTTAAGAACAATAAAATACTCAACGCACGGCAGCTGTAAATATAGAAGGCATGTGCGTACATACAGAGCTCGGGACGATGGCTCGTTATTTTCTGGTCAATTGCCGCTTTACTGCGCCCGCGCATCCTCGCTTCCAATTACTGCCCAGCCGCTAACACTATAAAACTTTATAATAACCCCAGACAGGCGTTTTCACAACGGAACATCGAGTGAATTTTAACTCTACCCACTTAAGAATAAAGTCGCTTTTAAGACCATTTCCCCAATGGAAATAGGACGCCGCTTTGCACCAAATGCAAATTATGCTTAGGTAAAACGTGTTTGTTGTCCGTTCTGAGTTTTATTTTTTACAATTATATCGAATCGGTTACTTGGAAATGCATTCAAAGAAATCGGAGACGGCTTCGTGATGTTTAATAGGCTTAGATTAGAACTTAAAAGCCGGACTATGGGCAATAGATTCATTAAATGGTTCTCAAGCATCTTAGATATCGAGTATGTAGTATATGCACGTATCGGTATAAATTATATAAAGTTATATAATTTAATTATTTTATTATCAGATAAAAGCTAAAATGTAGATATTTTAATCTACCGACAAAAGTTAAATCATATAGATTATGTTGGTAGAAACGACTCGAGTAACATTGACTCTAATACGTACGTACATACTCGTAGATACCTATACATAATTTGACGTAATTTGTAATTATAAGGTTAAAATAAAAATTATCGCATGTTAGAAAAAGAAGGTTTATAATACAATTGTCCGTCTTTGGTCAGCTTGTGTGTAAGGCGGGTTTTGGATACTTACATATCAAGGAAATGTGTTTATATCTACAATCTGCAAACGAGCAGACGCGCTCGACGAATGGTCACTGGACTCACTAGAAGTGGTTGCCGCAGCCAGCGAAAAATAATAACCGCAAGCGCAACTAACGGATATCGTCTTCGTTAAATGACACTGACGACGCGTTGCGTAGCTAAGTCAAGGATCCTTTAAATTCCTTTATAATTGGCACTTCGCATGTGAGTGCACCATGAACAGTAGAGATCGGTTTTGAATACAATCGGAAATTTGTTGGGAATTGATAAAAAACGGATTTTATGAACATTTTACTTAATTTCAAAATAAATACATGTAGGTAGGTAGGTAATTCGCATTCATACAAAGTAACCTATTTTAAACATTGACTCATTATATCATTTACAAGGTTTTTAAAATCGAGTTTTTGTAAGTTTTTTACCTTTTTTCCATTAAGATCTCCATTAGGTGAAAGGTAATAAGTAGGTATATCATTATATAATATGGACCACCTTAATATTTAATTCGAATTTGAAACAATTATTTTAGATTTGGCGTCAGACAAAGCATTTGCATTTTACAAGCAATCCCGTTAGACTCTTTGCACGTGTAAATTAATGAACAATTGTTCTAAAAATTAAAAAGTTTAATTGCAGTTTTCGCCGACAGCTCGGGGTCGGGGGCAATAAACATTTAGTTTTGCAAGTGCAATTAAGACGGTAAGCCGACAAAGGGCTTTTAACTTTGAAGTCGCCGATGCAGCGGTGCCAGTATCCGCTTTCTCTCTAGATAATGCCGGATATGACGTGGCCTTGTCGGGAGAGAAGTTTTCACGAGTAGTTGAGACATTCCAGGTCGGGGATAAAATAAAACCCTCTTCTGTTTGCGTATTAATTGGGATGGATATGCGTGAATCATCTTGCTTATTACTTGGAAATGAATCTATGCTTAGATAATGCTTGTTAGAAAATTACAATTTTAATTTTATTTTTGGATGCTTGGCGACAGATCAGACTGTAGGTAGGTACTGGTGATGCACATGTCCATGCCTAGGCAACAGTAACCCCTTCAACATCGTCATCAGATAGCTCTAAAGCTTTATCATCAACCCCTTCAAGCTACTAAAAAAGTACCTTTTTATTACGTACATATCTACCGTCTACCTAATTACTTATATGCACCGAAAAGTATACCTACTATTAGTACCTGAATCGTAGTTGTAAATGAACGAAATAAAACCAAACTGCAACTAGTTTTATTTCAGCCGCGCATTACGTCGTTTAATATGCATTCCTCATTGCACGGCGAGCTTCAGGCAGGAGTGAGGGCAGAGAAAGGTGGGGGCGAAGGGCGGCGAGCGGGCGTCGGTGGCGAGCCAACGGAGCCAATAAAGGCGTGCAGTAAATCCACGTAATTTAGAGCGGTCGTAAATTAAAGTTCCGCTATAAAGCCGCGTACCTGCGCCGCGCCCGCGCCGCGTCACGCCGCCACCGCGCATAAATCAACTCGCGGCCGCTTCGTGTGAACACAGGATCTTCCAACTTCGTGCTGCTTATGTACCTACTCGATGCCAAAGTTATAATTAAGCCTGTGTAAGTTAGGTATACGGTACCCTAAGGTAGGTAGGTACATAACGCCGCGACGTGCGGTTTAAATAAAATATTCATAAACGGTTTTGTTTTAGGATGTTTGGTTGAACCGAAATGAGAGTTGAATGACGTTTTAAATTAATTGTATATGTATATATGTAGGGTACTATGTATTTTATTGCTTTGATGCATGTTATGAAAGTACAAATCGAATATTATGTGGTACTTAGGTATACCTACATTTAGCGAACTATACCTACTCTGTAACATTTTTAGCTAATGTCACCAAAATATGTACTTATTATAGTTAAACAGACAAATTTCAATTTGCTCTTTCATTAATGCATAATCTATAATAACCCATTAAAATGTTAATGACGGATCTTTCTGCAGTAAAGGTGCTTCTTCATAGCCGTCATCAAAGAGTATAATTACAACACTGCGTTTTAGTCGTTGTCAACTCGTCATATCTATTTGTCTACTATTTTTTCCCCTGGCTTTTCTATTTTCTCGGTCCAATGGGCAATGGAGCTTGGCACGCTTGTACCTACTATTGATACCTAGTAAGTACTTAACTAAAGAATAAGTTACCTGACGTGCAGCGAGAGCACGTTACTAGTAGGTACATACCCCATTTCTATTTGTAACATAAGATTAGATGTTAGCTATGCTACTGGCGGTGATCATACAAAATATCGTTGCCAACTGAACTGCGTCCAGATTTGAACACAAACTTGAGTCTAACTATAAATTTTGGCACGGAAATGTCGTGGTGAAGTTGGAGTTAAAATCAAATCGAATCACTTTTTATTCACTCTTTTTATTAGAATACTGTTTCATATTCATATTGTTTTAATGTAAGCGTAACTTGTAGGTAATGTAACATTGGCTCGTGCAACTTCGTCACAGTTTATTGTAACTTCCCTGTTTTCGAAATTTTTAATTTTCTTAGCGAGAATAAAAAAATACACTTCTATCTACCCAAACGCGCATTTTACCTACTTCAAAAATTTGTAGAATTTATGATGGTCCCTTCAACATCTCTGGACTATAGTACCTAGGTAAGGTTTTACTCTGCATGCAGAAGAATCTGAAGAATCAGCCTTTGGTGTCTCTAAATAATTACAATTAGTAGGTAATGGTGGATGAAAGCCTGTGGCTTCCATTCATGTAGGTAATGTATTTATACACGGCATGTATGGGATAGGTAGGTACTTACATAAGTGAGTGTAATCTACATATTTCTAAAATTCCACTGTCTACATGTATTACTATAAAAACAAATATTATAATTAAAATCTTAACAATAACGACTTCTGTGTTAGAATTATTCAACATAATATAATGATAAATATTATCATTATAATACAGTCTCTCTTACGATTGAAGTTGAACACTTCGTTAGTAGAATCTTAAAGCAATTTTCATTTTTAGTGCTCATAGGGAGTACCCTCGCAAACGAACTCTACAAACACGTTATCATAGAATCTATCTAATATCTGATGCATAACGTGGATTAAGAATTGATTAAGTCTGTCTAACTACGCAACTACGCCAACAAAACTTGGATTTCATAAGAGCAGGTGAAGGCAAAATAGTTACACGAGAAAAGCGTTAACCGCGCCCATAAAAGCTCAACCCCATGACGCCAAGCGCGACAATTTCGACTTTACGATTCGCCCTAAAGAAACACATTATCTATTTTATCTGACCTGAACGCCCCAACAAAGAGATAAAGGTCCCACAGTTTACCCATGTAAATAAATTATTCCTGTATTCATCGCTCGCTCGGATTGTCTAAAGTAAACTGAGAGCTTAGTTTAGTTATAGTGGTTTCGATCGCGCTGTAAATCACTCAGGGATGCGTCGTGTCACGGCACCAAAAAGGGTTTGATAGTTTATCAACAGTATAAAGAGGTACAATTTAATGTCGTGGGTTTCAGTATATCGGAAGATAACTCTTAAAAGGGCTGTGGATACGAGAATAGTTACTTTTAGGGCTCTAGCTGTTGGTTTGACAGAAGGGCGAGGTGCAGGGACGACGAAGAAGCATCTCGGCTAAGTCTGACAATAACGTGGTAGATAGGTAACCGTTACCACCCGTGATGCAATGAATCTTAAATGTAAGGTTGGGGACGTAGGCGCATGATCTCGAGTGGTGGGTTTTGTTTTATTTGTGGTGTCCATAGCCGCATAGCCACGACACAGGGAATCTTAGTTCTGGGTGTACGCCTTATGAATGTGTTCCTAAGAGTAAGCGTGAAAAAAACATATACCTATTATATAGGTAATAAATAATAATAATAATATATTATATAGGTAATAAAGAGAATTAAATAATTTGATGCATCATATTGGGACATGAGGTACATTACCGCAGCTACGATTCTTAGTTTGCAGTGGCTGCCTGCCTGATGTTGTCAGCGAAAATTATTGCTCGTTGGATGTTGTGACGTGCTCGAACGGTATAGTCCAATGACGTTTATAGTGGAATGCAAAATGTGCATGTTCATACGACCTTGTGAATGAAACCATCACACATACATTTCCACCCACCCATTTTTTCCATAAAGGGTTGTTCAGATATCGCGCTCTCGGCAATGAAGTACATAGGTCGCGTGATGTAATTAGGTAACAAAATTGGGATCTCTGTCACTGAGGTATTACCGTATTAAATTTATTGTAGAAGAAGCAGGGTAGGCAGTAAGAAGCACGGTAAGGGTCTATGAAACGATGCAGGGCTTTCCTCTACCCGGTTTGCAAATTATTATACTTGTATTAACTTAAGGTTTAGTAAAAGCATACCTACTGCACGCTCTTCTAGTTCGAATTGATGGAGAAGTTAATGGCCAATTCAAGTGCTGGATGTTTATGGCATATAAAAAGGCCAAAAGAACGAAGGATTTCAACATAACCATTGCTATCAGCCGGTAACAAATGTGAAGAACGATTTCATTTTGTCACTAACGGTCCACCATCAACTGACTGCGCTCAATTGCTTTCTTGATCTCGGTTGATCACTTGAGATCGACATGACCGATAATGCGGTTTTTCTAATCATGGACAGATATTATATTTTATTATATAAAACTTTGTAACTATAGCCTATGTTCTATTCCACTAGATAAGTCTGCTGCAAACGCATTACGGCATTATAGCTGGGAGTTTTCTACAAAATATTTACATAAATACCTACTCCGTTCGGGAATAGAATCCGGGATCCCTTCAATGGGTAGAGTCGGAACTCTACCCATTGACGGAGGGATAGGTACTTGGGAATCTCAACCAAGTGGGCTAAGATAAGAAATAAATAAAATAATACAAATATAAATGTTACAAATGCCTAAGCGTATACTCGTATATGCAAATATGTAAATGCTCGTATATGTAAATTCCTGAAACTTACTTAAAAAGTACTAAAAGCTTTACTGCATCACATAGTGTAATGCAGTAAAGCTTTTAGTATTTTTATACAGAATAGACTTTCGTTGGTACATAAAGCTTGAAGTAGAAGGATATAAGACAAAAAAGTCGTGTATTGGTGGATATATCGAAGCAGGTAGGTTAGGCAGGGTGTTTGGCGAGCCGAGCCTTCGTTATCTGTGCCGACCCCCCGCACCCCGCGCCCCGCGCCGGCCGCCGGCAAACATGGCGTCGACCGGCGCGCGCTGGCGGCTGGCGCGCCGACGTTTATGGACCTAATGAAAAACACTTTTAATTAATTCTCAGCAATCACATGTCTCGCGCACGCCGTACCTTTTATGTTTATTGTTTCCATATCATTTTAAAACTCCGCGTACTGATTTCTCCCGAGTGTCATCGCCGTAATGTGTCGTCGTCATTCCCGTCTACGACCACTGATTATAAACAGCACAATGATATGCGTAATATTATGATTATTACCTACGAATTATTACTCCGTTACGCAACTTTTCACTTAACGTTATTGCATTCGTCGTAAAATGTAAATGATGTATTTTATTATTTCAATATTACCATTTACGTGTATAATGTGTCTACGTGTTCCTATATTATACAAAGCACACCTTCACTAATGTTATGAAGTGTGTAACCTACCTGTTATAAACTTTTTAGCTATTATAGTTTTTTCGTTATTATACCTATATCACTGTGCCAGTGATAGAGAACAATCCTACCAGATGGTCAGTGTAGAGTTCGTCCAGGGCAGTGTTGCCAGATGGATTACACAATAATACGGTGCACAGTGGGTCAAAATTACCTGAAATACGGTGTTCCAGCATAAAGAAATACGGTAGATTTACGGTAGAAATTTTTTCTACTTTGCAGCTTTTACTTTTTTACTAGTGACAAAAAAACGAACATGTAAACAATATTTAATTAACATTCATTAATTCTGATTCACTTTCAATAATTGACGACATTTTTTTTGTTTAAAGAACCGTTCATTAAGGGCCGATTTCACCAACACAGAATTTACTCTAGCTTTCCCAGTATAACTTTACTCTGTCGATTTATGCGATGGTTAACTTCAAATTCGTTTCACCACGTTATCTTACTCTCGCATACCTACTCTCCGACTTTGAACGAATGAATTGATTGAATGCGTAATGCACCGAAGTCAGATAGACAGTTTGACGTATACTTGCGCAATACCGCTGCGTATTCTTTTATTTATTCGAATAATATGTACCTGACAGTTGAGTTCACCGTGACTAGTGGCAGAGACAGGGACACTACTTAATACTTATCTACGAATAGCAACTTACTCGGCCGAAATCGGGATTTTATCTCTAGGTTAATTGTAGGTATTTGTACATTGCGTATTGCGCGCTCTCGCGGTACGGACGTCGTTAATCTTACTGTGAATTAAAATCGGTACCTGTTATAACAGTAAACATGGTGCAGTGCAAAAAATGTAAACAGTTTATATCTATGCTTAAAGATGATGTGGTGCAGTGTAAGGGTGCTTGTGAGTCGACGTACCACAAAAGATGTGTGCGAAATCTCAAAAAGTTTCTTCAGAAAAATATTTGTGAAGAATGCCGCAGCGATACTAGCCCAGAAGATCAGAGCCCTGTGGTGGCAACAACTGACACGAGTGCCGTGAGCAAAAATATAGAGGGACTTTTAGCGGATTTAAATGCGAAAATGGATATTATTTACAAGTTGGAGAAAACAATTGAAGTGTTGTCTAATAAGGTGGATTTGTTTGAGGATAAATACCAAAAGGTAATGGAATTTAAAGATACAGCCGAAAAGAAAATAATAAGTCTAGAAAATAAAAATATCTATTTGGAGAAGTGTAACAAGGCATTAGAAGAAAGGATAGAAGGGTTAGAGCTCAAGGATAAAGAAAACAACATTGAAGTAATTGGATTGGATATGATGGATAATGAGAGGACTAAAGAGGTTGTTCAAAAAATGGCAAAGAAATTAAATTTAGACGAATCGTTAATTAAAGATGCTAAGAGGGTAGGTTCACAAAAACTTGCCGAAGCGAAAAAACGGCCGCGCCCTGTAATAGTTACGTTATCATCGCGCGAAGCCAAGAATGCGTGGTTGAAGCAGAGAAAATCTAAAATAACAAACCACGACATCTTACAAAACAACAATACATCAATGATATACATAAACGAAGACCTTACACCCACCTTGCGTAAATTATTCTGGCTAGCAAAAAGCCAGCTGAAACCTAAGTTTAAGTATATTTGGATTCAAAACTCTAAAATCTTAGTTAGAAAAGATGATATCGAAAATAAAATCTACAATATAAGATCGGAGACGGACATTGAAGAATGTTGTAAGCGATAACAGAGTGGCCTTAGGCGTATTACACACATTCGACAATCAAACTAATGAAATACTACTGGAAAACGATTTTGTGAAATTTGACAATATTAGTATATGGGGGCAATACATAAGAAATAATTGCAAACAATTTAGTTTCGTACATTTAAATATAAGATCTCTGAGAAAGAATTTCGCAGAATTTCAGTACTTAATATCAGAGTGCAAAAACAGTCTAAACATCATAATTTTAACAGAGATAAATATCAAAGAAATAGAACTTACAATGTATAAACTCAAAGGATATAAGTTACATGCATACACAAGAGAAAAGAGAAGAGGTGGAGGAATAATTATGTATGTAAAAGAAAGTCTAAATGTTGAATTAAAAAATAACTACGGACAAAACATGGAATCTCTCTGCGCTCAAATAAACATAAACTCTGAATACATGTACATATTAGCAATATATAGGCCTCCACATACAAATAAAATTATATTTATAGAGGAACTTAAGAAAATCCTGGAAACCTTAACAGCGAACAGGGATGTTATTGTTATCGGAGATGCGAATATTAATATAAAAGAAATAATTACTACCAGTAAAACTAGTAAATATATAAATATGATGTGTGAACTCGGCTTTAAGTGCATGGTAAACGAAATAACGCGGGAGGAGGTGGTGAGTGAGAGCGCAGTGTCGTCGTGCATCGATCATCTGTGGGTGCGCGGCAGCCGGCCTGCGCACGCGCATCTGCTCCAGTGCAAGTTATCCGATCATTATCTCATCGGTGGACATATTGAAACGTATGCTTACCAATCAAATCGGGAACAGGTGAAATACAAAAGTATATTAAGTGACCGACGGGTAAGAGAACAATTAAATGCAGTTGATTGGAAGAAATATTTAGAGATAGATTGCCCTATAGAATTATATAACAAGTTACGTACTGACTTTGCAAACATTTACGATAGTTCGATAATAACAGTGTTTAGTGATAGAGGAACGTGCCATCTGTGGGTTGATAATAAAGTGAGAAGGATGGTAGATAGGAAAAATGAATTGTTTCGTAAATGGAAATCATGTCCAAAAAATATGAATTACAGGTTAGAATATACTCGTTATAGAAATAAAACTACAAAATATATAAATATCGTTAAAAATAGGTATAAACGTAATGAAATAAAGCAATGTAATGGGGATATGAGAAAAGTTTGGGGGCATATAAATAGCTGGTTAGGAAGGGAAACGAATAGTATAGATGAAACAATTTTAAAATATTTAGGTAAACATAGTGAAATACAGACCATATGTGACAATTTCGGTACTACTTTTACCAGAGAAATAAATACGATAAGGCATAATTGTGATGTAAAACTTTTAAGGAGAATAACTTACGTTCAAGAATGTGACTCATCCATTCGCTTTAAGCAGGTAACATCGAATGAGATTAGTAAAATAATTAAAAATCTAAAAGCTCATAAATCTCCGGGTATTGATAGGATACGAGCACAGGATCTCAAATATATAGATAATTATATAAGCCCCATTTTAGCGAAATTTGTTAATTTGTGTATTAAAAATTCTGTTTATCCAGACCAATTAAAAGTAGCTTTGATTAGACCTATCTACAAGCAGGGCTGTCACTTGGACTACACTAACTATCGTCCGATAGCAATCTTATCCGTAATAAATATAATAACAGAAAAAGTTATAGTGTCTCGAGTGAGTAGGTTCCTTGAGAGTAGTAATAGTTTGACAGAAGCGCAGCACGGCTTTAGGCCGAATAGAAGCACTACCTCGGCGCTCGCTTGTTTCTCTGACTATTTAAATGATAGTCTGCATAACAGGAGACATGTTGTTGTATTATATATAGATTTTCGAAAAGCTTTCGATACTTTGGATCATTCAATCTTACTACAAGCGATGGATGAGTGTGGCGTTCGAGGACCAATCAAAGATTTCTTCAAAAACTACTTGCATAACAGGCAGTTGAAAGTATCTATAGCGGGTAAGATAGGCGCTGCAGAAAATATAATTTACGGGGTACCAACTGGGTCCGTGTATGGTCCTATTGGCTATACGATGCACGTGAACAGCTTATGTAATGTGGTTAAAAAATGCAGCGTATATATGTATGCAGACGATACTTGCCTTATGTACGCAGACAGGGATCTAGATAATGCAATACTCAATATACAAACTGATTTCAATAATATCTGCAGGTGGGCACACGACAATGGGTTAATTATTAATATAGAAAAGACCAAGTGCATGCATATCTGTTCACCATACATGAAATTGCCCATTAAAACATTAAATTTAATAGGGCATTCTTTTGAATGTCACCATCAAAACTTTCAAAACTGCCAATGTAAAGAAATTGAATGGGTCAACGAATATAAGTATCTAGGCTTAGTAGTGGATAATAGGCTGTCTTGGAGACAGCACATAGACATGGTGTGTTCTAGGCTAAGATCTGTTTTATGTCAATTCTATTATTTAAAACGCAATCTTGACACAGGCACCTTGTATTGTGTTTATTATGCATTAGTCGAGTCAATAATAGGGTACGGGCTGAGCAGCTACGGGTGTACATTTAAAAGCCTTTTAGGAAGAATTAAAAAAATACAAATAAAATTTCTAAAATATCTAACTAGCAAAAAGAATAAAGAGAAATGTAAACAAAATTATAACCAATTATTTAAGATGTGCAAAATTTTACCAATAGAATGTAAAGTCAAAGTAAACATAATTACAGAAAATTATTTAAGGACAAATTTATTAAAAACTATAACCCGTGGGTGCACTCCTCGTACTACAAACCGCATACGATATCACAAACCAAAAGTGAAAAATTATTATGGTAAACGCATCCGTGCCTATACTGTGCCACATATATGTAATACTGTACCTTTTGATATACATACCATACATACAAGACAGGCTATTAAGAAGAAATTGCATGCCTATTACTTAGAGAACATAACTTGATGCAAGTTATGTGCTCTAAGTAATATGCCACCTATATATTTTATACTTATAAGTTTATATATATATACTTCTTATTTATATAGAAAAGAAAAATTGTTCATAGAAAAAATTGTTGAGCATTTAGAGTTATAGTAGGTACTTATATCATAGCTTTTATTATAATAACAAGACATAATATACGCGTGAATATGAGAGCCTTCATTCTCCGCCTACAAACTACTTTGTAGTTTGGCGGGTTTTTTAATGTTGTTTGTGAATATATTATGTCTGTAAATAAATAAAAAAAAAAAAAAAAAAAAAAAAAAAGGTGAAACGTAAAATGGGTTTACTCGCGAGTAATTGACTACATATTCCGGGGTTAAGACTTATACGACATCGGTGAAATCGGCTCTTCCATTGATACAGAAGTTTGTGGTTCAATTTTCGTTGATAAATTGGCAGAATTGCATACCATAGACTATGACTGATAGACGCAGGGAACTAATAAGTAGGTACTTACCTACGATAGACGTAGGTGATATTACATTGACATGCACAATTTTACACTTGACTGGCGGTGCTGCCGGCCATAGAGCAACTTTGTTGCCTGGATACTAGTTTCGATTAAAGTTAGGAAAAATACGGTAACTTTCATACACCGTAATTTATGACTACTGTAGGTGACAGATTTTAAAATAAATTTCAAAAATACGGCAAATCTACCGTAATTACGGTGCATATGGCAACACTGGTCCAGGGTCACATCTACCTTTTCTTCTAGCACGTAAAGTCAGCACTAGAACAGCACAGCACTAGAACTGGAATTTTTGGTGTGAGAATTCCTACCTGGATTAAGAATTTTGTCGGGATATCATAAGCTTTAATTTAGGAACAACATAGGTACCTATTTTGTCCATTTACATTTTCATCCATTTAAAGTTAAGTATAAATAAATTGTTATGTCCCAAGTTGAAAACCAAATTCCTGAATATTTTACTTTTCAATCCGATTATTATTAGTCACACAGGTCGTAACAATAGGACTTCTGAGGTCGTAACAATAGGAATTAACCTCCTAGATAAAGTTAATATGTAAATATACGAGTAAGGCACTTTTTATTTTTACGGCAATTAGCCATTAAATGGTCCGTCAAGGCCATTTAAGAAGTGACCGACGTCCTTGCACATCCGTAAACACTAGAATCGCCAACATTGCCTTGTTAGCCAGGAAAGCAGCGATGAACTCGTTTGTTTGAGCTGCAGACAAAACACATAAAACAGATTACGGTTGATTTCAGAAGGAAATACATAACTGGCCGAGCAAGTAAAGAACCTTATCAACATGTATGAGTACCGTCTAGAATAGTCTAGATAAATCCATGGCTTAGTCCGTTGATCATGGTCTGCAGGCACTAGGAGCACTAGAAGTAGAGAGCATTCGCTAGGCATTAGATGGATAGAGCACCTTAGGACAAATGAGAAAGAAACAAAGAAAGTTACTTCAAAGTTTGTAACTGTATGGTCCCATAAAATCAAAGATAGTAATGACGATCTTTATCCAAATAAAGATTCCTCAAAATTCTGGCAACCAAAAAAAAAGGCTGCGACCGCGCAAGGTTTCCGGGCTATAAAGATATGCCAGGGCGCAGCATCTAAATCTATTTATGATTTTGAATGTGTCATAAATTGAATTGAAATAACTTTTATCTAGCGGACGATCTAGAGTTCAAGACGCTTATACCTAATAACCTAATATCTGGACCCGGACCTATACCTAATTTGTTGAATATTACACAAGTAGTTTAGAAGTGCTGTGGGCAGTGATTAACGTACTGACGTATGACGTTCTGAATAGTGCATCATAAACTGGCCTTTGGCTTCGCTGTAGACGTGTAAAAACTTCTTAGTGTATATAGGTGAGTTATGCTTTTAATATTATGTATAATCAGGTTTAACACAATTCATTGTTTGTTGTGGTGTGGTTTGTTGTGGTGACCTATATGACCCCTATCTTCTGCCGGCCGACCAGGATGTCATAAGTAATAATTCGTCATCCGCCAAACGACGGCTGGGGGTTCGGCTGGGGGGAAAATTGATATTCCTGAGATCGAATCCTACACGCACCTCTAATATTCAAATATTTAATATGTGCGTTTTAGAAACTAATGATCACTTGTTTCGGGGAAGGAAAACATCGCGCGAGGAAACCTGTTCATCTAAGAATTCTCCATAATGTTTTTTGAGGTGTGTGAAGTCTGCTAATCCGCATTTGGCCAGTGTGGTTGATTGATGAACATCATTATTTCAACCCATAATTGTCCCACAGCTGGGCAAAGATCTCCTCTCACTAGGCCACGGCCCGAAATTGTACATTTATCAATAACAATAAATATCTGCCCGATTCGAACCCGTGACCCCTTCCTTCGCAAGCACGGCCACTACTAACGAGGCTACGGGGCCGTGAAATCAATCTGAAAAATCAGCTTATTTTCTAATTCTCAGTACATACTTAACTTTTAGTAGCGAATAGAAAAATCTAGAAATTGTGCTGTTCATAATTATTAAAACGAAATAGTCAGGAAATCAGAAGTGGAATCAAATTTCAAGCGGCGTTAAATTGGTTTGCATTCGTATTTCGAACGCGTTCCGCGGGCGAGTTCCCCCGCGGCCATTTGTCGCGACTCGCGCCAACGTTCTCTCCGGGGGCTCGTTAGCGCCATCTCGCGTCGACGCGTCGGTTGATTTATTCCTCCCGCGCTTACCACAATGCCACAACTGACACATAAATGTCGCTTTTGTTTCTCTTTACTGGGTGATTTACAATCAGTGTGTTTAAAAATGATAACTTAATATTTTTTTCTATTTCAGTTTAGTTCAGTCGCTCTTCCTTATCTTTGTCTGTGGTCCTGCCAGAGATTTTCCGTTTGCTAGATAATCCATTATGGTCCGGGATCTTTAGTACATTTTTTTTACTTGATTACTGACAAGCTAATTTTTCGTGAGTAGCTTAATTTTTATGAGACGCACAAGAATTTCTGAACGAAAAATCTCGATTGTGGGAAAATATATTTAGGGCTCTTTATGTTGACCACGGAATACAGAGAGAGAAGTGGAAGTGCAAAGTAGGCGTGGCACACGCAGTAAGGTTGCGCGGAGCTCCGCGTATTTGCCGGAAAATGGCCGGTATTGCTTAACTGTCACTGAGATGCGTCAGTTGTGCATTGCATAAATTAAATTCTTAATAAACTACGTAAATATGCCTTACTGTGCAATTTTTGAGTGCAAAAATGATAGCAGAGCTTAGAATTTATCTAATGGCGGAGTTTCGTACCATAGGTAAGCCTAGTTTTAAATTAATTTGAAAACCAAAAAATCAAAAACATACAATTAAAAGAAACTATAATTTATAACCTAAAAGCTACTCAGTCCCTTTGCAATAAGGTTCGTTTTAAGTTTTAAGAAGTAGTGCTATTCCCAGAAAATTCTATGCTACTCGTGCAGGGATGCGGTAAAAAAAATCGATATCGACAATTTTATTATATTATTTCTAGTTAAAAAAATTCATATCAATATTACATTTACCATTTATTTAACAACATGTGTATACAGTTCTGCTAGATGGTGTGGAATAAAGAATATTTCATTTTGCCCTCCACAACATTCCAAGCCGTTCATCCAATTGCAATGGGATTTTGGTTAGTTGTTATGCGTTAGGGATGGACATTTTTGACAAAATAGAAAGCACTATTTCCTATGCCGTACATTCAATTGTAATGACATTTTGTGAAGTTGTTATACAACAATTTACTATTTTTATACTACATACTCCAGGCAAGTTATTGCCAAAAAACGATCAACGGCCAAGACTGATTAGGGTTTAAATTGCTATTTATCAAATAAATAGCTTCACAAATAATTCCATTGTTAATAAATATAAAATAATATAAATACATATATTATAATACATATAAATACGCTGGTGTTGTTGGCATTCTCTAACAGTGAACTCAGTCAATATGAATTATTAATTATATGAATATTGTCGCGTTGATTTATCTGTTGACGAGACACATAGAAGTACCTAATTTAAAAATAGAATTTCTTCTTTAATGTTTTCGATAATAATTGGACATTGGAAGCAGTGGTAGTTTACGGTAGTTAGGGATAAAAAATGCAATACAAAGTTTATTAAAATCCACTCGCCACTAGTAGCCATTTTTCCTATGTTAAAGATTTTGAGTTTTGCTTTGGTTTGAAGTAACTGAAAATTTCGGAAAGAGCAATTTGCTTGTTTGCTGCAGGTTTTCTCAAAACGTTTTCCTTCACCGTTTTAGCAAATTAATGATAATATTTAAATACTTAAAACGCACACAATTCCGAAAAGTCAGAAGTGCGTGCCCTGGGATTCGAACCCTCTAGACCCCCGAACAGGAGACCGAAATATTAACCACTAGTGACTAGGCTATTACTGCCTTTTATAATTATTAATTCGAGTATCTACCTATACCTACTTATTTTACAACATCTTCGAAAATTTTAAAGTACTTGGCATTATCAATCAAGAATAAATACGTGTAACATCTTGTAATGAAATATAGTATAATATTAGTTAATAAATTTGTACAAAAGTATCCGGCAGCAGTTAGTTTCTTACATTTTGTAAAAAAATGGTTGCCTGTAAAGTCGGTTTTACGGGCGAAGATTTTACGTGACAACGTCTTTTTCTCGGTAGAATATTTATTGATATGAATATAATTAAATTGCGCAATAGGAACAAGGAATTGAATGAAAATAAGAATTGCACAAATTTTAACTATAGAAATATATTTTGTTTACTAAAACATTGTACATGTAAACTTAAACTTAACGCGCCGATTCAATGCGCCTAATTCTCTAGTGCTGCGCGCGCGACAGACCGATCATAGTTGAGTGGGAGAGAGACGCAAGGCATTCGGCGGGCCTCTCTCTCGTTCGGTGACTCATCGTAACGTTACCGAGCGTTACTATTTTTCATAAGTGACTCCCAGCTAACCTAATTTAAGACGTTGTCACGTCAAAATATCGGGTCTGTTATCGTGTTACGTTTATCGATATAGCCCATCCCTATCAGTTTCTCCGAATCAGGTGGTATAACCTTGTACGTGTGAAAACGTCATATTTTTATAAAATAATGCATACATAATGTAAAAAAGACGCTCGTTCAAGTTTTCACAGGAGCTGTCATCGAGAAAATAAAGAAATGGAAATAGTATAATTTATAAAGGTAACAAAACACCAAATATGGCAAGGAAAAATAAAAACTAAGATAACATGACATTAAGGTGCATTTTCAACTATAAACAGCCGATTTGATAGACTATTTTAAGTTGACAAGTACCAACCAATTAAAATGTAAGTTTCTTAGTGTGAATAATACGATTAGGGATTTACTTGTGTTTATTTTGCTACCGTGGTTTCCTTATTAATCAACACTTGTACCATTTCCACTTCTCTCTGTATTTCGTGATGTTGACCTAGAATCATGTTTGGCAAGATGGCAAGAAGTGAGAACTTACTGTAAGTATATAGTGTGTTAAAAGGAAATAATCTGAAAATTGGTACTTCAGGTATATGTAGTTATAATTATCACAAAAAAAACCATCACAAACGGCACAACCTTCTCCTTTTCCTTGCCTGCGTCATGCCGCTTCGGCATGCGAGTTCGACTCGAACTTGACCGCTTTTGCAAAGCCTATAGGGAGATTTTTATTATGACAGATCTATTTTATGAAAAATGTTTTTCTTTGTTTGACATTTTTGTTGTCACTTTGCAGGGTATAAATGGATGTTGATTTTTGATATTAATTTATGAACTTATTTTTTGAAGATCTTTCTTTCATTTATTTTGTTTATGACCATTTGATTTATTGTATTAAGTAAAGACTAGGCCGTTAAAATGAATGACCGCGGTAAAGGCAAGAAAGAAGAGGTAAGACGTGTAAACTTATAGTAAAATATAGGTATCTAGTTGGGTCTCATTGACCCTTGGAACTTTTCGCTGTACCGCTTTGATTTAAAATGTTATACACTCAGTAGGTATTAACGGCATAGTCTGGTTTAGTCCAAGACTTGACGATCCAAAGGTCAGTTGGTAAACAGGTTGACTTTTCTATAAGGTCACCCCAATTGGTTTTCACATTATTATTTTAGCAATGATTTTGATATCCATCACAAGAAAGGTACTAGTACCTATACTTTCTGTCGACGTGCAAGAGCTTGTTCGTGCAAGATCGTTGGATAGGTACCTTACCTACCCTTATTTTCAAATGGAGTCTTATAGATAATGAATTCAAATCGAAAGTATAAGTACCTGCATACGTATAGACAGGATACGTTTGTCTTAAAATATGCATATCATAATGTAATAATTTTCCACTTATCTAAGAAACACTCAACCACGAAGTATGAAGAAATAGGCAGTCAATTAATGAAACTACTTAATTAGTGAGAGGCTGTTAATGGCATTTGTTTTAACAAGGACCCAGAAGTAGCGTTGGCGCGGAAGTTTCGCATGAAATGTTTGTTCCGTGCCTTGGGTCGGCTAGTCATGGCCAACGCGTACTGGCTGATCGAGGACTCTGAACACTACGAAGGTGTCGAGGATGTGAAGCGCCGGGTGGAGCAGGCTGTGAGAAGCAAGGGCAAGAGGAAACAGCTTCTAAGCATAAACGTATTTACTAAACATTATTTTATCAACTAATTGCCATTAAGTTGTGTATAGAATTTGTCACTGACCAATCCGGGCTCTAGAATAACAGTTTGAACTGTAGGAATTGTATAACTGTTAGGCCGAAGGTAAAATCAAAAGTTGTAAAATCTACAGTTTAACACTGAACTAATTAAGTAATTATTAGATCAAACTGCACAGATAAAACTGTACCTATTAAGGTATGTCTGGAGTTTACTTATCTACTTTGTGGTGGTGGTCATGAAATTATTTAGTTTTGTATTTTAAGTAAGTTGCAACATTTCATACTTGGATTACAGAGATATTTTCACAGGATAAAACGTTACTGAATAAACCTGCTGAAGACCGAACTGAACATGAGAAAAAATATTTGTATCGCATCATTGGAGGATTGAAATGTTTTAAACGCTATCCTAATGTAAGTGATTGGATTTGTATGTTAAGATACCGAAATTGGTTAAGATTCGATTCCAGATGTTATTCTCTACTGACATAAGGATTTCTGCAAACTTTGTTGTTTTTATATTAGAAATAGACGGAAATTACATACAGCCTGTAGGCTACAGGTATGAGGTACCTATATCAGAAATAGATTTGAATGAAACAGCCACTATGTCCGCACACACAAACACACTTCTACTTATTACTCTTATTGTTTTTAAAAGTAAAATTGGTAAAACTTAGTGGGTAATAATATGTTCCTTGTACCGAATTTTCTGGACTCTAGCGCCTATTTTAATCTCAACTTCCTCACGTAAAATTATCGTCTGTAAACCGACTTTACAGACAACCATTTTTTACTTTTTTTGTATCTGGATACAGGAAAATTTGGCTTATTAAATTGTTTAAAGCATTACTTAATTAAGTAAATTTAATTAGTTACCTTCACAAGACCTACATTTGTCAGAACGTTAAAAGAAAGCTAGCCGCGGCTACGTACTTCAAGTACTACGGCCCCGGGCGCACCATTGTCAGGCAGAACCACGAGGCGCACGCACTGTACTTCATCGTGACCGGCGACGTGGTGGTCAGCCACATGGTGTTCGACGATCTGCTGCAGCAGTTCGTCTCCGTCGACTTGGGGGTCATGCACCCCGGCGACATGTTCGGAGAGGTCTCCTTGCTGCACAATATCCCCAGGACTGCCACTGTCACTACGACTGGTGAGATTATTTATATTGTACCCACAGGCCTTTGTTTAAAATGCGATGCTTTATACTTACTCTAAAGCGATGTCTTCCTGGTAACAGTGAAGAAAAGGAATAATATTAACATCCCTAGATTATTCGCTCACTTCTAAACTATTGCACTGCATATTTACAATATTCGTGAATAATAAGTAGGTATATGGGAAAGTACAATATATACATAGGTTACTTAACTACTTTACTAACATGTTATTGTCTCAGGTCACTGTGAATTGCTTGCTTTAATGAAGGAAGACTTTAAAAATATACTCCAAGCTTCTGTACAGAAGCAATGGGACGAAGTGCGACGTGCTATGTCCGCGTTTACTTACTTCGATTCTCTCGATGAGGTAAAATATTTGAAATTAAATGTTAAAATGAAACTTAAATTAAATATAATTTAATTTGAATTATTCAGGTGGCTCGTCGTGAAGGTTGCATAGTTGCTAAAATGAAATCGTTTGAGCCTAATGAAACGGTTTTAGGCGATGGCGTGGGGGTACCCAATTTTGTTTACTTTATTCTATCAGGACAGTGTCAGATGATCGAATCTATGCAAGTCATTGTTACCACGCACTTGGGACGTAACTATTATACCCTTTTTGATCCTTACGTAAGTATGATACAATCCATGCATTACGAATTAAATTAGACGAGCACGCCTAGTTCGTGTCCTGTTTGCTTAGCAAGGTGTCCAGTTTGATACCCAGACAGGACAGGTTATGTGTGTATAGTACGTTTGTTTTCGCGTCATGGATGTATGTGTTGTCTTCGTGTAAGGCAATGCCACCCGCATCTAGGGAATCCTATTGCGGAACCCTGCGGAGGTAAAAGTAGGTATCATTCGTTTATTTTAAATATCTATGTACCTACGTTCATAAGCCGCATACGTGATACGCATAGTCTATAGTGCGAATCTAGTGCGTAGGTATGTGATAAATTATGTTCAATCCACATTTCAAAACAATGGTTATTACAATGGTAAACAAATAAACTTTTTTATATTGTTATGGTAAAAAGCTAAACAACTTTTTCCTACTCAGAAATCGAAAGAAGAAAGTGAACAAGATTTTGAAACCAAATATTTTGCCAAGACTGAAGTTAAAGAAAGTCGTGTATCTCAAATCGCATTATCTTCTAAGTGTAAAATCGGAGAAGAAAATACTAGGTCGAATGTACATACAGATGAAAGAGCTGGCAGGAAAGAAAGGGGGCCGAGTGTTGGAAAAACAGAAATTGATGAAACTGACTCCCCATTAGTAGAAATTATTCCGTCCCAAGATTTATTGATACCCTTATCAGCCCAATTTCTAGATTCAGCGAGGTACGGTGGTATTTTTTATTTCATACCTTTATGCACTATTCAAATTTGTAGATAAAGATAAACAAAGGTAAACATTCACGAATTAGGTAGGTTATACGAGAGAGAGCGCCACTATAAGATATATGGCGGAATGGATGGAATACCTATAATGTAAATTAGAGTATAGGTATTCATACAAAGCAGTACATAATAATGTAGGGAAATTTGTATAAGTAGGTATTATTGAAACTAAATATTTTTGACCCTTTGATTCCAGGTTTAGCTTTCCAAATGCGGTGCCAAGAGTACCTCTACAAAATATTCGTACCTATTTCATGCAGGTATGTAGAAGATATATCTACCTAAGTTTGTAGGTAGGTACGTGTCTGTTTGGTTTTATATGCTCTAACTTACCACTTATTTTGGAAAAGAAAAATAACGAGGCTATCACCCAAGTTCTTGGTGTTCTTCCATCCAAGGTAAATAGTATGAGATCTCAACCGGGCGGTGCCTACCTAACCCACAATATAAACGGGTTGTACGATTTTGACATTTTTAAACTTATTGCTTTAGTCATCTTGCATTGTGTTAATTTTCGTTCTCAGCTAAATGAACAAAAGTTGTTGACAAAATTGTCGGTGTCTAAAATTGAGCACTACGTAAATTGATCATTATAGGTCATTGACTTATTATTACTAAATAAGTCAATGGTATACTTATAGGTACATACCTACACACGATAGATGCATTTATGAATTTGTCACTTACATCTTGACCTATTTTAGGTGTGTCAGTTTAACCCAGGGTCCAGTTTTGGTTTCGGCGAGAACATGCGAGACCGCAGGATAGTCGCGTTAAACCACGTGTCGTGCTTGCTGCTGCCCCTGGTGTGGCTGTTGCAACGTAATACGGCCAACATTTGGACTAGGATAAGATATTACCTGGAAAAGAAAGTGAGTTCTATCTATATGCTATCGTCATAATTTTGTTATTAATTTAAGATGTAAGATATGCATGTGTAATGGTATTCCAGAATTTTGTTACTTTTCGGTCCAAATCCAAACCGAAGTCATACAAATAAAATTAAAAGGTAAGTACTAAAAATGGCCAATAAGATACTTAGCGGAGTTTTTAAAAAACATATATGTACCTACCTAAATGGTAGAGTAATGAATTAGCTATTGGAGCACTGACGAGAGGAGCTGATCTGCTACTTAGAATATCTACATACCTACCTATAGGTGAAAGTAAATGGTAAAAAATAAGAAGAAAAGGCCATTGAAGACAATACTATAGGTTATATACATAGGTATGATAGTAAAACAGCAAATTGTTGAAACTTAGCAAGATCTGTTATTGTTGTTTAGGTACCTACTAAAAAGTTCAGAATGTTTTATTCAGTAGCCTTCAAACGCAGGGGTCTAGGACAGCCCAGTACAGGTACCTACTTAATAATTTTAAGTAAATAATATTTTAGGTATCTACTCGAAGGTTATAAATGCGTAAGCACGTAAGCAGGCACTTATTAATTTAAGAAGCATAATTATGTTTTGGCATATGAAAACATCGTGGGAAAACCTGTCTAAGTATCCTTACCTGAGAATAATATAATCTGCAGTTTTCATTTAGTATGGGAGGAAAAATCGGCCCGATTATCTGTCCTCCAAAAAAATCTGACGTGGGCGAGAAGCCTAAATAAGCGAGATCGGATTAGTTTTTGTGTTATCCCTAATAATATAATTTTAAGTTTATTTTTGGAGTCAGTTATTTTTTTAGAAATTACTATTCTTTACAGATATTGACGAAGAAACAGCTGTTTAAGGAGTTTGTGGTGCAGAGGCGCTGGGAGGAGTATCGGGAACAACTAGTGACCGATGTTGTAGCTCGCTCCAACACTGTCAATGAAACTTCTATTCACGATGTGCCCTATTCCATTCGCGTAGAAGAGATGGTGGATTAGGTGGATAATTAAGCTCCGTGTATCGCTATCCGCTCTAGGTATGAGGTAGCTCTAGCAATGACCGTACCTATGTAGACTATGTACCTAACATGAAATACAGTTGTGATGTAGGTAGGTATAGTGATTGACGATTTGTAATATTGTAGGTATAGAGTTACCTACCAGAAACATGAGGGTGTAGATAATCCATTTCCTCTTCTTATATCTTTTTCGCTAGGTAAATAATTAGTTACCTTTTTAAGTGTAACTTCAAGACCCTACCCGTGATGAGCTAATGAGAGATGACGAAGTTTTTTTACAAACTTTGATCAGTATTAAAATACATACTTAGCATACATTAGCTATTACACTTATTACACTTCTTCGCACAAACATTAAACCAAAAAAAACCTCGGTAGGTACTTAATTTGCATCGATACCATTTTGTGTTTCTAGCTACTCTGTAATGATAAGCGGTACCTAATCAATAAGCTAATTGTCAATAAACAGAGTTTGAACTTAACGAGTTCAACTTTAATGACCTTCATGTGACAACAGCGATAGTGCGACTCTTATGTTCACTCTCGTTACACGCGTTGTGTCGTTATTTAGGTATGATCATTTGCTATGGCCTCACTTTTATGTATCGCGGAGGTGAATAAATTAGAGAATGATGAGTTTGATCGGTTATTTAAGAATGTAATAGAGTTATGGCCCGACGCCGCTGTGCAAGTGAGGAAGTCACGACCGTTTGCCGATGTGGCGGACCTTGTCAACTCGTTTTATAAATATATGGAAGAGTTATGTAAAGATGGTAAGCTATTTATTTATTTTTACAAGTAACTGTTTGCGGATTACGAGTCTCATAAAAGAGCCGGGTAGAGCGGGGAGAATAGGACAAAAGTAAAAAAAAAAGAAACCCATTGTCTAAATTTAATGTTTTTGGATTTAATAATTTAAGTGGTGATGAGTCAATCAGTCAGGATCAGGACAAACAGTTTTATTTACTTAGGTAGGTACCTACTCATTAAAATGATGACTATAGTAAGTACATACAGTTTAATGTCTATTGGCAATTTCCCTATTGCCCTATATTATTATCAAGATTGAAGTTTGAGGGGCTCTATCCATATTGAGTCATTAAACAATGGACGAGGTTCCTCCTGTTGGAGGTCACTTGGTTCTTTATCTCCAATTCCTGATGAATCAATGGGGGTCATCCCCAATTCCTTTTTGGCTGGCTAAGCATAGCTGTTCCCTTTGGTGTTAGGGACTGACGATTACTTCGGGGTACTCATTGAAAAAAAGAGTTTTGGTTGTTTTTAACATTAAATGCGCCATGTTATTTTAGTTAGACGGTAGTGATCCTGGTTAATAAACAAGAAGTCCCACGGTTTCCGGGGCAGAGTGGCAGATAAATATTTTGGTTCCTGGTCTAGGCCGATGTCTCATTATTTCATGTCAGAACTATACGAAACTCAATATGACATTGACAACTTTAATAACGGTATCGTTATTGCAACTAATGGTAGGGGAGCCCGTGGTGCTAAATGGGGATTTACTCGAGCGTCATAGAGACCTATTGGGTTGCAAAGCTTAGATGATAAGAAGAAAAAAATGTTATATGATATATACCTTTTCATCGGTGGGGGAAGCGGCTATAGATTTTTAAATATGTAAAAAAAAACTGATGCATGGACATCCTCGAGCGCGTCAGATATTGATAGCATCAATGCCCTACGTATTTTTAATAATGTACGTATGTTAATCTGACCGTTTGCATGGTGGGGGTGGTTGTATGTAAGGCTTGAAAATGAAAAAAAAAAAAATTTAATCGAGCGCGTCAGATTTTCTAAGGGAGTGTTAAGTGCACCAAAAATAAGCTCTCATTCACTAATCTGACGATTTCGATGGGACGCAAACTCGTGGCCATTCTCATAATATGCAAAAAAAAATTCGCCATT
Organism: Ochlodes sylvanus; assembly: GCA_905404295.2. Lineage (NCBI taxonomy): Eukaryota > Metazoa > Arthropoda > Insecta > Lepidoptera > Hesperiidae > Ochlodes > Ochlodes sylvanus. Next base: position 7,936,832 of record FR990130.1, on the reverse strand, counting down.
TTGACATACTCAAGCGCGTCAGATTAAGATATATATGGTTCATCTTTATGTTCTAAACGTACTGTCTCATAATCTGACGATTATCTAGAGGGATTCGCCTAATCTGACAAAAAAACGGTTCACCCTAAAGGCCATCCCTGCAATTTCCCGCTAATTCCATTCCTGGGCGCTTAAAATTGTACTTATGACATTTATTTTGAGCTCGCGGAGTTCAAAGAAATAATATTTCTATGCATTTGAGCTCTCCCAGCTCAAAAGTCTGATAGAAGTTTCATAAAACACTATTTTTGGAATTTTCAAACCGCAATAACTGTTGAATGGATCAACCAATTTTCACGCGGTTGGCGGCATTCGACGCAGTTTTATCATCCTCATAAGTAATTTAAAAGTTTTAATTAATCAAACCAAAAATTTCGGAGTAATCCCGAAAAAACACTTTTTCGGGTTTCTTTCGTTCACGATATCTCTCGAATGAATCAACCGATTTTGACCAACTTGGTGGCGATCGACGTGGTTTTTCAAGCTCAAGGGCGGATTAGTTTTTGAAGTTGATCGATAAAGCCGTTTAAAAGTTATTCCAAAAAAACCACTTTCAAAAAAATTTTTGCTGGAATATGGTGATGGCGTCATGACAGCAGAAACTGGAGTGGGGACGGAGTGAGAGAGTAATAGATAGAGAAAGAGTGAGAGAGGAATAGAAACGCGGAGAAGGAAATATAGGCATCACGCAGCTGCACGCATTTAACTTTATCGACGATTTTTTTGTTATTTCGGCTTGCGGAAAGCGTCAGATTATATATTTTTCGTTATTCTTGAATTATTTCCTTCAAAATAAAAAAAAAATTAACTACGCTCGAGAATGTCAAGATGACGTTTTTTTTTTACAACTTTGCTGCCCTCCCCTTTCTTTACGTCACTCTCAAATTGTCAGATTAGTGTAATATACACTTTTTAGGAGGTAATTAACTCACCCTACCTTAATCTGACGCGCTCGAGAATGTCTGATGATCAATTTTTTTTTACTAATCTGATCCTGTATCCTTCACGGGCGGCCTTATATATGAGGCTCATTTTTGGTGGAGTTACTTAACCGGGTACAGGGTATCGCCCTGTATATTAATCTGCCGCGCTTCTGTAAATCCCGAAATCCCCTCTTGGGCTCCCCTACCATAAATGCAAGTGTGAATAAAGGAACCTATTAGAGTTTAGGTACCTACTGTTTTTTCATTGAGATAGGTAAAACAAAAACGGGAAAGTTACTTACCTGACTAATTCTGGTTAGGTAGGTACGTGGTATTGTTACCCAGTAAACTTTCTTGATAGCATGCTGGCGTCGGGTTACTAAGAAGCTCTCTTAAGAAAAAGCCAATTTTTGCTTTAAGCAAAACCCAAAGAGCTCACTCTGGGACCAATGTTACGTCTTGGATTGGGAGAGCTTATTGCACCGCCCCACAATGTACTTAATTGACCCTTCAGATCCTAGTCGGCGGTCTTCTTTAAACACTAAGTACTGTTTCAGACGTATGTTATACTAACGTTGTGTCCTTTTGAACATTTTCAGGCAAAATTGGTATTCTGAAGTCCCATCCAGATTTGGCAGGCAAATTAGCAGCTATCGAGGAATTGACCAGTGAATCTGCGTTTGAACAAAAATCTGCGGGTCTAACTGATATTACCGCTGAACAGAGGGATATTATCAACTCCAGCAATATAAGGTGATTATCAGTATCCAGTTACCTATTTGTAAATGCTTGTGATGTAATTTTTAGGGTTTCGTAGAAAGAAGACGACAAGAGGAACCTTTTTAATATGCCTCCGCTGTCTATTACAGGTCACAGGGCTCTATTTCTGGAACACATTTGCACATCACCTGTTTAACCTGTTTTTACCTATTTTTAGTTGTGTTTAGTTTTAGGATGTGATTTTTGATAAACAGGTGGTGTAAGTAGGTAGTAGGTAGGTACCTACTTTTTGAACAAGATAAAAATTGGACCTGCTTACTTAGGCAGAGATCCGTGCCCTATAGTGGGCCATGATTGATTATTAATTATTAGGTGATTATCTATTAGATATTAATGATTAATCACAAATTGTTCTGTGGTGGGTGCTAGCACTGTCGAATGACGGTAATGGAGGGTTGCGTTAGGCTAATAGGCTTCAGTGGCCAGGAGTAGGGTAATTTAAATTTTAGTAGGTTTACCTCAGACCAACAAAAAAAGGAAGACAGCGCGCCGCGAACATCAAAAGTGAAGCCATCAAACCGTGCTCCTGCAAGTAAACTTACACGCTCACGCACACACCTACACTAAAACCATGCTCATCCAGTGTTGCCATATGCACCGTAATTACGGTAGATTTGCCGTATTTTTGAAATTTATTTTAAAATCTGCCACCTACAGTAGTCATAAATTACGGTGTATGTAAGTTACCGTATTTTTCCGAACTTTAACCGAAACTAACAAACAAAGTTGCTCTATGGCCGGCAACGTCGCCAGTCAAGTGTAAAATTGTACATGTCAATGTAATATCACCTACGTCTATCGTAGGTAAGTACTACTTATTAGTTCCCTGCGTCTATCAGTCATAGTCTATGGTATGCAATTCTGCCAATATAACAACGAAACCACAAAACTTCTGTATTAATGGATTAAGAGCCGATTTCACAAATGTCGTTTAAGTCTTATTCCCGGGATAAGTAGTCAATTACTTGCGAGTAAGCCCATTTTACGTTTCACCAACATTTAACCTCGGGATAAAATCTCTATATTAAAGTATACTAGAGTAAAATCATATACCGCCGATTTCGGCCGAGTAAGCTGCTATTCGTAGATAAGTAGTGTCACTGTCTCTGCCACTAGTCACGGTCAACTCGACTGTCAGGTACGTATTATTCGAATAAATAAAATAATACGCAGCGCTATTGTCAAACTGTCTATTTTACTTGTGTGCATTACGCATTCATTCAATTCATTCGTTCAAAGTCGCAGAGTAACTATGCGAGAGTAAGACCATCGCATAAATCGACAGAGTAAAGTTATACTGGGAAAGCTGCTCTAGTGTAAATTCTGTGTTGGTGAAAACGGCCCTTAATGAACGGTTCTATATACAAATGTCGTCAATTATTTAATGAAAGTGAATCAGAATTAATGAAAGTTAATTATATATTGTTTGCATGTTCCTTTTATTGTCACTAGTAAAAGCCGTAAAGTAGAAAAAAAATCTACCGTAAATCTACCGTATTTTTTTAAGCTGGAACACCGTATTTCTGGTAATTTTGACCCACTGTGCACCGTATTATTGTGAAATCCATCTGGCAACACTGTGCTCATCGCTCTTAGTCTGTCACGAGTCGTCTTCAAGTTAACAAAGATTTAAAAAATATAATTATGCCTTCCTGTGTAGTGAAAAGTTGCAAAAACAACAGCAAATTACATAAAAAGTCTCACGGAATCACTTTTCACTTCTAAGTACTTGAAATAACATCGTTTCTTTATTTAAAAACTATGAATTTTAGGTTACTTGAAACACAAAACCTCAAAGAACAAAATCAGTGACATAGAGTGCGTGGGCTGCCATGATACGATTTAAAATTTCCCATCCGATTAATATATGCATATAAATAATATATGATGTCTTACTACCAACTTTATTTGTTATGTATTTAATATTTTAGGTTTCTAATATATAATGAAATAAAAAATAAATGGATAGTAGCTATAAGAAATAGTCGAAGTGATCCAGATTGGCTCCCATCGAAAACCAGCGTGGTTTGTTTCGATCATTTTACAGAAAAATTTAAAATTGATTTTTTTATATAATTAATAGAATCAGGCGTTCTGATTGCGGATTGTTGCAAAGTAGTTTTCACCTCACTTTATTGATTTTTTTATGTAAGTAACTTGGAATTACAAACAAACACTTAAATTTTATTTATCTGTATAGACTATAGAGTATATAGATTACTTTTTCTGTAGAGTCAGTGATTAATTTTGTTAAGGTGGTGTTTTTTGAATTTAATTAAGTTTATTGAAAATATGAGTTATTTTTTTTAATTTTAATTTATTATTGAGGTACAATACCATACTCAACAATAATTTAGTCGTACAATATTATACTAGTTTCTAGCTGCACAATATCCCCAAATAATAGAGAACCATTTTTAAAAAATGGCAACCCTACGATACACACATAGATAAAAAGGTGGCTTCACTTTTGATGTTCGCGGCGCGCTGTCTTCTTTTTTTTGTTGGTCTGAGAGGTTTACGTAGTGGTCTAGTGGTGCAACAAGACAGAGCCAGTAACGACATCTATAAAGATATAGTGTGAAACGGTTGGTCTTGTTATTTTCTATAGTTTATGAGCGTAACGCCATCTTATGTTAATTTTACGTAACTCTTGCGGATGTTTCCAGGTAGAACATTGTCAAGTTACCAAATTAAAGCCTAGATGCCTCTAGTATCGAGGCTACAATATTGTTTATTTATTTTTGTGGTTGCCTGATGCATAGTGATTACATAATTATATTATGAAATCTTTCAGATATAAAGCGAAGTTTGGCTTCCCATTCATAATATGCGCCAGGGAAAACAAAGTTCAGTCTATAATCGAAGGTCTTCAGAAGCGTTATCATAATACGAAAGACGAAGAAATTATTACTGGGATAAACGAAGTAAAGAAAATATGTAAACTGCGGATACTCGACATAGTACAAAACTAAATAATATTTTATAATTTTATTTTTAACGATTTTATTAAATTCATTTTTCTATTATACATATTTATTATTGATTCCTTTGATAATCCCTTAAATTCCATATTTTTCGATTTTTGCACATTACCATCGTGTATGTACCAGTGTGTGTTTTTACCATTACCTATCGTGTGGCATCTTGTGATAATCAAAATTCATTATCTTGCATTTTGGCAGATGTGGACTCGACTGAGAGAAAATCATAATAAACTATCCTAATTTGTTAATATTTAATTTATTAAGTCCTTTTGGTCTACCTTGTACTTCACAATTAAACCTAACATCAATTAAAACCAATTTTAAGATTTGTGATTTGAAATCTGTTGGGTTGTTGTTGTTGTCGGTTGTTAAAGTTGGAGGATACTGGAGAAGCTCATAATAAATTACTTATTATCTTGAAATAGTTTTGTACATTATAATTTATGACGAGATGTTATTCAGCATCATTTTCATTGTTACTTTATAATTTCAGTTATTTTTTTTCTTATTTCGCTTACCTCACATGGTGAAAAACCCAGGGTCAACTGGCAGAGAATGAGGTTAAGTTCGCCTTTGTTAACCTTACTTTAAGGACTTTCATAAGAATAAATAAAAAAAATATGTTGATGGAGTTATATTAAAATTATACAAAAATTTACTTAGCCCATCATATTTAATTATGAATGATAAGAATAAGAATTAAAGTAAACCAAGAGATCTCTCTACAACTGCATGCGGCTGGCCAGCAATTTCACAGAACTCTGGGGTATTCAGAATGTCTTCAAAACCAATATCAAGATATCTTCCTGTGATTACATCATGTTGTAAGTTAGAACTTGATAGGAAGGGTAGTCTACCAACCTGAAATAGAAAGTTCCTTATATAAAAACTAGTTTAAGGTCATGGCGCGAGGGATCCGAAAATTACCGTTAAAACGATCCGTGGGGAAAGTACTGTCGGGATAACAACTATCCTGTGTGCTTTCCCAGGTTTCAAACTATGCCCATACCAAATTTTATTTAAATCAATCTAGTGAATTACACGTGAAAGGTAGCAAACAGACAAGTTATTTCTGCATTTAAAATATTATTAGGCATTGCCACTAGTACCTAATAAAGCAGTGATTTGAATGTTGGACTCCCGAACCAAGGGGGCCCAACCAAGTTGAAATCCTGCATGCACCTCTAATTTAAAAAATGATGTGCATAAAATTTTAAAATAACTTGCTTCAGTGAAGGAAAACATTGTGAGGAAACCTGCACACCGAGTTCTCCACAATGTTTTCAAAAATGTGTGAAGTCCGCCAAACTGCTCTGTGCCAGCATGGTGGCCAGAAACCCTCACATTGTGAGAGGAGACCAGTGCCGACCAGTGGAATAGTTAAGGGGTGGTAATGATGATCATAATGATGCATAATAATAACAATATTACCTTGCCAACAAACTTTCTCTCCATAGTAAGTTTGAGCGGAGCATGAAGACCTTGGATGTTGCGCAGCATTGCCATGTTCATTTTTTCTTCATTCAAATGGTACTGGAAATTTTACAAAATTAAAGAATTTTAACATTTGTTGATGATATCAACTTCCACATTCTGAAGTATATTGTCACAGTAAACTGGTTTAGGGGACTAACTGACACAATTTGTATTTATAACAAGGGTTATTTCAACATTTTTTTTCTAAGGCCTTTGCATAAGTTAAAAACTTTGAATCTGACAATGTAACAAATATTAAAATGAGAATGGTATGATATTCACTAAATGCATATGCATATACACAGGACATATACCAAAATAGCATTTTTTACAATTTTTGTCTGTCTGTCTGTTTGTTCCAGCTAATCTCTGGAACCGCTGGACCGATTTTGACGGGACTTTCACTGCTGATGTAATAAGAACTTAGGTTATTTATGCAAAATTCCATGCGGACGAAGTCGCGGACACAGCTCGTATACAAATACGATTCCGATCCTGTGATAGTAAAGGGGTTTGAATGTTGGACTCATTAACAATGGGGTCTGTGTAGGACCTTTGTGTGGCAGGCATGGTCAATGGTGGGTTGAGGCTTCCCTTTCCATTAAAGTTACAGCTATTGCTTCTGTTTAACTGTCCATTAGATTATTTAGAAATAAGTTTTTACTTACGTTTCGTTCAGACTGTTGCAGGGGGTGGGCAACTTCAATACTGCTTTTTGCAGTTGTTAATCCATGTACTAATGGAGTGGGTACTCCGAATGGACCTTCGTGGACCGGAACATTGTTGACATGTTCCGGCTTCACTTTAACGGATGGTAGACCGAAGCTCTGAAAACAAATATTTTGTAGACGTAAGTTTAACTAAGCAAAAAACAAATTATCACAAGTACAAAAGTACATTTGAACTAAAACAAACGTGAACCAGGGAGATATAAAATAGAACATAAAATCAAGACGATTCATTCTATCCGTTCTATCGACTCGAAAAAGGTTGGAATATCGGAAGATTCTTACCATTTTAAGTGTTCAAGTCACGCACAGTCGGAATAAAGTTGAGTGGAAAGCGCGACGATTTATAGCTCTAATATTGTGGCCTTAAAGCGCGATAATTGAAAGTAATCGAGAATCATACAGTATTTTAGATGTAAATTTATAGAATGATTTTTGATTTTGATTTGATGACAATTGAGAATATTTGTGACAATGTCAATTTGACAAACAAAACTGTCAAGTCACTTTGCCACAGACTATGCTTGGTGTATAGTGTAGCTGCACAAAAAAGTATTAACTCTGTACATCGTCATAGATAATAAGCCACCATGAACCCTCTATATTTTGTGCACTTAGAGTTTATATTACGGTAGTATAGAGCACGCGCATTGCACAAAATGTTCAGCTCGCAGCGTAGGCAGGTGTGCTATAGATATTTATATTGAGAAGTGTATGGCAATTAGGGATGTACCGATTACATTACGTCACTATCGACTGTCGAAAATTATGAGTAATAGAAATGTAAGGAAATCGTGTGGCTTTAAAGTTTATGAAATAAAATATCGGGTTTAGTGTAATTTTTTTTATTACAAAATCTATATATAAAAGGAGAAGTTGAATGACTAACTGACTGACTGACTGACTGACATATCAACGCAGGGCCTAAACTATAAGGGTTAGAAACTTGAAATTTTGCACAGGGGTTCGTTTTATAACGTAGGTGAGCAATAAGTAAGGATTTTTGAAAATTCATCCCCTAAAGGTGTAAAACGGGGGTGCAAAGTTAGTATGAAACTTTGCAAACATCGATCAAAATTCAAATATTTGTAACAAAGGAACTAATATTTATTAAAGTAAAATAGAATACCAGTGTAAATAGTAAAATTAAAAACATAATTATACGCAACAACAATCAAAATTTACATATTTGCAACAAAGGAACTAGGTAATATTTATTTAAAAAATCTTTCTTCTTCAAAGTTTTGTTTAAGTTGAATATGGTAATTTTATCAATAGAGTAAGAATTCTGTATAAAAACCTGTATCCAGTGCTAATCTGTAGCGCACATCGAAAATCTGTATAAATACGAAAAAATCTGTATATTATAATTATGGCAACGCAAATTTTTTAGACTTACTATAAGTTAAAGCATTAACTACTACAATCTATCTACTGACTACAATCCCACCTGATGGTAAGCAGCGATGTAGACGAGGGTGGTAAGGCGCAATAACTTAGAAGCCTATTCACTCTTGACTTGAAGATACCTACATACATTGTAATCGAACGGAAATACCGACGCAGGCAATTTGTTCCAGTCCTTCGCGGTAAGTATGATGAATGATGACGCAAAGCGTGACTTCCGTACTGGAGGGATGTTTACGACGAAGGGATGAATAAACGCCGTGAGTCGGGTCGTTCGATGGTAGAAAGGATTAGTAGTTATTTAGATGACTTAAGTATCTTAAACCTAATAAACAACAACAATTAAACAGTGACAGTAACTCTATTACTACATTACTACTCTAGTTCACGCTATAATATTTTTCGCATTAAAATACTAAAAAGTACTAAAATCGTACTAAACACACACCAAAAATATTTATAATAAATGTTTAAAAGATTTTGAGTATTAATATATCATTGAGTTACATTAATAAAATATATAATATATTACATTAATATAATATATAATACATATAATATATTAATGTAACTTTAATATTCAAAATCCACCTATATTATAGGTTACTAATAATTATATAGGTTCATAGCTAACATTTAAAAAAATATTTTGAATATCGACTACAGCGTTGGTCGCGTCACATCACCGCTCTCCACGCTTCACTAAGCGCGGGGAACGGGGCGCGCGGGGAGTCCTACGCGTGCCCGCCCCGCACGTCTCTTTCACCCCCGCGATGCGTGATTTGTTTTCATAAAAATAAGTATATAAATCGACTTACCGATGAAATGTGATACTGGATTTCAGTTTTGTGTGTTTCCTAGTATCGTGTTTGCAAGATTGAACTGCACATTTGACCATTTTGATACGTAAATATTCGAAAACTATCTGTAGGAACGCACAGCGCTAGCACTCAAGTTCACTCAACCACGACTACAAGCGCTCGCGGCGGGAACGTCGTGTTGTTCTCAACCGTCGTAGGAGTTCCCACCTCGTTGCGCTTGCTCTATACTACCGTAATATATACTCTAAGTTTGTGCATATGAACGCCGCATTATTCATCGGTCGATGAACCGAATTAAAGTTTACACATTAGAAAGTATCCAAACAACTACGATGGCATTGCATCATCTGCTCAATATTCTGAAGTCGGTTTTAATCGGAGTTCACATATTCGACTAGATGGCGCTGTAAATGTTTTTGAAACCTACTGACTTAATATACCCACCTATTTATTTATTACACCCAAAAGCAAGAAAAGTTCGTGTCCCCTACTACTTACCACGCCAATAAATATCCAGTAGTGTGATCAGCGAACAATAAAGCTTCTATGATCCATAGCGGTTTTTCAAACTAAATCTTTTTTACGTTAGGAAGTGGCACTACTTCGTGGGCACCTCTTTTGGCTTTAGCTAATGCCATTTTAAACGTCATCTTTACAGCTCCTCTCAAACTGGACTTTTCGAATTTAAAGAGCTTTTTTTGTGTTTTTGAATGCTTACAATTTATTAATAAGTTTTAAAATAATATATTGATTATTTTTTAAGTACCCTTTAAACTATTATAAAGTCAGCCTTCATAATGGCAGGGCGTGGTGGACTTAAAGAGCAAGAAATGGTATGATTATGAGAATTCTTAAATATTCCGTTAGGGCCTATTCAGATATACGCGGTATTACCTAGTAGCCGATTTGGGTAGCGGTACCCGAGTGGGTATCAAACAGTACCTATTCCTACTGTTCACACCTAAGCGAATATCGCTACTGCTGTGGCTCCCGAAATTTGTTAATTGTAGTCCAGTATAGACAATAGAAGGCATCCAATGTACCACACGGAACTGTGAACGCTTAATTTCATCTCGGGCCGTTCAGCAAAGAAATACCGCCTACATAGGCGGTATGTAATGTTATGCAACAGCCGCGGTGTGCGGGTCGGTATATCGCACGGTATTCGTTTATCTGAACAGGGCTTTAGCGTTAAGCCTCTTGCGAGGTCGTAACATAATGAAAACAATAAATAATAATAATATTATTAAAAGTAATACAAGATTTCCGCCCACGGCTTCGCCTGCATGAAATTCGGTTAGGTATCGCGCCTTTTAATGAACTCGAGAGCGCCTTTTCTTCTGACCGGTTTAACAAATACCATAATTTCCAAAATCCTTTCTTAGTGCTCACTCTAGCAAGTGAATCCATAAAAGAAATAAAAAGAATTTCAGGTTATCTCTTTTTTATCCCCTTAGCGGGGAATCTGGGGCATCGTCTAGCGTCTGGTTTGGCTTGGCTGCTTATGACTAAAGAGAAAAGTCTCGGCGGGTTGCGCTTAGTCTGTATCGCAATGGGGCTGCGCGTAGACATAGGTTACGTCAGTTATACAACAAAATAAGAAACTAAATGCAACAATGACAACATTAATTGTACAACGCGTTTCTCATCTCGTCTCCTCTTCCCACCTCAGCACAATTCACAACTACTTACTTGGCATTCTCTATTTATTTATTTGAAGAACCTCTATTACGTACAAAATTAATACGCTTTTATTTACAGCATTTTTTTTTACTTTGCCAACAGGACCCGGAAGAACAAATGCGGCGGAAGTTCCGAGCCAAGTGTTTGTTCCGAGCTTTAGGTCGGATGGTCATGGCCAACGTATACTGGTTGATGGAGGCCACCGACCACTACGAGGGCTTGGACGATGTCAAGCGCCGGGTCGAGCAAGCCGTGCGGAGCAAGGGCAAGAAGAAACAGCTTCTAGGCATTCATGTATTGCAAATTGATGGTTATTAAGCAGTTTGGAAAAATGTCGTGATTACAGATTATAATTTTATTAATTACATCTCGAGCGTCTTTCGAGAAAAGGTAGTTAGGGCTTTCTTGGCGGGGCCATTTCCGTGCCTCCAGATGTAATTGTAATGCATAATCATGTAATCTGTAATAAATTTTGCACACCTCTGTTATTGATTAAAGAGAAGATATTTATGCACACGACGAAAATTTTGAAAATTCTACCTCAATAAACAGGCATAGAAGAGTCATTGTTCCATTTTTAAAATTACATTCCAGTGAGTTATTAACAAAAGGGGGACTTAATTACAATTTTTAGTTGCTAAGTAGGTCATCAATTTTAATATTTAATATTGAAAATAATTATGCATTGCAGGACAAAACCTTATTGAACAAAGCTGCTGAAGATCGAACAGACCAAGAGAAAAAATATCTATTTCGAATCATTGGAGGACTGAAATGTTTTAAGCGTTACCCCAACGTAAGTTACTTATCTGTGCAGTGTCGTCGTGACAGAATCCAAATATTCAGTGAAGTAATAGCCACGTACCTACAGTACGTGATTCGTAGCAACCTAAAAATTGTTTCACGAAATGGACCTGATTCTCATAATATTAAGGCTGATTGTAACAGTTGTAAACTTTAAGCGAAAATCTTTCGATGTTTAAGCTCTTGCGATTTCTAGTTCGCGGACGCAGAACCACACCTCCCAGAACTTCATTTCTTTAAATATTTTCCACCAAGCAATAAGTTGCAATCAAAGACTACCTCTAACCGAGATTCCCGTAGTTCCGTAGGTTGAATAAGATACAAATACATAATCGAATGTTTCTAAGGTTAAACCAATTTCGATTTCGATAATTTCATATAGCACGTGAAGAAGAAGCTAGCCGCGGTAACGTACTTCAAGTACTACGGCCCCGGGCGCACCATTGTCCGGCAGCACCACGAGGCGCACGCGCTGTACTTCATCGTGTCCGGCGACGTGGTGGTCAGCCAGATGGTGTTCGACGATCTGCTGCAGCAGTTCGTCTCCATCGACGTGGGGGTCATGCACCCCGGCGACATGTTCGGAGAGGTCTCCTTGCTGCACAATATCCCCAGGACTGCCACTGTCACTACTACTGGTTATTATTTTTTTGTTATACTCGTAACTATTTTCAGCAGTGTTGAGCAGTGATGAGTTTTAAATATATGCGTATTAAAATTTAATTATTACTGGCACAGGAAAACATCGCGAGGAACCCTGCTCAAGAGTTCTCCATAATGTTCTCAAAGGGTTGTGAGGTCCGCTAATTTAATGGACTAAGGCCTGTACCTCACACATAAGAGGAGACCCAGACCCTTGCCCAGCAATGGGACAGTTATGGGTTGCGATGATGAAGGCCTATTTTTAGATCAGATACCATATTTAATCTTCTGTCTCACTCTTCTATTCATACCTATTGATCTACCGAAAAAGAAATTGGCTATAATCATTTTTTGGACAAATAAATGATTTTACTACTCCCCGGTATTTGTGGACTAAACCATCTTCAAGTTTTCTGTACTTGTTTCCTGTTTCTAATAGCAACCAGTCCTCTAAAAATGTACTTGGTATGCGTATCTTGGCAACTGATATTCTAGATACTGATAGAGAATATAAATAATAATTAAGGTTTATAAATTGCTACTTAGGTACCGTTGTTATATGACCCTAATTTTTACTTAGGTCATTGTGAATTGCTTGTTTTGATGAAAGAAGATTTCAAAAATGTCCTTCAGGCATCTATACAGAAACAATGGGATGAAGTTTTGCTTGCTATGTCCGCCTTCACTTATTTTGACGCACTTGACGAGGTGATGTATTTGTATTCAACATTCATTGTACTCAATTCCGTGTTAACTTAAATTGTGGAGGCAGAGAAATAGATAGTTGATGTTTGATTTATTACCAGGTGGCTCGGCGCGAAGGTTGCATAGTTGCTAAAATGAAATCCTATGCACCTAATGAAACGCTTTTGGGCGATGGCGTGGGGGTAGCCAATTTTGTTTACTTTATTCTATCAGGAACCTGTCAGATGATCGAATCTATGCAAGTCACTGTTACCACGCGCTTGGGTCGTAATTATTACGCTCTGTATGATCCTTACGTGAGTATTCAAAACTAGTTTTTATGTCGTAGTAAATAGTAAACGTCTGCAGGCTACCAGGTTTTAAATGGCCACACCATTCATTAACATTAATGTGGCAACCTACCATTGTATGATAACATACAGTGGCTGCATTAGCCACAACAAAAGTGTGGAAAAACTGAATCACGTTGTCAACGTTTTCTTAATTACGTGATTATGTTATCGTGTTCCAAAGCTTGGCCACACGATAGCATGATCACGTAGGTACCTCGGAGGAAGATCTTTGCCTGCCCCTTTGCTACATTACTACATTTCAAGTAACAAACGGAAGCATAATATAAGTATACCGAATGCCTAAAAAGTATTTGAAATGAAATGAAAAAGGATTCAAGATAATTAGTGTAATCAGTAGCTGAACCTATACAAATTGTAAGATTAGGTTAGAAGCAATTATTTGTACTTAAGTATCTATGTATCCGTTTTCATGGTAAAGTAAATAAACAGTGTTGTAGTAGCCCAGGCGAATTATACAAAAAACGTAAAACAACTCTCAAATTCTGCCCATACGCAAACTAATTTCAAAAGCGGGCACGTAAGTTCATATAATTTACTAAATTACATACCTATATAAATACTTGTAGAGCTATGAGTTTGTAGTGTAATATTGTACTTTTTACTGAATTTTAAGATACCCGTAGAAGAAAGTGAAAAAGATTTCGAAGCAAAGTATTTTGGAGAATTAAAAACGGAAAAAGAAAGTTCATCAGAAATCGCGGAACCGGGAAAAGATGAAGGCAACGATCAAGTAAAACTTAGTGATTCAAAAAATGTCAGAGGTTCTTTGAAAGACATGGGGAGTGCGAGTAGGTTGTCGACTACCTCTAAACAGGAGAGGGTTTCTATTTATACCAAAACCGAAACTGAGGTAATTAGTGAGAGGGCGCCGTCTAAAACGGATGCTTCTGACCTTCAGAGATCGGAATCAAGAACCCAAAAGTCAGTAAATCTATTAAAACCTGCAGAACAAGATCAACGGCGTCCTTCTGTAAGGTAAGTCACTGTATACATAATGTACATCTACTATACAAGTACAAGTAAAAGAACTTATAAACACAATGTTGGGTCATCACTACTATTTTTACCATGGCAATTTTAACAAGGTATTATTGATTTACTATGATTATTGATTTGTTAAATCGTGACACTTGCATAAAATGTCCTTTTGCATTATTGATTAGGTTTGAATTTTGAATTGCCAATTGATGTAAAAAGTAAGTTAAGATTAAATTTAAGTTAAAACATACAATTTCCGTTGTAGGCTAAGCGTGAAGCCAGAATTGAGACAGAAACCGCCGGAAAATCTTCATACGTACTTCATGCAGGTGAGGCGCTTTAGTTATTCCAGACAGCTGTACTAGAATTACTGTTTAATTACAGGCTTTTAGACACTAGATGCATACTAAAATATCCATATCCGTTTTTTGATGCCAGTGATATTTGCATGGCGTCCGAGTCGAATACATTCACATTGTAGCTAAATATGCAGAGACGTGACGTGCGTAGCCGCGTACATAAGTATACGTGCCCATTTTTTATTTGTAGGTATGTCAATTTAACCCAGGGTCCAGTTTTGGTTTCGGTGAGAACATGCGAGACCGAAGGATTGTGGCGTTGACTCCTGTGATGTGCATGCTGCTTCCGAAGATATGGCTGCTGCAACGTAATATAGCAAATATATGGACTAGGTTACAGCATTACCTCGAAAAGAAAGTGGGTTTAATCTTCAAATATCTATAACGTGTTGTAATTGATAAACTAGATTATTAGTAAATAAATTCAATCTACAAATTGGATTTAGATTAGTCAAATCTGTACATCTGATTTTTTTGGAAATGCTGGCAAGCTGTTGAATGAGCTGCCTGCTTAGGTATTTCTGGAATGCTATGACATGGGTTTCTTCAAGAAAGATGTAAAAATAGTTCTGCTTTAGAGCTGACTTTGCATTGGTGACTCCTCTGGTGTTGCTCGTGTCCATAGACGACGATGACCACTTACCATCAGATGGCTCGTCTGATTTTTCGTCAGCTCTTCTGGCTATAATAAAGGTAGGTTTTGTCGTCTATTTAGAGACAAATTTATTATGCATCATCATCAAGCAGCATCAAGCGAAAATCAATGAACTACTCGCAGTATGGAAATACTGTTATAAGGTTACCAAGGTTCTCAAAGTATCGAATATGATTGTAATTTTAAGAACAGCAAGGCATATAGGTTTCCTGAAGCCACTGTAATCTTTATTTATTCTTTATTGCAACCTTAAAACTAAGGAGTACAATGGGCGGACTTAATGCTTGGTGGCAATCTCTACCAGTCAACCCTCTATACTAATAAAAAATCTGTTACTGGTCGCTGTCTGTACATAGATGATAATTATATGAGAAAAACTTTTCTTGGGGGTCTTAATTAATAGAACCCAAAACGATGATTATTTGTATTTGTTTGTAGTTTTTTACGCGCTAATCTCCGAAACGGCTTATCCGATTTGGGTGCGGTGTTCAATAATATATTATGGTAATCTTCACTTAACATTTAGTGTTTGTTTTATTTCAATCGCAGAAAAAAAAATGTTAGATTAAAGAATCACGCCTAACAATTTCCAAATGTGCGTACGAACGGACATGTTTCCCGAAGCGAAGCGAGGGCGGTTCCACTAGTAGGGAAATAATTTTACTAACCGTACTAAATAGTTCATCTACGTAACATTGTTATGAATAACTTAAAATTTTGTTTTTTTAGATACCCACGAAGAAGCAACTATTCAAAGATTTCGTGGCATCACGTCGTTGGAGCGAGTTCAAAGACCAACTAGTTTCTGATGTTGTTTCTCGGTCTCACACAGTTAACTGGACTTCCGTAAACGACGTACCATACTCCATTCGTATGGAAGAGATGCTCGATTTATGAATCATTCATTAATAATACTGAGTAGAGAGAGTCCTAGTGATGTGATTTGAGACTTTTTCAAAACTCAAAATTCTCAAACATTCGCCAACCGCGGCGCGGTATGATAATGTTGATACCGTGCTTCAACTATTCGATCAGTTAGTGATATAACTTTTTTGCTGTTAAAAAGAAGCACGTTGAAATTCTTTAACGTTAAGTTACGATAGGATAACCAAGGAGTGGATCCCTGATTAATAACTTTGCTATGTAGGTAATTTATATTTTAGTTTTAATAGAATCTTATTTTAAACTGATTTGAAGTTATGAAAATAAACTGTCACAATTTTGTGTAATAATTTGTTCATTTATCCATTCCTCTTATGTTATAAACATTTTTCATTTTATTATTTTCATTTTTTCTTTTCATGATACGGGCACTCACGATATGTATTTTTGTACGCTGATATTTCGACCTAGTTGCATGGATCGTGGTCATGACTGAACTGCGGTGGCGCGTAAACTTTTAACAAATTTCATCACATAGGTACCTACTAATGTAGATAGGCTAAATGTATATCTCCCTTAGTAGACGTAAGGTAGTGAGGTTCGTTTTTTGTTTAGCATATTCCGATAGACTACACTGACTACATTTTGCCGCCAGTACAAGCGTTGGGGGGTTGTCACGATGGGGCGATAAATTTTTATGGGGGCGCCGAGATCTGGAGCTGGAGTGGCCTGTCAAACCTAAAGTTTCTAGCGAATCCATTGAAGATATAAAAATTTTACGCCTTTTTCATTGTTTTTACTGCAGAGAAATTACCATTTCCAGTGGTGGCGGAGACCATGGAAATTTATAACTGCTTATATACCTATATGCTTGAATCCTAATTTGTCTTATTTACAAATGTATTTTTATACTATTTAAATGTCCGTGTGATACGAAATTATTTTCAAATTCCCGGCTAGTTAATTAATAAAATTATTCCTATATAAAGAATTGATCAAGGAAGGTTCCAATTTGGATTCGCGATCGCATAAAGTTTAATTATTATTATTATAATTTCCGGACCTATATACCTAATCCATTTTTTATTGATTAGTTACATTTGTAAACATTTTGTCTATAGCAGAATCGGGTTTCACAAGCAGGATTTATAAAAGAAAGTTGAATAAATTCGTAATTCTCAATAAGCCACTGGCAGACTAGGAAGAGGAATGAACACACGCGATGACGACATTACCACTATTGGCGCGCATCGCGTAACCAACGCGACTGGTTTTGGCGGGAAGCGCCCACGCGACATCGGTCCTACTAAACTTCATGTCGTAGCCAGTGTAATAAACAACAGAATAGTCAAGCATTCGACCGCAGTGCACCGTGACGACCGAGCGCCGCGTATTATCGACGACAGCCGCGGCTGATCGAAAATTCGCGATTTAACAGAGACCTAATGTAAATAACCCTAAGTTACCTCCACTGAAGTAACTTTCGATCTATTGTAACATCCTAGAAAATCTGTGTCTATTCTATCTTACTCAAGAACGATAAACAAATCGAGCTATTCAAACGGTAAGTGTTAATTTAATAATGAAGTCATTAATTTACATAATTGTAACTGATATAAACAGCTGTTCTTAGCTGTAAGTTAGACCAAACAACAGAGTACATAACTTTGTGATTTTCAATTTGTTTAAACATTATGACTTTTTATTTTACTGACTTATATGTACCTACTTATTTTATATCATCTACTTACTAAATTCGGGTACTCTTTCCGGCTGCATTAAAAAATCCCCAGAAATCTACAATAAGTATGCCATAATTATCATTAGCAGTGACGATTAGGATAAACTATAGGTACTCAATAGAGTTTGTGATTAATTATACCGGGCACAGGACAGGCCGGAGTGGTGCCTACTGCCTATTAGGCCTATGTCCAGCAGTGGACTTTAAAAGGCTGAAAGATAGATTAGATAGACCGGTTATAACTACATAAGTGACTTTGGTAGAAAAGCCAGATAACCGAAGAGAATAAACTCGTAGATATAAAAATTTTAGCAAGCCAATAAATTGTTCACAACTCATTTATAGGTAAATTACATCACACCTTATTATTCATTTATTACTTTATTTTAGTTACTACACGTAAGTCGCATCGATTCTATCAATGTTCGCTTGCAATTGAACATAATCGGGGATTATTTGTCAAATGTCAAACCAAACCAATTAATTTGTCTTGATTAATATTTCACTAAACGTAATTGAAATTTAAAATGAGTCTGAGGTTTTTACATCATTAGTCAGTTAATTTGTTACTTTTGCCATGGAATTCATGTAAGGCTAAAACATGACATCAATATTATTATGACTCTTGGTTCATCGATGTATTAGCAATAACAACAAGGTTAAAAGTTCAAATAACTACTTTCAAGGTACGCAGATATAAAATATGCGAAAGGCGCATATTTATCAAAAAGAGGACAGTCAATTAAAAACCGGAATATTTGACATTGAACAATTTATCAATTCTGTATGGCGCATTGGAGACTGGGACTTACAGATAGTAGGATGCCCTACCTCAGTAGGTAGGATCCTGATTGGCTACAAAGTTTGCAAAACCTAACATTATAACATAATTATTACATAATCTTGGATTATTATTCACGGCCTAGTGATGTTCGTACTGCTCTATTTCGTTTCTAGGTACATTCAATGAATATTAAAGAATGTTCAAATGCTGTTTTGTGTTTATAACCATTTAATAGTTTTTGAATTAATCCACCGATAGGGATCTGACTGCGGCATTTTAAAGGGCCGTCAGTAGCTAAATAAATACACTTCCTAAACATGAATTTACCCAAGTTAGTTTGAGAAATATTACAAAATATAAATTTCTCTATTAACAAAGTTTTTAATATCATGGAAGTTATACATACATAATATTATGTAGGTACATACATATATACTGTAATACTACTTAGGTAAATGTTATTAGGACTGGAGCTTAGAAAAGCAATATAGCGTGTAAAGTCTGCAAAACATTACAATTAATTTATTCAAGTGGTTTTGGAATGTCGATAAAACCAAAGGGGCATTGTCCTGACGAGAAATTCCGAGCAGTTCACCTCTGTAACTAATCTCAAGTCATCCACGATCTCACCGTGCAGTAGAGTTTAGTTAGATAGTTTAGAGTAGAGTAGAGTATGACAAATTAAACGAGCAGTATTAAAAAAAGTGCCGTGAGCTTTTAATTTAGCAGGTTCCTATGCGTACCACCACTAAACAATTGATTTTAACAATAATTTTATTGTTATTGAACAATTTAATTTAGTAGGTTCCTAATTCCTTTGCTTTACGTACCGCCACTAAACAATTGATTGGTTCAGCCCACCGACTACACAGCCTATGTGGTCCAGCCGTTCCAGAGATTAGCCAAAACAAACAGACAAACAGACAAAAATTGTAATTATGGTATATATTTATGTTATTTATGTTATTTTGGTATATGTACCGTGTATACATAAATATGCATTTAAAGTAAAAAGCGGTTATTTTAATATTACAAACAGACAATCCAATTTTATTTATTTGTATAGGTAGATAATAATACATTTAGATCGTTATACAGGATTTTATTACTTCCTTTAAGTATGACATAATTTTAATATACGTTGGCTGGTTGTACATGAATATTCAAAAAAGGTATACTGAGAATGAATTAACATCTCATCTACTCATTAATTTCATTGACACAGTTGGTGAGCGGTTTATTTTATACATTAAGTTACGAGCTGAGGGGCTGCCTGTGTACCATTTACACATTTACACGATACGTGTTAATCAAATAATGTTTGTAGATTAATGTGTGACATACTTATGTTTATGCAAGTAGCTTTTTTCAATAAACGGCTTACTGAATTTTGCATAAGGACAAATGATTTATTTTTCCTGCAATACAGATTTTATTTTATAAATTCTATTGAATAATATACATCACTATCTTATTGATTTTTAAGCTTCCTTAAAATTTGGTAAAACGGTTCGAGTGTATTGGGTTGTACAAGTGGTGTTGAACATTCTAGCGATGCAAGGCCTTATTTTATACATAAAATAAGTTAATGCTTTACAACAATCCTACCTGAAGTGGCGATGATGATGTTGCACACTTATGTATGTATTAAAAGTCAATTCACTCCACTTGATGACATCATAGGTAGAGAATACCGTTGTTCTTATGATTTTTGGACCACGTCACGTCAAAACATTTAGAAATTTTAACTATCAATTAAGTACTTACGTCTACGTATACGTCTTATCTACGTAAAGCATAGTAACTTAGAAAATTCCTTTCTCAGATTAAATTTTAATACAAGGCATCGTTGCGAGGTTTACACAATTACAGTAGCTACTTGCTACTGGAGCCAGTAGAATCGTTACACGGTTTCAAATTACTCTTCGCTGATCGACATCGACTAGAATTATGATTAGATATTACAGAATAGAAAATTGCTCTAAGTTATTACGCTAAGCGATAAAAAAACTTATGAAATAAAAAATATGAAATAAAAATTATGATATGATTTAGTTGTTGTTTTGCAAAATTATCTCATTTTCTTCCACGTTAAAATGTGTCTGAGTATTTTTAGTTTCCGTTTCCTTTTATTTGCGCATCATTTCCGTTTCATCGAATTCCAAATCACAACTATACTAAAGAAGTATTCACTTCAAAAAATGTCATGGAATTGAAATCTTATTAAAATTAGATGCTTGGTGATGATTGTGTAAATTAATTAGTCAGTCCAACCTGTAATATATTAGATAATCATCTAAATACCAGTGTATCTGAATTCTAAACGCGTTAATGGCTATACAGTTATGCAAATAAAATTATAATATGCAGATAGATACGTCTGAAGGACTAGTCTGATTTTATCTATAGGTAAGTCGATTACAATGAGCTTTATTCTTGGTTATATTAAAACTAAAACGAAACATTTCAATACTTAGCCCACAAGGGGTTATCAATACTAAATATACATTTATGAGTGTTATTGTTTGTTGACGACCATGTCATTGCTAAGGTGATGTATTACAAATCGTTGATGTACGCAGTGCGCGATTTTTACTTAATATTAAATAGGCGGAAATCGGAAATATAATGAAGCGCTCATAGCCCGGCGGCTTGCCGACGTTATGCAACAGCGGGCGCGGTCGGTAGTTGGATGGGTGACCGCTAGTGAGAAAAATTTCTTGGGCGCTTCCGTGCTTCGGAGGGCACGTAAAGCCGTCGCTCCCAGTTGTTAACATGTATAAGCTTTCGTTAAGTCATGTCGGATGCCTTCGGGCTGCTTAAAAAATTCCGACACTTGGCCACTAACCCCTCCACCAATCCGTACTGGGGCAGCATGGGGGCCTTCTCAAATATGTGGAGAGATCCGTGCTCGGTAGTGGCCCATTAATAGGTTGAAGCCATTAAATAGGCAATAATATTGAATTTTATAGTGTTTGAACTTTCATAGGTACTGAATATAGGCTTCTTAGTGAAGTTTCGAATAACATCGTAATAAAATAAAATTATCAATGTGCACCTTATTGCGTAGTTGTATAGAAGCAATACAGAAAGGGGAAAAAAATCATATCTGATATAATTTTAAACTTATCTACAATTAACTAACTGTCTATCCGTATTTAGGATTCAATCGATTCTGATTACTAGTGTAGAAATTTTATACGTGTTAACCATACGAAGGTTGTCATGAGTTCTATGACCAGATGTAGAGTCGCTAGAGCCGCTAGAGTTTCCCTTTTATGGCCACGATGGAAAAGTTATTATAAGCAGAAAGTTTGCGTAGGTTGTATTAACGTTGCGAAGGATTCGGAACGATGAAACGAATGGCCCAAATGCGATTTTATTCATTTTTCATGATGACAGCGACTCGCACAACCTGGCACTGAATTAGCTTTCTTTCAGCCGGTACGACATGAAATTCTTTTTGGGTATATAAAAGGCTGCTATAAATCTATTGTAGCTTTCTACGTATAAGTATGGGTTTTTATAGATTTTATATAATGTGAGCTGTCTTTTAAAAGTATGAGGTATGTACCTACTAAGAATCTACATAATAAACCGCTAATAGTGACTGACTGACAGACCATTGAACCAGTGGACCTATAACCATGAATCTTTGTACAGGATTTCGTTATTTACAATTCTATGGGGGAACAGTATTTTGAATATTTATCGTAAAAGCATAATGTGGTAAAGAACTGTATGAGAATAAAAATAATATTTCCGGTGATACACCCGTAGACGCCAAGCAAGTGTTATATAAAATGTTTACGTTAAAGTAGATAACCTAAAAGATGGTCGTCTCGCTGGACCTGAGAAGAGCTTTCAATCTTTTAATTTGCATTTGTCTTTTACATAATTAGGTATATTATACAGCTCAATATTTCATTTTTGTGATTAGCTAAAATTGTTATATAACATGCAGATGTCAAAACGCAGTGGTAGCCGAGTGGTTTGAATATTGGACTCCCGAACAAGGAAATCTGAGTTCGAATCCTGGCACCTCTAAGTTTAAAAAATAGTTGTTTCGGTGAAGGAAAATATCGTGGTGGACAATGGTCTGTACGCCTCACATAGTGTGCTTTGGTGGTTTGCGATAATGCGCAGATATAAAACAAAGTTAGCAATCTTGTGTCATGTTGCCTATCAAGAGTCTTGATTCGAGACGGTAAACAATGACATTTAAAAGGCATAATAAATCATTGTGTTTATATGACTTTGATTTAATATTTTGAACACAGAATCGAAACAGATGTAGCCAAAAGATTGTTGTAATGTTGGGAGGCTACGAACCATAAAGATGGGTGGGGCGCTTGACGGACGTGTTAAGGTCGACCTTTTAGGAATGATAAAGTTAGGAAATCATTTTCTGGAATCGATTTACTAAAATTAAAAAGTAAAAACAATATTTTCTCCAAGTAGATAAGTTCTACGATAATGTTATTGCGACATTCTAAACTACAAAACAGCCTTTCCTTTGCGTACAAAAATTTAAGGGTATTATCGGGTTATATTTACTTGTTTTTTTCATGTGCTAGACTGTTTTATGCTTTCAAGAATCTCATTTCCTATCAAGAAAACGTAAAGCAGTTTTACCAAGCCCTATATTTAAGACTGGGATTCTTTGTCGGTATAATCATTTTTTTCACATAAACTGGGATATGCGTCTTAAAGATTACTGTACCTGCGACTTCATACATATTGAATTTAAAACATTTACTAATTTTTTTGCAGAAATATGAGCTCACTTAGTAACTTTGCATCATGTATATTTGCAGACAAAAGGCACACCATTATCCTCGTCGGAGGAGATTTATGTATTTAATTACTACACTATAGGTAGTTATTTTGAACTTCACAGATACCTTGCTCTACAACCAAATTTACAAATCTCAATGACAACAATCATATTAAGAAATAACCAGTTTCTTCAGTAACAATAGGTGATCATAAAATACAATAAAGCGATTATTCTTGCTTGCTTATTTTATATCAGGCTATTTTTTGTGTATGTTTGAACGAGCTAATCTCAGGAACTACTGGTTCGAATTGAAAAGATCTTTTAGTGTTGATAGTCCATTTTTCGAGGAAGGTTATAAAATATCACGCTACGAGCCTACCTATAGGAGCGGAGCATCAATGAAAAATGTTGCAAAAATGGGAAAATATTTAATGTCCACTAGTAATACTCAGTATGTATTTGCGGCTTTGCCCGCCAAAAATCCCTAAATATAATATAAAAGTTGATAAAATCAGAGAACTTTCATACTAACTTTGCACCCCCTTTTTCTCCTTAAGGGTGATTTTCGAAAAAATATTTTATACATTCAGTCAGTCAGTCATAGAAGATATCTCTTTTCTGCAGGAGCATATAGTTCTCGAGGTGAATCGAGTATTTATTTACCTTTATATTCAAAGGAATGTGTTGCTATAGTAGACGTTACCGATTACAGGCAATGAGACACTAGATACGTAGCAGTTGTTATCTACATATTTATACTCATAAGAGGTCCAATAAATCAGTTCCGTCATGTTACTTGTATGG
Organism: Ochlodes sylvanus; assembly: GCA_905404295.2. Lineage (NCBI taxonomy): Eukaryota > Metazoa > Arthropoda > Insecta > Lepidoptera > Hesperiidae > Ochlodes > Ochlodes sylvanus. Next base: position 7,912,501 of record FR990130.1, on the reverse strand, counting down.
ATGTGGGCGACTCATGAAGGCGACGCTCGACGTGCGTGTGGGTAGGCAACAGGTTCTGTCTATAATGACGTGTATTAATCATTATTTTTAGTAGATCGGACACAAAAATTTAAGCCTTACGTATTTCCTTGTTAAGAGGCATAGAGCATACACCACCACGCTGCTTCAGTATGGATTGGTGGAAGGTCTAAGGGCTCCGATATTATATCTTATATTATATAAAATTCTCGTATCACAATGTTAGTTACCCTTACCATACCTACTCCTCCGAAACGGCTTGACCGATTTTTATAAAATTTTATGTATATGCATATTCATTAGGTCTGAGAATCGGCTACTATTTATTTTTCATACCCCTAAGTGATAAGGGTTGTCCACCCCTAACTTTTAAATTCTATTTTTTGGACAATTTTTTTTCGTTATTTTTCATTGATTAAGCATAAAAAAATACACATAAACCAATCTTTCACTTCCCTACACCCCTCAAATTTAAATCGCGCTTGTTGTATTCATTCACTACAAGTACGCATTATAAAGCTGCTTACCTGCGATTCTCCATAAAGTCCGCGACGAAGCGTAAAGTCTGTCAATCCGTATTTGGTCAGCAGAGTGACTATAACTCTATGTAAGAGGACACATCACATGTTGTGTTGTGATCTGATGAATTTATTTTTTAAACGATTTGATTGGTTGAGGTCATAATATTACCCCAATAGTTTTGGCGAGTGTTTATGGTCGTTTCCTCGTTAGTCATTTAGGATCCGATAGATAGAACCGTGGTGAAGTCATTATCAGATTAAGCAGGCCAGCATTTAAACTAATAATTATGTTCCTGATAGGTAGGTACTTGTTATGATAATAAACCTGTATCGTACACACGGAGAACCTAAGAATTAGAAAATAATTCTTCGACCATAAGCGTAAAAAATGATACAAGCTTGGTGAGCAGCCTAAGCAATACACAGTTTAAGGAAATACAACTTTCTATGTAAATGGTAATGCGTGGGGGTTTAATACGAAGCAATTTTAACATAAAAGCAAAGACGACTATGTAAATATTTTTTTATATCAATTGCCAATAAACATGTACACAGGCCACCTGGTGTTAAGTGATCACTACTGTTCCCTTGCTTGTCGCGAGATTTAAGTACTCGTATTTACTTAGTTTGAAATCTATTGTACCTATGATAAGTTTTTATATCATATAAATTGTGTAATGACGTTGTAAGTTGATAGTAAAAGTTTTAAAGGAAAAGTTTATTTTATTCTTTTTTGCGCATTTAAATAAAAGCTTGTTTTTAAAAAAGGTTTTTTTTCCTTTAATTAATTGACTTTAGGTTTGGTGGAAAAATCGTTGATGGTTGATAAAACTGGTTTTATAATTTACATAATACCTAGTGGGCTTACTTATTATCATTTCACGCACCTATTCATAGTCACTAATGTGTTATTGTTTTTGCCGATAGTATCTTCTGTGCGGTTTCAATTATAAGTCAGCTTAATACAGTTCTGTGGTATTAGATCATCGATATAATTTTATCTACAAGATAAAATACAGACAAAAAATTGAAAATTTTTACATAACTGTCATTTGGATGTCAATTTATCGTTTTAACTTTGCATGTTTATTAATTTACTTTAGAATTTTTTGTAATAAAATATTTTATAATCATTTACGTAACAATATTTTATACATAAATCATGAAATCGACTAAATCTTTAAAATCATCGATGAATATGGATAGATCGGTAACATGCTTAATGATTTGAAGCCAGTTTCTCATACAATTGGTCTTGTGATGTGATAACTATTAGATATATTTATTTGTCAGATCGTCCGTACCGAGTCTTCTGTGACCAAAAGATCATACCCCTGTGACGGGCCAATGGGCGTTCGTCAGAACCCGTGGACTCCAACAAAGCGACGAGGACCGATTGCAGCCGAAGCCGCCAGCCCGGGACCAGCTGTGGTGTCATTGCCATCTCTAATAGGTATTTTTATAGGATCAGTTGTCATACAAACACAAGGCCTATTAGATATGCTGTTAAATAAACACGATTGTAAATTACCTCCCCAACCTGTAATCAATCATAATTAGAATATTTGTTTTAATTTCGGTTTATACGGCAGTGGTAGCTAACAAATCAGGACTTTCCAAAACCGTTGGTAAATAGCATAATAGGTAATAGCTCTTAGAAGTTAAGCTTTACCAACCTCCATGAGTCACATGATAGCCAACGGGGAGGAGTCGGGTGGTCCAATGCCCAGCCACCTACAAAAGTAGGAAACGGGCGCAATTTGCTTTGTACATGGCTTACTACAAGCTGGGGAGATTATTTAGTCTTAGGCATTATTATTATTAAACTAACTTACGTTTATCGGATTAATTTATAGAACAAGGATCTTTTATGGAGACTCTATTGACAAGAGCAAGAGCTCAGTTATCCAGATAAAACAGTCATTTTGTTCACATTGAATTGTAATATCTGGGCAAAGAGCCTTTGTATTTGTGGTATGTCATGATTAATATAATGTATCTTTATAAATGCAGGTAGACTAACTAATTCCGTAATATAAAACCGCTTCTCAAGTGCAGCCGACGGTACCGTGGCTTGAACGTAAGAAAATCTGCAACGCTACGGTTATTTTATGTCGATTGTATTCGTTTGCAGTGTTTATATTGAGAATTCTTCACTTCATATTCACTGACAAAGGTATGACTCCCTCGTTCATCATAAGTAAACGAAGGTCAATATTGTTTTCTCGCCAGTTTCGGCAATACTGTTCGTGTTCTCTCGTATTCGCGGTGACATCATCCGGAGGTTGTGTTGTGCGATTATCGTCTGTTCTGCAAACAGCGGCCTTGCTCGTGTTCATACACAATGTGACATCATTTCGTTACTGTTGTCGATCACTTAATGTTCCCGGCGCAAGTTTTTTATTACCAAATCAAAGTATTGACGTTCATCGATCATTATTTATAGTTCTATTCGTGAATAATATAGTCGTAGTAAGTTGGGTATAAAAACTGTTCGCAATTTCGAGTCACTGCCGCGCCGTTCGTTTAGATACACATAAATTACTCTATATTTGGCGACTATCTAAACGACCGTGGGCGAAACATTGACCGTGAGCGAGGTGAGCGCTGACTGCGTGAGCCACATAAAGCTAGCCTAATTCACAGTGACATGAATTACGAGATCATGATTGGGATGTCATCTCGGGCAATTGGTCTACAATTGCATTTTGCAGGATCGCTCTATTTTACAGCTATTTTTAGAGCTGACTTTATAGTCTTTTTCACGGCGTCAATGTCGTGAACAGGCATCATTACATACAGGTAGCATGTTGGACAGAAGTATTGGCATTTAATGTTACTCGTTTCGTTTTCGGCATTACAGGTAAACCACCACCAGAATCCCGTAAATCTCGTGCACCTGCATTCACATTTGGGCAGAAGCTGGATCCAGCAGGAAAAGATAAAGCCGGTCCGGGTCCAGCTAGCTACAATACAGAAGGAATGACGGCCAAGGGTAAGAGTTGAACATAACATGATAAACACTATTCATGTTTATATCATACTAACGATAACCGCACCCAGGTTTCCACGTGACGCTCAGCCAAGCGCAAAAGTAATAAACATATTGCGCAAACGGCTCGCTCGAACATCTCCAGTAAATTGTCATTTACTTTAACCATTAAACTGGTCTTTAAAGGTAATTTAGATCGAATTGCCTTTCCAGTTTCTCGCCCACATTGCTAGCATCATCTTCAAGTAGTGTCTAGTGTGTTGTTAGGTATACCTAGTGTGCTGTGATTAGTTGTATGAGTATAAATATTACTCGTAGTTATGTTCAGGGACACAAGTTCTAATCTTTTCTTGCGTGTCAAGGCATACCGAAAGTTTAATGTCAGGTTTTGTTCCAAAGTTTAATTTTCTTGCTATAAATACCGCATAAGTTTGAAGGTAAATCATGCTAGTCTAAATAGATTATGTCACAGTTGTTTGAGTTTTAAGCGTTTTTAACAGTAACTGGGTCATGACTCCATGGCTGCAGTTTGATTTGCATAAACTATGTCGTCTGCATCGTATTATTTCGGCATATAGGAAAGTTACTAAGATATTTTTCGGCTATTAAAATAACTTAAATAATAATGCGCTACCCAAGTAAAAAAATTGCAAACACTATACAAATAATTTTGTTGGTGTGTTTTTAGAATTCGAATATTTTGTGTACGACCAGGCCTATGGAACTAATTTCATACAATATAGTGTTCAGAGCTTCAGACTATGTCTATGTTAGAGTGGCGCTTCAATCAAGCCCCAAACTAAACCAAATTGATTGACATTTGAATAATATTGCAGCACAACATCCGTTGAGTGTACAGTAAAATGGTCAAAGTAAGACATACGTTTAACTTAAATTGGACAACTTCAGTGAATGAATAAACCAGTGACCCAGATATATCCTTGTATCTTAAATCGCAACCGTTACTTGGTCATCATTACACGGTGGCATTGGCTTGCGACTCCCGCGGCACTTTTCTGAATGCATTTGTTCGATGTCGCCAAATATGTCCGTATGAACGAAGGTGATCAGGCGCGATGACTCAGGCGTGTAGGTGCCTCGGGATTGGACCCTAAGTGGCACGTTTGGTCGCTCGGCCACAGTCGCACAGCCAACTCGAATCAAGTACATACTCCCTATGGTTACTTTTAAAACAGCTGTTAAATTAAGGATTGCTTAGCGCGGATCTTGTGATTGTTACAAGTAATTGCTTCGGATACGGCGTATAAGGTAAACAAGTGATATTTATTTGTTTTTTTGAAGGCTCTTTCCAGTTATGTATAATAACATAATACCTTATTGGGAAATTTATATTATAGGTAGAGTTTGTTGCTTGCTAATGATTTTTTTAGTGCCTATTAAATATATTCCTGTATGTAAATCAAAAAATAATAGCCGGCTAATTATATGCCAGCTATATTTTTATAAATGTACCATTCTATCATAGTCGCAAGGGCAGAAATTTTTCCCTGAATGATCGAAATGAACTGACGTTGGTCACAACACTGGGTGGCTATACCTAATACTGTTAAAAATATAATTAAATATATTAAATTCATATTTAACAATTACCGATTAAAAACTTAAGTTAACAAATTTTAACTTTTTTATTGGTGAAATATGTAATAAAATATTAGAATTAAATATAATTAAATTACAATATTTGACGAGTAGGTACATAAAAATACACTGAGGAGTGAGGAAATTTTAATAAATATTATGTATTTATAATTTTAACTCGTTTATTGATAAAATTCATAATTATAAATATAATTTTTTTTTTATTATGCTGCTACGAATCACTTTTTATATTCATGACTTTCATAATTCACATAATTATATTTAAGTGTTTTACTGAATGATTTTTGCAGTATTTTTGGGTAATGATAATACCGGGAAATAAAAAAAATAATAGTTTAATTATAGTGAAATACGAATTTAGTTAAAACGCGTTTTCACAAGTTGAAACAAATTAAGTATAAATAAATGTCTGTGTTGGAAATACAATTCACTGCTATTCAAATGAATTTCTATTAAAACTGGTTTTCATCCGATACAACGTGTTTTGTCGAAATGGCCCAATTAAAACTTTGTCGACTGAAATTGATGATGTTGTGATGGAATAATTGGAATTGTTGATTATTATCATTTGCTTCGGTTTAGAAAAACATAGCAAGGCAATCTGCCTTATAAAGTTGTTGTTCTTATTGTCGAAGGTGTGTAATCTACCAGCACCGCTTGGTCAGTCTAGCGAACCCTAATTAGTTTCAATTTGAAAGGGGTCGAACCCAGCAGTCAGACGTTGAGATAGGTTGTGTAGATACTTATGTATATCTAGTGAGGAGTGAATGTGGTATTATAAGTTGTCGGCGACGACTATCGATTTAAATACAATATAGTGGAAGTGGTGTGGTATCAGGTTGTGGTTGTGATCCGGTTACACTTTTATAGAGATGACCAATGACCATGTTAGTCCTCAAGGGTAGCAACACTTCCGTGACCGATTAGAATGAGACTTACTATCAATTACTAAGTGAACTATTAGATACTAACAACAACTAAGAGTACTAACAATCACTAATACTCCCTGCACAGCCCTCATACAGACTAAGGAACTAACCAACTAACGTTCTAATGCCGTCTGTCAACTGGACTAACCATCCCGATTAGAGTCTTGTCCTGGTTCGGTCACAGCAATCATGGGCGGCCGCGGAAGGGTGTTGCTGCATGCTCGTTTGCTTCCTCAAAGCCATTTAAAATAGTATAGTGTGAAAGAAAGATGGTTGTGATACGGCAGGGCGAGCTGTCGGTCCGGCGGCGTCTCTCCACGGGCGTTGGCCCCCGCCGCGCGTGGCTCCTACACCAGCGCCTTGCGACTACGAACCCACGAAGGCAGCCCGAGCAGTGTTAGACCATGCACCGGCATTCTCTATCGGTCTCCGTGTGAGCCCACCACAACCGGGCATGAATACGCCAGGTTTTGGACTGAATATTCGTGCATTTTTTAGCATTGTCTCGCCTTCATTGTACACTTTCGTCATGTTTTATTTTCTTTCATTACGTCATATTCGGTATTCGAATTCTTATCGCTTGTTGTTATGTGGTTTTGATTCATTCTGCATAGTATTTATGTCAATGATTCTGCATGACAGTATGCTCTATTTATTGTCATTGTCATTTTTTTTTATCATTGCCCTGGCTGGTTTTGTTTCTATACCATTAGTAGGTAGTACTTGTTTATTCAGCTGACTTATTTTGGTATTAGTTTCCATTATTCATCCCACTGATTTTACCTTTTCAGTTTACCATTGTTGTTCTCTATATTAGTTCAGAACTAGTTTCATTCTTGCATGCTAATTTACATACTTAACATTCATTAGGACTTGTCGAAGGTTCTAAGCAAGACGTGTATTAATTTTGTTCCTTTTCAATTTTGATTTGAAATTTTTATTTTGAAGGTTTCTTTCCGAGTTCTACATTTCTTTTCTACTACTAATCGTGTATTTATATTTACATTTCAGCACCAAATATTTATTCGATGCCACCAGTTCTCGGGGAAGCTCGAGAGGGTAGTAAAAGGGCAGCACCAGCTTTCAGTATCACTGGTCGTGGTAAAACTATTGAGTGCAAGACTCCCATGCCGGGGCCAGGAACATACACCACGGATAAAGCTTCCACCGTGTTATCAAAACGGCCCCCTGCTTACACCATGGCACCGAGAAGAGAACTGAGGCACCCCTCAGCAGCCGTGCCAGGCCCAGGAGTGTATTGTCCTGAAAAGGTATTATACCTATTATTACTTATTATTACTTTAATAAGAAAGGTGATTTTAACATTTTGACGTACCTTACCTCTTTGTACATTTATAGGACTAACAAAATCGTGCTCCATAATTTTTTTTTAATATTTACAAATACTAACAATGGTAAAGATTGCTAAGCTTCTTAAATTCATAATTAAATGCTAAATCATAATTTGGAAAATAACCGCGTAAGTCGCACATTAATATTGGAGTGGGTAACTAACAGGTGTGCGTGAATCTGCCATGGGCGCCGGCGCATACGTTCGGCATCCGCCATTCGCAGTACGCCGGCCAGTCAGTGCACTACCCCGCGCCGGAGAGCATCGCCTTCTAACTCCATCCGTCTGTAGCTTCTAACCTTCGATAGTCAACGTAGCATTAACTGACATCATTCATATCGCCTCGCTTGTATCCCTATCAAGGCTAATAATATTAATATTGCTTGTATTAGGTATACTTCTATAACAAAAACAAGTAAATATCGTTCATTTACTAATTAATGTTTATTAATTTTACCTGCATACAACTGAGAGAATACTAGAAGGTAACGTTTATTTCTTAAATGATCATATTATAAGAATAATAAAATAGCTAGTCTATTTATAAATAACTAATAGTAGATGTTAGAAAATAAATTCTCATCTCGTTTTCGATATAACAATTGCAAATAAGCTATTTTTTTCATTTACAGGCCGACACTGACAAGTCTCCTAAGTACAACCAATCGAGTAAAATTCAAGTTGAACAGGTACCAGCACCTAATGCATATAACCCAGAGAAAGCTGATAGATTGTTACGGGAAAAGTCACCAGCCTTTTCGTTTAGAACTAAAACTGCGATTGTTAAAGTGCATCACGCACCAGCACCAAATGTATACTCGCCAGAAAAGGCTCTTCATTCGCTAAAAAATGGTCCTAAGTATACATTGGCTGGAAAGGGTGCGGCTGAAAAACATGTAGTTACACCCGCACCTAACTCATATAAACCAGAAAAAGCAGACAAAATTTTACACGAAAGTTCACCAGCTTATTCCATTCGTTCTAAAGAAGTGGTTGAGAAAATTGAACTGACGCCTGGTCCAAACGTCTACGCTCCAGAAAAATCTATGCACATGTTGAATGGGGGCCCAAAATATACCATGTCTGGCAAAGTGGCAACTACCAAAGTAATTGATACGCCAGGACCAAATCAATACAGTCCTGAAAAGGCCGACAAAATTTTACATGAGAGCACACCCGCTTATTCGTTTAGAATTAAAGAACAGCAAGTTATTAGAAGCGAGTCACCAGCTCCAAATGTTTATGCTCCAGAAAAATCTATTCACATGCTAGATAGCACTCCGAAATATACTATTTGCGGAAAAGGTCACGAAAGTAAAATACCAGACACACCAGCTCCTAATATGTACAGTCTCGATAAATCTGATAAACTATTACATGAATCTTCACCAGCATATACTTTTAGAATCAAAGATCAAATTAAAAAAATTGACAATACTCCTGCCCCAAACGTCTATTCACCAGAAAAGTCTATACATGCTCTAGATCATTCACCTCAATATACTATTGCTGGTAAGGGTCCGTCAGCAAAAATTAGTGACGTTCCAGCACCAAATACATACAACCCAGATAAAGCTGATAAAATACTTCATGAATCTTCTCCAGCCTACACTTTTAGACCTAAAACTCCAATGGGTAAATTAAATGACACTCCGGGGCCCAACGTGTATGACCCACTACTATTAAATACTGCACCCAAATTTAGCATGTATGGAAAAGGACCCGATGCCAAACCTTCTGATACTCCTGGTCCTGGTGTGTATGATCCTCGCCTATTAGATGGATCACCAAAGTATACCATTTCGGGAAAAGGTCCTTCAGAGAAACCATCTGATGTACCGGCGCCTAATGCATATGATCCACGTTTGCTGGACGATGCTCCTAAGTTTTCTTTAAGTGGAAAAGGTCACGAACTGAAGCAACTTGATACTCCAGGACCTAACAAATATGATCCCCATTTACAAAGTAGTTCTCCAAAATACACTATATCAGGCAAGGGTTGTGATGCAAAAATTTCGAATGTGCCCGCCCCAAATGCATACAATCCTAATATTATAGGAGCGAGTCCTAAATATACAATATCAGGAAAAGGGCAACCTATTAAATTGATAGATAATCCAGCTCCAAACGCATACAATCCAGAAAAAGGTGATAAAGTTTTAATGGAAAGCTCTCCTGCTTATACTTTTAGTCAGAAACACCCAGATATGAAACTGATGAACACACCAGCTCCAAATACGTATGATCCCACTTTACCTGATGACGGTCCAAAGTATACTTTCGGAGTCAAAGGTCCTGCAGACAAGCCGTCTGGCTATCCTGCACCAAATTGCTACAATCCAGAAAAAGGAGATAATATTTCGCATGAATCGTCACCTTCTTACACTTTCAGACCTAAAATAGATGCTAGAAAATTGTTTAATACACCAGCTCCTAATGCGTACAATCCAGACAGAGCAGACAAAATTCTATCGGACAACGCGCCTCGATACTCGTTTAGAATTAAAACAAATCCCAGCAAGGCTGACGACTTTCCCGCGCCCAACAGTTATAATCCAGACAAGGCTGATAAAGTTTTGATGTCCAGTTCACCACAATATACATTCCGTATTAAGCCAGAGACATTGAAAGTTCTGAATACTCCAGGTAAAATATACGTTTTTACTTATACTTAATTATTACGTTAATTTATGGCGTCTATTTTCGTTAGTCAACAGTCACAGCAGACAATCATATTATTGTTAAGGTCAGTTTTTAAACCAATAATCAGGTAGCAAAGTAGATGGCAATCCTGTCTGCCGAGAGAGATTCCGGGTTTGACTCACAGCTTTGCATATTTATATCATTTACAATCCTACTGTGGGATTTGCGTGTACGTATGTTTATTTATTTATACCACTACAAACTGAAAATTTTAATCTATGTGTTATTTTTTGTAGCTCCTAATACATATACAATTCCATCGCAAGTGAAAACGCCTTTATACACAATATCTGGTAGGCACAAAGAACCTATTGACGAGCGACTGAAAGTTCCTGCTCCTGGAACTTATAATCCTGAAAAGGGATACAAGTTCGTATTAACATACTCACCTCAGTATACATTTGGCGTTAAAATTCAAACTGACAAGTATGTCGAGTCTCCTGGTATGTATAATTATTAATATAATTATGTATAATTTGTTACATATTTTATCATTACGGAATTGCAAACAGAATACTTTAAATTATATTTCTAAGACAATTATAATGGTGCGTTTGTAAGGCAATTCTTTCAAAGTAAATGATGCCATTATAATAAAATACGTCTTAATAAATGCTTTTCGGTTTTTAACTTCAAAAAAGTACGCAGGTACTTAAGGCGTTTTTGGATAACTTTGTTAACACAAAATTTCAAGCGAAAAATGAGCAAACGATCTACCTGATGGTAAGTGATCACCGGACCGCCGCCCATGAACATCAATAACGCCAAAGGCATCACCAGCGTCCATCATCAGCGACCTCCCATAAAAGGCACCTGGTACCATGGTCCGATGTTTAGCAAGTTGCACTACTAGAAGAAGTGGTTGGCTTGGGCGCCAGATAGATGAAACTCTTATACGATAAAAATATTTTAATTTGGAAAGAAAGGGTTCGCTAATAATCTAAATTACCGTCAAAAAATACTCGTAGTAATATCAATTATGTGTATGTTTTAGCTCCTAACAAGTACCGCATTCCTTCCGTATTGGATAGCCCAGTGTACACAATGTCCGGTCGACACAAAATACCCGTTGATGATAGAGTCCGAGTACCAGCTCCTGGCACCTACTCACCAGAAAAGGTAAAATTTAATGATTTAAAAATAAGGACGTGTTTTATGTTTTATACTTATTTTTATGTCTTAAGGTAACAAACGAGCATGCAGTACCACCCGTCCGGTGCCACCCATGACAACTGTGACCGACCTAGAACAAGACTTAAATGGGACTAGGATGGTTAGTCCGGTCTCCGGTTAGCAGCCGGTGTTAAAACATTAGTTGGTTAGTTTATTATTAAGTATAAGGACTGAAACAGGGACTGTTAGTGATATTTAGTCTTGTTAATTGTTGTTAGTAAAAGTCCAGTTAGTAATTGTTAGTATCTAGTTCTAATTCGGTCACAGATGTGTTGCTACCCTTGAGGACTGAGATAGTCGCCTCTAAAAAGAGAACTCTAAGCTCTACTACCTACAATTGATATTAAAATAATTTTAACATTTGTATACAGGTGCAGATAAATAGAACTCCACAGATTACGTTTGGCATTAAGCATTCACCGTTGCTTGGACAGCTTAAACAGATCCAACCACTAAGATCTGTAGATAAACAGGAAACGAACACGACAGAAGCAACTAATAATCACAATAAAAAGAGTGTGCAAGAAACACGACATGAAATAAGAAGGTACAACGGTGATATAAATACCAATGAAGATGTACATGAGTCTTATATTCAGAGCAACGATTCAAATATAGATACAAGCGATGCTCAACAAATACGTACTCATGTCACTCAAGTTCGAACGCAGAATGAACTACGGAGTAACACAGCTACACCTGAACCGGTGCAAGAGCAGCTAACGCAAGAGATAATTTGGGTCCCGGAACAAGCACCTCGCCGCGGCTCTTATACTATCGACAAATCTGATGGATCAGGATTCATCGAGAGATATCATAACAGTGAAGTGATTCCTTCAGAAAATGGTATAACGAGAGTATCGGGTAGTGGTGAAAGAGCTGCTTCTCATACCGAAGACCATAGCAGTGAGTTGATACGGAAAGACGGATATGTACAGAACGTGGATAAGCACGTGAGCAACGATAGAGCTCATGAAAATAGTCAAAAATCTTCTGAGCAAACTTACGTGGACAAAAATGTTGAACAACTTCCTAACGGAGGGTATTCAACAACCACGACCACAAAAACGGTACGCAAAACGGGAACAACAGATAAAACTGCCAATGCAACTACGTCTGTTGCCAGAACAAACACAGTAATAACGTCGCGCGACATTGGTGCTAAGTAACACTCTAAACTTACTATATCTGCAAACATTACGAAGAGCAAGATCTCGTTATATGATTCTATTAACGCATTAAACTTATGAATAAGCAATTAGATAACGATAAACGATGTGATCTGCTGCTTTATACATTCCTATGTTTATTTAATCAACTATATGAATGTCTCTGTTAAATACTGCTAGCTATTTATTTTTAAACCGACTTCAAAAAAGGAGGTTTCTCGATTCGACCGCATATAATAATTATATACCTATTTTTATGTGTGTTCGCGGCGTCACAGATAACTTCGCCGTTTATGAAACGATTTTGATGATTCTTTTATCTATACCAAGGGTGGTACCATGTATGTCCTTACATGGTACCACTGGTTTCCACCAGGATCTGATGATGGTATCTCAGAGAAATCGAGGAGAATCCTAAATGTTTTTTATTACTTTTAAATTTTGAAGTTGGTTTTTTGTTTTGTAAAATTATTTACTAAACTGTCGCGTTTAGTAGCAAGTCACTTATAAGAGAATAACACTATTAATTTATAAATGTAACTAATATATGATTTGAATTTCGAATAAAATCTTTATTTTTCCCTAAACATGTTGTATTATTTTAACATGTGGATGTGGACTTACAAGAACTTCAAAACTTTGTTAAAAATACGTAGATATGATAATATTATCAATTGTATTTATTAGTAATCAAATGACAGGATGTTTTCGCGTGATAATTTGAGCGTAGTTTTGTTCAAACCGGAAGCTCCCAGCATGTGGAGGGCACGGATAACTGGCCAGTCAACCGAATGCACCCACGCATTGATCATAATATATAAATCATTGTCACGAGCGAAGGAATTTATGTATTTTAATAGTGTAATTTTATTTCCAAGTTTCATTTAATCTCGTTGTTCTGTGAGATTTCATCCGTTGTTATATTGCACTTGTGTAATAAAAGTAATCATTTCTTTACAACAAGTACCTACCTACGGCTACCTACCTACGGGTAGTTGCAATATTGACTGTCTCTATGGAAAGTACTATCCACTCTACTACTTTGTGTAGCTTTATCTAAAGATAAGCTTCTTACGCGTATGTATTGATTTAATTTAAATGGTAATTTCGTCTCACCACACTTCACCTAGCCTCATCACACCGAATCTCACCTCTCCCTGCTTATCCTGCTCCTCGGTATTGATTTTAGAAGACGAATTAAATTTCTCGATTACAATAATTATTGCTATCGGTATACAGAAATTAGAGGACATTTTGATTTTCTAACGAATCAAAATAGCTCAAATATATTGAATACGCTCCAAAAACGGCATTCCGAAAAAACACATAAGATACGAGTAATAAGTCAATAATTATGAATAATTTAGTTTTAAAATAAGTAAACTTCAAAATAATACTGTATAACACTAACAAACGTGATATCTGCAGTAAGATCGCGTGTTTCGTACGTAGCGTGACGGGAACAGTCACATAATATCGTAATCGTATAAGCCACCGTCTACCTTTTTGTTTTGTTAGCTAAATATTATACCGCTGAAAACAGTTTGGCAAACATTTCGTTATTACTAAGATATCACGCGCATCTGACCTTACGCAATTTTTAGTAATTAGTCGCCGAATCGTTATTATACCTATAACGAGTGAGAAAATAATGTATTTTTGAGAAATACTATTACTTGTTCAATTTATACGAAAGAAGGTTAGTACATACTCGAGGAAGGACTCAAGAGTACGTAGAGCACAGAAAGTATTGTCTTTATGTAGTTTTGTGTCCCACAAACAAACGAGCCACTGGATGAGAAATCGTCATGAGGGTCAATGTACAACAAAACAAAAAGAATATTTTTTTTTACCGAATTATTGAATAATTATACTAATTCAGTTTTCACTTCCATCCCGGCGCCCGATAAATTTGTAAAGTATTGGAGATAACGAAGTGCTGTCATAGAAAAAGTTATTGTATTTCATGAGCATTTCCTAAAAGTATATAAAAATGTATAGAACGCTTACTATGTTGCAGAACAACGTCTGCCAGGTCAGCTAGTTAACATATAAAAATTCAAGTTTCAAGTTTTAAACGTTACAACCTGTATAGTGACGTACATTTAAAATATACCCACGGAACACAGAGGATATACCGACTACTGGTATATACGGGTACACGTCCAATAGAAAATTTGTGAACTAAAACATAATATGTTAGGTATTTTATTTTATGCTTTATTAGAAGAAGTGGAAAGCAATTTTTATTCTTTCAGTGCCCCTCCGTATATGGTTAAATTGATCTTATGTATAGACATAGAACAGATAACTCAAAACTGTTTACGGTTCTGCTGCACATAAAAGAAAAGCGTCTTTTATGCTCACACCCTTTGTATTCTTTGTTCGTATCATAATAATTAGGAGTAATTTAACTTTTGTTGTGATAAAGAAACTCTGGGAGGAAATTACTGGCGGTTTTGTTATTTCTTTGAGCTCTATTAAATATTTTCGTAAAGGCCGGGGTGGCGCAAATTGAAGCATGAGGGTTTGACGTAATAATAGCTGTATCTAACACCACCGATCGGCTTGAAAAAGTAATTGTTGCCTAAGATTGTAAGTAATGGTTTTATAACCAACTCAGATTATTATCATAGTTATACCAGTTACAAGGGAAATTTAAAGGCTGTTTTATTATTACTGACTCAGATTATTTTAAAGGTTTTATTATTAACTAGCTGACCCGGCGAACTTCGTACCGCCTAACAGTAGTTTCTTTAATTTTTTTTAATACCTATTCTGCTATTCAGGACACCTTCCCGGAACCCCTCCACTTACACTTAAACTCTATGGTATGGCATTAAAGTTCAAAATGACTTATAAGTATTACGAATCTTTTGTATGGGAATATGGAAATGGAATATGGTAGTTTTTTCGACTTTTTCAGACAATTTTTTAAATTTTTCTCACCGTAAGAACCATCTTCGTACTTTAAGGAATACAAAACAAAAGAATTAGCGAAATCGGTTCAGCCGTTCTCGAGATTTGCGCTTACCAAAAAAATCGTTAAAAAAATGTAGACGTGGCTCTCTGACTATTTCGTATTTTGGAAATATAATATATAAGTTTGGTGTGCAAGAAGCTCCATCCACCCTCGAGTCCATGCCGACAACAACTCCGCTTTCTGAACAGACCGTGTGGCCCCGTGGTGACAGTGGCCTCTTCTGTTGGATGTCTGCGGGCTCTGTACCATCCAGTCTAATCCCCACGGTACTCATGCGTGGTGGTAGGGTGGTTTTACTCGTCTGGCTAGCTACCACCCTCCTGAAATTGACCGTGACATATTTTTTCACGAGCAGTGACGGAGCCTTTGGTGATAGTGATGTCATGGCGATGGTGACCATTTACCATCAGTCTTTTCTGCTCGTTTGACAGTTATTTATACAAAAAAGTTTCATTAAATTTTATAATTTATAAATTCATATTTCTAAAGGCGCATTTGTTTATTTTGCTGTAATGATTCTAAGCACTCTCTCTCATCTCACTAAAGTATAAAACATAAAACTTGTAAGCACTGTTGCAGTTTAGATGTAGGAGGTAAAAATGGAAGAAACATGAATAACGTAATTACCTCAGTATTGATAATGTTTGGTGACGGTTAGCTAATAATTAATTAATCTTCATATTTTCCAAAGCGGAGCAAGGGCGAATCACTAGTCACCTAATAAAACGTCCTTCGAACTATATAGGGCTCTGAGGGTTAACTATAAGCTACAATAGGTAATTAACTGGACGCTGACACCCCGGTTGACTGATTGACGTAATGGCGACCACCCACCTCGCACCACCGGAGCTACCACCCTCCTATAAACGAAATGAATGTTTGTCCTCGATAAGCATGTGTTGTGTCGTCTGTGCACAGTATCAGACGTATAAATGAACAGTATACAGTACGTACGTCAACAAATAAACGACTTCGTAGTGTTTATAATTGGTTTTTATAATTATTCATCTCATTAAATCACACTACTAAACCCATTCTCGTTTCGCTTCGGGAAACTTATTCCATACATTTGCAAATATTTATTTTCTATTACTTACTATTGTTAACATCTCCGGTTCTAAGCGACATGTGCGCCAATTTTTAAATTACGTCTCCAGAAATACAAATTGTGAAAACCACATTCAATTTAATTCAGTTGATTTTGCGTTATGCACGTTACAAGCATACAGACAGCCAAAAAATTTCATCTTGGCTTCGATTAATCCTACGAAGACCCGTTATACATTTTTTTCTTTAATATGTAAATAATGTACTTAAACCATTTACAGTCTTATTATATGTAGGTACATACATTTGTCTTCAACAGCCTGGAGAGTAGGTACTACCACGTTGCGCTCATAATAATATGTTTGGTAATTAGTGTGTTAGTTAGGGTTTTCGCGTACCCGGACTTTTTTGATACCCGGGTATCGGGTATTTTTTTCTTAAAAACCCGGGTAGACCCGGGTACCCGGGTATTTTCAATTTAAATAAAGCTTCACATAATTTATGAGTTTCACTCATTTCAGTAATATATTTTTCAAGAAAAAAAAGAACAAAAATATATTTCTTCTCCATAAACTCTTATTTTAGACTACGTTTTTTCAACTCTTTGTAGGAATACTCTAAAAAATTGTCCATTAAAAATCACACAACACAACAAACTGACAAAAATAAACTTTTATAAAGATAGTTACTTCTAAAAAAAAACCTAAAAAATTCACATCTTATTAATATGACATAAAACGAGTTCAATCAAATTAAACTGAATTAACATGACTGTAATGAAGGCATCTATCTATTTCGAATAAATAACACTTAAATCTTATTCAATAACACAGAAATGATAATTATGTCAAATTTAAGAGGGGGTATTAAGCAAAACTGGCGTATAGTGGAGTGCCGAAAGTCGTGTAAAAATGGTAAAACCTCGGAATCCAGGACCAGTCAATGAATATTCATAAAAAATATTGAACTACATTGTTAAAAGCTTAAATAAGAAAGTTAAAAAAATGCCCGCTCTTGACTACAACAATTTTTAACAACAATTTACTGAAAAAAATGTTCATAAAATGAAAACTACTGAGCCAAACTATTATGGGACCAAGTGGCAACTATTCAGCATCAAACTAAAGAAAAATCACGTAAATCGGACCATAAATATCTGCGTAATCAATGTACATACATAAAAAAAACGATGATTATTTTATTGATACCCGGGTACCCGGGACTTAAGTCAAATATTACCCGGGTCCGAAAACTCTTGAATACCCGGGTATACCCGACCCGGGTACCCGGGTCCGAAAACCCTAGTGTTAGTGTTTGGGAATTTCTTATTCTGAAAGATTCCGGCCATCACACAGATGTAATGCAAATTATAGGAGGGCTCGGCATTTGCCAATAAGCGAAGTTACGTTCTTATCTAATTTTATTTAACGTGGATTATAATGATTAACGGTTTAATCTTAATGGCTTATCCGAAGTACGGAAGCAGTCACGACATTTTGTCACTTCCGGTCACCCATTAAACTTCTGAAGTTCACGTAGAACCTACTTTCACTGAAAAATATAATTATAATGCCAAACAAAACATTATAAAAATAAAAATTTACTAGTGTATTGAGCACGCGAACTTATTTGTGTGTACCTACTTCCCAAGCGAGTAAACTTTACTTAGCATGTATGTATGTATTTAGAACTCAATATAATTGTAATAAGTAAGCTTTACATAGTATTCAATATTTTTGTTTTATACCTACTTTACATTTAAGGATGAAAATGGCATAAATTCGATTACGAGATTTACATAATTTTCCTTGAATAATCCAAGCTAATCATTGTTGCTTTTTTATGTTAATTTCCGACCAACGAGCAGACAAGCCATTTGGATTTTTACTAATCTGGAGTGAAAATTGAAAGGAATAGAAAAAAGTGTGTATATAGTTATCTGTTGCACTATTGAACGCAGATGGAAACCATTTATGGTTACAACGATAAGACGAAACTTAACATGTAGACAAAAGACGAAGCGAACGGCATTCTATCGTTATGACTATTATATTGTTGATAGAAAATATTTCTACATCCTATAACGTACCACTGCTGGGTTCCAGTCAACTCTGACAACGAGTTTCAGGCCACCGAGAGTCAATCACGCTAGCTGAAAGTGGATCGACTCACTTTAAATTTCTTTGAGAACATTATACCTATTGTCGAGTTTAACGCTCTTACCTCGGGGTAGTATTTCCTGATTCCCGAGTTCAATGGATAACATAACAGAACAAATACTGTTATTTATTCAATTTATTAATCTTACCCGTAATCGAACCCGGAACGCTACGCTTCGTAGGCAAGATCACCAACAACGCTACGGGATGGTATTACTCAGGGTATATTTCACCTCCGAAGCAAGAGATAATAAGTATACTAGGAATACTACATGTACAACCGAAGTTGAACTGAAGCTTTGGAAAATTAGAGGTGAATAGGATTTGAACTTAGGTAGGTTTAAATCTCGTAGTCGTAGGTACTCACTACTTTGAAGACTAATGTTCAAACATATATAAAATTTTGGGTAACATAATTATAAAATAGTATGTAGGTACAAACACGGAAATAGTCGCGGCCAACAGATAGTAAATAATACATATATTGTTTATCATATTGTTTCCGTGTACATAAACTAAATAAATACCCAGGTACAATT
This sequence comes from Ochlodes sylvanus, assembly GCA_905404295.2. NCBI lineage: Eukaryota > Metazoa > Arthropoda > Insecta > Lepidoptera > Hesperiidae > Ochlodes > Ochlodes sylvanus. Next base: position 7,893,297 of record FR990130.1, on the reverse strand, counting down.
ATGTTGATATTTCCAATTTTGGTACGATTCCAAAGAATACTAAACTACGCAACCATGTACGAAATGTAAGTAGACGTAATTACTTAATTACTATTCACTAATTTGCATTTAATCTTTGACATGTAAATAAATTAGCTGATCAATCACTTTTGTTTGTAATAAAACTGTTTCAACTAACATTTCAGTCATGATCCCCAAATCTAAACATGTGTCGCAGAAATCAGAAATGTAGTAAATATTTTTATGTGTCTGATTGAATAAATGGTGTGAAGATACGATCGCTTTTATTACTCGCCGTAAATCGCGGGTTAAGGAATGGTGAGTCGTTATTAAATAAGTTACGACGTTTCTACGATTTGGATGCTCGTAAGCAAACATTTTAATTTCCAATAATTTATGGGAATTTTGTGAGTTGTCATGATCATTATTAGAACTCTTTACTGACCTACTACTGGATATTGAAGTATTGTTAGGGTTTAAAGTAAGTATTGTTCGTGAAATGCTCACTTAGTAGACATAAAGATATTCATTACAAAAAAATATTTAAAATGCACTACTTCCATAGAATACGAAAATTAGGATGAGGATCTTTACTCTACAAATAATTGATTTGTATAAAAATAAATAAGCAATCATGTATGCTTAGATTTACATTTTTTTTACAAGGAAAACGAAAACCTTGTGATATTAAATACTATTCAAATATTAATGAATACAATATAATGCGTACCTAAATGTAATTAAAAGGTAGGTAAAAATATATACCTCTGTATTTTAATGCCTTGTAAATGTTGACACAAAGGACGTGCTCCAGTGTATAAAATTACCCTAGGCCATACATATTCCGGAAAGTTTGCTACAAGAAACTATTGAAATTCCTAGTGACATTAAAACAGGCACACGCGACAGGTCAAGGTTCTCGCTGGGGCCACAGCCCCGGCGCACAGCAATTGTCATTTAGACCAATTTGTGGAATTAATATCCAATGTGTGGTGTATTACAGGTAGGTACATTCTTGATTTAATTGGTACGCTGTAATTCGAGTTCTAAGTAGATTAAAATAACAAGAATCGCAAACGCTGTAGACGGTAAAGCCACCTATATACAAACGTCATGTGCTCATAAAATATTCAGGTACTGTAGTTTGTTTAACAGTGGGTTGTTTTATTATAATAACAATCGATCATGAAGCCATCTCATGGTATATGGTAACAGGACATGGACATCCAGAAGCGATATTGTCGATGAGTTGCCGATCAAGAATCAAGCGATAAAATCTCTTGTCACTGGCTTTCCTATACTGCAATGGACGGTCCATTTTAAAAACCCTGAATTTCATTTAAATTACGTGTAATAGAAATAGGCTTTTTAAAGAAGTGACGTTAGTTTACCCAGTAGTGACGGTACTTTACCATGTAGGTACCCAGTAGACCTGGTGCTGTTAACTAGTCCGCTGGTCGGGACATGTGGAACAAGCCAGGAAATATGAAACTGACTCGAGAGTTCCTGTGATCGATGAAACATTTTGTTAATAAAAACTAAAGTTATAAGGCGATTGGAGACTTTATTGTTCAGAAAGTTGACTGAGGTTGATTTGCTGTTTGGTTATCGAGATAAAGGTGTTGGGGATTTGGGACTCGTATTTATTCAATCGCAAATATGCTGATGCCTTACAACATGTACTGGATAACATAATTTAATTGTCTATTATTACATACTCGTAGCAATAAATAAAGATAAAATATAGCAACCTATTATAGATAGAGGAGAATAAATAATAATATACTTCATGAATTAATTATTAGAGTAATGTAATATAACGCATAAACATGAAACACAGTAAACGTTAGAGTATTACGAGTGACACTAAAATAATTATAAATCCCGACCACTATCAGTTATCGTTATCATTATCGCAATTCAAACAGAAATCCAGAGATAACAACATTTTGTGAGATGCCATATCAAGTTGTCTACAAAGAGTATTTATGTCTGATTGCACTATCTGTTAACGATAAAAATTGTACGCTCTACACTACACTGCAGTATCTAAATTGTGGAGTTCACAGGAAGAATCGATAATAATTGTTTAAAAAAAATGTAGTGACACTATCGGATTTGTTATGTTCATAATCTACAACGCAAAATATTACGAATTTTGTTGTTGTGATATGCTTTGTATTTTTGTAGATACTATTATCGTTTACTGTTTTAGATAAACAGAAAATAGTGAAATTAAAGTCGTTATTATTAAACTTCTTACATATAAACTTCACATGTATCCGGATAAAATTTATTAGAGCGACGGTGATCAGTTGATCACTTACCATCAAGTGACCCTTCTGCTCGTTTGCCTGCTTAATAAACTTTTAATCTGAATTCAGAACAAAACCGGCATAATAAACTTTTAATCTGAATTCAGAACAAAATAATGAAGACTAAGAAAACAGCATACGTTTATTACTCATTAAATAATATTATATTAGTAGGTAATGAACATACTTTGTATGGCGTATGACGAATCTTTTGTTTAGTTGTTAATAATGATTCTGTTCCCACAAGTGACTGTTTGTTTTAAATAACGCAGCCAATTTTGTAAAAAGGTGATCTGATTCTATTCATAAATATATTTCGGTTTGTGAATGATTTGGTAGTTATACTTTTTGATGACCTACATAATGTACCTATGTACATATGTATTTCTTTCCATGATTCGAGCTGCATGTTATTTGCTCTATGTAATAACACCTATAGTAAGTATGTAGGTATGACTTAAATTGTGTAGATTGGATTTATTTTATTTTATTAGGCTCATAAACATCTATACATACGAATATAACATTCTAATATTATAAAACTGAAGAGTTTGTTTGGTTGAACGGGCTAATCTCAGGAACTACTGGTTCGAATTATAACATTATTTTGGTGTTGGATAGTCCTTTTATCGAGGAATGCTCGGCTATATAACATCACGATCACGATATAACCAATAGGAGCTGAGCATTAATGAAAAATGTTGTAAAAATGGGAAAATATTTTGATATTAATTTGTAAGTGGAAAGAACAAGTTTCCCGAAGCGAAGTGAGGGGGGGTCCAATAATATAATAAATACTACTACATATATAAATACTAAGTAAAAACAACTACTTAGTAAAAAATTAAAAATTAAAATGTTTTTCAAAAAATGGTAAACATAAATTCAGTTCCATCTTGTTTTCTATTTTATGTTGTTTGTTTTTACTTGCTAGCAGTTATGCTTACCTTTGTTTGAATGCACGCATCTTGAACGTGGCTGTGTGATTAGAACAAATAGTGTAATATCTTAATATACGACGCAGCAGGTGGACTTTATACTGTTTGAAATATTCCCCAGTGGATCGTAAATTCATTAGGGTTACAATTTAATTACCTTTAATGTGAATTGACTATTTTCACACGTACCTGCCGCTCTTTACTAACTAGATAATAGATATTAGAACAAATTAAATAAATGGTCCTTGTGGAATTGTACAGAGATAAAAAGTATTGAATATTTTTTTACTAATAATACATTAAGACTTACCTTTAGAACTAGTGATAAAAATGTTGATTATGTGATAGAACACGAGAATATAAATGCGTCTAGGTATATCTTTAAGAGCGAACGTATTTTTCTATACGTTTGAGTGATATAACGTTTGTCTGTATATACGATTAAAATAAAATAGTACCTGCTCGATAATTAGTTCGTTTGTGCGATTTAATTAACTCTTAAGTAAATCTTAACTTAACTTAACTTTTAAGTAAATCTTTGAATGATATTTTAACATTGATAAAAATAGTCAATATCTACGAGGTTGACATGAAATTTAAATTTCTTCTACTTTCTAAAGCCATTATTAAAAATACCTACTTGTGCATTACTTTAGACTTTACGAGCAACGCAATAGCAGTCTCAAAATAGAATACTCTTTCATCAGGATAACATCTAAACACACCCAGCCGGGATAAACAATCGAGGCTGACGTCATGTGTACTGCAATGCTATCGGTACAGACACAACCCGACTATTACTAGTCGAACAAAATAAAGGTGTCTAACAATGATACCAATATTATAAGTAAAAAGAGCCGGTTACACTTTTTAGAGGCAACCATTTAAGTCCTGACGGTTTGCTACGCATCTGTGACCTGTGTGATAATTTTAGTTTAACTATCTCTTTTTGTCTGCACACTTTCCGTATTTGGATATAATATTATCTTTCTTCTTCTTTCTTTCTTGGCATATTGATTGTTAATCATAGTCGACACATTTTAAGTTCACACATTTTTTCTTTTAATTATAATTACTTTTTAAGGTCATTGATAATTCCATTGTGTATATAAATAGTTGTAAATAATTAATGTTTCAATGTATTTTTTACATAATTATCTATTGTTGTTTGGTGGAGAGCGTTGGTTGGCAGTTATTTTATCTTTTACTAGCGGATCCAACCCTCGCTTCGCGTCGGAAACTTGTTTTTTACGTTTACAAATCTATATAATATATAAAAGACTGACTGACTGACATATCAACGCAGGGCCTAAACTATAATGGTAAGAAACATGAAATTTTGTACAGTAGTTCCTTTTATAACGTATGCGAGCACTACGAAAGAAAACGAGAGTACACTTCAAATAGATCTGCAAGTTCTGTAGGTTAAACCTTTTGTAGTCTGCATTTTGTAAGTCAAAAATAAATAAAGTGCATTTACCTAGTCTAGAGCCACACCTCTGCCTGCTGTAAACACTTTTTCATTGTGTCAGTAACTAGAATTTTTTATTACATGTGACTAGTGCAATCTCTATAAATGTCACATTGCTGTGCCCTAGACTATAATGAGAACGAATTAATTAAAGAACTTTCGAATTATTTAAGGTTTAGCCTTTACAAATATCACAGAATAAAAACTTTCATTGTAATATTTATTTTAATATAAATATCATAAAATTCTATTATTAATAAATGGTATATGGTAATGGTAAGGTCGGCATTTCGGAGTTTAAGGGACTCTATATCCTTAGTTGAATCCAAGCTCCCCTGTTCGTAGTGAGTGACCCCTGATAAACAACGAACGAGGCGCTGACGCCAGGAGGCCTACTACGAAAAACAAAAGTCGACGTTTCGGACGACGGATCGTATGCCTTCCAGTCACGGTCGCCAAAAATAAAACTCAATGCGATTTTCGTATATAAATTTATTTTAATAGGAAAAGAAACATGTAACAGTAAGAAAAAGTACGATCCGACGTTCGAAACGTCGACTTTCGTTTTTCGTAGTAGGCCTCCAGGTACCTCCTATTGAGAGTTTCCTTTGCTGTTTGCAATATAAAGGCCCTTGTGTGTGGTGCTAGAGCTATTGCCTGGTTTGCTACCACCATTCCTCTAGATTCTAGAGGAAATCTAATATTATATTCTAGACTCTAGAATATAATATTAGATATTACTGATGCCCATAGTCGACGGTGATCACTTACCGTCTGGTGGTTGGTGTCTACGTTGGTAAGCTATTCGAAGATATGTAAAAATGTTTTTTATGTGTTACAGTGTCGTTATGTAACAAGTGGGTTCCACTCTTCTTTCTTCTTGTATTGAGACTGTTTCCAGAGTTACCATAACATATTGATTCGACCGATTCAGTGATTCTGAATACTATGGTCCCAGGTTCGATAGTTGGCCGCGGATGTTTTGTATGTGGAAGACATATGGATAATGTATCATTATTATTGGTAAAGTACCTACCTACATATTGTATGTATGTCTGTGTGGGAATCGTCATACGGCTGTGTGCTAGTTATAGTTATAAACTAAATAGATGGACCTACAAAAGAGGTTGGACTATTTAAGATATGGAAAGATTAATGAGGTATATACATGTCGACGCATTTGCGCGGAAGTTTATATTATTTTTAGTTACCATTTATTTTACATTAGAATTTGTGATTGATTTCAAATAATTTCATTACTTTTGTTTTGATCAATGAATTGATTAATGGATTTATTAATTAATTAAGTAATTTTATAAGAATATTTTAATCAATTACAATATTCCAAAAGCAACGATGGTTTAAGATTTCAAATATTAGCAGTTGTTATGACCAGTTTGATTTATTCCAGCTGCCAGAGGGCGCTGCGAGTTCATTGGTTTTATCGTTGCTTTTTGAATATCCGTTTTCTTAATACTGTTTCATAAAATAGACAAATTATTCGACAATTACTTTGAAATTATTTTATGATTTATGAAAGATCACTTTGAATTGTTAAAAATAAGAAGTAAAAATGTGTTATTTTAAATTCCGGTATCGAGGAGTAACCGTTGTGACATGAGGTCGCCATGTTTTTTCGTAGAGCGAGCCACTAGGATTTTGGCGAATGGTTGTCTTGTGAGTTCTCTTTATATTTTTAATTATAAGTCATTGTTTAATTTTAAGGATTATTATTACATTACTGTAGTAAGAATCTTATGACTTAGTTAGGGTTGGACCATTAGTATATCTAACTATGACTAAGGCTATCAATTTATAATAAATAAGTGTTTTGCATTAGAAACGTGTGTTTTGTTCATCTGAGACTTTGGTCATCTGAGACATGAGTGAAAATAGTGAAGATGGTGACGTCAGTGGGGCTGACGTCACCCTTCCTAAAAACTTGGTTGGGATAAATGCCTCGTTATCCGAAGCGGGATCACCACCCATTTCTGCTAGCCATTCTGATCTACCTCCCGTACTTAACACTTCTGTTGGCGGGGTCCCAACCGAGTTCTTAGCTCAGATGATGCAGATGATGAAGCACGTGTCGGATCGTTTGACGATGGTTGATTCTAAAATGAAAATTAACGACATATTTTTGCCGTCATATGATCCGGACAGTAATATAGGAATTCGTGAGTGGTGTAAGCATGTGACCACTGCAATGGATACGTACAACTTTAGCGATTATGATGTTCGAATGAAAGTAGGCAGTTTAATGAAAGGTCGCGCGAAGTTATACGTGGACAATTGGTTGGTGTCCACGGGGTCTTGGGGGGAGTTGCGCGATGTTTTGATTACGACGTTTGAACCTGAAAGTCGATATTCGCGAGATGTGATTCGGTTTAGAGAACATGTTTACGACAGTACTAAAAACGTTGCGCAGTTCCTATCTGAGGCCTGGGTATTGTGGCAACGTGTGACCAAAGATAAGCTGACGAGTGGTGACGCGGTTGAGGCTGTCATTGGTTGCATTAGTGACGAACGGTTACGAATTGATTTATTAAATGCACGTGCAAAATCAGTACCAGAATTAATTTCTGTAGCCTCATCGATACGCCCAACAAAACGCGTAAATTCGAATCAAACGTCACAAAATTTAAACAAACGCCCGCGTTTGGCGGAAAAGTTTAACTTATATTGTCAAGTTTGTAAGAAGACCAACCATGACACACGTGATTGTCGTTTTGCAAACAAAAACACAGCTCCTCAGCCGCACCATGATTCAAATACCGGAACGTCAAAAACCGTCAAACCCACCTGTACATTTTGCTCCAAAGTCGGTCATACGTATGAAATGTGTTTTAAACGCGAACGCGCAGTTGCTTCTAACGTGAATTGTGTTGGTAAACCAAAACTTACTTGGTTACCTGTTTCTATTGGAAATTTTGAATTTACTGCAATTTTTGATAGTGGAGCGGAATGTTCATTGTTACGAGAGTCGGTGGCTGCGAAAATTCCGGGTAAACGCGTTAATGAAGTCCATTACTTGAAGGGCATTGGGCAGTTTACGTTGGTATCTTTGACTAGTTTAACTACCATTTGTCAAATTGATAATTTACGTGTTGAACTACAATTTCATGTTGTTCCGGATTATGAGATATGCTCTGATATATTGATTGGTACTAACCTTATTAAGGACACAAAGTTAAGTGTATTAGTTACGGCCCAGGGTGCCAAATTACTTCACCAACCGGTGGTCTATCACATGCGATCACAAGACGACAAATTTGATAAACTTATTACGGACTTATCTAGTGAGGATCAGATAAACGAATTAAAGATATTGTTGACCAAGTATACACATCTGTTCATTCGTGGATATCCTCGTACGCGGGTTAACACGGGTGAATTAGAGATTCGATTGAAAGATCCCAATAAATATGTAGAGCGTAGGCCGTACAAGTTGAGTCCTGTCGAGAGGGAGAAAGTCAGAGAAATTGTAACTGAGTTGTTGGAACATAATATCATTAGGGAGAGTACCTCTGCTTTCTCCAGTCCCATAATCTTGGTAAAAAAGAAAAACGGGCAAAATCGCATGTGCGTGGACTACCGGGAGTTGAATAAAAATACTCTTAGGGATCATTACCCTCTACCTATCATTTCTGACCAAATTGATCAATTATCAGGGGGTTTCTACTACTCTACATTCGATATGGCAGCGGGATTTCATCAAATCCCGGTGTCCGAGAGCTCTATAGAGAAAACAGCCTTTGTAACGCCCGATGGCCTCTATGAGTATTTGGCTATGCCATTTGGTTTAAGCAATGCCGTTTCTGTGTACCAAAGATGTATAAATAGAGCTCTAGGGCCTCTACTTTACGGGTCTAACCCTTTATGTCAAGTATACGTAGATGATGTCCTCACAAAATGTAGAGACTTTTCAGAGGGTTTGTCGCGCATTGAGAGAATACTCATGACTCTTCAGGAGGCAGGGTTTTCGATCAATGTGGAGAAGACGGTTTTATTTAAATGCTCTATTGAGTACCTAGGCAATATCATATCAGACGGACAAGTTAGTCCTAGCCCAACGAAAGTAGCGGCCCTAACGAAATCCCCCATTCCCACAACCGTTAAACAGGTACGGCAATTTAACGGACTAGCTGGATATTTTAGACGTTTTATACCGAACTTTTCGCGTGTTATGGCACCATTATACGAGTTAACTAAAAAAGACGCGAAATGGGAATGGGATACAAGGCATGATCAGGCTAGGAATTATGTAGTTCAACATTTATCTACTGCGCCGACCCTTTTGATATTTCAGGAAGACGCTCCGATTGAGCTTTACACCGACGCAAGCAGCATCGGCTACGGGGCGGTATTGGTGCAGATAGTCAACGGGCGCCATCATCCAGTTGCCTACATGAGCCTGCGTACCACCGAAGTAGAGAGTAGATACCACTCCTACGAACTCGAAACCTTGGCGGTAGTAAGAGCAATCAAACATTTTCGTCAATACTTGTACGGGCGAAAATTTAAGGTCATCACCGACTGTAATGCGCTTAAAGCATCAAAATTCAAGAAGGATTTACTTCCACGAATCCATCGCTGGTGGGCGTTCCTCCAGAACTACGATTTCGAAATAGAGTATCGTAAAGGTCAAAACCTTCAGCACGCCGATTTCTTCAGTAGAAATCCGAATATGGAGAGTACGGTCAATATTCTGACTAGAAATACGGAATGGGTTCAGATAGAGCAGAGACGAGATAATGAATTACGCTTACTTATTGATGGCATTGCCAACGGTAACCCAGTAGAAAACTATGTCCTGGTGGATGGCGTACTCAAGAAACGTCTTACAGACTCAATCGGCAATCGTGAAGCCATCGTAGTGCCCAAGTCGTTCCAATGGAGCTTAATTAATTCGTATCACGCTGCTCTACAACATCCGGGTTGGGAGAAGACATTACATAAATTACGAGAGTCTTACTGGTTTGATAAGATGAGTTCGGTAGTTCGAAAGTTCGTGGATAATTGCATAATATGCAAAATGTCAAAAGGTCCATCTGGTGCCAGACAAGTACAACTTCACCCAATACAGAAACCAACTGCGGCGTTCCAAATTATCCACTTGGACATTACAGGCAAATTGGGTCCTAGAAATCAAGAGGGTCAGGACGAGTATGTGATTGTAACTATAGATGCGTTCACCAAATACTTGCTCCTTAGTTACTCGAATGATAAAAGCCCAAGCAGCTGCCTCGCTGCATTGAAACGCACGATTCATTTATTTGGAACACCTGTACAAGTAATAGTAGATGGAGGGAGAGAGTTCTTAGGTGATTTCAAAAACTATTGTGACAACTTCGGGATCAACATTCACGCGATTACGCCAGGAGCTAGCCGAGCGAACGGGCAAGTTGAGCGCGTTATGGCTACACTAAAGAACGCGTTGACCATGGTTAAAAATTATGAAACCGAGAACTGGCAAACTGCTTTGGAAGCTCTGCAATTGGCATTCAACTGCACACCTCATCGTGTAACCGGAATGGCACCACTCACACTCCTAACTCGTCGACAGCATACTGTACCCCCACAACTACTGAGACTCGTAAACTTTGATGATGAGACTATTGATTTCGACATACTCGACCAACAAGTCCAACAGAAAATGCAAGCTGCTGCTCAGTATGACAAACAACGCTTTGACCAAAATAAGGCTAGGATAAGACCATTTCAAAGAGGTGATTACGTGTTGATTAAAAATAATCCACGTAACCAAACATGCCTGGACCTCAAGTATAGTGAGCCTTATGAGATCCTGAGGATTGAAGACAAGGACAGATACATCGTTAAACGGGTAACAGGAAGAGGGCGACCCCGTAAGGTTGCTCACGACCAGCTTCGCCGGGCGCCGCAACCAGGTGACCAGGGCGCCGTGTCGACGTACTCTGATGATGACCAACAGAACAACCACGATGACCTTCAGCCCCAGACGAACAGTGACCCGCAGTCATCAACATCACGAGCTGCGATGACGCTTGATTGCTAAACAAACGGTGAGTTCATTTCATAACTTAATCTGGGGTTTAAACACAGATTAAACAATTAACTAGTAATAATAGCCTACTTTAAAAATAACAATATTACACTAACATCAAGATTGTACTATCCTTGCATGTCGTGACTCCCACCTTAAGCTGTCATTTTCAGAGCCTCTGTGGACCACGGCGTACATGACCGCCCAGACCACAGCCACAATTTCCTTTGAGCTTTATTATAAAATAAAAATTATTTCTTAACTCACTATATAAACTAAAACTGCGTGGACCACGGCGTACAAGACCGCTCATTACCACGACAGTAAATAACATAACATAAACTGTGTGGACCACGGCGTTCAGGACCGCTCATAACCACATCAGTAAATAGCATAACATAAACTGTGTGGACCACGGCGTTCAGGACCGCTCATAACCACATCAGTAAATAGCATAACATAAACTGTGTGGACCACGGCGTTCAGGACCGCTCATAACCACATCAGTAAGACTAAGATGTTCTGTGGACCACGGCGTACGAGACCGCCCAGACCACATCATCAATAAAAAATGCAAGGATGCGTTGAGACATTTGCATTTAATAACAAAAATATAAACACGGTATATGAGAACATTTGCTTCTTATCATTACAGCTCATTCCTAAAGTACAACAATAAGTCGTATCCTAATGTACCTACTGTTAGTATAAATGCTGAGTGCAAATTTAAAAATGTATTTTAATGAGGCATTGTGTGTTGGGTTATGATGACCTCTAATATTAATATTAAAATTGATTGAATTATCAAAGTTGAATAAGATCTAGCCTAGGTACACTGTATAGATACCTGGTACAGATAAAATGTTTTATACTTTTAGAGACGAGGCAGGCGCAGAGCACGCACCGCCCCGCAGAATGGCCGTGTCGACGCATTTGCGCGGAAGTTTATATTATTTTTAGTTACCATTTATTTTACATTAGAATTTGTGATTGATTTCAAATAATTTCATTACTTTTGTTTTGATCAATGAATTGATTAATGGATTTATTAATTAATTAAGTAATTTTATAAGAATATTTTAATCAATTACAATATTCCAAAAGCAACGATGGTTTAAGATTTCAAATATTAGCAGTTGTTATGACCAGTTTGATTTATTCCAGCTGCCAGAGGGCGCTGCGAGTTCATTGGTTTTATCGTTGCTTTTTGAATATCCGTTTTCTTAATACTGTTTCATAAAATAGACAAATTATTCGACAATTACTTTGAAATTATTTTATGATTTATGAAAGATCACTTTGAATTGTTAAAAATAAGAAGTAAAAATGTGTTATTTTAAATTCCGGTATCGAGGAGTAACCGTTGTGACATGAGGTCGCCATGTTTTTTCGTAGAGCGAGCCACTAGGATTTTGGCGAATGGTTGTCTTGTGAGTTCTCTTTATATTTTTAATTATAAGTCATTGTTTAATTTTAAGGATTATTATTACATTACTGTAGTAAGAATCTTATGACTTAGTTAGGGTTGGACCATTAGTATATCTAACTATGACTAAGGCTATCAATTTATAATAAATAAGTGTTTTGCATTAGAAACGTGTGTTTTGTTCATCTGAGACTTTGGTCATCTGAGACATGAGTGAAAATAGTGAAGATGGTGACGTCAGTGGGGCTGACGTCACCCTTCCTAAAAACTTGGTTGGGATAAATGCCTCGTTATACATTATGGGATGGTTTGTTTGGAGTTGGTTTTGTTGCAGAAGCACGCTATTATTTATATCCTGTATTTTTTTTATTTCTATCAAGAACTAATTGTTTTGAATTAGGTATATTAAATATTTTCAACACTTACCTTAACAGTTTGTTGTTTTGGTAAACGAGTTTTTTGGCCAGCCTGCAAAAACTGTCCATATCATTAAACGGTTGCTGCCATTGACAACAAAGATTAGGGATTAGTATTTAGTACAGCATGCGTTTCGGTACTAGCAGCGATGGTCTGGCAGAGTACATCATACGTCTCGTTTCGTTACATGTGGCCCATATGGTGTTATCTTGTTCAAATGGCGAGGCCGCACGGGCGCGCCGCGCCGCGCTGTGGCGGCCCGCGGCCCGCGAGACGTACCTAAAGGCTAAACGCGACATTCCGTCACTGTTGACGTCGTGTATCGGTCGCGTACCACTCTTATTCCTTGTTTCGTGACGAACCGCAATTTTAGTAAAGTTTTATAGTGACCTATTTGGTCCTTACGTCCCGTGAGTTGTTGAGAACGCGCGCGAAACTGTGACCGGTCACCATCGTGTGTCATCGTGTATTGTGATAACTGATAAAATTTCTTCATATATTACTATTTACAACTGCAACGCATGTGGTTTAATAAGAAATGACTCAGTGGTTCCGAGTTTAAAGTGTTTACACGTTCTGTGAATGAGACTGGAATGTATTTTCTTGAGCACACTTAAATCAGTGCGGAGCGCTTAAAATAGTACGTCTACTATGAATTCGTGTCGAAAGTTATGGGCTCTGTAACGTGTTCCAAACGATTAAACACACTAGATGTCGCAAATTAAATAAAATAGAAATTATAACAACAGGCCAAAATGATTTGCTGTCGGAGTCTTCGATTAGTAACCGTGATTGGGATCCTTATAACATGTTCCACAAAGGCATTTAGTTATATACCGCCAACAGGTTTGATTAATCATATAATTATTGCTCTGATCATATTTCTAATAACGCATTTGGATACTAAATTGAATGTGCACTATGTTCGAAATTTAGTAATTACCTAATTCGGGCTAAAGAGTTATTTCAAACTGTTCTTGAATAGATTTAAATTGATAAATAATGTACTATGTATCTTGTTCAATAGACCAAATTAAAATGCGTAATATTCAATTCTGACTTACTAACGTCCCTCTTGAAAATGTGTAGTCGAATTTCTAATGAGACCAAGTAAATTCATAAATTGGCGGTTAATAGGTATTACTTAGAAAAATAATATTGCCATAATAATATTCCCATATTACTATTGCCCTTATAATATTGCCATGTTCATCCAAAAGTGTTGTATTATTAACTTATATATAACTATATTCAATTTGTTTATTTTAATTTCATTATATTCAATTTATTTATAACTTATTGCGAAAATATTTAAGACATATAATTATAATCAATGATCCGAGAAAATTGTTGTCAAATTACAAGTAGGTTCATTGCAATAAAAATATCTAAAGCCTATTAATCTAAATATCTGATAGCTTAGCTATTATATACCATGGAGTACTTACTTTTTGCGTGTTTCAAGTACAGTAAGTTTAAAACTTGATTTTTATTTTATTTATGACTATGTCGTCTAGCAGGCGCCATATTGAATTAAATATAACGTAATATTTAAGCTTTAACTGGTAATATACCTAGTAAGTATTTTGTTATTCGCGTATCCTTAGATAGGGTACCGCATCTATTATTTTAAAAATTGTTGTTATATTATCCTACGCACACAATAAAATGTATAATACATGACAATAAAACAGTTTGAAATGACTCCTATATACCTACATATTGAACTTAACAGCATTTTAACTATTTAACTATGTAAGCTAGTTTGATACCTACGTTCTTATCTATTTCATTCACTACTATGCACATTTTCTTGAGAACACGATCTGACAGATTGATAATAATAATATGATATTTGATTGCGTTAATTCTGCCTTGAATAATATTTTCAAGAATGCTTGAAGTAATGCCGATAAATATATTGATACATTAATTGGATGGGATATCGTCTGGGAGCTTAAGCAACTAAGGGAAGCCAATGGGATAATGTGGGGAGCTTTGTGAGTACTTACATGTGCTATGTAATTGTGCTAACATGCGCACAGTAATGGTGTTAAAATGCAATCAATAGTTACTAAACTTGAAACCATTCACCACATATAAGACTGCTACCGAACTGAAGTATTTGATGTACTAATTTTACGAGTGGTACATGCAATTAAATTAAATGTTGAGTTTGATGACAAAGACACTAATTTCATTGAAGACTCAAATCCAGCTAATGAGGAGTATACCTACATCTAAATTATTTCAGTGTAGTTACATCACTACATGACTACAATGAGTGTTAATTAGGGCCGTGATAAATATACAGAGTAATTTAATAGACGTAATTCTAAAACTCTTTAATGTATAAGGAAAGACGATGAATTAAATGATGATATTGAAAAATATTTGTTTCCTTGCGTTCTTTAAAATGTTAGGCCACAAAACGTGGATGTTACTACTCTAGCGAAATTGCCTCTAATTTAACGAATTGTTCCGGTTGCATAACAGTCTAAACAAATTTACTGCTCAGGAAGATTAATAAAAATGTAAGAATAAATAATGTGAAGTATGACGTCAAATAGCGATTAACTTTATTTATTTATATCACTAGTTATTGCCCGTGGATACGCCCGCGCGGGAGGAAAATGACAAATGCCTACCGTTAAAATTATCCCAAGGGAGCTTATTACCGGGAATAAAGTGTCATGGCATGGTCTACCGAAAGAATAATTATGATGACTTTTATATTCCACCACCCTTCTTGTCCCTCCTTTAAGGGATCATTTTCGGGATTAAAAACTAACCTATGTCCTTCATAAGGTCTGAAACTATCTCACTAGCAAATGTCATCGAAATAATAGTTTGAATTTGAATAATATCAGCAAGTCAGATTATTTAAAACAACACAAATGGTGCCACTGAATTGACGCAACATTAAGCGGTAATCAGGAATGACCATTGATGTTGTAGCTCGTAGGCAATTTCCTCCACAGAGTTGATAATTTTTTTTATATTTGATTGTAACTGTATTATTGCTTTTGTGCTTCGACTGCCGGTAATAGAAAATTAAAGTAAAGTAAGCAGTTAGTCGTTATTGTTACGGGGGAACCTGAAATATCTTTTAAAATTAAGATTGGTGCGCACTGTAGGCTGCTTCGGCCCCAGTCTTTCTCCCTTTTGTTGAAGCCTTTAAGTTCCTAATTATTGTATTTTGGTTTCATCTGTGGAGGTTCGGATAAAATTTTAAAAGTCCGCCTTTAAAAAAAGTCGATATCCATACGCCGCGTCGTCAAAGCGCCACCGCGCTGTAAAATTCAATACTTAATACTACTCATTCAATAAAAGTACAGAAGACTATATTTCTCGCCTTCCAACTAATTAGGATGAAGGTCAATAAATAAATAAATAAATATGTAGGTAAGGGTTTTACATTGTATTTGGAAAAAAGATCTACAAAAAAATGAAGTTTATTTAAAAAGGTTTCATTAGTACCTAATTGGCAACTTGATCTTTCTCATGTTCTCATGCATTATTTTCGACGCGGCGCATATTTTAGACTAAATGCTATCAATCAACTTTTGACAAGATTTATATTTTAACGTTCATTGCTTTCCGTGATACGGCTAAAAATATTTTGATCCATGTAACAAATTTGAAACCACTGCATCGTATAATTTATTATATAGGAATATAAGTCAATGTATGTGAAACATACATTTACATAACAGATTACTATAAAAACTCAATAACTATTTATAAGTTTGACATTAACTGACATTGCTAAGTAACTTTTTACTATTGCTAAGTAAGTTTTTACTGTAAGGTTGAAACTGTTCTTATTGAGGATATTTGGCGTATTCTCATAATTGTTCTGTGTGCTAGGTACTCTCGATTTGCATAATACCACACCGCTAATAGAATAGTTTCTTGTAACTTTACACACGTGGTTTTAGGAACTACTAAGGTTCCGAATATAGATAGGTGTTTAAATGTTTCATTCAAGCAATGGGTGACTCACGACTATCGAATATCAATAAGAATAAAAACATTTTAGTCAAACTCACAGCTTCCCTTGCTAGCGGGTCATTTGTCTCCGTGATTCATCCGTTCCGCAACAGTAGTTAATATTTCACGAGAATATACGAATAGTAATGGTGAGTCATACTATAGGTCAGGTTTAACCAGTTGATTAGTTATTAATTATAAAATGATTAGCTTATATTTAAATGGTCACTACTCACTTTATGATACTAATAACCCGACCCTAGCTTCGGCAAAATAAAAAAAAGGAAGTAAAAAATATTTATGGATAGCTAAAAATTGTAGCGTAATGCTAATACCATTCCTCTTGTATGGCTGTCATACATAAATCGTTTTTTTAATCCGACAGGCAGGCAGTTCCAGATTTTAGCGCGTTTGAACAAACAAAAAAATCTCCTGTTTTGTTATATTAGTAGTCTACCTACCTAAAGATTATATTACTATTGGTAAATTATATTACTTCTAGCGGACCCAGCGAACCTGGTACCGCCTTAGAATTAATAAATGTTGTGTTTAGTTATTAACTGAATTACATTACCTTTTGTAAAAGTACGGATCTTTGGTGACATACCGACAGCAGCGCCACCAGCCGGGTCCAATTGTGTTTTCAAACCACCCAAGAACCAATTGAAATATAGGTAGGTACATAATACAATTTCAACCACATCGGTCCAACCGATGGATGGAATTAGGAGGAGTTAGGTGACAAACACACGTACGAAGAATTTTATATATTTATTTAGATTATATTAATGTATATAATATTAAAAGCATTGTTTACGTCTGCGAAGCGGTTTTCGATAACTCGTAAAACAGCTCATCGTGGTGTCTATTCTATCCATTCATTATTGGATGCTGCGAATGTGTTTGTTACCTTGAAGCGTGTAGGAGATTCGGCGGTGACCGCTTCAAGGTCGTACCAATTCTATTGAACCTTATCTTCATTACATTCACGGATTGCATGATGTTATCCTATCAGGAGATTGCAGGCTTTCTACAGAATATCAGTGTGAATTTTTATGTATAACGATAAGCATTGTTCTATTTATGTATAACGATAAGCTTTTTGATAAAAATAATATCTATAAATGGCCCTTGTTGCAGATATAAGTGACTTTAGTCACTTTAGGATTAGTGAAAATATCAAGTAAAGTAATATGTACCGACATAATTATGAGCGCAGTAATCTTAATCACTAAGTTAATGACTGTTATCTGATTTGCTTCGTGGTTTTATATAATTACAAGTTGTCCCGGCGTACTTCGTACCGCATTATAATTAAAAAATGTTTTGGTGATATATCGACAGCAACGCCACCTATCGGGTCCAATTGTGAATCTAAACCATTCCCAGATCCCCTTGAACACACACAAAAAAATTTCATCCAAATCGGTCCAGTCGTTAAAAAATGTTTTGGTGATATATCGACAGCAACGCCACCTACCGGGTCCAATTGTGAATCTAAACCATTCTCGGTTCTCGGATCCACCTGAAGACACACAAAAAATTTCAACCAATTCGGTCAAGCCGTTTAGGAGGAGTTCAGTATCATACACACTCACACTCGAATTATATATATTAAGATTTATATATCATTTATGATATTTTCTTACAATCTTTAAAAATAATGAACTCTGCTCCACATCACTACTATGATTGAGTAAAATTGTAACCTTTGTTTTTTACATGCATGCATGTTGGAAGTGGGGGACTCTTCGATCAAACCACAAATTTTGTAGGACAACTATTTTTTCAAGTAACTTAGACCACAAACTTGAGATTAAAAAAAAAACAACCCTTTAGTAATAAATTTATTCGGATCATGAAATCGACATATTTTATCCCTGCTATTCCTGTTAGCTCCCACAATCGAGATATTTCGTTCAGAAATTCTTGGGCGTCTCATCAAAATTAAGCTACTCACGAAAAATTTGCTTGTTAGTATTCAGATAAAAAAATGTACTAGGGATCCCGGACCATAACAATAACATACATACCTACCTAATATGTAACTAAACGTTGATCGCTCATCGAAACGCACGTTTATATTTCTTTGTACCTATTCAAATTTTATGGGCGTATGCCGAGTACGAACAATGGACAAATAACCCTAAATGACATGTATCTTTGTCCGTGATGTGATAAATATTAAGTGATTAACGTTATATTGTAAGTTTTTCTGACGATAGATGCTATGAGAATAGAATCTTTGTAGGTAATAGTTGGTCGTAAATTCGTAAGGTGGATCAAACATGTCCAAAACACATGTCGAATTTAAACATTTAAATGTTCGAATATAATAGCCAGACTTATTTGTATTTAATATTCCGTATTCATACTGGCGAAGGTCAAATAATTGAGATAGAACGTGGATCCAATATATTAACGTACACCACATTCAAATGAGTATTCCCTTCGGGATACTTAATTTTTATTTATAATATTGTAATAAATCAGACGGGATTCTTTAAATGCACATATCTTTTTTGTTTGATAACCGATTGAAAGAAAATATATTTTAATTTTTATTGACAAAAAACAAAATCTCTACGAGTAAGTATTAATATCTATAGTAAATGAGAGTAAAAGAGATTCACTACGTTTTTATTTGACTTATCAGTTTAAGGTAGATTTTCTATCGGTTTTGCTATTTACTTTTTTTTGTAATTTATTTTAGATCTCAGATGTGCATTTTAAGGAAAAAATAATTCTGATCGAGTAATTAGTAATTAGTTACACCAACTCAACATTTAAAGAGAAACCAATGTAGTTTATATAAAGGATTTCCTTCTATTGTGTTGTTTTCATTTTAAACTGTAGGTAACTTGGCCGCAATTTAAAATTTAAAATAACCTTATTGTCAAATGTTCTAATGAACAGTAAAATTATCACAAATAATTGACATTATATTTTTTGTTGCTATGTCTATGTACTGTACTGTACTGTTGCTGTGTCTTTTCTGGGTAATGTATACCCATGCCTAATTGCAACTTTCTAGTAGTAAGTCTCCGAGCTAAATAAAAAATTAAGGCTTGTTTGACTACTCTGACGTGATTATAAGGATCTGGTTGAAAGTAGGCTTCATTAAAGTGTCTGACAATAATGAATATTGGTTTTTGTATAGGATCCAGGGAAAGCGTCTGGCAATAGTGAATATTAGTGCTTTTTATATAATGCTATAATAATTTAAATAATAAATATACCTACATATAAAAAATCCTTCGTTGATATGACGTGGTAGAGTCCAAGTTTTATATACCTGTGGCTTCAACCCATTAATGGCCCACTACTGAGCTCGGGTCTCTCCTCATACCTGAGGAGGCCTAGAGCATACTCCATCACGCTGCTCCAGTGCGGATTGGTGGAGGGGTTAGTGGCCACCCCAAGTGTCAGAAATTTTTAAGCCGCCCGAAGGTATCGACGTGACTTAACGACTGCTACCAATGGTAACAACCGGGACCGACGGCTTTACGTGCCCTCCGAAGCACGGAAGCGCTCAAGAAATTTTGCCACTAGCGGTCACCCATCCAATACCTTTAGGTTTATGTAATTATTATCTTCAAAAGGCCTCCGCTTACAAGGTAGCAAGTACCCATACAGTCTTAATTGTATATTAAACATAACATTTTGACGTTAACACTGTCTTATGCTCATAATCTGATGAGTTTATAATAAAATCATAAATAATTATAAATAAACATGATTAATAATTCCTAGATGAATAAGACCTAACTATTTAGGTTAGGCGGTGTATGGAGATTTGTAAGCTTCAGAAGAATGTTAATATGGTTTACGAGCTGGAATGACTTTGGAGGAAGTATCTCGTTCAACAATAATTTTAGTAACAGGATGCATATTCTGATATCTTAACAGAGGCATCCGGCAAAGCGGCATAACACATTATTGTTATTTTACTTTGTATGATATTACGAATACCTATATAACGAATTTTGTCGTCGTTTGTTTCCTGAAACCCTGACAATGGCCATTTTATAAAACTATGTATCAATAAATAAACTTTCATAAAATATTATTTGTATGATTACGTAACAAAGCATACCGTTGTTATAAACATAGATATAAAATGCGTGGAAGCTATAATGTTATAGGCATTTATTTAATAAAATATAATATATATTTTTTTCAATTTCATTTAAAATAACGTTAACGACCAATAATTGGTACAGCAAACATAAAATAATATAATCTCATAATTATTATGACACAGATTTGTTTATAGATTTTTTAATATTTTTAGAAAACAGGACTACCCATTTTGTTCTGTGTTTCTCAACCGGTTTTTTTATTTGACAGTGTAGGTATCAATAAATATGTTTGGTGTTAGCAATAAAAAAATTAGGAACAGAACAAAAAAAGTATCGTTTTTCTCAAAATCCAATTATGGTGAAATTTGGCCCACTAGGCAAGCGCTCCTTTTTTTTAAAATGTACCTACTAGGTGTTACTACGTCACCGAGTCATAGAAACTATTATAATAACATAGTTTTAACTATGTATACTAATAGATGTAGCCCGACTTATAGAGACCGTTATCCGTTAATAAGGTGAACCCCAGGGTTCTAATCATTTAATTGATCGTCTTTCCTAAAGCATGATTACGCCAATTGTTTTCGGTAAATGATGGAACAATTCATTTGTTACAGTTAGGATTAATTTCCCGAATGTTGACCGCACCTTTGTCACACCCCGGACGCGAACAGGTCTAATTAATAGTGTATTTCGATAAGTTTGCGGATGCCTTGTCTCATGTTTCCACTACCATTAGCATGATAAGGTGGACGGCTCTATTCTTGCTACTCTTCCACTTCGACGTAACCTTTGCCCCTTTGATTGGCATGTCGTTATAGTAAATTATTCCATGACAAGGTCTTTGATGTTTGTGTTATAAGATGATTAACTACTTTCACAGTGTTTGCACATACTCGTAATGATAAAGTAGGTGAAATAAATTTCCCAGTGGACCTTATGTAAGTTTAGAAACAAATTATATTGTGATCGCGAAATAATGGTAGGAAAGAAATAGAGAAATGGTTAACAAAAATAAAGACGCCATTTTTATTTTTGTTGTAGTAGTTAGGACTTAATAGTTTCTTTAATTTATGTAGCTGTGATACTGGTTAGGTTATTTAGCTTGCCACATTACAATTTTAAAGTACTATCAATTCATTTGCAGATGATCAACAATTGGCTGGTCCGGTTATAATTCCGCGTATCACTGAAAAAATATTACAAAAGGGTCAAAATTTTACAATACTGTGCGTATCAAATAAACCAGTTCGAATAAAACAACAAGAAATACCCGAAGAAATGATCGGATCAGATTTTGTAATGATCAAAAGAAATGTGACGTCTCCGGATCCTAGTTACAAATATGCGCAAGCGCTCGAATTGTACAATGTCGATCACTTTGCTGTCGGTTATTACGCTTGCTTTGAAGACACAGTTGATGAAAATAATGTTTTGAGTAATATTATAAAGGAACTGACTAATACCGAAAATATTTCTTATTTTTATATTTACGTTGATGGTGAGGTTTAATACACATATAACTCTTTGATATAAATACACAGTAAAAAAGTGTCCAATAAAGTTCATGTTTTATAAATTATAGGGACCGATAAAATATTTGCACCCATGAGGGAACTTGTACTAGCAAGAAGCGGGTCAAAAGTCATTATTGGGTGTAGACCTACAACACCAGACGTTAAAGTTTCTATAACGTTGGTATGTATGCGAACTCAGTTGTTTATTTGACCGTTAATATTACTGCTAACTTTTTAAATATTCTGTGACCTTTTATGATGAATCAAAATATTCCGCCTAAAAGGGTTTTATGCATTATTGAATAAAAAAAGTTATTACAAGCATTGATGCAAAATAAATTGCTTTTAATAAATGGCATGACTCTTAGTATCTAACATGAATGTTTTGGTCTTATGGAACAATGTTAATTACCCGATATTATAGCGTTAACATTAATAAACAAGATATAAGGCATTTTATTGTACTATTATCGAATATACTTATGTTATGTAAGGTAATAGACATTGATCCATTTAGACATTAATACAGCCAATGCTTAACGCTGCGAATAAATATAAACTAAGGCATGAATTCCCATCAGATTTCTGACTACTTAACTAGATTCATAAAACGTTCTTAATATTCAGGAACCTCCAGATGTACATGAATATGAGCGATTTGACCCTAAAATCGGGTTCATTTGTGATAACGATGAGCTCCCTGATGTTGAGCTAATATATTTCGTTTGTGGTTTTCGGAGGCGAAACATTATGGAAACAAAAGAGGGTTTTGTAAATAAATGTAGGTGATTAGATGCTGTGTGAATCTAATTCATATAATTATGGACCCACCACATTCACCGCAAAACAATAGTATACAAATTTAATTATTTTACAATTTGAAGTCATCTAATGCTTATAAGTGCTGTAAATGTGGTATGTTATGTTTTTCAATTTCAGTATAATGTCAATTTAAAAGGATTCTATATTGAAAAACATACCATAAGGGTACAAAATACATTTACTAACCACATGTTATTTATTCCGGCATATTTCGATAATAGCTGCAGAGTAACAAGACACCAGAAATTTTAGACTATTCTTCAAAGATTGGATATTTAGTGAAAATGCGTTCCTCTTGCAAATGCGAAGGCCTACGCGGAAATGGTTCAGATATCAAATTAATACATTGTAAGTAGATAGTATTGCAATATTGATGTCACATAACGAGGTAGCGCGGTGTGATGGTTTCATATACATAATTATGTAGTGTTGGACTCTTAACTCTCAATGTTTGGTCGCTTGTGCTTGTAACTGTTCTGTTTCTTCTGTCTTGGTGTGTTGCTCTGCTTTTTATCTTTACTGTGCACTCTTTAATGGTACTAATTCACTAAAACTGATTTGTTAACGTTGTACGTAATATGATTGTTGTCATTTTCGGGTATACTATGTTTAGGATACAGGTTTGTGGTGCTGCCCGTAAGAGCTGTTCATTCAATAGGGGATGTACGTACCTAATATGGATGTTATATACATGATTATAATCCTCAGACATTAATTCTAATTCAAACATATTATAATAGTATTTAAGGTAAAATAGGGTGCATTAGAAAATTTATATCTACTAACTGAAAAGTTAACAAGATTTTCATGTAAGTTTTTTTAATACACTTATCATGGTAGCTTAAATGTGCAATGGCTTATAAATGATACTGAACTGATTGTAGTGTTTATCAATGTTTACTGGAGTCTTAAATATTCCATATCTAAGAAGACGAACAAAGTTGTATTATAATGGAAAATGATAAATTAGTTTGATATTGAATAATAACAGTATTGAGTAGTAAAGTAAAATAAAAATATTTGTCTTAAACAACAAAATCAACATCCATTTAAAGAAAAATGAAAGAAACAGAAAATAATAAAAAGAAAGAAAGAATATAATAAAAACTGAGGAAGATCGTAATCATGCGCAAGGATTATTAAGTAAAATAAATATAAAAAAAACATAGATTTATGATGTTTATGATGTTAGTGCATCTATTCATGAAACTAGGTTAGATTTATTTTAATTTAAGATGCATGACGTAGAATTCAAAATAAAATTTAATTTTATTCTTGTGCTTTTAGATAGCAATATAGGTCCACCGAAGCCAAAAATTGATGGAGTATTATATTTTATTAATGGCGAAACATTCTCATTGAATTGCACCGTTGTATATCAAAACAATGTCCCAACTGTTTTGAAATGGAGAATACCTCGTAACAATTCACAGGTAAATTAATTAGTGATAAGAATATATAATAATACAATGCGATACCTATAAAAACTGACGAGTGATGAGAGGAATCAGTCAAACGGTGTATCATATGTATTTATTAATTTACTTTCTTCCTAGATTTGGTTTTTTCTAATCTGAATGTTATGTAAAAAAATCCTATTCAAAATGTTTATCCACATGCATGACTATTTTTTCTTGTTTTCGTTCGTTCCCCAATGATAATATACAGAACTTTTAAGACATTTTTCATTGCCCTAATTATAAAAATACTTTTTGAAATGTAAGCAATATAGCTATATAATGTATTGTTAAGTAGTTTTGATTTTCAATTTTTTATGGAGGTGAACTCTATTTCATTTAAGGGGGTGTACAATCGCACGAACGAACACGAAGTGGGTGACATTTTGTACAATTACATAACAATAGAGAATGCAACAAAAGCAGATGCAGGAAATTATGCCTGCATTTCAGGAAATGGGCCTGACCAACAGTACGCTACGTTTCGAAAGATATTCTCAGGTATGATAAATCTTCATCGATTCCAAAACTGCAGCCCTATAAGTCAATAGTAGTACATACTCAAATTATATAAAAATACCGTCAGGTGGGATTTCAGTCAAGCTTTAACTTATAATTAATAATAATAAGAAAAAAAGTTGATGTTTTAAATTATGGACCTATGTTTAACCGATAGGCTACATAAGTAACGTTTTGCAGAATTAAGATAATATAAGGGTTATAAAGTGAGTCCTCTTAATGTTTATGATTATGTAAGTACCCCAAGTATTAGTCTTGTGGGGTAAAGTTGCAGACAATTTACTTTCTAAGAGACGTAAGCTTTATAAGTTTTACATACAAGTTTTAACTCACAATAATAGGGTTTAGTGCTAAAATAATTTAACATTGTAATAACTAGCTTATTGTCACTAATAGAAAAAACCATTGTATTGACTAACGTACACTATTTTCTCGTATTTCGTAATTAATAATAATGTTTGGGTATGTCGCTCGCGGCTGACCTCATCTGTTAATTTAGGCGGATTCGCCCTACTAGTTTTAAACTAAGAGTTTTGAACTAAGAGTTTTGAACTAGTTTTAAACTTATTCGAGCCGTCCACTACAAGAGCTCGCTTCTGATGTCGCGGTCGGCGAATTAGACAAAATTAGCTAGCAAAACTAGCACGTGATGTATGCCGCCGTTTGTAGCAGAATGTATTCAGACACTCACGAATCACCAGTGTTAAAATATGAATTTATTTATTATTTAAAAAGAGTAATTAACCAAATCACTGCAATTGCATTTTAAGTCTATAACATTTATCTTTAACCCAGTAAAAGAAAAAAAATATATTAAATTACTTTCAAGCATCGAAGACAAAAAAGGTAACATGTGAAATAAAATTGTTACTAATTATATCCTTAATTTCACAATGTACAAGAAAACAATGTTCCAAAAAAGAACAAAGTATAAAAAAACGTATTCAATATCTAACGTGCTTTTTTATTTTTATAATTTATCTAGTTAGTTTTATAATTTATCTAGTTAGATAAATTTTAGTTAGTTTTATAATTTATCTGGTTAGATAAATTATAAAAATAAAAAAGCACGTTAGATATTGAATACGTTTTTTTATACTTTGTTCTTTTTTGGAACATTGTTTTCTTGTACATTGTGAAATTAAGGATATAATAAAATAAAAAATATTATACTTATTTTAATAGATTTGGAGAATCGATCCGCCTCGCATTGTAAATAAAAAACAACAATTTCCCCAATTTTGAACCTTATTCATAAAATAGATAATTATTCATTTATATAAGTTATGAAGCTATGTAAAAGATACCTAAGATGACACAGGTGTCTGGGTATGCACATATACTCAACACAAACACCACGACAAAAGTTTGTTGTGTTAATCCGTAGTGATTGTCAAGTGAGACTCGTTAATATTTCTTTATTAAACTTTTGTAAATTTACTGTGTTACAATGGATATTTACACTAAGCTACGCTGTTTAAACACTTTAGGGGGAAAAAGTTAGTAGGTACCTATTTAAAAGACTGTAGACTATCTCGTACTTATTAGAACATGTCCTTAAATATAATTCCACCTGAAAGTAAGTGGTGATGTAGTCTTTGGTAAAGCACACTCGTATTTATATCATGGGCTATAGATGCACATGGTCACAAATCAACTACATACCTACATTTATTTGCTTTGATAAGTATTTTTCAAACAGAGCGATGTTTAAGTTATGTTAGAATAAACACCAATTGATACATATGTTTATTGACAAATGATTTATTAACTGATATTTATTACAGAAACTGGATTTGTAAATTTAACGAAAGGGCAACGGAAAGAATTTATTGAAACTAATCAAAACAGTATTAAGCTGCATACGATTATAAACGATTATCCTCCAGCGGATATAGTGTTGTAAGTGTTTTTTGATTTATTGGTTGTATAATATAAGCAGTACCTATAATATTTTTAGCTCAGGCAGTATGACTTCGTTTTAGGTTTGAAAAGAGAAAAAAACAAAATTCAAATTTGGAATGTAAAAAAAAGGCTGTAAAAAAAGGCTAGCGTTCTTACTAGCCCGAGTCACGTATTCGCGGACGCGCGGCAGAAGGCTCGGCTTCCGGGCCGTCTAAACTCCCCATTATTATGGACTATAGCTTAAATGTACATAGTGAGACTGAATAACTTAAACTTGTTCAATATATTTCACATGCTTGGATTGTAATGAAACGAAATTGTAATTTTTTTCCTTTATATTGTTTAAAGTCATTTAATTTTTAACATAGTCATATTAAGCATAAAATAACCTGCACTTCCATGACTGTATGTGATGCGACGGGAATGACAATAAGAGAGGCTGACTTCTTATTTTGGAAACACTTGAAATGTACCTTTAATAATAATAATTAGGTGATTAATACAGCCAGCCACCAATTGGCATCAAATATTCTTATTAGTCATACAAGGTTTAATACGAGGTGGTTAGGGTAAAATTTATATCCCTAGGTGGTATAATGAATATATTTATTATTTTCAGCTATAAAGATGAAAAGTTACTTCCTAATAACACTAGCAAATATGTATTAAGTAGGAGAGACGACAGTGTAGATCTCACTATTCGACAATTGTCGGTAGAAGATACAGGAATATATACGTTAGTTGCAAACAACCACCACGTTATTGCAAATGTATCGTATGATTTAAGGCGAACTGGTAAGTTTTTTTATGAATTTGAGATAGCAAACGAGCATGCACCATCACCCTACTGACCCATGACAACTATGACCGACACAGAACGACAACAAGAAGACTTAAATCGGGATTAAGATGATTAGTCCAGTTAGCAGAGGATGTTATTAAGAATGTTAGTTGGTATGCCCGTTAGGATGAATAATGACTGGTAAGAACTTCTATGACATTAACTGAGGACGGAGCTTGTTAGATGGTAAGACCTTACCGTAAACATTAACCAGACAAGGTTTACTTGGATTCAATAAAAGATATAGCACTACATAGGTTATATAGCCCGAATTATTGAAAAGTGGATAATTATGTCCTGAATTGCTCAAGTTGTCCAAAAGTAATATATATCAAAACGCTCACATTCTAAAACGATCTGATGTGGTTCTGTTATGACAGAGATGTGACTACAATAATATAGTATTACATTTTCAGAAAAACCAAGGATTAATTTTGGAAGAGAAAAATCGAAGGCATTCATGATCAATACAAGTGCGAACTTACAATGTGAAGCTGTTGGGTATCCATTACCCAAAATCAGTTGGACATTTAGAAATGAAAATGGCCAAGAAGAGGAGATTCCGGTATGATTTTAAGAATATCATCGACTATTTTGGTATCATTAATGCTGCATCAATATTTTCTTATGGATTTAATCATCCAAACGAGCAGGACCACCCTTCTGCTGCCACCCATGACAATTGTGACCGACGTAAAATAAGACTCAAATCGTAACTAGGATGATTACTCTAGTTAGCAGGGGGTTTTATTAACAATGTTGGCCAGTTCGTTAGAACGTGTGAGGACAGGGAATATTAGTGATAGTTAGACCTGTTAGTTGTTGTTATAAATAGTTCAGTTAGTAATTGTTAGTGAGAGTCTCAGAGATACTAAATATTATAGTCATTATTATGTTTACATAAACGATGGAAAGTACTGTACCTAATTAAAATAGTATACCATTTATTAATTTTATAAACTTCTTTTGGTGTCTTACTTCAGTGTGAGAAAAATTAAATGTGGCACTCGGAGACTGCCGCGGTTAAGCTATTGCATAGCATTTTTTATCAACTTATGCAATTATAATTATTAGAAGTTATATAGTTATATCAGAACAGCGCTATCTAGTTTGTAGAAAACATACGTACCATACCTTAGTATTAAGGTACTAGATGGCGCTGATTGGGGGTGTTAGGTTTTTTTCGTTACGGAATTTCTGGATTCGGTCCCCACGCTCAAGGCCCGCGATAAAAGCTATGCAATAGCTTAAAAATATTTACGATACTTTGGTATATAATGTTAACTTCTTTTTATGATTTCACAGATCAAAGATCAACAAATACTGTCTCGTATTAGAGTAGTGTCCTATATCGAAATACCAGTACGAGCGTCTGGAAATATAACTTGCGAAGCTTCCAATAAACGAGGGAATACCGCTGATTCGAAGAATTTTATTGTATATGAAATATCTAATGGTTTTGGAATTAAGAATAGCGATAAAACTTGGTTCCCGGAAGGACAAAAGATGCAGCTCACGTGCCTAGCTTCCAAGTATGAATATCATGATCTCGCTTGGTACGGAAACGATGATGAAGAATTGTATGATTATGGTGAGTTTAATGAAAAATATTAACTTTGAAGTTGAAGAAAAAAATATTTAGGCTTTTTCTGTTGTGTAGATCTGCCATCTATAGGAAATATAATCATTATAATCGCTATAGGAAATAATAATATCCAACTTAATTGTATATATATTTCATTTAAAAGATTTGTGACGCAATCACCCTCTCAATGATAATATCTCAAAAGTGAAATGATGAACTATAATTTAAAAAAGGTATAATTTATTTACAGTTCACTACATCGAGACTCCGTTCTCACACATTGCGGTGTTGGAAATGTACAATATTTCATTGGACCAAGCAGGAAATTATACTTGCCAAGGAAATAAATCTGAAGACGCCGAAGTGGAGACAGTAACCGTTGTTGTCACAATAGAAGGTAACATTTTAAAGAATATATTCCTCACACAAAAATGTTTAGAAGGGTTTCTTGAAATTAAAATTTAGAGGTATTCATTGTGAACCTATTAAAATAAACCTAAATGTTACCCCAATCTTACTACATTTGCTATACCTAAGTAAACCCCACATTCAAATCGGTAAATGGGCAAACACGCACAGATAAACAGACAAACCCACAAACAGACAATCAGAAAAAAATCTAAAAATCACTGTCATGGGACCTATTGCGTAAATACTGTTAAATTAATACAACCATGTTATACCAACAAATAAAATTAACCCCCTCGGTAATTTTTTTCTTTGACGTCCCGCACTGACATCGTGCAATCATAGGAACCCTTGTATAGTTTCTAGGTCTCCTTTCTATGCATTACCTGTAAAGAAGTCCGCATCAGCACTTTATTAGATTAACTTTTCAGGATAAGAAGTTATATACTTACATAGATCTTTTTTCATTTTGCTAATGTTGTACAAAGAGGTTAGGTTATACGATATTACATTTAAATATGTATACATATATATTTGTATATAAATATATATTACACACTGTATTTTTATATTTTCCAGGAATTCGCAAGCCTGTAATTAATGGGCCACAAAAGGACGAGAGCTGGCAGTTGACTCCATACCAGCGCGTACAAGTCAGTTGTGTGGCTAACGCAGTCCCGCCCCCGATAATAATGTGGTATAAGGTAAAATATATTAACGAAGACATGCAGTTAAAATGCTAAGTGAATTATAATTGCCAAGCAATAAATTAAGTCACTGTGCTGTTAACCGCTGAAGTTCCCTCGCCTGGAACTAATCATGCTTGTAATAAAATTACAATTATAAAATTGGCAAATTTCAAGCCCGTAGGGTTAGAGGAAGTAGTTCTAATTCAGCTTGCAAAATTTAACCCAAACATACATACAAACAATGCAAGTTAAATAATAGCTTTTAATGAATAAAACTGTTTACTGTATTCGATTTATCGTAGGTGGACGTAGGTGATGTACATGTGGTTTAGGCTTCATATTATAGGCTTATGTTATTTATAATTACAAGGAAAACTTTAATTCAGGTCATAACGAATTTAAGCTACCAATATCCTTCTCAAACCAAAGCGTATTTGAAGTGCAAGTCGGCTGTATTTTGGCGGCCTTTAAGAAGCTGTGGAAGCCCTATCAATGATATTATTAAGTCATTCATATTATTACTGATATTATTATATTTCCTTATTAGTAAAGCCTGCCCGGCTAGATACTACTTTTCTTTTACTTTTGAACCAGTAAAATAAAAGTTATTCGCTTGTTGAATAGCCATGTGGTATATTTGTTAACAACCCCAGGGGGTCAAGCGAGGGATCCTGCATTCTATTCCGGTCGGGGCTGACATTAACATGACCGATTGCTGCTTCTGGTCTAATTTATCATAGTATCGTAATATACTACATAAATAAGGCGATTTATGTATAAACTGGACTTATAAAGCATATTGTATTAATTATTGTTACAGGATGGATTGCCACTAAGCAATAACAGTGTGAAAATAAACACCGATAGCGTGGACAATACTATCGTGAACTCGACTGTCATAATCGAACAGATGTTAGAGGAGAATAAAGGAAAGTACGAGTGTATTGCTGTCAGTGGAGGAGAGAAAACGAAAAGAGTTTATAATCTTCTAATTAAAGGTAAAAATTGCATGTATACATAAACATTCTAAAGAAAGGAGAGATAAACATTATAATTAATGAAATTATTCACCAGTTATCCTTAAGTAGATGTGGAAAGAGCTGATGGCAGGTGTTAAAAAGAAAAGGTGTTAAAACGTACATAAATATACTTCGTCTATATAATATACCCTCTTTTACATGCCTACATAACTCATTTTTGATCCTTGTTGTTTCATGGTCCATGATAGGTATAGGTGTAGATTGTGAGTATAGATATTTTAGAGTCTTCCTGTCTTAAAAAAGTATAACCGGTTAACTAATGAGCCATATATTTTACCTTTCAGAGAAATCTACGAACCTGCCGGTTTACCTTTACGCGTGTGGAGGTGTCGCGTGCGTTCTCGTTATAGTAGTCGTCTACCTAATGTGTAGGATTCGCAAGGAAAAGCAGTTCCGTAAAGAGCTGGCCGCAGCCGGGCTGCTTTACTTCAAGGAAGGGGTACCTAAGTCTTTGAGCCCCGACTTGGGTATCGACGAACAAGCTGAGATGTTGCCGTACGATGAAAGATTTGAGTTTCCCGAAGAGAAACTAAAATTAGGTTCGTGTATTTATATTTTTGTCATTTCGAATACAATTGATGATTGATGATTATAATACCGAATTTAACGAACAGATGAAATATAATTATGTATAATGTTGGTACATTTTATTCGTAATTTCATGACCTTACGCGTCTGCATTTGTTCTCGTTTTATTAAGTAAAATTGTGACGTAAAGATTGTATATTATACAATTTCATAAACATTTTAAAGTAAAAATAAATAATTCTTGTATATTTCAGGTGCACAACTGGGTGCCGGTGCTTTCGGTGTAGTTTACAAAGCCGAAGCTCGGGGCATAATCGACGCTGAAGAGACCACATTGGTCGCTGTCAAAACGGTCAAGAAGAACGCCGACAACATGTACATAAAGGCATTAGCATCCGAGTTAAAAATTATGATACATC
The DNA here is from genome assembly GCA_905404295.2 of Ochlodes sylvanus. Taxonomy (NCBI): domain Eukaryota; kingdom Metazoa; phylum Arthropoda; class Insecta; order Lepidoptera; family Hesperiidae; genus Ochlodes; species Ochlodes sylvanus. The sequence continues at coordinate 7,860,900 of FR990130.1, read as the reverse complement.
TTGGCAAACACATCAATATATTAAACTTGCTCGGGGCTTGTACCAAAAGGGTGGGGAAACGTAAGTGGTTTTACTTAATATAAGTTAAGACGAGTGCAGGAAGATGATGATGAAATAATCGCTTTTTGTTTATGACCGCTTACCCGCATATACCCCCACACTGGGATTTCCTGTGTTGCGGGTGATATGATATCTGTGAATAGAATAGAATAGAAATATTCTTACTATTACTATTGTTCTTATTATTATATTATTCTTCTTCTTCTGTGTTACCTATAGATAACACAGATATCGTATCACTTACCCCCTGAACCCAGAATAAACATTTTTATCTATCACATAAATGTCAGCTCGTCATAATCGTCAGTCGTCGGTCACTACCAACTTGCTACGGGGTCGTCTAATGAGCATATTAAGCGGCCTTCCTTCCTTTACTCTCGCTGCGTCGGTGATACCATCGGTTCTTACAAAGGTCCAAAGGCGGAAGCAACAACTAAAGATAGGCCAAAGTGCATACATACGTGTTCAAATGTTCAAAAGAAGTCATACATGTTCTATTTTTAATCATCGATCTTATGATGTAGGTAATTACATGCATATTGTTCAGACACTACAGGGTTTAGTTCAATTATATTACAAAAAACTTCCATAGTTACATAGTTACAAGTGCTATTGGTGCGGATCCAAAAGTGCAACTTGCGTTGTATGGACGTGACGTACCTATCTACTGTTTTGATAGAACGGTCTCGGCTAAACTGAACTGTGTTACTTATATACGTTATTTAAATTATTTAATCAGAGTTAAATGCACTGTTAATATTTCATTACAATCGGCTCTTGCCTGTTGGACACGAAAGTTATTTCGGGGAAAAACACATCGGTTCAATGGATATTTTTAGGTTAGCCACATCCTCGTATATCGACGTCAATGATCGGTATGACGTTCATTGAATTAAAAAAAAGAGAAAGCAGTATAACAGGAAATCAAAGCCCTTCCCTCTTATTTGTTATTTTATGGAAATTCGTAGCTATTATGCAGTAAATTAGAAAAATAACACAATGGTGCCATGTAATGATTTGTTTGTAAAAATATTTTGTATCAATTAAAATAAAACAGTAATTCCATATGCTTTAATATGCAAGATTTCATCATGCTTGTACATATTTCGTCCCCGTAGCCTAGTTGATAGTGACCCTGCTTGCAAATCGAGGGGTTCCGGGTTTGAATCCCGGAGGGGCAGATATTTAGGTATGTGACAGATTAATATTTTGTTATCGGGTAAGTGACGTGTTATTTGTGTTGTCCATGCCAGCTGCGACAGAGTGACACCTAGTGCGGGGGCAAGAGTGTGTTAGATTTTGGTGTTTATTATAATCTGACTTGATAAAACGATGAGTACCAACCTACCGTCAAATAACCATATATAGCGTGTACTATATTTAAAGTAGAACAATTAAATATACCTTGAACCGGTAACGACAATCTTATAACAATATTACCTATTTTATTATTTATTGTTATGCATAAAATATTTATACTCATTACCTTGCACTTTTTATGATCATTTATTTCGACCAAACAAGGTCAGATAATGATACTTATTTTCATTTGTTGAATGAATATTACAATAGGTAGGTACTAATGTTTTTCATAAAAATAAAAAATAAACATTATTTTTGCTCCAGGGTATAATGGATATTTTTTTCTTACTACATTAAGATCACAAATAAAAATCTGTTACTTTAACAAATTGTCGAATTATTAGGTGTATTGCAAATATTTGTTTTTCCTCTGTTTAAAATACTGTCACTTCACTTTGTTAAAGTCCAAATTTAAATTTTCTTTTTTCAAATTGTAGGTGAATTGAAAGTGATAGTGGAGTACTGCATGTATGGCAACATCCACAAATACCTGCTCCGGCACCGCGAAGTGTTCATTGATCAGCTCACAGACAACAAGGAGAAGAATCTCGGCAAGGTCAACAGGGCGTTCTCTTGTAGCAGCGGGAGTAGCGGGTATGAGTTTCATCTCTTATGGCACACTATTGACTAGCTTCAACCCATTAATGGCCCACTACTGAGCACGGGTCTCTCCTAATCATTGACGAGGCATACTATTATTCTTACGTAATTATTATTAAACAGTGATAGCCCAGTTTTGAACTTTGGACTGCCGAACCGAGCGCCTGGGTTCGATTCCTGCTCGTACCTCCAAAGTTCAAAAATTATGTGCGTATTAGAATTTAATTATCTCTTGCGTTGGCGAAGGAAACATAGTTATGGAAAACATAGGAATTTTACATAATGTTCAAAGATGCGTAAGTCCGCCAATCAGCACTTGAACGGCGCGGCGTGGTGGACTATGGTCTGTACCCCTCACATTATGAGCGGAGAGCCGTGCCCAGCAGTGGGACAGTTATGGGTTGCGATGATAATTTCAATTAATGTGCAAATAATGACAATTTAATTTACCTGCTACTTTACGTGCCATCCAAGGCAAAGAAGCGGTCACAATAGTGCAGAGTGTTGATTCATCTTTAGATTATGGACGTGCTTAATTTAAAATTTCTTTTAAAAGAATGAATTTTCTTTCAGTATGCAATCTGACTACTTTTCCAATCACACTCAAGAAACCGACCACACTTTTGTGAACTCCGCAAATACTAGCAGATCTGTGAGAAAAGGTAAAAATCCATGTTCATTTTGTTTTATAAATGAAGTTAATTTGCTCATAAAAATAATGTTTAACTTGAAAACTTTAATATCAACCACATACAATTTTAACCAAATTAAAACTTTTCATTTGATACCCAACGTAGTACCTACGTTTAAAAAAATATTTTATATTCATTATCCAACTTCATTATTCATTGATTACGAAGTAGTCGAGTAATAAGTTTTGATCACATTATTACAGTCATGATTATATCATGCTACTTTTGATAAGTAATTACTATTTATAAACAAATTTGTTTCTAGGGTTCCCTACGAAAATGGTAAAAAACTGAACCCTATTAATATGCCTCCGATGTCTGTCTGTCTGTCTGTTCGTCTATCAATCACAGGTTTCTATCCCTTGAACGGAAATAGATAGACACTTGAAATTTTTTACAGAATACGTGACTATAAATAAAAACTTTAAAAAGTTAGGTCCCAAAGGGGTCCCCATACAAGTAACCTTAAAATAAGGGGTTGTTTTATCTCTTAAACCGTTCGAGATAGACACTTGAAATTTCCACAAAGCACGTGTCATGAAAGCTTGTATCACGACAAATAATAATAATAATAATAACATTAAATTTATTCCCAAAGAGGGCTCCCATACAAGGAACTAAAGCAATTCTTCGAACTTCGCGCTATACAGGAATAAATTTAACCAAAAAATATTTTTATTATTTCTAATAAATAAACAAAAAAAACTAACTGCAAAAAATCAACAAAGTTTTAACAAAAAATCTTTTTTATTTGTCAGATAACGCACCTCAGAAAGAGGAAAATTTTAAAGGTAGGTACGGTTGCATGTTGTTGGAACTTGGTAGTTATAAAGTGGCCCGTGTATTGTATCGCACTGCTTTTATTTGATGTTTTATTTTTAATAATAGCACTTGTATTTCAAAACTCGTGTGTATCGTGAAAATTAATATCGAGGTGTGAAAGAAAAGAACGGATTTGTAATAACTTTTTAATGCTTACAAAGTTTGAGATCTCTATTATTTTATTAACAACACACTTAGCATGCTAGGTGGCACGCCAGGATTTATTTTGTATTGTTAAGTCATTTTCTTACAAAATGTAGGTACCTCTAATGTCATGTCAATGAAAAGGTCAGAGCAGATCAAAAAATGGAATTTATTATTTTAACATATTATTTCAATGCATGTTTTAATATCCCTGTTTTATTAAATTGGCACATTCCTGCAAGTATGCAACCACTTAGATTTTTTACGCTTTAAATGATTTGTCATAGTAGGTACTTACCTAATAGTTGGGAAATTATCAAATAATGGTAACTTTCTCTGTGTAGGACATTATAAGATTATTAAAATAATTTCAATATTGCTTTTAATCGACACTCAATACAAATATCCATAATCGAATACCTAAAATGTTTACATTTGGCACAAAGTAGATAAGTAAACATTTGGGTTATTTAATCAGCCTAAAATGAGGCTTGACATTGTATTGTACCTTTGACTATGACACACAACTTGTTCTTTGTACTTTTGTATACAGCAATACACGTGTCGAGAGTCGATAGCATTGGTTACATTACGATATCATGTTTACCTAGTTCCTAACGCTAATATTACTAAAGTATTCATTGTTACTAATCGACTTCTGATTTTTTATTTGGTTGAAACAACAGACTGATTTATACTTAAAAAATTGAGTTGTTTGATCATTTCTGTTTAATTATCATCATATTTATACAATGAACGTTATTGCGGTTCGTTTGTCAAAGATTACTGTAACCTATTTGATATTGATAGGTAAATTTGGCGTAGTCAATTATTTATGTATGCCAAATATACAGGATAAATACCCCATGTTTGACTCGAATATAAGATAGTTAACCTTAAGATAATATAATAGTTAACCATTACTTAGTACAAGTAAGTATATAATAGGTATATTATATTACTTTATACTTACTTCAAATTAGACAGATTTTCACCGGAAGATTGAAGGGTAGTAATTGTTACTGAGATACTCAGATACTACTTAGTTTTGTCTTTTTAACGTATTAATGAATGAAATGTTCCAGTATCAGAAAACGGGTACGTAGCACCGGAGTGGCGATCGAACTACGAAAGCGATTACAGTTTTGACGTTCGCAACCCGCGGCCGTTGACGTCACGGGACCTCCTGGCATGGGCCTTTCAGATTGCGAGAGGCATGGAATACCTTGCTAGTAGGAAGGTAATTTTTTTTTTGTAACTTGCCTACAATCTCAATATGTGACGATTAGTCGACGACGTAGTCTTGGGTGGTAAACCATGCTTAGCAGAAGCCTTGAAAAGGTAGGTAAGTTAAAATGCAAGCAGTAATAGCCTATCAGTGTTCAGTGAGGGTTGGAATCGTGGTTGAACGTTGGTCTTTCGCACCGGCCAGGGTTTGAATCCTATACGCACCCGTATGTTCAAAGTTTTTTCTATAAGTAATTCCATTTTGTTTTTCAGGTCTTACATGGCGATTTGGCGGCTAGAAATATATTATTGGCAGAAGATAATGTTGTGAAGATATGCGACTTTGGCTTAGCGCGAAGCATTTACAAAAACGACGAATACCAAAAGAAAGAAAATGTAAGTGTGTTGGTCACTTATAAAGCTTTATATCACACGTATGATCTAGTTGTCTATGTCAAATATATGTAAAAAGTTTGTAATGTAAATGTTGTATACTCGTATGTCAATATGGTAAAGAAAGAACGACTATGTGGTTATTATGATCATGTTTGGAATATAAGTAATGTTTCTTGGATGGTCATTTTCAGAGTCCTCTCCCTGTTAAATGGTTAGCGATCGAGTGTATGACCGATCGAATATTCTCCACCCAGTCCGACGTGTGGTCGTTCGGTATCGTGCTGTGGGAGTTGTTCTCGCTCGCAAAGACGCCATACCCCAATATCAGTCCACAAAATTTGCTACAATGGTTAAGTGAAGGGTGAGTAATTTTGTAATATATAAAAGTGGTGCACATCATGCACGAACCTTATTTTATCTTTATTTTACCTTTTATTTTCCAAATTATGTCAGTGTTAGAAATTAATTATCACTCGCTTCGGTAAAGGAAAATATCGTGAGGAAACCTGTACAACTGAGAGTTCTCTATAATGTTGTCAAAGGTGTGTGAAGTCTGCTAATTCCACCGACCACACAGCCAATAGACTCCTAATAACAGGCGAATGGCTTCTGCCAGGGGCGCCGACTCCGTGGGTGCTCGGGGCTCGAGCACCCTTGAGAAATAAACAGTGGGTGCCGAGCACCCTTGAGAATAGACATAAAAAAACAGATCAGTAATTGTTGTGGTCAACCTAAGAGCTGTTTCATCAAAACATGATATTAAACTAAATATATATTAATTTTAGACATCGGTTGGAGAAACCGCCGTACGCGGACGATAAGTTGTATAATCTGATGAAACGCTGCTGGGAACAGAAGCCCACGGCGCGGCCGTCGTTCAGCCGGCTACAAGAGATACTCGGCTCTTTCCTAGAGGAGAACGTAAGGAATGTAAGTGTTATATTCGTAATAAAATGGATTGTTGCCCAAGATGTTAGGTTTAAACAGAAAAGGCTTCTAAAATTCTTATTCTTGCCGTAGCGGCCCAAGTCCCCTAATGAGATTTGATAATTTAATTGACATCGAAAGCGTATAAAGTTGTGAGATTTGGCAATTTGTTTTATGTGAAATGTGTATTGTGGGTTTATATTTTCTTGAAAAGTTATGTGAATAACTGAGAACCAAACCTGACAAAAGGCCGTACCGATGCATTGCCAGCCAAGAAGAAAAGGGGTTACCGGATTATTTCTAGACCTCCCACATTACAATCAAATTATGTAAAACATTTCACGGTTGATTCTAGATTGAGGATGGTAAATAAGTAGATGGGTTGGTAAAAATATCACACCACCGTGCATGACTACCGTTGTATTAAACGGTAGAATAAAAAAATGACGTGCATAAGTGTATCAGTGATATTATCTACGTGAATAGATGATTTTGAATTTGAATTTGAGTTTGAATTTGATAAGTTGGCGATACATTGGTGAAACAGGATCTACCGACCGCGACATATAAGTAATAGGAGGAACCCGTCGCCAAAGCCTCGTCCATTGATCATTTGGTGTACTGCCAGCGAGAGACTACCTCGGACTCAAAGATGGATGGACCCCTAACACGTAATTTTTTTATATTTCCAGCATTACGTTGACTTAAATTCAGCGTACATGGATATGAAGCAGGAAGGTGAAGACTATCTGGCGATGGTGTGCGCACCCGACTATAACAACATGGTGACCCCCAGCCCGCACGAGTATGTCAACGAGCCGCGGCGGTTCTTCTCCACGCCCACGCCCACACAGCTCGAGCATGGTGAGAAATTAGAAATTATTATTATTTACGATATAATGATAGTTTTGCAGATGAAGCATATATAATATATGTATGTATGAGTTTTCCATAGTTTTAGTTATTAGTTGATTTTAATTATTATCTAATTTACCGTTCCACTTATTTATTATATCTATACATCATACTGCTTTACACACTTTTGAAGAAGGAATTGATACTTTACACATTGAGATACTATTTTTTGTGCATAAGTATCTCAATAACTACAACACTTAACGGTTTGCGTTTAGTACATATGCAGATAAGATTAATTTTAATATAGAATAAAGCTACTAGTACATACTACATACTAGCAAAATTTACTATTGCTTACGGTCAATTAAATGCTAGGGTGTACACATACTATTAGGTACTACATATTTATAAAGAAACATCTGATACCACTTACAAAAAGATAACGAGTTATTTACATATAACCAACACTTATTCATGAAATACGAGTAAATATAACATCCACAAATTTTCTTTATAACAGAGGAAAACCAACACACATCGGCTTAATCAGGTAAATCAGTGTGTTTGGAAAAATATTAACATGGATGGTACAGCATGGTAGTTTATTAAACATAACATTGTCGTGATTTGTAACTAACAACCACCGATACTGGCACATCGAGTCGTAATGGGAACGAAAACGGATCGTTTGAATCGTAACTCAGTATATCGTGTTGTTTTCGCTTGATAAAATATGAACGCTATCTCAGCAATGCAAACGAATTGAGTAGATTTTGACGGAATTACCATAAATAATATACCAGGCTAACTACAGGTTTCTATAACCTATCTATTACCAATAACATGTTACAACAAGAACGGTAACTACTACTACATGATGCAAAACATAACTTTTGAAATGTACATATTTTTAACTCCGCTCCGTATTTAGGTATTGTTTATCAAAGATTAGTAAAGTAATAGAAAAAATCATAATATGTAGATCGGTATGTACGAGAACATAAGATGTATATAAGGTATGGTATGATTTGTTTCCGCGTGCTATTCGAGTCAGAATATTATTATTCAAAATCATAGTAGACAATGGTCCTGGCATACCGATTCGTTTTGCTTCCGTTTCGCATTCACAGTGTGCTAAAAGCGTAAAATTTGTGTTAAAGAAATACTTACTTACTGCTTTATAAGTAGAAATTCATCTGACAAACACACAATGTAATGAAACCCAATCAGAAGCCTACACTTCAGTCAAGTGTCAGTGTTGCTTTGCATGGTATTTAAGCGTTTCTTTTCCTGCGATAATGTATATTATGTATTTTTTTATCGTATTTTTGTATCATATGTTTGCAGATGATGAGGGCTACTTAATGATGAATCGGTCGAACGTTAAGTTCAGTCCGCGCCACCCGAGTACCTTGTCTGAGGCGAACGTTCACGGCTCTGAGCTGACTCCCATGCTCACCTTGAACAACCTTCCAACGAGAAGCGGATCGGAATCTGATTACGACGGCAATTCATCCTACCTCAAAATGTGCCCGCGAATCATCGAAGAAGCCGACGAGGTATTCGAAACGAAACAGAATAATATAAAAAATACACAAAACACGGCCATATCCAACCCGACGTACACAACGTTTGACGTAGATCTCGATAAGAAACCCAACATTTCCAATAATTACATCAACGTCAGCGTACCTAATGGTCTAGTCAATTAGATTACGTTACGCACAACGAACTGTCACGCGGTGCCGTAGACTATTTTCGTCTATCCCATTCGATGCGGCTTCTCTTGATCTCTCTATAAGAATTTTGTAATATCTTTGCAAATAATCTCAAATTTTCCAATAATTCTATCTTAGATATTCTTATGTGATTTGAGCCATAGCTTTTAATGTATCTATTTCTAATGTCTATCGTAACTTCTCATGTATTTTGTGGTCTCTGTGCTTCGTTTCTTGTGTGCATGTTAATATAAGTAAGTTAGAGTTATTAAATTGAAAAGAGGATTTAAATTGATGTGATATTTTATGAAGGATTATAAAGAAGGAGAAAGATGAGTGATGCGTAAAGGTATTACGTACATTAGTCATCATTTTTTTAACAAACCCACCAGTTAATTACCGTTTTTCGTTATCATTCCTAATCTCGGTAATAACCGGTTATGAATGTTTGTATACTATTAAGATGAAAACTCGAATTAATAAACAAAAATTATAAAAGATAAGTTAAACGATTATTTTTTCTATTACGTAACTCAATTGAGTTGTAATAGATCAGAAAGTGGAAAAATATTTTCATATGATGTATATTGCTGTAAATTCTGATAGACCTACATCCTGTTGTTTATATAATCTTTGCCTATAAAGTGTGACAAATATGAACTTGTACAAGGTAGTCATATTAACAACAAAATACCCAAGAAGTATTAGTTTATAATGTATTAAAACAGATCTGTTTAAATTCACCCATCATTATACGATTTTTTAAACAAAAAAGTTTTCTTTTTCTGATCTGTTAAGTTAATACTTACCATAATCCATCCTTAATCTAAAAGATTTTGATTACTGAAACAACATTTGTTTTATTTTGTAATAACTATGTATTATCGAGTCATTAAATTATATTGGAAGCATGGGTAATAAGATCTGCGTTTCATGTAAACGTATGGTAGAAATATTACTTGGGCTTTGACGAGTTTGGTACAAAAGTTATTCGGTAAAGGATTCATAATTAGATTTATTTTAATATGAAAGTTTGTTATGAAAAACCAAAAAAGGCATGTAACATACATAGGACGTAACAATTATATGTCAGCATTTTATTGTTAAATACTTGTTTTGATATATTTATAATATTAGAATGTATCATAGTGATCATTGTAATTCTTTGTAATTGTGACCCGTGCTATATTTTTGTTTCATTGTCTACATTAAATTTATGAGAGTATATTTTTTGTTTTGTAAAATATTGGAAACCGTAACGGCATTCAATAAATGTGATATTACGAAAGATATTTATTATTTAGCGCCCATATATATTGCTCAGTTAACTCAAATTGGAGAAAATTGCAATTGAACTAGAAGGTGGACGACTTAATTTTACATTGATAATAATATAAAAAAACTATAGGTATATCAATGTAGTTTTATCATAAAATATTTATATCTTATTTTACCGCTTTTGGGGATTAACTTTTAAAAATAATTTTGAACTTAAAAGCGGGGTAGACATACAAAAAACGAAACAAGGATAAATGAAACAAAGTTGAATTCAAACGAAACGTGTATTTCAGATCAAGGACTATTATTTGTAGCTAGGTATAATAGTTGTGGATTTGTCCGTCCGAAACAGCCACCGGAAACACGATCCGAGCGACAGTTGAGTAATGAGTTTATGAAACGTAACTTGTAAACTTCTGTGTTAACGGTTGTTCCGACTGGATGCAAATATGAAATCACGAAAGCGCATAAATCCCATCCTGTATGTATGTCACGATGTTCCTTGGGTCTGGATCTCATTCAAAACTTGTTTAATCTGCTAGTTGGAGACAAGCACGACCGAACAAGGTATGTTTGGTTGTCTAACTAAAAATGCCCCTCACCACTGTTACTACGAGGCCTTCTATTAATTCCGCGGCCTGTAATAATTTTTTATTAAATTAGTTTACGTATCATAAAGTTGTGGTAAATGACTTTAACCCATTAGCGGCTCTCTGTTGGGAACAAGATGCTCTTTGTAATTTTGAGGAGACCTATTCATACTATTTGACGCTGTTTTAAAGCGGTTTTTTTAAAAAGCCGCCAAATGTACTCACGAGCCACCTGATTGTAAGTCGCCACCATCGCCCAAAGCTATCAAAAAAGAGCCAAGAAAAAGAAAGAAAGTAGGTAGGTACTGGGTCTCAAGTCCAAGACCCAAGCAAGAAGGTAGTAGCTAGTCAGACAGGCTTCAAGGAAAGCTTGGCTTGGCTTCAACCCATTAATGGCCCACTACTGAGCACGGGTCTCGCTTCAGACTTGAGGAGGCTCCAGTTGCTGCTCCAGTGCGGATCGGTGGATGGCTTAGTGGCCAACCCAAGTATCGGAATTTTTCCATCCGATATGGCTTAACGACTTCTACCAAACGGTAATAACTGGTAGGTACTTACGTACCTACGTTTGGTACGTAAGTACGTACTGGCCAAAGCATGCAAGCAAGGGAACGGCTTTTGTCGCCTGAATTATTATTGGTTATAGACGGTCCAAGAGTCTAGTTTTTATGCAACGAATATTGTCAATATTGCTTAACAGTTGCTATTTATGACCACAACCAGGACTGATGACTTCACCGTATGTTCCCAAAGCACGGAAGCATTCGACAAAAATAATGCTGTTGCATTCACCGTGAATATTACTGATTAAACTGTTTATTTACTTACGTCTTTGAAAGCTTCCACAAATCCTAGCGGAATGTCAATTAACATTCTTCCTAAGCTACTAAGTACCTGCAAAATATTAAATGAATTACTGCTTACAGCATGCCTATACAGTAAGTTGTGTTGCGAAAGGAATAGTTGAAATAACACAAAGAGCTATATAATAATAACAAGACAAGAAATACTTAATTATTATTTTACTTGCACATCTGCTTTGACGTGAATTGAATTCTTCTTTCGAAAGGCAGGGTTGATGCCACGGGTTGATGCTAAGTGGACTAAAGAGACTTTGAAATATTAATATTGAATGTAAGTAAAATTATGAAGGCCTTCTAAAAGTAAATGTTTAGTTACTGACTAATTGACTACTGACTCCCAATTTGAAGTCGTATAGATTTATTTGTTATTGGTTAGGGAACATAATTATCCATACTGTGCCCAAGCGTGACTAGACGCCCCCGAGACGAGTCACGTAGTATGTTTACGTTGTGACTGACACAGACTACATAAGAGGAGCATGTAAAATATCTACTTTTGTCTCGTAGCACTAAATCTCTAATCAGTTCTTAAGGACGTTCCGTCTTATAAAAGCTTCTCTTGCTATGCAACATATTTACCTACTAACCGAATCCTTCCACAATGACGATCATTTACGTCAGATAGAAAAGGTGTAATTTTTGAAGTTTGATAAGTTACAGGTACTAATTCATTTATATTAAGTCAGCTGAAAAAGACTTAACAAAATGTTAATACTTACTCCACTAGGTCTTTTATCTTTCACTGGCTTAGACGCGCCGGGCTCGACATTTGAAGTGTTTTCTGCACACATCACTGCTATAATGAGCATTAAAAATAAAAACACTTTCAGGGCTACGCTAGCCATGTTACAACTGCTATGGATCTTAGCAGTTTGCTCTTTAAATGGTTGCGTTAACTGGGACGATTCTATTGTCCACGAGTTATTCACGGGCAAGGAAAATGTATTACAATGTTTCTGTCATTAACGTTCTTTTGTAAATTATGAAGCAAGTGTGTTGATGTAATATTATAACTTAGCTGAAACTTATTAGTAGCCTAGTAACACTTATGAGTCTACACAATGCAACAATCTACAATGCTTGACTATTATGAATAGGGTGTAGGGGCTTCATTCATCTTTAAGTCCAAGACAGTCTTCCCTGCTTGTGATCCTCCTGAACAACGGACGAAGCTATGGCAAACAGTCTCTACTTCCAGATGTCGCAGCGCTCTGTAGCCAGTTTAATTCTGACGATACTGATATGGTAGAAGATATTTTTAGCCGCCAGCCTTACTGCTTCCACCTTTTCTGCAACCGATCATCAAATGTCTGTTACGTGTTTCGGTCGCAGTGTGGTAGAGTCGTTTTCCTGGTTTTGGTGTTGTTTGCCTGTGGTTTTAACTTTAGGCTATTGTCAAGTTGTTACAATAGCCATATTACTTTATATTTTGAGGCTATTTTAACTACGCTCATTGAGCAATTAATGTTTATTATTAGATCAACTAAATAATTGTCTAAATAGAAGGTAATTAGTAAAGAAATAACAGTACCATTTGCAAATAAATCAAATATAATACCAAAACAAGTTATATTGGAAGCTCGCCAAATGAATCTCAGATATCATCTCCACTTAATCAGAGCTCAAGTTAAATTCCAAACATATTGCCCGTTAAAATACCAAAGAAGTCGTTAATTACTTTTACTGCCTGAAATAATATAAAATTAATTACATAAATATAAAAAAGAAGTAAGTACTTATAAATAAAGTATGCTATTAAAAGTTTTCCACCTACAGAAAAGTAAAGAAATCATCATCATAAACGGTGAACCCTTGTGCATGAACATTGGGAACAGACTCCTATACGTATGTTGTGCTGTACCGTGTTGATTACCGCTTGTTTACTATCAATAATTTATTGGTTTGCAGTTACTCACAAATACATTTCAGACAAGAGTTCAGATACAAAGAAAGCATTAATAGTCTATTTGGTTTGAATGTTGATTATTTCATCATCATCGCAACCCATAACCGTTCCACTGCTGGGTTGGTTCCCCCTTAGTGTGAGTGGTACAAGCCGTAGCCCACCGCGCTGGTCAAGTGAGATCAGGTGAGATTTGAGAACATTGGAGAGATCTCAGATGTGCAGGTTTCCTCACGATGTTTTCCTTTATTTAAGCCCAGCAAAGTATGAATGGCAGTTAAGGAACTTATATGATTACTTACGTCCCCAGCTGTATTTACTATTCCTTTTGATATATCTTGAATTATGGTGCTGCAAAGCTGATAAAATACAGATAAGTAAGTACTAAACCTAAGATCCTTAATAGCTAATAAATAATTTCATAAAGTAATAAGCGTAATATCATGAACTTAACAATATTAATTTAAGTAACTTTTTAATTTAATTACTTTGAAACAAGAAGAACAGTTAAATAAATTGACTTGGCTTGGCTAACTTATTAGCTGCATACTGGCTTTAGTTCTTTATCTGTCCGTGAAGTTAACCTGGTTAGCTACCACCCACTTCCTTGAGACAGCCGCCAAATGATTTGTCGTGTTACGATTGGGCTTGGATTCCTTCTTCTCCTTTCCCCTTTCCTGGCAACGCATTGGTGATGAATCAAGTGTTGCTAGTCCATGGGCGATTGTTACCACTTACCACCAGGACGCATTACCGCTGACGCATTATTGCCCGCCGGCTGTTGCCTTAAAAAGTATGACAGCAATAAAAGCACTAATAATCATAAATGTTAAAGCTTACTCCTTTCTGTGGGCTTGTAGTCGCTGGGGTTGTGGTGGCAGGTGCTGGCGTGGTAGTGGTAGCATTACCAGTTGCGTTTTGACACAAGGATCTTTCGAACAATAAAATCAAGAGCAGTAAATACATTGTCTTGTCCACAGCCATACTTGAAATAACCGACTCAGTTCAAATATTATTTACTTATATAGACAGCACAGTAATTAGTGGAACAATTTCATTTGTCAGGGACATAGTTTGTATTGTTTACATGAATAAATTGTTGTGGGTGCTGCTAATACTCGTGTTGTCTATACATATACCAAAACTGTAACTGATCGGTCTCTGTAAATGGAAGGTACATGAGGAAATAGAACTATTACTTAGTTGGGGTTCTTACTAATGCAATGGATCCCATAATCTGAGAAACGGCTAAGCTTATATAGGTGCGGGTGTTACATAATATAATTATATTTTAGTGAGCTTGGGTAACTTTTAGTGTAGGCATGTTTTGTACTTAAATCAGCTGATATATAAAAAAATATGAAAATTAAGAAAAAATCGCCTATCCTTTTTTTTGAGTGTGGGTACCTACTACAAACTAAGGCGTGATTCTAAAACGAATATGTTACTAGTCTCGAATAAATAAATTAATATGGACAATGTTTGTATTATCTCTCATTATTATGTACTATAAATTGACTTCACTTTGCTTCGGACTTATGTCTACAAATACCTGCAGCCGAAATACTGCTACTCATTTATTTTAGCAAATACCGCTCCACACCTTAAAGGACCCTCCACCATAGGGCTACCTTCCAAAATGTTACACTGGGCATATCTTTCTCCGAGTCGTCTCCATACTATGAGCCGCCCATCATCTGACCTGAGACATAATAATTATGGACTCATCAGTAAAGAGTGCTTTTCCTCAAACGTCATCATCCCAATTAAGGTGCGAACAAGCAAATCTGGCGGGCAAGTACGCTCTTATTGCCTCCTCCTCACCTTAAGTCTTCTTTTAATCGTTTTAGTGGTAACTGTCATAATGTAGAACTTCCTGTAGCTAGTAAAAGAAGTCAAAAAGCGGTTTCCGAGAACACCGCTTACAATAAATCTGTCGTCCCTCTCTGTTGTGACTCTTTTGCGACCTTGTCCTTTGCGTCTGGTATATTCTCCAGTCTGTCGGTATCCTTTAAGGCTTTAACATTGCGAAAAATCACAGACTTGGAAATTCGTAAAATTACGCACAAATTTACTCTCGTTTTTGTGTACGCATTAAGGATTAAGGGTCACGGCTCGATAAGACCATTTGCGTAATTGAATTTCAACAAAACCAAAGATTCATAGAGAGTAGGTAGGTACGTAAAATACGATTCAAGACTTTTAACTTCTAAAAGTAACTCGTAACTTTATGCTTATGCTTTTCAAAAACAATCATTTTTGCGTATTATTAGTGCCATTAGATAATTTGTGACTAATTTAATAGGAGGTTTGATAGGTATGCGTAATGCATATAGGTTTTCGGATCTCATTTGACAGCCCTAAAACACATTAGTTATATTGGCAGTCCCTACTACTTGCTTCATCACAAAACACGATACGTTGCGTTCACAAGGAATTTCTGGAGGGATTTTTTTTATCTGGATTGCGTTTTACTACTTTACGGCGGGGACTGTTGAAGAAGAATTATGAGTGTTCATTCCGAATGTTAAACGTTCTTGTTTGACTTAAAGGTCGTCTACCAAACGACTTCTCACAAGAGACCAGCATTTAACTCAACGTGTTTCTTGAAATAAAAAAGAAATTTTGATGATGTAACCACAGTTTATTTTATTCAGAAATTATCTGCTTCCTGTATTCTTCCTTCGGAAGTGTTCAACTTCCAAATAGACCATTAAACAGATTGTATATTGCTGTCGCCTTCTGCAAATGTAGAAAGTAATAGCATTTTAGAAAAAGAATTTGCTAACATAAAATAAAATATTTTTCTTGTTAATAAATAAACTTACATCTTTACAAACTTTTGCAACCGCCGTTGGAAAGCCAAACACTAAATGTCTGATGTCATTAAAAAGCTGAAAATATAATGTATGTACAGTTAAAACACAAAATAGTGACACGATACAAACTATTACTTTTATCATTGAAAATGTACTGCTGCACAAATTAATTAATTAATTCAAAAGCTGAAAATCAGGAAGTTGCTTTTTTCAGTCTCCTTTTATGGTTTTGTAAATTAAAATAGAGGAATTTTTGAATTTTAAAAACTATGTTTTGCATTTACTACTTCATTAATACTATTTACTACTACTATGAAAGTATATTTATTAGGCTGCGCTAATACTTTGTTATTTTTTATTTACTAATCTACTTTAAATTTAAATTTGCTACAAGTTTCATGGCGTGCTGTTTCAGGCTCTGCTAGTACCAATGATCGCTAATTTCCGGTGTCATAATTAAGTACTCGTACAGTTATAAAACTTAATTAGTTTAAGATTTCGGCGTAGTTCATTTCCATCGGTTTCAGATTGTCATTGATGAAGTAATGGAGGCGTAGTGTTTAAAATTTTTTATGAAGTAATGGAGGCGTAGTGTTTAAAAATTTTTAGTCATCTATACTTACGTTTTCAGCAGGTTTTGGTGTTGTCGGCGCCGGCGTTGTAGTTGTAGTCGGGGCCGGGGTGGTATCATTGTCAGCACCCAGAGCTACCATCACGATCATTAAAACTAACAACAATTGCAAATAGAATCGCACCATGTTCTTCTTGCAACCTCGATAGGTGTTGCTTAAGTTACAATGTATACTAATATTTATGTCAACATCTATCTACTTATATATGTTACTTTTAATAACCGGAACGAAATCTTTGTCATGCTCTCAGTGTTTTTCGACTACTATAACTAAATAGTAATTTGTGACCATGACAATAGTTCCAACTAACATTAGTAAGTTTTGTTTGTATAATAGGTACTTTTACATGTTTGTGACGTGACAAAATAATGCTATAGTGTATTTTGAGTTCGTACTTACAACCTGCGATGGGTTCTACGTCATAAAGGGTTACATCCATCTTAGGATTACCCCTGCTTGCAAGGTAGTCTGCTGAACAACAGATGAGACTATGGCGCCATTTTTTAAGCGGTTTAGATAGCAAACAAGCTTGCAGAACCACCTTCCTCTATCACCCTTGACAACTGTGACTGACACAGAAACAGACTGAATTGAGCACTAGGTTAGTCCAGTTAGCTCATTTTAGGTTTTTAAATAAAACAATCTACTTAGAAGTAATTTTATTCATTTCTGACGTTCAAATATTAATATATTACCTTGAATATATTATCTTGCTGCACTGCCGTTCGAAGGGTCCTGGGTTTGTTTCCCAGCGAGGTGGATATTTGCTTGGCTTTGTGTGTTGTCCATGGCGCTCACGATACAGGGGATCATAGTGTGGCGCTATAAGTGTGTCGCTTTGTTTATTTATTATTATTTATGTATGATTAAAAGAAGTAAGTACAAGAATAAGTATTTTGAATAGGGGATTTTATTTAAGTGCAAATAAGTAATAAAACAAACTGGTACTAAACAATTTAGGTACCTATTTATATAAATATTTATGTACTTAAATTATTCCATCGAATATGAAATCGATATGAAGTTGATAAAAATTAAGTCTATTTTCTGGTTTTTGCTCGAAAAGTATTTTCGTAAAGGAAATCGTTTTCAATTTCAATTAGACATGGCTTCAACCCATTAATGGCCCACTACTGAGCACGGGTCTCTCCTCATACCTGAGGAGGCCTAGAGCATACTCCACCACGCTGCTCCAGTGCGGATTGGTGGAGGGGTTAGTGGCCAACCCAAGTGTCGGGAATTTTTAAGCCGCCCGAAGGTATCCGACATGGCTTAACGACTGCTACCAAATGATAACAACCGGGACCGACGGCTTTACGTGCCCTCCGTAGCACGGCGGAAGCGCTCAAGAAATTTTTGCCACTAACGGTCACCCATCCAACAACCGACCGCGCCCGCTGTTGCTTAACTTTGTCGATCACTTGAGATCGACGCAAGCCGCCGGGTTATGAGCGCTTCAATTAAACATAAAACAATGAAAATTCTATTTCTCAATCAGAACTTTTAAAATTCTGTGACAACCTCAAACAGTGGCTTTTTACAGATAGCTTTTCCGCCTGGGCGATAATTTAGTTCACTCTTTCACATTGCCCGTGCTTCTAAATACTTATAGTCAAAATGCCCCTGGGCGATAACGTAAACATCCTTCCCTTGTCCCGACCGGCACTATCGTTTTTTGTTGCGTCGCCACGCGGGTCGAATTTCACTAAACTGGTTCGTGGAAGTCAATTGTTTTTGTAATATTAGGTATTATTTTTTAAACAAAGTGTTATGTTTTTTTATGAATTAAGCTATACAAATTACAATGTTATCTTTTGTCGGTCAGATTACGATTCTCGTGTAGAGTTATGTTTTGTTATTGTTATTTGGCGCCACGCGGCGTTAAATTTAACAAGGCTAAGATACACAAATGCCACTTCACCTTTTTTGCTGCGGCGTGGTGATAATTTGTCCGAAATTTTATGGGTAAGCGAGATAGATAATACATATTGAGCCTTAGAAAGGACAAGACGACTATATTTCTGTTTATTCGAGTTGAGTCAGATCCATTCGCCTTGTCAAGCTGTAGCACAGGCTGTAGTGTACACGGGCACTAAACAGGAATAAAGTCGTAGCAACTAGCAGTTGACAAGGACAAAGTAGCGTTCATGGTCTTGTAACGTGTAACTGTAATTTGTATAGAAAACTCCTCAGACCAACAAAAAAAAGAAGACAGCGCGCCGCGAACATCAAAAGTGAAGCCATCAAACCATGCTCCTGCAAGTAAACTTACACGCTCACGCACACACCTACACTAAAACCATGCTCATCGCTCTTAGTCTGTCACGAGCCGTCTTCAAATTAACATAGATTTAAAAAATATAAATATGCCTTCCTGTGTAGTGAAAAGTTGCAAAAACAACAGCAAATTACATAAAAAGTCTCACGGAATCACTTTTCACTTCTAAGTACTTAAATAACATCGTTTCTTTATTTTTAAACTATGAATTTTAGGTTACTTGAAACACAAAACCTCAACGAACAAAATCAGTGACATAGAGTGCGTGGGCTGCCATGATACGATTTAAAATTTCCCATCCGATTAATATATGCATATAAATAAAATATGATGTCTTACTACCAACTTTATTTTTTATGTATTTAATATTTTAGGTTTCCAATATATAATGAAATAAAAAATAAATGGATAGTAGCTATAAGAAATAGTCGGAGTGATCCAGATTGGCTCCCATCGAAAACCAGCGTGGTTTGTTTCGATCATTTTACAGAAAAATTTTAAATTGATTATTTTTATATAATTAATAGAATCAGGCGTTTTGATTGCGGATTGTTGCAAAGTAGTTTTCACCTAACTTTATTGATTTTTTTATGTAAGTAATTTGGAATTACAAACAAACACTTCAATTTTATTTATCTGTATAGACTACAGAGTATATAGATTACTTTTTCTGTAGAGTCAGTGATTAATTTTGTTAAGGTGCTGTTTTTGAATTTAATTAAGTTTATTGAAAATATGAGTTATTTTTTTAAATTTTAATTTATGATTGAGGTACAATACCATACTCAATAATAATTTAGTCGTACAATATTATACTAGTTTCTAGCTGCACAATATCCCCAAATTATAGGGAAACATTTTTAAAAAATGGCAACCCTACGATACACACATAGATAAAAAGGTGGCTTCACTTTTGATGTTCGCGGCGCGCTGTCTTCTTTTTTTTGTTGGTCTGTGGAAAACTCTCACTTTAATAATAATGATTAAATTGATATTGATCCAGCACCTGATTTAGATGTACAATCATAATAATCATGAGTATAATTAATGGAGTTGTCATCTATGACAGGGAAGGTATGTCGAACTATGTTTAACATCAATGACATTATAAGTAAAAATATCATTGTATAACATAAATATTATATATAATAATATGTATCCTAATAACATAAATATATTTCTAAACCCGATTTACCTTAGAAAAATACCTTAGTTGATAATTATCAACGATTATAATCGATTTTATTAATTAAGCTGATCAAAAAAGTGACTCTGACACCATTTTAGCATACTTTAGTGATCATTTTCCTCTGAGTTTGTTGCGTTCAGTAGTTTCGGCTGTGCATTGTCTGTTAGTTACTCAGTAACGCATGAGTTTTATACAATTGTTCCTATTGATTATACGTTAATTGGAAGGATTGAAATGAATATAGCAATTCTATATCAACATCTTTAATGCTTTATATGAAATATGTGTTACAATCCGTTTTAAATATATTCCATATATTTATGAAACTTCTATAAACCAAACATTCCTGTAAACATTTGGCAAGTGCGTGCAATTGGTGTGAAAAACATTGATGCCAGTCCGCTGATTCCCTGTAACAAATTAAAATTATTTGATTTCAAATCGGGAATAATAATACTGGGTGATTTTTATTTTACTTGACATACTCGAGGACATGAAAGAACATGGTCATAGGTAATGATTAAAAATATAAAGTCAAAATTCTACAAGATAATTATTTTAAAAATGGCAATCAAAATAATCTAAAAATACTCGGAATATATGGACACCAGCTGTGCGCTACGGCGACCGACGTGGAGCGGTGGGGGTTAATGGAGTAGTGGAGTACAGCGCGCTCAGTTTGTCCACATTATGGGTTTGAATGCATAATTACGTCAAATTTTAAGCACCTTATTTAATTACACATTTGATGACATTTGGAATGAGAATCACACCTTGCAGAATCGCACATAATTTTTTAAAATAAGAGGTGCGTGCGGGGTTTGCGTGGGGGACCCGGACCCCCCGGGAGTCCAACGTTCAACCACACGGCTATCACTGCTTATTACTTTAGTAGTACGTACTGCGTAGTATTTTTTTGCTTTCATTTAATAAAGTATATCTTTTGTTATAGATTTATTGATATAATTCTCATTATTATTTTAATGGAACGAAATTTTTATTAAAATTTATTTATTTATTTATTATTTAAACTCTTTATTGATTGCACACCATACATAGACATAGGCTAGACATTTTGAATGAAATGCACAATACAATGGGCGGCCTTATCGCTTACGAGCGATTTCTTCCAGACAACCCAACAGTATGACAAGAAACATGTCTGGAAGAAATTAGGGTAGGGTGTACACACAAAAGAAAAAACAAAACATACTTATACAAGTACACACATAAATAAGACGAAGAAGAGTGATGACACAAGACGACAAGAAAGGCAATTAAGGACGAGGAGAAAGGAAACTTACAAAGTAAGGAAATGCTTCTTGAGGAATTTCCTGAAGGAATATAAAGATTCTGCTTTACGTATTTCTATGGGCAAGGAATTCCATAGACGTATAGAAGTCAAGATAAAAGAATTTGAGTAAAAGGAGGTAAAATACTAGGAGTTTGAAGAATAAGTTTCTCGGAAGAGCGAAGATGAATTAGGTGGTAGCTAGGGGCGGACGGACTAAGCAGCACATAGTACAGGGCAGGAAGTATATGAGTATTTCGGCGAAGGCGGATAGGGAGCCACTCGACTTTAGCACGGAAGTCGGAAACACGGTCATATTTGCGAAGCCCAAATATAAACCTTAAATACATACATTTTGGAGACGCTCGAGTTTGTTAAGTTGCTCCTCAGTGAGATCTAGATAACAAACATCAGCATAGTCAAGAATCGGCAAAAGTAGGGATTTAGCGAGAGTAATTTTAGTGGAAATAGGAAGGAAGTTCCTTACCCTACGTAGACTGTCCACGGCGGCGTAAACCTTTCGACTAACCTCGGTGATTTGTGGGGTCCAAGAAAGAGAAGAGTCCAAGAGTAACGTAACAGCTCCTATTAACGACCCCCAAAAATGTGACTCTATTACCGATCTAATTTTTAAATCACTCATATTAGACATAATATAGGGTTCCAGAAAAGTCATACCTTAAAAATTAGTTACGTATTTTTGTTGGACAACAAATAGAGTAAAGTTTGTGTGTTTAAACAGCCAGTGAAAGAAATAATTTGAAAGTGAGTGGTACGCGCCCGAAGCGGACGCATGTTTCATAGTGTTGCGACTCCGGCCACGTAAGTAGACCTAAATATTACTTAAGGAAAATAACACACTAAAAATGGATTTGTCTTCTTGCTATCACATTACAAATGTAACGTATATATTAGTTTTCTAAACTAACTCTTAATATTAATACTTTTTATTGGGTTTTGTGTTATAAAATCATGTTTTAATTTAAGGCGGTAATAGAATCCATATTTCAAAACTTGATTCTAATAACGACCCATGGCGTTGTTTAAATTTTGAGAACATTTAGTATATTAAAATAATATCTATTATATACTACCTCATTTGATTTAATTTTTTTCTTGTTCAATTCTTAAAATTATTTTACTTCGTTAGATCTATTAACGACAAAGCTATTTCTTAAAAGTTTTTGTGTAAAACTCGATTCAACGTTAGACAATATCCCTATTATTATAAGGATATTATACTGTAAATAACCTTTATTATCTGAATTAAAGACTAACTGTCATTAAAAGAAATAATATAGCAATGAGATCGAATTTAACAGTATCCCATAAAGTGGATATTTTATCTGTTTATTATTAATTTTATTGGTCGCTAATAGAATATTGTAACCTTCATACTTGATTCTATTACCGACTCACAGCTGTAACGATATTATTTTTTGGTAATATTACAGTACACAAATACAAAATGTATATTTTTGAACAAATTGGCTGATTTCTTGCATACGTGACGTTTTGATAGATTTTGTCACAGGCCATAATTATTATTAATGTAAAATAATATTTGCTATCCAGTTACATTCATGGCTTCATGGCTTCATGGCATTGGCTATATTTCATATGTTTTCAAATAAAAATGGCGGGACGGAATGGGGCCAATGTAACTTTTTAAAGCTTCTTTGGAAGAATTAAATTCTGCAGGGTATTAGGGGCTCCACCAGAAACCTCGTAACCACGCTTTCGGACCGTGATTCTAAGTAATACTACATCGAGAAAAAAAAATTCAGTGCCCTTTTTTATTCCATATAATTTTTTTTTTATGGCCTAAGCAGGCAAGCGAGCAGACGGGTCACCTGATGGTAAGTGATCACCGTCGCCCATGGACAATGGCAACACCAGGGGCGTCACCATCGCGTTGCCGGCCACGAAGGAAGCGAAAGACCCGCTTCTTGAAGGTCCCCATGTCATAGCACTGTGGGAACACCGTTGTAGGAAGTTCGTTCCACAGTTTACACGTACGTGGCAGGAAGTGACGTGTGAACCGAACTGTGGACGAACGCCAGGTATCCAGGTGGTGTTGGTGGAACCTGACTTTATTTCGTGATGTGCGGTAACGAAAGTTAACCGCAGGTATTAGGTTAAACAGTTCATCAGAACATTCCCCATTATACAGACGGTAGAAAACACACAGAGAGCCCACATCTCTCCGCAGCTCGAGTGATTCTAAACCGTCTGTGAGCATGGGATCGTCGACAAGACGAATAGCTCGCCGTTGGATTCGGTTGAAAGGATCCACTTGGCAAGCTTGGGCCCCGGCCCAAAGGTAGTAGGTAGTAGCAGTACTCCATGTGAGGTCGGACTTGTGTTTTATAAAGCAACATCCTATGCTCAGGCATGAAGTACCGCTTAGCTCTGTAGAGCACTCCCAACTTCTTTGAAGCCAGTTTAGCCTTACCCACCAAGTGGTCCCGAAACTGAACTTCATTCGAAATGTCGACACCTAGGATCCCAATGCTCTTAGAGATGTTAAGGGGAATGTTCTGAAACTGTGGTGCTATGACAAAGGGGTTTTTTTAGCGGTTAACGCGCAAACTTGTGTCTTCTCGGGGTTGAATTGGACTAAATTTAGTCGGCCCCATTCTGAGACCCGCTCCAGAGATGTCTCGACTTCAGACACAAGTTTTTTCCTCCTCTCCTCAATCTGCATCCGGGACATATTGGCATGGCCTGTATACTGGGCATCGCCCGTACTGTCATCAGCATAGCAATGAATATTCTTGATATCAAGCATATCATTGATATGCATGATCAACAGTGTGGGCGACAGCACAGAGCCTTGTGGGACGCCAGCATTTATGGACTTAGTGTCCGAGCATGTTCCGTCGACAACGACCCTGATGCTCCGCTCCGATAAAAAGCTGGCAACCCAATTGCACAACTTCTCGGGTACTCCGTAGGAAGGCAGCTTAGACAGCAAAGCCTTGTGCCACACCCTGTCGAAGGCCTTCGCGACATCCAAACTTACAGCCAATGCTTCTCCCTTGCTCTCAATTGCTTCTGCCCAGCAATGAGTTAGGTATACTAAAAGATCGCCAACCGATCTGCCGTGGCGGAAACCGTATTGACGGTCACTAATCAACTGGCGATCTTCTAGATACTGGAGCAGTTGGGTATTTATTATTCGCTCCATTAGTTTGGAGAGCAGGGAGGTTATAGCAATGGGTCTGTAGTTGGATGGATTAGACCTATCTCCTTTTTTGGGAATAGGGTGGACCAGAGCCACCTTCCAGGAAGACGGCACGCCGGCAGAGTAAGAGAGTTGGAATAGGCGCGTTAAAACAGGGGTCAACTCCGGAGCGCACGTTTTTAGCACAACAGCAGGTATACCGTCCGGCCCACTCGACTTGTTAATGTCGAGGGAGAAGAGAGCTTGACGCACAGCAGTTTGGTTAAAACGCACGTCAGGCATCAGCTCGTCACACCGCAAGATGGTGGGTGGTGCCTTCCCCTCGTCATCCACAGTCGAGTTCGACGCAAAGAGTGTGCCCAATATATCGGCTTTCTCTTTAGCGGTATGGGCCAGGGTATTGTCTGCTCTGCGCAACGGTGGAAGGGACGATTCACAGAAATTGCCCTGTATGGCTTTGGCTAGAGACCAAAAGGCCCGACTACCACAAGGATAGCCCAGAAGTCTCTTGCCTGTTCTGTGAATGTGCTTGAACTTTGCCTTGGTGATTTGCTTTTTTGAGGACCAGGAGGCAGCATTGAATTTCTTCTTCAACTGAGATGCGTCTGTAGAACCGAGCTTGCGCGCCTTTACCCAATCCTGATAAGCAGATTGCTTCAGGCTACTAGCCTTACAGCAGTTTCTGTCGAACCAGGCTTGGGTTTTCCCACCAACGGGCACCACAGAGTTTGGAATGTAACATTCCATACTCCACATAACGTAATGGAATGTAACATTACATACATAATAAATTTTTTTCTTAAATATCGAAATATGACACTATTCTTGCGGTCCATCCGAACTACAGCGAATGAAAATTACTATTCCCATTCAGTCCTACACGTAGACCTCAAGCACACCTCAAGGTAGCGCTCTAATTTGTCACGGTTCGAATTGTCTTGGTACTTGATTTTAAATCAATCTTATTCTGCGATGAAAATGTCAGAATTATTTAATCTTAATCTTAATCTTCGTAGTGAACATTACGATGAATGTTATACCTACAACCTTAAAATGATTAGACCTAAGTTATGGTAGAATTTGATACCTAACGAAACACACTGCCCAGCTCAAATGTACTCTGACAACAAATTAATCTGAATTCTACACTGTCAGAATGTGGCTTGGCAATACCAACACTATTAAAGAATAATTTACCTACCAATACCGAATTATCTAAGTTAACATACCTACATTGAAAAGAGAAAATACATAATTAAAAAACGTCATTAATAAGGAATTTGTCAATATTTATCTAAAGCATTAGAAATAAATAAAAGTTTCACTTTAAAAATAACACCTACGTAGCTGTACTCATGAAAATACAAACTAGGTAATCTTACACTGCTTACAATGTTAAAATCGTTTGGTCGCGGTATAAATTCAAAAATAAAATCTTCAAAGTCATAAACCCACACATACACAACGCAGAAACGCACACTAATAGTTTGCAACGTTATAGGTACCTATCAGGCATCAGCTTTGCCGCCGCGCATCAAAAGAGGCCGCCATGTTCGCTCTTGCCATTCAGGCGCTTCCCAGTTTTCGAGCATTTGTTGTTATTGATAATTTGATTTACACTGTTGAGAATGCAATCGATTAATCGTAAATTAATCGATGTGTGTTAACATGAAAAGTACGTATGTATTTATTATCCAACATAGCTAAACAGTCAATTAATTATTAATAATTGTAATGGTCGGCATTATGAGTAAATAAATAAATAAATAAATTAGAATAAAAACGATTCCGCCTATCTACTTAGCGCGTACTGTATCTAGAAATAAAATATTAAAAACTCGTCAATTATTCAATGAAGAATTCGTCTTAAATAATATCATTAATTTCTAAATAATAAAATTTAACTTACATTTCAATTGTGAAATAGGATAATGTAAAAAAGATAAATAAATAATATGCCTTGTGTCACTTGTGTGCAGTTTGCATACAAACATAACTTAAAGATAAAACATAATGTTAATAATAAATACATTTATTTATTATTATTTTGTAGCACATGAGTTTATCGAATAAATCGATTTTACAAAGATACTTCTTCTACTTCTGAACCGTAAACGTAACCTAATCGATTAACGTTACACAAGCACTTGAAGTTATCTTTATCTAAATAAAATAATAAATGTAAGTAGGTTTATTTGGTTTGCCAACTTCGTAGCGGTCGGTAATAGAAGTAGAAAAATCGTTAATAGAATTTACCGCATTGTATGGGTCGGTAATAGAATTAACTACTCTTTTGGATTAAATAATTATTTAGTAACTAATATGCTATTAAATATTGAATTTAAGTACTGTATTGCAAAGAATACTTCGTTGAGATTAATTATAAATTATAACATCTTTCCTAGCAATACAGCTTATATCTATTTTTTTAAAGTGAATCCTAAGACAGCTAAAACTGGCGGTAATAGGAGCTGTTACGTTATGCCGAGGTTCTTTACTGTTTTGGTAAACGGGATATGCACACCATCAAAAATAACCGCAGGTAATTGTGGCCAATCTATTTTGCCAAGCAATCTGGAACTACCGATCAATATTACTTGAGTCTTACTAGGGTTGACGCATACCGAAGGAATGCGACCAAGACAATTTAAAAGATACAATAAATAGTTGTCTCAATTAAAGCGCAGAGGTCGGCAATTAACATTATATAAAGATTCAGTAAAATAAAATGTTTCCAATTATTATCCGTTTCATTTGCCTTACGTTAGACGTAGCTTTTTTATCTCATGAATTGAGCCAATTATTTGCAAGCATAAACGCAATATCTAGGTACCTATAATATCGGGGTAACATAGAAGTTACAATGTGGTAAATACAATGGGGTAAAATATTTAGGATAAAGTTTGCTATCACAACAGGGTACGATATCTTGCTCTGTTCCTAGCAGACGAGTATTTACATAATGACGTTCTCTGTTCTGATTAAAACTCACCGGTGCCTTTGGCGCTGCTGGTGCCGCCGGCGCCTGTGGTGCTGCCGGCGCCTGTGGTGCCGCCGGCGCCTGTGGTGCCGTGGGTGCCTGTGGTGCCGCGGGTGCAGCCGGTGGCGCCGCTGGTGGCGTGGCATTTTGAGCACAAACCACAGCCACCATCATCGCTAGGGCTATCAACACTTGAGCCTTCAATTGCGCCATCTTCCTTTGCAATGTCTCGCCTCCTTGAACTCAATCTTCTTATATACTAACTAGCTAACAACCAGAACATATTGTTTGAAAATATTGACGTAAAAGCAAAGAAAACAAACATAACAAAATACGTTCGTGTTGTAATGAGATGATAATATATTTCGGCAGTCAAAGAACGGCTTCGTTCGATGTGATGAATATTCATTGTTTGGTCAGCTGAAATTAAGTGTTCTTGAATAAGAGGATGGTGCGTAATGAGTTCTGGTAACCTTACACAATAATATCCAATTTCACAAACACCGAGATAATATAATACGCTATTGATTTTTGTACCTGCGTGTGTCAACTATGAATAATGCAATTTTCTGCCGTAGTTCAGTTAAGGAAATTATGCAAACGGCGGAATTTTATTAAATAAGGTTAATTGAATATATAGCATGGTTATAAAAGTATGCAATAGGAGTTTGAATAAATTTTATGGTAAATTTTTGCAGCGATCACTGAAGAATATCACCCAGGGCAGTTACGTTGTCTAAAGAGGCGCACACATGCCAGCCGTAACGAGTGACATTGGAATGTTACATTAAATAAACTTGTATTATGTATTATCATTGTATTGAGACCTAGTAAAGAATGCCCACCTGCGTACACACACGCTGCGTTAGGTGATCGGTGAAGTGCTTAAGAATTTTACTAAAGGTTACTCATCCTACTGTTAAATCATAGGCAGAAAATAACTGCTTTGACAGCTTCTAGTGATAGAATCTTGTATTCAGGTCCTCTATTTAGGATATGTCAGGTAAAATAGGATGATTAAGATGATAAATAAATAAAAAACGTTTATAAAAGAGGTACTTACATGTATTTAATTTTGCACACAATCACTTATACGTCTAGACACTTTTAGAGCACATAGACTTCTTAGACAAGACTGAGCTCTACAATCGACGCGGCAATCCAAGAGGCCTTTTCATACCACTCACAGTATTCAACGTGGAGGATTGACGTGTCATTGCAGAGCGCCATCTTCACAACATAATTCGAACTTCTACTACATATTTTAATTTAAAAAAATAACATGAGTCATTCTTAAATTTAAGAGTTAGGTGTATAATTGATAACACTAGAAATTAGTGAAAAGAGACGAAATGCCTTGTTTTTTTGAACTTTTAAAGTTGTTTCCAAACTAGTAGTAAAATTTCATTAACTCATTCGACGTTAACTAGAAAATAGTGTAGTGAACACTATATTTGTAATGTATAATTGTACCTTGCTTTGGTGAAGGAGGCATACGAGTACGTGCAATCTGCATGCATGCCTGAGAATTCTTTATTGTCAAAAGTGTACGTTTGACACTGTTCGCCAATGCGCTCATGGCCACCGTGGGTGACTTAATACTTTGGCCCTCGTGACCCTGGCACAAAATTTATGGGTTACGATGATTTATGACGATGATTATTCAGATGTAGATTATAATCAATTTTCAGATGTAATTTTTATCAATTAATCCCTTGTTCGTACTCACTGAGGTAACTAAATATTGATTCGGCTGTTATTTGTTTATGGCGCTGAGATAATTCGTAGAAGTGATTTAGAAAGCTTTTTGCATTGCGATGAATAACGCGACCGCTTCACGTAAGCAGGCAGCTTAATGCGAGAGTACCAACGGGCAAACGCTGAACGTGTACAGAATCGGACATAGTAGCCATTCAATGATCTCGGACACGTAATCAATTTTATTATATGTATGTATGTGTCTATGTAACATTAAAAAACCTAAGTTATACCATACGGTAAAGTTACTTTATTGCATTTGAAATAGTTTTGACTTAACTTGAGAACGACCCCGAAGCACAATGGAAGTGGCTCTGCCTGCGAAGCGGTGGTGTTCGGGTTCGATTCCCGGTTGAGGCTAATATTTATTGTAACAATGTTTGTTCCGCTGTCATGTGTGTTACTATGTGGTAATTGTGTTGTCCATGCCACCCATGACGCAGGAAATCCTAATGCCCCCCGCTTTAGGATTTCCTGGTTATAGGTATGGTTATATATACGTTTATTTCATTTCATTTTAATGTTACAAAGTGTATCGTGTTTAGTCCAAGAATCGTTGATTTATTTCAACCAAAAAGTTAAAGTGAATAAGCTAAGGAAACTAAAACATTTAAAAGCACTCAAATCTGTAGCATGAAAATAAGACATGGATGGATTTAACAAGTTTCTCCTATGAGAAACTTGGCTCTGAATGCTATATAAATTCGGTAACAAATATAGAAAAAGTGTTAGCATGTATTGGAAAACAGTACATTGTTACGTCTTGAATATCAACAAGAATAGGCACTTATCTGTTACTACAAAAATAACAGACAAGTATTCTAGTTCAGTTATATTTTTAGTAATAATAATTCGTTTTATAGTGCACCATGTCAAGGACATTGCAAAATAAGACATTTGTACAAATTGTGATCAACAAGCTTTCATATTGCTAAATAGCGATTTCTTATACTCAAGGAGTAAAAAAAAAGTGTGAATATAGTCTAAGGGCGGGGTATACTAATACGAAATTAATTTAAACGATGACACAAAAGTCATATTATGTGACAGCAATATAATAATTATGTTTGTTCAAGGGTCGTGGGTGTTTGAGATGTCTTGTATGTGTGTGTTCATACCACACCATCACGTGAATTTTCTGCTTGTTTTTCAGCTATTTATCTTTATTATACATGTATAAGCCTTTACGTACAATATAAAATATAATAAGCTTTCTGCACACCTTTACATTAAACTATAACAATTCTAAATTTTGCACAGCTCGTTGCGCAAGGGATAGAAAGTTTTCTCTTCACGTATTAATATTATAAGTAGTCAATATTATTCAGAAAAGAGATTTCCTTATTTTGTAAACATTTCGATGTTAAAACGTGTGTGTTTATCCAGTCTTGTGCAGTGTTCCAGATCTGCCAGATTTTATGAATGGCTGAGAGAGGAACCAAGAAAGCATCCTCATCCGGTTCGTTGCATTGAGGCTCTGAGGGTAATCCACTCTGTTATGTAAA
Organism: Ochlodes sylvanus; assembly: GCA_905404295.2. Lineage (NCBI taxonomy): Eukaryota > Metazoa > Arthropoda > Insecta > Lepidoptera > Hesperiidae > Ochlodes > Ochlodes sylvanus. The sequence continues at coordinate 7,829,821 of FR990130.1, read as the reverse complement.
GACAAATCCGCTTTGATATTCCTTGTGTAGATATTTCTAGATCTTGTAACGCAACCGAATCATAGACACTCAGGATAGTGCAATAAAAATAATAAAAATATACAATTGCTAAAGTAATGTATTCCCAGTAGTTCCGCTATAGCATAGATATAGGTTGATTTATAATTTAGACCTACTGTACTTAACACTGTACTGTGTACACTGTACTTATATACAACAACTTATATACATACTAAGTGACCAATAAGCTAAGCTATTGTTATATGAACTTGCGTACTGTTAAGATTGACAGGCCTTTTTGGTCTACGCTTTTTTTAAGTAACAGGATAGCCTGTTGTTTTAGTTTGTGGAAAAATGAATACTACAACTATATTTCTTTAATTAGGCACCCAAGTTACTTTAAAGGTTTTAATTTGACGACGTTTTAGTCTGACGACCCGGATGGCGCAATGGTTAACACGCCGGATCGCCGTACCGAGGGTCCTGGGTTCGATTCCCAGCGAGGCGGAAAATTGAATGATGAATTTAAATTTCCGTTCTTGGTCTGGGTGTGTGTGTTCTTGGTCTGGGTGTGTGTTGTCCATGGCACCCACGACACAGTGAATCCTAGTGTGGGGCTATGAGTGTGTAGCGTTATTTATTTATTTATTTATTCTGAATATCCGTTGTTTTATCTATATCAAAAATAGCTTAAAAGTCAAGAAAAGATAAGTTATTCAACCTCGGACCGCTAGGCATGTGCCTATTTTTCCTTAGATATAATTCGCCACTAGATACAACTAGTAATCCTTGATATTGTGCGAACTAACACAGTAAAAGCATAATCACTCTCCTCTTGAAGGCTCCCAGACAGGAAATAAGAAGACGTTTAGGTTTTACAAGAATTTATGTTTAAATACTAAATTAAAAAGTCTGTAATTGGTTATTTTATCTATTGAATAAAAATTCGAAAAGAAAAACCTAATGCTACGAAACAATAACTTAAATCCATTATAATGTATTTTCATTGTAATATCAATGGTATTCTCTCATTTATCAAAATCACTGGAGCGGTTTCGTCCTTACGAAGGCTATAAATTTAATACGAACGAATGTTCGGTAATGTATAAGAATTCTGAGTTTTTCTGTCTAGGCCGGTGTAAAGTAAATGTCTATATTATGTACATATCTTAGACTTTATATTGAGAAATAATATATGTAAGCTTATATTATTTATTTTTAGAGGAATTCAATTTCAATATTGATACATAACATAAAGTATTATTAATATATTTTCTAATAGATACTACCCACCATAAATATAACAAATAAAAAATAGAACAAATAAAATAAATAGAACATTTTTTTATTTAAGAGAAATATACGATATTTTTTTTATGATTAAGCCGTTTTTCATACATAAGTAATAATAAGTAAGTAAGTAATGAATATGTTCATAATAACAATGAATCAACGATGACGATATACATTTCAGAATGTTCTACATACAACGTCAACATAATACAAAAGTATTATACTTTGTAATGAACAATAAGCTATTTATTTTATTTCTATTCAAATAATAGTCGCTGCTGAAATATCCATTTCATTTAAATGTAATAATAAATTAAATAAGGTAAATACACCTGAAGTTGAAAACAGACGATGAAAACCATTCCGACGTAATCTTGAATTTATGACCTTTGTTAATACGGTTGTATCATTAGCTATTCTTATCAGGAGGGGTCGCAAACTCGCAAGTAATTTAATCGATACACGAAACTGTTACGCTCGAAGAGGGAGTAGGTATATTGAAGTGGCTTTCGACCTTTTCGACTTGACATGACAATACTTTGTGATCGAACGTACCTACCTACCTAGTGACGCATAAAGCAGTTCAAGTGTTCATTATTTGAAAGATTTATTGTCATTTAGTCGATTAACAAGCATATGAACCGAAACAACAATGAAAATGCTAACTAAAGGTCCGGAATGAGTATATCTGTGGCAGCTTTAAGGTGGCCCCTATTTCTATCAAACTCACTGAAGCTAGATTAAGATGGTATGGAGACAAAGATCACGTAGTCAAAAAGCTTTAAGCCTCCCAGAAAGCGAGAGAGGAAGAGAGCGACCCCCATAAACCTGGTGGACCAGTATGGCCAAACTCTTAAAAACTAATAATTTACCTGATCCGACTACCCACGACAGGCCATCGTGGCGCCGATTAGGAGAGCCGACCCCACTTAACGTGGCAATGCGCAAAGAGAAATAAGTCGATTAACAAGCATACGACCTACATACTCGTATATGATTGTGTTGCTGGCCTATAAAGAATTAGGGCAAATGCGGGTAGCATGTCTAGATCTTGTTAAGTTGTGAAATTAATAAAGTTGTAATACGCATCACCAGCTTCTTTTTAGGCCGGGCTCAGTGATGCCTGTCATGCTGCCGATTTTCATAGTCGTACCAGATAGCTATTCTGTTTGTATGTTGGCCATTTGCAAAGTAAGTTCAACGACTTGTGGTCTTTATTTAGACAGTTGAATATGATATTAGGTACTCTTGGAACATGCCGGTTCCAGGCTTCAGTCCTTTGCAATCGATTGCAGACTAAATTTACGATACATTGCTGAAGTTATTATGTTAAATATCTAAAAATAAGTTTTGTTGCTCATTGCAGAAGAGTGTTTCTCTCCCTATAATAAAAGAGGTTATGAGGCACGCATTCTAATGTAATCAAATTAAAGCTACGCTCAGCCACATTTTTTACTTGTTTCTTGACCACAGGGGTGGATAGAACATTGATAAAAACATTCTTAAATATGTGTAAAAAAGAAAAGATCCTCCATCAAAAGTTTAAACGCTGCTGGGATCATACTACAAGAGTATAATCCACCACTTTAGGAAATAAATTTTCATAAATTATTATTTTTTACTTTTCTCATATAAGTATAAAGAAAACCTGTTACATAATACAGTTATCTGTACTTTTACATATTTCTGCATATTGTACTGTGTAACTAAATAAAGCTTCAGTTTATAGAACTTTATGCTTTGTTCCACTGCGAAATCCTCTCAAATTATAAGGCTCCGGATATTTTTTAAACACGACCCATAACCCCGCAACGAGTAGGTACTCTGTGAGAGCAAAACAAAGAATTGAAACAAAACTTACAAGTGTACAAATCGTCATAAATATAACACACTACTATTATGTATTATGTTAATTTTGTGATTTATAGTTCACCCATAAGAGGAACACATTTAAATATCCGGTCCGACAAGGCTGGGCGCATACCTAATATTGTTACTAAAACTCTAGCAGGTGTCAGACCTCAGTGCTGAAATATGTTTGTACCAGAATCGGTGGCGGTGTACGCAATTTAAATGTGGAAGCGTAGCGGCTTTATTCCGGGAGGGCGGCGGCATGGCGTATCCGGATTCGGAAGGCGTATCAGCCCGCTCGCAAATGAAGGGATTTGTACACAAGCCAGCAAATATTTTTATTTTATAGGTAACTACACAACTACTATGTCAATATTTTTAGACAATGTATGCAATATTTATCTACTGTTTTGGGTTCCATACAACCGAACTCTCGAGTGACACTATTTTGTCTATTCATCTGTCACTAGGTACTATCCAACTTACTAGATGGAAACATTGTAGTAAAAAACGAAACGAAAAAGTTTCAGGGATGAATGGCAATAAATAATTTGAAACCTCATTGTTGGGGTTAAATAAAAAAAATGTCGCACGTAATATATTTACATAAATAAAAAATATAATTGTTTTTGCTAATTGAATCCTCTTTTAAATTTTGTTCTCGCTAATCTCATAAATTACTTACTCGGTTTGGATGCGGTTTATTAACGTATTGTAGCAAGCTTGGGGTTACATTCAAATTTTTCGACTACTAAGATACAGGTTGTTAGCCACGGAACGACCATACAAGCAGAGATTGCGGGATTTCATTACGTATTAAAGTAACCTAGGATTCAATAGTTCAAAAAATAACTTTATTAATTTCCTTCAACTCTATTGTTGGTTTTAATTGATATGGACGAGTTTGTTACCCCATTATTGTAAAGTTGTTATTACAGCCCAAATTGAATCACAGTACAGCTGTATTTTTCAAGCGTACATCAATTAGCCGCAGCGTTACACAAACGGAGCAATGGTAGGATTTTCCGGAAATTCAACTCGCCTTATCCTTTCACGTAGAAAATTAAACGTCCCGCGGCAATATCCGCGACCCCACGATGTTCCTGGCACCTGATCTATTGCATGATATAGTAGAAGACTCCATTTTGAGGTGACACATACACGCCCAAGTGACATCAATCGATTAAAGCGACTTATTTAATATTTTATATGTTTTTTGTTTTTGTTGTTACTGCAGCTACAGTGTATACAATATATACAGGTAATTGCGGCTTGTAAATTATTCACAGGAAAGATTAACGCCCCTGACATTGTCAATTAATTCTGTCGTCTTCATACCTTACAAGTCCCGGAGCCATTATTTGTTCGTGGTACCATCCGAGCGGACTGTGAAGTGTGCCAACTAGTTCCCCGTATTCTCTCCGGCCGCCCGGTCTCAACGCTCTCCTACCTACCACCATGAATGTGACTTGTTTTCGAATTAATGGAAGGATATATTGTTATTATGCTTGCATTTCATTTCTATTTACACTTATTATGATAGTAAGTTCAGCAATTTTATTAGTTGTAACACTAATGTAATGACCGCGTCCGATGAGTGGCCGACGCGTGTAAATGTGTGTTTATAGGCTAACTTTGGGATATCTCTCGTTCTTACATATATCGTGATCTCAGACGGCATAACGATGGATTTTCTGTTTTACACCAAGATACTAAGCTACTATTATAGTGACGGGGAGAACATTTATGTAAATATAATTTCCATAATTCCTCTATGTATAAGAACACTAAATACAGACTGAGAAAATCTTTGTACCCCCTTTTAAGAATAATGTACTCACGTAGAAATCTAGGATTTGGTATAGTTAAAGTTTACACGAAAAAGAAGCGGAAACTGCTTCATGTTGACGCGTTGCTGGCAAGGAAATAAGGAAGAAAGTTTGTCTATTGGCTAAGTTTTGGGATTAAAAGTATAACTTCAACTTATTGTTCATAAATATAATGTAAAAATCAACACACATGTCAATCATTATTGTGATACCTAGTGTTTACATGACTTCTCAAGAACATTATTTTCCAGAACAAAATGACAAAGAAATAAAATTCAATTACATTCTATCCTTCCCCGTAGTAAGCTGGAATATTTCGCAGCAGTTCCTACGGTCACAGACCTGCGACAACACAATTATTGTCTGTCAAAGTTAGAAGTATTCAGCGGGAAAATAAGATGCCTGAAATGTGTTCCGCATTTCCATTTTTGAATTCCTATTTCTGTTGTTTAAAAAGTAATTCACAGCATAAAGTAGGTACGCGTTTCTGTTTTTGTTAACTTGTAATGTAATGTTATTTTGTTTTCCATGTGGTCTATAATTACAACTTTAGCCATGACAAAACATAGGTGCCTCCACTAAAAGGAGGAGGCCTAGAGCGAACTGAAATATGAGTTGAGCAATCTTTCCATCGTAAGTGGTCAGAGGCCACTATAAACGCCAGCATCTTCAATATCATCGTAATAAATCCAAGTAAGCAGAAAACTTGCTTATTAAATGGCTCAAATACTGCAATTAAATCTTGTTAAAAACACACCTGATTCCAGAAGAACGAAGGTAGTTAGTAAGGGAAGTAACTGATTGCATCATGCAAACGTACATGGCATTTAACGTCCAATCAGATGTCATTGGGTCACTAGGATACCAAGCTCAGTGAACTAGGTAGGTATATCAATATTTCTCAGTTCATTTTTGGCCCCGATAATACTGTTACAGTATTTTACAGGGGAGAAATTGTACATCATTATCCATTTGTATATTTCTATAGTGTCTAATAAGAAATAACCAGTGAAGTCCGCGCCGACGCGTGGGGTAAACGTAAACAGAAATATTTTTCATTTCCTGCACAAAATTAAGAAGTTACGTCTTTCATTTAGGTTTTTCTCTACAGTATGGAAAAATGTGTACCAGAGTTTGGTTTATTGCAGAGATAAAGGGAAGACGGATAATCGATTGGCGGGGTACTTTTTACATTTTGTGATAAAAAAAATCCTGTTCATGCACACGCCGTAAGTTAACATCTTCATTTACTTAAGTGTAAAAAAAGAATCATCTTCAGCACATCAAACAGCAATAACGGCAGTGCTAGCCAAGTAGTTTGAACATAAAACCCCAAATAGGTCCGAATACGGCACGCACCACTTATTTTCAAAAATGATGTGTTTTAGAATTTAAATATTATTATGATCACAAAGGTAAGGAAATTTCGTTAATCCACACTTGGGCAACGTGGTTACTCGTAGTAACGTGGTGACGTGGCCTCTACCCCTCACATCATGAGACGAGACCCATTTCCTGCAGTGGGATAGTTATGGGTTTCGATGATGATTACGACGACATGCTATCATTAATTCGTGTCCCGTACCTATAACTAAATATACGTTTGTGTGAATATACCATACGGCAGCCCCCAACTGGGCTTGAATTCCACGATTAATTTGGAGAAAACTCCACCCGTTGCCTAAGTGCTGCCTAAGTGTTTTTGTAATTAACTTCACTTTTCAATTATACTTTATCTCAAGACTTCAAGTATTTATTGTGTCAATAACTTCAGGTTATTGTAACGTAACTTTGTTTAGATGAATTCATCTTATGGCGTTCGGTTAATGAATGCTCCACGTGATGATGCGCTTAGACTTGTAACTCTTGCAACCCTTTTTTAAGTAAATCATTGCCAAATGAGCAGACAAGCTATCTGATGGTAAGTGGTCACCGTCGCCCAAGGACTGATGTCCATGGTAGAAGCCTGACAAATTACTGATGTAGATTTCTACATCAGTAATTTGTCTATTAAAGGAAAAGCCAAAGCGTTCCCGGCCAAGAAAGAAGGAAAGAGAAAGAAAGTCCTACAGCCAACGAGCGCCCTTACGTCTAAATTGATTTACAAATGATGATATCCTATTTTAACTCCTTGTAATATTAGCGTAGATAATATGTCTACCATATCATGACGTATGTCTCTAGGTACATATATGTACCTAGCTATGTTATAATATTCACAATAGACAACTAACATCGCGAATGACGTCAAGCAATTTAGCGCGATCATAAATATTCGATGTAAACAAAATTAAACATTTCTTTAGTTCTGTGTTGAATCCGCCAAGTAATTTGAATTTCCACGAAAACGGAAAGAGCACAATCCTGCAGGAATTGTGCCGCTCATGCATTCAATATAGAGGTGGATGAAATTAGTGAGTTGTAAGGCGGCACCTGTTTCCGGCCGCGGCACTAGCTCAGCGATCCCCGGATCCCACTGACGCTACATTTATTCTTCGCTTCGGTACAAGATACAAGAGCTAGACGAGTATAAGCCATTGGATAAGTATATAATAGTAATAATAGTAAGTATATAATAGTATCTATGTAGGTTATAATAGTATCTATGTAGGTATATAATAAAAAAGTGACTGATAGCTGTCTGTACATGGAAGATATTTGAGAGAATCTATTATTTGGGGGCTTTAACGCAATAGGACCCAAAAGAATCATTTTTAGAACTTTAGTCTGCTTGTCTGTGGTTTTGTACCCGCTAATCTCAGAAGCGGATTATACGATTTAGATGCGTATTTCACTAATGTAAGCTTCACTTAATTTTTTGTTTTATTTTAATCATTTTTTAAACAAAAAAGTGGTCGCTTTAAAAATCAGGGTGCAAAGGAAGGGGTGCTTTTCTAGTTTAATAATATATGTATTAACCTACTTTGTAGTAACCGACAATAAAAGTAACAGTAAAAGTGACAAAAGAGTTTCCGGATTCGATTCCCATCCGGGACAAATGTTAATGTGATAGAGGTATGACGAGGAGTGATAATTCCTCCTCCTACCTACCTAAGTTTTGTGGTATACGTACAATACCACAAAACTTCACACTATTGCTCTCTTTATTCTCGTTTTAATTAAAATGAAAAGTTTTGAAATACAGTTTTGTTGTTCACTATTGAATAATAATGAAGAACAATCGCAAAGTTTGTGGCTTTTAGTATTTGCTGGTATTTTGCCCGCCTGCCGCTGGCTATCACTTTAATTCCAACGTCAAGTTTTTCTTTCAATGGCTTTCGTTAGCGCCGATGCGGGTTTCATCAATTTGTTTTAATAGACGCTTAATGATTATTATTACAATACAAATTTAAGTTAGTTGAAACCTTTTAAGCAAAGGATAGTTGAAGTGACGGTGTTTATAGTTTTACTTTTGTTTTCTCTATAAATTTTAATGTAGCCTATTAGCAACTTAAGCTTAGGACAACAGGTTGGACGGATTCGGAAGTCTATTTAAATAATAATAATACAGCGTGTATTATTATTATACACACATACCCCCGCAGGATTCCCTATGTCACGAATGGACATCGACATGGACATGGACAACACAAATAAGATATCACTTACACCCACGACTCGAGAACAAATATTTATCTGCCCCACAAATATTTGATCGAACCTGGGTCATTAGTCATTATCAATTAGGCTACGGGGTGGTCTGTTAATTTTCACATTATAATGATATTGATCGTGTGTGTTTATATCAACGACATTTAAAATGTGTCCAAAGGATGTATCAATGATTAAGTTCTGAAGGCAACCGTTTCGCTGAGGTAGAATAAGCCCCGACCGAAAGATGTTCGCAGGTGTTCCGATTGGAAAATTTATACAATGCTACTAAAATTTCACTACATTTTCTTTATCAACTTGGTGTTTTGTCAATACGTAAATGTAAATAACAAAGCTTTTCTACCTTGTCTTTGTTACATGAAACGTTAAAAAAATAAAGATTTATAAAAATCTAAATTTAAATTTAAGTAAAAGTTTTGTACATAGAAAGTTATTTATCATGGATGGAAAGTTATTTATCATAAATGGTCATCTATTACAAATGACAATTCATGATAAAAAAGCTAATTTATCAGTCAGATAATTTCCGAGTTTGCATAAACGTGAATTATTTTAATTAGATTTTAGTTGTCTTTGAGGTTGGATATTTTCATATCGCAAACCAAGTTACTGTCAGTGAAGTGGCTCCAATTAAAATTAAGTTAGTATTGGCACTCACAAAAGAGCGTTTTATATTAAATTCCTGTGAAACAGAGATAACCTGCAAGAGAAAACATTTAGAATTAATGAATAGAACAGAGCGTAAATTTCCCTTTGGTTCCAACCCATTAGCGTCCCTCCTCAGGACACGGGTCTCTCCTCGCAATTAGGATGGCCTAGAACTAGATCATTCACCAACTACTTCAGTGCGGATCGGTATAGTGCTTATTGGCCCATCAAAGTGTTGTTTTTATGCCACTCGAAGCTTGCTGATATAGTTCAACGATTGCTATAACCATTAAACCATCCATCAGCCTTTGCAAGTCCACTGTTGGACAAAGGCCTCCCCTAACTTGCGCCATTCTGATTGGCCCTGAGCCCTTTGAATCCAGCGGTTGCCCGCTGTCTTCTTCAGGTGGTCAGTCCGCCTGGTCGGAGGGCATCTCACGCCCTACGTCCTTTTTTACCGAGTTGTGGTTTCACTCGAGGACCTTTCTTCCCCAGCGGTTATCGGTCCTTCGAGCTATGTGGCCAGCCCAGTAACACTTCAACCGCCTAATTCTATTTAATATAATGAAATATAAATGCAGAGTTATATAAAGAATGGCTTATGACACTTTGACCAGTCTTGAGTCTTCTGAATCCAACCAGTAGGTACTCAATGTCTTGTTCAGTACTCCAAATGGTTGGAGCGCTTTTCTCTAGGCAAGGCCGCCATTCGAACACCTTTTTTCCCTATCAAAGATTCGCCAAGTCAAATCTGAGTCAGATCAGTAATCCTTGTTCAGTTACGGATTCGGCAAAGAAATATATAGCGCGCAAAGCGCTCTTCATGGTATATAAACAATATGAACATAACTCTATTCATGATAGGTAGGGCACCCTGTGAGATCTTGAGCTTGTGTAAATGAGGTCAACGGTAAAGCTTTACAAATGTGCATACACCTGTACCTGAGTAAGTGAAAAGCAATTAGTAACGTAATAGAGGAAAATAATTATAATTTGTGTAGGTAATCAATGAACAATTAGGAATACAGTGCATCGAGATATAAGTACTAACGTACTAGAGAAGCTACGTCAAATAACTGAATTGTCCTATTCTTCGTAATTTGTAATTTGTTCGCTGCAGCGCTAAAATAATAACAATTCGTCTAAACCGAAAACTAATTTACCACAGCGCTAGATTTGCTGCGGAAGTGTATTTATTCTCGGCAAAAAGGTCCTAAGCGCCATGTAAATCGCGGCGACGGTGCGGCGCGATCGCCGCAGTTGAACGGGACAAAGTAGGAATTTACGGTGTCTTCTCTAGTACGTTAGTACTTATATCTCAATGATACAGTGCAACTAAAGTGGTGGTGTATATAAAAAAACACTACGCCTCAAACATGCAACTGGCAACATACCTGCAAGGGTCGTTCAAGCTCTTATATAGTTTAGTTTATAGTAAAAACAGATTAGTGATTGAAATTTCTCTAGAAACTATTTACACTGTTCCATACACTGCTGTATTACGAGTACCACGCGACTGGAAACATTGTTTGTAATGTTATATCGATGGGTCCTACGTATAAGGGCCAAACTAACAATTTGACGATTTTGACTTTTTTATGATAAACGCATCCTATCGATATGATTAATCGTGTGAGCTTTTAAAAAAAAAGAAAAACTGCACGGAAACACGACTTTCTATTAAAGTATAACGGCATATGTAGCGTGGATTGAAACGTATAAGGTCCAAAGAGTAATTTGAGACTTATACGCGGGGACTTCCCGCGCGTTTTTTTTATTATTTTGGCCAATCGGCTAGTTTGACACTTATACGTCAGACGGAGCAACGCCCGCGCTGTGATAAAACAAAATCTCGTTACTGTGTTTTAGCGTTACAATTTAGATTAATAACTGAAAGATGGCATCCAAGTATCGTGCTAAGTTTAATAGAAGTCAGAATTTAGTAAATTTATAATTAATTCAAAAATATTTAAAAATACTTATATTATGCAACTTGGCATAATACACGTATATTGGCCAATTTGACACATTGGCCCTTTTATGGTGTTTTAAAATACAAATATTTTTAACAAAAACTAACGTAAAAGGGCTAATATGCAGTAAAAAAAAAACTGTTTAATATATATATAAAATGGTGCAGTATATATAAGTAGGACAATTGTCTTAGTAAACAAGCAAAGTTTCATAAATTTCGGTTTTATCAATCTTAAGATAAAGCAAGTTTAAACTTTGAAAGCCTCTCCTGTAAAGTTGTCATTTTGCATTTTGGCCCTTATACGTAGGACCCATCGATATGCCATAGATAAAGAGAATAGGTATATTCCCTGTGCCTTAGTCAGGATTCTTAAAAATAATATTACAGGAGTGGGTAAGGTATAGGAAAGAAATAAGTTCGGTTCTAATAGATGGCGTTTTATTTACAGCACAGGGTAACAGAGTCGCGAACTCTGTACTGCAAAACGAGTCTATTAACTTCTCTTCTTCCTTTCTTCTTCATCTTATTTATTCCTTTCCTTGTCCTCCTTCCGGAATCGCTTTCGAAACTGAACTGCCCATGCCGTGATTCAGATATCCTTATATACTAATTTCGAACACCAAAATTTCTTTCAAATTCCTTGTCTCGTTACATCGAGAACATACCAGAAATTCTATTTATAATTTTCTATTTATATCCTGCTCGCACATTATCTTTACTGTACTTTCTTTTCTAGAATTTTCTCGAAATTCTATTTTTAAATTTCTTCTATCCCACTCGCACATTTTCTCTCTGACATACGCGTCGTAATTTTTCAATACATAGATGAAAACTACACGACAATAACATAACTTACATTAGCAAAACAAACACACAGACAAACAGGGCAGACAAAATTCTAAACGTCATTTTTAACTTAAGAAAATTATATCACAATAAATAAAGCACCTACATAAATATTATGTTCTACATGTACCTAATAGTTACGAAAGCCAAGTGTCGTGTAGTATAAATATCCCTAAAGTAGAGTCCACGAGGTTTCCAATCACATAAAACACCTTTGTTGTATTTTAGTTTCGTCCTGGATTTATTTGCAACAAACTTTGAATCCCTTAAGATTATAAGACCACTGTATTTGTTTTACAATGTCCCATCATATTAAACGAATACAAAAAGATATACCTATGTTAGCGCTCGGTTTAAGTTATATTTAAATTTTTGCACACTTTTTGCTAATAACTTCAACACATATAGTTGTATGATTATAAATATGGGAAATGAACGTTACCTATAGTATGTATTAGCTTCAACTGATTAAAGGCCCACTACTAAGCTCGGATCTCTCCTCATAAATGATGAGGTAGAGGGGTTAGTGGCCAACCCATGTAGAAAGTTTTTATAGGATCCGAAGGCCGCCGATAGCTTCACGATTGTTATCTAACTATAGCAACCGTGACCGACAGCACGTGCCCTTCGAAGCACGAAACGACCAAGATTTTTGTGTCACAAGCGACGACCACTAAAACGAGGAGAGACCCGTGCTCAGTAGTGGGTCATTAATACTACATAGGGTTGAACCTAAAAAAAACTGACTCGACTATTATGGACAGATATGGATAATAAGAACAGTATGAAACCTTCAGCTATAGATTTTACCTTTTTACAACACTAACAGGTATTAGTACCGGTTGAAAACTAGTAGGTAATAAATATTCATAGTTCACTGACTCAAACTGTATACTTTTGGAGCGCGGACACATTCTATGTATTTCGTGCGAAGTGAGTCGCGTGATTAAACTGACATTAATTTATGTGGAGCTACACTACGCTTATGGCTCGGAGAGTGGATACGTGTTAAGAAAACGTTGAATAGAATTATGGGGGCATTTACTGTGTTTTAAACTAATAGTTGCTATATTTTTTAGGCGATAAAAGAGCATAGACAGATGAGCCATTCGATGATCGTTTGATTGAGTATTTTGGTGAGTAATTTGAGTGAGTCGATTGAGTGAGTCGTTTGAAATGATATTGCTCGTTTAGCAAAAGTACTGATACTACGTACTAACATGTGTAAAGTTATTTTGATATTTATCATTAAACCCTTTTAAGCCTTATGTAAAACCATCTGTATCCTTTACTAGTTCACAAAACAAGCTGGCCTCCACCGGCACAAAACCGGCGATCCATTGAAGTTTCTAACGGCTGTCACTGGCGTTGTTTCCGCAGATTTACGTTCGGGTTTTCGGAGTTTTTAGTCATACATTTTGAGAATTAATCAATAATGAACACTGTGTGTACTTAAAAAAGTATTTACTTTATTCAGAGGGATTGACGTTACAAAAAGATTCCTACTGTTTTTTTTTATTTATTTTTTATTTTTATTATTTCACAATGAATATAATGATACCTTTTTTAATTTACGAGTAAAATCAAGTCATCAATAATAGTATATAACATAAATATTTTGTAAATATCTGACAACACCGTAGCCTAGTTGGCGACCCTAGCTGCAAAGCGAGAAGTCCTGGGTTTGATTTCTGGCCGAGGTAGGCATTTATTTTGTTCTAGGGCGTTTACAAATAACCGGCTCAGGGGAGTCGATCATCATCATCATCATCAAGAATCATTTCCAAGTTGGTATTATGTGCGATATGCCCTAATTCGACTAGGTTGTATCCACAGTATATTATATAGTGTGAAGGTTCACGTAACTTTATCTATGAAGAGAAAATAGAAGAGGGGCATCTTATTCGTCATCCGCCTAATACCAAACTAGACTAGTTTAAATATAATTATCAAACTCAGAATTTATCTTGTTATAAAACTAAATAATTTTGTGAAGTAACAACGTAAAGGATACAGATAAAATTTAAGAGAGTTTTCCTGCGGTGGCCGTTTCTGAAATTTTATAATTATGTTGTATTTGAATATGAATTATCCTCTTTGATAGTACGCTGTAGTCAGAACTTAATATTTATTTAGTTAATCGATACGAGTCATGTACCTGACAGATTTATTTAGCCTTTGGCAATATATTTCGACCTATGCGACTTATAAATAGTTCCTTTGAAGTCACGTTTCTACACAAAGCGTCATAATAACAGAAAAGCCGTCGTCAAATATCACCATTTATATTAAAAATCATACGGTTCTAGGCCTTCACTTTTCATCCCGGAAAACGGATTTGTTCCCGCGGGTTAACAGATCATAATTATGATGGAAGTTCTTTGAAAGGATAATAAATAAATCAATGTAGTACTGACAATGTAATGTTTCCTCATACCTATGTATACGAGTATACTAACGAACTGACCAAATTGCATTCTTAACATCCCACTGCTTATTAATTAGACTAAACATTCTAGTTCCGATTTGGGTCATGTTCTGCGTCGGTCATTGTTGTCACAGTTGTTATGGGCGACAGCGGAAGGGTAGCATGCTCGTTTGTTATCTTAAATCCATAAAAAAAAACAGGAACAAGGCGAGTTATTACGCTGCTTTTCTGATCCTCGAGTTACGACAATGTTCGAACCCTGTCTGATATTATAAAGATAATATGGATGCCACTGTGTGCATAGTTCCCGATAGTGTAACAGAATTCGATTAAACTTTGTAGGTGGTGCTCATGTTTGTCTTAGTCGTCTCGTTTAACTTGTGATAGATTACACCGGAGATGTTTCATTAATAACATTAATTGTTGCCGACACTAATTGACTGGGGCTACGATGACAAATACGTCTAATGTGTTTCACTATTTGCTTCCGCGTAATAATTAAACGTTTTTGTAATTTTACTACCACAAAACAAATATTAATGTTGTCGCAGGGAGCATAATTGTTATTTATTTTTATTGAATTAAATACAAATACATATAAACTAACAATAATTAAAAATAAATTAAGTCTACATTTGGTACAAAGCAAGCTAGATAGATAAGCATAAAAGAGGTAGGTACTAGTATGTTTATGAAACAGTATTTTTAAGATAAGATTCCGAATTTTTTATACCTATTCTCTTTTCTCTATTCTCATACTAAAATGACAGAGACCCCAGATAAAAATATATCCTAGTCTTATATACAATTGTTTTTTATAGAGAGTTAATATAAAATCGAAAATAATCGAATTGAATTAAATTTAAAAATTTCATAATTAAGAGAACTGAAAAGAGAATTAAAAATGAATTCAGTAACTGGTACTACAAGAATAAAGGAGATAATATTATCGGTTCGAGGTATAAAGACGTTGAATCATTGGGCTTAATTTTTAAATTGTAAAACTATTAAAATTCATTTCTATAACTGAAATAATTAAAAGAAAATATTACACAATCATTTCATTAACATTAAAGGAAAATGATGATATTCTGTAAGCTCGAGGAACATTCTAGATGCTTTGTAAGTCGATGACAAACTTTACCGGAGGTAACATAGGGACGTGATGCCGCTATCAAATTAACGGGTCACTGTGGGAGCTTTCAATTTCATTAGGTAAGTCTACCGTACCAGATTACTTACTTATATATTAATTTTGCTAGTTCGTCCGTGTATAGATCTGGGTACATTAATCCGATCGCGACAATTGATTGGCTCTGCGACTATTGTTAAATTGATTTTGTTGATTTGATTTTCATTTTAGTTCGATTTGAATAGTTTCAAACTAATTCCTTGTTGGATTGTTAAGAATATTATGTTATGTTACAACATATCCTTTTTGTTATGAAACAAAACATATTGAATTGTTTCAATCTGATATACTCGTATTATCTTATTAGTATTGATCGAGATTTGTGCTATATTTAGTTTTTATTATATTTTAGATGCTTTCGTACAGCTATATAAAATTAAAAATTTACAACATAATTGAAAAATAAATCGAATAACATATTAGATTTTTATCAAATATAAAGGTAAAATAAAAAGTTTCCTGTAACCAGCCAATTATACCAAAACATTTAAGGTATTATGACCAAAACTGAACTCTAGAAATAGAATAGAGTGCACCAAAAGGATAAGTGATTTATCCCCAAAAGGGGAAGTTGTCGGAAGAATGTTTATAAGAGTATTGTTCTGTTGATTTACTTAAACTTTAAGAATTTACCTACTAAGAATTTACCCATTTCAATTTAGTTAATAACTATCCATGTACATAATATGATTATAAATGTGTTAGTAACTTGGTCTGTCTGTCTGTCACCTTTTCACATTTCATCCAGTGAACCGATTTAGATGAAATTTAATATGAAGATAGTTTGAGTACCGGGAAAGGATACGAGATAGTTTTTATCCCGATAATACGTTCCCTTGGAATCATTTTAACGGCATTTTGTCGTTTTCCAGTTATATATAAATTAGGATAAAATTAGGGGATATTTTTTTTTGAATATGAGAAGACCCAGGCAACTGTAATACTTCGTATACTCATTCGTAGATGGCGTAGATATTATCACAATGAATAAAGAATCTATGCAGAAGTTTATCATATAATAAGTACGTAGTTTATAATTTATGTAGATTGTAGCCTGAACTCGTGGGCCACTTTGAAAACAAAAACGATGATCAGTGCTGTCTAACGCGATAATTGAGCAATGGGAGGTACATAGGTCTTACATAATTATATGAGCTTTAGGTACTTCATGCTACTAATATTGCTCTGAAATTTGAAGCCTTGCAAACTTTGCATTGGCTTTAAGCTCGAAGTAACGTTTTGCAGCTTCATGTAATAAAGGAAACTATTTCACACGTACGATGTTGTGGCCTACTGTTTGTATAAGTAGATAATCAATACACTTTATAAAACCGTAATTGATCGATGACTGTAAACGGAAGATATTTAATTTTTTCAACTGGTTCACAGATAAAAAACGTTATGTCAATTTAAAAATACCGTCTTAAAATTTTTAAAGCGTGATACTAAGGCAAATGTTTACCAAAGGGTAAGTTTCTTAATAATATAAAACATAAAGTTTTATTAATACGACGTTAATCTCAAAACCTGCTATACGGAATTTGCCATGTATCCTACATGTAATAAAATAATTCAGTAAATATTTGACATGTGAGGTTTGGGTGTACAACTTATGTGTGGGTATATTATACCAATACATCATTATTAAATTGTAATACCTAATAAAATGCATACAAATAACATTTTAAATGTAAAAAATCGACATACGCGATTAACTTTTAGATAGTATAAGTTAACTAATGCTTAACTACAATCCCACCTGTTGGTAAGTGGTGGTATAGTCTTGGCGAAGCCTATTCCCTCTGATGGTAAGTCTGTCGTCCATGGAAATCAGTGCCATTAATAAAATCACAGCATTATTTCTGTCTGTCCAACATTGCGACTGAAATACGTAAACATTTTAAGAGTGCGAAGCTGAGCCGAGTGGATACTGTGAAATTATTAAGTTATTTATTAGTAACTTGATATAATGCGTCATGTAACTCGTGTAGTTAAAATTTAAATTTTTTTAGGTCTGAATTTTACTTCGTAATAATGTCAAAAGTAAACTGTAACTATGAATTGGCACATGCCAATAAAGCTTCGTAAGCGCCAAACGATGTTAATTATTTTCCTAACTATTGACATATTTGGCTCTGATTCTAACAAAAGAGTAAATTCAATCTATATCAATAATTACATTTCAAGTGTTTGTTTATAACATGTTAATAGCCGATATAGAACAGTCGAGCCATCTGATGGTGAGTGATCACAGCAACACTAAATGTATAACCGATGTCGGCCAAGAATAAATAGAGAGGAAATTATAGTTCCTGTTAAAAATGGCTCGCAATTGACTCGGTTGCGGTACTAATGGAAAAGTTTTTGAACCGTGTCAAGAGGAGGTTCCTGGTTTGAAGTAATTTGTATGTCTAGAAATGCGGTTTGGCTTAGAATGCATTCGAACAAAGTACGAGGAACGGGGGCCAGGCACCAAGCGCCTCTGGGATCTGGACTAATTAATTAAATCCAGGTTATCCATAATCATCAGTAAGTTACCCAGCAACTGTCAAAAGTTACATGCGTTGTGGTGTGATTTGTTATTATTATCTCATTGACATATATTATCTACTTACTAACATCAAGTCTGCCTCACAAATGCCTGACCTCGTTGATCCTTTTATTACGCTTTTTTTTGTGTTAAGATTGAATTTGGATGGTGATGCCCATTAACTATTTGATGGCCCGTTAACTCGTTTGGCTGCTTTAATTCAATAGAAACCGTAAGAGGCAAACTTTACAAAACAACAATTTTGGAAAAACTAAATAAATCTTTTAATATTGTAATGTAGTTAAAATAAAGGTATCATATAAATAAGTGTAGGTGTATAATTATATATGAGTATTCATTTGTACCCACAATAAAATTTATGTCGAAATTAAGTTGAATTGTTTTTTACGTGGGCGCAACAATATATTGCGCGGTCGGCGTGGCCGTGGGGTACCGCACGTGTATTTAGGGTCATCCTTTTATCTTGCTTTTTCAGTAAAAATATAATTTACTCCAAATGAATCAATTTAACGTGATTTTTTATTATCAGATCCGTATACACCGCACAAAGTTGTCAGGTGTCATGTAAAATGAAGTCAGTTATTTTTAATAGTGAAAAGGTGTGAGTGGTTAAACGTTGGACTCCCGAACCGGGATCTAAGTTTAGACTTTACCTTATAATTATTAAACTTTACGAGTTTGTAGTAATAAGTGTTTAAATTTACTAAAATAACTGACCTTTTTTGTAATTAGCCGGCAAACGAGCAGACGAGCCGCCTGATCGTGAGTGGTCACCGTCACCAAAGGCACCGACCGATACGTTGTCGACTAAGATACAAAATCTTAATCTTAGCAAAGGATGGTACAGCTAACACACTATATAAGAGCACTAGGATCTTACGGTTGGCATGGACAACGCAATTACTAAAACTCATGACCCGAGAACAAACATTTATCTGTCACATAAATATCTGCCTGGCCGAGAATCGAACTCAGGGCCCTTCGCTCCACAGGCAGGGCTACTATCAATACTATGCTACGGATACGGCTAAAAAACATTGTCTTTTAATTATATTAAGCCTTGTACTATGGAAATGTCTACAATGGATCCAAAGAATTTCAGTAGCAATGAATGCTATACAAAATTATTCGTCCTCTGCTCCAGCGATCCAGTAATTCGATAAAGATAATTATTTTATATCGGATGACTGGTCACTTAGAAATACTCACAAAAGTTATCATATCAATGAAGTAGTTACCAGTCGTAAATATTTCATCTAAAATGTTTTGTACATAGTGAGTTGGTATTATATGAAGAAAATAGCAGTAATAGCCCAGCGAGCGGTTTGAACGTTGTTGGAGTCCCGAACCTGCCTGGTCTAGCCTGGGCCTAGCTTCAAATCCTGCAGGCACTACTAATTTTCCTCAATTTTTTGCGTATTAGAAATTTATTATCATTTGCTTCGGTGAAGGAAACGTGCATACGTGCATACCCGATATTTCTCCATAATTTTATCAAAGGTTGAAGTCCGTCAATCCGCACTTGGCAAGCGTGGTGGACAATGGCATGTACCCTTCTTATTGTAGGAGGATATCCAAGTTCAGCAGTGGGATAGTGATGGAGTGCAATGATGATGATGGCTTTAATATGGTTTATATATTTCATATATTTAATATTTTGAATAATAACACTACACACTCATAGCCCCACACTAGGATTCCCTGTGTCGTGGGTGCCATTGGACAACACACAAGACAAAGAACACACACACCCAGCCCGAGAACAGAAATTTAAACTCATTCAAATTTCCGCCTCGCTGGGAATCGAATCCAGGACCCTTGGATCGGCGTGTTAACCATTGTGCCATATCATCTCAGTCTCACAAAACACAGTGTAATAATATACGATTTTATGTCGAACAAATAAATCGAATAGAGCTATTTGTCTATGTTAGGCAGCGGTCGCTTATCTCCGTACGTGGCTGACCGCTTGCAGCGTAGACAATGTTACCTACACATAATAGAGGTATTTATGTCACCCATAAATGGTACCAATAACACTTCAAGCTTCTATATCACTAGGTAGTAAATAATAAATCGTTTGCAGATAACACCAGATATAACTACTTCGTTTCATATTTCGTGATTCGGGTTTATACATCTACGTTATTGTAGAAATCGTCCATCATAGAAAACACATCTTACGTAGTTTTAAAGTGCCACAGATTTGATGACTGTAATAATTATTCATATTTGAACTGATATGATATGTCAATGTTTGAACTTGACCCAATTTTTTTTTCACGCCTTGCCTGCGACGCGACGGGTTCCGCACTCAATTCCCGGCCAGGGCAGACATTTATTTGGCAGATTAATTATTATTTTTGGATCATTCGTTTCGGCATTCCTTTAATAACGCAGAAATGACCCGAAAATACTATTTCTGTAGAGGAAGCAAATCAAACATTATCGAAATGAAAACAGTCATTTTTCACGTCCTTTGAGTCCAAACGTTCACTTTTTGTTTTGTTATTAATATCGATGTAAATGTCTGTAGGTAAATGAAGTGGTATAAAGGAGAGCCAACAGATACAAATAAATATATTAACCGATATCCCCAGAACCGCGAAGGTGACTTCTACCTCATTATCTATACAGAAAACAATACGCTTTAATTTCCTTTTACAGACCGCCTGTTGCGATGGTTTACACGGGAAATACGAGAAATTGTAACAGAATTCTAATTATCACTGTAAAGTGGCTGACGACTTGCCTTGAATTATAATGAGGTGAGTCTAAAATGACACAGACAGGCTTCGGGCATAAACGATACTGGTAAGTCACAAGTCAAATCTCTTCAGATGTTTTAGATTTATCAGGAAAATAATATATTTTTTGGGCACTGAGCTCATTAGTAGGGTAAATTGCATAAATTTCAAGGAAGTAAGAGTACATAAGAATACAAACGCGTGTCCTCAATTAATAAATCTTTATGATAACGGATAAAAAATCTCTTTGAGGTTGGGTTAATTATGTAGTTACATAAAAAATGTATTTAAGCGCTTGCCTGCTTGGCTACAAACAAATTGTAATTTTTTTGAAAGACTAAATAAGCGGGACTTTTCTAGTTTGGTTAAAATACCTTTTTAACCATAAGGTTTGGTTTGGTTAAAAGGCCCTACGTAGCTTGATTTTGACCATTTTCCGTAACGAATTTTAGTGGCCTTTGTATTTTTTCACACGGCCGACAGCGACACGACAGAAACAAGGCAGAATGTCGCACGGTGACGTTGGCGAATAACAATAAAAAAATAACCTTTATAAACACGGTTATCATTAGGATTCTAGTTTACGCATTACATTTACAAAATCCCACCAGGAGGCGTACATGACGCGGTTAAACGTGTAGCGTTTATTTGTGGTGAGATATTGGGCGGTTAAATTAATCAGAACGATGTCAGCAACAATGCATGGTAGTTTGATTTCACGATACATGGTACATTTCAAAGCAAAGGTCATCGTTTACACGCAAATAAATTGAGGTTCGCACTGTGTAAAGTGAAAATAACTGATATTATTGTATAGATAATACACGTTCGTTTAGTTATATGTTATGTATGGGTGCTAGATGATGATAGTGCTAGAGAAGATACTGTAATGTGACCGCATCCATGTGTAAAATTATGTTTCCTCGTAGTTATCACAAGGAAACATTTCACTGCCTGGTTTAAAGCAGCAACTAAGTTAAAGTCAGTCCTAGCTTCTTTATTTTTAAAATACATTACATAATTATGTTCTCACCACTGTATATTTTCTGATTATTTGTGTTTACACCAATAATCAGAAAATATAATAAATAATACATTACAACGAGCTATAAAGTTTCGCTGATACATTATCCGTTTACACACATACATCTATCAACGGTAGAACGAATCTAGAAGTGCTCAAATAAAGGCTGCCTTTATGCCGCTGTGATCAACACGATGCAATGGAAGTCGCAACTTGTCGGACAGCCCACTAGCGATGAGTAATGCCGCTATCATGATTTTCCCACAAGTTTCAATGGTAGCCTACATTCTCTGACTGACGCGTTTATTCAAGGCATTGATTGATACTTGACTAACGGACTGACGACGTTTATAGGTTATCAACCATAACATTCCTACGAGTAGATACGTTATGTCGTACTACATTTCCGTTTCACGTTCCGTTTACGTTTTCGTTTCCGATACGATCTTCGTCTTCATATCTCAAATAGTCTGTTCAGCATTCTTAATATTAGTTACATGAAAGGTTTTTATGCTTAGAAGTATGATCTGTGTCAAAACTTATTATTTGCTGCTTAATTAACGACCGAAATATACAAAGGATTGCTCCAGCAGAAGTGGACAGGATAATGCGGTGACGGGACACAGGTTGCGCGACAAGCGACATGTTTGCGGTAACGCTGCGGACACCGGACGGCGCGGCGCGGCGTACACCCACATTTCAGCGTTCACGTGATTATTCGCTAAATTACAAATACTCTAGTTACTAGACTCTAGTATAGTAGCAGAAGTTACAAAAAATAAAATAATAAAGTATCAAATATTTAAATACTTCAGTATATTATTATCGTAATACAACTTATTGTATGAACAGATTGAACTTTTAAATAAAGCGGACTTTGGCTGGGGTGTCATTTATCTAAAGGCACATTCTAAGACGACTTAGATAGAATTTTCAAACTTATAATAACTCAGTATGATTGTGTTTCTTTTATATACTTACTAGTGGTCCCAGCGTACTTCGTACCGCAAAAAATGTTTTGGTGATATATCGACAGCAACGCCACCTACCGGGTCCAATTGTGAATCTAAACCATTCTCGGATCCACCTGAAGACACACAAAAAATTTCAACCAAATCGGTCAAGCCGTTTAGGAGGAGTTCAGTCACATACACACGAACACAAGAAATATATATATTAAGATTGCAGTGTTTTTTGCACGTGTAAAAAAGTTTTTGAAAAATGTTGCGCGAAACACGTAATAGCTGGTTGCCAGTAAATACCAATACACGAAATCAATACGTGCTCCGAAAACATTTCAAAAGCATTCGATTTGTGTTATGATTACCTCTGATGAGAAATAAATGTTTATTACAAAATAAAACATAGCCATTGAGGAAAATGTTGATGGATTACAAACCAGCCGGCATTCAGAAACACCTATTCACCTAGCATGAGATTAAAACTCGGTGGCTTGTATACATTTCCGTCATTTTTATTATACGTCAAATTATAGGCCTCATAAGGGTAAAGCTTTGACTGCACCTACCTTCACGACGTGAACCCAATAACGCGTTATAAATGGTTTCTTGTTGTTGTGCAAATAAGTTACTATTCAGCGCATTAATCATACATCACATAAATTAAACTTGCCAAGTGCTTGACGGACTGAGTAGGATAGGTGGTTATATCACACAGTCGCAATTGGTGCAATTTATTAGAATTGTTTGATAGGTAGTGCACCTGTGTTGCCTGCTCCTGCCACATCTATTCGTTTTGAAAAGACCCATTTAACACAATAAGAGCATAGGCTTTCCCTAAAATAGAAAAATGATATACATAAGTACGATGCATGTAAAGTGGACCACCACCATGTTACTAATGTAAGCGATTGATATATTAAAATTAATAAT
Source organism: Ochlodes sylvanus (assembly GCA_905404295.2). Lineage (NCBI taxonomy): Eukaryota > Metazoa > Arthropoda > Insecta > Lepidoptera > Hesperiidae > Ochlodes > Ochlodes sylvanus. The sequence continues at coordinate 7,805,933 of FR990130.1, read as the reverse complement.
TTTAATGAGGGTATGAGATACCAGGTAGCAGGACTCGTATTTTCTTAATAAATGTACGTCCAACACTAACATAAATGTTGTGCATAATATTATTGAAGCTTTTATATTATTTTATTATCTATCTATCTGTCTATCTATCTAATCTATCTATCTATCTAATCTATCTTTCTATCTATTAAAAAAACCGCATCAAAATCCGTTGCGTAGTTTTAAAGATCTAAGCATACATAGGGACAGAGAAAGCGACTTTGTTTTATACTATGTAGTGATTGGGTCAATGATGTATAAAATAGTTTTATTTGTAAAGAAGAACCAAATGATTAATGAAGGGGAAGTGTTTTGTGATTTTCATGACGCACCCGATAACACTTTAGTATTAAATTGCTTCGATTGGAATGGAAGTCAGCTGTATGTGTCCGTGTCTTAAAGGCGGACGAGAGTGGAGGGCAGGCGGCCACGCGAGGTCCATTAGCCCCCCGGCAGCCACTACACACGTGTTGCAGTTTGCGCGAAAACCTCGTTATCGCCTTCTATACCCCACTCACTCACGTATAAAGAAAGAAAAGAAAAAGCTATCTCGCCTCTCTACAGATTTATACAAAGTACAACTAGTACTGAAAAAATGTGGCGCATTAACTTTCATTATACAAATGTAATAATATGTAAGTACGTAGTCCTTTCAACGGTCATGATAGACATAATCTGTAGATACGGCTGTAACAGTTCTTTGTCTGTAGGTACATGGAGGAGATACTATTGGCGAGAAAAACTATTGTTATAGTTTTTCTCCTGTCCTGTCCTGACAGGATTCGTGAATGCAGAAGATTCCGTAATAATGATTCTAAAATACATCTTACGAAATTTCAATCAGGACACGTGTCTACGCTAGTTTAACATTTTTTACTCATCCCAAAAACTGCACAACGCCGCTAAAGAAGTTTTCACTTCAACAATAGTTTTCGAGCTTGAGTATTAAGGCATATTATCTATCTTTCTCGAAGCGAATCAAGATTTTACATAAAATCAACTAAGTAGGTTTTAAAACCTTCATTCATAAGTTAATTTTTATTATAAAATCTATGATGAAATGAAAACTATTATTACCTGAGGATTTTATTAAGAAAGAAACTTAAATGGACTTAAACTTGCTGACTGCAAGTTAATACTGGAAAAGGAGTCACATAGCGATTTACATAATTTGCTTAATCGCGTCTTCAGTTTTTGCGCTGTCTGGGTAACTAGAGAGACCGATATCTTTTTATTTTCTGTTCTCTACTATCCTTGCTAAAATTATGCATCGTACCTACATCGTATAAGTGCACATATATCTACAACCCCGGCTGAAGGCTGTCCTAAGTGTGCATGTGAAATCTTTTGTTTAACTTATCATAAACAAAGTACGGGTCTTATAACTTTAGTTCATAAATTAAAGAACTTACCAAAACATATTAGGTAAGAGGCATTTCTGAAAATCGACTAATTATTTAATTAAAAAATCGATTATAGTCCAAAATTCACAAACATATCTAGGATGTATTGGAAACACGTCTGATATTTATCTACTCGTAGTAAAGAACGTAGCGAGCAAAAATTATGTTAAGTTTCTAGTATGCAGTCTGTAGTGGTTTGGCTATTTTCGATACACAGTTTCGTTTCTCTCCATTGCAGAGTTTGCAGTGAACTAATTGTATAACATCGATTAAATAAGACATTTTACACGCTGCAATGGCACACTCCGGACAAAACAGACGCTATGTTCCGAGCTGCAACCTAAATACGAGTTCAATCGTAAACACAAGTCAGTTTAATTCGAACTATTTCCAAACGGATGAGTTCAGTGTACGTGCTAGAACAAATTAGCTCTATTAAATACAAGTAGGAATAGTAAATTGTAAAAGAATTAAACAAATTCGAATTCCGATATCTTTTTGTAGATAATCATTTTGATTGGCCAATTAGGCCATATTGAGGCCGCCTTGAACACTGATCCAATCTGGTGCCACAGAACTCATAGGAGGCGAAGAAGCCGGCCTGCTTAGTGGCAGGGTTTGCGCAATGAATAATATAATATTAAGTCCTTTTCTATGAAGCATGCATGGCCTAGCTACGTTCCTTTTGAGCCGAGCTGGCGAACGACTCGTGTTGGGGGCAACAGCGACAGTACCTGTTTTCTTTCTTCTCCATTATTTTTTGGCCGACAACGCATCAGTGATGGGGTGAACTGATGTCCACGTGTGACGGTGACCATTCATCATTAGGTGGCTGTGTACTTTGCTCCCTTTTTGGCTGTTTACTTAAAAAATGTTAAATTACTGCAGGCTCAAACATGCTATCGTTTTCAAGACTGTAAGCACTATTCTCAAGATGTAAGATCTTTTGTTTCCTAGATCTAAATATTAATAATACTTAAAAAGATTTTTTTTAAAGTATACATTTCAATTTTAAAAAGATGACTTTTCATGATCACATTTATACTTGTGCGAGATTGTTTAAGAAGAATTATTGGCTTCTGTATATCTACCTACTTCTTATTCTTCCCTTAGTTCCTTAGTTTGAATAATGTAATGCATGCTTATGGAGAGCGTTTCTCTTCACGTTATATTCATATTTCATTTTAAGTCGAGGATGCGCGGCTGATATTGATGCTATGTTTGCTGAAATAAAAAAATATTGCGAAAAAATCCGACCGAGCAATGACACACGTTAGCTATTTTGATATTTTTAATTTCTGACCATTTTCCAATGTTTGTTTTAACAGAGAATGGCTTTAAATATAGTTTTTACATGTACCTGGGCTGATTGAAATCTAATTTTGGAGAAAAGCTTTGATTTTTTTTTTGATTAGTCTGTTATTGGCTAAATGACAGACTGATTGAATTTTAGCAGCAACTTTTATCATTATAGGATTGCCAAAATGCATTGTGTCACAAAAGCTGACATGGCAAAGGCAACTGTCCGGACAAAGACCAGGCAAGACAACCTGGTTAGGTTAGGTAATGTAGGTATGTACATAGAAAAGAAGATACATGTGAAATGAAATTTATGTACAGGGATGCGTTGCTGATCACAGAGGAAGTAGCGAACTTGATGTTAAATTGACTGCCACCAATGACTACCTGCAATAACTGAAACGTATTTAATCTTAGTTGTATGACCTAATTTTGCTTTATGAAACATACACCTTAGTAACCGCTCCCGAAGCAATTGTAATGACTATCTGGCATTACACAAATTAATGACAAATTCCTAACTTCCATGCTAATTTAAATCCACGGAAACAAATCCATTCTCTGGGATTAAGTAATATTATATTAGTTAATCCTGATTATAAACTATCAGTGAACTAAATTTCATTCATTCAGCTTATTTATCCGACTGCGGTGAAACCCAAAAGGAGAGTTATGTGTTTGACCTGTATGTGGGTAATGCCATTTCTTTGTTCTCTCGTAGCTGTCGTAGCTACTAACGATAAAAGGGAACAAGTACGTACTATGTCCAATGTACGAGTATAATGATCCTTACACATTAAATTTTATGTATTAAGCAGGCAGATGGCAGACGAGCGGAAGGTCCACCTAATGGTAGATGGTACCGTCGCCCGTGGACACTCGCAGCACCAGGGCGTCACCAATACGCTGCCGGCCGAGAACGAAGAGCAAGACCAGCATCTTGGAAGTCCCCATATCACCCTACCTATTTATTTGGAAAGCCTATACTTATCCGAAACATTGCTAACATTGTAACTCCTTTGCTGCGCGCGTACCAACTCCTTTCGACTTTCCTAAAGGAGGAGTTATAGTTGACTACCACTGGCAGTCACCAGAAGCGCGTCTCACTTTGCCAAAATTAAAGTTATAAGTTTATTATTGATGTATATGTACGAGTAAGTTAGTATTAAGGTATGTATGATAAGGGTCTTGTTGCCCGAAACAAAAAAAATATCGTATCATTGTTATGTAAAAAAAAACATTATTGCCATAGTTACACAATTACTTTCTAACGTTTTTTTAACTAAGATTTTCACCAAAGTCTTCATACTAACTGTAATTCGTTATCACACTTGAATAATTCTGTTTTACACTTTGTCCACACACGTGATGTGATTTCAAAATATGCAAAGTATCATTTAAATCTGTTCAGTGGTTTCCGCGTGTTACCTGAACAGACAGACAGACAGATCATTCTGAAAAATATATTCTATATAGAAGCTAAACTTAGCCTCTATTTCGATAACAAAGCCTACGTACATTCATATGTATTAATTTAACACCGTTATACTGTTAGTAGGTACCTATTATGAACGTACGAATAAGATTTCGATTCCCTTGAAGTAAAAAGTAGTGATCCCAAGCGTGTAACAAAACTGTCGTTATAGTGGGGAATACCTTTGCATTTTTATTGGCATGTTATGACAGGGGTATGACTATGACGAACAACGAGTGGTTAAAGCGTTATTAGAACGTCGAAACATTTTTATGTGCCCAGGACTCGACACTTTATGAATAGTAATCAAACACCCAGGCCCCCGTCATTTATTTCGCGCGCCGCAATGAAATGTAGATGAGGTCTTTTTGATAAGCTCTTTGTATAATTTGTACTTTTACTTGGTAATTATAAAATAGATACCCAGGGAATAAATTATTCTGTCAAAATTAAGCGACCTTAAGATTTTGAAACTAATCCCTGACTTTATTTTGGAATTTATGCTCATCTAGATTCATTCATGTTAATAAATATTATTTTAATGTTTTTGGAATAACAATTCTTGCAGCATTATTATTAATTTTGTAAGGCTCCTAAGTTGTACCTGTTCCTTCAGATTGTTCCTTCATATCGCCAAATGACTCGACTCCGACTGAGGACTTGAGAACTATTATATTTTCCATTTTTGCCTGGCAACGTGTCGGTGATGCTTTAGTATTACTGCATTTGCATGGCTGAAGGTGACCACTCGCCACCGGTAACTCGCTACTCATGTGTCAGATACATATTTAGATAAAAAAGTTAGAGGATTTACTTTGTGAAGTATTTGAATAAAAAGCCGAGATTTTCAGGGTTCTTCTACGGGTTATATTAGTGTTTGCGCTAGACATAAAGCGGAGACATTGTTTATAAGGTGCTTTAAATGTTAAATAATCTGAAGCTTGATGTAATATAATATACCAGCCACCTCATAATTCTGAACTAAATTCTGAAACATATAATGCAAGTGAAATAATAATACTACAAAAAGTACCTATCCTTTTTGTTATTTTATTTGAAATGCTGTCGGAAATATAAAAAAACAATTCTATAGCTGTAGGTATATTATTATTATTTTAAAATAAATAAATAGCTGAATATTTTTGTTGCATTTTGCCTTATTTGTATATATATAGTTACAGCTTACGTAAAAATATCCAAATAGATTTTTCTTTAAGAAGTATAACTTTGAATTGAAAATCTTCTTGACTTATTTGAATAACAAGCCCAGAATTGCGGGTTATTGTAGTATTCGCGTGCGTTAACTTTTCTACGCCCTTCGCATAATATTGTGAAATGAAAGATAAAAGTGACGAAAGGAGACTGTCACTGACATTGTCACCTTGTGAGAAATCGGGCGAATACGAATACGTGGCTATACATGTACAAAAAGTGCTATGAACTACTTACTTGCGTTTTTGTAGGCTGATGTATAAAAACGACCAAAAATTTAGATACATTAAAATCAAATTTAAAGTAATAGCATAAACACGGTATGACGAAATTGGTCATCCAAGTTCATGATACCGTGTTTATGCCAAGTACCACTGTTAAATACCGGTACTTATTTCATTTGATTTGATTGATTTTAACACCAATGTTGTTAAAAATTGATAATGAAGTAAGTTATTAGTTAAATAATTTCTCTTTTGTTGCTAAAACCCCTTCCTCATAAGATATTATTTTACTCACTATTTTCAAGCAATAAAGAAATTCCTTTCAAGTTATAATAAGTGTCTATTTTTGTCATTTTAATTCTGTAGAAATTTAAATTATTTGTAATTAAATTACTTGTATTCATCAGAACCATAAGATCACTTCTGTCTATTCTAATAATGCGACGCGATGCGATTAATGTCATCAGCAGAAAAGTAGGGTCGATCAAGTGGTCACCGCCACACATGGATGTCTGTAATACCAACGTACTCGTATTATCCGGCTAGTAGTAGCAAAATTAGTGAAATCGAAGTTCATGATACTTATTTATTAACGTAACATTATTTGTTTATCTACGTTTAAATAACTTTATTCTTTCTTCACGCTTATTTCTTAGGTGACAACGGGTCGATAATGCCTGGTGTTACACTTACAAATGTCCACGGTGACCACCTATTATATATCCAGACAGACAGACAGTAGTTATAGACTTTATCGTTGCGTTCTTAGTTCCTACTCGTATATATCTATCACCCTATCTAATCAAACTATGAAATATAACTTATACGTACTCGTATTTCAGAACTTTAATATAAAATGGTTCTGCGTGAGGTAAGATAATCTGTATGAAAGTAATGTTAGGAATATTATTCTGTTACACGTAAGTACATATATTCAAAAACTGATGTTTTTCCAGCTCATATTTATTTTCACACTCGGAAATAGTTTATTTACTTCCATTTACGATCCAGTACTATCAACAATATCAATTTTAGATTCAATTTTTAGTTGAACAGCTTTCCATTAACATTTTACTTAATTTTCTGGCACTGAACACTTTGTTTAGCAATCAATATTTACTCAGAGGGAAATCGATGACAAGTAAATCTTCTTGTAATTACGTTACGGCTTCAGGTTGTAGGAATAAGTAGGTAAGCGGCGTTATTAAGGGGAGGCCGACTTAAAAAAAAATTTAGATTAAAATAAATTTAATTAAAGGTCAAAAAGTTTACATTATAAATTATAATATAATTAATATTATAAATTATAATATAATTCATTAAAAATATAAGCTTCATAACTAACCTACGTCTACTAATCTGATCTCGCTTCGCTGTCTCCAACTCGCGGTCGCTGTAACAGTGTGTGTGTAGCGGTTGAACAACGTCGAAGCAAATGATAAATAATTTATAACACGCTAATAATTTGAACTGAAAGACATTGAAAGACAATAATAAACAGCGCTTTCAGGACAGGAATACACGAAAAAATAAAAAAGATCGTGTGACAATACTGTGCATATTTACCTTATCCAGAGGTACCTACCCGTAAGTAAATAAATATGCAATGGAAGATCTTTAGAACAAAATTCATTAAGAGAAATTAGAAAAACAACACTTCGTCTAAAGGTCGCGAAATAATAAAGAACGCGCTGCACGATAATTGAATGTCTTTGGTCTTAGAATGGTCGTCACACAGAACACACCACCACGCTACTAGTGGCAGTTGGCTTTAACCCATTAATGGCCCACTATTGAGCACGGGTCTCTCGTCATAACTGAGCAGGCCTAGAGCATAATCCACCACGCTGCTTCAGCGCAGATTGGTGGCAGGATTAGTGGCCAAGAAGATTTTTTTATCTTAACGACTGCTATCTAATGATAACAATCGGGGACGACGGACCTGCCATTCAATTTCAGAAAGCACTTCAAAAGTTTTTCAACGCTCAAGATTTTTGACGTGATAACGTCTTATAAATTGATGAACACAGGCAGCGCGCACGAATAAGTATGACGTCATTGTCCCGTTCCGCCTAAGCCGATCGTGCAAGCGAGAGCGCGAAACAAACAATACAGAGGCAATTTTTCATCAATTTCTCTTATGAAGTTACGTAAAATTATCGTCCGTAAACAGACTTTACAGACAACAATTTTTTTTGTGCAACTAGTGGTCACCCATCCAACTAACGACCGCGCCGCTGTTGCTGAACTCGGTTGATTGCTTAGGATCGACGCAAGCCGCCGGGCTATGAGCATTTTATGGCAGTGTACGTGGCAGTTACTATACGGCATATTCCATCCATTGCCATAGTAATTCGCTTACGGTCGTGTTTATCACACGCGATGCAAACACGCCCCGCCACGCTTTTTGTCTGACAAAACCTTTTTAATGTAATTCACGTCGGGACGAGTTCCGAATTTATTTACTGTATTGCAACGAAATTCTTTTGAAGAAACAAGCTCCTTAAGCTCACAGATAACAGCTATAAAGCATTTTGAGTCGCAGCTCGGGTCTCCGAGGAGATAATAAAGAGTTGAAAAATTCGTAGCGCTCTTTCATTCTCGCTACGAATAACAGTCAGATACCTACAACATTAATTTGACTGCAGCTCTTTGACTATAAAACACCCGTTGTTAGCATATTCCATTAGCTGCCTATAGTGGCAGTGAAGTCAGTAACTAAAAGTAACGGCAAAGCTTTGTTATCCACTCAAGATTCTCGTCGATAAATTATTTGTGGAATTTATCATTATAATAATTGTGCTTTCGGCTTTAGTATTAGTAAACGTATTATTTGAAGTCAGCCAATATTTATTTTTGATTAAAAATAGTTCACATTCCTTCCCCTGTTCTATTATTTGGAAGTCAGAAATGGTTTATTCGCTTGAGCGATATTGAGCTATGCCCTAAACCTTCTTAGTAACAAGGGAAACTCGGGTCCTGTGTGGGCCTTAGATGGGTTGAATACAAACAACATTAATATGCCTACAATGCTAGCGGTATCCCAATCTTTGAAACCGAAACAACAATAATTGGAATCAACACTTTAGAAATGACCCTTGTAGCGGGTGGCATGGACAACACAAATAACGTTGCACTAATACTGAGGTCCCGAGAACATACATTTAATTTTATATGTCATATTAATATTTGCCCCGGCCGGGAATCGAACCCCGGACACCTCACTTCGCAGGCATGATCACTACCAACTAAGTTACGCGGCGTCTGTTGTATTTTATTGAACTATTTTAGTATTTATAATAAATAAATCTAAGCTCACAGTAAAATAAGAATATTGTTATGTTCGACAATAATGTTAATGTCGAGTTGTACTGACGGCGCAACGCATTTGAGAGTTAACGCAATCTTGGCGAGAGGTCCCCGGCGACTCCCACCAAAGAAATTACCCGAGATTTGCATAAAGGACACTCCGGGGAACGTCTTTGAAACTCGCCCTCCAACTCTGCGGACATCCCAACATGCTCTATATTAAGCCACGGGCAGGCTTCGTGGAAGTGCTTAGGTGTTAAAACCGCAAGCTACCGAACTTGCTCTGAACAACTTTCTTAGTAAGGCTTTAATCAGAGTATAGAATAAATTTTATTTTACACTACTAACCGCACTCGGTTCGTTTAAGGAAACCTGTCTAAAAACTATAAAATGTAACTGTTTGATTTTTGTACGTGGAAGATATTTGTGAAAATCTTTTTGGGTAAATAGCCTAGTGATAGTTGGACCTTGTTTGCGAAGCGAGGGGTCCCGGGTTTGATTCCAGACCGGGGCAGAAATTTATGTGACACACCTTTATGTTTGTTCTCGGGTTATGGATAATCAGTAATGTCTTGTGTTATTATGGTATATTGCCTTAGTGAAATTGTACTCTTCAATATAACTAACTTTATCTCAAATATCTTCAATGTACATGTATAAATCGATCAGTTACAGTTTTATTGCATGTATAAGTCAGCCACTTCAAGACTTTTCGTTCAGAAGTTACGCAATTTCTTAACGAATCTTCTAACGAGGATACGTAAAGATACTAAAGATCCTTATATCCGATTGTACCTGTACGCCATTGTTACCAGTTTAGTATATCTACTTTGATTTTTTAAATCGCAACACATATCCTGTCATACTAATCCGCTCGAGTTTCTTTTCTGAGGATAACTTAGGCCTTAACCTACCATGCTAGCAAATTACGGAACACTAAATACATACTTTGAGAACTCTCAGGTTTCCTTACAATGTTGGAACGCACATAACTTAGAAAGCACATTACCATTCTAAATGGCCACTGACGCCCTTACGCTTTCGCATTACCAAAGACACAACCATAGCCAGCCATTATTAAATCGATATCGTTATTTATGTTACGACCGATTATAAGAATCGATAAGAACTTATCTGCAAGTACACATAGGTGAGTTTTGAAAGTACGCGGTAACAACCAAGTTTGTCGTAGTAATTTAAGATTATCTCTCTGGCTAATGGCGGCAGTTAAAGTGACTATCTGGCACACGTTGGACAGGACATTTGTCCGCGCGACAGCTCCAATTACCGGGAAATACCGGCTCATTCGTTCAAACACCTAAGCGATTTACCTTTACAGCACAACTGGTCCGTCCGATTATTGTTTGGATAACAATGGCACGTGTTTTAGAAAGAGTATCACGATTTTCGCCCAGCTACGGCGGAGGCAAAATAAAGGTTATAATTTCAGTCCGTATTTATGTACATAATTGTTATTTACTGTTGCTAAACTATTTTTGTCATAATTCAATAAATAAGGTATCGAACCGAATTGATCGTCTGTTGTGACACTGACAATAAATTCAATATGGCGCCACCTAGAGGATATACCCTTAAAATTGTAAAAAAACAAATTTAAAAGTGACATGTTGGTCAATGGAAGTGCTTAATTAGCTAATTTCATATAATATATTTCACTTAATAAATCAACGATACACCACGCTTTAGTTAGATGCGTGAAACTTGATACATTTAATCATAGCCCCTAGTTAATCATAGTGAATTACACCCGGCACCTGAGTGAATCTTAGTTACTAACTTTGGTGTCCGCCTGGCTAAACTAAGATCTTTAGCTAGTCGCAGATGTATTAAGTTAACTCAAAAGTTTCGCGTGGATATAGGGTTCATGATTTCCCCGGGGCCACCACAGCCCTTGGTAACCTAAATTAGATTGACTATTTCATAACGATCTACATTTTTAGAAACACATTTGGAAAGTTCCATCCATGGTCAGACAGGAGGTTTAGAAGTCCAAAAGGTACTGGGAATAAGGAATATTGTTTACGTCATACTTTCCACTGCACGGTCAAAACTAACGTCCACCACGCTGCTCAACTGCAAGTGCGTTAAGAGAGTTGTTTGTGAAGTTTTATACAGTACCTACAGGGGTTCATAACCTACATACATAGTGTGGGGGAGCACTAAAAACATTTTTGAAAATAAGTTCCCTAAAGGGGTAAAATTTTGTATGATTATAAAATTGACTTATAAGTCAATGGAGTATAAAGATTTTGTTCCGTATTACTTGAAATTGACCCTACTCGACTTAATAAAAAAGGTATGACACATTTTTGAAAATTCTTTATGAATCTAAAGGGGTAAATAAGGACTAAAGGTTTGTATGAAAATTCTGAAATTGAAAAACTTGAAAGGAATACGCGGGCACAAGCTAGTAAGTAATTAATGTGTTAAGTATCATCTAAATTAGTTGTTACTCATACAGATAGATAGACAGGAAAAAAATCTAGAAAGGTTATATAAAAACGAGAATAATTATGTATAGTTTATGAATTGTCAAAATCCAAATGTAACAATATCACAGGAACTAAACCTCTAGTTAACAGTCTCTATATTTTGTGACAGTGAATAAAATGCGGATATAGGAAGTAATTTCTTGAAAGGGTCACGCAAGAACTGTAGTCGGATGTCCGATGTCACATTTCCTCGCGACTGATTGACGTCTGTCGCGGATGTTTTCTCCGCATTTATCCCATCAGTTTTTCCTTCGAAATGTTTATGCTATAATGCCTCTGTAGGGGACGCTATTCAAAGTATTTTTCGTATGAAATTGTCGATTGCAACTCCGGAGCAGCCAGTTTATGATTAGTCAGTTGTGTTGCTCAGAAAGTAGCGCCAGTACTGCAGAGGAATCAATTATATTAAATCCCGTCCCATCCCACCACTGCGAACGAAGGTACGTTGCGCTGTTATTGCCAACACGTTCTTTTTATAAATTTAAAAAACGTGCCCTGTTATCGGTTAATAAGAATAAAAAAACAATTCTAAATAAATAACTAACTAACTACTAATAACTAAAACATAACAAACTAAAAAATAAAACTAACGAAACTAAAAATATTGAAAAAACGTGTCGAATGCTATGCTACATTACTCAACCATAACGAGGGGATTCTGAATTGAATCATAACTTGTGATAAAAATAGATCCTTACAATATTCGGCCGCGGTCCGCGTCCATCACGTTGGCTAAACCCTCGAGAACCGGTGAAAGATCGGCTAGACTCAAAAAAAGATACCGGTGAGCCTTTGCTGAACTAATTCACTGTTGATTCTTAAACATATTTATGTAACCTATTTTCTATATATAAAAAATTTACCCCCCTTGAGAGAATCGACGCAACACAAGCACATAAGTACGCTTTTCGTTTTCCAGAGGATGCACCTACATATAATTGGAAAATAAGTATTAACTTTCAAGTGTAGGTACTAGGATACATAGCATTTTTAGTATTATTTGAATTAGCTAACGTTAGGTACGTGCAGGATTCGAAATACTCGTAATGCTCCACTGTTCGAGAAACCAAAGATTAAACCGCTTAACTATATACTTTCATTTAATTAAACGACTACTCTCTCGATTTCTGTTAAAAATAAAAGACTTAAGTAAGTGCTTAAAACGTAGTTTATTACAAAATATAATATATGCGGATAAATATTTGCCCTCGACGTACGTTGGCAATAATCCAAAATTTGGCTAAAACGCTGCCCGGCTACCAATTTTAAACTCTTGCTGTAATCCGCCGCCGCTAGCGGAGTGCATTATAATATTACGTATATTGGATAGAACGGCCAATGTTATTAATATTACTTTCGATACCGAAAATCAATAACCTTATGTACAATCTCGTCAGTTTCTTCTGATTATCCGGAAAATACTTCGGAAATTCCATTTATAAGAATGACAGGAATAGGAAGCTAACTCCATTATTCTCGGATAGTCCTAAGATTTTCGATTTACACGTTCTTGTCTTAAATCAGATCATTAATCATTTATAGTAAGTCTTTTGACACGTTTTTTTGGTAAGAAGTAGGAAAATGAACATTAGGTCTACCTCGTGCTGTGGTGGGCATCTACGAGTATATCAGCATCTATAGACATTTGCATCTGTCGAATCTGTTAGTACAGATGTTAGATTGTTACGCCGGAGGTCATAAATGTGACGCCATTTTTGTCGTCCTTAGCAGCAATGAGGAAAAAATCAATTTGCCTAAATTCACATTAATTTGAAAACAAATTCCAAGTTGCATTACATCTACGATAATAAATCAAAGTTCGGTAACATTACGTAACTAACAGGCTTCACTTTTCTAATTAACGTTTCTCGCAATATCAGCTTTCCGTGAGCCATGAGTGAGCTAATAAGGCGCTGAGAGGCGTGCAAATAATTCGCATGCGAGAGGTTATCGGTCAGGAGCTGTTTGCTCGCCGGTCGCTGACCTTTCTCCCCTAAATTACATGTAACACGCTCGCCATGGAATTCACTCACAGTAATAAAAATGTGAAATTTCTTTTAAATGGGTGCTTCGTATAATGTTTTAATATCCCACAATGTAATACGAGGGTACCGCTGAAATTTACTCGTACAGAACTCAATTTCACCAGGTCAGACTTCACGCTATTCCTTGTGTACTGTTCAGTAGGGTAGATTATGAGAAGAGGAGATTGGATTAAACTAAAGGACAGATGAAGGACGTTGGTTGCTTACCATATTTATACAAACACGTTAACGGCCTTATTGATTCCAAGTGATTTATTTCAAAACAACAATAATTGCAGAACGAAACAACGCCCAGCATGATAATTAAGACCTAATGATCATGAACATCAGCAGTATCGAATACATTATCGATGTTTTTAAGGCAAATAAAAAGTAGAATCGATATTCAATAATATACACAATAATTACACATAATATTAATTTATATTATGAGTGTATATAATATATGTATTTGACGGGATAATATTGACTTTCCGTTCAATTTTTAATATGAAAGCAGCCTAGCGTAGGCCGAACAAAAGCTGGAAGCCATCAATTCCACTTATCTATACAATTATTCAACTAGCGTCATAATGTGGGGTTTCCTGCCGACCCTTTGTCTGCAATCGAAATACTAAGCCCGTGTGATTTAAGATTATGGTGTGGGATAATGGCTTGCATTTTCGTTCTACACGTCACAGGTGCCCCGAACCTGTATTTTCTTAAAAATGACGTAACATTCATACAGCCCAACGTAGAAAGCAGATAAATGTATACGTTTATGTTAGCATGAATAGAGGTAGGTGGTCTATTGAAATATTCAACAAAATATTCATAGACATTTTCACTTGTTCTGGGACGCAGATTTTTTGACGAAAATGTTGAATCCGTTGTAAAAATATCATTCTACAATATGCAAATACCAAATACTTAGGCCCGTAGGTAGGTCCATTATGGAATTTTATTAATATAGAAAGACTTATTCTTCGGATAAATTATTTTTTCAGAAAACTAATAGCAACTAAACTAAATAACAAATTTTGCATTCATTATATTAGGACGGATTGGCACTTAGTAATAATAATAGATTGTCTTATTTACATCATTAAATTAGCATGTCCTCATACATACAAGCGTTTCTCCGATTGTTCCCCTAAATTTTACAAACAATCATCCCAATATTATAATGAACGTACCTACACGTCTAACACTATGAAGTCCTCGTGTATCTCCATAATGACGTGCGTAACAATACTGCCGATGGTTCCAGTCGATTGGCGGAGATAAGCGAGCGAGCTCACCTCGGCAGAGATAATGGACGCGACGATGTGGTCTGCGGAGTGGCCAGGCGCCATACACGCTACATCAGTGCCGGCTCAGTGGCCGCCGCCCGTTCTGACGGACCACTGCTCGCTATCATTCAATTTACATCAATTCAAATCCATTCAGCCAACAATTCCATTTATCTCGATAAAGTATGATGTCTAAAATGTATACATATTTTTTGGCGAGAACGGTAGTTATTCTGCAATTTTTCCAAATTGAACTATTAGATATATTTTAAGAAAATAATGTAATAAGTACATAATAAGTACAGGTCCTACCTAGTCTTCCTTGCTAACCGAATTATAATACGCAAGAAATTTGAAAGAAATATACGTGCACCCAGGTATTTAACCTGGGACTCACGTCACTGCGAGTGATATCCAAACGCTGATATGACGTGATAGCGCTATCATTAGAAATAGCCATAAAAACGAAATAAATACATGATTGTAATACGCAGAAGGCCTTAATTGAATTACCACCTTTTGTTCTATTAATTAAATATTCAAAACATACTAGGAGGTTAACTATGGACAGGTGCATATTAATTAACTAACAATGTAATCTGATTTATTCGGCTTGAAATTTTCAATATTTAGTAAATAGAATAAAGATTTTTCATATTTACAAGTTATTTTCATATTTCTTTATTAGAATTTACTTGATTCTAGAAATCTGAAATCTGTTTGGAGTAGTAAGTTTAAATGTCTATGTATGTCGTAAGTATTTCTAAGTGCATCGCATATAAAAATAACTATATTATCTTTAACTTGGGCACCGAATCTGCTTACAATAGTTAAAAAAAGATATAGGGAAATGGAACATATTGCTTTACCAAAAGTCAAAGAAGCGCAACGTACAATGAAGAGAGCTATGTACGGCATTTTTCTATCGATGTTGTAATCATGAAATCCGTATACGAATAGAGACCGATAACGGGTCGACAAACGTTCCTCGAATGGCGACCATTTGCTCTTGGTAAAAGACAGATGAAGAATGGATGACAGTTAACCAGGTAATGATCTGAAGTAAATAACTAGTGGATAGGAAAGGTCAGTTTTTCAAAGTCATGCCTGTGGCAGCTATTTACAGTATGTTAAAAGATTGTTGGAAATACTCTTAGCATTAGGCTTTGCTCACCTCTTTTACCACGAAGTGTTTCTCTCTCTCAAAACCTCTTTTACGATTTACAAAGTACAACATACTTAGATTAAGTAAATAAAGAAAACCTAGCAAGAACAATTCAAAATTGTAATGTACTGTAACGTTTTCAAAGGCTTTTCTGCTTGAGGATTAATCCAATGTTACTATAGTAAATCTCAAGCCGAAGGAGTCATTGCAAGTTATAATATTGATGAGTCACGGGTCCTTATATAGATAGAACGTCAAAAAATCTTCCAGTAGGTAATGCCGCCGTCTCGTAATTGATTAATTTTTAACTACCGCATGGACAGTTTCGAGGTACTCATACCAAGCATCTATGTATGTCGGTAAATAGCTGCGATTACTTTAAATTGAATCTTTATATCAGGCGATTATTATGCATACGTGTCGGTCCTTCTGTAATTAAATTTTCCAAGTCAATTTTGACCCCCGTAACGATGGCTATAATTAACGCAATTAAGTTGAAATTTCGTGTTCATCCGAAGTTCCAATGATCATACAAAATTACATGATTAAATTCGTGTGTATGGGGAATTTAATCCTTGATTATTTATTTGACCTTTTATATAAGACATCAAGTAATGCAGTACCTACATAACTACGACTTTGGGCTGGAATATCGAAAAAATGTTTATACTGGATGAATCAATAATGCACTACATAAAAGTACTTTTACTCTTGAATATGTGATGATTTGTTTTAAACCAAAGGGTCGAGTACTATAATGAAATCTCGTGAATTTAATTGTAAAAAGTTATGTAATTCGTACATTTTCTTTTTTAGCGATAGCAAAGTACTGCCAACATTTTAATCAACTAGCAGTAGCTGTTTCGATTGAGTGTTGACAAATAATAAGGACCAAAATTCATAAAAACTATCCCGTCCCGACTTGGACAAATATGATCAGAACATCTACTAAGTACTACTAATACTCTTTAGGCAGTTTGCCGTTAACATTGCCCAGAACTATCAGTCGATCTAAATTCTGGTCTATTTATCTGGCGATGTGAACTAAATACATTATGCAAATTGCCTATGATGCCTGTAACACCAAAGAAATCAGCGATGCGTTGCCTTCTAAGTACAAAAGCGGTGAAAACACTTGTTAACGTTGTCTACGATATTGAAAAAAACAAGAACATGGTTATAATTATAATCTATGCAGTACTCTTTGCGTAATGGCCGTACGACGAAGCACCTTTATTTTATATACCTACTCGTAAATCAGAATTGACGACTGGGCATAGTTGTCGATGAGCTTTCTCTGTAATGATGCAGCAGGGGATAATTTACAAACAGAGTGCCGCATGAATCTAGAGTGTAAGTACTTAAAAATATGAAACTGTACAAATAATTTCTTTGACAGGATTTTACAGAACAAATTTCGAGTTAGGTACATATTCGTAAATAAATATCGGCTTTTGATTATACCAGATTTTAGAGAAATTTTCTGAGAATTATTTGACAAAATGTTCACAAGGTTCGGATAGAAAATTATCATGGATTAGTTCAGTAGATTTACGATCCGATGTGTAACACTGTGTATACAATGGGAAAAAATCGGATAAACTCTTCCTTTGCACATGATCTTCCCTTATTAAACATAATCCTTGTTATCAATATAAGACCTGGAATCAATGGATTTTTGAATACTTTATTATTTTACTGTGTTTAATTAAAGTGAACAGTAAAAACCGCACCCAAATCGGTTAAGCTTTTTCTAAGATTAGCGCGTACAAAACCACAGACAAACAGACAAACAATCATTGTTTTGGGTCCTATTACGTTAATTAAAAAAAAATCTCGTATACCTTCCATGTATAGACAGCGGTCAGTTACAGATTTATTATATGTATAGATGTATTTCGGATGTAAGTACTTACGCATAAGTGAGGGGAAGGCAATAACTAGTTGAGTATAAAATTAGAATTTTAATTTAAACTAACCGCTGATTTAAACCACTTTGTCAAACTTAACGAGGTTTATTAAAGTACAAGATTATCCTGCGAACTAATCTCCGTGGATGCGATGCCTGTCTAATAAAGCGACGACAAATTTTATTAAAGTCCTTGAAAAAATCGGTTTAAGGGTCGTTTATTTGGAAATTTTTCATCATGGATAAAATTAGAAAAGTATTTTAAGATTTTATTCTATTTTTATGTACATACCTACTGGAAAATTTACGGCCATTTACGATTTTCGTAAAACTATGTTAATCTACTTGCTGGCTATACCTGGATCGGCAGTTTCCACACACCTTTGACAAGATTATGTAGAGCTCTTAAGTGTGCAGTTGTGATAAATAATGAATGTCGAATACGCACATAACTTTGAAACATTTGATGCGTTTCTAGATGAAGACAAACTCAGTCTTCCCCTTTCCGGGGACAAAGTTCACACCACTGGCTATCACAATTTTTTTTGTATTGTGATTATCTTATTTATTAACTGTCAGAAATAATTAAATAGGTTTATTACACACTGGATAGATACATAGATGATAGATGGATTCATAGATGTATGCAACTATAAAACACACATTGCGATAAGTTTTACGAGTACTAAAGCTAAGAAAAATCAATAAAAACGCGATGAAAAATGGGAGACGAAAATGAAATAATGTCTCAAATTAAGAAGACTGAAGAATATAAAGAAACGTGTATCAACAGTTAAAAAATGAAGCTCATTACGAAATGTTTAGTCAAGCTAATTTAACTAGGGACTTGACGCTCCTTAGGGAAATCACCAGTCTGGGCTTAAGTACCTATATACTTTTAAAAGTTCTGAGACAACTCTAAACATTGAGATACAGAATAGCCAAAATACAGAAGGAGTCTATTACAACGTACACTTTCTACGTACAGTCATATAGAACGTAGCTTGACAGCTTTCTGACGGGTTCACATGCATTATTCTGGTACAATCGATTTGTGTCTGAAAACGTTCACTTTACACTATGATTTATTACCCAGGAACTGAACCATTTTATGGAACTCCGCCACTTTTCAGTATACGGTATGCTCTGAGCGTTGTAATAAAGTCACATTTTTTATATTTACACCTAAATAGCAGAGAAACGAGCGGACAAGTCCAGAAATCACTGGCTCTCATCTCAAGCCCCAAACCGCAAAACAATGAGCTTTTTGGCGGCTGACTCAACCAAGTGTTGTAGTTAACCAGGTAGGTTTCACCGAAAGATTTTTTTTACTGAATATACCTACATTACCGCTTGACTACTATCACACCTGATGGTAAGTGGCGACGTAACCTTTAGATGGTGAAGCGCGTTAACTTAGAAAAAACCTATGCACTCTTGACTTAAAGATTTTATATTTCCAGTTATACATTTTTTTGTTTATAGCCTACAAACAAGCAGACGAGCCATCTGATGGTAAGTGATCACCATCGCCCATGGTCATCAGAGACGCCAAAGCCATCACCAAAGCACTTTCGGCCAAGAAATAAAGAAAAACTGGCTTTCATGTTCCCAGCCGGAACACGACAAGTCGTTTGCATAGTGTAGTTGTAGTCGTGGTAACTAGTCAGACCTCTACCACCAGCCTAGAGGCTCCAGTAGCAGGACTTCCCAACCGGTGGGGCACGCCCCCCTTGGGGGGCGTAGAAAAATTTCAGGGGGGCATACTAGGTAGGGCTCGGCGAAAAAAAGGTGGGAAACCCTGCCCTAGAGCATCTTCGGGATTAAAATGGATCGTAAAGAGTCCAGCAACTTCTGAAAGGAACGACCGAGCGCCTGGTAACCTCGGCCGTTGTTCAGCAGGGAGCACTACGAGCAGGGTAGGTCCACTTGGGACATAAGGGCGGCGGCTCCATCCATCCAGGGGATCCATCCAATCAAGCTGTGGATCACTTACACCAGTAAAGTCATTAATTACTAAATAATGTTATGATTATGATTAATTCATAAACGAAGCTACCAGTAGGTAGCTAGTAGTAGGTATGTAGGTAGTAGTTAGTAGTAGGTAGTTGGTAGTAACCAACAAGCAAGAAGGCCGGCCCCTGTCACCTCTTACGGTACCCTGGTCTGCCAACATGGTTTGAGGTACTATTTAAGGTCGCCCCAAAATGGCCCAGATATAAATAAGGCGGTGAACATAATTACACGAGGAATTGCCAACTAAGATGAAGATGATAAACTTGCTTTTTATCTTGCTAACAATATTTGCAACCGAAAACCGTAAAAAGTGTTTTACGGTTGACTTTATTTGAAGAGTTACCATAAAATAACAATACCGGCGGGATCACACTGAATACAAAACCTAGTGACAATGAGCAAAGATTATTGGACACAATAATATAAAGTAAAACAATATAATTATAATATACATAATATCTTTAATTTGCGTATTAAACGTTTGAATTGGTCTATATTTGACGTCACTTGCTTAAATTACGATAATTAACTTCCTGGTTGTGACTGGTGTGAGATTTGAAGATTTGCACGTAATTGGTATTTAGGGGTATATTATTTATTTCCGGATAAATTAACTCATAACATGCAAATATCTCGAGAACCATAGAGATGTTTTTTGTTTAACAATTGCGGAAAATAATGTTGCATTTAAGCTCTTTTATTACATCCCCACAGGAATGCGTCGAATTACCAGTGACCCTGTCTAAGTAAATTTATCTTATTCATGTTACTTACCATATATTATGCATTTTAATTGTAGGACTATAAGCAGAAATTTGCATTTTATTGGAAAATGTACCCTCTGTTTTCCTTCTTTGTTGACTTATTCTGTGATCTACGCGTCGTGAGAGATTTATATAAATGTTAAGGCATCTTAACGTTGGCGTTATCAGACACCGACGTACATAACAATGTGTATTGAAGTAAATTGCAAACAAATATTTCATATAACTATAATTATTAAAAAGGTTTAAAGATTGGTATCGCAACTCATAGAGTACCTACAGGTCATATGTACGTCACAATGTTGGACAAATGCAGGTTGGTAGATTTCAGGAGAACATTTTGAACAACTCTTGTGCGCAGGTTATCTCACGATATTTTCCTTAACCGAAGCATTTGATAATTAATTTATAATATGCAAATTACTTTGAAATTTAGAGGAGCGCGAGATTATGTATATTGTACATTGTGTAACGAGGAGGGTATTACAATATTAAATGTATTTATATTTAGACAATGTAGAAGTACGAATTACAGAAGTTTAATAACACGCCCTAGTTCATTTTCATATCAATCCCTAATCATCACATTTGGATAGCTTCAATTCAACGTTCAGTTCAGTTGCTAATTAAAATGACTATCCAATATTAAATATCAATTTATTCTTGTGATGTTATTATACAATCCGGGCGAAATTGTTGACGTTAAAGGTATTATATAATATGTATAAGGTACCTAAATACAGGCTTCTTGGAACAACTGAAAGTAAACAAAAATATGATACCTTGATCCGTAGATCGTTATAACGATTTATCCATTCAGGCTTGATTTCAGTTTAAACATAGAGAACGCCTTCAATTTTGTCATCAAAACAGTAGGTACCTACTGAAAACCTATACATGATTTAACGTGATTCAGTCAGCATACATGAATAAACATACATTTACAAAGTATCGAATTGGCCAGGCAATTATAATTGTATGAAAATCACATGCAATTAATATTTTACATATTTTATTAATTAATGTCTACAAATTAGCAATATGAGAGTATCCGTGGGTCAGTTTATTATCTATACAAATAAATAAAATTGGAGTATCTGTTTGTAATATTAAAATAACCGCTTTTTACTAAATGCTTATGGATACATAATTACATACGGTACATATACCAAAATATATTTTTTTACAATATTTGTCTGTCTGTTGGTTTTGTCTAATCTCTGGAACGGCTAGACCGATTTTGACGGGACTTTCACTGGCAGATAGCTGATGTAATAAGGCGTAACTTTATTAGTTAGACTACATTTATTGAAAAAAAATTGTTTTTGTTAAAAACCACGCGGACGAAGTCGCAGGCACAGCTAGTTATGACATAGAAAGGACCACATTTTTTGTAAATAGTAAACAAATAAGACACCTGGTGGTAAGTGGTCACCATCGCCCATCAAACATCAGTAACACTAAGGCATCACCGATATGTTGCCGACCAAAAAGGATTTGACGAACTACAGCTTTGACCGATATCAAATTTGACGAATTTCCAATATGACGAATATCAGACTTGACCAATGTCGTTCAACCCGAAGAGCAAAGATGGAAAGTACCGACTCTCAAGCCGAAACACGTCTAGTTTGGCGGCTGACTTTAGCAAGAGGATGGTCGATAGCCAGGCAGACCTCACGGAAAGATAATAATGCTAATTATAATCTTGAATAACAATTACTTAATAATTATTCTACTTATTACAATATTATAAATGCGAAAGTTTGTGAGGATATAATTATGGATGTCTGTTTGTTACTCTTTCATGCAAAAAAACTACTGAATGGATTTTGATGAAACTTTAAGATAATGTAGCTTAGACATCAGAATAAAACATAGGCAATAATTTATAAAGATGTAGTATGAATTATTCAGAATATATAATTAAATCTTTGTAAACGCAAGGAATAAGTTTCCCGAAGCGAAGCGAGAGTGTTTCTAGTAATACCTACTGATAATTGTAATTAATTATTACACAAAGCTTGGGTCAGTATTGTAGGCAATAGACACACTAGTAAGCCTAGGCACAGAATAAGTATCTACTAGTACTACGTAGCCTAGGGTAGGCGGTACCTACCATGGAAACTTTAAGTGCCTATATTTAAATCTTCTCAATTTTAAAGTGGCATTTTTAAATGCCTGCACCAAATTCTCATGTAGACAGTAAAAAAAATGTTCAGGATTTTTGGCAGAGACAATGGGCTCGTTTGCTATTACTGATTCCACTTTGCTTGCGAAATTAATGAAACCACGAAAAAGTGCAGTGGTTTTATAATGGTTTGAACTAAGCCAGCAGAATTACTGTATCTTCGTATGAATTCGTAAAACACTTTCCAGTTGAATTTCGAGTGAATTATGAAAGTGTTTGATTCAATCAAAGTATGTTAAATATTTTTTTTAGTTTTACCTCGTAAAAGGACGATTGATATTGGAAGAATAAATTATTTTTACCTGTTTAAAGAAGGAAAATACACATTTTGACACGCGTTCGAGAAACATAATAAGCATTTGGCTACAACCCATTAATGGCGCACTACTAAGCACGGGTCTCTCCTCATACCTGAGGAGGCCTAGAGCATACTCCACCACGCTGCTCCAGTGCGGATTGGTGGAGGGGTTAGTGGCCAACCCAAGTGTCGGAAATTTTTAAGCCGCCCGAAGGTATCCGACATGGCTTAACGACTGCTACCAAATGATAACAACCGGGACCGACGGCTTTATGTGCCCTCCGAAGCACGGAAGCGCTCAAGAAATTTTTGCCACTAGCGGTCACCCATCCAACTACCGACCGCGCCCGCTGTTGCTTAACTTTATCGATCACTTGAGATCGACGCAAGCCGCCGGGCTATGAGCGCTTCAATAAGCATTAGATATGCTTTTTACTGTTTCTTTTTGAATTAAAAGTGAAATATTATAGAATTCCGAACACCTCCCTATACTCAATCTTATACATGAAATAAGTGTCTTATTTGCTTGCAAGCATTGCTTGCTACATCAATTACGTAACTTACGTTACGAAACAATCTATATTGTTGAAACAATTGAAATAATAATAATTATTATTATTACATTATGGGATAATAGACTATATGTTTGGCGCATGGTAATAAAGACCTACAAACTTTGGGAAAACGAAAGCCTCTAAGCCTAAGCAGTCCAGAATGTGTGAACGCGGCCAATTCCCGGAACCCACTGCAAACAATCCGAAGCTATAATAAACTTTAAAAGAAGTCCGCAGATAGGATTACTTGAGCTAAGAGAACGGAAATTGCGAAGAGCAAATGTGAAAAGTTTCAAATACATACGAGTCGTGGAGAGCCCTCCAAGAAATATCTTTAACTTGGTAACCGTAAGGCGATATTAAACTTATATTTCTGATAGTTGTATCGACATAAATAATTTACAAATTATCATAATTTACTAAGCTATAGAATACCTCAAATGATTTTAAACATGACCAAATTTTATATTTTACTATTTAATACGATCAGTCATCAATAGTGTTCTTCACACTATTTATTGCTCGTTGGTATCACAGACAAAATCAAAATCTTCTCTATATTTAAACATAGTAGTCAAAAACATTGTGACTAGCCATACTGTCGGTTCACAGTACATTATAAACGATCCAAAGTGGAGGGACGTTCACATTAAAATAATCACTTAAGCTTTCCTTTGTTTTCCTTCATACTCACTATTAACCTTACTTAAAGTATGGAAAGTATGGGCCATAACGTCCAATCCAAAGGTTGAAGCCGTCTTATACAGATGAAAAGGTATTGTTTTTTATGGAATTAAGGTAGCAAACGAGCAACCACCCTTCCGCTGTCGCCCATGACAATTGTGACCGATCTAGAAACAAACTCAAATCGAGACTAGGATAGTTAGCAGACGGTGTCAGAACATTAGTTGTTCTAATACTATTTTAGGCACTATCCCAGATAGATGAATAGTTTATTGAAATTGCTATCTATGCTCTTGTGCAGGCATGTTTAATACTGATATTCTCTCCTTAACAAAGCCTCGATGTTATCTTAGGTGTTCGTCGTGAACAACAAAAGCAGTGCTCTTATCATGTCTATTTATGCTTTTCGGCATCTGATCAATACGAGAAGATGAAAGTTGTCAAACAAGCCCCGAATGTATTATTGTGTTCCAACTCCGATGAGTACCCACTTTTACTTACTGTAGCTCTGATTCAGTGATTAATGCATGTGTTAGTAAAACTACTAAACCTTAACGATTACTAGATATATTTTCTGAGCAAAGATACATATTTAAATTTGTATAGGTACATAATTACTTACTGAATTTTAATTTCCCTTCAAATATTTTTCTTCATGAGTTAACATCTCAGTTACCATTTTGACAGGGACTGTTAGTAGTCCAGTTAGTAATTGTTAGTAATAGTCTTGTTCTACTCGTAATTCGGTCACAGATGTGACAACCACCCCAGTACTCAAGGGTAGGAAACCCTTGAGTACTGGGATGGTTGCCTCTAAAAAGTGTAACCCGCTCCACACCTTTCTAACCGGAACACAATTGCTATTAAATAATTTTATTACACGGTAGAAATGGTACTAAGTACCGTGGCAGGCGGTAGTAGAACGCCGGGCGAACTCTAGGCTCTATATTTACTATCATACTTTAAATACTGAATACTTTGAAAGAATGAGAACAAATTTGTGCTCTTTGATCTTCCTCATCGTAAGTAATTTGCATGGAAAGTAATTTCGGTACATGTACCGCTTCATTTTATAGTTTCTACTGGTGTATCAGGCAAAACATCTCTACGCTACTATTTCCATTTTAAATGAACCATAAAAGAGTTTATGCACAGACCGAACGTTCTCATTAAAATTCATTGCATTTCTGAAATTTGCTCGCTTGCCTCCAAATACAACGCAAGGTTATTTTGGAAGCTTTTACCCGCCTCCAAATTGTGTACACTTGTCCAGAACTTAATATTTCGATTTGACATTCATAATCTTCTGCATACAATATCAAGTCGTTGGTTATGTCTTTGACAACGTTAATAACTTAATATTGACATAACGCAAGCAATACTATAAAAAATATGAATAAAAAGAAATGAAGGCTTGGTACGTGTGTATAATCAAAGGCTTGGTTACTTGAAGATACTACTAAAAACGGAAACAATACAATATGACACAAATTATATAATATAGCCAGAAGCCCGAAGATGTTTGTTTAAAGCTATCTGACAGTGCGAGTACGCGGAAACCTCAACACATGACCACAACACATGACCTTTGGCATATCTGACTTTATATAAATATCTCCTACGTTTAGGCCAATGAATCGATTTAGACTAAATGTAGATGGTTTGGCATTCTGAAAACGACGTAAGATACTTTTTATCCCGGAATTCTATTAGGTATATTTTAGACGTCCGACTTTACCTTTATATAAGGATTCCTTAAATATAGGAATAGGTATTCCTAAGCAGCGAAACAAAACAGGGTTACCTACCTACCTAATAAGCATTGAAATAAAGGAACCAGGTACACATATGGTAATTAAGTACGTTTCAAACAGGTTCAGGTTCACAAAGCGCAAAGAAAAAGGTCGAAGACTGTTGAGCAAACAAATCCTCACCGATAATATCCTTGTGTGCGAGCTATTTGCACGCCTCTCACCAACTCATTAGTTCTTTCACGACTCATTAAAAGACTGAATGATCACGTTTTACGTTTTTATCAACTAATTAACTGAATTATCCTTAAACAAATGGTGATTGGCGCTGAAGTTAATTAGTTCCGCTATGAATAAATATTATGAGTGAGAAAAATTAAATAATAAATACTAGTTTTAACATAAATAATTAACAAAGAAACGTACAAGGAAAGAAATGCACTAGGATTGTTTTGCTGGACACACATAAATTAATGTTAAAATACTCTGGTCTGCTCTGGTCGGTATTTGAAACTAGAATTCTTACTTCGGCAACGACCTAAAAGGAATTTAATATCTCATTTTGATCCTCATTATCAATGACTGAATATTTCATCTCATTGCGTCTTTTCATTTTCAGTGACTTATCACTTGCTCCGACATAGGAAAACATAGGTATAGAGTTAACATGTTACCTAAGAGTTTACATAACACTCTCAAATTCTGTGCAGTCTGCCAATTATACTTGCTCAGCACGGTAGACTATGACCTATTTGTAATAAGAGATCTGATACCAGCAGTAGGACAGTCTTGAGTTGCGACGGTGATTTGTAAGCGTTACTGGCCCTACATTTTTACCGAAACCCCAAGTTGCTTGAAGCAAGTGTGCTCGAACCACCAATTGAATATAGTGTTTGATTTAAATTTGAATAAAATACGCGGAATTTTCTCCAACAGAACTATTTCCATAGCAAATGCTGACTCGGAGCAGTTGCCATAATATTCCGCTTATTCAAGGAAGTTGATTCTATTGAAGTGTTCGTAATACCAAGGTATATTACTTACCAATTACCAATGTGCAGTAATGAGTTGGGTTTTGCTTAGTTGTCAATGTTTTTATGCTTAATCAATAAAAAATAAAAATAAATTTGTTCGTCAAAAAATGGAGTTTGGTGGGCGAGTTGGTGTAGACGTTGGGGGAGGCCAACCATATCAGAAATTTTTGTATGTCGCCCGCGGCGTCCGTCGTGACTTAGCGACTTAACAACCAAGGCCGATAACTAGGTGCCCTCCGAAGCACGAAAACACTCAAGCATTTGTTGCCACTAGCGGTCACTAATATACCCATAAAAATGTATACTCAGTATAAACTGTCTGTCTTTTTGTTCGAACGTGTAAATACCAAAATCCGTTTAGAAGATACGGATTTTCTTGCGGTTTTTAGCTGTAGACAGAATAATTCATGTCACAAATTTCATACGCAACGCAAAATTCCGGAAACAATGATTTAAGCCTTAGCGAAGTAATTATTTTTACTTATATACCTTTACGTAATATGTTTCTTACGTTGAAAAATAACTCTTCTATAAACAGCACTAACTTCGCACCTTACAATTTAATTTTACCGCGTTACCTTCTCAATTTTTTTACCTCTTCTCCAAACTGTGTCATTATTTCCGTATATCTATTACTGCTGTGGTTAAGGTAAATTTAGAAAGTTATAAAATAAAATTTCTAATTCTATCCCTTTGACAGGTTGCCTAAAATAAATCATTATGACCTGCTATATAAGGCGGCTGCCTCTTGTTTTTTTTCTTATCTGTTTATAAGTGGTTTGCAGACCGTAAATCATATTCGTACTAGCCACACTGACACAGAATACAGAGAGAAGATACAAACCATTGCAAAAAAAAAGTTTGAGGCAGCATATCGTTTTAATGGGTTAAAAGGGTTTTCCATCCAATGAATAGCCTGAGTATAAAACGAGGTAATAACTCCATTCTGTTGGAGGTCAGTGGGATCTGTAAGTAAAACCCAGATTAATATCAACAATAATAATTTTTCGGCTGAGTTTTCAGAAAAATAAAACAAACTTGTATGTTAGGAAAATGGCGCAATATGTGCGTTGTAGAGGAGGAATAAATGGAACGTTGAGTGTTGAATGAATGTTGACAGGAGGAAATGAGAAGCATTTGTCATTCATTAATATTGCAACCCATAACTGTCCCACTGCTGGGCTCGGATCTACTTTCACAACGTGAGGAGTACAGGCCATAGTCCAACACGCTGGCAAAGTGCATATTGGCAGACTTCACACACATTTAAGGGCCAGAATATTATGGAAAAGAGTATTTATTGGAATAACAATATTGGCATTTCTTTTATAACTTATCAAGGAGGTGCATTAGTAAAATATTAGTATGTGACCCCATGCTCGTAATGGATAAAATTCGGCAAATAAAACAAGCGGTGCTATATCTTTCAAGATATTATATGCATACCTGTTTATTACACAAATAAAGTTATATAATTTCTCGTAGCCTCTGTTTCTAAATTTTACTTGGATTTAAAAACTTTACGAGATACAATAGTTGCTTTGCACATCCTTTCGGCCTTTTGCGGTTTCAGAACTTGGCTGCAGGGCTCGCAGGCACGTACGCTCGCTCGTCGACACGCGGTTAGAATTCAATGTCCCCTCTGCGATTCTTTATTTCAACACAAGAACCGACTGCGCAGCTTGGTGACGCCATTGAGAACAATTCGAAATTCTCGCATCTATAGAACACTGTACGGTCATCTCTGATTGATCTCACGAAAATCGTTGGTGAATTAATGAATACCTAATACTAATCTTACCTTAAACAATTAAATTTGATTCAAAAGAAAACTATTTTATTTTACGACGGTTTTGATACGACCAAAAATAGATACTGACGTCAATCCCATGCCGACAAAACAGCGTCGTAGAGGCTACACGTAAAGAAGCGGGCTCTATCGACTAGTAGTACGGTAACCGTAAAGCATAATATTTAAAATATTATTAATTAATTTAAAATATTATTAATTAATTTAAAATATTATAAATTGACGTTCATAAGTGTATGCATCATACCTACATGAAATAAATGATTTGAGTTTGAGTTTGAGTTTCATATTAAGTAATTTATATTATCTTTCGATCAAGGCTCGCTGGTTGAATACTTTCTTTTTTCTTTCTTCACTTGTTTCTTATCCGACAATGATTCGGATGTTCGTCGGTGACGCTGACCACTTTTTTAATGGATTTAAGATAGGAAATGCGCGTGAAACAGCACCCTTCAGCTGCCACCGACAACAACTGTAACCGACCCAGAACAGCCTAATGGTGGCTCATAATATGGCCATCTGTTGGTATTTGTATTATTTGTGTGTGTTTATGTTTATTTTAGTTTTACACTTACCCAGCAGGCAATATCTAGCATACTTGGTATTTTGGGAAATGCATCTGTTTTTGCGGGACAGATAAAAGAAAAATATTATATTACGAGATACATATTAATATTTTCAAAAATTGGGCATGGATAGCCCTTTCAGAGGGGTTTTAGTTGTTTTTGGATATTAACAAATAAATATTGATATAAAGTAACACCTAAAAATCAACATCTAAAAGAATAAAACAGTATTTTGGATATAGTCGTTTTTACGTAAAAGGTGGATATACTGTCGCGGACTTTATTTAGGACTTTTTAAGACAAACAACCCTACGACACATTATCTTCTTGTAACTCTTTCGGTTTACGCAGCGCACGCCAAGGTAGCTGTCAAAGGGCACGATTCTTTCCGACATACATCGATACATACAAACTTTCGCATTTATAATATTAGTAGGATTATTTAATTCATCTCCATTTTGCACTTTTTCTCGCATTTTCTTGAATTGGTCGGCGGCACGTACGATCGCTTGTCTCCACGTGCTTTGAAATTCAATTCCTAGTACTTTTTGTATTTAATTCTTATCACACTTAACTTTCAATTAGATAAGTATAAAAGTATCAAATTTCACTTGCATTTCAACATCAATGTTACGTGATGTTTTCAAATTTAAATTCAAAGGCAATA
This sequence comes from Ochlodes sylvanus, assembly GCA_905404295.2. Classification (NCBI taxonomy): domain Eukaryota; kingdom Metazoa; phylum Arthropoda; class Insecta; order Lepidoptera; family Hesperiidae; genus Ochlodes; species Ochlodes sylvanus. The sequence continues at coordinate 7,775,747 of FR990130.1, read as the reverse complement.
ATGTCGGCATTTTAGCACGTCATTTTTAAAATCTACCATCGTTTTAGGAAGGTGCTTTTTCAATAAGTAGAAGTAACGGCGTAAGAAACTTCTCAGCAAATCTTTAGGCCTTTTATGTAATATTTACAAAAAATAATACAATAACTTCAACATTACATTGGGATCATCACAGACGCGTTGCCAGTGAAGAAGGAAGCGGTAAACATGCGTGTTTAGGTACTTACTTCGGCGATAATATTGTTACCGAAGAAATCAAGCCACATATATTATGTAGATACGAACAGCTTTGAAACACCTCAATTTTCAAAAATATAGTCTCATTAATAAACATAACTATAGATATGGAATATGTTGTTAATTATTGAATATATTCCATAATGGTATTTAAAGTTATGAAGCATTCAATATTTGGTTTAGCATAAAATAATAGCAGCGTTCTTTCCTACTTCTATGCACGATAGAAAAACAAGAGAAAATTTGTGTTGTGTCATCATGGCAGTTGGTCTCAGGCACGTACACTCCATTGTCGATATGCATTTGGAACTCTCTGGCTGCCTGTTATAGCAAACGGCAAATACATACATATTTATAGCAAATAAAAGTAGGGTAAGAGTGCCCAATTTCCGAAAAACAGAACAAAGGTCAATATCTCGAAAACGGTGCCACTTTTACTAAAGTGATTTTTTTACATCTGATAGGTCCATGTTCAAGCTATCTTCCATTTCAGTTTGTCGTACAACTTTTGGGACAGGCTGTATAATATGATTTGTGATATTATAAAGTAAAGTAATATCTCAATTTTAAATATACCATATACACCATGATAGTCAAAAGTGGTTGAATCTACAGCCAAAGACGGCCAAAAAACTTTCTAGATTTTATTAATTGTAAAACAAGTGACGAACATTATGATATCCAAGTATTTTCGTACACATTTTTTTATCAATCTGACTAGATTTGATGCTCCTTTCAAAGGAGTATTTTTTTAAGTTTGATTAAATTTCGAAATTAGAATTTTGGAAACGTATTTAATTATAATGTTTATTATTTTTCAACAACGTAAGCCTGATCTCATGTTGTATAATTTTGGGTTTTCTTAACTAAAAATGAAAATTAAAACTGACATTATACAAGTTTCTGCAGTACGTACTGCAATGTGGGAAAACTAACACAAAATAAAGTAAAACACTATTTTTAATGTCTTTGCCGACTTAATCCAATTGGTGCAAGGACCACACGCTTAAGTTGCATAGCGTTCACTAAAAAGAATCTCCAGCGACTGCGACTACGCGGAGGGTTACGTAGTTTAATGAGCAGTAATTATAACAAAAATAGAAGGATATTCTCAGTAATAAAAACTTAGCGTAGAAATAAACTCGATTTTCTTTTTTTAACTTCTTCACACCTGACGTCTTTTCAGAATTCGCAAAGGGTTACTAAGTAATGGTAAGGAATTTAAAAAGAATTTTCCCGCTGGTTTGAAATTAAATGTGTATTTTTGGTTTCATAAGTAGGTACTTACTAGTAAAGCGTATTTTACTGTTTAACAAGCAAATTCTGTATACATACATAAAGTAAACTTCTAGAAAATATAATATTACTAGTAGCAGATAGTTACTTAAACTCAAAACCAATTCATATCGAACATGGACTACTAGTGACGAGCGGTAGTTCTTTATGCTCTATTATGTACACATTCAATAAATAAACCCAATAAAAGAGATGAAAATGGTATTGAAACTAGAGCGAACCGGTGTGCACCAGGATAAAATAGAATCCTTTTCAAATTTTTTACATACAGAGTAGCAGTGCTCACTTTAATTGGAAAATTGTCAATGTTCACCTTGAGAATTCGTTCGATACGTTCTAAAATCCTTTCTAGTGCCTAATTACATCACTTGAGGAACCTACATATCTAAAAATTTCAAGTGAGTCCATTGAAAAAATAAAAAGTTTCAACTATGTTAGGGCTTACGGCGGGAATTTCCAAAAATCCTTACTTAGTGCTCCACTGCACTCCCCAAGGAACATACATGCCAAAGTTGTCTGTCAGTCACTCAGTAACGCAAGAGTTTTATATTGTATATTGATTGATAATGAGGGCATGCGAATTCGAGAAAGGAAACAGTAACAGTATCTCTTGGTATAAAAAAGATTGCTGTAGCTAAAGCCCAGTCGAAATATGAAACTATTTTTCTCCCACCTCGTTATGATCACAGAATCGAATGGTGCTTTATTAAACTCGGGAAGGGAAAGCGACACACAAGATGAAATGGGGAAAATATTTTATGAATATGATGGAATGGAACCGCAGATATAGATACTACTAGATATGAATTGGCTTACGTAGTTTGATGTTTATTTTTGTTGTTATTAAAGCATTATTGTCATTAAACATATGAACAAAGACAGTTATGACTCTTGATGTGCTTACGTGTTAACCTGCGCTTGTGTACTAGGTACAGGTAAGAATAATTCGTTGGGAAAAAATATTTTATCAGACCACTAACAGATAGTCTTTTTTATTTTCACTACACACAAAAATGATGTTGTACATTCATTTAAGTTGTATTTATATTTCTTTGCAACAATCTTTCTTTTCAAAATAAATACAACTTAAATAACAATGGATTTCCGCAAAGTAACGCCTGATACAATAAATTATAGTTGTTCAATTAAACAGTATTTTGGGAATCGAATTTTTAAAATGGATCCATAAAGACATTACACAGGCTTTCCCATTTCTTCTCTTTGTTAGTGTATGAATACATATTATATGTATGTGTATTTATCTTTCTCTTTGTAGGTTTGTCGGCACGGATCCAAGGTGGGAAAGAATGTTAATGTGTGAAAGCTTAGATGCATCGAACTTTCAAATTACTTTCTAGATGACTTTTAGGGATATCATATACCGCAAGATAGTATAAAGAGACATCGTAAAGAAATCTGATGATTTCAAATCTTGATATTGAAAATCTCGAAACGTAGCTAAGAAACGAGGTTTCTAAAATAAAATCTAGACTCTGAGCTCCGAGCAGTTTTTAAACTTTAACAATATATTCCTAACTAAGAGACGGAAACGGACATGCTACAAGTCTGCAAGCGTAAAATTCTTCAGTGGATTAAAAGAGTGGACGGAACAAAGTTTCGCCTCGTATGTAACACTCGGATGTTTCATTAAAACTTCATATTATAAAAATTTTTATTCCTCTTAACATGCAACTAGGTAGCTCAAGTTGGCAATTTAATTACTCTATCCGTAATTGTATTCAGTCTGGTCACGGCGCGGAACAGAAGGTCCGCAAGCACTTCGTATTCTTTTGCAAAAATTCCGTGAAAATTACACTCGTATACTATTAATTTCCTTTATGACCACTGTGACACAATAAAGCACGTAGCGACTGGGGTCCTTCCAAAAGTGGATCGAGCGTTTGTATCGCAGTCGACAACGCGTTGATGGCACTCCTGATGTAGTTCATGTGTCCTTTTGCACAAAAATATATTAAACACATTAAGCATACTGAGTACGATACAGTATTTTAATAAAACTTGAATAAAACTGATTCAAATCTTAGTTCAAGAACGTACGTGCAAGATTTCCTCATAGTGCCGGGAAAGGCACATAATGTTGCATCAAATAACATCAACGCTAATTTGTAAACATAAAATGCAATGATAAGCTTAAAACAGCGTGTTAGTGTTGGGTGATATTAGGCTTTTCTGCTCCTGAGTATGATGTATCTAAAATAAGACGATATCCAAAGTCGATACAATAATTATCATGGTCTTGAGGATCAGCGTTAGAGCTTTGTCCCAACTAATAAATCTCCCAAGTTTAAATCTCCAAGTTTAAATCTCCTCTCAGTGCTGATTGGCGGATTTTACACAACTTTCAAAACATGGGGGTAACACTTAAAACTATAACGATACGTAATAAATGTAATACACTCAAAAACGCCTACCGATTTTAAACCTATCTTTAGACGCTTAAACATTTTACAACACATGTGTATTTGAATCGAATTCGATGTAAAAGACATAATGAAAAAAGTATACAGATTTACGGGAACGGATACGCGAGTGATACGCTAGTGAAAATAATTGTGATGCAGCGATCGTATCGTGCGCGTTACCGGCATCAGTGCACGGAATACATCGGCTGAAACAGTGATAACGTACGAATAAATCCGAACAGAAATCTGCAATAACTCCAACGGTACCATAATTTATACTTCTATATCGTTACGAAATATGTCAACAGCGGGAAGAGCGGTTGTTCTTTAAATAATAATGTTACTACTGAAGGGCAAAATGTTTTCACTCACAAGTATTATTGTGATAGCTGTTTGCAATGAGCTTATATTTGGCTGTTTGTTATGACATTTAGAAAAACACTAGTAACTCCCGTCGCATCGCTTCAGTGAAATCAATATTCAAGTATTTAATTTTAATAAAAAATGGTACCCTCATGAATGTGGCAATCATACACAAAAGCAATTTCCATATCTGACTAGCAGTTCCAGAGATTAGCGCGTTTAAACAATAAAAAACTCCTCAGCTTTAATATATGACGCTTGACGACCCGTATGGCGCAATGGTTAACGGGGTCCTGGGTTCCTGGGTCCTCGGGGTTGGGTGGGTGGTGACATTATATAATGCGTTAAATGACAGAAGTAAGAAAGAGAGTCGTCGTAGATTGGCTGGGTGACTAAATTTAACCTCAATGAACATTTGTAACCCATAATTGCATGTATGTATGTAGTGTATACAACCATGACCTTTTATGTAGGACGGGACTGCGTCCAGCCTTGAGTCAATGCCAACTTTCCATACTAAGTATGGAAGGAGGGAGCTTTAGCAGGGAGTTACTAAGTAACTCCCTGCTAAAGCTTGTTTGTTTAGCAGGGAGTTACTAAGTAACTCCCTGCTAAACAAAAACGAGGCATTGGCCAAGGTCACTTTGGAGGTTCTCTGTATCACCACTAATTCTCTCTCTAGTGTTAGGTTTATTAAGCCTGATTAAAATTCCTTTTTCGAATCTACCGTCAAATGTTTGTAACTCAGTCTGTAGTAACGACTGTTAATAAATAAATTCCTCGACGTCTCTACAGCCGACAATGGATCAGTGCTGCCTATGATGTTCATAAGCGACCCTAACCTTTTATTTTCTGATGGTCTATCTCCTCGTTTTTTAGCTGTTAACATTAAATGCCTTCATTGCTCTAGAAAACAGAAATATAATCAATAGTGGTATGAGTTAAACAAGTCACGTGTTGTGCACCTCGTAAACCGTTTTACGCCTTAAATAAAATACGAGTATCGTGAATTAAAAACTTTCTTCAATGCTCTATTTCAATAAGACATTCAGAAGTACGTAGCTTTTCCACGTGCCTAATCCAAAGCAAACAAGTTTTTGAACAGAGATAAGTAGTTTGTCTCGCGTCTTGTTTTGGTAGGTATCCATTACATTAGCGTGCACTACTTTGTGTTCTTTGTGATAGTCGGGAAGAAAAAGTATTTTGACAAAAACGCCGAGGTCAGCCCCCCGAGTTGGCTATAAGAGAAATGCTGGCGTGAGACGTAGCACAATAGAGCCTAGCCCCCCTCGCTGCTTCATCGCAACTTGCTACAATACGACTTTCCGAACCTTTCTCATTTCGTTTTTGTTTCGTTCCTCGTTGTTGTCGCGGCCGCAGATGTTCCTACGAAAGCGACGGCTCATCTACGGATTAGTATCCGTTAGGTTTTCGTATTATGTGCCCTACATTACGTACCGAAAGTTTGCGCGTAAATATTTTGACGACTATCGTTGTTTCGGCTCCTTATTATTTCCATTTAGTTGTTTGCTTTTTGCCGAGTAGCAACAGGTGTTCTGCAGTAATGAGTTCTGTGGCGCAATCACGAACATTATCTTTTTATATTTAGAAGTGTAGATGGTGTGTTACCACACACTACTTACTAATTTAGTACTTTTACTTACATTAATAGTCTCAGTGTAGCTGCTAGAAGAAATGTGCAATGATGATGCGTAACTATTCTTTTTCTTTCTTCTTCCTTCTTTCTTAGCCCATAATGCATTGCCAGCAGCTGGTAGGCTATTAAAATAAAAATAAAATCGATATCAAAGTGATTAGAAAATTTTAATCAATTATTGAAATAAAAAATCTTTTTTTTAATAACATAAAAAATCATATTAGTCCATTAATTATTCATCATGTTGATGTATAATATTGGCCAATCATTACAAGTCAGTGATGATTGAAGAATTTTTTTTTTAATTTTAAATCACAAACATTAGATTACTTGTAAGTACTGTATTATTTATATACCTACTTATACGATATTATATTACATATATTATAGGTACACACGTCTACAATGTATCTCACTGAAAACACTACAACACAAGTTATGCAACTAATCGGAAACAGAGCCAAACTATTTATTTGCATCCTAAACTCGAAAGGGACTCGGAATTCTAAACCTCGTTTCACTTCCAATTCCACCCGTCAGCCGAGTCATGCTTTACAAAGTTAAAATACAAGCAACTAGTACAATTTAAAATTAAGTAAAATACTAGAGCAATATAATAATATACAAAAAATGACAAATATACCCGTCCAGCTTTAATCTATTGCAACTTTTCAGCATTACATGAGAGAGCTCGTTTACTCATAAATAATTGTATGGGTAAACTCCGAGAAACGCCATCTATTGAGGCATAAATAAATAACAAACAGGAGGACCGAAGTATGTAGGTAGACCTACTACCTATATAGGTACTTCGGTATATAATTATAAGACATGATACGTAATTATTATTATACACGAGCTAAGTTTCAAAATGCCATGTTCCCACTCGATTTCGTCTTGGCTGCCGTATAATTATTATACTTACCCCGAAAGCTTTCATAAGGAATAAGTATCATTCAAGCCTCTTGGAGGTTTGGAATAAATTGCCCATTGTCCTCTATAACACTTACGTTTTTTTTTTGTTTGAAGTAAATGTTTAGTTTTCTTTAGCGATGCTAATATAACGGCAAAAAGTGACGCAAACCACCACAGATATATTCATTTACACAAAATCATAAATAACTTTATTTGTAAGAATAATTAACGTTTATTTTTCATAACCTAACGGTGTGCAACAACATATTCAGCAACAAAGGGACAAAATGTCTGATAAGTAACATTAAAAGGATCATACAAGATTAGCGTTCCAAATTAATCCACCCATTTCCATCCATTCACAAACAAAGTGACAAAGATGTTAATTTAATGTAGGACGGTGTCACTCGTAGCGAGTTCTGAGCTCCCAACTTTCAAAGGAGTAGGGTAGCCACGGATTGTCTATTATGTAAATTTGCGCGTAATTTTCTCGGCGCTGGCCATCCTTTGTAACCTGAGCGGGGAAGCTGCTCGTTAATGCTTACCTGAGCACCCTCGCAATTTCAAGTATGTCATACTGTTTTTGAAATACCACTTGAAATTAAAATATTCACCTACACTTTAAATATAAAAAGATACGTGCAAAATAATAGTAAACATTTTTGAAAATGTTTATGAAGGTGAAATTTGTTATAGATTTAAGAGTTTTTTAAATTATTGTGTCGGTATATTTGTTTGTGAATCGCGCGGAAACTAATGAACAAATTTACATGAAACGCGAAAACCGTCATAATTAAAGACTGCCTGTAATAAATAATGTAGTAGAGCCGAGAACTTGCCCGGGGTAGTACTACCGCCCGAGTACCATTTCTACAACAAGTACAAGAATTTCTACTGTTGTGAGATTGTGACCGAACTCCGGAAATTCAAGAGTGCTTGGATGTGTTATAATGATTGTTGTTGTTGTTGATTATCCGTTGCCGTTTTTCAGAAGCTATGTTATATTGTTATGAAGTGATAGCACCTGTTAACACTTGTTTGACACTTTCCAGCGGCATTTAAAATTTCACCAATCGGATGTAGGTACTAACGATCCACCAATTTACATGCGAGCGGTGTGATAGAGGTGAACTTTCAAAGCTTTTTAATTTCAAAGAGAGATTTCAACCCTCCAGTAAGCTGCTAATGGGTTGAAACACTCAACAGCGATCTACAACCGATTGAAAGTGCTTTTATTTGATTAAGGAGCTTTTAAGTTTTTTAGGGCTCTGATCACCCCTTTGGTAGACAAAACATCCCCTAGTTATGTATATGCCTCCACTGTATGTCTGTCTCAGGGTTCTATCACTTGAATTAAAAAAAAAACAACCAAAACTGTAAACACCTGAAATTTTCACAGAATTTGTATTACTGTTCTTTATCACAATAAATAATTTTAAAAATAAAAAAGAAGAGAAGGTATTTATTATTAAAATGGTACATGCCCCATACAAGTAAAGTTAAAAAATACATGGACCAAATAATTAGAGTTAATATCCTCGGTGCCCTACGTGTGCAAAATCCTATTCGTACTTGACCAGTTCATGTTATTTCATTTATTTCTTACATAACGTACTTATGTGACAAAAACATTAAATTAATCACATAATTATATACCTTTAGCACTTTTTAAAATCTATTTTTTTAAATCTTAGTTTTCAAAATCTAGTTTCATTCAGGAATAAATGTTTTAATCATTTTCCACCCACGCCCTAATTAGTAGCAGAAAAGGTCATCCTATACGTTTACGAGAACTCGAACCATAAATGCAGTAGTTCCCGTAATTGGGTAACTTCTGTACATCATTAGGCTATTGCAGATGTGGCCCAGGGCGTTATTGAACTTCCAAACAAGCATTTAGTCCACCTGAGTCTTTGAATCCTTATACACCTCGTTTGTATATTGCTGTAAGATGACAGAGGTACGATATTTGATTTATCCAAATCAATAAATTGTATTGTATTGTTATTTATGGCAGTACAAGATAAATGGTATTATTTAGAAATTAACTGGAGAAAGAGAGGGATTGTCTTTGTATTTCATGACATAACGAGGCATTCAGTTCAGGAGTTCAGATTTGGCTAAATGGACCGTTGTTGTGCGAAAAAATACTTATCCACTTGCAAACTTAACACGAAATCGCAAAATCTACTTGACCTATAAAGATGAAATAGAGTAATATTTTAGGTCATTTAGGAGATACAATTATTGTTCGCCATGTTATTTTGAAGAAGTTTTTTCCGTTACCTACTTGGAATATAGTACTTATATTAAAAGTGATTATTATTTATGATAATTTCCATTGAAAATGAATATATTTCCGCGTTATAATATTTATATATTGTAATACAATTATATTTTCATATCTACCAACTATTATAGATATACCAGTATATTATTTGATAATCATATATTTTAATGGATTAACGAGCATGCATTATCATTCTTCCGCTAAAACCCAGAACAAGACTCAAATCGGGACTAGGATGGTTAGTCCAGTTAGCAGAGAGTGTTAAAAAAACGTAAGTTAGTTTATAAGTAGGTATGAGGCAGGAACTGTTAGTGATACCCAGTTATTTTTTGTGTTAGTGATTTGGAATAGCTTGCCTGCGCCGGTGTTCCCACCTGCGTATAATGTGGGAGACTTCAAGAGGAGAGTGAATAAGTTTTAATAAGTTAGTGTGTCCAACATCCTTGACTTCATTGCCACTTACCATCAGGTGGGATTGTTGTCAAGCACTGACTTATCTTATGTAAAAAAAGTTAGTAGTTGTTAGTGAGAGTCTCGTTCTAATTCGGTCACAGATATGTTGCTACCTTCGAGGACTGAGGTGGTCGCCTCTAGAAAAGTGAAACCAGATTCACATCTTTGCAACCAGAACACAATAATTGCTGTTAAAACATTTGAGGTCAATTTATTATAAAAATTACCTACTGTACGCTACCTCAGTAAATGAACAGTCAAAGCTACTAATTCAGCGTAACGTGAAACTAAGAACGAACCAGTTGACGTAATTGGGGAGCTGCCACGTATCATTAGGTAATAGCAGCCGTGCCTGACGGCTGCAAAGCGATATGTCGCGACATCCATTCGTGCCTCTACGTTAATGCAGATAGACTGCAATAATTGTTGCAGACTGCGCATTTTAGATTTCAGTATGACTGTGCAGTCGCTCTATGTTGGAGTTCCGAGTATCTCCTTTGACTTGTTTGTGTCCTTTGAATCTTAGTTGAAGATAAACAAGTTTGTGCGATAAATGTGTGCTTAGGAAATTGCGGAAGTTTCTTATTTTTTTTTTATTGTCTCTTTTCTGCTTTTAACGTTGAGTGAGTGTGTTTATATAGAAGAGAAATTAAAGAGGCTGCAGAATTTTATAGTTTATTTATTCCTTTCCCCTCGATACCATGTAGTCATGAAAATATAGGTTATTTTTAATATGAATAGGCTCTTTTTTTATATTTTATATTCAAGTTACGGTACGATTCATTAGCTATGGTTAATCAGATATTATTTATAAATGTGGTATAAAAGTACAAAAGTTACAGGTTCCCCGATTATTAACATTATATATATACGTATTTCTGGCGAGATGTGTGGATCTTTAGCGATAGTAGTAGGATATGTAAAAGCTAGTAGCAAATTTTTTTAGCGCTTCGGTTCTTCGGTCCCGGTTTTTATCGTTAGTTAATGTTTCATGGCAAACATTAACTATGTCAGGGGCATTTGGACGGCATAAAACCTTTCGACACATAGCCACTAATCCCTCCACCAATCCCCACTGGAGTAGCGCGGTGGATTATGGTCTAGGCGTCAGTTCTCAGGAGAAATCCGTACTCAGTAATGTTATATGTTTGCGTATTTTAATATTACAATTTGTAGATAAACACAAGAAAAAATATTTATACATTCAGTCAGTTTTATTACTTTGTCTGTAAGTTATTCCTTCAGACATATTCTACACTCTTATAAATTGTCGTAAATAAGTTACCTACATTTAGCACACCAAATACCAACAACTAAACCTCGGTTTACAACTGCCAGGTGAGCATACAAAACTACTTATACAGAAGTTACCTCTATAATTCAGGGAGCATTATTGTGACGGCTGGAATGAGCACAGAAGTCGAGCGGCATGACGCTGTTATTATTGGTCGGTGGAGTAGCTCACTTACCTTAAGCTTGCACTTCGGCTGTAGTTAGCTGCTTGGTTTTGCAACTTTTACGATATTCTGGATCCATTATCTAGTTCAGCCATCAAGTTTGCTACAAACTTTCACTTCCTTTGTTTTATACTTGCTAAGATTGTAATAATGAGTAGAAAATGTTCTAATTTTGTTGCAGACTATAATTACTTTATAAGTGCTGATGTCTGGAATGGAAATGGACTTTAGAAGTGGTGGTTCACTTTTGTATTTTTAAAAACGTCTCACAATCTATAATAGACTTTTTATGCTAAATTCCTACAAAATTGTGCAGCGAAGTTCATTATTTTTCCAAAAATAGCCGACAAAAGATATAATAGGAATTCAAATCACGCATGCGATGTTCCTCAAATAAAAAAATAGAGTGGGGGATTTTTTCTGCATTATTTTTGAGTCTCCGACACTGCCACCGAGACACGGCCAAAACATTTCACGGTTGATTTTAGTTGAAGAGTGGTAAGCTTGATAGGCAAATTAAAGGACACGTCATCGATGGTACAAAGTTCAGCGAACTCCAACACGAGGAATCTGCTACCAAATCATTGTCCCTTCGTCAATAGGGTGCATAGCAAGCTTGGACTTAAGATTAATACAACCCCTTACACTCCAAAACATTACCATGTTTCGCTGGGGCAATATTGCGAGTACCTAGTAATCATGCGTAAATATAGACTCAATCCCATCGATTGAAATTACGGAAGTACTTCTGGATAATAATTTGAGAGGATAATTTTCCATTTTATCGGTAACACTAAAGCTTGTCAATAATATACCGAACAAAACAAGAAAATAGGTTAGGCTTGAGAAAAAGATGAGAAAAAAATACTGAAGTATTTTATGTTTTTTTTTTGCGGTTTAATCCACACTGGAACAGCGTGGCGGAGTATGCTCTCGGGATCCTTGGTTATGAGGCACAGGGCCATGAATGGGTTGAACCTATGAGTTATTTTGTTGTACGTTTGTGGTTTTATCATTTCCCTAAGAACTTCGTTTTTTGAATAACTCTATTACTTTTAAGATTAAAACCTGAAAATTGTTTGCTCCATCACACTTTTCCTATTTCTCGCAACTACTACACGCTAAACTTTCAGAAAGTTTCAACGTTTGATCATTAAAGCATGCTTAGGTCGGCTTAGCTCGAGGCCAACAATATAGGAGGATGACTGGATTACGTATAATATATACTGGATTATAGAATTTCCGCTCTTGTAAGTAGCTCCGGCTCCCCTCGACTGTATAAAGAATGGTTGCTATAATAATATGTAAAGCAAAAATATACGGTACCTACTTTGGGACAGTTAAGCTGAGATGAAATTACTATAATTTATTGCATACTAAATTACTTTTAATGAATATGACAAAGCATATAAAAATCCAGTGAGAGCCAAGTGGTTTGAACATTGGACTCTTAAACTGGTGGGTCGGGGTTCGAATCCTGCACGCCGCACCTCTTATTTTCAAAATTAGCACTTGCTTCGGTGAAGAAATAGGTACATCGTGAGGATACCTGAAAGTTCTCCATAATGTTCTCAAAGGTAAGTGTAGTCCGCCAATGCGCACGTGCCCCACCGTGGTGGACTATGGCCTGTACCCCTCACATCCTGAAAGGAGACCCGTGCCTAGTAGCAGTACAAGTGTGAACTGCGACAAAAATGATTATGGATATAAAATAAACGTTAATAAACAAAAAACAAAATTTAAAACCGATTGAATTCTGATGATTATTTATACAAGAATGCAAAACAAACAGTCTCAACCCTAAAATAAACACTCCTTTTATCCATCACATACATAAGAAAATATCTGCTCGCCCTTACACAAATGTTCCTGAAGTCGAACTCGGGACTCTTTGTTGTATATATTATAGGAAACAAGATAACTAGTTCCAACTAACATACGTGCTTATCGTTTTTGTCGATAACTAGCTACAGCTTGCGACTTTATTATCGTGGCTTTGGAAATAACCGCAAAACGGGTCGTACTGAAAACCAGCGGCCTTGGTTTTACTATACCATGGCCAATGCTGAGTGCGATCTATTTTCGTCAAGTTATTGTACTTTGGTAATCTGCTTTTATTTTAATTTAAATTACTTTTCTTTTTTGTTATTTATAGCAGATAAGTATACATAGGTGTAGTTGATATGATAAGTGTACAATAATTGACATAATAAAGGTTTTCTTTCTTTCTTTCAATTGCGTTACATGAAGCTTGTAGCTATCTTAAGCAAAATATAGACTCTTTATTTGCTGTCTCAGTAAAATTAAACAATCTAAGATTTCCCAAATTTCCACTAATATAATTTATAGTTAGGTAAATAAGAACATTTAAAAATTAAACCTTATTTATAGTAACCTACATATTCCGGAGGAATTCAAAAAATCCTGAAATTACTTATTGCGTATATTATGCCAAATTAGTAAACAAAATATACTTATAGTTTAATTCATCGAATTAAACTATACGCTAAAATGATAAAATAGGGTAAACATAAAATATTATATTATAAAAACGGTACCGATCAACATTTTTGGGTGAGAATAGGAACAGTTTATCATAAAGCTAGCCGTAGGCGTTTATCCTAAATACATCTCTTGTTATATAAAAAGCACCACAAACTCAATATTAAATCAGTAAGCTTACTTGTTGATATAGTGTGAATTTTCCCTACACAGATCATTCGTTCATACTAAACGTAATATACAACGGTCCAGCGAAACGCAGTCGTAAGCAGTAGTCACATCACATATCCCACATTCCATAATCTCACCGGTCTGTGCTAGCTCCGTTCAAATTGCCTCATGCATCTCGGTGCGTTACTAATCTGTGCAGCAAACACTACCTTCCTACATCAAATACATTATATCAAATGGCACCCGCTCAAGTTAGGACCATTACAGCCTGATTGCAAATCGCTGAGGGCGTTTAACTCATGTTTGGTCAGAAATGCCTACATATTACGAAGGAGGAAATCGATAGAACGAGGTCAATTCGTCCCTCATAGTTTCATAAATAATTCTGTTTAATTGAAAATTAGTACAACACGTGCGTAACATTTATATCCACCCTTGGAGAGTTTACTACTCTCTGGAGTAGCACATTTATGAGACAGCTCTGATCTCTGGGTCACTAAAATGAAACGATCGTTTTTATTGTATAATTTGTGACGAAATTTTATGAAGTGTTTTGCTATCGAAGAGCAGCTTATAACTTTATTGTGATTATATTGAGGCACTTTACTGTTATTGTACTTTAAATTGATTTTAAGTGTTATTATTATTTTCCTCAAAGGCAAATTGTTCCTGCATTGGCCCTCCAAATCTGGGGGCACGGAAGTGCCCTTGCCAATACGGCATTTCCTACCTTTTCTCGAAACATTTCATAGTATTTTCAACCCCGCCTAGCTTACGTTTGGATTATACTAGGGAGCTCAAATTTACAGAATTAGAATTAGCAGACTAATAATACACACTTGTTTCATTTGTTCACGTATTTTGTAATTGTTTGTAATGCTCGGGCCACACTAACGGGAAATGCCGTTAATTATGGCGATGATCGTAGGTGTAGCCACGACTTCAACGCGATAATTTCACAACGGCATTCACATTGCCGTTTGCCGTTGGTTAACGCGATAATTAATGCGTTGAAGCGGCCACACCACAGAGAAAGAAGCGAGCAAAATTTATACCTATTTTGGTAGGGTTGGCACAGGAGGATACAATTTAATAAACAATAGTTATTTGTTCAACAAGATGGCAAAGTTTGTTTTTGTTGTGATTGCCTAGTTATAATCCTATATATATAATCCTATATACAGCCTGTCCTATATATTTATATATATAAATAAATATTAGTTCGTTTGTTGCAAATGTATGAATTTTGTTTTCAATTTTACTACCTATTTACAGTACATATTACTTATAATAACATGACAATTTTATTAATTATTTTTATTTAATATACGTCAACCTTATCACGTTAGTAGCTAGTTACCTACTTATCCCTTGTTTAATGGTAATGATTAATTAAATTCATATAATAAAAATGTACACTCATCAAAAACAGAGCATCGTCAACCTCCATCTTGTTTGAACGTAAACGCCAATTTTATCGCCGATGGGCAGTCACGTTTGACAGTCAAGTGTAGCCACTCACATAACGTGTTAATTTTATCGTAATAATTATCGCGATGTTCGGCATTGCCGTTGACGTTGACGATTTCGTTAGTGTGGCCCGAGCATAACAGAACGGTTTATTACATACTTATATTGACTTGACTGACTTTTATTATGGAAATCCCTGATAGCCCCGCGATTTGTGTCAATCGTAAGTGGCCACTAGTGGAAAATATGTTAAATTTTTCTATTTTCAACAAAAAATCGTGTCCATCGACGTGTTTTCCATTACAATCTATGTATATTAGAAGGTCAGTTCCCAAGTAATTTCAGTCACCCTTTTGTTTTTATCTTTTTTTTGGTAATAAGCTAGCAAGCAAGCAAGCAGCACCACCCTATCGCTGCCGTCCTCGACAACTGTGACCGACCTAGAACATGACTCAAATGGGAACTAGGATAGTAAGTCCGATTAGCAGTCGGTGTTAGAACATTATTTGGTTAGTTAGATTAGAATGTTAATGATAGTTAGTCCTCTTAGTTGTTGTTAGTAATAGTCCAGTTAGTAATAGTTAGTAAGAGTTTCGTTCTAATTCGGTCACATATGTGTTGCTGCCCTTGAGGACTGAGATGGTCGCGTCTAAAAAGCATAACTGGCTGAAATTGAACCGGCAAATTTTGAACATCAGTAGGCATATTATCAAGCACGTATCAAAACTGAAATTGAATCTGCATTGTGTACATTTGATAGCTCAAGCCACGGCCTACTTACGTCAGTGTCCACATAACGTCGAGTATTGTACACCGGCAGCCAGCACCTGTCAATTAGTATGAGTTACATGAAATATGAAGCGCTCGTAGTCCACCGTCTGTATGTAAGTAAGTAAAGTATAGGTAACCAATGGCCTGCAGTATCATTTACATAAACGACACAATCATTTTAATTCCTTTGTTTATATTCCTCATTAACATTGTTGTTAATATTGAATTGTGATTTCCTTAATACTTTGTACCTAATTATTGTTATCCTAAATAATATTTTAACCATATTCCCTATAATAGATTTTTCCGTACTCGTTATTTACAAATGCTTAATTTTACAGAATAAAAGTGAAGTGGAATTTACAAGTCCAAAACATTGTTTATTTTGTTATTATACTATTTCCATTTCTTTATTTTCTCGATGACAGCTCCTGTGAAAACTTGAACGAGCTTCTTTTTTACATTATGTATGCATTATTTTATAAAAATATTACGTTTACACACGTACAAGGTTATACCTGATTCTGAGAAACTGATAGGGATGGGCTATATCGATAAAGGTAACACGATAACAGACCTGATATTTTTTTACAAAATGTAAGAAACTAAACTACTGCCGGATATATTATATTTCATTACAAGATGTTACACGTATTTATTCTTGATTGATAATGCCAACTACTTTAAATTTTTCGAATTTGTTGCAAAATAAGTAGGTATAGGTAGGTACTCGACAATGAAACGAAATAATTATAACCACAGGTAATCTTTGTTTATTTATTTTAATCAAAATCTGATGAATTTAATATAATTAATATATGCGATCGATATCATTACTTATTTGGTCACAACTCTACTACAGAACTGTCATCGAGAAAATAAAGAAATGGAAATAGTATAGTGGTAGATACTGCTGTGTGCAAGCCTCCAATGGATATGGAGTTTATTAAGTCTTCATTATTTTATGAAAATTTAAATCAATAAATGAAAACGTTTCCTTAGTTTAGAAATCGTAGACCTCTAACACCCACTCGTCAATCCCTTTTTATTCCTTTTAAAATATATTTTTATTTTTTTACAGAATGCGGGTTATGTGATTCTTACCCACTAAAACCCCTTCAGCAGCCATTCTGCGACGCACATCCTGTGTTAACACACCGGTGACCCGTCAGTGCCTAATAGAAAGAGTTTGATGGTATAATGGTATTCCTTCATCTTTTATTCATCATGAGTAAGGAAGGTTAGCGTAGAACCCAGAATAGACATTTGTATGTCATTTAAGTGAACAGACCAAATTAAACCCTCTTAGATATTTACGGCTTTGGATTTACTTATGTATCGTATTTCTAGTTTCTTAGAACTACTTCTCTTACTGGAAGCTCAACTGAGTGACAGTTATGATTTCACAAGTTTCTCGGAACAAAGTGAAGAACATAATATAATATTATTATGATTTATCATTTCTATTATTTTCTTCTACATAAATAATTGATTTCTGACGAATTTGTTCACAAATAAAAGTAACTGCTCTGGTACTTATATCTTTTCTACTATATAGTTTAATATTATTATATGTAAATAATTATGTATATGTGTTACAACTTTGTGTATAGTAATTAGCCGTCATTAGCGTGCTTCGCGGAGCATCAACTTGACCGCATCCCAAATTCCCAACACATAAGCCTCATAAGCTATTTATCACGAAGGGTATTGAAATATAGCGATATCCAGGCTGAAATAATCTACGCAGAGTAAATTGATAATAATAATACTCCTTATTGTACACCATAGAAAGCAACAAGAATAAAGATATTTGATCAGAATGTAATACAATATGCGGTCTTATCGCTAAAGAGCGATTTCTTCCAGACAACCTTACGGTAAGGAGTACCCTAGTAAATTACCTATTAAAGCTAGGATTATGAATGATCTAAGCACTATAAGGATTGTAATTAATAATTATATTTTAACCGAAAGTGTATAAAACCAATTCTCATTATGTTTACTGCAGAAATTAGGCAGTTATCTCACCGCTGGCTTTCATTATTTTCTTGACAGTCCACATGTTTGGTTTCTAGATCGTCACTAGGAACAAACACAATTGAATACAATAATTGAACCTGCAGTTATTTTCAGTATATTTTCCTGTAATTTCAACACACATAATTAAGCTAAAACACTCCACATCATGGTGTTATCAATTTATTTTAACGAACGGGTGCACCAGCATTTTGTGCCCCACGATTTCATACTCTACGAGAGTTGAAAATTGTTTTATTGTAGTTTTTAGTTGGATATGCGCTGAAACTTTCGCAATAAAAGTTACGAAAGCGAAATCGGATGCAGAAGGTCAAGTGGGGTAGAACGGAACACTGAGTTCGTGTTTAGCGTAGTAAAAGCGGCGTAGTAATGTGGTTTGCGAAGTTGGCCACTTAGTTAGTTGGAACTATACCTAAAAAATTTAACTGTTCTGGACTATAGGTATTTATTATCTACGATATGCTACAAAGAAGACTCAAAAATAACTAACATTATAGTACTAAAGTAAAGAAAAATCTATCAGAAATGGGACGATAACTCTGTCGACTTTACCCATGCCGTAGTCTTATGAACGTTGTCGGTATTTACAAAATTTAGTTCGAACAGTAAATAATGTTCAATCGTACAATTGTTTCATTGAGACTGAATACGATTCTAATTGCAGCGTGTGACGCAGTGCGGTGACCGCACGATTTATTGTCTCTAATGAATTCAATCCCTATGTAATTTACCTTGACACTCATCGTTTTTATGTCTTTTTTTCACAATGCCTACTTTCACTAAGCCTAGACATTGTTTACTAAGTATGCTTAAAGTTTGGAAGCATACCTAATATAAAAGAGATTATAATAGAATTTAACTATTAGAATAAGAAGTGCTATATTTGATAGTACAAAACAAGAATTTATTTGAAAGATAATTGATGTTATAACGATGATAGTTAGTCACGCAGGCTCTGCAGAAAAATATATATAAAAAAAAACATAAGTAATATGACTAATCCCCGTACATACGACACCCTGGTCTTAGCCTTAACTCCCTTCACCAAAGCAATTGTTTTGAATACAAATTACGTACACACTCTACAGATTTATATATCGTAGTAGGTAGTATAGAAGTATAGATGTCGAACAATGTGTTGGAAGCAATTGGCTTTCAAAATTATTTATTTACTAGAAACAGCGGGAAATAACATTGTTGTTCTGTTGAACGCCTCAGCATGCTAGCACAATGCAGCATGAAGGCAGCTTCACCTCAGATGCCTCTTATGTTGGATGTTGGAGCGCTTATTCTCTTTGTATATCACAACACAAACCTCTATTGTATTGCGTACATCCTGAAATCTTTGTTTGTACGGACAAATACTTAAACAGACGTAGACAAATGTCTGAGTATACCTACTACAGAATAATAGTTTAAAAACCACTGAAAACACGCTTTTATAAATAAGTACGTACGGAACTAAAAAGTCAAAAATAATAAATGAGGCACTGCTCTCTATTCACCCGTAGGGGACTTAGATTAACTACGTTTATTATTTATTTAAGTCAGACACCTTCCGAATCTTTCATCAGATCCGTCTCGTCAAATAAGCCAAGCTCTATGGGTAGAGGTGATCGATATATTATATAGCGGATAAAATAATCTAATAATAATAAATAATCATATAATCGATTATTTATTTTAACAGACAAGCGTTATTTATGTTGAAAGATTATTTTATTACTTACGTATAACGTCACAAGTTACAAGTGTTACAACTAAAATGTACACAGACAGAGGCGACAGAGCCCGGCCCATGGACAACGGCTCAAGGCCAAGGTCAATCTCACTTTGCCGTATAATATATTCGTTATATTTGTCCCATGTGAAATTGTATTCTATTGTAACTGAATAAGAACAATATTCCCTTTAATGTCCAGAACTAACATTTTGAAAACTAATAATAATTTTAGGATTATTTATTTTTTCGTATTGTACACGTTAGGTTAGATTATTTAATATTTATTATTTCGTTAAATAATCAATCAGTACGGACAACTCGCTTGCGCTCGTATGACGTTTTTTTTAATTTCGTTAATTTCAATTTTATAATAATTTAGTTGTATATATAATTTAGTTTTAATTTAGTGTAAATTATTGATAGTCTACTAGTCTAGTGTGTTTAGTTATAGGTACATAGTAATTTAGTGTAATTAAAATACCACGTAAAGGACTAATGTGGGACTATTTACGGTGGTGGATGAACACGGAAAAAAAGCTGAATGTAAATATTGTAAAAAGACATTTTCCTTCAAAACTACTACATCGAATTTAAAAAGTCATTTAAAGCAAAAACATTTAATTATATATGAAGAAATATGTAGAGAACATAGGAATGAAAATAGCGGTAAGTTTATCTATACATCTATACAACTAAATAAAATTGGAGTGTCTGTTTGTGATATTAAAATAACCGCTTTTTACCAAATGCATATGGATATATACACGGTGCATATAGCAAAATAACAATTTTTACAATTTTTGTCTGTCTGTCTGTTTTTTCACCTTATCTCTGGAACGGCTGGACCGATTTTAACGGAACTTTCACTGGCAGATTGCTGATGTCATAAAGATTAACTAGGGTATGCAACTTCATTGTTCAACTTTATTTTATTGTACTTAGGTACTAGAATCGCTGTCCCTGCTGTTCCTAGTACTTAAAAGCTGTTAAAAGTACGATGGGAAATTCAGTGAACTTAGTATTTAAATATGTATTTTTTTTTTGCAATAACATTGGGTTAGAACTTAATATCTGTTAAAAAATACTGCCCGTTAATTTCTCACACAGCAGCAATCTATATATTAATAAATAGAAATAGAAAATAGTATGACATTTTTATAGATAAAACATCATCACTTATGTAACTCGAAAGGAAGCGAGGGCGGGTCGGCGCGGCAATCAAAATTCAAAACACGTCGTTCTACGAATAAAAGTTATATAATAATAATATTATACTAATATATTATAACGTAAAAAATAACCGGCGCTTAAAAAGTAGCGTAACGTTATAATAAATTATTAATATATAGCCGTTGCGAACACTTCTATCTATGGGTTTATTTGTAGACATTCCAGCACCCAAAATTTACAATATTGGAAAAACCACGGTGCTCCGTACTGCCAATTATTTTATTAGTTTCTACCAATGATTCGCAATTATTGCCGGGACTCGAAATAAAAAAAATAATTTTAATGATAAATGTATTCACCATCGTTGCAACTAATAACAATGAAAATGCCTCAAATTTTGTTTTTTTAAAGAGCGTAAAATAATCATGAGTCTGATACCCTACAATACATTAGAAGTAGATTACACAAAATGCAATTCTTGCATTTTATAACTGATGTTATAGTCACGTGGAAGAATGTCAAACACCATCTAATTAAACACCTAAAATATCTCTAACCCACCCACATCGATATGTACTCATACAATTATGTACATAATTAATTATAATAATAGCACCTTCTCCTCAACGACGGCTTAATTTAATTAATTAAGCAGTACTAAATGTTGTAGGCGTAGTGCTAACTAAGAGCGATGAAATGTTAACAGTGTTATTGTTCTAGTGGATTTAATCCAACAGCGGATGGCTCTTATATTAATTTGAATGTTTACGTGAATTTCAGAGGCAAGATGTTCAGGGTAACGATGTATTATTAATTTGCGGAAGGGAAGTTTAATCAAAGCGAAAGCTTAAGATATTATTGTACTTATCATATTAGCTTTAATGTCACAGTAAAAAACTAATCCACTAATGCGGGCTGGTAAATAAAATGAGAGGAGTAGACATATAATATGACTGATGATCATGGTGAGCTGAGCTGGACCCTTTTCTTAATAACTGCTGCCTCCTCAAACTTGTGTTGACATATATTTTTTTAATTGTGTAGTGTTTATTTTAAGTTTCATAAATGTGTAGGGGTAATTATCTTGAATAAATCACTCTTCTTTCTTTCTTTCTTCTCTGCTCCCAAATATTCATACTTCGGTTTGGAACCTAGACAATTCTAGGTGATTTTCGCTGGTGAAAAGAGTGACCGACTTAATTACAAACATGTCACTTTATGTAACCCCTGCTTCGCGTCAGCGCATTTTGACATCATTTTTTTACCATAACGATTTAACAATAACAATGTTCATTATGTATGACACAATTTCGTAAAGTTATGAATGAGTAACAATGATTTTTATATTCATTCATACTCATTTACTCATAAATGTATTCTCATGTCCTACTAATCTTACTTCCTACCAATCCTACTAATATTATAAATGCCACAGATTGTGAGGATGTAGGTATGGATGTCTGTTTGTTACTCTTTCACGCAAAAACTACTGAAGGAATTTTGATGAAACTTTACAACTTACAGCTTACACATCAGAATAACACATAATTATGCTATAATTTAGAAAGATAATAGTGTGAATTATCCAAAATATATAACTAAATCTTTGCAAACACAAGGAATAACTTTCCCGAAGCGAACCGAGGGCGCCTCACTAGTCACTCATACTTTTAACAGTAGTGATGTACCTACCTATAACCTGTCCCTATTGACTGTAATTATGGCAAGTTTGTTACAGTGAAAAACGACGACAAAAAAGACGAAATTCTTTAAAATAAATAACGCTACACACTCATAGTCGCACATTAAGATTCCCTATATTATGGGTTGTGTGTGCCATGTACAAGACACAAGACAGGAACACACACCCAGACCGAGAACAGAAATTTAAACTCATCATTCAAATTTCCGCCTCGCTGGGAATCGAACCCAAGACCCTTTGAACGGCTGCATTGCACCACACTGGTCATCAAATTTGTAAACAGGCTTGCATCAATTCAAATTCAATTGCATCAATGCACAAAGAAAATAATGAAACAATAATAAGACTCAAAAATGACCCTGAAATAGGCACCTTTTTAATATAATGTATAATAATATTGATAGTAATAAGTTTTGCTTAATGAGAAACAAAACAACAAATGGACAAAATACCAATATTATTATTATTATTTCTCCTGAACTCAAACTACTTATAGGTTTAGCTTATTGAGTATTGCATTCAAGTATTAAATTTGCTGATCGGCTTTACTTGTAGACTTGGAGCAAACTGTATGATACTTATAGTCCCGCTGAGCAGAGTTCTTGTAATGCGAATAAAACTTTATTGCATGGCTCCATCTTACTAACATACACTCGTTAGGCGATGTAACATAAACTTGTACAGTACTTTGTTTTTCAACGATAAGTATTTCAAATAGCACCATCGTTAACTGTTTTATGATATCACCTATAGAATTTATATTTTTCGGCTTACCTTATACAGGAAAGGAAAATGCTGAAATTACATCGTTAATTAATTAACTCTGAGTACGAAGTCACTTCATTTTACGTCTTAATTTTTCCAAATGACTGTAAGAATGTGAAAATTTGGGGTTGTAATTTACGACCTATTCTCATACTTACTGAAAATACAAAAAAAACATAAAAATTGATCAAGCCGTCTCGAAGGAGTTTGGCCACTAACACCGTGACACGAGAATTTTATACATAAATTGGAAAATATAGTCATCAGTTATTGAGCGTAATAACTTTAACAGGAAAATAACTCATTAGTATTTAGATTTGAGAAATAGGACAGTTATAGATGATAATTATGATGATATAATGCTTGTGGAGATATTTAGCTCCAGAATGTTAGTGAACTCGGTAACAATATTACTAAGAAATAATGAGATTTGTGTCAAGTCAACGCTATTTCGCTCCGTTGCCTGCTAAACACGATCATTAATTATGAACTACATAGCAAATTCAGATATAATCATGATGCTTAAGTATTCGTCTGCTGCATAATTTGATGAATACTGTAAATGTCCGATAATAGTAAGTTTTACGATTCACCAGAGCCACCACCGCGATTAACGCAATTTAAAAGTGAAGTTCAAGAAATATCATAGGGCGCCCCCAACCAGGTGGACCGACGAGCTGAAGAAGACAGCGGGCATCCGATGGATACAGAAGGCTCAAACCGGTCAGAGTTGCGCCAGTTAGGGGAGGCCTACGTCCAACCGTGGACATTTAAAGGCTGTTGGATGGATGTATAGGGATGGAAGTATTATAGAGAGATTAGAAAATATAGAGAAGTATTTAGAACTTTATTTAATGAAACGTAAAACGCTATAAAAAAAAATAGCAAATGTCACCTCGAGTATGATTGGCGGTTGCATTGGCATTGACAAAGCTATGTTTTGTCACTTGTCACGAAACATTTTCACCATTCAACGACAGCGACAATTAGAATGTGCCTTTTAGTGGAGTATATGACGCAAAGTATATGAAGCGGTACGAGTAAAGTTTATTTTACCTGCATTATTTCAGTTTCAGCTGTACATATACGTTATTATACTCGTATAATACTAGGTGGCCCAGCGCATTCGACGCATTCGTCGTTGCCGGCTAAGAAAGAAAGTTGCAAAAAGAGAGTGGTTTTCGTCGCTCGTGGACATCACCACGAGTGACGAAAACCACTTAGCATCACGTGGCTCGTCTGTTTGTTTGTCGGATAGTATTATATAAATAAATAAATGTTTAGTACACGGCGCGCGATGCAGTCAATGACATATAAACAATTGTACAGAAAAATGCCAACTTTTTATATTGTAGATGATGATGATGATAATCATATAGGTACTATGATATATCACATGAAGGGGAAGTTTTAGATATATTGATATCAGTTTACCTCAGACCTCTTTAAATTAGGCCGACGTAATATAGTTAAGTAACCTAATTCAGGAAGTTGTGAAGTACAAGCTTGTTTTAAATGTAGGCACATACCTTGGGCGTAACTTCTTAGCCCTTAGAGATTTAGAGATCAAGGATACAAGATCTATAATCTAATTTTATCTAATAAGGTCTTTCATAACTTTAACTAAATCCATCCAATAATTTTGAAACCAAATCACTTGATATTTTAGGTACCAATAAATAAAAGCATACAATACCTATGTACATAGAATAGTATAAAACTACAATTCATTGCACAAACACAAACTTACTTGATGAAAAATCTTTATTAAAAATGAATAGGATCATCATTGAAGAAATAATTTAGAAAGATTTAGGAACATGTATTTACAATTAATGTATTGAAAAAAATATGAAATACTCTTTATATTTTATTCAAAGTTTCTTCAGCATGAAGTTCGTAGCAGCTGGCATTGGGCCCAAGTATCTCCTACATTAGCCTCAAGACCGTGCACATGACTTAAATGATTGGCACACATTGCTGCAATCTAAACAATTTTTCGTTTTCCGCGCAATATAATTTACTATAAAAATAATTTACTGTTTTAACCCATACAATGGTAGTAAATGAAACAGACTGCTAATAGCTACCTTTTTACTAGTGAAGACTGCTGTAAATATCTTGTCATTTATGGTTTTCATATAGTATCTATTTATTTTCTCTTTTGCTGTATTATATACATACCTACCTATTATATTTATGTGCTATAATGGTGGATCACTACTTGCTCAAATTAAACAAATAACACAATTTAAGCATAATTACACTTGTTAAAATTTCAGTCGTTTAATGGATTTACGAGTATGTAAGTTGCTCGCTGGAATAACCTCCGGGTGTTGTGTTACGTCAATCTTAACCCTAATAATTATATAGAGCTGGGTGATACACGTTACAATACTTGTGATTTCGGTAACGACTACTTCCTGTACTACAGCATTTTTTCTTACTAAAATTATATATTGAGCTTTTATGTAAGTATAAAATCAGTTTAATGAGTCAATTTATTAAATTTGCGCTATGGACCGCTATTTACCCGGCTGCATCAGCGTCTATGTTTATTTATACTTACACAGCTAGTAATTTGAAATATAAACAGCTTTTTGTTGCGGAATTAATTTGTGTTCATTCGTTTTAGTATTAGGTAATCGAGAGTACAGCCATCATAATATTTATTATTTTGCTAGTCAAATAGGTAATAATAGCGTTAGGAATAATTTTAGCAATTCAGGTTTTAAAGTAAAAACAAAACGTTAACTGCTCGTCAGTTATTAATTTTATATAGTGCATTTGAGGGCATCATACTAATAATCTGCAATAGCCTAGAGATTTAAACGTCGTCGCCGATTTCTGCACAGAGAACTTCACCTTTAAGTCTTCAAAGTTATAAGCGTATTAGAATTTAAATATGATTTGCTTCGTGAAGTAAACGCTAAAATTTATTTAATACATTCTCAAAGATTATAAAATATACACATAAAGTACATCATAATTATGCAAGAATTCATGAAAACTGTTTACTAAAATATTAACTAATATTCATATAAAATTATATATATCACTTAAAATATCGTGTTATTGTGCACTACACCACAAGTAGATAAGTAAAACTACACTAACAAAAATATTAAAAAAATATAGGTACAATTTTTCCAGCACCTGTTCCAGCAATTTCTGTAATCGGACACCATCGAGATAATTAATTGTTGTCTCTGTTTATCTACATTGAATTGTTTACAACATTACATCTATTTAAATTGTATTTTATGAACCCGAGCTGATCGTCTGGCAAATTTCTCCCAGGTGAGTGATGGCGATCCACCAGAAAATTAATGGCGCCAAGTTTCCAATTTAAAACATTGGAGAAGAGAGTATCGGTCGTAAACATGCATTGCGATCACCTATTTAATGTTCTGGATAATTTGGTGAACAAAGGCCCGGCGATACATCGATACCTGAGACCCGTTATGTTCGACCTTTTGTGTAGTATAATAAAAGTGAGTCTTTGTTTAGCGGTTTCTGAGCTCTACTAATGCTATTAGACCCTACGGCTACCAGAGTATATATTTACACATTGTGTATTGAGCTTATATAATCATTGACTCTTTTATCCGGCGGCAAAGTTAAGAGCAAAGAAAATGTTAAGAAAATCGTTTGAGATTTCACTTTAGCACAACACTAGGAAAAATAAGAAATGAAATATAACAAGAAATAAGTTCCTAACAACATTTATCTCTTGTTCAAGTATTTTTTGTTAGTGTTATTGCAGGATCTTTTTTACAGATAATCTCAGGAGTGCCTCCTATAATTGTCAATAATCCGGATCACCCTAATTACTCGTAGATAGCGATTAGTTAATCTATATCTATAATCTATATAATTATATAAAAGGCCATTATATAAAAATTTCAAGTTTCTAAACCTTATAGTTTATAAGGGTTAGAAACTTGAAATTTTGCACAGAGGTTCCTTATACTATATTGTAGAGGAGCAGTAAGAAAGGATTTTTAAAAATTCACCTTCTAAGGAGGTAAAACGGGGGTGCAAAGTTAGTAAGAAACTTTGCCATTTTGAGGGTATTCGAATGAAATTCAGAATGAAGGTATTTCATTGCCAGTTATGAAACATGTATAAAATATTTTTTCGAAAATCATCCCTTAAGCGGGTAAAAGGGGGGCGCAAAGTTATTATGAAAGTTCTCTGATTTTATAAACTTTTATATATTTAGGGTTTTTTTGCGGGCGAAGTCGCGGGTTTAGGCTTGTTTATCTATATTTTTAGATTTTTTGTCTGTTTGTCTGTGGTTTTTACGCGCAAATCCCAAAACGGCTTATTCGATTTGGGTGCGGTTTTCACTAATGTAATGTGGTAAGCTTTCCTTAGTAACATTTTGTTGTTGTTTTATTTTATCTGTTTTTATAAATGTATGTTGAGAAATAAAAAAAATACACCAGTTTAAAGAATCACGCCTCACAATTTCCGAATGTGCATACCTACTAAGGGACATGTTTCCCGAAGCGAAGCGAGGGCAGGTCCCCTAGTATTTAATAAATTGAGTTATGATGTATACGATTATGATGTCTAAAATGAATGAAAACTCGTAAACTACAACTAATGAAAATAATTTCATAGAAAAAAGCCTTCATAAAACGGTCGAATGCGATACAATTTGTTTTATCAGGTCGAAAAAGAATTTCTACGTGACCTTACAGGTTGTCTAAGCCGTTTGCTTAAAGCCTCTTTTTTTTACAACCATAAAATATTATGCCCCCTAATAGATAATTTATATTATGTTAAAAGATAGATTATGAGGATAAAATATTTTATTTTATTAATAGTTTTATTATATGATTTAAAAAATATGTGAAAGTGAATTTACACAATTTTCATGACATGTCATCCACCCACCTTTCTATTTTCTAGAAATCCTTTCACTTGTTAACCAACATAAGTTAACCAACTGATTAGTTAAACCGTTGAACTAGTAATTACATACATACAACCAAAAAACGAAACAATAAGTTTCTTCTCTTTTCATAATATACCTGCTTTGAAATCGGCGGCATTTCAAGAACGAGTTCTTTGGGTGTTCTGAGTGGTGGATATCACTTAATCCTTTCATAGCCGACGTGTTTTGTTTTTGACTATTTTCAAAGCATCAATGACCCACTGAACAGGCCTGAAGCATATACTAGCCGCAGCTACTCCAGTGTCGATAAGCGGAGGAGTTACTGGCCAACTGTGTTGGAAGTTATTATGCCGCCCGAAAGCCTCCGACATGGCTTAACGACTGTTATCATTAGATAAACTGGCTACGACTACTTTACGCACCCTCCAAAGCACGGAAGCGTTCAACAAATGTAGCCACGAGCGGTAATCTATGTTGTCACCTATTTAAAATACCTAAATACACTGCTGCTGAAGGGCCTGAAGGGACAACATAGGACGCCTAATAGAATATACGAGCAATGCGGTTACTCATAATTGAGACGCGGCGCCCTGCTGCGAGACCGGTAATGAGCCCCGCGCCTTGCATGCAAAATACTTAGGGCTGTTAACACTGTGTAAATAATAACAAACGCTTAAAGAGCTTTTGATAAAAAGGGGTGTAAATAACAGTGTTGTACTCGTATGTAGTGGTGTACAGTTTGAGACGGTTTAGTTTAGTGTACACGATTCTTACCTAATGCCACGATGCTAGTATTGACTGTAGCACACGGTCAGAGCCCCATGAACTTTCCAGGTAGTGATATTGTATCTCAATATAAACTAGTTACAGCTCTCACCGCCACACTTGAAAAATGTTTAAACAAACGTCTTAACTACTTGATAATCACTGCTTATACAACGACGTACATAGATACCTAAATAGATATATTGAAACTTATGGGTCTTGCAAGCAAGTAATTTATCGACTATATCTTGACCGCTAATCGCATAGATGGCCACCAGGGACCATAGGTGGATGGTCGACGACTACTCACCATCAAGTCGGACATTTACTCGGTTATCGGGTGTTTCTTTAAAAAATATTCAACGAAACTCAATAATAACTACACACACCTACATATAACACTACTTATTACAAAACTTTCTTATACTTCAATTTTGCAGTCAGCATTTTGTTTGGGACTTATTATCTTTCGAATTTGTAAACCAATTGAAATAAAACAAACACTAAATGTTACCTCAAGTTCAGCTTCTCTAATTATAACAAAGTTTCTGTTGCATTAAAACATATTAGGTAACTTTAATTATCTACTTTGTGTAACATACTAACATACGTCTCAAGCTAATAAAAGCGTCTTAAAAATTATTGATAATTGACCTATGCACTAATAAATGCCCACTATAAGAAATATCGATTAGTTACAGTATTATTATATTACTGAGTGACAATGAAGCCAATTTTTTGTTACATTATATTATTTACGAAAACTACGGCTCCCAAGTAACACATTGGATTTTTACGTTGGCAGCCCTAACGAACCGGCTAAGTAGATTTAGTCACTCACAGAACAACACGTAATGTGACACGATCATAAAACGGGAATGTTGTTTTGATATGCAAAGCCTATAGTTGGGCGCCATAGAGGCGTTAAAACTAAATCCTTTGTGTACATTCCTCGTTTACAAATTTACCTAAATTTTAGATTGTTTAGTGCGTAGGAAATTCCAGCTTGTAGGTATTCTGTAGTTGAAATCTATAATATTTGGCATTAAATTGTAAGAATTTTGGTTGCAATGATGATAATGACTAAGTATAATTTTTTACCTCTATGCATGATTATTATTTATTTTATTTTCATAAAAATTAGGTACTTGTTTCATATTTTACGACAGTCATTATATCGCTCCACCTAATATTGCAATGAATGACTCTCAAACATTACTACCTACATTCTTTTTTTATTATTATTTAGGTTGGATATTTTGGTGTACCTATCCATTTTTTATTGAATTAAGATAGCAAACGATTATGTAGGAGCCCTCTGCTGCCGCCCATCACAATTGTGACCGACCTAGAACAAGATTCGAATGGGGACTAGGATAGTTAGGAGACGGTTTTACAACGTTAGTTGGACATCCAATCGGAGGGTACTCGTGCAGATTAGCTTCGATGTGTATCGCCGGGAGTGTTCTAAAGGGGGTGCCTCTAAAGGTGTCTTGGTTTTTATGACCGGTACAAGCACCTTATGAATGAATGTATTGACAAACACTTTTCGACAGTCAAACTAAGCCATCGCTTCTACTGTAGAAGTTCTACAATTCCCAACCGTTAATGATCTCGGAAGCAGATGCGGTAAAGCAACGCCCGAGGAGTATTTTTCCTACACAATTACAGATTGCACTTACTAAATATAAGCTCATGTCCTAGCAGTTTAATAAGTTTAAATAAGAATCACATAAATTGTTAATACTTTTAAGTAACTCTTCTGAAAATAGTCTCAGTGTCAAATTGAATAAATAATTACACAATTGACGGTTTGTGATAGCGGTTGGAGGCTATCAGCAATTAGCGCGAACTTTCTTAAGCTCCCGGCAACTTTGTTCCGGCCGCGTCCAAACTGATCAAGATGGCGGCGGCACGTCGCGAGTTCCTAACACTCATTAATTTGTTCGTAGTCTCGACTCCGATCCAAAACTTGTAAGTCTCTCTCGCTGGCAATTATTAAGAAATTACTTCGAGTAGATCTATTCTTATGGGTAGATAATCATCGCGTGTGCCAAAAAAGGCCACCTTCGTGCTTCGGAGGGCACGTTAAGCTCTCAGCCCTATTGTAATCGTCAGATAACGGTCGTTAAGCCATCTCAGACACCTTCATATGCCAAAAAAATTTCCTACCTTTTTTAACTACTCTGTGCTTATACTGACCGCTACAAAATCACACTGAAGCATTGTGGTTGAGTATTTTCTAGACTTCTTCAATAATTATGAAGAGATACGTAACCTTTAAAGGGTCAATAAAGGTTGACAGCAGTCTTTATATTTCACTAACTGACCCGGCAGACGTTGTCCCGCAACATATATTATTTATATCCCAGGTTCTAAGCAGTGTATTAAGATGAAACCTAAACCAATTTTTGAGTTAGACCTCCAAAAATATAAGTTAAAAACTGCTTAAAATTTCATTTAATAGTTTTTGCGTGATGCACGGAGAAACATACAGACAGACAGACAAAAAATCTAAAAATAATATTTCTGGCTTCTATTGTCCCTACGAAGACTCTTTATACATTTCTCAGATATCTCCTATGTACGGACATAAGCCAGTTACGATTTTATTATATACTAGCGACCCGCCCTCGCTTCGCTTCGGGAAACTTATTATCAAGTGCTTAAATATAAAGTTTCATGGTTCTTTAAGAGATGGCGCTAGGCGTTCTTATTCTTTAAGTTAGGAAGGTTCACCCCTAGATGGCGCTGTGCTTAAAACCCGAAGAAATCCCATACAAACTTTCAACCTTTATTTCAACCTCTTCATCCCTTTTTGTCGCAATAAAAGGTAGCCTATGTCCTTTCTCAGGGTCTAAAGATTGTCCGTGTCAAATTTCATCAAAATCGGTTGAGAGGTTTAAGCGGGAAAGCGACACAGACAGACAGACAGACAGACAGACAGAGTTACTTTCGCATTTATAATATTAGTAGGGATAGGTATAGATTAAACGTAACGTGTCTGCTTGCCGAAATAGAATTAATAAATAGTGAAGTAATGGTGGTATAATCCGTGATCCTGACTAATGCCGACAGAACCGCCGGTTCGCCGTAATGGCCGTAATGCAGTTGCGGCTGCAAGCTGCAGGATAATCAGTTAGCAATTCCGGATACGTGCACAACCTGCTAATGTTTTGATCAGTGATTTTCTGATTACGTCATTACTGCTCGTCCGGTGCTTGCACTACACTTTGTGAAATAAACGAGCGTATAACGAGCATTAAAGACTGTTTAATTTATTTGGCCATCCAGTGTGTGCACACGAATTGTACGGAACATAGTTATAGTACCTCATAAATTGAGGGATTGTTTAAGTGATAGCTTGTATGGTAAATGTGATGACGATGATGATGAAGTGATATATGTAGATACATGGTAAGTGGTAACCGTCGGCCATGGCCATCAGTAAGACCAAAGGCATCACCGTTGTTGCAGGCCAAGAAAGAAAGAAGAATAAAGAAGGAAGAATAAATGCCTGATACAATAAATTATATAAGAAGGAAGAAGGTACAAGCTCTCAAGCTTATAATCGGAACACAACAAGTCGTTTGGTGGCTGTTTAAGCAAGAGAGTGGTAGCTGGCCAGGCAGACTTCACCGGCAGATATATTAGCAATAACAATGACTTGGCGTATTGGCAGGGGCACGTGCCCCCAAATAATATAAATATTACTTACGTACGTATTATTTAACTTTAAACGATACGCCCAAAAATTTCGCAACTCCTTATCTAAAATAAGAAGACATAAAACACTTTTATAGTTTTACAGCCACACTAAATAGGAAAATTTATATGAAAGAACCTAAGCTTTTAAAGCCATAAGCGTTTGATATATTTTCATGTTAATCAATTCACAAAAATAAAACATGTCGTTCGAAGCGAAGCGAGGGCGAATATGCTAGATAGAGAACCTATTATAGAGCTATATTCTTAGATTAAATAAAGTAGGTACCTATGTAGTTCTATGCGATCCGATCAAAATTTTGAAGTGGATCCTTTTAGAAGAAGGTGTATTGATGTTGATAGCTGGAAAACAAATTGTCTGCGTTAAAACAAGTAAGAACAACCGCCCCAAATATCAGCGACATGACTGAAGCGTTATCGGCCGAGAAACGAGAAAGAAGCAAGGTTCCGCTTCTTAACTGGCTTTCAAACTTTGCAGGCGATACACGTAAAAACATTTTACGGTTGATTCCACTTGGAGAGTGTTACTCGTAGTTAGGCGGTTGAAATGAAAAGAAACGTTCCAAACAAGTAGAATTAATGATACTCGTAGATGCAATAAAATGTAAATAGAATGATACAAAAATAAATATTGTACATCATCTTCGCAACCCATAACAGTATCACTACTGGGGTCGGGTCTCCTCTAACAATGTGAGAAAAAAATGCCTCATTTATGTCTAGTTATATAAATATTTGCATCGACAAATTTAAATGTAAATAAATATATCAATAAAATCTAAATGCATTATGTTTCTTAATAGCGTATCTATTATATAGACGAGATTGTATTAAATTTAACAAACATGCTAAATACTCAAGCACTGATTATGATAATTACCTGCAAATTTGCGAAATATACTTCGTGTTTCAGCATTAAATTATTTCAGATTTTATTTATTGCCTGCAGATTGCCGAGTCGAGATAGTTATGATAGGATTATAATCGCTCAATGGAGTCGATTTCACGGTAACAAAATCAGGTACACAAATGGGAGGTAATTTTTGACCTACGTGTTATGAACATAACACTACTACTACTACTACTACTACTACTACTACTAGTGCTACTACTAAGT
Organism: Ochlodes sylvanus; assembly: GCA_905404295.2. NCBI lineage: Eukaryota > Metazoa > Arthropoda > Insecta > Lepidoptera > Hesperiidae > Ochlodes > Ochlodes sylvanus. The sequence continues at coordinate 7,741,831 of FR990130.1, read as the reverse complement.
TATAACCTATCAGCATTGGGGTTCCACAAAAAAGTACCATAAACAGTTCTCGATAGGTTGTAACGTAGTAAATAACAATGAAGTTACCTAGTAACGTACTAATTATTTGAATGGAAGTACCAAATAGTACCAAAAAGTACCTACTAAATTTTCGTATTCACGCAATATCCGTTGTGGTATAGAGGTCCTGACGCACACATGAACTACATGTTATAGCAGTTAACCATCGCCAATATCATGGTCTTTTTATCCGTCACATCATCGTGAGAAGAGACATTAGAGCATGTGATGATGATGACACATTGACCTTATGTGTTAGTGGCGTCATTGGTTATTGTAGTATTGGTATAACACAATACTATAACGGTATAGCCTGCTCGTATAAGTACGAAGCGCAGATACCGTCGTAAATGCTGAGTTGTTGCCCCGGGGAGTACCCTCGCCGTCGGACGCTTTGCAAATTGCATTCGATGTTAACGGTCAGTTACCTGTTTTAAAACGAGATTTATTAATTTATCGATATATTTGTCACGTATCGGATTGCAAACTTAACGTTTAAATAATATTATTTTGCTGTTTAATACTTAGAAACCTTCTTGTGACATATAAAGTTTTCATTTTAATGTAGGTATATTTGTCGCAGAAAAATGTGGAAATCAGGGGTATCGTGCTACTCCTGGGAATTTCATATACAATTAAATAAATAGTACAATTTCATGACCCTAATAATAAATAAGCTATTATTCAATTATTTTATGGCCCATAAAATTTAACCTTATTTGTAGATATTTATAATATCATTTTTAAATTTTCATTTGCGATTGTTTCGTGGTTAAATTGTTTCGCAACAAAACAATAATGCCATATTGCGTAGCGAAAATATGGAAAGATAAGTTCCATTTCATAAAAGAAGACAAATATTTTCTTCGTTTCACTTGTATTCTTCTAGATAATACGAAAACTTTTAATAGGTAGTATGATAGTGGTTGATAACGACAGTGGCTGAAAATAGCTTATTTTTAATATAAAAAACCTACATCGACAAGTACTTACGTGTCTATATAAATAAAATCGAATGCTCCTAAGTATACTGAGTCAACTGTACTTTTAAAAACTTTACAGGAGGGCGATTATAAGAGAGAAAGGTTGCATTGCAAATGTTAATATAATCAAGAAAAAATAACTAACTAAACTAAAATAACATATAAATAAATTCGAATATACTCGTACCTACTTCGATTTCATCGAAATATATGTGCAACAATGCATAATAGGGTGTAGGGTGCTGCATCCATCTTTGTGTCCAAGCCGAGCTCCCCTGCTCGTAGTGAACCCTGGCGAACAACGGACGAGGTTGATCGGGGATGCCTTTGGTGTTATTAATGTCCATAGGCGACAGTGGTCACTTACCATCAAGTAAAAGTCCGCTCGTTTGTCGGCTATTACCAAATAAAAATAAAAGTAAAGCAATATTTTTAACAAGTAGATTTTAGCGTAAAAAATTAAATTTAAAAACATTTTAGTTATTAGTCTCAGCGGTTTAATATTATAATTTTATAGTCCTTATGATTCATTACAAATCCTCCGTGTGCAATTAATTACGCGGCGCTATCGGTGCGTATGAATACATTACTTATTAACTTGGATATTATAATATTGTTATTCTTAACGTTTAATCAAGCGTATTGCCAATATTATCACAATTGGGCTGTATCTGTGAGACCACTTTACATAATTATAATTAATCCTCTCCATACGGTGGCTTTTATGTATTTCAAGGATATAAGGCTGAAACTAGTATTCGCCCTTGCTTCGCTTCAGGAAACTTACATTTCAGTATTACTGACACTCGAAAAAATGTCTACGGCGGGATTTTAAAAATGACACATCTTTTTTATTTGTAAACCGATCTAAAATGATTACCCTAGTTCACAACAATACGCTTTTGAAACCGCATTCAAATCGGTTAAACCGTTTCATAGATTAGGGGGAATAAACGCACAGAAAAACAGACAAACCGACAAATAAACAACATTCGGTCCGAACGAAGCGGTTTGCCTCGTCGTTCGTTATGCGTGTCGCGAAGGAGTGGAATACCTTACCTGCGTCAGTGTTTCCGCCTACGTACGTATGATGTGGGAGTCTTCAAGAAGAGAGTGAATAGGTACTCCACTAAGTTAGTCCTAGTCCTTGAGGTGTTGAGCGCACTCTAAGTTAGTGCGCTCAACACCTCAAGGACTTCATCGCCGCTTACCATCAGGTGGGATTGTTGTCAAGCACTACCTTATAAGAAGTAAAAAAAAATATCTAAAAATCATTGTTGTGGAATATCCCTAGTAATCGTTTTGTTTTCCAATATCTTCCATGCAGACATCGATCAGTTACAATTTTATTATGTAGGCATGATGATAATGATGATACGAACCAATCATGATGAATCATGCTTCATGCAACAGCGTTAAAATACCGGCATACAGTATGTATGTGTAAGTACTCGTATCAGAGTAAAGTTTGCACAATTTACGTTGAGTTAGGTTTAAAATCATTATGTTACAAGCATCGCGCGGCACGGCACGGGTCGGAAAGCGTAATTGATATACGCCATCCTATTTTGATCATAGCGAGGCACTAAATTTAAATCTTTAAATGTACTCTCGAATAAACATAGGAAGTTAACAGTTTTATGTATAACATAATATCTATAATTATAACTAATATTGTAAACGAAACACAAAATTACTAAGAAGTAATTTATTCAACAAAAGATCTATATCGACAAAACATTTATTCATTTCTCGCTTGGGAATAGTAATTGATACGATACCACAATTTAGACCAATCCTTCGCCCCTGATCGTCCTATACTCTGCCTCGAGCAAAAAGGTCAACTTGACCAGAGTATATTATTGATAGTACAGTCTTGACCATATTTGCCCCCGAAGAAAAGAACGTTTAGTTATAGGCAGAGCTGGGCAAAAATTACATCTGCAGGCCCGGAAATTAGAACGTGGGCGCATTTCGAAAAAAAGTAGTTGGTGGGGGAATTTGAGTCATAATTATTGTTGTAGTATTAATATTTATATATCGAGATATCAGAACTAATAATATAAAGGCAATATTCCTCGGCTAGAGCTGAAAGAGCGGATTTTGTAAAAACGTTATGGATTATAAGCAATTAGTTCCTCATTTAACTCTTGTTCCTGTCTCCTGCTGCACAGTACAGCGGTAAATGATTCCGGAAATGAAGCATAATAGGATTGGTAACTTCCATTATCTCATTAACAAAATTTCAAAATGCAGATATGAGTTCAGATGTAAAGTCCTTGAACATTTCTTAAGCAATATTTTAAAAAATTTCTTCGTGCGACTTCCCAACATCATGTCTCCCCTGGGGTCAGTTCTGTTTACAGCGACGGTAGTCACTTATTATGATAATAAATGCAACATTGTTTTATCTAACCAAGTATTTCGAAATCTACCTTAACTTTGTAAGAATAAATATTAACTCTTACTTAGTACATTAACTAAACAAGTAGGTACTTATGAGCCGGATTAGTTTAAAGCTAATATTTAACAAAGTGAGTATTACGTAACGTAAAATATTTGCTTACTTATGTTTTTACTGACAATCACAATAAATAAAATCAAATAACGATTTTACTTTGAAAGATAATTTCTTTCATTTTTCCATAATTTTTTCGCAAAAAAACCCAATAACACTTATTGCCCGTGCCGAAACGAATCAAAATAAATTAAAGTAAATTAAATCTTTTAATCATTACTAGAACTTTTTTCTATTGGCCATCTCTCCCGTACGGCCATCTCCCCCGGAATTACCCTACATGAAAAAAAGTTAATGCTTGACAACAGTCCTACCTAATGACAAGTGGCGATGATGTTGTATAATGCTCGGGCCACACTAACGGGAAATGCCGTTAATTATGGCGATGATCGTAGGTGTAGCCACGACTTCAACGCGATAATTTCACAACGGCATTCACATTGCCGTTGGTTAACGCGATAATTAATGCGTTGAGGCGGCCACACCACAGAGAAAGAAGCGAGCAAAATTTATACCTATTTTGGTAGGGTTGGCACAGGAGGATACAATTTAATAAACAATAGTTATTTGTTCAACAAGATGGCAAAGTTTGTTTTTGTTGTGATTGCCTAGTTTAAATCCCGAGCTAGTGAAGATATATGCTCGAATCCTATATATATAATCCTATATATATATAAAAAATATTAGTTCGTTTGTTGCAAATGTATGAATTTTGATATGTTGTTTCTCTCAATTATTGTTTTCAATTTTACTACCTATTTACAGTACATATCTTAATATATATATTTCTTCTGTTCGTGTGTATGTGACTGAACTCCTCCTAAACGGCTTGACCGATTTGGTTGAAATTTTTTGTGTGTCTTCAGGTGGATCCGAGAATGGTTTAGATTCACAATTGGACCCGGTAGGTGGCGTTGCTGTCGATATATCACCAAAACATTTTTTGCGGTACGAAGTACGCTGGGACCACTAGTTACTTATAATAACATGACAATTTTATTAATTATTTTTATTTAATATACGTCAACCTTATCACGTTAGTAGCTAGTTACCTACTTATCCCTTGTTTAATGGTAATGATTAATTAAATTCATATAATAAAAATTTACACTCATCAAAAACAGAGCATCGTCAACCTCCATCTTGTTTGAACGTAAACGCCAATTTTATCGCCGATGGGCAGTCACGTTTGACAGTCAAGTGTAGCCACTCACATAACGTGTTAATTTTATCGTAATAATTATCGCGATGTTCGGCATTGCCGTTGACGTTGACGATTTCGTTAGTGTGGCCCGAGCATCAGAAAAATTATTATATCTTAGATTATTTAGCAAGTTATAAGCTAAGAGGAATACATTTTAAACAAAGGAACAACAACATTACCTCTAAACATACAGCGCTCATAAAACCCCCATATTGTCAAGTGCAATATAAAAACACGCCTGAAATCATGAGAATCGCAGAGCCAACGCCAGTAATGCAATCCTTATTTTACACCTTTTTACAATGTTGACGTGACAACGTCTTAAATTAGGTTAGCTGGGAGTCACTTATGAAAAATAGTAACGCTCGGTAACGTTACGATGAGTCACCGAACGAGAGAGAGGCCCGCCGAATGCCTTGCGTCTCTCTCCCACTCAACTATGATCGGTCTGTCGCGCGCGCAGCACTAGAGAATTAGGCGCATTGAATCGGCGCGTTAAGTTTAAGTTTACATGTACAATGTTTTAGTAAACAAAATATATTTCTATAGTTAAAATTTGTGCAATTCTTATTTTCATTCAATTCCTTGTTCCTATTGCGCAATTTAATTATATTCATATCAATAAATATTCTACCGAGAAAAAGACGTTGTCACGTAAAATCTTCGCCCGTAAAACCGACTTTACAGGCAACCATTTTTTTTTTGCTACTTTCTATGTTCTTTGAGAACTTCTTTTGCTATTTTTTTATAAAAAAATAGTTAACCGAGTTATACCTCCGCATCAGGATTCCCTGTTTTGCGGGCGTTTATCTGTCACATAAATACCTGCCCCAGCCGGGAAACGAACCCGAGGCCCAACGCTTCGCTGGGTCACTACCAATAAGGTTACGAGGTCGTCATGAATTACGAATTTAAAGTTATTATGTTACTTATATCCATGGGCGGTGGTCTTCTTTTGCCATCACTTATCGTTTGCAGCTTTAATAAGGGAGTATTCACTGCCTTCGTCGGCGACGCGTCGTTGGTGCTACGGATGACATCTTACCATCAGTTGACCCGTCAAGTCGTTTGTTGGCTACTGAGTTTAAAATACTGTTCGTTTACAGTATGGTGTTACTAAACCAAGCGTCCTTAAATAAAAGGGATCTGGACCCATCCTCCATCCTTTGCCCAGCGGAGCGGGACACAAATTGGAGATGTCCGATTACGTTAAAGTTAAAGATGTATGAATTCCCTTACGATCCTAAAGGAATACTTATAGTAACATTTAGAACGTGATTGCTATGATTTATAATTCACTGACTTCCAAAGTTTCAACAACTTTGATGTAGAATATAATAAATAATTAGATTTTATCTTGTTATTAGAATAAATATAAATTAGTTTAAAATAATAAGGTTATTCGTTTTTACTAACCGCTTTGCTTCGAAAAACTTATTAAAGCATAAGTTTATCTATAAGACTGTATAAATATGTAATCTAATAATATATAATATACCTTCTTAAAAAAATCCCTCGCTAAGGATGAAAATCTAAGATCTAAAAAACTCCTTATCTTTTGAAAACAATCATTATGTTTTATTACAGAACTTTTTCTTTCTTGGACGGAACTGAGTGCGGCACTAATTAGTTCCAAGCGTTTCTGTCATTGATATATTTACTTTGGTATCTTTTATCGACTAACTTGGCGTCACCCGATTCACAAACAAAACATGTTAATTAAAAAAACTCGTCTTAGCATTTTTTCCAGTGTGCTATAAAACTCTCAATTCAAAACTGAAACGAATTACTAATTTATAATAAAATTGTAACGGAGCCTAATATACACATTGAATATTTTATTTCATAATTATAGTATTTTTTGTGGGGACAAAAAATACTCGTATACATCTTTATTGAGGAAATTATGTTGTTTTATATAAAAGTTGACTTATAGAATAACACAAGATATTTTAGGACATGAACATAATTTAATTTTAAAAGACAAATAAGATATGTTTTCATTTCGAGAAATGAATTTATTTCAGTGGAATAATTAGCTGATGTTATTAGTAGGGAAACTTCGCTCAGTAGATGTTTTGTTTCTAGCGTAACAAATGAATTTATGTAACTGAACAAATTCAGCATTTTAGTATTTTCATATTTACATGTATTCATTTGTTACCGGTTTACATATTCATTTCATTCGGGTCCGGCATTGACTTATAATAAGTCAATGGTCCCGAATCACATTATTGAATAACACTGTCTTAAATAAACAAATACGTTCAGTGCATACTCACGTAGGTACGTATTTAGGATCTTTAAAGAATGTTAGTGGTGTTAGTGCAGATCATATTATAACATAGAGATACAGTCATATAACATTGACATGATGAAATGTTAAATGATTTTTCAATACACGGCTCTTCAACATTGATATTTAACCCAAAATAATAATTTAATATTTCAGCGGCAAAAATATAATTATGTGTAGGAAGACTACAATCTACGAGTACTTTTAATACTTCTTTGAAATAATAAATCTTGTTGTACAACATAGAATGCCAACATAGGTACGTGCCAGTATAGGTACAAGACGGTATAATATATAATGTACGTTTAATTTTAGGACTAAAACATCTAAAGAATTACTCAAACCAAAAAGATTTCAAGGAAAACATAAAACTAAAAGATTAGCTTGTCTTGATTTAGTACTCAACTTCGACAACAGTTAGAAGCCAATGGGCGAAGTTTTCGACGATCGGTTTATTCGCGCTTAATATTGTAAAAGAATAAAATACGAGAACATATACATTTGTTTTTATCGCTTGACACTGACGCTTGAAGCTTAGAGCATGCATTGATGCCAAGTTGGCCACTTTACTTACTATTGTAAACTTTCAACAAAATCTATTCAAGCATTTTGCGTGGAGGAACAATACATATCGACCATCTTTACCAAGGTTTACTCTTAAATCATCGACACTTACATAAGTATTATTGTTAATAACGATAAGATAACCCTTACTTAGATAAAAAGAGAGATGCCTTAGCTATTGTCGCTAAGGCTGAGTAATACAAAAAAAGATTTTACTTATGTTACGCTATTATTATAAGTAACCTAATCCTTTTGTGTGCACATATTTAGGAATTCAATCTGTCTTTAATTTGTACCTTACTAAATTTTATACCGCATATTTCGTTGTATTCTGTTTTGTGTGCCTTATTAAATAAATAAATACATACATTTTGACCAGCAAGATAAATTTTTCATCATTACTGGTGGAGATTTCCACAATGATAAGATTTTCCGGCCTGCAGCGATTTTGAGTTGTATCATATTTCTACCCGTTAAAATTGCCAGAAACCAACGCATATAGAAAGTCCTACGGTCCCACATGAAACCACCAGTACCTAGCGCGTGCAATGCCCACTGGGCTTAATTCATCACTATTCACTAAAGTCGCATAAATGTCGACCACAGTGAATTTAGTCTCTTCTCAGAAGAGCTAAAAGGCTTAGAGACTCTTTATCTCGTGATATTAATCAAGAGTAAAGTTCATCTTATCCTCAAAAGCGCTGCTTACGTGCTCGTGATAAATTTTCACTAGAATCCATTCATTTAAGTACTTTAGAAGAACGTATAACCTATGTAGCTCTTAAACCAAATTATACTTTAATTATTATTTAAGAAAATAATACTTTCAGCCAATATTGATATAATACATGAATGTTATTAATTATTATAAAAGCCTACAGGAAAGCTTATACATATTTAAGTCATACACCATCTTCATATTTTTGAACCGGATATTAAGAGTTATACAATTAATTAGTAGAATTAATCTACGAATAGGTACTACCTATTTGTGCTATGAGTGTTCAATAAGTTATGTGTTAAGATTCGCCGATGCACCTGCAAATCACCAATTTCAATGTTAGTCAGAAACAATATGTTGATTTCCATGAATCGGTCATAATTATAATGTTGAGTGAGTTCGAAAATCTTAATTTCGGCAATTTAAAATTACGTGAATTTTAATATACGGCACTGTTTATATTTTTAGTTTACACCCTATCTCCGCTAACGTAATGTACAGTGACCAATTTTTTTTTAATAAAGTATGATAAGTTGATCAAATTTACTGGTGAATTACCAAAATCATCAAGAACATTATAAATTACGTACATTCACTGGCTACATTGATCGTTGTTAAAGGACACGGGAGTATCTTGAGAACAGACCGCGATTACACCAGATGTCAGTAAGCTATTACAGCAAAGAACTACTGAGTTTAAAACTACCTTCTTTCGCAAAACCATAAAACAATGAAGTGACATTTAATTACAAATAATAACAAACAAAATGATTTACGTTTATCAACTTACCACTTAATTACGTTTTCTTTATAATTGCCTTGAGGTTTAAACTTTAGAGATGAAATCTAAATAAAGTTTGGCGGTGATAATGTTTTGAGCATTGATTTACGTATTTTCTAGGTGGAAGCTCATGTTGTCAACGATTTTAAAAACGTGCAAAAAATGTTATATGTCAAGCTGAAATCATTTATTTCATGAATATTTATTTATATTATTTTTAATTAATTATAATTTTATAAATACATTTTGTGAACGTCAAATATTTTGCATCTACCACCGTTTCGCCAAGGTGCCTCAGGTATGACGTCCTTATTAACGTACCTAACTCATTTTTGTATAGGTACCACGCCCTTTCTTTCGGCAGTACTGTATTCATTACCTTCACACATTGGTAAGGGTAGGTTCAGTTCATTCTGTGTAATTGCTGTGTGCGGGGGTTCATAGACGTAACAGAACTAACTGATAGTGCTATCTGGGCGCTAGAGGTACGGCAGCGGAATTTAAGTGGTCTTATTTGTTGGCCGAAGTCAATTGGGACGGCTCGTGCGCCTTTCGCGCGTGTTGCGAATATTTACCTGATCAAACGTTTTGCCTAATTATTACCCAGATCCCCGCACTACTGCTATTCAATATTCGTGTTCACTTTGCTCAATATTACCGTGAATTTTTATGAGCGCAGTCTCGCAGATCTACATAATACAATAAAACTATGTATTAGTAGAACTATACCTATGATCAACTGCAACTTGTCTATGTCTGTACATAAGAGGATTAAAAAAGTATGTAATGTATGTTTGTACTCATATGTTGCGTAAGCTCATCCGTGCATTGATTACGTATTTTTGTGGTGGAAGCTCATGTTGTCAAAGATTTTAAAAACGTGCAAAAAATGTTATAATATTTATGTATAATATGTCAAGCTGAAATCAACGCATGTTTTTAACTAAGATTTGGTGGTGGTCGGGAATTAATAAATACCATACTCCCATATAATTACCACAAAACAAAGGGAAAGAGGGAGTTGCTGAAAACCAGCGCTACTTGTTATTATTATTTACTTTAATCGGGAACTAAATTGAAATAATTATGTTGTCGTCATCATTTATTTTAATGAAGATAATGACGATAAAGTAAATTTATTATAATGACGACAGAAAGATCTTTAAAGACTGAAATAGAAAACCTACAACCTGACAACCTTAGGGTAGAGCCTAAGGTTGTCAGGAAAATCGCTACTACAGGGATAAGACCGCCTATTGTGTTCGTAATCACTCGCACTGTTCTGTATACGATTCTTGGTATACACAATAAAGTACCCATATAAATATTGTATTGTAGAAAACTAACATCAGCCCTACAAATCAAAATATGACTTTGCGTAAAGAATCTCTTCGTTATCCTATACAGGTGCAAAGTGGGCCCAAACTAAGTCGTTATAACTATATTACAACAGGATTAACGGCTTAGGCGCCTCCAAAGCACGGAAGCTCTCAAGAAAATTTGCTGTTGTTCTCCCATCAAACTACTTATCATGCCCGAAGTGGCTTAACACGGCGATCAACGCTTCTTATCTTACCTTTATCTCGCCTTACCCTCACCCATACCTTGCCTACAATCACTTCGTAATTGATCAGTAATTATACGAGTTACACAAGCACTACGTAATTAGTCGTTCATTACTTACACAATCGCTACATAATTATTCATGAGTTATATAATTACTATACGAAATTGGTCACAATCAGTACGTAATACTATAGAATTTCCTCCACAACCGTAAATAAATAACAACGCTACATTCATAGAATTTCCTGTGTTATGGGTGCCATGGACAACACACACACAATCAGACGAAGAAAAGAATAATATTCCGTTTCTGTATGATGAGTTTATATTATAAACTACGGAAATTTGTATACGGAAGTTTATATTATAAACTCATCATTCAAATTTCCGTCTTGCTGGGAATCGAACCCAGGATTCTTGAAACGGCGGTCTGTCTTGGCAACCATTGCGTCATACCTGTCTACTTAACAACAGTGAATTATATCTAAATATGATTCGTATCCCAAAAGAACAAAATGGAGAATTTTAATATTTCGCTCCAAATGAAATGAAGTCACTGGTAATCATGAATAAAATTATGAAATTCAAGCTTCTAACAAATAGCTCACTTTTGCTTCACCAACCCGCAATTTGTCACTTGAATGCGATAGAAGATAAAACTAGGGAACAATTCAAACAGCCCTGAACTTTGAAATGATTAAATCATTTAATTGTTATAAGTTCTGTTGTTTAATTAAAACGTCAGTCAGAATTATTTTCCCTTCAACTTATGCAGAGAGGTATGAAAATTGTCTTTACCTATTACATGTTCTCGTAGGTAGGTAGGTTTAAGATAGTCGAATGTTATAAAATAACTACAAAGAATCCACATGGTAGAAAGTGGTAACTGCCATGTCCAAAACAAAAACATAACACAATCGAGTTTCCGGCCGCCTTCATTCCAACCAAAATTTAACGAATTATACGTCATATCAATCTATATCAGTACGGAACCCTCGGTGCGCGAGTCCAACTCGCACTTTACCACTGTTTTTTAAATAAGATGTGTTATTAATATGGAAAGCGAAACATATTTTGTCCGGATATCATTCGAAAACCAGTGAACATATTAAGATAACACTTTGCAGATTTATAACTTATATCACGGCTAAAGACCTAAGGCTAAGGATACTTAATTTCATCGCGGGAAATGGACCGATTCACGCGGTATAAAAGGTAAGCTAAAAGACAGTGGAAGTTCTGTAATGAGATTGTTGAATAATGTTTTGACTACTTTTTTGTAACTATTACGATAAATTAATATCGAAAAAAAATCCGAAATGGATAAAGGGAAGGAAACGTGATTTTTGTATAATGCTGGAAATAAATGAATAGAATACATACGTATGGCTTCACTTAAAAGGAGCCAAGCAAGGCGCTAAAAAAACGCTAACACATACCCTCGCACTAGGATTCCCTGTGTCGCAGGTCGCATGGACAGCACAAGTAACACATCACCAACATTTACGACCAGAGAAGAAACTTTATCTGTCACATAAATGTTTGCTCCGGCTGGAAATCGAACTCGGGGACCCGTTGCTTCGCAGATTGGGCCACTACCAACTTGGCTACGGGGGCCGTATATTACCATAAATAAATTAAATACCGAACATGAGTTACGACTTTTTTTGTGCCATTAAGGCAGCAAACGAGCATGCAACACCACCCTTCTGCTGCCACCCATGACAACTGTGATAGTTCAAGGTCCCAGAGCGATCGGACATAACTTATTTTCACATAGATGAATGAAAGGTTCTCAGTAGCGTCTCATGTACTTTGAATATCTGCGTGCTTGTGGAACCCGTCGAAGCTCGCCTTGTGACACGTGTGCAGGTACCAGGTAAGAGAGGTAATTAAAAATAAGAGTTATTTAACTAAAATTTACATGGTTGATTTTTATATAATTATGTTTTGTAGAATATTATTCTAAATTAGTATCATAAGTGTCAGACACTTTCCATGGACCAAAGCGTTTGTTCTTTTAGTTGCCATGTCGAACTGGAACCATACTCTTCTGCTCGAAGTGGAAACCCGTCCTCAACAATGCAACTGTAACACGTTAAAACCATGAAATGCAGTTAGATAATAAATTCACGGAATACGTATTTAGAGTCGTTTTCAGGGTAACATTTTGTGAAATAAAACCTGGTTCCGTGCAGCTGTGGGCGGCAGCGATTGCTCATACCGATCGAGCAATTCATTGCTCCTGTTGTTTCACGTTTCGTTCGTCAGCGGTCTAAAATTGAAAAAGCTTTGATTGGCTGCAGTTAGAACTAGAACAAATCGGTCCGAAGTCCATTCTCCGCCGATTTCAAAGGCCCGCCGGAGCCACTGTTAAAATTGAACATCGAGCTGCTAAACGTACGTAACCGACTTGAATTGTTTATTAGAGTGATACAGAAACATGGAATATGCTTCGAAGATTTGTTTGTAAATGGAAAAACTACATATATTGAATGATAAAAGATTTGCATGTGAGTTACGTATTTGAAGCTGAAACAAAAAATCAGGGTCAGGTTTTATTTCATTTAACCAACAGTTGATAACAACGACAACAACAGTGTAGAACTCTTGCAACTGAGTTCTCGACACGTTGCTACATTACAGCGTTCATTGACGGTTTATATGAATAGTGAACTTTCTAAATCTAACAAATTTCCCCTGTCGGGTGCTTGATCTAACTATGTCGTAACAACCTAAGCATAGATGCGATAAGACTTCATAACTTTATGACTTAAAGTTGACAATAAATAAGCAACTAATTTCAATATTTGAAATGCGTGTTAAAAATACACCACATTTAAAATTAAAATAATTATCTACTGTCACTTTTTGATTTAGTCGTTTCGTAGTCGTAGAATCCATTTATCTTTAAAAGAGAAGTTATAAAGAGGTTTTGAAAAGGCTAAAAGTTAAAAGTTTAGTACTGACAGCGAGTTAGCAATTGAGTTAGCTGGGCCACAAGCGTCTGCGTCTGTTGTTAATCCGACTACGTTGCGGTGCCACGCGCTACAACTACACTACGCTACTAGTCGCAATGTTCGATGCGCTCAGTGACGGCTTTGTACTCGAACTTCCTTAAGCCTTTATTGTACAGAAGCATGTGCCAGCGGCTTTCTCACATTTATTAGAGACTAGTAACCCGCGCTTCGCTTCGGGTAACATAATCCTTAAAATATGTATATGCCCTTACCCAGATTAAATGTTATTTAAATTGATGAAATGTTTTATAGGTTTCATATTAATCGCATTGATTAGGTCAGTATTTAGTATAGTTAGTATAAGTGGATGCATCCGAAATATTAAGATTAGTTTTTATTTCAGTTAACGTTAACGCTACGCTACACACTCATAGCCCCACACTAGGATTCCCTGTGGCGTGTTTGTGTGTGCCATGGACAACACACAAGACAAGAACACTCACATCCAGACCGAGACCAGAACGGCGATCCGGCGTGTTAGCCATTACGCCAAATGGGTCGTCGACGGTTCGTATAATTATACATTTTTCGTTGAAATTTAAAATAAAAGTAGGTGACCCCACATGGGTAACCCCCGTTGGTAGTTACTCCGCCTGATGAACGAGCCTATATGTGATATGTAAATGTTTGTTTTAGGCTTATGAGTGTTTGTGATATCGCAACTGTGTATGAATCATAATCTGTGCGTAAGTGTAAACGTTTAATATATCTAATAACATATTATCAATATCAGACATTAGTTTTGCTCTTAGTATAAAATTTATTTCGTCCACCAATCTCTTCACAAAAAGTTTTCAATATCTACTCTACCTAACAAGATCCGGTAGAGGAAGGAAATACGAGTACTAAAGTTAATATGCTTTCAGAGTAGGTAAACGCTTTTATTTTTAAACATCTAACTTCTAAGCTAACAAAAGTTCCTGATAAACTTCCATCAACTATCTTGTGAAAACTATTTGATTCCCGTCATTGAGCATTCGACTATAAAGTTAGCCCTTGGTAATCATAAGTGATTAATTTTATTATTAGTGTAATAGTAATGTATATACATACATATACTTAATTACACAACATTAAATTTTATACATTTCACTTCAGTCGCAGTCGAAAAATGTGCGTTTGACTAGTGACAAACAAACTGAATTGCTTCGTAGAGCACATTAAATCGTCGGTCGTTCCTGTTTGACACCGTTTTAATAGCAGCCGCTGAGCAAAAGTGTGTAGTACATAGAAAACCACCAAATTTTTTTGTTAAGGAATCTATTAAATTAATATAAGTACATTAATATACCTATACCGAGTAAATATAGTTTATTCATAACTTTTATGTTCTTACAGATAATTAGATCAGTTTTATTATACAATTACGTACTTGTATGATTTGAGAAAGATTTTTCAATGAAGCAGTGATAGCCGTGTGGTTGAACGTTGGACTGCCGAACCGGAGGGTCCGGGTTCAAACCCCGCACGCACCACTAATTTTCAAAAATTATGTGCGTATTAAAATTTAATTATCACTTGCTTCGGTGAAGGAAAACATCGTGAGGAAACCTGCACACCTGAGAGTTCTCCATAATGTTCTCAAAGGTGTGTGAAGTCCACCAATCCGCACTTGGCCAGCGTGGTGGACTATGGCCTACACCCCCTCACACTGTGAGAGGAGACCCGTGCCCAGCAGTGGGACAGTTATGGGTTGTGATGATGATGATGATGATTTCAATGAAAAAACCTTTTTAAACAGTAAACGTTTTGGTATGTACAGAATTAAGGTAGCAAACGAGCATGCAGCACCCTTCCGCTGCCGCCCATGACAGCTGTGACCGACCTAGAATAAGACTCAAATGGGGACTAGCGTCCGGTTAGGAGACGGTATTAGAACATTAGTTGGTTAGTTTGTTAGTAAGTATGAGGACTAGGACAGGGCCGGTAAGTGATAGTTAGTAATAGTCCAGGTAATAAATGTTAGTAAAAGTCTTGTTCTAATTCGTCACAGATGCGTTGCTACGCTTGAGGATTGCGATGGTCGCCGCAAAAAAGTGTAACCAGCTCCACAAATCCCAATACGTATAATATATGTACATTTTAATAGTCAAATGGATTTTAAAATGTATTTCGTAATACTCTTGCACAATGCAGTGGACATCGGGTATATTCAGTGAATAGGCTCTAAACACAGACACAAGCGCAGTGCGATCTAAAGGCTCAAACAGCTTTTGTTTCAGAACACTATTAAACTAGTGCTCAGTAAACTTGAATTTCCTCATGATATTGGTCCAGCAATAGGTACTGGTTCAATACGTAGATTCGACTAGAGAGCTAGTTTTACCTCAGCATAAACTAGGGTAAAAACCGAGTGTGTTTGAAGTGACGTATATAAATCGACCATCGTACGAGTCATCAGTATGTTAGTGAGATGGTAAAACTTTAGCCAATTTCATAAATCAATTGGTCATAATAAAATACGGTACACTTTCTTTTCATTTCATCAACGTATCATCTATCTATGCATTAGGTACTGTAAATAGGTCTCATCCAAGGTGTAAAATACAAATAAGAATATGAACTTCCTTCCTACTTTCTTCAATTAGTACGCTTGAAATCGCTTAGTAGCTCAAACAGGAATTCATTTTGATTAAGAATTTTGTTAGGATTTAAAGGATTGCTACTGAATCGGTTCAGGAACACGATTTTAAAATCGAACTTGAATTGAAAACCAAATGAAATTGAAATGCCTTTCAAGTCTAAGCCACTTTCAGTACGAATTTCAAAGTACTCGTAGGTAAGCAAGTCTCCAAGATAAACACCGAGTCACATGTTTTGTTGACGACGATCACTTGCAATTAAGTATTCCACACATATTCTATATCTGGATCATATTGAATAACTCAGTTAAAACGTGTCTTCATTTAAGATTCATGGCAGGGTGTCGTTTAACAACACTAACATTATTAGTAACTTTGCCTCGTTCGGAAACGAGATGAAATCCCCGAAGAGAGTTGCCGATGCTGCAGCGTCACTTCGTCTCGCATTATAAAATATGCAGATAAGTTACGGGAATTGATTCAAAGCACAAAGGAGGCGAGCAAGCTGTCTATAGGCGGGCGGGCGCGGGCGGCGAGATTTCGGCAGTAATTTCCCGGGAGGGTACACCTTTATCTTACTATACTGAAAATATTTTGAATTACGCACACGCTTGTGTTCAAATGCGGAATAGATTACAGTGATTGATTTATTTGTAGTTAAAATATTATATCCGTGTAGTAAAATAAAACCTGAGTTGTTATTAATATATAGATGAAGCGAAGCTTAGGATTTAGATTAATGAATATCGCTCGCTTGTAACCAATACATCTTCGCATATCGTCACGAAGCTTCCATTTTCTTATTTAACTAATGTTCTAACACCGTCTCCTAAGCGGACTTACCATCCTAGTCACCATTTGATTTTTGTTCTAGGTCGGTCACAGTTGTCATGGGCGGTAGCGGAAGGATATTGCTGTATGCTCGGTTACTACCTTAATTATATTAAATGGCTGTAGTTGTAAATGATTTTATGTTATTACACATTTCCTCTAGTTAGCAATATACAAATTTTGCTTCTGAACTTTTCTTGATCATGGATAAACAGCCCAATGTAAAATTACTTCGAGTAGGAACCATCAATGAACTATTATAATAGTTCATAAAGAATAATAATTATTATTCTTTATGTTTTAAGTATATGTTACAGAATAAATAAATTTTATTTAAACTGACAGTAAATCATGGCGTAATTTTGTTATAAGTTTCAACTTCATGAGAAAGTTTAAACTACTTTCCGCTTTTAAACTTACAGAAGAATGCTGGGTCTTACTTGATTTTCTTCTAAACAATTTCATGAAGTTTCCTGCCAAAAATTATAAAGATACGACGTTTTATTGAAAACAATGTATCAAACTTCATCGTATAAATTCTGGGGCTCTATTTTTGAATTTCACCGATGACTTATCATATTCGTATACGAAACCTTTTCACTTGTGATTTTCGTAGCGAATGGTCACAATTACTGCATTTTTGAACCATTCGAAACTATGTTGCGAAGTAATTAAATGAGTAATATTTTAATCGTTTCACGCAGAAGAAATGTCAATAGGTACTAATCGGTAATGGAAATAAACACCTATAACGTGTCTTAGCTTGAAACGGAACGTTAAATAACGACTTGACATTTAACATTTCATTTCAAATTGTGACATGACGTTTGACACATTCTATCGAGCGAATTATGAATTCGAATGGTCAAGACCACTCGCTAACAAACTCGTCTATGCGAATTTCAAAAATAAGGAAATATGAAATTCGTATACGTTTTCGAGATTTTCGTATACGAATTTCATATTTCCTTAATTTTGGAATTCGCATACACGAGCGAGAGGTCCTTGGTCTTAACAACGATTAAAGAAAAGAGAGGATAGGCCCTAATTTGCATATATAACTTTTCATTAAACAAATATCATGCAAACATGGCCCACAATACCAAAAATATATCTGTATCATTTTTACACGTCACAATTTGCGTTTGACGACAAAGTACAATATAATATGTCGCACGTTTCATTAAACTGGTAACTGGTAAGCGTTGTTTGAACTTTATTTTTAGATAAAAACTTTAGATTTATGCGTTTAATGTGTTGTTATGATGAAGTGTTGTATTAAAAGTTTTTTAGAGTTAAATTTGGCTTCAGATCACGTGACCTTAGGGCATATCCTCTTTTTTCTTTTATCGTTGGGTGTTAACCATTCGAATTCTTAATTCGCCCGATAGAATGTGTCAATGTCAAACAGTGTCAAACTGTCAAGTTTATTATTGAATGGTTGTAGTTGGTGACGTTCTTGTTGTAATCTCATTTTATTATTTATTTTTTGTTATAATTCGATAATTAATTAATTATAGTAATAATAGTGAGCTTAGAGGAGTACATATGTATGAATTACGACAGTAGTGATGAGGACGAGGACGACGAAGTGAAGAATGTGAATTTTAGCCGTGAACCACCTTTTAGCAGTTGCGAAAAAACTTTTATAAAAAAAGGCAAGGCAAGGCTCTGGCAAGAAGCCTCATCGAGGAATTGAAGCCATTAATGAAGGAGGCCAGCAGATCATCAGATTTCAGCATTGAATTGGCTACAGTGTGTTTGGATCTACGACCCCAGCGACCAACGGATTACGATTTACTCTGCGATGTGGCTACGGTTATTGTGTCTGTGACGTGTTCATCGCCTAATAAATCTTTCAAAAATAAGTCAGCGGTGTTAACTCCAAATCCCGAACCCCGCGTTCGTAACAATATAATGAAATGACTTACTTCACCACACCTCATATCACCATTTCCTGCTGATCCTGCTCCTCGCAGTTGTTTCAGTAGAGGTAGAATTTGAGGTATGGTGAAGCGGTGAGGTGAGGTCTGGCAAGCTAATGAGGCGCGGTGTGGAGTGGTGAGATGCGGGTCTGAGGAGTGGAGAGATATTAGTTGATTGATTGATAGTTAGTTGGTTGAGTTGGGAGTCTTACAAAGGTATCAAGTATTCCAGCAAAGCGTTACTGGCCAGCAACATGCCATCTTCAAGAATAAACATTACGATTAATAAAACCCAAAGGAATTGTGTTAATATTGTCATTCAATAAAATGGACTGTGACACGGAGCATGAGTATTTTAATTTGCCCTTTATTTACGTATTTGTTATGCTGGAAATCAGCACTTGTAAAAGTAATATAATTATAGATATTTTTAAAATCTAAATATTGCAACAAACGTTCATAACAGAAAATAATAGAAATTTGCCCTTTCTTAGCTCCGGCTTTGTGGCCAAAATCTCAATTAATTTTAACTTTTGTGCTCTTGAGATATGCGCTCTTTTTTGCGACATTTTATAATGTAATTTACAACTAACTAATATCTAATCAAATTTACCACTATACATCTATACAATTAATTTATTATTTCGCGTAAACGACTGAAACGTAGTGGTTAAGTACGTATATTCTTTTTGTAAAGTTTTGTAAGTTTGTAGAAGACTTCTTTCGAGTGGTCTAGACCATTCGAAATATTCAAATTCAAATTTCGCCCGATAGAATGTGTCCACAGAATGTGTTAAACGTGATGACACAAATCTTGCACTACGCACCACAGATTATAACGCTATTTAACGTTCCGTTTCAGGCTATGACACGTTATAGGTGTTTATTTCCATTACCGATTAGTACCGATTCACATTTTTTCTGCGTGAAATGATTAAAATATTTATGTCATAGTTTCGAATGGTTCAAAAATACAGCAATTGTAACCACTCGCTACGAAAATCACTCATGTGAAAATGTTTCGTATACGAATATGATAAGTCATCGGTGAAATTCAAAAATAGAGCCCCTGATCTGAAATGAAATGTATGTTAACATTAATTTTAATAGGGATTATTATTACAAATACCCCGCTTCCTTTTTGGCTGGCAATGAGTTCGTGATGCCTTTGGTTTTAATGATGTCCAAAAAGACGGTGACCATCAAGTAGCTCGTCTATTTGCAACGTATTTCAATAAAATGATGGATAGACACAATATAGAAACGAAGAGAATGAAAAAAATATCAATATAGATCAAATTACATGATAACATGAAACTATGAACCTATAGTATGAACAAGAGTAAATGAAATTCCTTGCCCCTTTTGACGATAGTGGATTTGCTTTATGAGGTAATTTAACTTGAAGATTTGTTCTGTTACTTGCAAGTGACGGCTGGCTAACATTTCTGATTTTATAATTTAAAATAACACAATGATAGCTCGTTGGAACGCCGGAAAATATTAAACTTTTAATTTCTTACACAACAATATCGCTTTGAGTAATACTCGTACTTCACGAAATTTTTAATTTTATACGTTTTATAACAACTTTGCTATGTTAAGCTATGTAAGTATGTGAGTAAATGATATCCATTTGAAATAATGATCTGATTGAGTTTGAACTAACGCAGCTTAGGTTTTCTGATTTAGAAAGACCATTTAGCTCAGCCAATAGTGTACATCTATCAATCCGCACTGAAGCAGCAGGAGTGGAGGAGTATGGTCTGGGCCTCCTCAGCTATTAGTGAGACCCGTGCCCTGGTGTCGCCATTAATGGGTGAAGCCACTAGTGAAACAAGGATGCAGCTAAGTTGCAGATGTGATCCAGTTATGCCGAGACTAGTCCATTTTTTTATCAATATTACAGATTAATCCCTGACGATCTGATGATAAGTGGCAATGTAGTATTGAGCGCACTAACTTAGCAGAAGTCTAAGAACCAATATGATGGTTTATGGCTGTGACGATCCTTTGAGAGAAGAATTCTCCTCATTGTCTCCTTCGTATTCGTAGTGACATCAAGATGGGATTTCGATACACCGTGATGAAAAAATACTAAGTACCTATGTATACTAAGAGTTTCTAGAAGCCAAATGCTTGAATTTGGAAATTAATGTATTTTTACTAGATCCCTAGACCTCGTTCCTTTCGGCGCCAAACTACTGAAGATAGGCATTCATTAAAACTCTCTAAAACGGCGCACAATAACGTCTTGAAACGTAGACTCCTAGTTCAAATACACAAGAGCAAAATTTCTTAAACACATAATATCTTTATAAAATTTTATCTAGCAAAGAAACAGCAAGAAAATTAACAGAAAACAGGCCATGAAAACGAAACATGAGTAAGTATAATAATGTGCGCAAAGTTACTGCTCATTTTGTCGTGAAATGTCTTCCGTTTAATGAACAACTTTAAAACTCGTAATATTACGTAACTATTAGGTTACAACGGAGATCCCTCGAGCGGGTGAAATATCTTAAAACATCGTTCACCCGTATCGATGTCAATCAACCTAGACATATTTAGAGCACAGGGTTACAACGTTCATTTGAAAACTATAAGAATTAAATAGAAGAAAGTAGGATGAAGAAGTATAAAAAGTAACAAAATAGTACAGTAATATAAATCTTGACGATCCCTTAGCCTAGTTGGTAGTGGCTCTCCCTGCGAATTGAGTGGTCTCGGGTTTGATTCCGAGGAAAATAGAGTATCAGCTCTCAGGTCCCCAGCCGGTACATAACAAGTCGTTTGGCGGCTGACTCTAGCAAGAGGGTGATAATAATGAATCAGCTGGGCAATGGCCCTAGCACCAGCCTTAGCACAGTTCAAAGTCCAATATAATTATTTGGTTGTGAAAGAAATGTTTAATAACATATAACTCTCGCGTTGTGACTGACAGACATCGCACAGCCGAAACTACTGAACGCAAGAAGCGGAAATTTGGCATGAATATTCCTTGAGGAGTGGAAGGGAGCACTAAGAGGGGTTTTTTGGAATTTGGCGAGCGAAGCCACGGGGGAGAACTAGTAGCATTATAAGATGCGGCGTTAACCTTACATCCAAATACCGCTCAGGCTAGAGTATCGACTGTTATCTAAATATAACAAGTGGAACAACTATTAGACTACAAACTACGAATTGTCGTGAAATACGAGAGCTTTGCCAATAGTTTAACTCAATATTTCCATCCGCAACTCCATTTGCGTTATTAACATAGTATGCCATCGTATTTACTTTGCAAAAAGCCAACATTTTTAAATGACAAGTTATGCAGATGCCACAAGCTGTAGTTTAAAATCAGGGTGAGGGTACTGTATTCGTTTCCCAAAACGGAACCGTCAACTGCTTCCGGAACTCAAACACAGCAGGGTAATGAATTAAGTTAGCAACTCCCCGAGAGCCGAACACCCCTCGTGTCACACTTGCTTGCTCGCTCTGACCTCCACATAAATATATCCGGAATTAACACTAACCTGATTTTCTCTGCGTTCGCTTCCTTTACCTTTCCGAAGTAATATATTCATTAACTGTCCCGAGTTATTAGAATACAAATTCAGAAGATAAATTTTTAGTAATATTTTCAAAGCAAAATTCACATTTACCCTGAAATAAAAGGATAAGTGATATTGTTTATTTTCAATCAGCGATTTTCGATGCTGCTAATAAACTTTATACAAATAAAGTATTTTTTGCATTTATTTCTATGAGGTACTTTATCTGATGATTTTTATTTCAGACAGGAGCTAATATTTGACAATGGTTTAATTTTAATAGTCTCCAATCGTGCTTTACAAATAGCTATTAATGATCTTGTGCTCAACTTCGTAATTAGAAATCAGCTGTAGTTTTCGAAAGTTTATTATTTTTAAAACTAATACTAGTCTACATCTAATTACTACGACGCACGATTATTACGTTTAATTACTTGGATTTTCAGATATACCAGTACTTTAAGCTAACAAGGGCATACGGCAAGCCCCACTCCGTTCGCGTTATTGTGGTGTGTTGATTAACACGTTCCCTGCGGATCACCCACAATCGGCCCGATGCTGTGCCAACGCGCTGTGCGTACGGGAAAAATAGGTTCCTCCCGCCTGTGCGGGACCGGTTTCTTGGGAATTTTTACGAGTATGACAGAGACAAATATAGTTTTCGATTCGTGACTAACAATGTAGAAATATAGCAGTTTAATAAAGCGGAGGGCCTTTTTCGACCGCCGCCGCACAGAACGTAAAAAAAGTTATCTCAGTGCGGGAGCGGGCCTGTTTTGGTGGATGACCGCCGGCGACCCGATGCCGCACTGTGCAGATGCGTACGCGTCGAGCCGCCAGTAGTGTTGTGCTTGCTACACGAGGAGCACGTTCTCGTGCTCGATACAATGGCGCATCACAACAAACAATATTCAAAAGGAAACAAAAGTGACTACGGGGAGGAATACGACGGTTCAATTTCAAAAACGCCTAAACACAGGAATACATATTTTAAACAACAAGAAGATTTTAAAGATCCAAGCATACATAGGGACAGAGAAAGCGACTTTGTTTTATACTATGTAGTGATAGTATTTATGTTAGAAAAATTTAAGTTTGCGTGTTTCAGAGAGATCGATATTATTTGTATTCTTTATATTGTTTGTTTTGATTTAAATTATTAACTGTTGTGATGAGAAACAATCCTATTAATATTATAAATGCGAAAGTTTGTATGGATGTATGAATGTTTGTGGCTCTTTCACGCAAAAACTACTGAATGGATTTTGATGAAACTTTACAGTAATATAGCTTACACATCAGAATAACATATAGGATATAATTTATAATGACTCGATATTTTCTTTTCGTTCACTTGCCCATCACTACAAAAATTACACTCTAGTGCGGCATCGGTCCTTATCGACCTGACATTTTCAATTGTTAATTATTCATTTTCTGTTAGGAGAATCCAGGGGCGGTGCCAATGCAAACACAAGTGATTCATGACGATTTCAAAAAGTATAAAAATTGTTATATACCATACTCCTTGGCTAAGATATTGAGCTTTAATACCACTCAGAGGTGTCGGGTCGAAAGGGACCGCCCCGCACAGTAAGAAAGTCAAGTGGGTGCCTTTTTGGACCGCCACCGCACCAGCTGAAAGTCACTGTTTTTACTGCCGCAGTTAAGGTGTTAATGTTGGGCATAATTCTCGGTGTTTAGTTGAAGAAATTTACGAACTTGTGAACTCTGGGTCGTGTTTACCACGGCAGTATTTTAAAGAATCATTATTATTGTATATCAGTAAAATGATCAAGCAAGATCCTGATTTTATCCTTGCCGTGTTTATATGACGTGTGTCTTAATTCAATATACAAAGAATAACGTTTCAATTGGTTATTCAATTGGGTTTTTAAATCGGCTCTAAGTCACTCACAGTGTGAGGGGTAGAGGCCACGCTGAGTTTACCACGCTGGCTAAGTGCAGATTATTTCCTTCCACGGTGTTTTCTTTCATCTAAGCAAGTGATAATTAATTTGTAATACGCACATATTTTTTGAAAATTAGAAGTGGTTCGTACTTTACGGGTGTAGGGTCCTTCTTTAGGAAGTCTTTAGGCGCTTACCATCCAGCTTGATTTTGGTGGTAAACTTTTTTTACAGAAGTTAATAGTCAGGCATTTTACCCTCGAACATCTTTACCTACCTGGTCCCACCTGGTTATTGTAAGGCATTTTCCCCTCGAACATCTTTATCTACCTGGTCTCGCTTGGATAACTTCAGCCAGCTAGATATTGCTAGACAATTTTCCATTCTGGAAAACCAGTAAATAAGTGGCTACATGAAGATAATATCTTCATCTTCATGTACCATCAATATTATTATTTCTCGTGCGGGTACATAAACAAGAAAAGCAGAGATACATAAATTAAGTTAGATTTTTTTTCTGCGCGTAGCATTGAAAAGATCCTCTAGCATAAATAAGACATTTCCCGCTGTCCCCGCGAGATATAGGATGAAAGTATTATCCATTAGGAGATTTATAAATAGGTTGTCAGGCTTTGTTCTTAGTTCATACGTAATAAGTAGATACTCTTACAACTTCAAATATATGTAGACACATTACGTCATGTTCTAAGCAAATATAGGTACAACTTTTTGAAATAAATATCTACAACGGCAAGCAATGAATAGTAGATTTGGACATAACAAGTACCTAGATCTTTTTGTTATGTCCGCACCTCGTTTGTATAACTTCCGTACTGACGTTCCAGTTCATTCCGAATTTATTCTAAGACATACTTGAATGTAAGTAATTAAATTATATTTGTACTTAAATAACTATAAAGCAATTATTGTAACCTAATGAATAATATTTCTGACGACCCCTTAGCTTAGTTGGTAGTGGCTACGCCTGTGAAGTGACAGATCCGGGTTTCATTCCCGGTCTGGGCAAATATTTAGGAGCGTCATGGGTGTTAGTATTATATTTTGTGCTATGGAGGCCACTCACAACACAGGGTATCCTAGTAGGTACGGGGGTATGAATGTGTTAGCGTTTTTTTGTAGTAACAACTATAAACCACAATCTTGACAATATTAGTAAATTATGTGATTAAGAACTCAATCGGATAACTCATTCAGCATTTATCCACTCGATAAGTTACCCACACCAACAACATAATTATTCGTTATTACATTATATGTAAAAATGTTATTGTGTATTTTGAACGCTGCTAAAATAACAATCCGACATATTTTAACGTAGGAACATCCGTCGCACATTGGTAAAATTCCACGTTTATTTCGGCTACAAATTAAACGAACGAAAAAACAACAACAAACGTTTTTCGTTTAATAATTAAGGCTAACGAGCCATGTACGAATTTCCAACAACTACGGATCAATTACGGATATGATCTATACCTATAACATGTTCAACGAATGCTCAGAAGATAAAATACGGTAGATTTAATAATGTTTTTGTATTTAAATTGTGTGAACAATGGAAATTGATGAAATCGTTATGATGTATTAAAAAAAAATTACCAAGATCAATTACAAGCCAATGAAAATTATAAATATGTATACATATATCATTAGTCATATAGTTTTACATCAATAATTGAAAACTTTATGTGTATATTAGCGTCTGTTTGTTTACAAATACGGCCTTATACATTTAACAAATAACAGAAAAGTTATTTAACTTACTTGTACTTGCACATTAGAACAGGAATCTAGGAGTGTGAACTAGTGAATACGTTTTACATCGATGCAACGCCTACCGTTTACAAAATGTTGACAGGGAAAAACGGAACGAGCGGGGACGCAGCTGCATTCAGTGGGTGTCGAATAAGTGTTGCCAGTAATTTCACCTACTCTGGAGTTGAGCTACACTAAAATTGTCACCAGTTGTTGTACAATTCGAACTGGTGTAATACGAATAGTGTTTTATTTCCGACTTCATCGATGGCTATGCTATACTAGTACGTGTTGACTTTTCTAAATCTTAGATGAAACTTTTGGTATCTATTTAAATATTTCTTTTTTATTATTTTGAAGGACACGCAAATAATGAGAAATCTCGACCTCGACGAGCGTCGAAATCATATTATATTTGGGAGTAATTTCAATTAAATATCTTTTTAATATAATTTGGGTAACTCTCCGTAACTATTTCATTTAACGATTTCATATTACGGGTGGATTACGTACCTTAATTAGTATTGAGATAAGTATAATATTAAACGTCTCATAATTCATGAAAACTGGTTTTTATGACGTATATAACAAATAAATTTTATGCTTTTTTATATTAGGAGTTCTCAAATATCTTTGATCAGTTATTTTTTTATTATATGTAGGGATAGATTATGGTTCTCGAGGCAAGTATTTTATTCTTCCAAAAGTTGAAATGTTTACAGCATTTCGGTCTGGTAACTTGGGTTTCTCTAGGGGGCATACGGTAGCACTGAAACAAATATTTTATACAACAACAAAGCAATGGAAAATGTTTTCAAAAATATTTTACTTCGATAAACTTCGATATAAACAGAAATAGTGATAAATAAATAATAAATAGCAGGGAACGATTGATGTAAGTTTATTCTACAAAGACACATTTTTATGTCTATATCCTCTTTTCTTAGGTAAAAAGCGCAGCCTGACCCAATCCTTCTTCGGCCTGTATTAGTTTATAGATTAGTATTAATGAACTAAGTGCAATAATATCATGAAGGCAGATTAAATTTATGTAAAGTTGTTTTATTCCGAAAAAGTAAGCAATTTCAAGTATCCACCTAAGCGAGTTTACGATAAGACAACCATACAGTTGCACCAAACATAGAAATAAACTTAGGTACATGAGTAGTTATGTAAAAGACGAGAAACTAAAACCCGTTAACATAAAAATCACGCTATGAAAAAGTTTTCATGTACCTAATAATTTTTTACCAACCAACCATTTAATACTAAAGGCGGCATCTTCAGTTTTTTATTAATTAATCACTTCTTATCCTATCGAGGGCGTCATATTGCATTCATAGTCTTGTCACCTTACCTATAACCAGGAAATAATTACGACTATTCTAATGATACCTCATTTATTGAATTATTATTGGAAGAGATCGTCTTATACCTAAGCCGAAACATCATCGTAAACTTCTCTTGAGCAACCCCACAGTCCTGTAAAAATATAATTTTTCACACACGTGCATTTTTCTTCAAAATGATAAAGCACTTTTCCAAACTGGTATCAGAAGAAAAGATTATGTGCATAACTGTATCAGTACCTATATGAATAAAAGATTTAGAATTTGAATATACGTAATGTAATATTATAAGCGGAGTAATCGTCAATGAAATTAGTTCCAGGTCAGAGAGGGCTTGGTATTCGTGAGAAGATAACTCAAAATATAGCGGCTTTGCGTAAAATATGTGAAACCTTTTGTATGGTAATACGATCCCATTGTTCGGAGATTGAATTTTCGGGTTATCACGCCAAAGAATTATTCATGACAGATAGGTTACGGATGTTTTGATTATTTATACCCATTACTTATGCATTGAGCGAGAGATTAAATGTGATTGATTACGATTTACGAAAAGTCAGTTTATCCCCTTTTTTATCCTCTTAGTGTTTCCAAAAACCTCTCTTAGTGCTCCTCTACACTCCCCCAACGAACAAACATGCCAAATTTCAGCTTCTTGCGTTCAGTAGTTTCGGTTGTGCGTTGTCTGTCAGTCATTCAGTAACAGAAGAGTTTTATATATACAGAAGAAGATTTAGCATTAGCTCGTTGACTGCCTTTTTTGCTATAACTGAGAAGAACGGGAACTGGTTAACCACGCTATTTCGAAATTAAGTCAGTAACACACCCGTGACATCTACTGTCAGGTAACTCGTCCGCTCGTATGTCGGCTATTAACAAAAAATCAACCAAACTCATTTAATTTTATCAGTAGTGGTCCATTAGAGGTACATAGTAAAGTTATACTATATACAGGGTGTCCCGTAAGTAGTGGACCAACGGGTTATGGGGGGTAGTGGAACTTATTATCTACCATACATACTAAATTTTATTGTCCTAGACCTTGTAGTTCTTGAGTTATGCTTTTTTTCAAAATGTGATGAAAATATCATCCACGTAAGCTAAATATTAAATTTTACCACATTCGTTTTTTTTTATGGTAAAATTTAATATTTAGCTTACGTGGATGATATTTTCAATACAATTTGGAAAAAAGCATAACTCAAGAACTACAAGGCCTAGGACTGTAAAATTTAGTATTTTCGTTAGATAATAAGTCCCACTACTCCCCATAACCCGTTGGTCCACTACTTACGGGACACCCTGTATATTGTGACACCGGTCAGTCTCGGGTAACGTTACTGTTTATTAGATCGTTGACGTGTCGTAAACCTTACTCGTAAACTAAAGCACAACTTAGTATAACAGATTTAGTCCAGGATGTTATCAGTCTCTAGAGAGACTGTGAGGTTCACTCCTGGTCATATTATAAGTTAAGTATTTTCTAGCGGGTTCATAAGCGGTTTACGATTAGGAGAATTATTTAGATATTCAGATTTTACAAATAGGTAGACTGTTCAAATGGTATCGACCCCGTAGACATTGGGAGTGACCTGCCTGCGAAGCTAACGGTCCCGGGTTCTATTCCCTGGCCAGGTTAAATATTTGTTCTCGAGTTGTGGGTGTCAGTGATATTCTAGTGCGGGGGTTAATAATTATTGTATTATTATTGTATTATTATTATTATTATTGTAGTACCTTTATCTAACAACATCCAAATACAAAACTCTAAATATCTCAGATCGTGAGATTCCAAAATGCTTTATACGAAATGTAAACTCAATCGATCAAGGTACTCCAGCTAATATATTAACTAACACTCACTAGCAATTAACTAGCAATATATTATTAACTAAAATACTACAGAATATAATAATATAATATTTTATTCTACAACTAATTTACCTAACACTAATTTTAATAGAAAGTAAAACGATTTTTATCGCCAATAAGAGAGCACTCAAGCAATTTCCTGACTTTATTGACAGTAGAAAAATAAACTTCACGCCGCCGGAGAAATTAATCAATTACTGTATCAGAATCCGAAGTACAAGATTCACAGGGTCACTCCTATTACGAAATAAGCGAACCAATCTTCAAAATTATTCCAACTTATAAAATATAACAAATTCGGGAATTTCACAGAGCATAAGTATTCGCCCAGGGCTGAGATAACGCTATTTTGATTAGTCTTTTTCGTTTCATATTTTTTTTCTCAATATCCAGAAAAAGAACTAAACGTCAAAAGATATCTTGCTCAATTTGTAATTCCTACTCCATAATGTTTATTTACTTAATTCACCCAACATTTTATTAAAAAGCGTATCAAGTAGATAAATACGTTTCCCGTCCTCTTCGTGATTAATTCAGTGAATATTTTCCAAGTATAACGCAATTTACTTACCGACGGAAATAACGTTAGAGACTGAAATCTCACGGTATTAGGTGAACGCGTCGTTTATTTTATTGTGACAATGTGACATTGTCGCTTTCATTACGAAGGAAAATGTTTCCGCTAAGCCGCAATCATGGCGCCAAGTAAGCGCTAACATGAGCTTTGTGAATTACGTCAATTATTACAAACAAATAAACCTACCGACTACCCTGTGTCGTGCAGATGGCTCTGTCCATCAAATGAACTTCCTATCCTCCATCATGATCTACATTCTACACTGATGAATTACAGTTTGGCAAAGTTCTCTCATTTACGGAAGCTCCGACCGGGATGTTTCATAACCATATTTTTGTTGACCGAAAGCAAGTGATAAAGTAAGCAGCATCCATGTCCGATCACCCGTGCGAGTTATTCTCCTCAAGTCACACTCCTTAACAGTAGCAACAGGCCACGAATTAATTAATAATTAATAAGCTACTTACCATATTTTTGGCTGCATACCAAGTTACCTTTTCACCAATTTAGTATTATTAAAAAAATCCGAGAATATCATAAGCCATTGTCGAAGTCGGCTACAGTGAGTTTCCTTCCATCGAGCCGAGCCTACTTTTACAAACTCGTTAGCGATCCGCCCGCGGCGGCATGAACCGCAACTCCACCATAATAGGTCTCATTTCAATAAAATTTATACTTAAAAATTCAATACCTCGTGGGGAAAACTTTTTCAAACTGGCTTTTATTGATTTTGAAGTAGCGAAGTCTACAATTTAATATTCATTTCAGTTAGTACAAACTTCTATGCAAGCTCAAACAGCGCATGTCGATTCTAATCAAACTAAGTAAGAGATACCTACTTGAACTGAGAGACCCTGAGTTTGACTGACCGCCAGAGCAGTATGTAGCTAATAAGATGTAGGTACGTATGTATGTACATATGTACACTGACGCAGACATCCATCTTTCAAGGAAACGTAAGACTGTGTTATGGTAAACTAGTATACATATATGTAATTGGGTCGCATGGCACCTCGTCCGTCCGTCAGTCCCTCCACTTTGTTTTGGGTATATTTTATACATACATATAAATTAGTATTAAACAATGTTTATGTATGTACATGGTATAGCAAATTTAATTGTGAACGAATTAAAATCTAGCTTTTATCTACCAGTGAAGTCAAATTCAATTCGGTAAACCCGCTTCTGAGATTAGCAGAAATGAACACACAGACAACAGACAAAAATATAGCCTCAATAAAAGTTTTCTCGATAACGAAAGTGCAAACGATCAAACACATCACCTACTGGTTTTTTTTCCCCCTTCCACGACAGGGAGGCGGTGAATGCTCATAGCATACCAACGTAGCCGGCTGCGTTGGTTATGTGGGACTTTTACCCACTAAACACCGCCTGAAGAAACATAAATGGGGATGGCTCTAGTCCTGTGGCTTTAAAGCCTCCATCGAAAGCGACCTCGCCCGGAGAGACGAGGCGCAATGTTCAACGGACTTCAACGTTCATTGGTAGGAACGTCGTCGACTCGTTCGTTCCTAGATTGGACTCATTACTTCATTTAGTCTTAAACTACTACAATTTCGCTAATAAGGTTTCCTTGGGTTTAAAGATTGATGTATAGACAGATGGAGCCTCAAATACAAGACAAACACAGACCGCAATAAAACCGACATGAACAGAAAAATCGATTATTCATTTACCTCGGTCACAAGGAATGTCCATTAACAACAAATTGTTTGTTGTTGTTTATGTTCTCGTAACAAATCGTACGTGGCCATAAAACGCAGACTAATTTATTATGTGATTTTATAACCTTGATGCCCATGTAACGACCGAGGACCCGCATCCAGGAACAGATTTTGGTGACTGTATATGATACGAGTTTCAAGATAAGCAAGCTTGGTCATTTGCAAGCCTGTCTTCCGGTCGGCAGACCGCTTAAATCCTACATGAATCACTATCTTTGCAAAGTGTGGGTATAGTGCAGAAAATGTGGATTATTTTGTTGCTAAAGGTGTAGTACATGTATTACCTCTAATATTTTGTAGTTAAAAACATAAACTTCTTCGTCAAAAAAATCTTTATCATATTTAAAGTAAATCTTTGTAGAAAATTTAGTACCTATCCCTTTTTAACCGATTTCAAACGAGGAGGTATAATGTACATAATTATGTCGAACGATTTCTCCGTCATTTGTTAGTCGATTTTTAATCTTTTTATCTGATGATGGAATCTTAGGGAATTCGAGGGAAACCCTTAATTTTTTTTATATTACATGTCGATGTTGAAGACGGTTTTTTTAATGAGTGAGAATAAAATGCACACACGCAGACCGATGAGACTGACGAGATGCAGCATAAATGTAGTTACAAATACATTTTATTAAATTAAATATGCCATAAATCAATTTTGGTCGAACTTCTACTACAATTTCGGACTACTTCATCAGCTCTAGTACTAATTGTATTACTTGATGCGATGAATAAAAATCTTTAAGTACTTACGATTCCAATATTTATAAAATTCTGTAAAGTATCTACTCGTACAAACCCGCAATTAGTCAATGTGGTGGATAACGGTCTTAGTCCCTTAATCCCTTTCATTCTGTGAGGACCCAGGCCCGAAAGTGAGACAGTTACGGGTTATAATGAGATACGAGATCAAAGATGAATATTTAATTAACTCTGTATGAAATATCGAGATATTGAATTAGAATTCTTAAGACATGAGCCAATATTTTCTCTACTTCAAAGACTGTCTTCCTCTTTGAGGTGCCTTGTAATCGAAAGCCAATGCAAGATTCCATGACCTCTCTCATCTTCTGTGAATATCATTTTAAATTTTATAATAACATACCGGGTGGTATAACTGGGTGGTATAACCGGGTAGTTATTATAGTTTAAACTCATACCCGGACTAATTATCCAAGCCCCCATGTGAGTCTTGTTCTAAGTCGGTCATAGTTATCATGGGCGGCAGCGAAAGGTGTTGTTATATCTCAATTTGTTTTGTTATATCTCAAAGGGATATTAGGCAGCGTTTTTGCTGTAAGCTCCAAGGCGGCCTGATTTTTTTTTCTCAACTGTTATCGTCAGATCTCAACCAATTTACACAAAACTTTAATAAATTATATATCTGAACCTTCCTTACTGAATCTATCTACTATCTGAATTCCTCTGTCTATTGGTGAAAGCCGCATGAAAATCTGTTCAGTAGTTTTTGAGTATATAGCGAACAGACAGACATACAGGCAGACGTGGTGGAGGACTTTACTTCATAATATAATGTGTTATGCTGTATAGCCAGCTATCAATTACACTTTTATATAACGCCTAACAAAATAATGTAGCCGTTTGAAATATTAATGTTTATACTTGGGTGAAACGATGATATCGATAAAGTGTCAGCATAAAAGTTTTATCCGTGAGTTTTTAGTTGAGAAAGAAATAATCTAAGTGAGTCTGTCAGTGACAGTTGACTATTAAAGAACCTAAGAAAAATTATACCTACGTGAGCACGTTTTTATGAAAATTCTATTTATATAAAAACAGTAAATAGTTATTGTTATTTCAGGTAATGAACCCTACGTGTATGAGTGCGACTCGCTCTTGACCGGTTTTTCTATACAATCTTTTATAAAATCTGTTTGAGTTTTTAGTTATTAGGTTACTGCTTAGGTTTGGGATAGGGTATATAGCTGTACACTATAACCTCTTTAAGGATCTAAGTCAACATACCCAGTAACCCTGTATGCAAAAGACACCGTTATAATTGTCTAATAATTCGTTTCCCTGTAACTGAGCTTTCCTATCCGAATGGCAAGAATTTCCAACCGAACTATAACCTGGCGTAGTCGTAGCTTGCTCTGCACTGTGCCATGTGATGCGGGATGTTCAAACGCCCTACATGCGCCTACCTGCGGGCTTAAAACATGTGCCAACAACAGATTCCTGACAGTAAATGGATAACCAATATAACTGCAGATACATTTAATAAAATAGGTGGGATATGAGTTTTTTTTTTGTTTTTTGTATAAGTACCTGCAGATAACACCGACCACATGCAGATAAGCAAGTTAATACCAAATAGAAACGAATGAATTGCCAGTAACGATAGGTAAACAATAGTAGCCAGTTGTTAATAAAGTACACAAATAAAGATTAAGATCGTTTTTCATTCTAAAACAGCGATTTTTATTTTAAATGTACAAATGTCATAAAATGTAACCACTAAGTATGTATGTTTTAAATCAAACGGAGATTAGTATATGTAAAAGAAATTGTTTAAATCGAATTAGATCCGTTTGCTTCAATTAATGGGTTTTCGCAGCAAAACACGTGAGGCGTAAAACAAAGTGATAGGTTTTTTACGACAGCAGATAACGCAAGCGCCACCATCAGAGCAAATTGGTATGTCACAATATATCTG
This sequence comes from Ochlodes sylvanus, assembly GCA_905404295.2. NCBI lineage: Eukaryota > Metazoa > Arthropoda > Insecta > Lepidoptera > Hesperiidae > Ochlodes > Ochlodes sylvanus. The sequence continues at coordinate 7,707,335 of FR990130.1, read as the reverse complement.
ATAAATAAATGATCAGGGAACAAAATGATACTGTGATTACAATTATTGAGTATTGTTTCAATTTTACAAAATTGATAAAAAATTATTAATTTTGTAATCTGTTTAAAAAAAACCTGACAGACAACCCACAGCCTAAACTTACCAGACAGGATGTCGGAACTCTCGTGTTTATAATCGTGTTAAATTTTATAGTCATTTAAGAATTACAATGAACTCAGAGCGTCTGATATTGTTGAAATGAGCCAAAGATGCAGCAAAGACGTCTTGATGTGCCCACACTGACGACAGCGATGGAAACAAAATGGCCTTTAAACACACTGTTGAGATGCCGTTTCGCTGTTAATCCCGGCGGAATGTGAGTGAGAACAACAAGAGTGCTTGTTTGACGTATAATTAATTATATTGCGTGGAATATTTACTGTAATATGACTAGAGCTTGGTTCCAAGGATGGAATAGTCTTCAGTCAGTCAATAGATCAGTCAAAGACCTAAGTATATTTAAACCATCACCGTAAAAATCTCAGTAATGTTTTATTAATAACCATTTCATGATCGATTTTAGAAGGATGATTGTTGCTAGAAAACACTTCGCTTCGCAAGCAAGCACTTCGGAGATTTAAGAGAGGCCAGGAGAGATCGAGCGCCATAGCTTCAATCGTTGTTCAGCAAGGTTAGCTTGGCTTGGACTCAAGGTGGATTAAACCCCTTAAATCCCGTATAGTCGAAATTATTCCAAAGTTTTGTATTTCATTTACATGGTAACGTTTGCATTGATTATTGTATTTTACTATAACTTAAAAAAATAAGATTGGTTACTATAAACTGAATTGTAACACAATTAGGGGATGGAACTGGTCTCCAGGCCGCAGCTCACGCTTTTCTTGTAGTCAGGGCTTTCCGGTCAATCTTATATGTACAAACATACATATACCTAGATATATAAAAGGAGAAGCTGATTGACCGACATATCAACGCAGGGCCTAACAATAATATAAGGGTTAGAAACTTGAAATTTTGCACATGGGTTCCTTTTGTAACGTGGGGTAGCACTAAGAAGGGATTTTTTTGAAAATTTCCCTCCTAAGGGGGTAAAACGGGAGTACAAAGCTAGTATGAAACTTTGCCGTTTTTAAAGTTATTCCAATGAAATTCAGCATGAAGGTTTTTCATGGAAAGTTATGTAGCACGTATAAAATATTTTTTCGAAAATCCTCCCTTAAGGGGTAAAAAGGGGGGTGCAAAGTGAATATGAAAGTTCCTGATTTTATAAACTGTTATATTATTATATTTAGGGATTTTTGGCAGGCGAAGCCGCGGGGGAAAGCTAGTTTATTTCATATCCATAATACTTATAAAATAATATTTATTACTATGGTCAATTAAACATTATCATTACATTTATAAGTATTATAATATGAAATTTATTGTTTGATTCCCTCCTAACGACTTCCCTGTATTTTTTATCAAATCACGGGTAGGTATTACATATTTCCGTCGTGAGCTGCAATTATTTCTCTACCATCGAACCCACTCCATGAACTCGTTAGCGATCTGTTCCAATGACACAACGCTGAACTACGATACCTATTGATGTGGCTCGATTTCCGTAATAAATATTTCTCATATTTTCTACATAAATAAACTTACTTAGGTTCAATAAGAAAGAAATTTTTTATTATAATGATATTAAAAAGTTCGTACCTAATCACAGTAATTGTTTGTTAAAGATAAAAAGCTACAGAAAAAAATTAACACTGATTATTTTATATCACTTGTTATTTTCCATCAATTGTTATAGATGAAAACGTTGGTATATTTGTTATAAGATCGTATTACTACTGTAAGACTTCACAGATTGCGCTCAGATTCACACGATTCGTTTCACAATACGATTATACAGCTATAACAGCTGATAGCCGATATGTGACAAATACTGTATCTGTAATCTGAACTTATTAAATTCGACCTATTACTTACAAAAAATTTATTATTAATACATTTTTATTCATCATTTAACACTTAACTGACCTACTGCTGGGCGCAGGTCTCCTCTTACAATGTGGTGGGGGTGGGGGATATTAATACATACATACAACTTTTGTCACTAAAAACTTACATATTACTGTAATATCAATTAAAAAGTTATACCTAATAAATGGGGTAGTGATCAAGTCTCAAGAATTAAGCAGTTAACTTAGGTGCTAATAGATAATGAAATTCCTCAAGAAAGAAACCTCAGCTTGATCGTTGGTGTTTAGTACCCTTTCCCCACTTCACAATTTAATTAAGTTAGTTGCAGAATGTTTGCTGCTGTGAGATCTGTCTGAAGACTGAAATACTTTTTCTGCACATTCAAGCTACGTTGGCACTAGCTCATTGGAAGTATTATGTTGTTCATGTATTTCATTTATCTCGAAATTAGAAACTTGTTGGACAAATTGAAAGCTTAACTGTTTATAAAATCTACTAATAATCATAGTAGTAAAAATCACTACTAGTGGGGAAGTCATTTGTAAGTTGTTGTAAGAGCATCAAGTAATTCATATGAGTGGTCTCATAGATTAAAAAACTGCTTTTTCAGGTATATCATGTCATTATTTACCGCGTTCGTTTTATTTATCAACAACTTAATTAATTACTTCAACGATTTCATTTGTTTCTGAGAATTAACTTAAACCATAATTTCTTTCACGTTTTTCGAGTCAATACTTATAATAATGCGCTTTTACTAGTAAGTGGAGATTAAATTGTAGCTGTTAGTAAATTAACTTTCCAAAGAATCACGTGACGCGGGCCTCGTGCAATCAAAATATCCAAAATCTTACTAAGATTAATCGTCGCTTCGGGCTGCTGTCCCTAAATTAGCCTTGTTATGGAGAACTTCTAAATTGATTGACCTTTTAACTCCTTGAATTAATAAAGAACCAATTACAGACTGTAAGCAAGAATTTACTGCGTTCTGGCATCACCTTCTAGTACTACAATAATTTGTTTTGAAAATATTACAATACTATGTTATAGTAACGGACAAGTAGGTATCTAATGAAAATTAAGAAATAAAACAAGGATACAAACCAAGCCCCATACTGGCATGCCCTATGACGCAGTGGCATGGACAACACAAAAGGACAAAAAACGAACACTTATATCGAGAATAAACCATTCAATTTTTTGCTTCGCTAGATATCGATCAAAGATGCTTCGAACGGTGGCCCTACTAATGGCCTGTACGAGTCAAATTTGGGACTAAGTAAATAAAACAATAGTGAAGCAAAAATTGTGAAGATTGGCTATATTAAACTTAACACCTATGCTCATAAACTTCTGATGTCACGTACCAAGTAGTTTCAAACTTACCTAAAGCCATAGATATAGAAATCAATTTCACCAGCCCATCAGACATTGTTTTTTTTTACTTTGTATAAATTAGCGCGATCCCTCCATATAGTAAGCGACAGGCTGTTAAGCGCACTAACTTAAAGAAACCTCTTAAAGAAAACTCTTGACTTAAAATCACTCTATTGTAATCTGTAAACCGAGGGCTTTACAATCTTGCTGTAACATAAATTGACAATTCTAAGTAGTGTTACATTGAAATACAACGTCACAGCATCAATATACGGTGATGGCTTTGCGAGTATGGTTTGACTCAAATCCCAAATAATCTTGATTTAACTGACTGACACAACTGACTATAGCTATCAAAACGCCAACTACGATCAAAGTATTGTTAACAGCACAGCCTCTAGTCAAATACAAAATGATATCTTAAAGGTTAATAAATAACTAGATGGATGACCGAGATGTAATATAATTGTCTTTTAAAAAAGAAAAAAAAAATTAAACTTATAACATTATTATTATTATTCGACAAATAAGATTGATAAGAGTACAACTCATAATAGAAATTTCAAATCTTTAACTTTTTCTAGATACTTATAAAGTAGAAAGTAATTTGGACAAAGAATTTAATTGAAATGTACAAAAGATCGATATAACCTGTACAAAAATACTAAAACCCTAAAATGTTCAACTCATTTGATTTATCCGGAGCAAGGAAAGACATTATCTAAAGGGCCATCCGTTTGGACAGGCGCCGCACGTCGTCGCAACGGCGAAGAATTCAAACTTTATTTTGATCGCATTTTGCCTAACTGACAAACCTAGAACCTCTTTCCCGGAAAAGTCTTTTAAAAAATAAAAGAAACGGGTATAAGCCGGTGAATACTTACGATGCCTTTTATCTGAAAATTCGGTTATTACTCGTACATGCGATTACAAATTTATTTTTGACTAGTGGACCCGCCGTCGTTTCGCTTCGGGAAACACGACCCTTAGTAGGCACATACGAAAATTTTGAGGCGTGATTCTTTAACTAACACAAGTAACTGTTTTTATTTCTCAACCGATTGAAATAAAATAAACACTAAATGTTAAGTGAAGCTTACCACAATATATTAGTGAAAACCGCATCCAAATCGGATAAGCCGTTTCGGAGATTAGCGCGTACACACAGACAGACAAACAGACAAAAAATCTAAAAATCGTTTTGAGTTCTATTGCGTTAATAAAGACCCTCAGTAAAAGTTCTCATAAATCTTACATGTACAGACAGCGACCAGTTACAGATTTATTATTAGTAAGGAATATGTAGATTTGGTATTTTGAGTAGCTACGTAACATTTTTTTTACAGTTTTTTATTACCTGTATGTTGTTGTAATTTACATTATGTTTAAACCAAATAGTAGTACGAGAAAACGTCTACAGAACTGTATGTTACGCTGAAAATCAGTTTTTGGACAGCTAAAACTAGGTCAGTACTGTTTGTATGATGCTCGAACAAATAGACAAATGAACGAAAAAAAATCATATAAAGTTTTTTATGAGGCAAGAGTGAATAAAAGAAGTTGAGATGAAATGTCTCGTACTTACATATTCGTCACAATTCTTTACGTAATATATTATAGTAATAGTAGGAACCAAATTAAAAAGTAAAAAAGTGACGGAAGACTTTTTTCTTGTTACAATAAACGAATCTAATGAGCCCTTATAAAACTTCTGTGGGTTCCATATTCTGGCTTCGAGATATCTATGTATCTAGTTTTGTATGCAGGATCGCTAACACTGGAAAATGATAAACTAGTTACTACACTAAACTAGTCCTCATGTAACACTAGGTCTTCAGGGTGAAAATAAAATTAAGCTGCTTAATATTTAAATTAAAAGTCAAATATACAGGTGTGCGTCCATTATAAGGCAAGTCATTATCATAACGCGTTATCTCTCATAAAATGTCAATACCGATTATTCGTATTTATCACAGATTAAACAACAAATGTTTTATTATTTATCTGTAGAATTGATTGTGGTCATAAAGAGTGGGTAGATTTATTGAGCGATTTTATAACTTGGATGTTCGTATAAAGCCCCATTTCGATGTCTATCTCATGAATCGGTGTCAGTATAGACGACCTTTAACATACAGCGAATTCCAATTGCCTGTGATATATCAATAAAATGTTCATGCGAACTGATCTGCATGTAAAGGGTGCATTTTTATGGATTTGGATATAGAGTAGAATGGCGATAAAAGCAGATATAGAATAGGCATTTAAAACTAGGAGTTGAATTCAATCGCTCAAACGCTAATACAATTACTCCCTGTTGGAAAAATTATCGTCTCTTATGGACACAAATCTGAATAAAATTATTAGTTTTTCCATCATTATATTAGTCTGTAATTTGAGAAGAAACACAAGCCCAGAAGTGGGATAATTACAGATATGATGTTTTTAATATTATAGATATCGCTGAAACATATACATATTTATCAACACGGCCACAAAAGAATAACTTTCCCTGACATAAAGCTAAAGTTTAGCTGAAGTTTCGCGATTTGGACAGAGATTAATCGACTTCTGAAAATTTGTGGTTAGGGACACCACAATAAATTAACCCAGTAGTGAAATGGAAATTGCAGATTCATAATGCTTTTAGATTAGGTACTCTAGTTTCTCAGGTGAGTTATGGCTAAGAAACTAATAAGACATTATTTTTATTGATATGGGCATGTGATCAATAAAGTACTCTTATGTACATAATGGAAGAAGTAGTCAAATGTTCTCCTCACTGTTATGGAAAGATGTTGATAGTTTAACGAGCACTCCGTGCAGCACGTCATTCATCCAGACACTGACCAGGCCATGCTTTACTCAATCCATCAGCACAAGTCCGTGAGTTTTAAGCTCTTATTTAAAAAAGTTTTATATTTCCAGTCATAATATTTGTGATACTTCATTACCCTTCATACCCCTAACTGTCCCACTACTGGGCACGTGTCTCCGCTCACAGTGTGAAGGGTACATGCCATAGTCTACTACGCTGGCCAAGTGCAACTTGGTGGACACCACACACCTTTGAGAACATTATGGAGAATTCTCAGGTGTGTAGATTTCCTCGCGCTATTATCCTTCACCGAAGCAAAATGTAATAATTAACAGTAATAAACGCTGCTTGCAACACGAAAAATACGTAAAGAAATACGTTGACAAAATTTGCTTACTTATAATTTTATTTCATCGATATGTAGTTTTTGTCCTCTTTGTTCACTTTAATGCTGACCTTCTAGGGTCATGACCTATCGCAACAGTGAAATGTCAATCCCTTGTAAGAACATTATGCAGATTTACATATACCTACACATCGTTGCCATCCATTGTTCCGCATTCCTGAATTGTGTGCCCTGGGATCACTACTCTTGGGGGAAAAGACCGCCTATTGTTTATACCATGTTTTTGTTTACAACTGTTTCGTATTCTTTGTCTGTGTACAATAAAGTGTTCTGTATTGTATTCTAAAGCCAAACCCATTGTTACGTCGATTTTATCGTCACTCAACATTTTTCATTATGATTTTGCGTAGTAAAATTATTCTGATGCAAATTTTGATGAGGTTTTTACTATAATCATGTACTCATAATTATTTTAAGAGTAACCAAAACATTGTAATTGAAGCTGATTGTAAACGGGAAATAAATGTGCGACCTTTTGTGGAACATCAACAACAGTTTTTAAGTATTATAAGGAAATAAATAATTCAAAGGAATGTGAATATTTTTAACAACTTCAAAAAAAAGGAGGTTATCAGTTTTATGCGTACAATTATGTGTTATATTATTATATAACTATTCCAGTTTACTAGATAATTCGTTAAAACTTTAAAAAATTAACCGATTTCACTAAAACAGAGATGGGCAAAATCTAATCATGATTACAGATCACAATTACATCTGGTACAGAGGTGGGAAAATTGTAATCATGATTACAGATCACAATTACATCGGTTGCAGAGGTGGAAAAATTGTAATCATGATTACAGATCACAATTACATCGGGTGCATAGGTGGGAAATTGTAATCATGATTACAGATCACAATTACATCTGGTGCAGATTTGAGGTTCCTTGTCTTAAGTCGGGTTGAATTTTCGGTTGGATCTTTTATTACAATTTATAGTACCTACAAATAAATCGCTTCAAAAGGTATTACCACAGCATAAAAAAAATATAGCCATTCAAAGATTCGTTCCTGGTTTAATCGAATCGAATTAAACGAACGTATAAAACAAACATCAATAGCACGCTAACGAGACACGTTACACGATAACTATCAATTACGGACATATTGATTGAATGATTGATCAAAATGCGAGGCTGATTGAGAGCCTGCCAAACGCAAAATTAAATAAGCGCTGAAAACGTTTACCGATAGTGCTTCACGAGCGTAGGGCGGGTCGTCACATAACAACGGGCACTTTTAGTACCTAGGTAGGTTATAAAATCATATCTCAACTTTTTTATTAGATAAAGTGTTAATTTGGCTTCAATTCATTTGCAACCCACTACAGGATACGATGTCTAGAGCGTACTGCACCATGCAGCTCCACTGCGGATAGCTAGAGGGGTTAGTTACCAACTCAAATGTAGGAAGTATTAATACTATTGTCTAACGGCATACATATCTATTGAGTTAGTAATAACAAAAAATGGATACTTTTAGTCAATAACTATGGAAACAAATTAGTAAGTATACAAGGTAGGATATTACTGCGGGTAAAATGACAATAGACAGAATTTGACTTCATTTAAGCCTAGCCTTTCTTAGTGGAATGCATCCAAATTCTATGACACGTTCACAGAAAAGACTAATTAGTCCAGCGATTGTTTAAAACCTTGCCCTCCATTAGGATTCTTTCCATATCAGCCACATAACTCGGCCCATGCTTTTTAAAAGCTGTCAATTAAAAATTACTATACTATACTATACTACTATATACGAGCTACCGGATGATAAATGCATATCGCCCATGGGCATTAAAACCAAAGGCATGAGTTATGGGCCAGGTAAGAAGGAAGAGAAAAGAAAGAAAATTAACGAGATTCTTTTCACATTTAGTAATACGGTACCATGAATAGAAATCGAATGAAAGAGCGATAAACGGAGATATTTATTAACTACGAATGAATACAGAAAATTACATTCTAATAGCATTCGATACGCAATAATGAATCGATCAAAGTTAAACGGAGTCAAACAGGGTCAGATCAAAAGGGCCCATTCACTCAGGCAGGCGCGGCACGTCGGCGTCGCCCCAACGGTACGGAATTGAAACTTTATATTCGAGCGCACTTTATCTGACCAACGAACCTGGAACCTCCCTGCCGGAAAATCCTTACTCGAAATAAAATAAAACTCGAGCGAATTCTTTCAATACGTTTTACATCTCAAATACGGTTTGCACTGCAATTTACCCACGTTGGAATTTGAGTACATCTGTTACTATCTAGGACTAAGTAGATATTACTTAGATGGATAAAGCAAATTAATTAATAACATTTTTAATTAAAACATCGCATTTAAACTTCGATAAATATGGTTTCAATATTGAAAACATTGTTAGAAACCTTCAACGTTGATCGAAGTTAGAAACCTATCATAACTACCTATCATAAATATTATGTATCATATTAATGAGTTTTAATTATTGATTTTAATGATCTTCCTGCCCATTTCATATTTATAAATTAACATTTTTAAATATGAAATGGGCAGGAAGATGATGAATTCATAAAAAAACAATCATTCGTAAAAATTATAGCATGGCCTAATAAAATGAGTATCAAAATTTTGATTTACCTACAGTAGATTTAGAATAATCCCTCAATCTTAACAAATATCAGTTAATTACTAACTTAGCCTTCTTAAACTTCTCCTTCGTTTCGTTTTTATATAAGATACCTGCCTCAATATTTTTTAACATTAAATGACAAATAAATTCCTAAATTTTGTACTAATTAATGATGAAAAAGTACCTACTAAGGATCTCTTCCAAAAAAATTAACAAATGTTGACGGATCGTTTACAGTAGGTTACAAGGTAATTTTTTAGTCACTTGACATATTAATAGGGGGTACTCAGTATTCGGTTCTCATTCCAAATATGTGTGTAATTAAAAATGGTCCTTGAAATTTGACAAACTGAGCGCACTAAATCCCGCGCACGGCCCCGCCGTACTGCAGACAGCTGTGTTTCGGGCGTGTCCATACATTCTGAGTATTTTTAGATAATTTTGATTGCCATTTTTGAAATAATTATCGTGTAAAATTTCAACTTTATATTTTAATAATTACCTATAGCCATGTTCTTTCATGTCCTCGAGTATGTCAAGTGAAATAAAATTCACTCAGTATAATTATTCAGCGACTGCTGATATACGTAATAGGATTTAGGTATAAATCAGGTAAGTATAAATGATCATGCGTGACAATGGCGACAACGCACACAATGTTTATTTCTACCGAAATTATAAAAATATTGAGGTCAAAACTTTTCCTCATAGATATGAGAGCTCTATAATTTGTTGAAAACATTTCTTATTTAACCATAATTATAATTTTGCTGCGTTACCATTGTTGGCACGACACGGAACGGAGTGTACAAACATCGCGCAGAAACTCGTTAGCGATCTCTCCCCGCGGCATATCTCGTTGCCCCCGTACTATATAATAACTTAGCTCTTATTTCAATTTCTCTTTTAAACTTATATTTTGTATAAAAACCGTCACATCTTTTTATCACAGCTTATCTCCGTGTAGTTGGTAAAATACGTACCTATTAATGAATTTATGGCGGTGTTTCATTTCGTTCTCCCTACCTCGCCTGTTTTACAAAAAGCTTTTATATTTCGCTCTGAGAAGCATGCTTGAAAAGCTAATTTAAAGAAATTATCTAAATGATTTACTAGAAATATGACTCAAAAATATGAATTAAATTATATAAAAATTAAAATGTCAGTATAAATATATCAAAAGTACGATTATAATATATAATTATATAATATTATAATCGTAGTTTCTAAGCATAGTCATAAATATTATAATATAACTACGCTTAGAAACGTACAGATTGTAAAACTTCACAAGACCTTTGAGAACATTGTGGAGAATTCTCAGGTGTGCAGATGTTTTCCTTCACCGAAGTAAGTGATGATTAAATTCTAATACGCACATGATTTTTAAAAATTAGAGGTGCGTGCAAGATTCGACGACACTCTGTTATCACTGCTAATGTATTGTATATACAACGTATTACTACTACCTATAATATTATCTACCTACTATTATTATTTATTCTGTGCGACTGTCATGAAGTCATAAGCCGAGCTTCGTATTTCCGCACTGCTTTGGAGGTCGGTATAGCCGGACGCAAACCCCCTTTTATCTCTAGACTTATTTCCACTCGCTTCTTTTTCTTCTAGAGCTACGCTTCAATATTACAGTAGCGCGCGATATTTTAAAACAATATTCTCTTAAAACATTTAAGTTAATTTTTGTGCAGGACGCAAAGTTTAAAATTACCTTTGTGAATTTATACGATAACCGCTAGGTAAATTTAAAATGCTATGGTGATGTTTCCTTTTAACAGTTACATTTTTATGTGGCAATTACTTATTAATAAAACTGTAACCAAGCTAAATATATTTTTTATGTAAATGTCCGACAATCGATTACACGATGGTGGTCACCGTGCCCATGGATACCAGTAATAATACGAAAGACATCACTGATGCTTTATCGGGCAATAAGGTGCGAGGTGAGAGAAAAACAGGTAGGCCGGATACTGGCCGTAACATACCTTAAAAAATGTGAACCATGTGCACATGTTTGAAGTGAAACTTGTCAACGTTTGGATAGTTAAATTCTATTCACTTACTTTGATAACGGTTAAAATTAAGTGTAATAAAAATGACATACAATACTGTGTAAATATGAAAATAAGTAAGTATTCCGTAGCTCTTAATGATCGAGTAGCGAGCGGTCAACGCCCTACTCGTGTGTAACGACCTTGAACTTTCACTTCAAAAATATATAGACGCTCATCCTTTTTGAAGTCGGTTAAAAAGACTAGTATTTACCAACTGATATAGATCGCACCGTAGCGGCTCGATGTGCCATCGCAAGCACAGAAGCGCTAGAGATTTTTGTTGACCACTCATCCAACCCTTGACTATGCCCAACGTTGTTTAACTTGCTCTATCTGTCATGATTGACACAAGCCGTGAAGTGAAGAGCGTTGCAATCTTCGAAAGATAAATAACGGCATATTATTCAAAGCGACATTATTTTATCTTCCCTTTGCTGTTCAGACTTTCATTAAAAGGATTGAGAGACTGCAGTAACCGAATTCACCTTCAAGGTGTCGACGGAACAATGCAATTGTGGGGCAAATCTTATTCCAGCGAAGTTCCCATCTGTCTCTGTAGACTAGTAACTAGGTTCCTTCACTAAAAACTAGATCTTAGCTGTATTACGTGCAATCATTTTACAGATCATGAAAACTCATGAGAAGAATTGTCATAAAAAGTTTCAAAATTAGTGGGTAATCGACGGAAAAAACAAGCATACCTCGACACAATTTTTGCCTGGAAGTGTTAGCAGAAGCTACTTCTTAAAACAAAAATAATTATTACCTATTCAAGTTATAATTTTACTAATAACCCACCTCGATTATCTTCGAAAAATATTGATTCTTAAGTTTACTTTCTGTAGGTGCAAATTCGTATAGCATTCAGCATCCTAGAACGCAGGAAGCAGTTATTTTATAAGGTCTTTCCTGTTTAGCCCATTTTATCCTTTTTGGGGTCGGCATAATAGCTACAAAGAAGCTCTTAGAACATTATTTAAATAAATAAAAAGTATTACTACATTTCATTCCTGTTCCGTTAGGACAGATCTATCTTCCAGGATGAAAGTATCCTAGATGCAGTCTATAATATTTGTTATAAATATTCAAATATCACAATTTTATAAGTTTCCGTCTTTTAACACATTGCCTATAATCCGTCATTAACTATTGCATAATGGATCACTCTCGAGCGAATGCGGCTTACTGCATAGAGTTGACTGCACTGCTACTATGTTTGGTCCATTACAATACCATCTCTAGGACCCGACACCGATGTCGTAAACCCAGTACGACCGCCTGTCGATATATCCGACATGGCGCTACGTGTGATTCCATTACATCGGATATCTCCTAATTCAGGGTTCCCCCTCAAGTTAAAATTTATTCACAAAGCATAATGAAACATTACGAAACACACTTCGAAAATCACCGACCTAATTAAAATTTAATTTAAAACTTTTATCTTAGCTCTTGTTTCAAGCTTGTAAAGGTTTCAGCCTTTCTACACGTTCAAAAATGTTGTACAAATAGATTACAATGCGTTTGGCCACTCCTTGGTCCTTATAGCATACATACGTACTTACATATAGCGTATAGCAGATTTAATTAGGCAAACCGCTAAAATAAAAATAATTTAAGTAACACTAAAAATGTGGGACATACAACCACGTTTTCTGTTGTAAAGGAATTTGAGTGTATCGTTGAGTTTTCATTCAGATATTGGTATTCCTTAAAGGTGTATCCTTTGACGTATAAAATCATGTTTGAGTGATAGGAGTCTTGTCTTCTTTTAAAATGAGCGTAGGGAGTCCCCCGACCAGGTAGACTGACGACCTGATAATAGATCGGGCATCCGCTGGATTCCGAGAGCGGCGTAAGTTAGGGGAGCCTTATGTCCAGCAGTGTACTCATGTAAATACTGACAGATGAGACAGTATTTAATACGAGCAAATCTCATCACTTAAATGAATCCTAATGATGATATTGTTATCTAAATATTATTAATCATGTCTACGGTACGGTACCTATCTGCCGTCAGATGTCCACTGATGTGAATCACGTGATCCATTTCAAACTAATTGAAATTGAATTAACTGTAGGTACTCGACACTGCACACATTTGTGAACGAATAACACGTTCACATGCAATGAAAACTCGAATTTGAAAGTCAATTTAATATAAACAAGTTCATAAATTAAAAACTCGAATCAAAACTACGGTTAGCAAATAGGATGTCATTTTTTTTATAACGCTACACACTCATAGCCTCACACTAACTTTTTTATGTTTCGTTGCTGCCTTGGACAAAACACAAAGACAAGAACTTACACCCAGACTGAGAACAGAAATTTAAAATCATCATTCGAAATTCCGCCTCGCTGGGAATCAAATTCAGGACCGTTCGAACGGCAGTTCCGCATGGTAACGGATGCGCTATACAGGTCGTCATAGAATCCCTTGATTAGTTTTTAAGGGCCGATTATTTTCAATACAACATATTGTTCCTCATCATGTTAACGGCACTGCCATAACATATTCCACGGCAATAATTCCATTCATATGGGTTCATTATTAGCCCACATTCCTCATTAATAGCCCACTACAGTTCACGGGTCTTTCTTCATAACTAAGAAAGCCTAGAGCAGACTCCACCACGCTGCTCCAGTGCGGATTGGTAGAGGTATCCATTCCCATTTTTCACATTATTATACTTATCTTTAAACTGTACGGCGAAACATCAACGGATATACGTGGATTATAAAAAGAATTTATTGTTCTCTGCAGTAAATAGGTCAACAGTTAAATGGATCATATTACTGAAGATGTCTTTACAGCTAAGCTGTTTACAAATGCGCTCTGTCTACTGATAGTTTAAGCTTGTCCTGCTACGAATGATAAACAGAATATCGTCGGTTTTATTATTGAAAGAATTAACAAATGTGGCATTGAAAGAAAATGTAAAGAAAATTGTTATTGTAAACACTTTACTGCCAAAGAATGCCTTATAGCTTCTGTCTTTGTTATTTCGCATGTTTCCTTGACATTTATCAACTTGTCTTGTTTGCGTTAGCCTTTAGGTACTTGTACTTAGTCATTCGGCAATAACTTATTCATAATATTGCATTTAATATAATGGTTTGTCCAAAATATTAGTTATGGAGTAGCTGTGGTACAATAACGATACCAAAAAGAATAAGTATCTATAATTTATTTATCCTACTTTGTTTCAGATGCTTACTGTTGTGATTGATTAATTTTATATTGTGTTTATATAATTACTATGCTGCGCTCTATTATAACATTATCTTGTTAAGAATTTTGCTATTTTGTTACGATAATATTATTTTTTACTATTCTACCTATGTATAATATGAAAAATCTTTCCAAAGTTGTTTTATCGACTAGACATTAAACATTCCATCTTTGAAGAGGTACAATGGAATGCGGAAGTTAGTAGCACAAAAATACGATTGATGTTAAATTCATTGATCTGACATCCAAAAAACTCCACTGACGAGCCGCCAGCCAAGTGGGAAGCACAATTTGTATCGATATATAAATATTCAGGATTAGTCTGGGGTAAGACTACTACAATATCTAACAATTCTTTCATAACACAGTTGCTTCATGCAAGGTTGTTTCGTTCGTTGCAATGGGATTACTAGTTTTTTAACTACGCAGTCCCTCAAGGCAAGAGTTTTCTAATAATTACAAGAGTATTAGTAAAGTTAAGAATTATGTTTCCGAAGCAAATCGATATTACTCAGCAAAACAAAAAACTCAACAATGTCGAACTCTAATCCTTATAACACTCACTGTAGGTATTATTTATTGTCATTAATCAATATCTTCGAACTCCTGGTACACGCATTTCAATCTTGGTAAAATCAACAAAGATTTGCATACAAAAAGCGCTATCTGTTTTGCATAAATCGATTTACCTATCCCCTTTCAAAAAGCCGGCTTTTTCCTTTTCAACTTCAAAGCTAAGTTTATTTGTAAACAAAGTAGAAATTGCTCTCGAGTATTACGAAATAGAGTCAGAATGAAGGAGAAAATTATTTGGCTTTTGTTCAATATTCATCAACAGACTTCTAAGAAAGACAATGATACAATGTTTATAAAGAATATTTGAATACTCTATACATAGGTTTATTTATCGAAAAGGTCATACAAACTAAATATAGGTAACTATAGCCTTGTGACGTGGATTAATACACCGTATATTATTCTATAGGTATCTTTCGTAGGCTAATATTCTGTGACATTTAAGACCGGGCCGACGTGGTATATCGTTGCTCAAAAATCTCGTAGAGTAAATTAGTTTTAGTAGGTCTATAAAATTGCTTTTACAATTGCTCATCTTGTCACAGCAAATTGAGAAGACTAATAAAGAAAATAATTAACTTAACACAACCGTATCTCCGGATAACTTAAGTACTTTAAATAAACACTACACATTGCTATGACATGGGGTCCTTCAAGAGGCGGGTCTTTCGCTTCCTACGTGGCCGGCAACGCGTTGGTGACGCCCCTGGTGTTACCAATGTCCACGGGAGACGGTGATCGCTTACAATCAAGTGACCCGTCTGCTCGTTTGCCTGCTTAGGCCATAAAAAAAAACACTAACACACTTAAACCCCACACTATGATTCCCTGTGTTGAGGGTATTATGGACAACACGAATAACACATCATTAGCACCCATGATTTGTCACATAAATATCCCGACCGGGAATCGAACCCAGAACCCTCATTTCGCGAGCAGGGTCACTACCAACTAAGCTACGGTGTCAAAAGGTCGCCAGGTCGTCAGGCCGGATCCAAAAATAATACAAAAAAATGAAAATATTGTAAGTTTTCTTCGATATTTTTTTTCAGTTACCGTCGAACAGCTAATTAATGCTTTTGAACGTTAACATACAATCATATTTTTATTACACTCATAAAAATATCTTACCAAGAAAAGAGGAAAGCAAATTTTTATGTGATTATCTAATAAACAAACGTCCGATCACCAAAAGCATCACCGATGTTTTGCCGAAAAAAACGTCGAGGGTAAATGTTCTCTGACACCGCAACCGAAGTGTGCAAAAACCTTTTCACGGTTGATCGAACGCAGGTAAAAACCCAGTGGTGATTTAGAAGTACCATTGGGATCAAACTAAGTGGTTTACCACCGCGAGCGCACCGACCTGCAAAAGGAACTGTTACCGTAACGTCATCCGTTGTTCAGCGAGGGGTTTTTTCTAATTTAAATAAATAAATAACGCCACATAATTATAACCCCACAATAGGACACCAAGGTGGGTGCCATGGACAACACCAAGAACTCGAATTATAGAATCGAAAGTCTAATTTTAGAATGATATAAATCTGCAAAAATTTCAGCAGAGCATACCTACCCCTTTACTGATAATTTTATGCTTATGTGATAATTTTTTTATGGAATAGAGGTAGCAAACGAGAATGCAGCACCACCCTTCCGCTGCCGCCCATGACCACTGTGACCGACCTAGAACATGACAAAATGGACCTGTCTAGGAAAAGGCTCAAATACATAGTATAGAAGTAATGAATAATAATGGTAATGATATAAAGAATATCTGCAATCCATCCCAACCGCACTTAGATATAACTAATAAGAAAAGGAAAACGGAATTGGAATACGTTTGAAATGTCATTTTACCAAATCCTGCAAAGTATCGTCGGAAGAATGCAATTCGAAAACAAATCGCGTCCCACGTAGCCGCACGCCGCAAGCCGCACGACGCATCGCCGCAGTCTCTGCTCCACTTTTCCGTCGACGGGTAAGAAATGCGCTAATATATTCCTCGCTACTAGTTTATAACTTTCAAGTCTGCCAATCCGCACTTAGCTATCTGGATGGACTATGGCCTGATTGTACCCCCTCACATTTTGACAGGGAGACCCGAGTCCAGCAGTGAGATAGATGACATTACATTCATAATAAACTTTGTATGTTTTTCAAAACAAATGTTACAGATGAAAATTAGGTGTAAAAAAGCACTTCATTTTGAAGTTTGAAATGACTTATCGCCTGCTCGTTTGAAGGTAAACACTATTAAGAGACTAGCCGTAAGCTTTATACTTGGTGATTTTTTTCACTTGACATACTCGCGGACATGAAAAACATGGTCATAGGTAATGATTAAAAATATAAAGTTAAAATTCTACACGATACTTATTTCAAAAATGGCAATAAAAATTATCTCAAAATACTCGGAATGTATGGATACTATGTGCAAACGCCCTAAACACAGCGGCCTGCGGTACGGCGGCACAGCGGTACGGCGTAGCCGTACGACCTTGGACCTTTAGTGGAATAGTTTTAACCGTATGCGCTCAGTTTGTCCACTCTTTGGGTTTGTAATTATTAATTACGTCAAATTTTAAGCACCCTTTTTAATTGCATATTTGGAATAAGAATTACCGAGTATACCCCTATTAATATGTCAAGTGACTAAAAAATCACCTAGTTTAAGTATTTCTATGTAAATATCTGACAAACGAGCCACCAGGTAAACCTTAAAATGTGCATTCTGAGAAGATCCAATCATAGCAGTGAACCAAATTAATGGTTGTGATAATTTTTATGCCAATTCAATTTCCTTCAGCAAGTTCAGTATTTTCAATGGTCATAATTTCACTTAGGAAGTAATAAATTGCAAGATTCCCAAGTCATTGCTTGTTAAACGGGTGCTCGCTAAGTATGAGGCGGAGAAGCTTTCTCAGAATAGATGGTCGAACGAGCGCCGCTTTAAGATAAGCTCTTACGCAAACTAATCGCAACGGGATGTAACAATATTTAACAATAAATCCCGAAATCTCTTTAATAATGACTATCTCGTATAAGATGCTGTTATTTATGACGTTGTTTTTATGATTTTTCTTTGCAATACTTTTAATATTTTTACTGTACTTACACGTTTATTTTTCTTTAAAATAGAATACCGTAAGTTATGTGGGGCTTTTCAGACGTCATTATGAGATTGGTTGTGCCTTTTTTCAGACAATCATTATTATTATACTATACCTATATATCGAATAACCTGTATTTTTACAGGCCTTACATTTATCTACTATCTAAAGCAAGATAGCGAATTGGATTCAAATGCATAGGATATGTGTAACAATTTATATTTTAAGTATACCATTTATTACCTGATATATTTTGTTTTGTCTGATGTTATCTTTGTTTTATTATTTTATTTTTAAGTACATATATATTTCTTTCTCTTCTTTTATGTTACAATACCGCCATTGCTGATATATGCTTAGCCATCTCTACCAGTCAATCTGCTAAAGATTGACTGGTGCTTTTTGCTTTTAGCATAAAGTCCTCCTTTTGTACCACATTTTTTTTTGGATTTTAATATAATAAAGCCTAAGTTAATAAATATAATAAGTAAATTATGTAAGAGTTCACTTGGTACCTACAAACTGACATGATAAATAACACGACTCACTTTTATGTTTTATTATGAATCGAATTTATTTTATATTATAATTCTAAATATTGACAATTCAATCTTTCTGAAATCACCAGGAATTTGCATACAAAAAGCGATGTCTGTTTTGCATAAGTCAATTCGCCTATACTCTTTCAAAAAGCTGGCTTTCAACTTCAAAGCAAAGTTTATTTGTAAACAAAGTCAGGATTGCTCTGGGGTATTACCAAATAAAAGTTAGATCGGAGTTAAAATTGTTTCTTTTTCACGATAGAAACATATTACAAATAGGACAGATATTTGTGGTACGTAAATGATTGATATATTTTGCTAGTACGTAGGTATGGCACTTAATTTAAAGTTAAAAATAGCAGTGGCGGATTGTTTACCATGTAAAATGTTTTACTAGTGAGCAAAGTACCTAAATCAATATTTGCGATGAAAATCGAAAAGGTACAGAATACTTAAATCATTGAAAATAAATTTTACTCAGGTAAAAAGTAATAAGGATCCTTTAAGAGCTCTTCAGATTACTCGACTCCGTGGTCTTTCAAGTTCCATTAGAATAAAAAAATAAATCCTTTGAGCAACCGCTACATTGCTACATAGGCACTGAATATAATATAAGCTTAAGTATTTAAAAACACTCGTATTTATGGTCGGGTAAAAATTTGTTTTTATTTATAAGCGTTAAAGCAGAGTTTTCTAACCTCATCTTTATTTAATAGAAAACGATAGAAACCTATCTACGTTATACCCTAAAATATGAATTCGAATCAATTTAAATTTAACGAGAAAAAATTGCTACATTGCTACTTACGTCAGCGTGAGTTTTTATTTTGAACGATTTGTACCACAATACATATAAAGGAAGGAATTGTGAAATCGTGAAAACCCGGATCGTATGAACAGTTTAATCCTTTTTGTTGGTCCGCGAACGATTCGCCAGCCTCATGGAGCTTTCATTGTTGTATCGTGACTATTGTTTCGACTGTTTCCTTTTATTTGTTTTCCTTTAAGCTCTTTTGTAATTGATTCCCATCTGTATTCTTTCACTATCATCTACTAAACAATACAAGATTGGTGACAGTGCTATAAATTGGAGAGTGGTAGGTAATGTGGTTTAATGAAATTTTAAGTCATAATATAAGAGTCTGAATCAGAGTAACTAATTTCGCGTCTCCTGAGATTGAGAGGGGACAGATCCTTATCGGTAGGGCATTCTCTAACCTTGTACCATCTCTAAATACAATGGTAACATCTCTAAGTAGGTAGGTACTAGTACTGTGATTGAGTTATCACATTTACATTTATGCATTATTATTATCTACATAATATAGAAAACTCTTGCGTTACTGAGTACTGAACGCAAGAAGCTGAAATTTGACATGCATATTCCTTGGGGAGTATAGGGGAGCACTAACAGAGGATTTTTAAAAACAGAGGATGTGTGCTAAAAAAGGGGATAAACTGATATTTTGGAATGCTCGTATTTTATATACATCTACATAAATATCTTACGTACTTATACAATTATATTTACGTACATCGTCATATTAAATTACTTTTTAAAAATTTCACATTTATATGTACCTATGTACATTACATGCATACATACAATACTATTCATGATATACATTAGTAGGTACTACAAAGAGCTAACAGACGATATACAGACAGACAGAATATTAAAAAGATGATTTTTCTAAGTTATCAGTGTAATAATGCTTCTTTTCTCGTCATTACTATACATTGTACAGAACTAACTAACTAACACCACCATACTCGTATATACTCCTATTGGCACTAAACGACTCTCGAATAAGTTAAAACTAATATAGTAACCGACTTCAAAGATTTACCATAATAAAATTATCATAACATCTTCATCATTTATTCATGAATATCAAGCCCGTTTAATAAAGGTTGTGACTGATGGTGATTGCTTAATTTACCCCACATCATCCCATTGGCATTTCGCTTTCATTTTCATAATGAAAAACAGCTACGCGTCAAAATTAATGACATAAAATGAATCTCGACATTCAGAAAATGTTATTAATTTTATTGAATGAATATATTTTTTCTTTTTAGTTTTTTTTTCTTCGATCTATTCTCTGATCGATGTAGCACTCATAGAATAAGTGATCGACCGAATTAAACAACAGCGGGTGCGCTTAGTAGTTGGAAAGGTGATCGCTATTGGCAAAATTTCTTAAGCGCTTCCGTGCTTCGAAGTGCACTTAAAGCGATTGGTCCCGGTTCATATCATCAAGTAGCAGTCGTTAAGTCATGTCAAATGATTTCGGGCGGCATAACAATTTCCGACACTTGGATTGGCCACTAATAACTCCACCAATCCCCACTAGAACAGTATGGTGAAATAAGTACGAGTATATTCGTTCTCCTCAGTTATGACAAGAGACCCGTGCTCAGTAGTGTACCAGCTGTAACATATAAATCTATCACTCTATCGGATCAATTGTTAACAAAACTTATGGGTTGAGTTACGCAAGTCGGTATACTTTTCTAAAGATGAAACCCTTTTATGGCAGCGTGCGAAGGTTAAAGGAAAAACCAGAACCCTTTTAAGGTGGATCACAATAACATTCATCTGTCAGTCTGGTATATTTTTAAAATAATTTTGGGTTTGAACACCGTGATACATTTAAGAAGTGTTCAATGAGAGCAAATTTTTGTATAATGTATATCTATTCAATATAACGAAACTATAACTGCAGTTTTTACTAACATTCAGTTGAACTAACATTTATTTTTTATTTTTATTCAATCTTTTCACCAACAACAATAATTAAACATTATAAATGCTAGACGGAAAATAACGAACGGACGTCCGTATTCCGTCTAATACGATCATGTGACAGGTTTTGCACAGACAGTTTCCTGTTTTAACACTGTCATATTGGTTTTGCGTTCAGTTTAATTGATAAATAATTAATTAAAATTGATAAATAATTAATTAAAAAAATTCTTAAAGTTTAAAAAAATGGGTTAATTTTAGAACTTGTATTCGTCAATTTTTAAATGATCTTGGTTTGAATTTCTCGGATTAAAAGCCCACTTTTGGACATCCCTTTTATTTGATCACATAAATAAGAGAGAATAAAAAAGTACTGAAACTGAAATTGTCTTTGATGGTTAACGAATAAAGGATCTAAAGAAAGGTTAACAAATAAACGTAAAATAATACTTACTTTCTACAGTATCAACTATTTACATTATTTTCAGCATAAATTAAACTAAGTCTCAAGCGAAGCGGATTTCGCAAAAGATAGATCTTTTTTAAACGTGGAATCTAAGCTCTAAAGCAGCCGTCAATTTCCGATGCAGCTTTCACAAAACGACCCACAAATAGCAATAAAATATACTGTCAGCTTTTCCTCTAACATAAATAAAAACAGTATAACGATTATTGTTGCATAATTTTCTTTTCATTTATTTAATGGAGAAGAATCTCACATGCGTCCATGTCCAAAGTAAAATACATCGATAACTTTTAAGACTTTTTTTATAACACATTATTTTTTGAGCTACGATGATGATGATGAGTTATCAGAAAAGAAATAAAGTATCATTTAATATTTTTTCTAGGTCCACTGGTTCAGATTGTGCGATGTCTGGCAGATAGTCTAGTTAGCGATTTATTATGCAGATATACCTATTAATACGAGTTTATAACATACATTGTAACATAATAACAAGAAAATTTTCTGTATTTTTATAAGTATCTCTGTTGTAAAAGTCTGGTCTGCCAATCCGCACTTGGCCAGCATGATTGACTATGGCCTGTATCCCTTACATTTCAATGCTCGCGGCCAACAGTGGGACAGTTATGGGTTGTAATGGTGATGATATAGTAAAAGTCCTTTTAGTTCATAATCAACACTGAGCTGAATGTTTACGAAATGAGGTTACAAAATCCCGTATGTTAATCGTTTCATTCATAAATGACATCAAAACAATAGTTTAACACGTTAGTAATTGTTGAACTAAGTAACACTACGAGTGAACTAATTACCGTAATGGCACGGTATTTATGGTACAATTGTGTACTAAAATCGTTGCAACGTCGAGTTAACGTTTATCTAAATATAACGTAATTATGTAAGTATTTATGTGTTCCTCATTTCATTTATTTTCATAAATATTGTATCATCATGTATGAAAGCATCTGACCTGGATGAATAAGTAGGGGTTAGGGGCAATCGAAGCCGACCCCCCGCCACTAGGTAGGATTTTTTTAGTCTTATTGGGACGGCCTGGAATCCTGATTCAATCCCATGCTGGCCAGGATGTCGTATGATAATAATAAATTTAATTATCAATCTCTTCAGGTTATTCAATTTTTTCTCAAATAAAATCACCTCAACCAATTAAGTAGCTCCATTATTTATATATATAATGGATACTACGTGTTGATCTCGACATTTAAAAAAAGTAGAACATTCTTAATTCTTAAATTTATGAAATTTAGTAACCCTGCATATACTTATGCATACTTATGATTTAAAAATAAATATAAATATCTAGTCGTTTACCATCCGTTCAATTAGATAAAGGTGAAGTATAGTAATTGTCACGTTTAACATAAATAAAATAAAGCCCTGACATGCTTATTTCCCTTTATTCACAGCTTCATAACGGGCGTCAGCTGTAAACGACCCGGGTCATTAGGCCAATTCGGATCCTCCACTTACCGTATTGCCCAATAAGCACGACTTCTGCAATAAACACCAATGACATTGCACGATTTTCTTACTTCGATACTTTGTAAACGTACATTACGAGAATAAGATATCATTAAATTATTTTTGCATGGTTTTTCTAATTTTGTTAAAGTATCTATAATTATCCATAACTCGTAACTTTCTGAATTTGTTTACCTACATACGTAGAGACTTGTATTGTACTACACTACAAACAAAAGTTCATTTAGACTTTAAATTTTATTATGTCATGCCTATAATGTATTTTATGATTTAATAATAAATAGGTTTATTTAGAATTTGTGTGGTAGTAATATAACATCTTAACTATCCTTATCATTTTTGTCGTACTATAAGGCTTACTATAGACACACAAACGAGGGACGGATCACTGAGTGGTGATCACAGCTGCAACACGAAATACATCACCAACGCGTTGCCAGCCAAGAAAGAAGCAGATATCTGTTTATTCTCAGTAAAGTCTCCGACGCGCAACGCCGCGATGGAAATACGTAAAAACAAGATCGGAACCTCTTACACCTGAAAATGTAATCAGTAACCAACTAAGCTGTTTAAGGCCCTGATGAAGAGAAGATAATATAGATATGTTTAAAAATCGGTTTTTTATATTTATCCTTATGGCTAAGTAACGGGATATATACGAGCTACACCATAAATATAAACAACTAAAGAGTTCTACTACCAGTACATAATCATAATAAAACTAGTCACGATACCAACAGAGAATAATATTATATAGGTCAGTGCGCTAACAAAAGACATCGGGACAAGTTTTTCTCCCTTTGCTTACAAAGGCATTACGGGTGGATCTCACGAAAATTCGTTTGGAAATTCGCTTGGAATTCTATTTAAATAATTAAAAGCGGAGCGATTTCAAAATAGCGGTTCCGTTGAGACGTACATACATAGACGTTCCGTAGGGTGATTGCTTCAAAGAATATGAGTGAATGGGATATGTAAATAGTGCAAGCGAGGGAGGCGCGATCGATATCGCGCTAATGAGTGGTGCGTGACGTGCTGTTTCAACGTGTGAACGTGCCGCTGTGTGGACCATCTACTACCTACCTCTATTGGCAAATACTGCGCAAACTGCGCAACTCAAACGTTTACTAAAATAATATTGTTGCAGCCCACATCGATTATTATGATAGGTCCGAATATTTGGTCTATGGGTTTTGTTGTTTTTTGAATGAATAAAAATAATTTTGGACTTTCTTGTGATGAATTGCTTCTAGAGTTTCGATAATTTTAATTATATCATCTACTACAATCTATCCTGTCACTATTGGAAATCGCACCAGGTTTTATGGCTTATCTAGAACTAGAACTTTAATAAAATATTCCTAAATATTTAATTTGGTCTGGAGTCCTTAAATTTTTAAATTAATCCTTTCAATTTTCATTATCAATCCTTACTCTTGTGAGTGGTTTTTAAAACAAAGGAAATACGTATTACCTAGTCAAAGTTATTATAAATAATTAAATGGCTTCTTTACGTTATCACATTAACGGTGGTGGTTTAGTAGAGCCTGTGAATAAACTATAATTCCCAGTCTTACAGCTGACACAGTTCTGTCGCACGACGCGGCATTACTCAACCACTATCTGATGTCGTCTGCTAATTGACTAGAAATACAGATAAAAGCTATTTTTACACCGCCATAAATTTCTGAATAGCCAGTATTTGTTACTGAACCCTAGTGAGAAATAGTTCAGGACATTAAGATATCACGTACTGCAATGTCCGATTTAAATCCTTTATCCAATTCTTTCAAGCTCTTTTATCTTTAATATTTTCTTTCATTCAAATGCTGCTGACCACATGCTGAATAATATTTTTGTATTACCTATGAATAAACTAGTAGATGCTATGCCCAGCAGTGAACTTGTAAAGGCTGCTAGATGGATGGACAGATTACTCATTATTATGATAAATAAGAATAAAAGAAGAATATAAATAAAACAAATAAAATCCAAAGGCAAATTTTATTTATGGTCCAACGTATACTGAATGACGGACCCATTCAATGTAAAATATCGCTTCTATAGTATTCACTTAATTTACAATATTTACAGACACATACAAAGAAATTAATTGAACACCGAGGGCGGTTAGCTGTTGGCAAGAAAAGCTATAGCGACGACCGTGAGAGCGACTCGCGGCGGCGCCAGGGGGCCCCAAGCGCGGCCCGCGCCGGCCGAGGCGCGTGCGCGCGCACTGCCCCCACCGTCCCCGCGACACACCGCCGCCGCCGCGCTCGCCAAACTGCGCCCACGCACTTTCAAAGGCGATATACACAAGTTACGCTCCGCGAAATCTTCCGTCAAAGCCAAAGGATTCGCCAAAGGATCGCGACCACACTCGCAGGGTAGGTGGTTACTGTGTATCACGACATTGTCTACTTCCAGTATTACCGATAACGGCGTCTCCAACATGTGATTACCGGTCAGCTTGAAAGTGTGTACACTATTATTCTGGACAAGTGCGAGCTCCTCCACGGCGTCTATCTTATTATTACACATCTCGAGAATATCCACGCGTCGAAGTCCTTCAAAAGCTCCAGCTCGGATTACACCTAAATCAGACTCCCGTAGAGCGAGACGGCCGACGCGCGTCAGACCGAAGAAAGTGTCGGAGACAAGTGCTGGTAAATCCATGTAGGCGAGCTCCAGTACCCCCACACCCTCCAGTCCGGCAAACGCTTGCGGCTCAATGGTCTTGATTCCCGAAGGTAGCTCTATTTGCGTTACATCATTCAGTCCCGAAAACGCGTGCGCGAGTATTCGTTTTATTGGATTATTTCTTAGAGATATAAGTTTTATAAAATTCGTTCCAGCAAACGCGTATCCCTCGATCTGGGCGATCCTGTTATGCGAGAGGACGATGGATGATATATTTTGTAGAGCGGCGAAAGCGAAGGCATCCACGGTGGCGAGTGGAGTATGTTGGATGTATAGTTCGTTGAGTCGCGGTAAGCCGCGGAAGGCAAAGGGGCGGATACGAGTTAGGTTGCAGGCGTCAAGGGACAATCGCCTGAGTTGTCGGAGGTGCGCGAAGGCATCGGAGCGCAACACACGAAGATCTGCTCGGGAGAGTGATAACTGCATCACACTCGGGCTGAGTGCTGATGGTACACCCCGTAACGTTGCGCTGTTGCACACTACCTGTAAGCAAGAATGACAGTGATTAGTACAGGTACATTTGGGTTCATTGAAACTACTAAGTACCTATGTACTCGTACGTAAGCAGTGATAGACTACTGATTTGAACTTAGGTACTCAAAGTTTTATGGAGAAACAAACTCTAATCCATTCTTTCTTACTATAACTTTCCTTGGTAAAACAACCTATCGCAAGGAAAACCGCAAATCTGAGAGTTCTCCATAATTTTGGTAGAAATTTGAAATCTGCCAAACCATACTTGACTTGCGTGGTGAATTATGAACTTTACTTACACGGGGAGAGGACACTAGAGCCCAGACACATGAAACCGTTCTGTTCTATAATAATAATAGCATTTTTGATAAGAATGCTTCGCCAACCATTAGATTTTAATATACAAATTGGATCTTTACTTAGATTGCACGAATTTTTTTATAGCTACTGAACCTGTCCTCGTTTCGCTTCGGAAAATCTGTCACTTAGTACGCACATTCGGAAATTGTTAGGCGTGATTCTTTAAACTGACATAACTTTTTTATTTCTCAACCGAATGAAATAAAACAAACACTAAATTTAAAACAAACACTTAGTATTAATAATTATATTCATGAAAACCGCACCCAAATCTGATACGCTGTTTCGGAGATTAGCGCGTATAAAACCACAGACAAACAGACAAAAACTCTAAAAATCATTGTTTTGGGTTATATTGCATTAATAAAGAGCCCCGTAAAAATTTCTTCATATATCTTCTATGTACAGATACTATAACAATGACAGATTTATTATTAGTATAGATATTATTAAAAATTTTAGAATTTGGAAGCCGACATTTTAAAATTCAGAATACAAAAGAAAACTGTTGAAGCATACTGTAAGTACTTTGCTTGGAACAGGATCAGAAATTTGCATATTACGATTTTTTTATCAATCAATCGAGATATCTGTTTTTATACGTATCGATAGACAGATTAAAACATTTATTATTGAAATTTGTATACAAAAATAACGTACAATAATACCAAATCCCTTTTACTGGCCGACCAGTAACGCTGCGTCACAATACCATCGCCATTTGCTCTGTTTGTGTTGTCAATAAAATTAATCCCTCCCTGAATATCTCTGAGAGCACACAGGCGCATCGCCATATTTTGATTGAATTGTTCCAAACTTAAGCTACACAAATAACCAAAACAAATATCAATCAATTCCGTTCAGGTCATGATTTTATCCGTCAAAATTTCTGTTTTTGATCTCCGATTCAATTTGTGTTGTCTTTCTAACGTCTCGCTTTGAGTAATTCGATTGGCATTATATTAAGCTTAGCGCAATTTATTACGCTATAAGTATTATCTTTGTGATGAAGAAGTAATGTCCAATACAGAAAGAAAGAAATCTTTAGGTGATTTTCGGGTCTATTTATATTAGTTATTCAGGTTTGAGCTCTCCAACATGATGCTTGGTAGACATAAAACGCAAAGATCGCCAACAGCCAGACAAGCTCATACATTTTAAAATATTAGTTGTATCTGTAAACTTTGCAGAATAAGTAAGTGAAACCAGTGAATTTAATTAACATTTTTGCTCGCTTCTCTTTTCTTTCGTTTCTCTTTTTTGGTGACGATGCTTGTTACAGTTGCAGTCACGTTTTATGCTTAGGACAAGATGTTAACGACTTTAAAACTATTCTTTTATTTTTATTGAATAACAATAAACCATTTTAATGCATCTCATGCATTGCATGCATTGCATGCAGCAAAATACTTAACTATGACTAAACAACTACCACATACCTAATTAAACTCAAAAGTGGGTATTAACAAGTCAAATCGATTGCACAGCAAGCGCTACTTAGTATGATTAAAGTTAAATTATTCAGTAGCGGATCTGTTTTAAATTTAATATTTTTGAAATACTGTATTGCAGATAGGGAAGTACGATTTTTTTCATAAAACATGGAAAATGAACGCCATGTTAAAATTCCGCGTAACCTTATATTGCAAATTACACTAAATACATTCTTTTAAATAAATTAATTTTTAACCAGAATGGAAATAATGAAAATAAATTATTTAACTCAATTAATCCCTTCACTATAAAACAAAACAGATAACAAAGAAGTATGGGTAACTGTCGTGTCATTTGAACGCTCTGACCATTTGAGGTACCTTTGAGGGTAATTATCATTATGGACACATTGTATCAAAGTATGGAATTCATTTCGATACTATTGTCCGAGTGATGACACTTTCGACTACATTTACTAACACCTTTCGGGTCATCTGGAACGTAACAACAAAGCTATAAAATACCAATATGGGTTATACCTGAGATTGTGACAGGCATATGCACTGGGTGGGGCAGGAGGGCACTAGGGTTGGCACGAGGACCTGGCTGTGGACAGGCGTGCACACCACAGCGGATACCACCGCCGTCACCAGCCAACGCACCACCCACCTGAACAATACACAATACATGTTAAAACGACTTACACAGTGAGAAATATGTTGTTTGAGCCGTTATGGAATAAAAGATTTATGGTATTGGAAAATATAATAATGGAAATATGATATTAGAAGTTCGTATCCTCCATGCACATATATTGTACAGTATGTTCTCAAAGGTCATTGAAATCTGTCAATCTGAACTTGGCCAGTGCGGTGGTCTATGACTATGATCTGATAATATGATGGTCTGTGAATATGACATTGTAAAATGAAACAGGAGGGACAAGCATGCATTGCTATGATAACGAAGATTATTGTTTATGTATTTGCCATAAAAAGTCATCATTTGGAAGTATAATCGCTTACAATCCTAAGGAACCGTTTGTTATTATGCACTCTTCACTTGACATCAAAAAGTTCTAGGTAACAACGGCTCTGTATCCGTTATGAGACTTTAAAGTAATAACGTAATCTTGTATTTTCAAATAAAAATAAAATCGTTTTTATTATTTGATAAATAAAACGCACATTCATCTGTTTTCCCCCGACAACGACAGCAGGGAATCGAACACTGCATTAAATTCATACACATCGAATGATATCGGGAAAGCGGTATGTTTGATGCGCTCATTGCAACGACTGTAATATTTCAAACGGAAGCTCTTATAATTCAAACAGCGTGATGGGTGTTACTGCGGCATTGTGCGCTTTGAATTTTATTTTTATCCTTTGACAGCCTTATTTATTATAAGTATAACAAGTATAGTATAGCAAGTTTAGTCTCCTTTAGACATAACCTTTATACATACCTTTATACATAGCTTTAGACATAGCTTTGGACTTGTCAATGAACGAAGTGAAATATGTGTCGCTCATTTCTGTCGGATGTTTGTATAATGTTACGGACTTTTCGAGGTTTTTGCCCCCAAATGTTAAATCTGATTCTAGAATTATGGTTTGTTGTTTCCCTTAGTGTACGAGATGCGTTAAATCCCTGCTAACTATTGTTATCTTAAAAGATACAACGTATAGTTCAGCGGTTAATCTCTAAGATCACATTAAACATTAGTGAATAACACAACGGATACTTATTAATTATTAAACAAATAATAGCATTATTATAATTTAAAACTTACACCCATCTAAAAATATCATATAATCGGTAAAAAATATCATCACTGGTTTTATTTATTTTGGTCGGTAAAAATATTGATTCATCTGAAAGCCAATAAAATATAGTATACCACATGAAAAGTTTACAAATGCACACTTACATTAAATAGTCGCCTATTATATAATGTTAATACAAGAACAATTCAATAATTTATGTTTTACATGGCAATGCATTAATACTTCGTATTAAAACAAAGGAAACTAATTAAGATATTGTCTTGTATTATAATATAGTCTAAAACCGTTCTTAATACATCATCTATTTAAATTGCAGTTGGAAATTACAATTTTCCATTCAGTCATTCAAATGAATAATTTACCCCAATACAAAATGGGAAACTGCGGGAATAGGAATGAGTTAGCTTTTGAACTGGTTTGGTGTTATCGTTTGAATTGCAGTTTCAATAATTAAAAGTCACATAAAAGTTTAAATTTAACTTGTTTAATTTTCAATGTTTTCTTTGATACTAATATACATTATGTATATTAGACGACAACCTAGTGTCCAGCAATTGACCAGCTATGGGTTTTATGATGATGATAACTAATGCTACTTTAATAATCTTTAAAAATAATACTTTAATAACTTTGATAATAATATGTCTTTTGATACGAATTGAACAATTTAGAACACACAAAACAAATAATAAAAGCTTAAAATAGTGGAAGAATGTTGCGTATTGTGACGATAACGTCCAATTTTTCTCAAACTAAATTACAATTTTTACATAGGGAAAAATTTATCAAGACCGAATTGTACTTTCGTGATCAAGTTCCGTAGTGTATAGAAAATTTTCCATTTTGTAAATTGTATAATTGTAATTGTATTTTTTTTATGCACTAAATTCGACATAAAATCTTTTCCGTTCACATTCGATCACCTCCAGTGGTTTATCATCATTAAGTAAAAGCTCTAAATACTTCAAAAGAAATGTAAACAATTAAGGCCTATTAATACTCCACTAATACATCCACTATAGTTTCTTCAAATCAAATAATCTCTGAAAAAAATCCCCGACGCGCGGGTCCCATGTATTCCGCTTCGCAACGGAACGCTGAACGGAGACTGTAGGCGATGTACCATAAAGTTTATTTTATAACTAGTTTTGTGAAGTGAAACTTAGTTTGTAAACCTGGAAGGAATATAGATTTTACCTGATGGAGAAGTCGGGGGCCATGGGCGGGCGCGAGCAGGGCGCGTCGCCCGCCGTACGCCCTCACCTACGCACCTCCATCGTGCGCTACGCCGCTCTGCGGAATAATATATTATTAAACAACGAATTACCTTTTCCGGCATACAATCTAACACAAAAAAAGTTAATGAATAAAAAAAGTAAAAAGTAATTTTTATTCCAACACAACCTTTTAATTTGGTGTAGGACACGGTAAAGTTAGTTTTAATCTTATACATAGCTACAGGTCCTTACGATTACTCATTTGAGACATTATTTCCAGAATCTATTTACATATATTCTTGCTCTCTATCATCTTCCTCTTTTTTACAAACCAGGGATCCTCAATGTGTTTTATTTATGAATTCAATATCTTCCTCAATCTGATATTTCACTCCGTTGGCATTTTTAGTTTGTACAACTTTAACACGGTAGTTGCAGCGATCCTAATCGTCTATGGAAAAAAACACGTCGTATAAGTGCGCAGCCGCTAACGTGTTAAAGAAAATATACTTTGCAATATCAAAGTAACAAAATGTCAATACCCTCGTACAGACCATCTACGCCGTCAATTGTGCACACACATAAATTTAGAACCTAAAATCACTATGTATAATAAAAAATTATTAGCAACAAACAATACTACTGGCACGTTCCGGCCTTACCTGGATTGAATAATACTTACGGTTAGGAAGAGGGCATTATGTTTGCAGATTCAATTATACTAAAACGGAAATTGAAAATGGGTACTTAATCGTGCAGCTTCCTAAAGGACCACACGCTTCCTAGGCACATGACTTAAATTGTGGTTGTATAATATAAATACGAGTATGTTAGAAGACAATAACATAGTAGGTACCTATATTAATAATAAGATTGTAACAATATGCGATCTGGTAGGATTAGGATCAGTAAATAAATTGGCAGTTGAATTAAAAAATAAAATCGGAAATACTAGGTTATCCTTTAAAATCAATAGCCATTATATAAGTGACAATACAGTTCTGGCAGACGCGACAGAATAGGGCAACCGCTTGTTAACTCATAATAACGTCAGTAAGACAGCGTTCTTGAGCAAAGTAAGACAAAACATACATTTTAGGTCATAAACTGTTAACTGAACTAAAAATAATAACATGAATCAACTCAACCTCACACACACTTATACAAGTTTAGTGACGCACATTATAAAAATATTCCATTCCATTCCACCTCCTTTTAACATTTAAAAACGTACATACGTAGCTATAGTCTGAAGCACATTCGAGCAAAAGGCGTTGCCGCGCATAACACTTGCGAGAGCAATGTGTTGATGTATATATAGTTGTATACGAGTGCGCTCATTAGTCGCACTCCCACACCCTGCCACCGAGTCTGATGTTGGCGTGGTGGACAGGAGCAAAAACGTTTCGCAGCCGCTACGCGTCCTGTCACGCGATCTTTTTTTATGGATGAAAGACTAAAACTGTTTCAAGAACAACAGTGCACCTGCTATCGTGCCAATAAACGTCTGTAACAAACTATATATTATAAACTGAATCTCGGAAACAGCTCATTTTTAGAAAACGTCGTTTTATCCGTGTTTTCAGGCAAATTAAAACCTGCTATATAATTATTAGAATACAAAGGTCGCCACCATCTACAAGTTTATATTATAATAGTCTGGTGGGAAATCGGACGGCCCCGGTCAGAAGACCCCGAAACCAGAAGACCCCGGTTCGAGTCCAGATGTAAAAAAGAATACCGAGCTGAGCTCTGTCATCCAGGTACTGACTTATGATACGCACCATTTGTAATCATCGTTTGCCTCGACATTAAAGTAACATACTAGTATAAGTTGGCTGGTTTAAGGTAAATTAAAAAGTAAGTAGTAGATATTTATGTAGCTAGAAGTTAAAAACGTGGAGGGAAGTGTCGTTTTTCTGTTTTTTTCTTTGATTTTTCATTTAAATTGAGTGTAGTAGTATTAGAAAACTATTTACGTATGATGCATGTAACCAATATAATAATTGATTTCATTCAATAAACAGTAGTATTAAATCGGCTTTCGATCGTTTTACTCATCTCTCCCTACACCCACCGTATATGGCGACCCCGCCGTCGGAGTAGCTCGGTAACGCGACGCTCGCCCATATTTGGAGCGGAATATTTGCACCTCTTGTGATGAAGACAATAATTAGATCGATATAATGGCTATCTATTTTCGTCCGTGGCAATTAGTAAACGTTAAGGTGTGGAAAATAATAATCAAAGATGGGCAAACAGCAGTCCAAAGAAGAGACAATTATTGTGCAAAATGCTGCAGCCGGCAGTAACCATTCGCAGTTGGAGGAATTTAAGTTTCACCTCTCCACGACGAATATATTATTATCAGTCATCGTGTTGTGCATATGTTTAGGGGCAGTTTACTGCGTGTATCGCGCGTATAAGCGATGCCATATAAAATGGATTAACTCCGAGGTAACCAGGAATGTGTTGCGTCGATCCCTGTTTCGCAATCAGTATCAGCCCCCTCTGCCTATTGGGATGGTAGAGGATCGCTCCCAGTACCAGGTCCAGCCCAAGGACGGATTCTCCACCTCTAAAGTGTGAGTAAAGTGAAAAGTGTAAGTGTCAATAAATAAAATCCTAACAAGTACGAAAGTGCGTATATTCCGGAGTGCCGTATCATGTTTCGTATCGCGAATAATAACAAAACAGAGACTTTAATTTAAGTAATGAACTTTATGCTATATTTTAATTCCGTAATTTAATTAATTAATTAACTAAAAATTTATTTAATGATTTTATTAAGCGTATTATTTCTACATTATGGTGGTAACTAATGGCAGTTTTGTTAAACCAATTATATGACGAATTAAATAAAGTGAGGACATATCTTATTAAAATTGGTCCAAGTAGGCGACAGGGGAATATTTTAGTAATAAAGTTAAAGGAGGCTAATGCTATATTTAGTCAATATTCTGCTTGGTTATTGAATTTTAACAAAGAATTAAGGGAAGGAAAAATAAAAAGTGCAGATAAAACGCTTTATGAAAACGCGTGTAAGAAGTTTCAATTATTGCATAGTGAAATTTTGGATTTGTGTAGTTCTCAAAGTATTGAAAGCAAAAGTACCAAAATGGATATTTTCGAGTTAAAAACGGCTTTGACATTATTACCTGCAATGACGAACGACGAGACAAGTATTAAACAATTAATTGATAATATTGAATATTATGATTCTTTGCTCACGTCATCAGATTGTAAGAAAAATTTAATTAACTTCATATTAAAAAGTAGGCTTTCACAAGCCGCCAAGTTGCGTCTTCGGGATAATTATTCCAGTGTTACTGAGTTAATAAAGGACATGAGAAAAGAATTATTGCCAAATAAAGGTGCGACTGCTATTCAGAAAAGGTTGAATAGTTGTAAACAAAATGATATGACTGTTTCAGATTTTGGAAAAGAAATTACAGAATTATTTGTGGACCTTACGATTACGCAAGCCGATGGAAACTCAGAAAGCTACAAGGTTTTGAAACCCATAAATGAGAAACAAGCTATTAAACAGTTTTCTGATGGCTTACGAAATCGTAGGATCAGTACCTTAATTAGTGCCAGAAATTACAGCTCCCTGAAGGATGCCATACAGGCAGCTAAGGACGAGGAAAACACCAGCCTATCAACTTCTGGAGAAATAATGGGTATGTCTAAAAGAAATTATTACAATCCTAGAAATTTTAACAACAGCTTTAGGTATTTTCGTGGAGGTCCTCGACAAACGTTTTCGAACAGAGCGTACAATAACAGTCAAGGTTTTCGAGGTAAGTTTCAGCCACAAAGGGGATGGCAGCCGTCAACATCGCGAATTTTTACGCGAGGCCCAGGACAACGAGGACGTTATAATAATAATCGAGGTTCGTCTAATAGGTTATTCCGCGGTAATAGAGGTATGAATAGAAATTCGGTGAATATATTTAATGAACATGGAAACCCTGCGTCAGAGCCAGAACCAAGGCTAGATAAATTTTTTCGTGAATAAATATGAACATACTATTTTGGCTAGTAATAGCGATTGCTTTATTCACATTTTAATTTCATCGTGCAATAAAAATTATTCATTTTTAGTCGATACCGGCGCCTCATTATCGGCTATAAGTTATAAACATATTAGTGACCTAAAAATTCCATTCCATAAAGACAGCACGACCATAAATGGACTAGGAGGCAAAGTTCAGACTATCGGATATGTTTACATTCCTTTGTTATTAGATGGAACGGTTATCGAACACAAATTCTTCGTATTTCATTCATTACCAATTTATTCCAATGGAATAATTGGACGAGATTTTTTAAATAGGTTTAGTGCACTTTTAGACTTTAACAAAAATACTTTATGCTTAAATATTGGAATGAAACAAAATATTGTTTTACCTATTACAAATAAATATAATTTAAACATTTTCCAAATTCCGCCACGTAGCGAATCGATTCATTTTATTGAAACTAAGTTAGAAGCTGAGTGTGTAGTTTGTTCCGAGGAGTTACAGGACGGTCTTTATCTCGCTAGTTCGATAGTTAGTCCCAAAAATGGAAGGATACCGATAAAAATTTTGAATACTACGGAAAAAATAGTAACGTTAACAAATATTAGTCCTTCAATTCATAAACTTAGTGAATATAATGTTTGTTTTTTTAACAAGCCTGAAAATAATGCGGATAGAGTAAATACATTATTTTCTTTGTTGAAATTGGATGATTTAAATGATGAAGAAACAATTAGTATTAAAAATATTTGTGCTAAATATGCAAATATTTTTTATTGTCCAGGAGACAAAATGAGTGTCACAGATATTTATACTCACAATATTTCTTTGAAACCAAATACGAACCCAATTTTCTCAAAACCGTATAGACTACCTAAAGTTCAAAAAGAGGAGATCGAACGACAAATTAGTAGTATGCTAAAAGAAGGAATTATTGAACCCAGTAAAAGTGATTGGTCGAGCCCTGTATTATTAGTTCCAAAAAAAATGGATTCATCTGGTCAGAAAAAATGGCGGGTAGTTATTGATTACCGCAAGTTAAACAATTGCATAGAAGATGATAAATTTCCACTCCCGGATATAACAGAAATTTTAGAATCATTGGCTGGTAGTGTATATTTCTCTCACCTAGATTTGTACCAAGGTTACTATAACGTAGCTTTAAATGAAAATTGTAGAAAATATACAGCTTTCCATTCCGGTAGGTATCAAATGACTAGGATGCCTATGGGTCTAAAAACAAGTCCTAGTTCATTTTCAAGAATGATGAATTTAGCAATGTCAGGATTAAATAATGTAAATTGTTTAATTTATCTTGATGATTTAGTAGTATATGGAAGAAGTTTGGAAATTCACAATAAAAATTTACAGGAAGTATTCGAAAGATTGCAAAAAGTCAATTTAAAATTAAATCCATTAAAATGTACATTTCTTAAGAAGGAGATATTATATTTAGGTCATTTAATATCAAACAAAGGCATTTTACCTGATCCGGCAAAAGTAGCTACTGTTGAAAACTATCCATGCCCACAGAATTCTGCCGAAGTCAAGAGATTTGTTGCATTTACAAACTATTATAGAAAATTTATACCAAAATTCGCTGAAATAGCGCAACCGTTAAATTATCTTTGTAGAAAAAATGTTAATTTTCTTTGGGATAGTAAGTGTCAAAAAGCATTTGAAATACTCAAACAGCGTATTATTTCTCCCCCTATTTTAGATTATCCAGATTTTTCCAAACATAATCATTTTGTTCTTCAAACCGACGCATCTAACAAGGCGATCGGTGCAATACTATCAAATAAAAATGGCCGACCAATAGCTTTTACTAGCAGAACTTTGAATAAAGCTGAATCAAACTATCCTGTTATAGAAAAAGAATTGCTCGCGATAGTTTGGGCTGTTAAATATTTCCGCCCATATTTATATGGTCAATATTTCAAAATTAGGACGGATCATAAGCCTTTGATTTATTTGTTTGGGATGAAGGACCCATCGAGTAGGCTTATGAAGTTTAGATTAGTGTTAGAGGAATATAACTTTGATGTCGAATATGTTAAAGGTTCAGATAACGCAGCTGCAGATGCTTTGTCTCGAATCTGTTTAACATCAAAGGATTTACAAGAAATGAGTAATAATATAAATGTCATGACACGAGCACAATCTCGAAAAATAAATAATTTAGATTCTTCTACGTTTGACGTAGTGCATACCGACTCGAGGCCTGATCAACCAAAAGTCGTAAGTACTCATGTTAAACCAGTAGAATCCGTAGAACTGGATATGGTAAATACTAATGATTTAAATAAATTAAGGAAATTAGGAAGTATAAATAAAGAAAGTAAAACATTTTGTTATGATTTTAAGAAAAATATAATTTATATTAAATATCTAAATTCGGACTCACGAGTAACGCGACGCGAATTTGTGAGAGAATTAGATGATTTTTGTGAAGATTTAAAAATAAAAGAAGTATGTATAATAAAGAAGAATGATAATAAAGAATTTATTAAAAAATTAATTAATGAGATAAAAAATATAAAAAATTGGAAGGGCCCTCGTATTTGCGTATTAAACAATGTAAAAACGGTTTATGATAAGGATGATAGAAAGGTAATTTTGAATGACTTCCATCTCCTGCCTAGCAGTGGCCATGCTGGCATGAGAAGGATGGTCAACAATATAAAAATGTATTATTATTGGCCTGGCCTAAATAATGATGTTAGGGATTACGTTAAATGTTGTGACAAATGTCAACGGCTAAAGCATTCATTGCCGATAAAGGAGCCAATGGAGATCACTACAACCGCTCATACTGCATTTGAGAAAGTATATCTAGATTTAGTAGGTCCATTTGAAGTAGATAATAATAATAATTCTTATATTTTGACCTTACAATGCGAACTCACGAAATATGTAGAAGCATACCCCTTAACTTCTAAAAAAGCAGAAGAAGTAGCGAAAAGTTTCGTAAACAATTTTATTTTAAGATATGGAGTACCAAGTGAAATAACTACAGATCGAGGGAAGGAGTTTATCGCAGCGACGTTTAAAGAGGTATGTAAATTATTACAAATTAAGCAGCTCAGCTCTACGGCCTACCATCATCAGTCATTAGGTGCGTTAGAAGTGTCTCATAAAAATTTAAATGCTTTTCTAAGAATCCAAACGGATAATCACCCCGAAACATGGAGTAGTTGGCTTCCATTCTGGTCCTTTGCGTTTAATACAACAGTCCATACAGAAACAAAGTTTACTCCATATGAATTAGTTTTTGGCAAAAAATGTTCACTTCCTAGTAATTTAACTACACACGTAGAGCCACTCTACAATTTTGATGACTATCCGTATGAACTCAAATATCGTTTGCAAATTACCCAGAAAGAAGCAAGAAATAATTTACTTAAGTCCAAAAATAATAGAAAAATATCCTACGATAAATACACTAACCCTATTACATATAACGCAAATGACTTAGTTTTGGTTAAAAATGAAACTGGGAATAAATTAAGTCCACTGTTTTCTGGACCTTATAGAGTACTTAGTGATAAACCACCAAACGTAGAGATAATAAAAAATAATAAAACTGAATTAGTGCATAAAAATCGCACAAAATTGTATATCCAAACGTAAAACATAAATACATATTGTACTTAAAAATAAATGTATATCTTATAAACTTATACTCGTATATGACTATAATGTATTCACTTATACTGTTTATTAATTATATAAAAAAAAAAAAAAAATGTATTTTGAAGTTGTTATTATATATATAAAAAAAAAAAAAAAAAAAAAAAAAAAAAAAAAAAAAAAAAAAATGTAACTATAACAATTGTATTTTGTTAACATTTTTTTTTTCCTTTGGATGGATGGTGTAGTAGTATTAGAAAACTATTTACGTATGATGCATGTAACCAATATAATAATTGATTTCATTCAATAAACAGTAGTATTAAATCGGCTTTCGATCGTTTTACTCATCTCTCCCTACACCCACCGTATAGAGTCATAAACAATGGACACCAATTAGTTCAGTAATAAGCGGAGAGGCCAGTATGTACTCCAGTGACCTTCAACGGAAGCGACCGGCATTTAATGCCTAATCTGTTATTCAGCAAACCTCACGATCAGTGATGATAGCACCAGAGCCTAGGCTAACTTATTTCCAAGGATTACACATAACCTACACCTTAACTTTACGCCCGTAAATAACTTCATATTGCGTTAAATTAATTCAATTATAATTTTAAAAGTCCTGAACGAAATGAATCTGTACGTCATTTAAGAGTCTACACGCATGATAAAGCGTCGGCAAGATTGAAAAGGCATAATAAAACTCACACAATAATAGTCTGCAGACGTTGCGCTTCCTTGAAATACAAAAAGCCGCTTTGAATAATGCTGGAGTCGGATGCCAAAAACTTAAAATTGCAAGAGAATATTTACGCTTAGCGTGTGGAGATTCCTAGCCTGTCCCAGTCCCCAGAGAACCATTACGCCGCCCGCCCGAGACACACGCTTTTAAAGTAAACTGTGCCTAAATTATACCAGCAAAATATTCCTAGACAATTTCTTTAAACATTATTACATTATTTGCATGTGTGTGAATTTTAATGCATGTTATTTGCGTAACTAAATTATTGAGACGTCAAAATATGTGCGTGAGGAACTGTAACTTATCAGTATCTGTACATAAGAGATATAAAATAAATTGTATTTATATACATAAATGATTACAGAAAGATTTGTTTCTTTGTCTGCGCGTCTGTTTTTGCTGTTGGAATAACATTTAATGTTTGTTTAATTTCTATCGATTCCAGTGTTACACCTCTCCTATTCTGCCGACATCGTGTCGTCTTCATGGAAGGTCTCGGTCCAACCTGTTCCCAAACAAGAAAACAAGTTTAATCCATCCAATTACCGACCAATCGCAATAATAAAAACCCTACTGTTTCGATATCTAGATATTCACCAAGTGATTAGTCATAGTAAATACCGTTTCAGCACGACAGTAAGGTTGGCGATCTTTCAGTATACCTACTCATTGCTGAAGCAATCGAGAGCAATAGAGAAGCATTGTCTGTAAGTCTTTGACACGGTGTGGTATGGGTAAGGCATCACTGCCCAAGCTGCCTTTCTACAGAGCAATCGAGAAATTGAGCACATGGATTAACAATTTTTTTATCGAAGCGAAGTATCAAGATCGTTGTCGATGTTACGTCAGCTCTGTGCTTTCACCAATACCGTTCGTTAAGCTTATGATTTGCTTGATATCAGGAATATCCATTGCTATGCTGATGATACGAGTAGTACACGCCATGCTCGCCATACAGGGCAAGCAAATTTATTTCGGGTGCAGATTGAGGAAAAGAAAAAACGTGTCTCAAGTCAAGAAATCTATAGAAAGTATTCCAACTTCCCACACATCTATGACATGGGATCCTTCAAAAAGCAGGTCTGTCGCTTTCTTGTTGCCCAGCAACGCGTTGGTGTCACCCCTGGTGTTGCTGATGTCCATGGATGGTTGACACCTACCATCAGGTGACCAGTCTGCTCATTTGCCTACTTAGGGCATAAAAAATAGGCACGCTGGAGGTGGCCATCTAGGTAAGTGCAAAATCAATCAGTGTAAAACAAATGTTGAAATTAGGGCTATATTTCACCGGAACACCATGGCGGCGCGATCAGTTGCGCCACCGTGGTGTCCGTAAGCTACCAAACTAGACACCATACAGACACCAGAGTTGCCACACCACACAGAGACAGTATCAAAATGGACCTTGAAGACTGTCACTGGCGGCCGGACTGGCGGCCGAGTGAGTGAGGCACCATATAGCGCTATAGTAATTAGTGGTGGCGCGACCAGCGTGGCGGCGCAACCAGTATCATTCTGTGCATGTGTCCGAGTTGGTCGCGCCGCCAAATTTGTTGCGCAACCAAACGACACCAGGTGAGTAACGCTCTATAGAGCTGCATACATTTTATTGGTAGCGGCGACTGGTTGCGCCGCCATGGTGTCCCGGTGAAATATAGCCCTTAAAGTGATCGAAGCAACACCTAATTCATTATAGCGGCAGTAGTAATGTTCCAGAATACTAATTCTCAATTGCGAATCATTAGTTTAATTTGCAAAACTCATAGTAAGTAATAAAGGTAACATAAGGTTAAAATTGTAAAGGTAAGTTTAACGTTTCATATTCTATAAATGACCAAACACAGCCAAATAACCCTCTGAGCGTGGTGGGATATTAATGAAATGAGTTTGCTAACTGTTTAGCCCTAATAATATACGAGTACTGTTCATAAACTAAAGGATGTTTTATCCCAAAGCGTGCCGAGGTTGGGTTGCTAGTTTAAAATAATTACGTTCTTTCATAACGTTTTCCTTGTGGCCTACATATTTTATATAAATTATATTTTCGCAAACAAAAATTTGCGTATGATCCTTACTTTAAAGAAGATATGTTGACACGGATAAGCTTAACTACGATTAGTTGTGACAATCAATGTTACGTATAATAGAAAATTACGGTATTTTTAAAAACCTAAACAATGCTTGTAAATTGTGTGTAAACGTAAGTTTCACAAAAGGTTCATTTTACAAAGTCATTAATCTCTATTGTATTCTAAGAAATTACAATCAACGTTTCTCAAAGACGTTATAGAATGTACAAAC
Organism: Ochlodes sylvanus; assembly: GCA_905404295.2. Lineage (NCBI taxonomy): Eukaryota > Metazoa > Arthropoda > Insecta > Lepidoptera > Hesperiidae > Ochlodes > Ochlodes sylvanus. Next base: position 7,665,211 of record FR990130.1, on the reverse strand, counting down.
AAGTTGAAGAAACCTGAGTATTTACTTTCCTCCTGCGATATTAATAAGACTGGCTGAAACTTCTATTACTTATTTCAATATTTATTCTAAATTGAAAATTTTAAACATAACTTTCCATTATTTCGAATAGTAATGTTTAAGACAACTTCAAAAATAAAGGCTTAGTTCCGAGTACAACCTTAACCTTCACCAATATTTGTTTTAGTAGTGTATAATTAAAAATAAATAATTTAAAACACATGAATTATTTAATTCAATAGGTAAAATAAAAATACTTCTATTAAAATGCTTATATAAAAAATCCAAGTCAATTTATTATTAAAGTTATATCCACACCCATGGCTCGTACTTAGGCTATATATTATTTTATTTTATTTTTAATAAAGCCGAAGGTAAGAGAAGGTTTTGTCTACCGAGACATTATCGAAGTATTGCCATAAGATTAACTAGGTACTAATTTCTAAATCAGTAATGATTAAGTTCATTTTGTGTTTCTCTATTTTAATTATGAAATAAGTAAAATATTACTTTTATTAACAATTTTAATGTTAAGTGAACTCGTAGTTTTTTACGAATAGTTCGAATATCGACTAAGCCGTTTCGGAGAATGATTTAAATTTTGTATTTGGCACTAGTGCTGACACAATATGATCACTGAAAAATGACAAAGGTAAACAAATTATAATTATGAAATTGACCATTAGAAATGTATCAAGCCGTAATAATTTTCACCGACACGTCACTGATCGTCTCATGTCGGCAAATGATAACTGCGGATAGGCCCGCTACGTAGGCCTGATAAATCAGAGCTTTAATAAATTCATATTCCTTTAGAAAATCGTACATCATTTAATATTGTAATAAAATATTATCTTTAATACTTCTCCTGTGACACTTAATAAAATTTAAACTTCTGGTTAATAACATTTTCAGGTTATATAATAACAATTTCAATGTCATACTAGAAACATTACTATTTCCATCGTGTGATTTTTTAGACAATGACCAATGAAACAATTGGCAGGAATTAAACTGATTATTTATTTTAACTCACTGTTTTCATTATGTACAACTAATAATAATTAATTGGTCACAATAAATCGTAATTAATTATGTTAGGAAGCAGTTATAGCCAAGAAATTTGAACGTTGCCCTCTCGAACCTGGATAAAATTCCTACATGCACTTTTAATTTTCAAAAATTACGTGTGTATTAGAAATTAATTGTCACATGCTTCGGCGTAGGAAAATATCGCGAGTATACCTGCATACCTGAGAATAAAGATATGTGAAGTCTCAAAGATATGTAAATTAGCCTTCAATCAAATCAAGCGCATTTGAGCAGATTACTTAAGAGCTAGTTAAGGAGCGATTGATCTACCAAACACTTATGTGGCGCCCTTAGTATTGCAAATGTATTCGAGCGGTGACCGCCGGAGCCGTCGCTCCGGCACATAAGCTATAATATTACTAGTTTTACGGATGTTGCTTTAATAAAACTTTGTCATTAAACTCCACATTACAATTTTCTCACCCTGAAGCTTTCCAATAACCTCAACAATGAGTTTTGACAGGACATTTTTCAATCGTTGATTTTACAATTAAATTGAAACCGAAGTTGCTTACTTTACTACGGCTCAACCCTTTATTGGCCCACTACAAGTACTGGGGTCTGCTCATGACTTATGAGGCCTAGAGTATATGATACCATGCTGTTCTTGTCTGAATTGGAGAAAATTGGTCCTTTATTGTAATGCTTGTTTATACATAAAGCAATAATACCTATATTACTTTTTTTACAGATGAACAAAAAGAGACAGTGTTCAGATAAATCCACCGCACAAGTAAATGGACTTAATTATATACATATTTCTAAAATGTAGGTACTTGTAGTAGTATTAAATATAAGGCAATGGAATATTTTTCTTCAAAAGCTGTGTAATCCGAACATCGGACCCAATATTTATTTTATGATACAATATGCTCAAATTTCGCTTTTGCAGATTGAAAATATTATTTACAATGACAATGTTTTCTCACTCTCAGCATTATTCAAGATTATAAAAGACGGTAGATTAGTAAAGCTTTTAGCGACCTCTAATGACGAAACATTATATACCTACTGATACGTATAGTGGCCTGTATTCAGGTAGTCTTTACCTACAGGCTATATACATATATCTCATAGGTTCTGTATACAGTGGGCCCGGGGTAGTATCACCGCCAGCCTACCGAGTAATTTTTCTGTTTTGTGGCGGACAGTTCTGTTGTCAAGTCAAGTCTTACAATTTTAAATCCATTAAAAAAGTCTAACATTCAGATTTATTTATTCAATATGACTTTTAAGTTTAGTTAAACGTAGAGTAAAAGATGGATAGCAATTCACATTAGTAAATCTTAATTTATGACGTCTGCGATAGCTTTTACTTTCACAAATCTGTTGTTATTTTTCGTAGATACGAGTGCGCTCTTATTACTCGTAATCATACAACCAACCTCTATCCTCACATTACGTTTTCGCCGTGACGGGTGGCAATAGCCTCGTAAATAAGCCAAATTACTTTTATGTACGAGGAACAAAAACATGGGCCATAGCTATAAATTATTATCAAGTTCGCTAGTTTCGAGGATATAAGATAAAAAGATCAACAAAATATATACGTAAACATTCATTATTATTATTCTAAAAAATATTATGCGCACGTATAGCATCGTTATCTTTAAAACAAAAAAGATAAACAATGTAAGAGAACCCAATTATGTAAGAAAAAAAATGGTACGTCAAAATAAACGCATAAAGTTGGAAACTGCTTCATTATGATTAAAGGGCACATAAATGTTTCGGTATTGAATGATTTTCTTTTATTAATATTTTTTGTGTAAATAGCCTACAACCGAGCAGACGAGCCGTCTGATGGTAAACGGCCAACGTCGCTTATGGACATTGGATAATAATATTAGGGATTCATTACTGAAACCACAAAGTAGTTACGTAAACTAAAACTAAAAATACGTACGACGAAACCCTACCACGCGTTTCCGTTGCCTCTTACGGAACCACGATCTGAAAACATGAATTTGTGATCAGTATTCATATCAGTATCAGTATCAGTATTTTAGGACCCTCCAATTATGGCAAATTAAATTATATTCCTCCATTGAAAACGAAATGCAATACTGTACTTTTTAGACGTTACTATACTTTTGCTTTCACTGTTTAAGCCTGTATAAGCATAGGTATGTATATTAAACGTATGCTTGAATTTACCTGTACAGCTTGTATGAATACAAAATCTCAAGCAAAGTACATATATCCGGCGCTACTTTACATGACAACCCTCTTTCTATTGTTATTCGTTCACGAAAAGCTTTTAAAAGATGTTTTAATTTTATTACGTTCTCCGACGCGTCCTGTGGATTTTTTCCCTAAAAGCTTTATCCTAGAAGTTCCTTTGTATGTAAAAAAATAATCCTATATGTTGGTGTTGGCTAAATAACTTTTTTGATATGTGTACCTAATAAATAAAAAAAGAACTGCCAAATTGTGTTTAACACGTAATGTAATGTAAGAATTCTGAATAAATAAATAAGTAAAAATCAAGTTAATCGAACTTTACTCCAATTACATCTAATCCTAATGCTCGTTCCAGAAAATGTTTTAAGACCGAAATTTACATAAAGCAGAGTACAATTATTTCTATATTGCTGAATACAGAAGTGGTTTCTACTTGATTTATTTTGTGATTCAAGGACCAGTGAGTGGTGGACCCTATGAAAAAGAATCTGGGATTGGCTCGAACAAGACGGACATGTGAATATACGCAAATCGCAAACCATAGTACTTTTTACCTACCTATACTACGTACTATAAACATAGTACCTACCTATTTTTCGAGGAGATAAGAAAGAAATGGTATTGTAATTTAATGTACCTGAACAAATTTTCCGAGGAGTTATGAGTGCAGAATTATGATCACAGCTCAACATTTAACAACGCAGGCAAGTTAAGAGAAAAGAAGAATCTACAACAAAGTGTTTGACTAAGCAATAAAGATACAAGTAGGTCATCAATTTCACCCAAATGCTACCTGGAGTCCTGGATCCGAACTCAAATATGTATATCTTATTTTAGACTGATCCCAGATGCAGTCTCGCGGATGAAAATAGAACAATTCATTTGCGTGACTGGCTCCAACGCCCCATTAAAAAACCACACTGTATAACCGCTGGACACAGCCCTTGCTCCCACCTACTTTTCGCGCGATTAAAATTCAGTGCTAGCGGTGACTCCACGCTCAATTTTCTTGTAACAATACTAGTGTAGAAAATAAAAGCTCGGCACGTACATTGCTTGAAAGGCGGACTTCCGGAACTTGGGAACAGTAATAACTCCATGTTCCAACAGATAATAATAACAAGCCCGATTGGAAAGCACGTTCAGCGTTTCAATTAAGAAATCCGTACCAAGATTAACGGAGGCGAAGCTAGTAGCGAGAAATAGAAATATCATACACATGCGATTCAGCTTCCTCGCTGTTCCATGAAGTATGAACATTAATTCACTTTTTAATCCGAATTTTTTTGTATCTCTTATTATACGAGAATGTCATTCTAACCCTCACGAGATATTGTTGTATTATATGCAGGTATTGTCAATGAAAATATATTTACAGCTGTAGATTTTGTAGGTCTCCTTTATTACGATGAATGGTTGCGGCAGCGACAGAGCTAAGGTCACATTTAATGCCTATAAGCTGGAACGCGCTAAAAGATAAATAAATAGGTGAACTGAACGACTATTTGCTGTTTGAAAAGTAATAAAAAATGTATTATAATTTAGCACAATTTTATTTAACAATTCCAAAGATTTTGCTAGCGACTACGTTCGTTAGAATTTAGTAATTCCGCCTAATTCCGCCTAAACTCCTTATTGTATAAGAGTATGCTGAAATCCTGAGATAAAGGTGTAACCCCTTTATTTTACTGATATTGAACATATTTATTATTATCTTACTTAATTGTAATAATAAATAAGAATACACTTGTCTATTCTTATCTTGCGTATTATTATTACAAGTAATTAAGGGTCATAATTATTTTAACGTTGTCTCAAAAACCTTTGACATAAAAAAAAAATTTGAAAACCTTCACCAAATAGCGCCAACTTACGCATCTTACTTAAAGAATAATCGTATAGACAAAAATATACCTACTGTACAAATAAACCTCAATCTTTAATCTTTTTAATTTCTCAATGTCAATGACAGGCGCGCCAACCGTTATATTTATAAAGATAGATAATTCAATTATAAATATCTGCCCATCTGGTAATCTTGCACCATCCGCCGTTTCTCAGAGCAAGCTGCGGAATGGCCTACTGTCATCAATGTTTAATTTACTGAAGAGCTCGCGATTCGCACCTTACTATTTCTTTACTATCTTCACACATTTCTTTACTATCTTGCATCTTTTGTAAAATGTTAATATAGTTCTACAATTTGAATTTAATAAAAAGTTAAGTGTTAATATCTCACCCAACATTTCTCTGCAAATATTGTTGATTGTGACGATAGTAGTCATATTAATAAACGAAAACTTTGAAATACGTACAATATAACTTTGCACAATAAACACCCACACATATTTAAATAAAATATATGCCTTCAAATGTTGTGCGTTTTTAGGCTATATACATTGACTTATTATTACTATAAATGGCTATATATATATCAAATTGCTCGCCATCAAAGAGATTAAATGTCTTTGCTTGTCGTTATTGAGACTTTGACGAAGGTTAAAGTTCAAAGTTTAACCGGATTAAGAAGTTTATTCAACAACTTCGATAGCCACTTAAATTGTTGATAGGGATCCCAGTACAGTCAAAAACTATTTTGATAATCAAACACGCTGCGTTCCACAAGACCGTTCTCCTTTGACCTCTCAATTAAAATACTTTTAGTACGTTTGGTGTACAATGGCTATATCAAATTTCAAAGAGTCTAATTCAAAAGATGTACGTTAAAAGTGACTTCAGACTGGCAGGCTTCAGGCATCGCTGCTCTAATTGCTTACAGACAAGGAATGTATTTAGGAGCAATCTCGTTCGCAATTTGTTTGTGTAAACGTTACTTTAAAAATGTAAGTACTCGTATTATATAACAGGGGTATACATAGTTGGAGAAGATTAAACATCTTTCGTGGGAGCAGTCATTACCCATAATGACTGTTTCTTTTTAAAAAAAATACTAGATTTTAACTATCCTTTTTCAAAATTTTGTTATAATCTGATAAATATAATAATGAGTTTATTATCCCTAACTTGAGAAATTATTGACCCTCCATGATGATTTCCGAGATGAAAACTATCTCGCTACTTCAATAACGTGACAAGTTGTAAAATTGTGCTTTTCAAGATATCACGTTATTATGCAAAGATGCGTTATGTCCTTTTCATGGTCTCAAACAATTTTCATGCCGAATTTGATCAAAATCGATTTAGCAGATTATACGTGAAAAGGTAATTAACAACGAAAGCGAAATAAGGAGAGAGCATTTTGAAACCCTATCGTTACTGCGTTATTATAATGGTGCAACACAAAGTAATTATTAGTTTGCGAATGTAGTAGTCTATAAAATTGTGTATAAATCATACCAGCTAAAAACCCGCAGCTCCCCCATGACCCAGTGTCAGAGACAGCCTGCTATAATCTCATTACTCGCTTTTCGCATCCGTAAGTGCTTTTAGGACCCATTTTAAAACATTATTTTGTGGCAAATTTTTGCCACTCGTAAATAAATCTAAAGTGCCAACAGGCCTTTACACTTATATCTTATTTCTATATCGCAGACCACAACATCGTCTAGTACAATAAAATTTTGCTGGTTAGGTAAATTGAGCAACAGAATTTTTATATCTAACAAAAACCTTCACGAAAACCTAATGAATACCGAGTGCTTTTACGATATCTGTGTTATAAAAATAGAATATAATTTTGCCATAATAAAAATGGATATGAGTTTTCTATTCAAAGAACTCATATTAATTTAGTTATTTAGCCATAGAGTTAAACGTTTAAGCCGGTGGATCTTTCTGAAGTATTTTCAGCGAACTAATTAAAAAGCCGAAAGGTTAGTACCACGGTAAAATTAGTGCCGAGCTATAACTATGAGTTAGCCTTTCGAAAAATTCTGCTGTTGCAGCAAAGTCCAAGATTAATGCGCTTATTCCACATGTAAATCTCTGCAAGCGCAGCATTAAACGTTTTGTAAAATGTTTTCTCCCTCTAGAAAACAACAGCTGATAAATGATAGCTACGGGTGCTTTATGAAAATGTGGAGAGATAAAACGTTACGTCAGTTCGAGCCATATTTGCAACTTCATATAGACAATCAATGGCGCGTCCGTTAGTGATCGTGTGAATTCTGAACGAGTCGAACAAATGGAGTCATATGCACGTTACATTTTTTTATCGACACATTGACCCTATGGTCTAGTGGTAATAACTCTGCCTTCTGAACAATGAGTCCCAGGTTCGATTCCGATGTCTAACTCTACCAAGTTAGACATTTATGTGACAGATAAATGTTTCATCCGGTCGTGGTTGACAGTAATATCTCATTTGTATCCTGTTCACGTCAATCGCGGATCAGGAATCCTATCAGGGGCTCCCACCCCTGTTTGAGCGATCAGTTATTCATTTAATTACTTATAACAATGATGTTATATGAGGATACGATAAGTGGTGCTGTATTCAAGTGATTGGCAAATGTGAATATTTAGCATCATCCAAATTTTTACACCTGTAAACTAAACAATTACTTATATTTCAACAAAGATCCTTACATTAAAGCGTATATAACCAACTAGGCTTATACATACAAACAAAGAAAACGTTGCTCCTGAAATTGTGATAGAAAATACAATAGAAATGTGCTTGAATTAATGCAAGGAAATAAATAGTTAAATTACGTTCTGCACAACCAACCAAGTAATGAAGGAACGGCCAAATATAAAATGGGAATGAGCCACAATAATTGCAAGAAGGCAACGAAAGGGCGGACAGCGCATAAGTCACTGTCACGAGCCATGTCTCTCGGCACTTTTTTGTTATTTTTGGGTGTTTGTTACCCACGGACCTCGACCTACGATCTCGTAGATCATCGCTGTAATAACTATAATTAAAACTATGTATCTTATATACTCTTAAATGATTATTAATTATTACATATTTATTAACACATACATACATAGGTGCATCATTTCTTAACAAAAAAATCTCGTTGCTGAGGACATTTTGTATTTTTTAGCTATACATCATCGTACCTCTGAGTTCAATTAATAGCCTTCTACTGAATATGAGTCTCCTCATAACAGAACTGAAGAGGCCCATAGCTTACACGACCACGCTGCTCCAATACGGATTGGTTAAATCAGATATATTATGTACATCATACTTAAGAATATAAAAACTTACGCGTGCCTTATTTACAGTAGGTACACTTATTAAAAAAGAGTATAAACAATACACGATTATTATTTTGAAACATAAGCTTAAAATTATCCTCATTTTAAGATAACATAATAATTACTAAGTATGTAGCGAAGGTCAGAAAAGTGAGTGTAAACATAATTTTCACAAAATCAGCTAACCAAGTACCTAAATTACTAATTAATTAATTGCCATTTAAACAGAAACAGTAGCAGATGTAGCCAAAGTTTGCCACGAATAGATCAAGTGTCGGTTTGAAACAGCCCAGATGCTACAACTTAGAAATAATAGGCTACAATCGCGTGACAAATTCTTGTGTCATCTAAGTTGTTAAAACAGCAGAAGAAATTACTTCAAATTCCTTGCCTTTATAGCTTTAATTACTCAGGGTCGTATTAGCAATTCGTTACTACTTGGAAAGAGGAGTAAATAGCTACTGACATAAAGCCCTAAGGCAAAATAACAAATGTTCTAAGATAATATTTATGTATATCTATCTACGAATAAGCTTTGAAACATTATGCGATATTCTACTTTGTTTGATGTTTTGTTATTCGAAGAGTGTTCTGAAAATGCGAATTTTGATTCGTTTTTCAGTTTAACCAACAGACAAAAATATATATTTGATTTTGTAACATCGTTTAAATAATATCAGTTTAATCACAAGATGTTTTCAAAGTTCTTGCCTCTCTTAAATAAATATACAAGGTGATTTTCAATTCGCTTGCTATACTCGAGGACATGAAAGAACACGGTCATAGGTAATGATTAAAAATATGAAGTCAAAATTCTACACGATAGTTATTTCAAAAGTGGCAATCAAGATTATCTAAAAATACGCGGAATGTATGGCGAACAGCTGTGTAGGTACTACGCCCGACCCGCCGGCGCCTCAGCGGCCGGGTTAATGACCTTGTTTATACCGCGCGGTCGAGTATGTCTACATTATCGGTTTATAATGGATAATTACGTCAAAATTTAAGCACCCTTTTTTATTACATATTTGGAACGAGAATCGAATATTGAGTACCCCCTATTAATATTCTAACTGACTAAAAAATCACCTTACATAGGTCTTTCCTCATAACTGAGGAGGTCTAGAGCACCTAGAGCACTAGAACTCCACACACGCAACTCCATTATTGGAGTAATCAAGTTTAAAATAATGAATTATTCCTACCCAAAGGTTGTCTAGCAGAGATCGCTGTTTAGCGAAAAGACCGCCTTTTGTGTAACAATCTCACTGTACTTCTTTGTATGTTACAATGTATGTGCACAACTTTGATTATAATATAATCAAAGAAGGTGCACAATAAAGATTATTTGTATTATATTATTTTCTAATTATACCTCACCCGCAGTGGTGCTTCTAGTACACAAGCACTCGGTGTTATTGAGGTAGGATTTATCCATTTTCTGCTAGCATGAGTTTCAAGCTCAAACTCTGTCACTCTATCTTCTTCGATAAAGAAAAATGAAGTTAACGTTGACAGTTACTACGGCACGATAATGAACAAAGATTGCCAATACAGCTTTTAAGTTGCCAGTTAGCTACTAATGTGCCAATGTCGGTCGCATAGTTTCGAATTATTAATAATAATTCGAAAAGTACTTATTTAACTACTTATCTAAGTAGTTATTTATACAACGGCAAACAAGCAGACGAGCAGACGCGCCACCTGATGGTAAGTTGTCACCATGGACATCAGGATCGGGTTCTCGGATTCCCAGTCGGACCACGCAAGAGGGTAGTAGAGGGTGGTGGTAGGTAATATTGAAAACTAAATCCTATCATAAAGCGGGGCATCTTTGGCCACTTACGACACCTTGGTCTGTGGGCTTCGTATTGTTGTTAGTTTAGGCAGCCCCAAGACGACGAAAAAATAAAAATAAATGGCAAAAACTGTAAGAATACCTACTTGGACTTGAAAGGACGGTCGGGGCGCTATTTAGTGCCGGTCAATAATTTATCGTTTAATGGATTTCTATTTACAATACAATATTTGTGTTCAGCCTTTAGCCCTTACTAATCCAGGTCTGCTAAAAGAGACATTAAACACTGAAAAGTCGATTAATACGAAATACGAGTATATTGTTTTTTATTAAATTTAATTAAGACAGCAAACAAACATGTAGCAACACCCTTCAGCTGCCGCCCATGACGGGACTAGGTTTATTAGTTCAGTTAACAGGCGGTGTTAGAACGTTAGTTACATAGTTGTTATTAGTTGTTGTTGTTAGTCCAGTTAGTAATTGTTAGTAACAGTTTCGTTCTGATTTGGTCACAGATGTGTTGCTACCCTTAAGGAGTAAGATGGTAGAAAACCTATATTATTGTGCTCGTAAATTGTATTTTATTTTTATCGAATTATACTATTCGTGAAAAAGATGTTTTCTTGCGATGGAGCTGTTTCAACGTTGGCATGAAAGTTCGAAATAGAAAAGTCTACTTAGATCGAAAGAAGTAGATTGAAAGTTCTGTCCCAATTCGGCGAGGACGGGACAACTTTTAAAGTTAGCTTACCGCAATCGCCACTTCACTTTAATGTACAAAGTAATAGAATTCTTATGACGTTTTTCAATATAAATATATCAAACAGTTTTATTGATATAGAATTGAATTATCACTTGCTTCGGTGAAAGAAAAGATCGTGAGGAAACCTGCACAGCTAAGAGTTCTCTATAATATTCTCGACGGTGTGTGAAGTCCACCAATTCCCACTTGGCCAGCGTGGTAGACTATGACCTGTGTACCTATTCACACTGTAAGAGAAGAGCCGCGTCCGGCAATGGGACAGTCATGGGTTGTAATGACGATGAGGAAGATAACTAAAATATCTTATTAATTTATAATTAATGTTATGTGTTATTAGGGAAATGTCATAAGGAGTTATGACATTTCCCTAATAACACATAACATTTCCGCTCAGTTCTCATAAAGGTTCTGTCAACTAAAATTATTTTAACAATGGAAATATTCCGATTAACGATAACGTCCAAACGGGGTTTTATGCGAACATAAGGATTGGCCGTCTCCACAGACGTTGTAGCATGTAAGAAAGACATATTTCGTCGAAAGTTGTCGTCATAATTGTCGAAAGTTCCTTTTAAAACCACAAGTCAGCTGGGTTTTTTAAAAAATATTAGTTCTATTTCCAGCTTTGGGTACCCATTCCATTTATTTCAAGCATTGAATTACACAATGTATATTATAGTAGACTTTGCTGGCGGCTTCGCCCGCGTGGGAGTCGGAAAACGACAATTGTATTTATAGCTCACTATTTTGGATATAGTGGCTTACACATAAAAGGTCGACTTTATAAAATCAGTAAGATTAAGAAATGTCAAATTAATTATAACGCAAATGTCTATCTGTTTATTAATACTCTTAATACGAGTAACAGATAATGCACAGCTGAAATCACTAGAAATATTGCACAAGAATTCATCTGGCAGCGTGAGTGCCGCCTACAAAACCGGCAAATAAACCTTCAAAACCTATACCTTGAACAATGGTAATCAGTATTTGGAATCATTATTAAGAAACTCACACCTAAGGCAAAGCTATTACACGTGAGTTACGTTCATACAACGCGAGTTGCAGTTTTTGATCAGCTCCGATGACATTACATATAACTATGAAAGTGAAAGATAATTACTGTGATATACTATGGTAATTATGTATCATCATAATTATATGTATCACCGTACATTAAAGTTACGGATTATTGCAAAGTAAACTAATATTATACGAGTATACTAATTCAATTAAAATATTGGAGAAAACTTTGAATTATTTCATTTTTTTAAATTATAAAGTCACAATAACATCACAATATTTATAGACAGTCTTGACTGTGTCATAAAGCACGATATAAAAATAAACAGCGGATTATTCCCTTTTACAACTTTTATAATAGGTACTACAAAGCATACTCACGTTTATTTTGCTCTCTGCGAATAAACGAATAAAATGATTACAGAAACAAAAAGCGCTGAAACTTTAGCTTAACATAAATGAACTTTAAATTAAAACATATACCGTAATGAAACGTAATGTTGCATTCATTACAAAAACACATACAGAAACTTTGCAAGAAACATTATGAAACGTACCGAAAGTTTAACTCCCTCAGGTCTAAAATTTCTATGACATAAACTGCAGGAATTCGTGAATCGTGATACATAATCAGGTAATTACATAACAAAGTTCACTTTTTATTGTTATTATTAATCACTTTTTATGTCACTGTTTAGTATCGATATGCATGCGATCACGCGTATCTTAACATTACGAGTCGCGGTTGAGTCGTAGCAAATACGTAGCACTCTCTACGGCGTAGGTTGGCGACTGGTGTCGGCAGTTCTACGAGCTACGCGCCACGCTCCCGCTCCGCGCAGTCGCAACACTTCTTTCCTTCTGTCTCTGGGCTTCATCAAACCAGGACTATTCTCAGACACACCTACTGTATTAATTCTATGCGTATATCTAATAAGTAATTAGAACATCCCTTGGGCTCATAAATTTCCTATACATAGTCTGAAATTCTAAATAACAATATATTGTTATTCATGTTGGCTCCCGTTACAAGTTCAATGCTTTAATTTACACTTGGAATGAGAAAATAGGTTTATTATAAGGATAATAATTACGCACCATACGTTTTTATTTTTAAAAGGTAAACATTTGAATACGAAAGCTGGTAAATGTGTATTGTATCCATTTAGATGGAAAATCATAAAAATGGTGTAGAAGTTTTAACTACCAAATAAATTACGGTACCTACCAGTATAATGAAAAATTCTGAAGATAAAAAGATTACAAAAAAGGCAAGACCGTCGGAAGTCAAATCGTCAAGTCGGAAGTAAAATTCGGTGAATTTATCTGATCTTCGTTCAATAATTGCTAGTGTAACAATAGCGTTTTGTAATTTCACGCAAGACCACTATTTTATCCTCTTCGTAGTTTTTTTAATAGAAATAGTGGAAATACCAGCACCGGACGCCTGATGAGGGATTTGCATTTTTTCTGTTCCTCTGACATTGAACTCGGAACAGGTAAAAAAAAATATCCGTGTTGTTTAATTTATACAACACAATAAGTAAATTTGTTAGCCAATAAACGTCTTTCAAGTTAATAATCGTCTCCTGGCGCCATTTTTCCAGTATTCCACGTTCCACAAATTTATAACACTCCCGAGTCCATTGAAATGTTCTAAACGATTTGCTCCTAATCTTTGAACGGAATTTTTAAAATCGAATCAATTGTAAATATAAGAGTTTCTTTATTCAAGTGTATTATTTTCTTTATTTTTACTGTTTGTGTTATTTATTTAGTGTCTTTTATTTTCAAGAAAATATTTACGTCACACATAGTTATTGAACTAACCTTTTTTGGGTCCCATTCAAGTGTCATATACACGTCATAAAACATAAACAGTTGTTAAACTAACCTTTTCAGGTTACATTCAAGTGCCATATTTATGTCATAAAACTTAAATAGTTAGTAAACTAACCTTTTTAGGTTTTGTTTCCTTTCAAGTGCCCACTTCTTTATCATAAATTTTAAAAGCACTTCTTTCAGTGTGATGCAATTTGGGGCGAAAGGGCTTCTTCATTATCTAAGCCAAATCCAACTCCCCCTGTGGAGCAACGAGCCAAATTGCATAAAGTTTAGGTTATAAACTACGTTAGTTACCAGCTGTTGGAGGTCGCAGGTCACTCGTTCAGGTTAATCTCATTGGTACTTAGACGATGCATGGGGGCTCTTTATTTGGTTTTTTATGGTATTAAGGTAGCAAACGAGCATGCAGCACCACCTTTCTGTGACCTGTGAGAACTGACATCCTCGTTATAAAAGTCAATCGTGAAATGTTTCAACCTTTGATATAATCAAAGGTTTCAACGGTAACGGCGAAGCCAAATGGAAGCAAATTTTACGTAAAAAGGTTTTTAGGTTTAAATTTATATTTAGTTAATTACTTAATTTTGTAGTTACAGTCTTAATGAACCAGTCAACAAGTGGGTTACTAATTGACCGGTAGCGTGTTGCTGAAGCCTCTAATGTAAATGTAATATATAATGATGTGCATGGGCGGTAATAACCGTTAACCCATTTGATAGTTTGCAGGCTGTAGCCATAAAAAAACTAGAAACATTGTAACTTTTATTCTTATTGCAAAAAGTTAAATATATATACTCCGTAGCCTAGTTGGTAGTGATCCTGTCTAAGAAGTGAGGGTCCCGGATTCAAATTCGGCTGTGACAGATTAATATTTCGCTTGCCCGCAAGAATACTGTATTAACTCTAAAAACTTACTTTTTCAGGAGAAGCGATTAAAGCTTTTAACTACAAATATTGTGGTACTTTCTTACGAGAGGGATATTGACACAACTTTCGTAATTTGCTTATTCAGGGAGCAAACGATTTTCGACCTCATTCAAAAGGTACAACGTACTTTTTTTATTCGAACTGTATCATTAAGTCAGTTAGTGCCGAATTTTGACTGTATTAAATTCTGTATTCTTCCGGACAAGCGATTTGTTCTCGGGTCGTGGGTTTTAGTGATTTTATTTGGGTTGTTCATGTCTGGCAAATTCGCCAAAATACAATTGTATTTATAGCACACTCTTTTGGAAATAGTGGCTTACACATAAAAGGTTACAGATATAAGCTGTAGGTAGGTAAGTAGGTAGATATATATACACATAAATATATGCTGTTGCGGACTTTTATTCAGGACTATCTACGACAAACAATCCTACGATTCATTATCTTCTTATAACTTACGGTTTAAGCAGCGCACGCCAAGATAGCTCTCAGAGGGCAGAACTTTTTCCAAATTATCGATATATATCTAATGGCCAATTTACAGAAAATCTTTATAAATTGTAGCCCATATGCTATTCTGATGTATAAGCTAACTCCGTTCAATAGTTTTTACGTGAAAGAGTAACAGACATACATCCTTAAACACAAACTTTCGCATTTATAATATTAATGAAATTAGGAAATTAGAAAGTAAGATTGGAAGTACTTAGAATAAAAATAATTTTAGCTTACCCCATTTTGTTTATTTAAATTAATAAATCTCGTAACATAATATGCTTAATTTTTGAAGGCGTAATAGGTAAAACTTCAGCGTTGATACTAAAATTTAACTGTTTAAAAGTTTAACTGTAAAGTAATGAAGTGTAGTCCATTCGAAATGGAATTGGAATGGAAGCACACTCACACCTGACATTGCTGATATGATGCAGGTTCTTCCAGGCAACTTTGTTTCGGCTTTAGCGATGTTGGCAAGCGAAACTTTTACAAGTGAGGCGTTTCAGTCTTAAGGAGCTGCACACGCGTACCTGCGCGCACTCTAGTCTCTAGTTTCGTCCCCTTATAACTTCAAGAAATCGCGCAAACGTGGCAAAGCGTTCCTTGCAAGTCCTAGAGATCAAATCACTTTCGTTTGTTGCACTGGGAAACAAAAGCCGTTATAAATTAGCATTTTGCTGATAAAATTGTACCAGCTGTGTCAGTTTGCCGATTTCCACAATCAGTAATCGCAACGTTCTAAATGA
Organism: Ochlodes sylvanus; assembly: GCA_905404295.2. NCBI lineage: Eukaryota > Metazoa > Arthropoda > Insecta > Lepidoptera > Hesperiidae > Ochlodes > Ochlodes sylvanus. The sequence goes on along the minus strand of FR990130.1, from coordinate 7,649,151 downwards.
TATCACTCTGCTCCGTTCTCCGTAGCCCCAGCATTTTCTAACTTATCGACGCATTTGTTTTAAAATCGCAGCAACTGTAAACGAAAAACTTTTTGTTGTTGAAACTGGCAACTGGCATCCGTGCACGAAAAATAGCAAAAGTTGACAGTAGCGTCAACTAAAGTTGCTACGTACCAGTCAGTCTGTATGTATTATTACGAAGTATTACGTTAAGCGATTTCATTAGACAGTAAAAATGGTTTAAGTACCTACTTATAGTGTCATTGATTTTAGGTCCAATCCATAAATAATAAATACAGCTATTTACTTATATGTATGTTTAATGCCCTCCGTCTAACTTATTTTTTTCATATCCTCGGAAAAACCATAGTAGGCGAATCGATTTAATATAAAATATAAAAGAAAACAACCAAAAAAACGATCCAAAACTATAACCATGACATACTTAGTTAACCTGCAGTAGGGATAGATAGGTTTCGGAACTGGCCGAAAGTGACTGACAGTAACTTTATTGTTACTATAATTACACCAGTGGCTAATTAAACTAAAACTTAACCAAGAACATAACCACTGAAAAAATATGAAATGGATTCCGCAACTATCGGTTATTAGAGCGTTATATCGGTAATTAGTTCTCGAGTAAAATTGTTGCAATTCAAAACGCCAACCAGTGGCTTTTGTGAACTTTTGAACTGGAGAAAAGTACGAGTTATTAAAATAGAAAATAAATGCTATAATATCAGTTGGACTTACTATATACTAACTATACTAATAAGGGCCCGTTTCACCGGTTACGGATAAAGTTCCGGATAGCCCTAGAAACTCAACTCCCAGATAAACTACATTTTTTGGCTTCTCGGATAATCTGATAGAAGTGACAGAGAAAAGTGTTGGTTAAGCTATCTGCCAGTTCAAGTGGCTGTTAGGCGTTATCTGACGGACAAAAAATGTTTCAAGTGGCGTTTCTATAACACATTTGGAATTTGAACTGTAGTACATCATATTATTATAAATCCTACTATTTTCGTTCTATAATGATAAAATTATACTGGAAAATATTAAAAAAGTCGAATTGTATTATTTTGAACAAAAAGTATTTTATTAATTAAGTTTTCAAAATAATTTTCAAATGACAATAATTTACGTAGTAGTAACGAAACGCAAAAAGCGACGTTGCCGCTCCGTCAACTGTTAAGTGGCAGATAAATTCCTAGGGCTATCCGGAACTTTATCCGGAACCGGTGAAACTGGCCCTAATAACTTTGTGCAAAAAAGGTACCTACACCATCCTACAGTTAATACAATACGTAAATACTAAATCTGTAACTGGTCGCTATCTGTACATAGAGGACTGAGAAAAACTTTTCCTGGGGGCCTTTATTAACGCAATCCAAATCTATGATTTTTAGAACTTTTGTCTGTTTTTCTGTGGTTTTGTACGCGCTAATCTGAGTAAAATTAACGGCTTGCTAGGTTACTGTGCTGCCAACTTAAAAAAACACGATATACCAAACTTATCTTTAAAACTAAACTAAAAATAAAAAATCTATTAATTTATCTATATCGGTATATTCTAATTTTAATAAATATGTACGTCTCTGATTAATAACTTTTAAACTGTTTAATATAATTATAATAAAATTCTAATTTCCAAAAAAATATCATACCGAATAATATGCAAAAATTCTTTATATGGCAACATTGCTAGGTTGCAACTTGCGAACTCGTACCTACCATGGAAGTATGAAGCCTATGGAAATGACACGTCAACAATAAATGCGTGCCACTGTGACGTCACCTGGCCGCCAAACATGGCGGTTTTAGTGCTGACCTATAACTCATGAGATCAACTACTCTGACTACTCATGACCTATAACTGCACACAAGAACCTTGCTAATTATAATGTAAATCTTCCTTTATTTTCCCTTTTCCCTTCCCTTTACATGGCGGATTTTCGGCCTCATTAGGTAGTAGTAGTAGTAGTAGTAGTACGTATAGAACAATATGTCGTGTCCCTACTATAATATGTCCATGGTCCACGGTACCAATATACATAGGTACCTACTGCTGTTGTCAATTTGTCAAATAGACAGTTTATGACTGACAGTATTGACAGTTAACAGCGTGCAGATTGTCAAACAAAGAGCAAACTGCAAACTTGCAAAGCAACAAAATAAACTGTAATAATAATAATAATAAGCCGAACTGTAAAAAGTTCTGTGACCTCTGCTCTGCTGGGTGTCTGGCTGGCTGTCTCCGTAGTGTACTCCCCGTCAGGCGCCACCCCGGTCTCCGGTACTCGGTCTCCTCCCAAAGCAAGTGAAACATGATTATACGTACTTCTTTTATAATGTAATAAGTTCTCAAATAATAGATTTTATAGCGTTAGAAGTTAATAAAAATAAAAATTCTTGTAACAGATCAGAATGAAATCAAAATCAGGGCTCACCAGATTCCATAATTGCCTCATTTTACGCGACAGTAAGATTATCAATGAAGACCTATGGATACGAGATGGTAAAATCGTTAACCCTGAGCAAGTATTTTATGTGGAACAAGCCGAAGCCGACGTCACCATTAACTGTGAGAAACTATTGATTGCTCCAGGATTCATTGATATTCAAGTAAATGGTAAGTAGGAATTTAAATATAATATTATGTTTAATATTGTGCTGTTGCATTGTACTAATTCCTATTAGGGCGACAGTGTTTACAAATACATTTTATAATATTTATGTGATAAAATTCTTACTCTAGTTACTGAAAATGTGCACCTAAGTAAATTTTGATAATCTAAAAATGAAAGTGTTAAAATCTGCACATAAAAAACCTTTTAAAGGCCATATTTATTACTTACTGAAATATGTTATTTTTTCTAACTTGAACATCTGCATTAATGTAAATCTAAGAAACAGGTAATAGTAGTGATAGTTTAAAGTAGTTATATTCATAATTAATTTTATTCATTATTACTATTACTTTTTCTATAAAACATTTTTTATTTTAGATATCGACGGTTGAAAGGCAAAATTAACCAAACGACAAAAAACCGGAAAATGAGTTATATATACCATTCGAATCGCCAAATTTTTCTGCGTCGTTTGGTCTAGGTCTCATAGTTCTACGATGAAATTTGTTGTCGCTTAGTTATGTCGAAATTCAAGAAAAATCTACATTTTGTGCTCACTAAACGACGAAAAAAACGCCCTTCTATGAATATCCAGCGGTTAGAAATTTTTCACAATTCGGAATATGAACTTAGTCAGATTTAACTGATAATGATTTTTTATTCATTTGTATTTACCTATTTTTACTTGTTATGAAATTTTTATTTGTAGCGAATTAGTAGATTTTACCTACTCGGTGAAATTGTAATTTATGTGGTTATGAATTTTATGTTGTTATGATATTTCGTGAAAATGTCATTTCTATAAATTTACCTGAAATGAATTGGAAGAATATTTGAACCTAGATATTCTTGCTTGTAAACATAACTCCTTTTTTTTCAATGATAGATATTTTTACCTGACAACACTTAAGGTCATTGATTGTCGGCTAGATAGTTTTACTCGTATCACTGAATTATGTCGTATGGCGCTAAGATAAATTTACCCGTACGTAAATGTAATTTTGTTGTCGTTTAGGAACTGCATAAATTTTAAAAAGTCGTGTAGATATTGCGCGGCACTTGACGTTACGCGTTCATCCGGGCCATCATTCCGGAGCTTAGGTAGCTTAGGAAAGACGTTGTCCGAATTTTGGCGCGTAGTAACACCGACTATGAACTTATTCAATCAAATTACGTAAAGTAAAATACATTATTTTAGATTTTTAAACGCTTTTTAAAACATTATTTTATTTGAGGTCTTTATATCGCATATTGTATGAATATAATGAAGCAAATACTTACCTATCTAATGATTTGAAGCAATATTATTAACCATTTTTGTTCTTATGTAGTTAAAATTGAGTCGCGAGCGGAAGCGGCGCAGTTCATCGATTGTGGAGATGGCCCTTAAGGCCTGCATTTCAAGAAATGCCCGCAGTGTCGCAGGCGATTAAGTTTCGATGTAAACAATAGTATGTGTACAATAAAGACTGAAAGTTAGAAGCCTGTTTTAGTTCTTTTCGACACGAAGACGTTGTTTTTGATTATTTTATTTTTAATAATAGCAAGTATGAGAGAGGTCTTGAATAAATGTGGAGAAAATGAACGGGTCGTGATGTTAGGAGACTTTAATGGGTGGGTTGGAGTAAAGCGTGATGGGTATGAAGGAGCTCTGGGTACGTTTGGGGACGAGAGAGTGAATGACAATGGGAGAAGCCTGCTTGAAGTATGCTTGGAATGGAATCTTTGCGTGGCCAACACAATGTTTGACCACAAAATGGTCCATTTGTATACAAGAGATGAGGGTGAGTCTATTAGTGTGGCTGATTTTGTAATTATGGATGATAGACTGAGGAAGAAGGTGCTAGACACTCGGGCATACCACGGTGTAGGCCTCGACACAGACCACTTTCTGGTCATTGCCCGAATGGGTGGCCTCATTAAACGGTGGCGACACCGAGGGGCCGAGCCTACGAGTGTTTTGGACAGAGTAAAAGTGGAAAATCTACGAGAAAAAGAAACGAAAGACAAGTATGTAGAGAAACTGAAAGAAAGTTTTAAAAGCATTGAAGAGATAGGTGTGATTGAAGATTTGTGCGGAGGTATGCGGGGTAGCTAAAAGAAGGAAAGGAAGAAAGAACTATTATGTGTGGATGGATAAAGATGTACATAGGGCTGTGCAAGAAAAGAAGAAATCGTGGTTGGATTGGTTAGCAACAAAAGCTAACCAAAAAGTTCAAAAGGCAACGGATGACGAGATAAAGGAAGCAAGAACGAAGTATAAAAGATTGAAATGAGCAGCGAAAGAAGTTGTGTCTAGAAAGAAAGAAGAACGAAAGAATGATTTTGAAAGGAGGCTGACTGAAGATTTACAATCAGGACTCAAGATGGGAGCATTATAAAAGGAGAAGAATGTGTGTTAAAGAGATGGAAAGAGTATTTAAAGTTTGTTTGAAAGAGAGGAAATGTAGGTACAAAGTCCGGCACCTTCCATGGAAACTAATACAAATGTTGATGAAAGTGAGATAAGAATGGATGAAATAGTGAAAGCGTTGAAAAGTATGGGATGCACAAGCGGGATTTAGAAAGGGAATGGGATGTACGGATCAGTTCTTTTCCTTGCGGTGTATAGCCGAAAAGTGTTTGGCTAAAAACAAGAAGTTATGTTGCACGTTCGTGGATCTAGAAAAGGCCTATGATACAGTGATGAGGAAAGAATTGTGGTCAACATTGTTCGTGAACAGTGTGGGCAGTGTCCTCATACGAGCATTGCAATCTCTTTATAGGGATTCTAGTGCTTGTGTAAGGATAAACGGGGCATACACTGAATGGTTTGATATCGAAAAAGGTGTTACACAGGGATGTGTAGCGTCATCGTGGCTGTTTAATCTGTTCATGAACAATTGCTTGACAGATTTAAAAGAGAATGAAAGTGAGTTGAGAATGAATGAGTTACTCGTCAAATGTTTTCTCTATGCTGATGATAAAGTATTACTTGCGTCTTCAGCCGAGGAGTTGCAGGAGGTGGTAACTGCTATGAGCTTTTGTTAGAAAGGGAATGAAGATGAATGTTAAAAAGACGAAATTGATGGTGTTTGAAAGAGTTGAGGCAGTGACAAACTGCAATATCGTTATTGGAGATGAACAAATTGAACAGGTGAATGAGTTTGTGTATCTGGGTTCAAAGTTTACAAGAGATGGAAAGTGTGAGAGTGATATTGAAAGAAGAGTGAATGCAGGAAACATGGTGAATGAACCTTAGCACTCCTTTATGAACAGTCGGAAGGTGTCTAACAAGGCTCGTTTGGCTGTGCATGAGGGGGTGTTGGTTCCAACACTCATGTACGGCATTGAAAGTTGGGAAAGTTGGATTGACGAAAACACTTTTCTCGTGAGGCGAGTGTCAATGAAAGTATTGGAAGGGGTAGACCTAGGCGGACGTTTCAAGACCAAGCCAGGGCGTCTTGAAGAAAGGCCAGGTCAAGAGTACCCTAAACCGAAGAGCATGTATAAAGGGAATAATGAAAGTAGACGAAGCGAAACAAGGATCGTAGGAAGTAAGGATCGTAGCAAGTGGAAAGAAGTGGTCTCTGCCGATGCGTAGTTTTGGCTACAGACTGAAATATAGGGACACACACCTCCAATTTTATATAAGTATATAATAGATAAACGATTGATTTCATTTCTTTCCGTCTAAATTATTATTATTAATTAAACTATTCTCGGTAAATGTTGGTTACGAAGGCAGGTTTATGTTAATTTTACTAGCTTAGATACTTTTTCCACAATTACAAAAAATATATAATAAAGGTAAGTTAAATTTACTTGATTTACTTGAAACTAACATAACTTATTAGGTCATTCTTCCTGTAATGAAATGATAAACTAAGTAAATTTACCTATTTCTACTTGAAACTGCACACGTTACATGGAGGATTTAGATAATTTTACCTGTTTGTGAAATTAGGTATTTTTTTCCTAACCGACACAAACAGATGTTTCTAATGGTTCCAGGTGTTTTATTTTAATCTGTTTGAATAGGCCCTAAAAATATATTTCTAATGGTGTTGACAGAATTTTGATCAAACAATCTGGTGAATTTTTATGATTTTTTTTCTAAAATTTTCAACTTTAAATCACTCTCCTGTAAAGTTTACTAAATGTCGTTTGGTTAATTTTGCCTTTCAACCGTCGATATTATTATCCCATGTCATGTCATGTCATGTTATTTTTAATGCAATTTCACTACTGCACTAAAAAAAAAATCAGTGAACAAGAAAAACACTGAAAATAATTTTGTGCCAGTCGTGTGATTTGCTTTGTTCTTTGTATAAATGAAGCAAAACTTAAAATTATCTTATTTGCTATTTTAAAATTTCAGGTAGTTTTTATTGAGACTGATGTTCTTAAATAAAGCAATAGGTATTTTTCCCTTTATTATATCTTTTTATAGATGGCAGAGAACTGTCCTATCCTCCTGTATCTGTTCAACAGTTATCATTCGTTTTACACTTAAAGTTAAATGTGATAAACAATAACTTTCTTAATTATTAAATTATGTATTTAATTTAATATTTAATTTTTATATAGGTGGATGGGGTGTCGACTTCTCATATGACTCAGAAAATGTTGAAGATGGTGTTAAAAAGGTAGCCAAAGAGTTGTTAGCCCATGGGGTTACTTCTTTTTGCCCTACAATGGTGACTTCCGAAAAAGAAAAATATCAAAAGATTTTGCCGAAAATCCGTAAACAACAAGGTGGTCCTAATGGTGCTACTATTCTGGGTGTACATCTTGAAGGCCCTTTTATAAGTCTGGCAAAGAAAGGAGCTCATAAGGAGGAACTTATCCGAAACCCAGAGAAGGTAAGTTTGTTAAGATACTTGCAATAAACATGTCATATAAGTTTTATTATATACTGGATGGGATATGGGTACTTGCAATGTTTATTTTGTATGCCGATTCCATTTTTGAGTAATGGTTTTATTTATTTATTTATTTATTTATTTATTTATTTATTTATTTGTTACAATTACTTGCAGTGCTTACAGCTCATGCCAAAGCGCACTGCAAGCTATAATTATATATTATATTATAAAAAACTATTATAACTATTATATTTATTTTAACTATTATATAAACTATCCCCCTATTAACTATCATAAATACACATATCATAATAAAATGTGTACAATTTGTGATGTGTGATGAAAAAAAATGTTTCTCACATACAAGTTCAGAGTACATAAAACATAGTATTACATACAGTTATTGGTACAAAAATAGTTATAACAAATATTACTTGTAATAACAGATTGCAATGTTTTGCAATGATAATTATTTATCAGTGGCAAATGCCATTAACCCACATTTTAACACTTATCAAGGTTACTGAACTGTTATCAAGTGACACATTTCTATGTATAAGATAACATTATTTAATTCTTCTTACAAATCAAAATAAAAACCAATATGGTATTATTATATCATTAAATAATTTTATTAGATAATAGGGAAAAAGCATATTTGCTATAGAATTACTCTTCTGTTCTATAAACTATTAATAAAACTGTAAAATGGGTCAAATCTGTTCATTAAATATTTTTTGACAATTTTAATGTTCGTAGGTTTTTCTGTTGATTTGAGGTCTGTATTACACCAACTCAACTCCAATTTAACTCATAGGAAATGAAATATAATCTTAATTCCGTGTACCTTACGGGTGAATTTTCGATCTGATTGGAGTTGGCCATATGTCGAAAACGACGCGCCATTTATGGCGTAAAGCGCGCTTGAAGCCGTGCCATAAAGCGGTCCATAAATTGGTTTATTCGATAGACTAATTTATAAATCGTTACAGGGTTTGGACTCTATCTATGACATATATGGATCTCTGGATAATGTTATTATTGTCACATTGGCATCAGAGCTAAAAGGGGCAACAGAAGCAATAAAAGGATTAACTAAGTTGGGTATAAAAGTGGCACTTGGACATTCCTCAGCTAGTCTAGCACAGGGAGAGGAAGCAGTCAGGAATGGAGCAAATCTAATTACTCACTTATTTAACGCTATGCTACCGGTAAGTAAATCAAAGTAAATAGATGCCTACAACGTAATAGTGATTCCTACATTCATACATGTAACAGAATAAAAATTTAAGACAACACCAGACTATGTTAAAACTACTGAAAATTAAAGTGAGAATACTTGATCATTTAACTATTACAGATCCTAAAATCCTGAAATGATAACTTCTGTTATCATTTCAGGATATAGGATATCCTAAAGATGATTTTCAAATATTAACACACTTGACATACTTTATCTACTTTTTTTACAATACTGTGTCTGAATACATTACTGAATTTTTCTTACTATCTTATATATCATTAATGACACTCTCAGAATAATCAAAATCAACCCATGCTAATGGTCTTTAGAGAGCCGCAAAAGAAAATAACATACATACATAGTGTACTAAACACACTATCCTCCTTTATGTCAGTAGGGTAATAAAAGACATAAAGTGGGAACTAAGCTAAAATAAATGTATTGTGCCTCATTCCATAATATAATAAGTGTAAAATATGTTATTTATAGTTCCATCACCGAGATCCAGGCCTGGTTGGTTTATTGGCATCGTCGACAGATAAACAAGTTTATTATGGTATCATATCTGATGGTATACACACGCATCCTGCTGCGCTTAGAATAGCTTGCAGGACAAACCGAGAAGGTATACTTATCATTATTTCCATTCATTAGTTTCACAATATGAGGGGTACAGGCCAAAGTCCACTACGCTGGCCAAGTAAAAAATAATAATTACGAACCAATACTATACTATGTATATTAATACTGAACTAAGTATCTAGTAGGTACATACAAACATGCTTTGCAATAGAACCCACCTGAATCCATAGTATGTTTTAGGCTTAGTGTTGGTTAGCGATGCCGTGGCCGCGCAAGGCTTGGCGGACGGCACTTACCGAATCGGACCGCAATCAGTTAGCGTTGAGAATGGCCGGGCCTATGTCTCTGGTACAAACATCTTATGTGGCAGCACCACGGCCCTTGACGAATGCATAAGCAGTTTCAAACAATGTACAAGTAAGTATTTATGTATTAAGTTTTCGCTTTATGTTTTAAAAGTAGGACTTGTAGATCCTATTAGGTATAATATGATGTCACTTGATAATGTCACGATGATGATAAATTGTTGAAAGTAAAATTTTACAGAATTAACATATTTTCACGGTATTTTCTTGTATTTATATATAGGTGGCATATCACCTGCCTTTATAATCAAGCATTTACCCAAGTTACATTCGTAAATGTGGTAATTTTGTTTTTAATAAATTGCATTTAACTAACAAATTGCTACATTCTTTGTTGAAATAATTTTATTTACTGACAATAAATATTTGAAAAACGACTTAAAAAAATATATTATTTGGAAAATAATTAATAATTAGGGGCCTCCATGCCTTCGTTGCTCCAGGGCCTGCACACTTCTAAATGCGGCCCTGGTCATGTCAGCTATGAATAGAATAGAGAGAATGGCGTAATTTCGTCCCGCCGATTTCAACCCCTCTCGGCTTTTCAGTTCTCCTAAATAAGTAATGCAGAATCGAAATCTACCATGCACGCCAAGTCGATGTAAAAAACTTTCTCGAGACCCTTCCTTACTGAAAAAAGAATTCTTTTGGTAGATGCCAACCTAACAATTTGGTATTTTTAAGATTAAACTAAAAGCGCCTTTTTGAAAATAGTCCCAGATATAATATTATGTACCCCCAAATTATCCATTCGATAAACATCCCATTCGTAAAATTGCTCTATGCTATGTATACCACAAAAGGAAAATAAAAAATGGTTTTTTACTTAGGTACCTACCTATCCTTTTCGTGCTATTAATATGTAGTATTATAAATTATTTTAACAGCTAAATAATTCATAGATTTTCTTGACAATCACTAATATTTTATCACTTAAACTTATATTTCAGATTGTTCCTTGGAATACGCTTTAGAGACTGCGTCCCTCCACCCAGCTAAGGCTCTAGGTATCGATCACATAAAAGGGAACTTGAACTACGATTGCGATGCAGATTTCGTTATTATGAATCCGGATACTTTGAAAGTTATTTCTACTTGGATAGCAGGTGAATGTGTATACAAAGTTTAAACATTATAATATATAATTTTTGTGATAATTTACTTAAATGTAATTGTTAGGATATAATATTGTGATTATGTATGTGATTTTTTTACATATTTTCATATATAATATGATCCTGTCATTTATCGCTCAGCGATCAAAAATATATTATACAGATATATATTTGCTGTATTACTTATTTTCATGATTTTAGATATATACTCCATTTAGAGTTAGAATTTGAAGCAGGCGCGTTGCCTTTGCGCCTACGCGGGATGCGTCCAAATAAAATCTGATGACATGTTACACTTGGGAAATAGTACCTACATAGAATTATTAACGCAGCAAAAAACACCGCCCTAGTAATTTTGACCAACCTTGTAAAAAAACTATGCGGTGTTTCACTGAACCTGTGCACTGAACGCAAACTGAGTTGTGCACTGACCTATCGAACTATCTAGAATTTGATTGGTAGTTACGACGCGCAATGAATAGCTCTATCCGATGACATTTAAATGTCAAATCAAAACCGCCAAAAGTCAACCTAACGGTGTTTGTTAAGCGATGATATTCGTTTTTTAATATGGCATTCTAGTGCTAGTTCGTAACCTCGGTGTCCCGAAATCTGCCGCACCATTTTGTTACAGAGGTGTTCCAAGACTAGGTGCGGCTAGGCGGCTACATCCTAATGCATACATACCGAATTTCGTATTTACGAAGTGGTCATGCTAGTGACTACGAGCCGTCCACGTTATTTTACTGTTCGCCACATAAAAATCAAAATGTGTGCAATTCAGTCAGTGCTAGAAGCGAAACTTCAGAAAGTTTGGTTAGATGACATAACTATTGTTTTACTTTCCGGGACTAGATCGAATCTCATTTGAAACGCAAAAAATCGAAAAGTTGTTTATTGATTAATGTAACAACCAAAGTACTTTGTAGATTTTATTTAACATAATTTTCATCACCTTGTTCACGGTGTTTTACCCCCTTTCAAAAGGACAAGAGCTAGTAAGAATTTCTACAGTTAGTTTAAAGGTATTAGTAGTACATCTCAAGTAGACCAGCCTAACCTGACAATAACACCAGGTATTCAAAAATTAAACAAACAATTTAGTGGCATGGAAAATCTTTATTGAAGTAAATATATTTATAAAGTCAGTACAATTTAAGTTCAATAGTTTCCAAAAATATTAAAGTGCAGGTTGCTGATCACCTGGCAATGTTAAATATGATTATTTCTTAATTAAAATACAAGCTAATATTGAGAAAACTGTAATATGTGAATAATAACATGTATATACCTAAATAAAATCATGACAAAAATATATTTTAGGCAGGCTCTGAATTACACTGCTCTGTGCTGTTGTTATCCTGGCCACAATTCGATAATAAACTTAATTAGGAAACCGCAAATGTTGTTTGACAATTCAAAGCAGCTATCGAAGACAGAACAGCAATCGTTAAATTCTCAACTAACTTTCGCGGAAAATTTTTGGTCAAAAAAGATGTGCAACTAACGAAACTCGACATCTGTCCAGGCACGGCGGCCATGTTATTTTGCGACTATGGGAACTTGTAGTGCAATCAATTCCTCCACACTTTCGCCACAGAGACAGATGATAGTTGGACATCTTAATTTTACAATAAAATCAAGTTACAAACTACGCAATGTATATTTATGTATACAATATTACTAAGTGTATGTATGTATAATAATGTAAATACATTTTCATGAAAAACAAAATAATATCACGGAATATTCAAAGAGCCAAAATATTTGAGATTAACTCTACCTCAATACCATTAACTTCTAAGATCTAGGCACAATGCAGCAGAGACTCCTGTATGGATAACAATTTTCGTTGACTGTGGGGCAACCTAGTCGTAATACATTCAGCCAACACCACCACATTGGTATACTGAAGGCATTATCTAGACTGCTGCTATTTGTTTATTAGTAAATGTTTAACCGAAGGAACGTATTTGAACGTAGATCGTCCGATTACATAGACCGTAGTCGCCAGTTTGGTCATCTTGCCGAGATTGCAAAACGGGGCACTCAGCGCGAACTCTACCGGCAGTTCAAAGTTTAAACAAATCCGATGGCGACAAAATATTAAAGGTATGATGACGGTTTTGTTATGGAGATTTCGTTATAAGTAGCAGTATAGAATAATGATTTCAGAGCCTGTACATCATGTGTTGATGCTGCTGGGGCCCCTTTGCAGCTTGCACCCGGCAAGCTGCCGTGAAGGCGAACAACTACATCTAATAAACTTTAACGTTTACAATGATTAAAAGTTTACGGAGGGTATTGTCTGTTTAGATATAATTTCGTGTCACCGAAGTCCACAATCGTAGGTACACATACACTCCATGTGGACTACACTTAAATTTAAAATACTTTAACAGAATTAAATTATTGAGCAATATATTCGTATGAGAATATAGTAGACATTTGCTCGGCTGCACCAACTACAGAAATAACATTGTAATTCTAGTATCAAATACCAATGCACACTCCACAAATGTCATTTAATTATGAAATTAAATAATCTTTGGATCAAAAATTGAAATATGCATTTTTAACATGCACCTTTCATACAAAGTACAATAAATTTAAAACTTTTTAACATAAAAACAACTAACTTAAAAGTTAAACTAGAATATACTTAAAAACTAATTTGAAAACAAAAGCCACAATACAAACTAAAATAGTACAGAGAGAGATAGAGTAAGAGAATAACCGCTGAAGTTGAAAGTTCTAAGGTAAAAAAACATACATCATTCTCACGTTACGTCAAATTCGTTAAAGATATACTGCGTGCATTAGTACTCGTAACTGGAAATACCATAGCATGAATAAATTAAACATCTACCGCGTAAGGTAAATATTGAACTACTCGTTCCCATATAGACCACATGCAATATTAAAATTTTTATAATGCACTACCAAACGACGTAATGTGAGAGAGACAGGTGTATCCGGTATGATATGTTTATTAATTACTGAACAATTTGTGAGGTGAAGGAGGTAATGTAATTGAACGGCCACTTACGGTGAAAAATTATGCTTAAAGTTATAGAATCAAATTAATTAAAAATAAGACACTACAATACGTAAATACCAAGAATTGTATATTAAAATATTTGTACTTTTACTGACTAAAGGAAAAAACCATTGGCAACGCTAATAATTCTACAATTGTAAAAAAAAATAACTTGTATAATGTAGATTGAAAATGGTCATCTCAAATTCGTTCACTCTAGATGTGGAATGCAATTAGAATTCTTTAACAATATTAAAAGGTATAATAATATATTAAATTTTTATAATCAGCTCAACAATGTATATAATCTATAATAATTTAAAAGCCTAGATCCAAACTGTGATATTTATTGCACAAGCACTCATGTGGCTTAAGATTCCAATGGGAATAGAGCTCACAACCTTATTAAACGTTGGTTTTCGAAAAGTGGAGACCAAATGAGGGTGTCAGTGGTAAGGTGGGTAAACGAATAAAATAAACATGAAGTATGTTCCGTAACTAATGCTAAAATACAACGACATTATTTCGTAAATTACTGTTACGTTTTAATAGAGCACGAGAAAGAAATTTCTACTATTTCTATGATCACTATACTTGTCAGGCAAGCAGGTGATCAGCGTTCTGTGCCCTACCCAGACCAAATGCTAACTAATAAACTTAAAACAAGCTGAACCCCACCCACGGTCATTCAACACAGTCCGTAAGTGTTTGACAATCGAATGTTACGCCACAACTCCATCGGGACAATCGAGCTGTGCTTGGTGCCACAACATAGGCAATACGCCCACCTCCAATAGGGAGGGTAACATTTTAGAGCTCACCTTGTGCGCTGCGAACCCTACGACTATTACATTATTCATCATTAAACGTATGCCAATCGTAAAATGTGTATGCGAACCTGTCTACCACAGTCAGGAGACGAGCCAAACGCAACGACATTTGGGAACGTGTTTAACGCTATATAATGTAATAACTACATCTACTGAAGTAATTTATTGCTGGATACATAAGGGAATATAGATTTAAGAGAAATATATTTACCAAAAATTGCTTTAAAGTGTATATAGGTAACATTTAAGATTCCCGAGAAAGGCTACTGTAATGTACTCTAATGATACAATTATTATCAAGTAATGTCAATGGACAATAAATACCATTTGACCTGCCATTACCCCCCATACTAAGTGCTTACTTGCTACAGCAAGAATATACAGCCAAACAGGCGCGACGAATACCGCCGCCTCCCGCGCCATCGTCCGCCACCGTTCGCCACCATTCGCCATCAACTAACACACTAACAACGCCACCCGCAGGCAAACATGTCCATACTGTTCTTTGTATATCCAATTGAAAAATACTATCACTACAAAAACTACGCCGACACCTACGTAAGATATATGGCAAGAACTCAGGAAACATTGTCAACGATATCACCAAAAATAATTCAGGAAAAATAATTGTATAAATGATAATACTTTCAAATATTCGGCAGAGTGTTAACACCGATTCGAAAAATTACACATATATATGATATTTAAACTTCAAATTTATTAATATTGAAATTCACACAAAATAGTATAATTTGTAAAATTATCCAAAACTTATCACACCACATTTTATAATTTTATGCAACCCTAAGCAATATTAATAATAGCGTCAAACGCTCCCTTTGGGGCTCATATTAAGTTCTATTTCGGTTAATTTTACGTCACTAACACACAATAATTTTGATCAATGGACAACAAATAAAAATTGAACATTATAATATTAAAACCCTGAATATTAAAAACAAAAATTGGCAACAATTAGTAACTAATTTACATATATTTTTACAATAATACAATAAAATAATTACTGTGCATGCACAAATATGGTAAGAAAAATAATTTGGCAGTAAAAATTCGTAAAATCTAAAGGCCTAAACACACTGGCCAAAATACTATTTGAATAGGCCCAGAACATATAATTAAACAAAACAGATAAATGAAAAATCAGAGTATTAATCACACCTATCATCCACGAAGGGTATGTAGACTCATTTTAACCTAGTTAAAATAAAGAAAATAAAATTCCCTAATACTATCGGGACAAAAAATCCTGAACAAATAACTTAAAAACAATATGAAAAATAAACCCAAAAGTTACTCACTAATAAATAGAGGATTCAGACTCAACGTCAAATTCAACTTATCACCTGGCTTTACCCCCCAACGACTCTATACCGCCCCGCCGCGCCCCAATATGCGTGTCTTTCTAATGTTGAAGTCTTCAATTAATGTTGGTTCATTATGTCTCTCTATTATTGCTCATATCACATTCAATGTCGCTAATTTATTCAATATTTATAACGGTTCCAATACGTAACAAACAATAAACATTACTAATTAAGTACATACACTGGGATTACACATGTCGCTAATCAATTGCTATATTGATTAAACTTTTAATTAATGATAATAATATGGCTTCGCAATACACTTACATGTTTTAAGTGATACGTGAATACTTTATATTATAACTATCATTATAACACTTCTATTAATTTACAGAAGCAGGAACTAAAGTTTTTAAATTAAATTAAATGATGCATTTTTAAAAGTGGCCTTTTGCACTGTTATCTCTGTAAATCCACGAAAATTAGAGAGCATAATATTAAATAATATATTAACAAAATATCACACTAACTTTCAGGTGGTCCTGTTTAAGTACTACTATTTTTGAGAATGATAACATATTGCAAAAAGAAATAACCGTGGCTGGTAATAATACTGAATATACTTTATTATAAAGTTGCACTTCCCCTACAAAGAGTGTATATATTATCATAAATTTTTGAATTTCATATGTGATATATTTACCCAATATTTGTATTTATTGCTTTAATTTTGGTTAATCATGCCAAAAGTTAGTAATTGTTCATATTGGAAGACTGACATTACAACACTAACCACTCTTTGAAAATGGAGACTTGTATACTAAGGAATTATTTCAAATTGCAATACAATCAATAATACCATATTATTATCATGGTACCTGCCTCAAATTAATACGAATTTCTAGACTACATGGAGCTCAACGACAACTATTTCAACATTATAAACCACATGTTTAATATTTTTATATTACTACTAATTTACGAATCTCAATTTCGAATATTAAATGTGAATAGTTATAAAAATATATGTATATGGGCTGTATATGAATTTCTGAACGTATTAAAGTACAGAAATGGAATAGTTCACAATGGCACATTCAAGGATATACAAATATCTCGTACCACATCAGCTATGCCATGGTTATAATTAGGTAAATGTTGACAATGCAAATCATTAATTTTAGAATACATGCAATGGTTTTGTGACAATATTTACTTGCATAACATTAGAGATATAATATACTCACTTGGAAATGACTAAACTAGTTGACAAGTGACTTTTCAAATTTTAAAAACCTTAACTATAATATAGTTAATACATTGTGGGTAAATACGCACGAAAATGCCACAAACATTTTGTTTAGGTAATTTCTACTTTTAAATATTCAAGTTACGTTGTACAAAATTATTGCAAAGGTTTTAATAAGAATGACATTCGCATATACTTATCAGAAAATTTTTCTTTAAATCAACCAAGAACCATATCTTACACATACATATAATTGGTATATAATAATTGCCTACCCCATGAAAAATGTTTCAAATATAGGCTTCTCAAAACAATAGTACACATGGAAAACATTTTGTATAGACACAAGAATTCTGTAAATGGTAAATATATTTTAACGGACAATATATAATATTGTATACGCGATTAACCTAAACTAGATGGCACGTTATTTTTAGTGTCGCCTCCTTTGGTCACAATAAGACTAAAATTTTGTTAACAATAACTCAATTGTGCGTTCATAAATGATCACTATCGCAAAAGCATGCTCAGAGGTCGGCCAGGCATTGTTCGTATTGATCTCTACATCAAAATATAATTAAATATATACGTATATCGTTTAGCTGTTGTCTGGAGTAACGCAAATGTTGCTATAAGGCGACACTCCCACGCAGACCCCTAATTGACATGTATTATAAACTTCACTCGAACTAGGAACCATACCAGCTGCTAAATTTAGAAACAAAACGTAATCAAGCGAGTCAAGTAGTTTTAAAGTATTTTCCTACATTCAATTATAGATAAGTCATACTTGGTGTACATAATAATTCTAACAAGCTTTGCCAAACGAGGTATATTAATGTGTATTGCAATATACTTTATAAAATTTACTGTAAAGATTAAGAATTTAAAATCCAAGTGTCTATTAGTAACGTGAAACAGTCTATGATATTAATGTAGCCCCTACCAAATATGAAATATCTACAATAAAACGACCTTCCTGCAAACACCTATTTGACTGATTAAATTAAAAAAAAAGTTGATATTACTAGCCTAAACTTTGGATTCTTTCTTACTATAACTAAATGCAACCATAATAAAACGAGAAATTATAGAAACCAAAAATACGCAAGTACTTTGGAAATAAAAATAAACCTATCCACAAGCAGTGATACCAAATAAATGTTTAAATTCTAAAATTCCACAACACCGGGAGACAGTGAAAGATAATAATATAGGCATATAGGGATCACTGTACTTCACTGCAAATGGACTCGTTAAAATCAGACTAATATGAAAATTAACATAAAATAACAAAGTAAGTAGTCAAATACTGGTTTAGCAAAATTGTTAAGCTTTGTAAAATCAGCAATTAATTAAATATAAAATATAGGGAATAAATGTGAGATCGTGTAGTATGCAGACTTACAGCCATCGAGTTATTCCTCAGACAATGTAAAGGGTGTTGAGGACTAGAACGTGGTGGTTATTCTTAGCCAGAGTGACGATATATCCCTCAGAAGTTATCTTCAATCCACAGCAGCGTGAGACCTTTAACAATAAACGATTCACTATTATTATTTGTTGTAGCAAACAATCTACAAGAAAGCAGAAACAACAAAGCATGTAATAAAGTGAGTTGACTTATTTCTAAAATTATTCAAATATTTTGTGTTACATCTCTATGTATCTCTACTGGTATCTCTTTTGAGCTACTTAAAATCACATGAGATTGTTGTCTGGCATTAACTTATTTTCATGTTAAAAAATTGTCTATAGTTTTGTACCGGTTTGTATATATACATCGAATAGGCTAGGGCGTCAGAATGGGTGAGAGACGGTACAAACGCTACATTGGTGATTAGATAACCAATCCGGTTAATTCGTCAACTTCAAAGTACGTATATGTATATACGAACAAACGTTAAGTGGAAGCTAATTATAAACGAAAATCTTACCTTTACGTAAGGGCATTCAAATTCAGTGACCAGCACTCCATCGCGCGAGAACACAGCAACGTGAAACTTGTTGCCGTGCGAGTCGCCGATGAGAACGTCCCCGGCGTCGGACACGTCGATGCCGTTCGGGAAGTTGGTCACATTCTCGCAACCAATGCGACGCAAAAATCGCCCTTCATCGTCGAATACGACCACGCAGTGCCCTTTAAAATCGCACACGTAAAACTCCTTGCCTGAAAATTAAAGCCTTTGTTGTAGAGTATATACATGTATGTAGTTTCTAAATTTTAATGTGCACACACTCACACCCCCTCAATGTTATTTCCAAGTGGGATGCGTGAATAAATATTTTTTTATCATTACATGCACATCCAGAATAATCATTTGTCAGTGTCATTAGTGCATGCCACAGTCGAGAATCGTACACGGGACATCTCGCCCTGAAGTTAGGGCCGCCACCAAGTATCGTTAATATAATCAGCACTAGGCAGCCGGGCCCTACCACCAGGCAAAGCAAATAGAATATAGATTAATATAGAGAATAAGGTAAATGAAAATAATTATTCCAACTCACCGCTGATAGCTATATCAGAGGGCTCCCTCATGCACTCACTGCAATCAAACCAGCTCATGAGGTCACCTTCTTCAGACAAGATGAAAACGGTTGGCGTCACGCTGTCTACGGCAACGATAAGTCCTTCAGCAGTGACAGCCAGCCCAGCGACGATATCAATGAATCGTACCTGTACACAAAATAATAACATACATAATCATAAAAACACAACACTAAATTACAACAAATCAAAGAAACGTACAGCAATCTTCTTCAAAAAGTGTCCATTCTTCGTGAATATCTGCATCCGCGACCGTTCGTTCCCGCGGTCGCAGACCACAAACTTTCCAGTAGCACGAACGACGGCAACTTTACGTGGATACCAAAGTTGGCCCTCCTCTTTACCGGCAACACCAAAGTTAAACTTATGGTTCCCAGACTTGTCGAAAACCTGCAAAATTAACGTAATTATTGTTGAAATTGCAACAAAAGAATCCCTAACAAATATATAACAGTCAGATGTGAGCATTTATGTACTATGCAGTACAATATTATGTAAACTTACCGTAATGCGATGATTATTGGTATCAGCTACAATGATATCCTCATCATTGCCCAAGCAAAAGCCATGGGGAGAGTTAAATTGGCCCTTTCCACCGCCCAGCTGGCCGAACTTGAATCTAATATGCATTGGTGTTGCTTTATTTGCGCGTACAAGTGGAGCGGGTGGGGCAACCAAAGCAGCTTCCTCAGCAGGAGTAAGTAAGGGTCTTCCAGGAGAGACACCACGCGGTCCTACTCCTCCAATACTACCCACACTTCCAACACCTCCATAACCATTCACTTCTAAAAACAATATTAAATTAAAACATTATGATCACTAATAAACAATCAACCATTAACTAATCACAAAAATCTCACCAGTATTCAATCCCAGCTTAGCAAGCGCTTGCAAATTGTTATACGCTTGTGGAGAATTCAAATCACCAGCAAGCAATTCTGCTAGAGTGAAAGACGGGGCCGGTGAAGCATGAGGGGGCGGCGGTACGTCCTTCTCTGCAATACTCGCCAACTGTTGCAAATTGTATTCAACCATCGATGGCAATGCGGGAACAGCACCTACACCTGCCACATTGTTAAGATTCACCACTCCTGGTATAGGGCCGGTGTTACCAACAGGGCAAACCCCAGGCACAGCTCCTACACCCGGTACTCCGATACCAGGCACACCTCCAACCCCGGGCACGCCCACTATGCCACTCACACCAGTCACTCCAGTTACTCGGCGAACGTTAGCGAGAGGAAAATCATCAAACACAGGCGCATTTGTTATGGACACGGCAGGCGAATGGGAGTTGGATGCCACGGAAACGATGGCCGACGATTCGCTTGCGCGTTTTCTCTCCTCGGCTATGGTAGCTTCAGTGCGGAATGTACCGAAAGTATCATCTATAATTGCATCGAACTTTTCCATCTTTGTGACAAACTCCAGAGAATAATCTATATCGAATTCTGGAGCTCCATCCAGCAAACGAGCAAATTGAGAAGCAACAATCTTCTTGAGCATAACTATTTCAGTGCCGTCTCCGCGTCGAAGAAGTTTTGTTGCGAATTTGCAAGCACAGTCTATACGCTGGACAGTTTTATCGACTCGATCAAACAAATCCATTACTTTTAATTCTCGCTCCTTGTGGAGATGTTCGAGTTCCTCAAGTGCCTTTTCACGGCGTCGTTCCAAAGAAGCCTTGTAAGCATGAAAAGCTTCATTGATTACATTTTCAGCTTCATCTCGTTGACGTTGTAAATCGCCCAGAGCATCATCAAGTTTAGCAGATGCGCTGCCGGCTGTAACCGCACGTGCACTTGCTTCCACAATAAAGTTGCGTAGTTCAGCACGAAGATTAGGTTCGGCATCTACGATCCGTTCACAACGGTGCTCCCCAACTTTATGGTCTACGGTGAGACATTCAGTGCAAGCTCCGACTTCACACTCACAACAATAGAATTTAAGACTCTCTCCAACGTGGCGAGTGCAAAAAATCGGCTTGTGCACCGCAGTCTTCTCCTTAGATGATCTTAGGGCATCAAAAGGTACCACTCGATGATTTTCAAAGCACCTCATAAACTCATGGGCAGAATTGCAATTGGAGCATAGGAAATGAGAGCAATCGGTGCATCGCGCGACAGCTGGTTCCTTACTTTTGCAGCAAGTGCAGACAACAGACTGGTCCATGGAGGACACATCAAGAATGTTGGTAATCATATAATCAGATGGAAGTGATGCAGCTCCTCCACCAGTAATCTAAAATATAATAATATCAAAATTTTATACCATAACACACCGTGTTTTGACAACACATGAATGAATGAATTCTATTTACCTTAGTCTCTTGCTTGCAAACAGGGCATTCTACAGCCAGATCAAATTTAAGAGTATCTCCAGCTTCATTTACCATCAACTTGTCAATGCACGCTTCACAGAAAACGTGAAGGCATGACAAAACTCTTGGGCTGCATAGCTTATTGCTGGAAATACATTAATGATAAACAAGGACATAAACACAGGTTGAGTAAATCTTACTATGTAAGGTCAAAATATTAATGAATTGGAACTTACTCGCAGATTGTACAATTTTGATCTTGTTTCCCATTCTCAGTAGACTCCAAAGACCCTTCATCTCCAAGACTTACCAAACTATCCACATAAAGCTCCCCATTCATTTCTTCCATTTTAACTTATAATTATGTTTGGTGTATAATGTATATCCTTCGGCTGACACAACAATAATCTGAAACAATTAAAATTTATAGATGACTAAATTGCTGCTTTTTACACAATGATTATAAAATTTTATGTTTCTTTTATCTATTTATGACCTATTCTATCACTATTTCTTACAATACTTTTATTTGCAGAGTTCACAAATGAACAGATATTTATTTATTATTTTTTTCATATACTCTTAGATAGTTGATCTATAATTCCACAATATACCTAATTTAATTCAAAATATTAGAAACTACTGAGAAATAAAGTTCTATGTTTTGACTTTTTTTATTTTGATTTTCTACTATTCAACTTCGGCGGCGGTTGGTGAAAAAAACTGGTACTATACTGGACAAAATATTGCAATTAATTTAAAAATTCTTCTGTAAAAGGAGAAAGGTCCAAATCTCGAAAACAGTGACACTTTCAATAAAGTCAATAAATAAAATACAATATACATAAAGGACATCCTATATAAAAAGATAAGTACATGTTTATACTAAAGCTGAATGTGACTGAGCTCAAAACCATTAAATGTTAGATTTTTTAGCAACAAAATCACTGCATATAATATATTAGTATATATGTATATCCATATATAGGTATGTTATTCAGCGTGATGAATAACACCTATTAATTCATATGACATAATAGTGAAAAATGCGTAAGCTTGTAATTATAAAGAAGTAACTTATGTATATTTAATTGAAATTTTGAAAATTATAATTTTATGTAATAATAATTAAAATTTAAAGTAAAAATTTTGTTGTACATTGTTAATGTACTCAAAAACTGCAAAACCAAAATCTATATAAGAATTATAAACAATACAAAATGGTTTATAATATAAATAAACCATATAACCGGATAAGCAAAATTTAGTTTAGCATAGTATATGATAAGCTTCAACAGGATAACAGCACAGGAAAATTTGTTGTTATACCAAAAACAAGAATGTACCTTTAACAATTAAGAATCCCAGATAATAAAAATACATTTTGCAATTCTATGAAATATGCATAACTAATTATTTTCTCTTGTTCAAATAATTAGTATTTTTTTAAATCTTGAGTTCAAAAATGTATCATATTTTATATTTCTGATACTTTTCAAACAGAAACCTACCCTTAAATGTCAAAAGTTTACTATTCTTATTCTCTAAATGGTGGATGATCAATGATGACAAAAACTAGATTGGTAGACTAAGCTTTGCTCAATGTATAGTCAATTGCCCGCATAATTTCAGAATGTATAAAGGTGAGCTGGGATGTCACTTATTTTAGTATGAGCAGGTTGAATAAAAAAAATACTTCTTAACATATCAAACAAAGTTGCTGTGTCTGTCCCGTGTCGGTTATATAAGCTTAGATCTTTAATACTACGCAATGGATTTTGTGCGGTTTTTTTTACATAAGAGTGATTCAAGAAGAAGGTTTATACATATATATAACATATTGATGTTTTGTGTAAATTGGTTGAAATAAGACGATAACAGTTGAGAAAGTAGGAAAAAATCAGGCCCCCTGGGCTTTGGGAGCTTTCAGCGAAAACGCTGCCTAATCCTTTTGAGATAATATAACAAAATAATGTATGGGTGGAATATTCCTCTTTTATTGGTCTACAATAAAGTCTGCAGTGGCATATATCTTTTAAGGATAGCTTACTATACCCATTCTAAGTTTTAAAAAAATGGTTGTGTACAATGCAGTATTTGGAAAGCTATTTATAGGGATACAGTATTAATCCTTATCAACTTACATATTATCAGGCACATTATGATAAGCCTATATATTTTTTTTATTATGTTATATTATTTTTTTGTCTGTTTGTGTGCCTGTACGCACTAATCTCATAAATAGCTTGTAAAATTTCAGTGCAGTTTACACGAAAATATTGTGATCAGCTCCATTTTAAATTAAATGTTTGTTTTATTTCAATTAATTCATAAATAAAAAAACACATTTCAAGTCTGATCCTTTATAAATGCGTCAATCACATCGCCTTTGAATAGTTTGTCACATTTTAACAGTTTTCATATTCAAAATATGTACTACAAACTATACAAACGTGACACAATTGAAGCATTAACATTAGAAGACTTGAGCCCCAGGCTTCCTGACGCGAAATGCGGGAGGTATTATTAAAATACTAATGTAATATGATAAATGTTCAAAGATAATACAAAAACACCCACCAGAAGTAGCCATATAACATTGTATCCATGTAACATTTTGGTGCACAATAAAGAGGATTTTGTTAGTTTGTTTGTTTGTACCCCACCAGAAGTGAAATCTTTGAGGACTTGATTGAACAAGGCACCACCAGCCAAATTTTTGTTTGAAACATTGAACAGTTTTTAATCATTTCTAGTCTGTTTTGTGTACAGTAAATTGACACACCCTAATGTCAAATGCCAAAATGATTATAAGAATTTCATCTATCTTGCTGGTTAATTTCTTGAAAAGTTAAGATTAACCTTAAATTAAAATATTAATAAAGTTAAATTATCATCACCAAATTCAAACTGGCTTGTAAGCAAACTCCTAAAATGGCAAAATTTTACAAAAACTGTTTCAAACCCTTTTAGTCAAAAAGCTTAAAATTTGTAGATTTGGAAAATTTTGACATAGTCTGGGTGTAATTATACTAGATTTTATAAAAAAAACTGCCTTTTGATTTTAACTGCCTCAAATATTTGTTTTAAACACACTAATTGGAGTCAAGTGCTTACTTCTTTCTGATTGTGGCACAGTACAATATTGTTTAAAATATATAAACTCTTGGAAGACACTAAACATCATATTACTCCATGGAATCAAAAGCAGCCTATAGCTATTAAAATTTCAACTTTCTGTCAGAACTTACTTATGTAACTTTACAGAAGCATAGGATTTAATATAAATCGAATTTACTAAACACTATACTAGTTTACTACATAGTTATAAAACAGATAAAAAAGGCTTGTTATAAACATGCTTTACCATTGCTGTAAATTAGTAACAAAACTATTGTTATATTATAATGCTTCTATAGATGTTCCATATATTATAGTTCAATAGAATATAGTTTATTCAAAATTTAACTTTAATTGTACTCATAAAATAAGAACAATCCAGCCAATAGGGTTTAAATGGTTTGGATTTGCCTTTAATAATAAGACTGTCACAAATAACACATTCCGCTCATAGCCCACCTTGGTAACATACTTTTAATCAATATAATTGTGAACATTTAGCATAAGATTGGCCATCCAAATCTTTAATTGACCTTTAAATACTCATAGGGGTGACAGTAACATATAATATACACATAAATAAATATAAATTTAAATCACAACAAAAAGTCATGCAATAAAAGCAAACTCTTATGAGATGAGACACTTAAATAGACCTGATAGCACTTTTTTTCAACAAAGGCCCTTAAGAACAAACCTATGCTTATTCACTTATATAAATAAATAACAGCAGTAAAATATTAAATGTTAAAGTTTTACTGCAAAAGCAAAATGATTCGTCTGCTGTGAATTTGCAGTGTGCCATTACGACAGTTAGCATGCTAGGTAATGCCCGTAAAAACTTGAAACACGCAACTCGATTAAAAAGCCAAGAAACACTTCGATATACCTGTTTAAAGATATATTTTTATTGTAAAACACCAGCACGACAGAGAATAAGATCCAACGAAACCTATCTACATACCTATAACATACTATCACAAACGCAATGCACCATGCATGATGCAGACAATGGCGAAGGTCGATAGGCCATTCCCACATGTATTTAACCACAAAAGGTAAACCGAAAGATAAAATATATTATTATAATACTAATTACTAACCTTTATCAGTAATAATTTGCAGAAAAAAGCAGTTAATTAAACGCGCAGAATGTTCTACCACGCCGTAACTATGAGAATACTCATCACTAGGTAAATAAATAAAAAATGAGCATCAAGCTATAACAGATATTTTTTTAAATAAAATAGTTTCTTCGATGAATTGAAAGTATTGTTTTGTCACGTTCTCATTTTAAAAAGACGAATGAATACATCACTGCTTCAGTATTGATTTTCTGCGTTTCGTTAGTTGCGCTTCACTTCAAATGACTTTTTATCGAACGAACGAATAGCAAATCAGCAAGCATCTTTGAACCACAGATTAAACCAACTTTAACTTATCTTGCGACAGTTGCGAGCTTGCCTTGCTTTTTTCATCTCATCTTGTCATTGTCTATGGAATTTTGAAAACCAAAGTTTAATCATAAATAATACTTACAATAATAATAAACCCACAGTTCTGCTTGTCGCGTGCTGTTGGTTAGTAGCGATACTATGGACCCTAATAATCACTGGGGAACCCCCTGTTCCATAATAGTACGTGGAGCAGAAATTGAAGAACAGACCAACATCTCCGAGTTTGTTACCGTAGATGATCGGCCAGATTGAAACAGTTAAAGTTATATCGTAGGCGGAAATGTCTAATGATCTGATCTAATAACATAATAACAAGGAAGCCGGATTATGAGGTTCAATTCCCCATATAAATGGTAAAATCGTTGCCAGACTTCCTCTACGCCCTTATCTGAGCTAACTACTAATTCCAAAGTTGCCCCCAGGCCCCCAGGCCCCCAGGCCCCCAGGTATGTGCCACTTTACGGGGTCCCATTAGGAGAGTGGAAAGTCCACCTGGCCTAGCACATTGGCAGTTGTTTTACATTCTGAACTTCAGGTGCCAATAGTATTCCAGTCCATTTTTCAGTCCCTCGAATGTTCAAGTTCACTACAGCAGTGCTAACTAGTACGGAACATAGATTCTCGTGCCTGTTGTGTTCAAGATCAAGGATGGACTTTCAACAATTCCAAGTTCCAGGAATCTTTATTTAACTGTTTTTTTTTACATAAAAGGTAGTGCTTACGGGAAATCCGTAGGTTATTTTAAGTAACTGCACGAACGTCGATCGAAAGATAACAATAAACTGTGGGAAATACCTATCCTTGTGTTCAACAATTTCTTTTTATATTTATTTTATTTTCTCACATTAGAAGTGCATATTTCAGCCAAATGTCTTCAGACGAAGAACAGAGTATAAGCTCGGGTGACACATGAAAAAAATATTTGAATTTCTTTAGAAAATAATGGGACGAAGAGTTTTCAGACTGGCTCTATAGAAAGTCGTGAAGGCGCAAATTACGCATGTTGTAAAAAAGTTATAATAAGGACATTACAATGGTTGTCTGTGAAGTCGGTTTACGGACGATAATTTTACGCGATAATGTCCTAAGGGAAGAGAGATAGATGCAAAAAGAGATAGATTGCAAGCCTAACATTTCGGCCGATCGTGCCTCTCTATCGCTTGTTTTGCGCTCTCGCTTGCACGCACAGGCTCAGGCGGAACGGGACACTTTTTCATGCGCGCTGCCGGTGTTCATCAATTTATAAGACGTCAAAGTCAAAAACAATAAAATTATTCACATGCTTACTCGGTATCATTGAGGAATATGAAATCACAGAGATTTCAGTATTATTCAGTATTGTTTTTTTTAATATTAAGTACCGATTTATGGTTCGAATATACCGATTTTATTTGACTGACCATTATGATAACTACTCTGTGTTCAATGAAGTCGTTGTCAAAGTCAAGTCACAAGTCACTATCACGTCAGCGGTCAGCGTCATTAATTTGGATTTTTGAACTATTTGAAGCTTTGAGAGTTCTTTCAATTTTCAAATTCAATCAAATCCAAGCAAAATTCCTTTTCTTTAATCGTTGCAAAATTCAGTTATATGATCTAATCAATGTCATTCTTTTTCTTTTGTCGATAAATCAATGAACTCGCTCAAAGTACCTACATAAACACTACGTGTAACGCGACATTAAAAAAGCACGAATATACAGTTTTATACAGTTCACAAAAGTTTTATCATGACGTTCATAACCAACTGGGAAGAGTTTGAAAAGTCTGCCGAAATGTTATATTTGCAAGATCCTATCAATACTCGTTACAGTACAAAATATTCCCACTCAAAAGGAGTATTTCTTGCAAAAATCACAGACAACAAGAAGGTAATTCAATAGTACCTATTTGATTTGTATATTGCAGCAACCTATTCTAATATATTCTTTCAATTATGCTACTTTAGCTCAAGGAAAAACATGAAACCTTCAATTATATCATTTTTATTGAGTCTCAAATGAATCAAGTCAATTATACCTTTAAGGAGTGCGCACATTACACCAACTCGACGTCAACTCCACTCCGTTTCAACTCCGACGTTCTGTTCCGCGATCAACGCTTCATCGACGTAAACTCGACTCCGTCTCCATTCCGTTTCAACTCCGACGTTCCGTTCTAGGTACATTACGTCATTGTGTCGGTCGACGCGTGGACTACTCGTCTACGGTGAGTCGTCAACGCAACGTCGACGCGTTGGTCTCGAAACGGAACGGCTATGGGTGTAGGGCGGGGAGGGGCCGTACAGGGCTTTTAAGTATAAGTTCGAAATTCAACCTTACTTTCAAAGATATAAGGCTCATAATTGAATGTTAGCTTTGTCAAGGTTTTAGTCGCGTTGGCGTCTGTCGGTCGTGGCGTCGTTGTACTGTGCGCACTCCTTTATTCTGCTATAGGCTCCTTCCCTAAATAATATAATGTAACAAGTTATCTATATTAGAATTCTTATGTTATGTCATTATTGTACTGTACTGTCATATATTTAATCATACTGATATACATACCATTACTAGTATATATCAGTATTGTGGTTGTCCAAAAGGTTGTTTGAACATTGAAGTCATAAATCACTGAAACCCTTTAAACTTCTGAAACTTAACTATAACATTAAAATTCAATTACCAATTCCTCCTGAAACTATTGCTCAGAATTATAACATATTTTTTATGAGTTATTTTAAAGTACTTTTGAGGCATAAGGGTTTCATACTCATTCTAGTCCAAGTCAACATCTGATTGGGTTGCACCTTGCTGAACAACACATGGATCCTTAGAATAATTACACTATAGAAAGACAGTCTTCATACAAGTGCTCTGTCTAAAGTGAAGCACTACACCGAAACTTTCCCGAACTTCAGCTGCAGATAATCATATGTTTTTAGCAATAATACATAAATAGCTTTTCAGATGTTTTGTGACATAATTTAACTGGACAAATCGTCATAATTCTTTTTTTTCGCGAGACACGTTTGTTAATTATTCTAAGCATGGATCCTTGTTCAATCCTTATAGTAGTTATATTATGGTAGGGCTTAACCTACCTGTAGTTAGGTACCCCCAATCATCAAAATCAACTGTAAAAAAGTTTTATATGAGCTCTTGTTGCAATATCATTGTAGCAGTAATATTGTGGGTCCCCATTTTCTTATCAGTCAACAACATGTACGTGATTAGTTTCTTGTTAATGATATCCAAATACATCAGTATGCTGGTTTGTTTGTAGATTTCTTAACACCTAAAAAATAAGTAAATCTTTGTCACTAGGATACAAAGCTTGAAGCAATTTACTGGATGAAAGAATGTCAGATGTAGTTATCACTATGTGTTTTTTAATGTAAATAGCCGACGAGCAAGCATATAAGTCACATTTTTTTATGTATTTAATTAAGATGGCAAACTGCCTCAATATGGTGCAACTTTTTTGCTATGTTTGTCCTTTTACACACCCTACACCCCTACACCCTGTCTCAAAGATTTTACCTTAATAAAAAAATATTCCATGACTTCCATTATTTTAATAAAATATACTATATTTTGTTACAGTGTCTACAATTCAAGACTGAGGTTCAACAGGATGTGCGGAAAATAGATAAATTCATGTCAAATTTAATGAGGCATATGGCATCTAATGATAATTAAACATTTAAAAAAATATTTTGTTTAAATTTTATTCATTGTGTAATTGATTAAGATATAACAAGTTTGTAATTGTCACTAATAATTATTACATTGATATCAATAGGCTATCAAATTGAGCTGACGGTAGAGTCAGGCAATTTTTGTTTCCATATTGTTATGGCAATTATTGTTTCCATTTTGTTGCAAGTTTTGTTTCCATAACATAGAAAGAATTGCTTATATTAGTTTTATCTTTTATTTGTCAATCAAGTTTGATATAAATCAACAAACATGTTACCTCAGCCTAACGATCCTACACTTGAAACCGCATGTCAATCGGTTAAGCCGTTTCTGACATTAGCGCGACCAAAAAAATTACGCGCACAAAAAATTTCTATACCTAATACTAGATTACGGGGTAAGTTACCAACCAAGCAATATTTAACAGCTAATAATATAGCGGAGGTAAAATCACTACATAGTTTAAAACAAAGTCGCTTTCTCTGTCCCTATGCATGCTTAGATCTTTAAAACTACGCAACGGATTTTGATGCGGTTTTTTTTAATAGATTTAATGATCCAAGAGGAAAGTTTATATGTATAGAAACTTGAGAAAGTGTCAAGGGACACCCGGATGGAACGAAGTTCCTTTTGATTAATTAGTGAAGGAATTATAATAAAATTTTATTTTTTTAAGTTATAATTATTTCCCAATGGTAGCGTCATCTATCGTCAGTGACGCTAAGCCTACAAATCTGAAAATGTCAAGTGTGGCACACTGCTGCCATCTATCAACAAACAAAAACTAATGACAAAACTACGCATTTGCTTATTACAAAAACGCTCCACGAGGCGCCACGTGGCGCTGTACACAATATATGCAACTAGACGGAATAAAAAAAATAACACACAAGACAAGAACACCCAGACCAAGAACGGAAATTTAAATTCATCATTCAAATTTCCGCCTCGCTGGGCATCGAACCCAGGACCCTCGAAACGGCGATC
The DNA here is from genome assembly GCA_905404295.2 of Ochlodes sylvanus. Taxonomy (NCBI): domain Eukaryota; kingdom Metazoa; phylum Arthropoda; class Insecta; order Lepidoptera; family Hesperiidae; genus Ochlodes; species Ochlodes sylvanus. The sequence goes on along the minus strand of FR990130.1, from coordinate 7,617,813 downwards.
CGGCGTGTTAACCATTGCGCCATCCGGGTCGTCAAATGAATGAATTAAGACGAAAAAGTGTCGTTACAACTTTTTTCGTCTTATTTCATTCATTCATTTTTCCGTCTAGCCCCCTTTCGCAACGCGCGATAAGGAACTTCGTTCCAATATAAAGTTTTGAAAGTCGGAAAAAATCAGGTCTCCCGAAGCGAAGCGAGGGTGGGTTTACTAGTATGTATTATTATATTTTATTTAAAAAATAAATACTATTTTAAGACGCGGGCGCATAGTCGCTTAAAAATGATCAGTTCCGCTCAGGTTAACGAATATGAATGTGTCTTGTATATAGTAATCAGTATACTTTCCAAAGATGTGCTTTTTTGCCATTTATTCTCCTTCATGATAAAGCACCTTGAAATAAAAGCAAAAGAATACCCCTACAGTCGCTAATACCATTGCTAATCACGAAATACCGTGTTGCTAATACCCACGTCCCACAATCAAATCATGGCTGTAAATATGTAACAACGTTGGACTTATTACTGAATTTAAAAAAGTAACTTATGATTTATGCTAACACTTTTTTTTACAAACAATGTTATATGCAAAAACTTTAAATGTGAACAGCCTTGTTGTTGCCCCTGTTTCTCTATTCTGTGATCTAGTATGTGTAAACTGTTATTGGTAAACATTATATTTTTATAACGACTGTAGTGGAGTGTACAACTAAGGAGCACCACATATTTATGTGACAAATTAAAAAAGTGTCTAGCAGCGAATAGTAAATAATATTTCAAGAACCCACCAAAACGGCGCTAGGGTATATGATTATGAAGTTAAACTGATAACTTCACAATCATATACGGACCGAAATGTGCTCTGAGTTGAAAATTAATAATATTAATGACTGAATGAATGCATACAAGCAACAGTTTGGTTAACTACCCTGAGTTAACCAAACTGTTGTACGCAAAACGTCTTCTATTTACGTAGTTCAAAATAAGTCAGTAATCAGTAAATATAGTCAGTAAGTTTTAATCTCAAAAAGTGCAGTTTAATTTACCCTCTTGCTAAAGTAGCGCTACCCTAATTTAATAATTATCTTTCGACGGACATTTTTATATTGTGGATGTTTGTTGATTGTGCGATGTTCAATCATTTACAGCGAGATATTATACATCACGGAATACAGAAAGAAGTGGAAGTGCGAAGTAGGCGTGGCACACGGACTAAGGTTGCGCGGAGCTCCGCGTAATTGCCGGACAACACAATGTCAACTTTATTTCTTACAGTTTTAAGTATATAAAATTAGTTGTTACGTAAAATTTTGACATCTAGCGGTGGAAAGAAAATCTTTACAACTGTTATGTTCTTAATTGATAAAGGTAACAAGACACCAAATATGGCAATGAAAAATAAAAATTAAGATAAATCGTTAAGGTGCATTTTCAACTATAATGAGCCGGTTTGATAGACTATTTGAAGTTGACAAGTACCAACCAATTAAATGTAAGTTTCTTAGTGTGAATAATACGATTAGGGATTTACTTGTGTTTATTTTGCTACCGTGGTTTTCTTATTAATCAACACTTGTACCATTTCCACTTCTTTCTGTATTCCGTGTTATACATTTAAACGATTAAGTGACGCAACATTATGTCATTTTTATTATCTCTAGAAGATAAAAAACTTCTACAGATAATAATAAGATTATTAATGTGGCAACATTCCTTGCCCAAATTCTGATCTTGATTCTCGACAGGATTCTGGCGGGAACCTTGAAAAAGCGCGGTTGTCTTTCTACTTTAATTTTAAAATTTTCCTCTATGTAGTGGTTTTTTTTAGTTAAAGTGACTTAAAATTTTGCTATTAGCTGCTGAAAAGCGCAATAGCAATGGAGGTAAACGAGGGGGGCGGGTCTCACCCGCCCACCTCAATAAAACGACCACGGCCTACGGATGAAGGAGGAGGCGTAGGCTCTGGACGATTGGACTGCGGCGATGAGCGAGATGCATATCTCCCTTATTACAAACCGAATTACAAAAGACTATATCCGGAAAACTCAACCAACACAGACTTTAAAGTGTATGTGGAATCCACAAGCGACGATAGGTTGGGCAACAAGAGCCCTACTTACTTAAACCATATTTTCGCAATGGACATAAAAGGTGTGACGGGTATTCAGAGGGTGAATGCCAATAAAATTGCAGTTATCTTCAAGCAATATAATACGGCCAATAACTTCATTAATAACACAACTTTCCTCACAAAATATGACATGAAGGCGTTCATACCGGCAGCGCAAATTGAAAAAACCGGCATCATCAGATTTGTTCCAGCGAATATATCTAACAAAGAACTTTACACAAGACTTTCTTCAACATATGAAATAGTGGCAATAAGAAGGTTTTCAAAGAAAGTAGGACAAGAGCGCATTCCATTGCAGACTGTAAGCATCACTTTCTTATCTAATGTACTGCCTAATAATGTACAATATGATCTATTCTCGTACAGAGTTTTTGAATACATTCCACCATTACTACAGTGCTATAGGTGTTTTAAATTTAATCATTCAGCAAAGATTTGTAATGGTAAACAAAGATGTAGTATTTGTGGAGGTGAACACTTGTATAAGGAATGTGATAAACCAACAGAAATCAGCTGTATAAATTGTAGTGGGCCTCATCTCGCGATATCTAGATTATGTCCGATTAAAACTAAGAAGATTATAGAAAAGAAAAACAACATATCTTATGCAAGTGCCGCCTTAACAAAACAGGTCGCCATCAATGGAACAGATTTCCCTACACTCCCACCACCAAAACCACAACCTGTAAATAGTAATGTTATTGTAAATAAGTCTGTAAATACCTCTGTAAATACCTCTGTAAATAAGTCTGTACGAGATGTAAATAAAGTTAAAATAGTTAATTCTAAGGAAGACCTTAAAACTCAAATAATTTCCAACAACGATGTACTTATGGCCCTAGTGCAGACGTTGGTGGAATTAGCCAATAAAGATGACAGTACACCCACTAATATTAAAACTATTAAAGATGCATTATTAAAAAACTTAACATAATGGATTGTGTTGGGCCTAGTCCTACACAATCCAAGCTACGTATCGCTCAGTATAACATTCAAAGTGCAAATAGTAAAAAACCTTTATTAATTCAATTTTTAAAACAACATAATATTGATATTTGCCTTCTTAATGAGACATGGTTCAAAGATAATAATTTTAAAATACCAGGATATAACATTTACAATAAAAATTCAAACAATGCACATAATGGAGTTGCAATTCTGATTAAACCATACCTTAAGTATAATATATTAAATACCAGATTTTATGAAGACATTCAAACAGTTGCTGTGTCTGTATCAACTGGACATAGTAGTTTAACAATTCTCTGTGTATACTGTCCACCTTTAAGTGGGCGAATACGAATTAATAGACTCCGTTACATTATTAATGATCTGCCAAAGCCCATATTTATGAGTGGTGATTTTAATGCTCATCATATTGCATTTGGTTGTCAGTCAACCAAAGGTAGAGGTCAGGATTTATTTAATTTAATTGATGACTTAGATTTGTGTATTTTAAATGATGGTAGACCTACAACTGTAAATCGCCCTAGACAAACTCCTTCTGCCATTGATGTAAGCTTCATCAGTGGCAGCCTCGCACCACTATGTGAATGGTCTGTACATGATGACACAATGGGAAGTTACCATTATCCAACAATAACAGAGATTTCATTAAATATAGATAAATATCATCTCAATTCACCTGTAGATAGGTTCATATATAAAAAAGCTGACTGGGCAACATACACAGCTCTTTCAAAAACAATGTTTAATGATTTGGTACTTCAATCACATGATCCTATTTCAACCTATAATAATTTCTGTTCTCATTTAGATACTCTTAAAGAAATGTCAATTCCAAAGCTCACTAAAACAAACACTTTCATAAGCAGACCACCATCTCCTTGGTGGAATAGTATATGCGAACAAAGTGTTATTGCTTCATATAATGCACTAAAACTATATAGAAAAGAGCCTACTATTGAGAATTACATTAATTACAAAAGAAAAGATGCCCAGAAAAAGAGAACAATTTCAGAACAGAAAAAAATTGGATGGAATAACTTGTGTAACACTTTTAATAGAAATACTCCCATAAGTAAAATTTGGAATTTATTAAAAATGTTTAAAGGCATAAGACCTAAGAATAAATCATATACAGATGAGTTTATATCTCCACTTTTGGATAAATTATCAGATAATAACAATTTAATTGAAGTAGATCAACTGAACATTCTTTTTGAAATTAACAATGATAACCCAAATTCTAAATTTTTACTAGATCCATTTTCATGGTCTGAATTTTTAACAAGTTTGCAGTCTAGACGAAATACAACTCCTGGCTTAGATGATTATCCTTACATTATAATTAAAAACTTAGATGTATCTGCCCAAAAGTTGTTTCTTAAAATCCTCAATTTGCTTTGGCGTAATAAAGTTATTCCACAGTCATGGAAAACACAGTGTGTTGTCCCAATACTTAAGCCCGACAAATCTCCTGAGTTTGCTAGTTCTTATAGACCAATTTCCTTGTCATCCTGTCTTGGTAAAATATTCGAAAATATGGTGAAAGTCCGTCTTGATTGGTATGTTGAATCCAAGTGTTTAATTCCACATATACAAAATGGCTTCCGTAGAGGACGTAGTAGTGCAGACAGTTTCACCTCTTTAATCTCTGACCTGAAAAATGCAAAACATAGAAAATTAAATACTGTTTGCGTATTCCTAGACGTTCAAAGTGCTTTTGACAGTGTTGATCCTGGCATACTAGTTCAAGTCATGTCTAGGTTAGGTGTGCCCGGGCACTTATGTGAATGGATTTATAATTTTTTGAGCAACAGGACAATCTATGCTAGGCATAACAATATTTTATATGGACCCAAATGTGCCTCAAGAGGTACAATGCAAGGTGCCACGTTATCTCCATTACTGTACAATATATACACAAGTGAGATTTGTAAATATGTAAATAATAAGGATATAAATATTTTACAATTTGCTGATGACATTGTATTATATAGTAGTAATTACAACTTAGAGATTGCAATAGATAATATGAACAAATCCTTACTTCAACTATTACAATATTATAACAATCATTTACATTTGAAAATTAACCCCTCTAAAAGTAGTGCTATGTTTTTTGGTAATGAAGCCTCAAATTCAAATATTATTTACAATAATGAAATTATAAATAGAGTCAATTCAAAGAAATTTTTAGGAATAATACTGGACCAAAAACTAACTTTTGAAGAACATATTAAATATGTATCCAAAAATGCTCACATAGGACTAAATGTTATTAGATCACTTTGTGGTGTAACATGGGGTGCAGACCCTAAAATATTGTCTATATTGTATAAAAGTATTGTTAGAAGTCACTTAGATTATAGTTCACTCGCTTATATGAATAGTTCTCATGTAAATAAATTAGACATATTGCAGAATAAAGCTTTAAGAATAATATCTGGTGCTATGTGCTCGACTCCCATAAGGGCCATGGAAGTTGAGACAAAAGTGATGCCTTTGATTTTGAGACGAATCTTACTTGCTGAAAGATACTGTCTCAAATTACTGGCATCAAATAACACTCAAGTAATAAACAAAATTGTACCTTATATAAATAGATCCCCAAGAAGACCATTAACAACAGCACAAGGTCTACTATGCGGCAATTCTCCAACACTGTCCGATATATTTCTGGAAATAGACAATAGTTTATCTAAAATTAGAAAACAGTATCCATGGCCATGTTACTCTTTCTCTTATCAGTGTATTTCACATCCAATTAATGTAGTTCAACAGACAATAAACAATAATTCAGAAATGCTTAAATTTTTAGAGGAAAATACAAAATACTATGTTATCTACACTGATGGGAGCAAAGCAAGTGATTATGTACATGCTGCTCTATATGATCCACAAGCAAAATTTTCTTCAAGCTTTATTCTGCATGAACCCTGCTCTATATTTACGGCAGAAGCATATGCAGTGTATCAGGCATTAATGCGTATTCGTGAAATCAATAACATTAAATATTTTTTAATAATTTCTGATTCCTTGAGCTTGATAACAGCTTTAACTACCCTCACAGTTAAATTCAAGTCCAATTATATCCTTTACTTCATTAAACAAATAATTCACCAATATCACATTAAAAATATCCAAGTTTTCTTTCTATGGGTGCCTTCCCACAAAGGTATCTCTGGCAATGAAATGGCTGATAAAACTGCATATGAAGGAGTTAATGCTGTTGACGTTAGACATACAATGTATGTTCCTATGTCCGATTACTTGCAATGTATTGACCATAATATTCAAAAGTTGTGGTTAGAAATGTGGAAGAAAGATCAAGATACGAAAGGAAAATGGTATGGAAGCATACAAGAAAGCTTACCTGCAAGACCTTGGTATCATCGAATGGAAGATGCTACTAGAGAGTTTATTACTATCATAAATAGACTGCGTTTTGGTCATAATACTGCACCGTCACACCTTGCTCGACTCGGCATTATTGCGAATAAAAACTGTTCATATTGTAATTCAAGTGATGGAACTATGGAGCACATTATCTTTGATTGTCAAAAATTTTTAATCGACAGACTAGTGTTGGCCAGTGAACTTAGTGATGTTGAAAATAAGTGTGATTTATTGTCCCGCCCGCCGCCATTAAAACAATTGCTACAAGACGAACTTAATTACAAGCATATCTACAAATACATCAAGAATACAATTAAAACAATTTAATTGAATGTGCTCATAGGCGTAATATTACGCCTATGAATGAGCTATGGAAAATAAGAGCTGACCTAAAGGTTTTAAATACCAGGTCATAAAATCCCCAAAAAAAAAAAAAAATGATTCTCGACAGAACCAAGATCTGTCAAAAATGTTGATGGACATTGGACATGTTATTTTACTGTCATGCAGTGTGAAACATAAATAAAGCGTATTAGTTTTCTAGAAATCATGACTTAATACTCAGGCCTAAGCTATTAAAATGAAATAATATATTTAGAGAAAATAACTGCCACTTACATATTTGTTTTTAATTAATGACATTATGGATGGTTTAATTCACGCGGCATTGGAAGCAGAGGCAAGTAAAAAATAGTTTTTTGCTATAAATTAGTGAGTTCATTAATAATATTGCACGAAAAAGTGTTCAAAACAATATAAACCTTATTATTTCAGGTAATATTAAACCGGGCTAAACATGTAAATACAAACATAACGCAATTCGACAGTGGTGTCCCAGACCATAAAATGACTTGGACTCATGAAAAAATGCATCTCGCAGAAACTGTAGACGATTCAAGAATGAAATTTCAACGAAATTCTACCAGTTCGACTGGTTCTAAAGCAACAGGAAAGTTTGATTTGTTTAAAAAGCTCCATGAGTTGTACAATGAGCTAAGTAGAGAGGAATCGTCACAAACCAATTATGTGAGTACCATATCCTGTAGTATTATGATTATTTACACCAGTATCATGTTTAAAACCCTTAGTTATAAACGAAGCGCTTTACAAAAGTTTGTAGGTCTTTTCCGCAGCTACTCGGTTCTTAATAATATCTATAAGACAAATAAAACAGTATTTTTATGTATGGTTTTAAGTGTACCAAGAATTTTAACACAGTAAGATTCTCATTATGAATTTGCTGATTAAATTGACTCTAACATCACTAAATAGACTGACAAAAGCCAAATGATGTTTATGAAGTGTTTATCTAGGTCACCATCAATGTATAGTTTGTTATAATATAAGCACAATAAATATTTACATAATTCATTATTGCAGTGTAAAAATTGATTGACAGGAACCATTTATAACATTTTCCTAATTGAATCAACCTGTTCTTATTGTTTACGCTGATTGTCTAACTCTAAATTTTCAGCAAGGACTGAAGACAACATCATATTTATTAGAAAAATTATTAGCAATATATAATCTTAACACTTTGATAATAAACTTATATCCTGGAAATAAAGGATACTCTTTATCTCTAAAAGTTAATGGGAACATGCAATATCTTCACCCACCGGATGCAAATCATGTAAGTTGGTATAATAATTATCATATCGACAGTCCCTACTTACAATCCCCTAAGTGGTACAAATGTGATTTGCACTTTTTGTTATTGTGACCTTCAGGATACCCTAAGGCCTAAACCATTGTTTATTTTAACAAAAATAAATCTAGTCCTCAAACTTACCTTGAAATCTGTACAAGAAATATCTCGTAACTTAAAATTGTACTATAATTTCCGAAGAAGAACTACAGTAGTGGTAACCCAGTAATTTTACGTTGGACTGTCTGTCGCGGGGGTACCGCGCGCCTCTCCTGCACCTGCCACCTGCGGGACATGCTAGTACAAAATATTTTCCCATATACTACACATAAAAGTCAATAATTACCACTTAAGCTATGAGTAATAGGGATAATTCCGATTTCTATGTAAATAAGTGGGAAATGGTACATAAAAAGTGAGCTTTATAACCTATATTTTTACCGATTATAAAATATGTCATATATTTAACCTTTATACCAAATTTCATAACTACCTTAAGTAGAACAGATAATACACGTGTGTGAAACTTTAAAGCACTCTCCTGTAAAATCTGTCATTTGTAGTTAGGGGTTTGTACATAGGGACCGTTAATATGTTAGATTAAAAAATCCTAATAGGATTCTTCAATATTTCTAGGATTGACTTAGCTGAATATTTAACACATGTAATATTTAGTTATCTGTTATAAAAGGATACTAAAGATTTTATGATGTAATATATTTGATATGTAACATCACCTTACTAGGCATCTTCGAGCCAAGAGGAGACCTTAATAGAGACACCTCGGTGGCCATACGAAGAGGAGGAGTTGTTGAGTTACATTGATAATGAAGAGTTACCAGTGGTGCTTCTAGATCTATTGGAAACTGAGCATTCCTGTCTATTCTATTCGGGTTGCATAATAGCCCAAATAAGGGATTACAGACAGGCATATCCCAGTTTTATGTGTGACACCCATCATGTACTGCTGAGGCCTACCAATCAGGTGAGAGTTTTGATGTTAAAATTTCCTTACAAGTAGGTCATGAATACACCCTTATTGATTTCGTGGTATTTATACTATTATTGTTTTATTTTATAAAATGTCATCCTTTAATAATAATGATATGCTATTGATTCTATATTAAAATTGATTAATACTATAATAAAAGATGTGTTATGCTAAACATACTACAGGACTGGTTTTCATTTATTGTAATTATTGTGTACATTTTCTATAATATTTTGAAATAAACACTATTTGTTTTTGTTACTGTCTTATGGTTCAATTAAAAGTTTGAATATTTCACAGATATTCATCATATTTACATTTCCATCACTTATCTATTAAATTATAATAAACTTCACACACCTTTGAGAAGATTGGAGAATGGGCTGGGATTTCTTCACAATCTTTTTTCCCCAAAGAATGCAGTATTTAAATTCTAATAAGCATGTAATTTGAAAATGTGTGAGTAGCATGAAAAGTTCTAATTACATGAGTAGGAGACCTTTCAAATCACTAGGGTATCTCTACCAATAACCATATAGAAATATTGGATTATACTATCAGTTATGTTGCATTTTATTATTCAGAGTATAATAACTGATGCAATGTGCATCGGTGGTCGATGCGGCTGGGTGGGTGAGGAACGGGGAGCGTTAGAAGCTCTAGAAGCGGCCTTGGTGCACGCTGCGGCGCCACCACTCTGCCTAGAGCCCCGGCCGGCGGTGGGACTCCTCGCGGCGAGGCTTCACGCGGCACCCCGGTTATTCAACACTCCACGGATACGAAGACAAGCGAGAAAGTTTTCACAGGTATGGTTCAAGGCTAAGTTGGTAATGATATTAATAATTAAAACTTACGTAAGTACTTGACTACAATTCCATCTGATTTTGCACATCAACTTACTAGGAGCCTACTTAGTGTTGACATGGTGACACCGTATTAAATGACGACATGTATGGAGCAATGGTTTCGATGCCGGATTGCCGTTCAATGGATCCTTTGGTTCTGCAATACTCACGCTCATATAGCGTATATTTTATTTTAATTGGATAAAATACTCAATAGTAATAAACCAGTTATTGTAATTTAAGCATGGAATACTGAAAGTACACATGATCAATTCGGATGATACATTCGGAAAATATTATATTATAAATAACATTTTATAAACTAATTTAGTTTCACTAATTTTGCTGCTGTGTTTGAAAATTTTCTGTAGCATTTTGTTTTTAACTTTGTTTCGTATTTGTGTCTGTACACCAATGATAACCATAACAAAATGGACATATAAATACATAATTTGCCAAAATTCGTTAATGAAGTATTAGTCTCAGCATGGGACTATTATTAAATATAATAAATGTTTATTTCTTAATATATATTCATTTGAAACACTATCTATAAATATATTATATATTTTTTCAGGTTGCTGTAAATAGGAAAAGAAAATTAGATCAGTTCACACACTTCCATGGGTTGGAACTTTTAGAATTAATACATCGACAAAGAGCGAAAAACAGCCGACAGTCCGTACCTCACACTAGACTTACATCTAAATATCCTAAGAAACCACCAGAGGTAAGCAGAAGATTTATTTATTTGGAATACTCAACAACTAGACTAAAACTGAAGTATGTCAATAGAACAACAATAAATCTATCTCAAATCTAGAACAATAGGAACTACTTGCGCGGTACAGTTTTTAAGCAACGCCCACCGCGGTATACATTTGCGTGGTGCCAATTTTGAGTTTGATTTGCATTTCTTGACATATTATTATTCGTAGCTTAAAATAATATAAATGAATATATAAACGCAATATTAAATTGAAAATTTCACTAACAGTTGTGTGTTGTAAAACAATGTCGTGTAAGTAGATGTAGAAAAATGTTGTAGCAATAACTGCTAAGTGGCAGTAATATTTACAGGAAGCAACAAAAAAAAATTGTTATTGAATACTGTAATATGTTATGGGGTAATGTGTTGTGCTTCAGTTAGAATTATTTGTATTCTCGCATTTCCATAAAAAAAAATCCTCAAAATTCCATAAAATATTGTTATTCTATTTCAGGTATTCAAGCCCATTGAGCCACCCAAGATGGACCCTTTGCCGCTTGCTGTACCAAACGACCCAACTGGGCCCCTCCGGATCGCCCGCGCCTACGAGCGACCCAGGGCTACGCCAGACTGTCAGCCACAGCTGGTGGAGGAATATATATTAGAGACAGAAAAGTCAACCCCTCATGCCGGAGTTGGCTTCTTCCATATAAAACTCTCAATATTACAAAGGCCGTCCGACCAAGAGTTCCTAGGGGAATTGTATGTGGATAGGGACCATGTTGAAGGAGAGAGGAATGGTGCCGCGTGTCGATTTTCTTTAGGTGAGTCTACTAAGTAAGATGTTTCTAGAACGACGGGTCTTGGTTGGGTTCTGTTTAGGTCAACAAATGCATGTGATGTGAAGTCTCTGCAAGTGGACTGCTCTAACTTTGAACATAGTTCTACTTGTGAAATATGTCAGCTCATTGAGCGATAAATGGCCACATAGTAGAAAGCGATACAATCCAATCAATTTTAGTTAGAATTAGGTACATTCATGACATTGTAAAATATTATTTTTTGGTTTATGATATACATAGAATTTCTTTAAACAAAGAAAATACTGTAATTAGAAAACACAGTCAGATAATATAATTATGTTACTTAAATAAATTGATCATTATTTTAATATTTATAGGATCAAGATTACAAGCAAATAAATACATACAACAGTTTACTGAAATTTTTACTGAGGAAGGTAGAAAATCAGTAAGGATAAAGCATATTGTTCCTGGGCAGTTGCCAAGGCTTTCGTTTACTGGAGGAATGAGAAATGAAATGGTGAGAAAATTGATAAATTATATGTTTTATAAAATAGGAATTAAAGTTTAAAATAAATATTTGTGAAAATTTCACTTCCGTATGTTTGTGGCCGCGAAACTTTAAAAATATTTGCTGCATTGATTTGAACTTGTTATCCAAGACTAGGTGTGCCCGCGACTTCGTGCGCGTGCGAGTATGTCTACAACCTCCATTATCTTTTAGTGAAAGTTCCATTAAAATCAGTTCCGCCATCAAAAGTTTGTTTAATGTTTTACTATCGTGTAATTAACTATAAGCACATGAGAAAATACAGTTATTTTAAAATCACAGACAGACACTTCAATTTTATTATATGATATGTATATAGATATTATTTTAGTAGGAGAGTGTTTTAAAATACTTGTTATCCCAGGGTTCCTACGTGAATGGGAAATTTGTTGTGTGTATTATAATTGGTATAGTACGGCCGACGTTTCTAGGCCGCTCTGAAGTTAGGCTTTCGGATATAGTGCGCAGGTATTGTACTTTAGAGAGAGATAGCGACACGATATGAGCGTGTGACTGAAACAAACAATGCTCAAAGTGACACTCCGCGCGTCTTGCCACCATTTCGACCCTAAAATTGACTTCTGCGCAGCGATCTGAACAAAGTTCAGTCCGGCCTAGAACCGCCGGCCGTACTATATTTATTGTATTATTTCCAGCAGCAAAACCAACAATTGTTATTGCAACGTTCGGCTGCGGCGGCGAGTAGTTCCACTGTACAGACGCATGCAACGACGGTACCTGTCGTGTAAGTATAAGTTTAAATTTTAATGAATATAACACTTTTATTTACTTTAATTTCTGACTGTAAGTGTAAATAAATAAATAAGTGTAGCATTTACATGAGTAAATGCTACACTTACCTACACTCCCGACTATGAAGTCGGGAGCGGCTTTACCTATAGTGCAGGGGTTGCGGTGCACCGGTTGGTGGATCGCAGTTTTAAAATGTTAAAATACATTATAATGTAACACATTTATGGTTATGGTATGGTTATGGTATGTTGGTTTATGGTTAAGTCCTATAGAAATTAGTTTATAAAAACATCTATTACAGATCACCTGCGACAGCGGCTACTTCCAATGTGCACTCAACAGCGAGACAGCTCCCAATATTGGTAAGATATGTTTAAAAACTTTTGTTGGGAAAATGATTTTAAACTGTTCAATCAAATTAATTTTTTTCAATTGCTCTGATGCCTATGCATTGCAGCAGTGTATTGGAATATTGTGAAGACCTCATTATTAAGGAGATACTTATGCCCAGCAATGAGCCACTAAAAGACTACAGTTATTAGAATATACACTTTCTAGATTTATCAAGGTATCGACGTACAATATTAAATTTTCTCATTCTTATTACAGCAATATATGGTAAAGTATTCATTATTTTAAATTCATGTGTTTTAAAAAATAAAATGATTCATTTTATTATCCTTTTTTGTACCTTTATAATTTGTACAGGAAATGAATGTTTTTTTATGTTTCAAACATTGGACATTGTAGATATTCCTAAACATGATATTTTTTTTGTACAGCAAGCGCAACTACAGCAAGTGGGTACCGTGGGGAACATTGGGAACGTGGGCACGGTGACGGCCGTCGGGACGGTGTTGGGCAACGTCGGCGCAGTGGGCAACCTTACTGCCGTGGGCAACGTGGGCACCGTGAACAACGTGGGCGTCAGCAACATTGGCAACGTGGGGTCTATCGGGACAGTGGGCAACATTGCCGCTGTTGGCAATATTGGCACTGTTGGGAACGTCGGCAATTTGGGAAGTTTGGCCGCCGTAGGCAACGTAGGCGCCGTGGGTAACGTGGGCGCGGTCGCGGCTGCGGCAGTGGCCGTGGATACCGTGCTCAAACAGCAACCGTCGCCTACAACACCACGATTGTCACCTCAGGTTCGATTTTGTTTGGTTATGTGATGTTTTTTTTACTTTTGTCTTATCGAACATATATATACATCTGCAGCTAATCGCTGTCTGTACTATTATAGGATACTAAGTTAAATCGATTTCTCGATTGAGTTAAATAACAGCGGGCGCGGTCTGTAGAATGTGTGACTGCTAGAGGCATTCAAGTTTTTGATCGCTTCTGCGCTTTGAGAGGCATGGTCTCCTCCTGTACTGATTGGAATCGTAAGATTGCAGTCGTCGTGTTGCGGCGAAATAAACACCCACACTTTGAATAGCCATAAACCCCGTCGCTCGTATTATGAGAAGAAATCCATGCTGTGTGTGTGTAACCTTTAAAGTCTTTTAAGCCGTTGTAAACTATATTTAACTTGATAGGAGTATGTTAATTATGATATAGTTGTATTCTGTGGCATGCCTCGGTAAAGATTTCTACTTTTGCAACTTCTATCTACTACTGATCCCTCGATAGAGCTTTCCTGAGACTCCTCAATTTCATTAAAAAAGCTAACGGGTCATCGTTAATTTCGTTGACTAAATGAACTATCGAAACTATGTTCGTCGTTAGGTCCACGACATACACTCGACGCAGGCGTCGACGAATCAGCTGCTCGCCCAGCAGTTGACCAACCCACCGCAACCGCTCAACCCTCAGAAGATGCAGTCTGCCATTATACACATACAGCACCCACTCATGTCTAGCGCAGGCACATCACAGGTATGCAGCATTTGAAGGACCTGTAGCCTATATTAATAACTAGGAAACCCGCCCTCGCTTCGCTTCGGGAAACCTGTCCCTTAGTACCCAAGTCCAAAATTGTTTGTGAAAAACTTTAATATATTATACATATAAACTTTCCTCTTGAATCACTCTATCTATTAAAAAAAACCCATCAAAATCCGTCGCGTAGTTTTAAAGATCTAAGCATACATACGGACAGAGAAAGCGACTTTGTTTTATACTATGTAGTGATATATGTAACTGTAACGTTACAACGTGATGACCCATAATGGCGCAATGGTTAACACGCTGCCACGCCGTTCCAATGCCTTAAAGATAGATGGAGCCTCTTACACCCCAAAACTTTTTTTACACAATGTTGACATAAGCTGACATATTTACGATTAACTTTTTTATAATTGCAGGTACAGAGTATACAATACACAAATACAACGACAACGCAACAGAAAGCGACCATAACTAAACCAAGGACAACGAATCCAGCAATAAATGCACTTGTGACTAGTCTTATGAATTCGGCTCAACAGTTTCAGCAAGGTACTTATTATAACCATATTATTGTTTTAACATTTATTGGTAAAACGCTATTATACTTGAACCTGCCAATGGTTTGCTGGACGTTGGGGGTGGGGCGGCGGATAAGTGCAGCACACGTGCAAAATAATGACGACCGATATAAGTAACGCCGTGTTTTTTTCCATAGAAAATGACGATCGCCGCAGCGAATGTGTTAAGTTTAATATACTTTATATTGTATGTTTACAGTTAGTAAGTGCATTATTGTTTATCTTTTATGATTGTATACTTTTCATTCCGCAGTTAGTCATAGTTACGGATTTGTTGAAGGGATGGTATTTTGAAGATTTCTATTTTTTATGGTATCTTAATATTTACAAATGCGAAAAATCGATCTCATTGATTAAATAAATCATGATTATTTAATATTTTTGAGAAATAAAATCCCGAAATTACAGTCACTAGTCACGTGACAGCGAACGCCAATACGACGCGTGACGTCACATGTTGCAAAACTAACAAACTTGACATAACATTTTGGTCTTTCCGCTCAATCAAACAGCTCGTCGTTTTGCAACATATGACGTCACACGAGTCGCCATGACAGTTGGGCGCGTTTTTTTGGGGAAACGTCAAATAGTTCATAAAAATATAAAATAAAATAAAATATATTATAGTGTGTATTTTACTGAAATATTAATATTTCAGTTAAATTAGACCATTTGGCAACCTGTGATTTAGTTTTTCGAAATTAGTCAACTAGCCTATTGTATCATCGACAGCAGCAGCGAGTCAAAACGCAGCGAAGGCAGCGGTGAGCTCGGCGAACAGCAACGCCACGATCCTGAACCTGCTGAACAGCGCGCCGGGGCTGGGCGCGCTGGGCGGCGGGCTCGCGGGCGGCTCGCTCGCCGGCGCCGCGCCCGACGAGCACAAGCTGCTCACGCGCACGGTCGCGCTGCAGCCGACCCGACTGCTGCCCGCCTCCACCGCGCCGCACACCAACCCCACCTACACGCACCAGGTGTGTTATGGTTTATTTATTTACTAGTAAACCCGCCGTCGCTTCGCTTCGGGAAACCTGTCCCTTAGTACCCATGTCCAAAATTGTTTGCGAAAAACTTTAATATATTATACATATAAACTTTCCTCTTGAATCATTCTTACGTATGTAATGTATGCGATTGTCTATAGGTGATGACGGCATACACTCGCGACAACGAATCGACAAACGTGTCGAGTAGCGAGAGCGCGCTGTTGGAGCGGTTGATGGGCCCTGAGCCGGCCGCCACGCCGCCTGCGCAGCCGCAGCCGCAGCCGCAGCCCGTGTGCCACTTACAGGTACGTACAGTAATCATTTGAGGTACGTACAGTAATCATTTGAGGTACGTACAGTAATCATTTGAGGTACGCACAGTAATCATTTGAGGTACGCACAGTAATCATTTGAGGTACGTACAGTAATCATTTGAGGTACGTTCAGTAATCATTTGAGGTACGTACAGCAATCATTTGAGGTACGTACAGCAATCATTTGAGGTACGTACAGTAATCACTTGAGTGACACGTGTGTTGTCAATACGTTCCTTTGACGCATCGACGTGTCTCACTTACAATGCTGTTGTTGCAACGTAACATCGAATATATTTTAAAATATAATTCTATCGTTCTATGAAACGTTCAAGACTGTTCTGAATACTTTAAACGTGAAGATTACTAATACAGAATGTTATTATACAGTCAAGTAATTCAGAGTTTTGCACTATATTCTATTGGGTTGATGTTGACTACCCAATAAGTGTAGTATTTTTTATTATAATTTTACTATTAAATTTCAGGGTCTAAGTCTGACGTCCCTACAAGGCCTGCAAGGGTTGCAAGGTCTGCAGAATGTGCAAGTACAAATCCCGGGGCTCTCGGCTCCCATATCGTTGTCGCTCAACGTGTCGGCGCCCAGCGGGTTGCTCGTATCCGTCCCACCTACCACTTCGGTGGTACTCACCAACCAACCCTCGGTGCTCTCTCTGCCTATTGGTAAGTAATGCTGTCACAGTCGAGTCGGCTCGGGTGACTTGAGTTGAGTTTCACTATAACTTTGAACAGTGTAACTTTGAACAGTGTAACTTTGAACAGTGTAACTTTGAACAGTGTAACTTTGAACAGTGTTACTATGAACAGCGTTACTTTGAACAGTGTAAAATTAATTAGTGAAACTTTGAACAACTTTTTGTTTTTATTTAGGTTTTTTTTAAAGTGTTTAAATCCTCATGGATATCTGTGTAAGTTTCAGATAGGTTATGCCAGACTCCAGGCTAAACCACGAAGGGTGTTCTTCATTGATGACGTTGTCCGGACCACAGCGGTTTAGTCAAGATACCGTCAGTAATCCCTTCTTAGGTCCCTTTCTCAAGGGTAGGATGAAGCTGGAGTTTCTCCATTCTATCCTCTGTACGAGGCACGCCGAGTATCGCGCGCGCTTTCTCGAGCTCTTATATTACTGGCCTGGGCCAAGCCATTGTTTATATAGGTCGAAGCAGAGCTTGTTATGCCCTCGTCCGACGTCCTGCATTCTGGCTGTTGATTGGGAGGTTACGTAGCTTAAACCAACTTATCTTATTTAGCGCCAACGAAAATATTGTGTTCAAAGTTACACCGAAATGTTTACATACCAGGTTTATTGTATGGATAGTTCCGTGCTTTACTTTAAATGTATGATGTCATCGATCAAATTCCTGTGTACATCTTTTGGAACTATGACGGCACTGTTTTACAAATTGGCGTAATTGACTGAAGAAAATTGTCACTCATTATTAATTGGCATGTACTAGTTACCAATACAACCACCAAATTTACCAAAGATTTAAGACATTTAACAAATTGGCTTTTTCACTTTTATATTCTAACGTTATTCTAAATAGCCGTGAACCTGTGCCGGGTTCGAATCCTGCATGCTCCGCCAATTTAAAAAAAAAATATGAGCGTATTAGAATTCAGTTATCATTTGCTTTTCGGTGAAGGGAAAATCGTGAGGAAACCTGCACACCTATCAATTTTCCATAATGCTATCAAAGCTGTGTAAAGTCCCCCAATCTGAGCTTGGCCAGCGTGGTGGACTATGGTTTGTACCGCTCACTTCGTGAAAGGACACCCGAGCAGTGGGACCGTTATGGGTTACGGTGATATAAATAAATCAAAAACAAAAACATTAACCGTGTGTTACAAGTGACAATCGTTTGCGTGTACTCGTGTTTAGCGGCGCGCGTTGTGTCCGCAGCGCAGCTGATGTCGGGCGGCGTGAAGGCGCGGGGCGTGGGGGGCGTGCAGGTGGTCCGGGCGCCGCGGCCGGCGCGCCCCCCACGGCCCGCGCGCCCCCCGCCGCCGCGCACGCCCCCGCACGGCGCGCCCGCGCTGCAGCCCGCGCACCAAGTGCAGCTCGCGTCGCCGGCCACGGTCACCGCAGGTAATATAGCTTTGTAAATATATCGCTCGCCTAGTAATATATTGGCGCGTTGCAATAGCAAAAAGCAAAAGCTAAATTGATTGTATGTGGCATATGTGTTCAAAAAAAGTAATAATTTTTATATCTGGTGCTATAAACCAAAATCCATATTATTATGTGCGTATCAGAAACTTATTATTTATCACTTGCTGCGGTGAAGGAAAACATCGTGAGAAGACCTGCACACCTGTTGTTCTCTATAATGTTCTCAAAGGTGTGTGGAAGTACTAGGCCAGCGCGGTGGATTAAGGCTTGTACCCTTCACGTCGAGAGAGGTGACCCGTGCCCAGAAGTGGGACGGTGGTGTAATACCTAGTCTACTGGTGCCTTATGCATTGGTCGTTGTGTAGTATGGTCGCTTCTGTCGGAGGTCACTGGGGTACATACTGGCCTCCCCATTTCTATTTTGACTGTCACTAACGGATCTCCATTGCTGATTGCATCTGATAAATATCCTTATTCCACTATGGCAGAAAAATAACTAACATACATCTTTCTTTAATCTTTAGAAGTATATCGAGGGCGTGTGTTTTCCAGGTGCAGCTCAGTACATCACACAACCTCAGACACAGACCCTGACGCCGCAGCAGGTACGACGGAAATCAAATCCTGATAGTTCATAGTATCTACCGCATCGTTAGATCACTGCCGGGTAGCAAATAAACTGTACATATTAATCGTAATTAGATATCGTGTATTATAATGGACCCTGGACGTGTGCAATATGCGCCCCCGGGGAGTTGTTGTGATTCTACTAACCTACTGCAATGGGCTTTACCCGATATACAGGTTCTTTACGAACTAGTGTACAACTTAATATATACTATCAATTACTCTACTTAGACTGAAAAGTTCAACGTATATATTTAACCATCCTAAATATATGTATGTTATAAAAAAAAGTATTTATTTTAAGAACTATGAACTCTTGTTGCTTTTAATCATGTATTTCATGCAATATTTTTTTATATATTTGCCAATAATATTTTTTTCAATCATGATAATATTATGTAAATAATTATACCTGAGAGTCACAAATGTGTGTAAAATTATTGAATTTCAATTGTGTTGTGAAACTGACATTAAGCGTATTTGTATCATGACATGTGACGTGACTAAATTTTAAGAGTTATAATTACCGATGAAATGAATGTGTTATACTATATCTCAATATTATACATAATAAAGATTTTATTTGTTGTTAGGTTTGTTCGACATGTAAATATAAGTATATTGTTGACAGAATACATAATGTAGTTAAATTACGACTCGATGCTTACTCGTAAATCTGAGGCGGGCTCGAAAGGCGCCGCCAATGGAATTGATTAGTTAAATATTTAAACAATGGTACTTAATAGGGTCGGTGAAAATCCATGACAGATGAAAATATTTTTTTACACTCACTTAGTGTTAATAATAATGTTATAAAAGATCCCTTGGAATAAAATGGTTCCAACAGTTTGATTCTTAGTCGAATTTCATTAAAAAATATTATTACTTACTTTTTCAAAGTTGTTGTTGTAGTAGACACTTTAGTTTAGACCAATATTCATGAAATAGACAATTGTTTATTGTTAAGTTTTAAACCCCTGTGCGGCGCTATTATTTCAAGGGGTCCAAATGGTTAACTGAACTGTCTGGTTATTTATCTATGCGTGTGTTACAAGGTTTGTAACACACAGCCTTCAATTATACGATGTATGAAATAGAAAAGTTCCTGGCAAGTAAGTAAAGTTATTGCAGTCAACTTTGCGGATATCACATAAGTTTGAATTTTAAATGCTTTTTTTTTCGAAGTACTTGACAATAATTTTGTGACAAACAATTTTGTGTGCACCGACTCAGAATTTTTATTTTTGTCCTCATTAGAAATACTATTATAGGTATTTCTTTATGAATACGTTTCTCGAGAATTTACGAGCTAGGATCATTATTAGTTGGTTATAGAAAGCCCAAACAGATATAATATGTTTAACAAAAGTTGTATTAAGATTTTCATCGTTTACTCCACATTTTGCTAGCCTGTATATTAATGAAGTACATAAGTTACTAATTACAATTGGTCAACTTAAAGCAATAGCACGAAACTCAATATAATTACTACAGTAAAAATAATAGCGTGTATCGCAAAAACTAAACTACTGTTTAGTTACGAAGTTTGTTACGCACTGTCGTTTGTTCTGTGCTACTCTTGGCGATCAAATGCAAAGGCAACCAACTGAACCAACGTTTAAGAACAATCGACTGATTAATATAGTATATTGTACAGATTTTCTTTTTACATTCGTTCAATTTACATATAAGAAACAATTTTTTGCTATCCATAGCTTTGAGTCATTTTCTATGCTACGTACTTGGGTTCGCCTTAGAATTCGCTTATTCAGTGCGACTGGCCGAACAACTATGCGACAGTGCGTAACATCTCTAACATCTCTTAGTGCCATAGCTTTAATTACTTGTCGAACGCTGTAGGTAAGGATTTAAAAACTATTATTTTTCATTGATTATAAATTAGTCGCTCGATAGCATCTCATTAGTCGCGGCACCTGTTTGGCAGTGTTTGATCATTATGGCGATATTGTATTGTAGTGGTAGCGCCACATTAAAGGAAGATGCCGTATCTTCTTTCTTAAGGATTTTTTTTTAAGGAATTTGGTTTTTGATTATGAAATTCGAACATTTTTAAGTGTATGGGGATGTTGTAGAGATATCGATGACTGACTCACTTCATACAATTTCACAATTCTGAATCTTGATATCGATAACAACATAGTACATTGTCTAAAGGTCCTGTTATGATATTATTATGATTCCAAAATAATATAATAAAATATATGTGTTGCCGATATGGTCTATGAGAAAGCCTTCGATTCTGTCGATCCCTGGGCGGTACTAAATTCACTTCAGCGGTGCCGGATCGACTTACGGTATATCGAGGTGTTAAAGTGTATTTACGCATCAGCCACCATGTCTGTCGATTACACAACACAGCAATGAACTCCATCCAATTACAGAAGGGTGTCAAGCAAGTGGACGTCTTGTCTCCAAAACTGTTCACCTCTGCGTTGGAAGACGTGTTCAAGCTGATGGAGTAGAAACGTGGCATTAACATCAATGGCGAATACATTACACACCTTCGATGTGCCTATGATATAGTCATCCTGGTAGGTTCCATGGAGGAACTTGATACTATGCTTGGGGACTTGAACAGCGTCTCATAACGGGTAAGTCTTAAGATAGACATGGACAAGACGAATATCATGTCGAATTTCCATGTCACACCCGTACCGGTTGTTTTTGACGGCGCTGCTCTCGAAGTTGTAGACGAATACCTAGGACAAGTGATATAAATGGGTAAGTTCAACTTCGAGAAAGAAGTCACTCGTAGAATCCAACTCGGATAGGCTGCGTTCGGGAAATTGCGTCATATCTTGTCCAAAATACCTCAGTGCCAGAAGTCGAAGATGTTCGAGCAATGTGTGTTGCCAGTGATGACATACGGCTCCGAGACGTGGTGCTTTACTATTGGCCTGATGCACAAGCTCAAAGTCGCGCAGCGGGCTATGGAGAGGGTTATGCTGGGTATTTCTCTACGGGTTCGAGTCACAAATTATGAAATCCGTAGACGAACGAGGCTAACCGACATAGCTCAAAGAATTAGCCGGCTGAAGTGGTAATGGGCTGGCCACATTTAGAAGGCTCTGGATCGGTCAGAGTGGCGCAAGTTAGGGGAGGCATAACTGGATGGATGGACTTGATAGTGACAATGACTAGTGAGGAAAAGTGTAGTTTTTTTTTATTTGATAAATATTTTGAGAAAAAAATTCAAGTGTAAACAAAAGTAAACAAAATCTCCAGATCCAGAAAAAACCTGAAGTGAAATATTTTTCTCCAAATTGATATTATTTTCGTGCAGTAGAAACGCATTATTCGTATCGCAAATTTCATCAAATGTGGCGCTACTCAAAAATCTATAGATTCAGTCATTTGCCAAACCCTGTAGGTGAGGAATTACAAACCCTAATATTTATTAAATTGTTGAAAATGACGCGGGCGCAACTAGTACAAGATCAAACTCGGTTTCTGAAAGGTATTTTTCCATTAGCTTGCCTGTTACTATATTTATTTAGCTACGCTACTATGTTTAGTATTCCTTATTGATCTATTAATGGTTGTTTCCAATGTTATATCGGTCCAAAATCTTTAGTAAGATATCTAGCAACTGTTAAAAAGTTACATTGTGGTGTTTGTTGTTACTTGTTGTTTACTAGATATAAAGGATAGATATAATATTGGAAACGCTCGTTAGTTAACAAAGATAGCGACACGGACTCTGATACAGTTACCAACAGGGTGACTCAAGCTGACAACGTTTTATTTAACAGTTTTGTTAAACTTTTCAACGTTGGATGTTGTGTATAGCAGAGAAAGCTGACGGGTTGCTATACAATTATTAGAATTATACGTGTCTGTCGGATTTTTTAAATAATCACATAAAGGCAATAATAATGATATTGTTACAATTGTTATTACGTATTGCCTTATTTTATACGTAGTTAATACGTACTGGTCGTATTATTAATTTTAAGTAATTACGAATATCATCACTATTAAATAGTAGCTCACAAAGATAACTTATTGGTTAATCTGTCGTATGATTTTAACAGCTAATAAATAATTGTTTTCGGCGTTATATTTTGTACGTTAAATATTGCATGTTTGTTGTTGTTTATATAAAACACATGTCTGTTTGTATTTATTCCGTGAAATTGCAACTTTTCCGATGTTTTCCTATTAGTGTTAAGAGATACCATTTTCCCCAGCTGTTGTCTCTATTGTTTACAATACCATTAAGCCTTAAATGTTCTAATGTACTTGGTTCTCGCGCACAATGTTTCTTGTTATGGTTATATAATAATAATAATAATAAATGCAATTATGTTCTGCCAATATAATATTGCATGTGAAGTACATTAAATAACAAAGTAACTGTATAATTCGCGAATATTTTATGATTCGTTGCTGTAAATAGTTTAACAGAGATGTGTTCATATAGACATTCTATGATATATATATATAGGTTAGTTAGGTGATTGTTTTTCGTACCGTATTTAGTGTACGTACGGTATGGGCGGAGCATTTCGTGCGCGTCAACGGTTTGCGGTTGGCGGTAAAATGGTTGGAACGTAGTCGAGTAATGTGCGAATTGTTGATCTCATTCGATTATGGACCGTGTAGCTCAATATGTAGAGGATTTTGTAAAATAAATTCAGAACTTTATCCGAATGTAAATGTCTATTATAAGGTATATTGTGTATATTTTTTAATGGAGATTTTTATACGAATAACCCAATTTTGTTAGTCCGACGGTTGTATAAAGTTTCCAGTGTCAACTATTTTTCGTTTGTCGTATTTAGAATAATGTGTACATATTGTAAGTGAGTTGTGATGGGCGATTTGACGCTTATTACATAGAGTTGTATTATAAAATTTATATTAATGCGTTGACATGGATTTGTGTATAAATTGATATTGTAAAGATTAACCTGAATAAGTTGTTCAGAGATTGACGTTTCGAACATAAATAAATAACTTTTACACAATAACATCTATCATTCCTCTCTGTAGGGCTTAATCTATAGTCAGCGAAAATAGCTCACTGTGTGTCATTGACTTATTATTACTATGGACGTCGGGTCCGCGCTAAAAATGTCCGAGCCTAATGAGCTACAAAACCCAAAAAGAGCTATAATTATGCGTTCACGACTGCAATCGAAATTAAACCGTGATGTAATGATATTAGTGTTTAAATTACCTTGTTAATATTTCTATTCTTGTGATGTGAAACTAGGATTTTTTTTTTCGCGATTTTAGTATGAGACCCGATGTCTATGGCAATAATAAGTCAATGTTGTGTATAGTCAAGACCAGACCATGCTACATTATTGTGACATTTTGCCATATGACTCAATGAGGGTAATTGTGTGTTGTTTCTCATGTTTGAGCACTCTCATTTGTGTCTATTGTCCATGCCTAATGCGTAATGTAAATTTGATTATTATATTAATCAAATATGTTTTTATAGATTACGAAGGTCACTACAGGGTACAATATAAAACGACAGAAGTTTGGTTAAAAAAGTATGCTTTTTTATTATTTCTTTCAAATAGTCTTCATCTAAATTTTATAAGAACATTGGACACAATCGAAGCTTTTTACCGATAAATAAGTATAAATAATTTCATATTCACATAAATTGTCTTATTTATACATACATTACATTTATTTTAATATCAGTCCTCTCAAAAGGTCCATTCTCTCCCTGCAAATTAAAATTTATTATTTACACAGCGATAGGGATTCGCGTCTACCGTACATACATACATCAACAATTAACAATTAATAGAGACTATTTACAAAATATATTCCCACACTCACACACGCGGTCGTCCGTCGTCGTTCACACACATCGATATCATTCACACGATTTGGCATATGGATGGCGGCGTTTCACTAGCAGAGATCGTCCCGGGCGAGCCACCAGGGGGCGTGGCAGGCGCGCTTCCGGCGGCGGCGCTCGGCGCGCTCCGAGCGCCGCTTCACGAACCGCACGTTGTACGGGTCCTCGGCGAGCTCCGGGTAGCGCGCCACGTCGTGGACGTATTCGCCCTCGTAACTCGCCACCGAGCCCGCCTTCTGAATCTCGTCTAACTCCGCCGCCGACCAGTCGAGCGAGCCGCCCATGCCCCCTCGAAGCGCCTCTCGTTCTCGATGCCACGCCTTCCTTATCGCCGTGGCTCGCGCGTGGTGCAGTAACCTCTGCTTCTCCCTTTCCGCGCTGGTACCGTATCTCAGATTCACTATGCTCGTCCGCCCGTGGATCTTGACGTCAGCGTAAGAGCGGCCGCCCTCCGCCACCTCGTGGAAGGTCACGTTCAGTTTCCCCTGCATTCGCTTTAGCTGCTGCTTGTCGTCCGCGGCACGCCACGTGTCCTCCTTTACGAAGTAGAACACGTCTTGCTGATCGCCGTGCACCACGAATGAAAACGGCAGCAGATGGGAGCGGTTGAACACCGAGGTATACACGTCTCGGTATATCGCGTTCGCCGAAGGTACGGCCGTCACTACCGCACGCCCGCGTGAGTTCCTTGACACGAGAATGCCCCTGCCGAATGGAGGTTCCGAGTCGGAGCCGATGCGCTTCGGAGCGAGGTTTAAGGCGTCCGTTTTCAGTGCCGACATCGCCGGAATGGAGAGGCTTCGGAAATCGGCTATTCTTTTATTTGACATGTGAGAGAGGAATCCGGATTCGATCGTGACGCTGGGCAGTAGTGACATAGCCGAAGGTAAGTTGGGATCTTCTTCGCCGGGAGCCGATCCCCACACCGGCCGCCCTTGCGGAATGCTGGGTAGTATCGAGCCACCGGGCAGCTCGTCGGGATACAGTTGCGGCGCCAAACTTTTGGTGTCGTAGCCGAGTAGCTTCAACCACGTCAAGTGATCTAAAAATATAAACAGAAATTATAATCTCTGCGATCAGAATATACAGCTTCATTTTTGACGTGAAGTGTGTTTTACAAATTAAGACCTTTATACCTGAAATAGGTTTCATTATTTTAGTCTACATAATATAATTATATACTTATGTATTCCTATGGTGAAAATAGAACATAGGTACCTGTTGGTTTCTTGTACTGTGGCCTGACGTTAATTGGGTCATTTCCATTAAATCGATACAAGTGTAACTGAGTTGGTGTATGAATCCTTTCTATTAGATTTTCCCAGAGAGGCGACATCCATTGTCCTATTAAAGGATCATAAACTTTTCCATTCGCCATATGTACTAAAGAAGTAACTTGATCCAGTAGTCCTCCACAGAAATCAACTGGTAGGTATAGGTAGGGATTTGAATCATACACTATGTGTCCGTATGGTGACCTCATTATTTCACGAATACCTTCCCCATACTGATTGAATATCATAACGGGGGTTCCACATTGATCTGTTGCTATGTAGTACTTGTGCCGTGCAACCTGAAAGAATAATATGATTCAGGATTGACATACTTAACAACATTAGACGGGAATTAAGTATATTATAATATCATGGATATTTTTTTACCTGTGTATAAATTAGATGGCCTCTGTCATCGTACACCAACGTCAGGAATCTATTTTCACGAGGCGAGTAAATATGACTGACTTCATGTGGTTTTTCTTTGTTCGTGTAGAAGAATTGGGTTACATTTCCAAAATTATCTTTTCTCGTAGAAAGTCTGCAGTGAAAAATGTGGAATTATAACATGATCAATTGATCAACTATCATTTTATTAAGTAACATGTAAGTAGTTAGATAATGTGTAAAACAAACCTGTCCATATGATCATAATAGTAGCGCACATCAAATCGGCCACGTTTAGTTGCTCTTATAAGGAGACCTTTTGAATTATATTGGAATCGTTCCTCTCTTGCATTTTGGGACACAAGACCACGACTATCGTATCGATATTGACCTTCGCCGAACTTTATAATACGGTCCATATCATTGTACTCCATTGGAATAGTATTCCCTCTGTATGTTAACGAAAGCATATTACCGTTGTCATCGTATCTGAAACCCCAGGGCTCTTGTGCTTCTAGACCAGTGAGTTGGCCATCACAATCCCAAGTATAATTCTTAACATTGGTATATGTGTTAACACCAACATTTCTTGTATGGGTTCGTGTTTGAGATATCCTGCCATGTTTATCGTAAATGAATTCCATTCGAAATACTTCCATACGATGTATATTTACACTAATCTCCTTTTCTAGGAACTGCTCATTAAGAGCCCTCGAAAACATTGCGATTCCATCATATACGGAAGTCTCATTCCATTTTTGCTTTGATACAGTAAATTGGCCTAATAATTCTGGAGCCCCCGTTTTGCTGTTGTATACAATGTGGTGTGGAATTAGCGTCTGGCCACCAATACGCCCTTGAACAGCCGTTGTTCTATAGTTGTTGTCGTATTCATAAATTATTTTTGCATTGCTTAAACCTGTTTTAGCGCCGTAATCTAGCCTCTCTTCCATAAGTAATCCGCCAACATACGTTGATTCCCAGCGATAGTCTACCTCGCGATCGACATGTAATATTTCTGAAGGTAAACCGCTAGTTTCGGAATAATGGATTTGTGTTTGTCCATCTCCATGTACCACTTCTGAGACCTTGTTTGTGGTAAAGTAGCGATATATTACTCGTGCACCATCACCGGGGAACACCGTTTGCAAGAGTTCACCGGTGTGTGAATAATGTTGCAAATACTTCCTGGTGGAACCGGGTGGAGTGTATGTAACCCTCAAGAACCCGATAGATGGCTGAACGCTAAATGTGTGGTTCGTGCCCGAGGGTAACGCAACGTGAGTTAAGCCACCATCGCTATCGTATAAGTATTTAAAGCTCCTCTGACTGGCAAGTGTTATTTTAGAAACAAGATTTCCTTCGTTGTAGTAAATAAACTTAGTACCATCTTGGGTACTTGTTATTTCTGATAACATTCCATGAGGATCATAGTTATATGTTTCCTCACTGTCCCCCCATTTCCAACCATTGATTCTATAAAATCGATCGTACGATATATTCAAGGGAACTCCAGCACCGTGAGGGGTAAATGCCAGCGGTAATCCAGCCACATCATAAGCAATCGTAAACAGAGGATTCCTATCGGCGTTGAAGAATGTTTCTTTGCTTTTGAATTGATCGAATTCAATTATCAATACTCTTGAATCGTTCACCCATATTTCCCTGTTTAACGTTTGTTGTGGGTTCCTTACATCACCTACTAATGTGTATAATGAATACATAGTATTTACTAATCCATCACCAAATGTTGTAGATTGATGAGACCACATGTGAAGCATTTCAGCTTCGATAGGTAATGCAGCTTCAAGCAATGGATGTTTGGCCGCTGCTATACTCTCAAATTTACCCGCCCAAGGAGTATCTATTAATAGTGTATTATTGGAGTATATTCGGCCTTCAGTTATTTGTTTTCCATTGTTGATCGTAATTTGTTTAAATGATTGTCCATGTAAAACATATTCACATTTCTTTGTTACACCCACAGGAATGGCGCTTGATGGATTGGAAACTGTTACAGCAAGGCCATAGTTTTTGGCTAAACCAGAAGTAATGTGCACTTGCTCTCCTGAAGGCATTATTATTTTGGTAACGCGGCCTAGTTCATCAAAGTTGTAAATAACCGTATCACCAGCCTGAAAAAAGTAGAAGTTTAAGTCATGTTCATATATCAGTAATTAAATTTCGAAGATGTCAATTGACACTTAACACGTTATTCATACATACCCCCGACCGACTGTTAAGCAATCCTGTGTTGGCATCGTAATCTAATTCGATTTCAGTAGAACCTTTCTCTGATATTTTCGTCAAATATCCAATTCCTGATATTTTCAGCTCGAGTTTATGGTCTTGAGTATTTTCTATGGAACTGACGACGTTGCTATAATCTCTCAGTAGTTGTATTTTATTTCCAGAAGCATCAGTTACAGTAGACAACTTCCCAAAGCTGGTGTTCTTTGAATACAAAAATGAATATCTAGTTTTTCCAGAAGTCAAGTCTTTTGTCGTTATATGTTGACCATAACGATTGAAAACATATATTTCTGATGTGGGCGGATATGGTATCCTAAATTCTCCATTCTCATCATGTGACGGTAAGTAGTGTTTGAGAGCCAAAATATGTAATGAACCTGTAAACAAAACATTATATTGATTCCATCTGGTGATTGTGCTAAGGCAGTCAAGAAAGTTGATTATAAAAATATAGCATTTATACCTTGGTCTACAACATTTAAAACCCCATCAGGCGTCACTGCTAGTGCGGATATTGTTTGGAATTTAGCGTTAGATGACAATAAAGTTTCCGTGCTTGTTGGTGGTTCGTCACCTGCTACTACACTCAACCGGCAAGGGCAGCCAGCACCCTCTTCACGAGGATTAGTGGGCATGACAGTAGCAGAAATAGAAGAGTTGCATTCACAACTGAGTTCCTTTAGATTTTCTTGTACTTTTCCAGCAAAGTGCAATATTTTTCCAGATGGGTCAATAGATTTTATGGTATTGGCCTTTTTAGCGTCGGATTCCGCAACATATAAAATACCGCTTGGTGCAAAAGCTATGGCTAATATTGTTCCTAAATTAGCATCTTCTCTGAAATCAGTGTTTGTTTTATTTGCTGCTTTCGTTACTGGTTTTCCATCACTTCCGAGGCGACAATGAGAGGGCTGTCCAGCAACAACTTTAATTTTCATATCAACAGTTAGTTTCAGGATTATCCGATCATCAATGAAGTATAAGGATCCGTCTAGTGGAGATAAAGCGACGCCGGTTGGCCACTGCAGCTGGGCTTCATATGGAGCGATCGCACCTCTGCACGGTACTGGAGACCAATGATTGTGATGTCCATGGTGACCAACTAAGGTGTGTATTATGCCGTTTGGATCAACTGCCCGTATATTTGTACCGTCAGCTATGTACATTGTCTTATCTGCTGCAATAGCAAGACCTGTAAAAATTAATTACCTACATTATTTCCTGTACTTTAGGTAAAAACTACTGGTATACTTATATGTCATTATAGCGAACCTTTCGGATGGGCCAGTTTGGCTTTGATAGCAGGTCCTTCATCTCCGCAATTTGAATCATCTCCAGGTACACATCGATCGCCATTCCCCACTACGGGTTCGGAATTTGATGATGGGTCACGAACTTTTTCTAATGTAAGAACTCTTCGCACTTGATGATTCTCTGAGTCTGATATGTAAAGGTATCCGTCTGCTGGTGATATGCAGATGTAGTATTGATATGCAACTTGAGTTGTTCTGTAAATTAAGAAAGTCCGTATTAATTTGTGTCGATTTGATAAAAAAGGGATCGACTATTTTAGTTTGTCAAAATTAAAATGATACTAACTCGAGTCTTAAAATTGTAGTGACTATTCCTTCAGGGGTGATACGTCGAACGAGGTTGAAGTCGCCAACATAAAGGGAACCATCTGGACCAGATGTCAATGCCGTAGGAGTCAGAAGACGAGAATCTGCGGCTTTACCATTGCAATGGTCTGGGCAATCCAGAGTACGTTGCAGACCAGTTCCCATTACCACCTATAACGAAATATTAAACAAATTACAAATTTAAAAAAATATTAAATAAATATTAAACATATTAGTGATTGCACTACGGCAAAGGTTCGTATTAAGAAAAATGTGTATTCCATCTAGTTACCTGTACAGTCCTAGGATATTGCTTTAGATGGAGCATAGCACCATCTCCTTTTTGCAATATACCTTCATGGAAATTGTAATGATGGTGGATGTCTAGACCCCAACCGCCAATATCAGATATATCGACATCGAATCCAGCCAATGTTGCCGTCTGAGTTTCCCACACGATAGCAGAACATGAAGAATACTCGTACCCAATAGAAATTTTCGCTTGAGCTTGACCGTAGACCTGTAAAAGACTTTGTATGAACAATCTCCGAAACCAACGACATGGGGATAGAAAATTGTTTAATTAGAATGATTAGATCATGAAATCATACCTTTTGTTTATAAACGTTTCTCTTATTCCACGCAAATACATGCGTTAGATCGGGATCAGCTTCATAACTGTGGGTATGTAGGGATCCTTCTATTTCTACCCTCACGTGTACGCGGGCTAGTGACGCTGGTACAATCCTTCGGGTCAGTTGTACATGTACGCATGACAAGAAGCCGGCTGCTTGTGATGATCTATACGTCAGTTTTACCAAAGATCCCGGTATGGCGATTGATTCGCTCACGATCTGGAACACAGCCATCATGTAAAAATAATATCGTATGCTTACGAGCATACAAAAGGCAATGTTTAAATGCAAAAATTAAATGTGAAGACAAATAGCTTACTTAAAACTTAAAAAATGAAATTACTTGTGCTTCAGGATAAATAACGGTAGATGTCGTCGCAGAGGACGCCGCGGGCGCTGCAAGTGGCGGCATGGCCACCACCTCTGGTCGGAGTCGCTCGTGGTCGTGGGCGGCGCACGGCGGGGCCTCTGCCTCCCACCACTGCGGCGTCGGAGACCAATCCAAACGTGGAGGTGCTCTGAGGAGTGGTGAATGGGTTTTATATTTCAAGATTGAACTATTTTTATAAGTACTAATCTTGAGGTTCCGTCGATTTTAAAAAGTGATTATTATTGTCTAAGTATGTAAGGCTGACTGCGTAGTCATTAAGGGTTTAGCACGAATATTAAGTACTACAAAACAAAGTGAAACACTTAATCTAAAAAAAGTAATCAGATGAGAATGTCGATTGCAATTGCATACTTTCCGTGTTCTGATCACATAAAGAGTTTCTAAGGGGATATCTCATTTACACCTGTTATCTCATAATTTAGACGGAACCCTTCCATGGTGGTAAGTTTATTTATCTCTTTGGCTAGCTCCTCATATTTCTTTTACATCAACTACATTACCGACACATTTCAAAAAGTTACCAAGGTGGTGTAGCGATGGAGTGTCACAGAGTCACTGCTGAAGTGGGTTCATAAAAAAGTTCATTAGTAATCACCTTGGCGTGGGTACTTTGACGGTGTCATCACTGAGCTCCATTTGCACGGGTGGCAACACCACAATCTGATTCCAGGGTACGAAGACAGTCTTCCGCAAGGGCTTGAACGGTGATCGTTGGAACTGCAGAGTTACTGCTCCGCCTCCATTCACCAACACGTCGAACCTAATACGCCAATGCCATTAAAGTTACTTTATAAATTTATTTTTAGTACAAACTATTATAATTTCTTTGAGGGACCTTCAGTATTATTATTCGTCTGAATTGTATTAGAAAATTGTAATCAATATCTAAACCTAAGTCTAATTAGAAAATATAATACTCGCAAGGTAATCAAAACCTATAGGGCACCGCCCATTGACCATGGAATTTGGTAAGAAGGGAAAACTTGCAGTACCTACAGATAAAGGAAAGTCCGAAAATTTATAATTTATAGTTATAACATAGAAATAACGATTATAAACGGACCGAACTAATTACTTATCTCTACAAGTACCTACGGAACCATACGCGCGCGAGTCCGACTCGTACTTGACCGGTCTTTTCGTAAAAAGTAGGTACTTTTTAATAAAAGCCAACACAAGCCATATAACGCTTAAAGGGTGGTCTCAACCACTGTATTTCATGATTGTACCTTTGTAGACGCAAATAAATATTTTTGAATTTTTTTTGACAACCTATTCGATCTAACTACTTTTAACCGATTAAGAGTTTGTCGTTCAATAATAATTTATAGATGTTTACACCTCTATAGGTGTAGGTAAATTATTATCGAACGACAAACTCTTAATTCGTTTTGTATTTTTTTTGATACAGATAAGGTGTCTAGTTATATCTCAAAATCCAACACAAGCTAATTTAATTAACCAGGCTCAATATAAAAGTTCATTTTCCTCATTAAGTACTTTAACAGCAAGGGTAGTTAACACACGTTAAATGAAAATTTTCATTTACAACACCCTTGAGTAACATAATATACCGTTGAAAATAACATTTTTAAACAGGCGCGCTTAAACTTCTCTTCTATTTTCCATAAAACACTGAAATCAGGTCCCTGCGGTCTCCAAAGTGAAATCACTTGTATCCGTTTCAAAACTATTGAAAGTCAATACCAATTCCTGTAGATGGAATTTATTTTACAAATTCACTCTAAATAATAGGTTTTTTTGGAACAAAGTTCCTTATGGCGATATGCGAATAAATTAGGTCGTTTTATAAATGTGCCTGTTATTTAAAAGTACCTACCCACCTTACCTATATTCTATTCTATACTATCAGACGACGTTAGCAAAGTTTGCGAAAGTTTTATAAGGGATATGCCCCTTGGAAGAACAAGATTTATTGATTCATTATTATCAACAGTATTCAAATTTTAAAGCTGTCTTCGTATTCATCGCACTTTTCTATGTATACAGGGTGTCCCAAAAGTTGTACGACAAACGGAAATGGGAGATAGCTTGAGGATGGACCTATTCGATGCCAAAAAATCACTTTAGTAAAAGTGCCACCGTTTTGGAGATATTGACCTTTGTTTTGTTTTTCGGAAATTGGGCACTCTTACCCTACTTTTATTTGCTGAGACCACAAATGAGCAGATATTTTAATGAATTATTTTTTCACATACCCTCAGATAGTTGGTCTACAATTTCAGAATATAATTTAGTTCAAAATATTTGAAAATACTGAGAAATTAGGTTCTATTTTGCCTTTTTATGTTTTTGATTTTCTTGTATTCAATTTCAACAACGACATGTGGAGAAAAATTGTACTGGACCAAGAGTGCAGATTACTTTAAAAACTTGACTGTGAAAGGAGATTTCAAAAAGGTAAAATACTTGCTACTTTAATGGAACTGGGTGAACTCTAGACTCTACCACCTATCAATAAATCAGTACAATTCAATCAGCTGCAGCTAAAATAGCACAAATGAGTGAGGATCTTTAAAAAAGTATTTTTTAAATAATTGTCAATTATTTGTTACAGTTGAATAGAGACAGTTTGAACACTTATAAAGTATGACTGAGACAAAATATTTTTAGTCAAATTTATAACAAAAAATATAAAATAATCACTCAAAAGCATTAAAACATAAAATCACTTTAGCTTCAAATTAATACCCTTCAACACTGAAATGGCTATAGCTTTAAAAGTTTCCCATTAAAGTAGCAAGTATTTTACCTTTTTGAAATCTCCTTTTAACAGTCAAGTTTTTAAAGTAATCTGCACTCTTGGTCCAGTACAATTTTTTTCCACATGTCGTTGTTGAAATTGAATACAAGAAAATCAAAAACATAAAAAGGCCAAAATAGAACCTAATTTCTCAGTATTTTCAAATATTTTGAACTAAATTATATTCTGAAATTGTAGACCAACTATCTGAGGGTATGTGAAAAAATAATTCATTAAAATATCTGCTCATTTGTGGTCTCAGCAAATAAAAGTAGGGTAAGAGTGCCCAATTTCCGAAAAACAAAACAAAGGTCAATATCTCCAAAACGGTGGCACTTTTACTAAAGTGATTTTTTGGCATCGAATAGGTCCATCCTCAAGCTATCTCCCATTTCCGTTTGTCGTACAACTTTTGGGACACCCTGTATATTCGGCACTGATTACTTTAAATCAAGTCATCCACTAAGTCAGTGTAATTTTATGCACACACTGAACTAAATCTCTATTTGTCTTGTCTCTCTAATTTTGCCCTTTTAATAGGCGTAGAATATATCCGTTTTGGCCATAGAACAGATAAACCATTGACCCTCTCTTCCAAGGCTTTAACCCATAGATCGAAAAAAAATTTTAAGTCTGTAAAATTCACAAAGAGGTGTGCGCGTGTTAGGGTACGCACACACGTACAGAGTAAATTGTGAAACTTTACCACATTTTATTTTTTATTTATTTTTAATTTGATTCCGACTCCAACTTTTAACTATAACTCCAAGTTTACCTCCAACTCCACTCACTTCATACGTCCGTACTGTATGTACTTTGTTGTTAGTGTGGTTAACTTTTCAGCCGTGATGGTTTGAAATAAGAAAATGTACATTACTTCCCGTTTAACAAAATGTATTTTTGGAACGAAGTTCCTTATCGCGCGTTGTGAAAGGGGGCTAGACGGAAAAAATTCTCACGAAAAGTTGTAACGACACTTTTTGCTATAGTAAGTTATTGTAAGCCGTGCGGCGTGCGCATGTTTTATATTTGTTCTAAAATTTCTCGATTCCTATAAAAGTTTCACTTTATATTATTATTTATTATTATTATTATATTCATTAACGAGTTGAAAAAATAGTAAGTATATCAACATAATAAATAACTGATGAATAAAACAAAAAATAGTACAAATCAACATCTGTAAGAGAGTCGACTCTATAAAAGTGTAAAAGAAACCACATCTTTCCAACCGTAACACAATTGCTGTTAAATGTATGAATTAAATTGTACTAGGTACCGTGGTGGGCGGTGGTACTACCCCGGGCCAACAATACAATACCTATAGTTTATAGGTTTTATATAGACTCTACCTATAAAATTTATTCTTCTTACCCACACAAACTTCTTGACTGGGCTGACCTACCTCCTAGCTACTGGAATGTAGATAGACACTGAACCTACTTGTCTACAATGTTAATAATTTTCCACTGTTATTTTCATACACTGTACCGGCAAACGCAACGCAATATGCTAAGAGGATTAATACTCAGTCCACTGTTTGCAGTTATTTCATACAAACTGCTTCCTGTTTGTACGTATGTGCCTAAACCAACAATAACTTTTACTAGTTTAGGATTCTATGAATATAAATGAACGTATGAACAGTGATAGAAGAGTGGTGTACTTCAATCTACCCCGCGTGCACCTCGAGTTTAAATCGTAAAATTAAAGAAAAAGGGTGTAAAAAATGCGTAAGCATCACAGTTTTTACACCATTTTTCTATAGGTAGCACCTAAGTATTCATTTTGAAATAGTTTTATAATCTGGTACGATTTATTTCATTATCTACTAAGATCCAACTCATTCAACTCATATTATAGGACGATGTATAAACAATGCCCTAGGGTAACGGTGTCTCATAAGAAATTACTGACATTTAATTTACATTTTATATTTTTTAGATCTATTTGGATTCGATATTGCGGATGTGAAGTAGTTACAAGCTTAACACACTGGTTTTTAAATCCGAAAGCATGTGTAAAGTACATATTTGCTCTAATCCGTGTTACGGCTGCTAATTGGAAATGAATGTAACAAAGTCCATGACTCATAGCTCATTTCATAACCCATGAGTCAATGGCCAATATACACTCCTGTCATATGGTGGCCCTGGGATCTTGCACTAATAGGAATTTATTTCACACCCCAAACAGCAACGAAAGCCTAAGTTGTGATACAAAAAATGTGAAATTATCTCTAAATTATAATGGAGAATGAAGAGCTTTTGCCTCGGGACCGATAGAATCAAGTAAAAAATGTTTAGTTTTATAGATATTTTGGTTTAATTTATTTCATATTAGAAAGTTACAATATTACTGCTCTTTATTTGCTACTAAATAAATTCTCATCTATTTGTACTTAATCTGAATAAGATTACATGAATCATCCTGTGATTGAACTAAATGTATGTTTAGATCCAGCGACCGATAAATATCGATTATCTTACGTGTATACTGGAACAGTATTTGGTATTCGTGTCTAAATTTAGCGTGGTCAATTATGGAATTTCACATCGTCTCAGTAACGCTGGGAAATAATTTGATTACGTGTATGACTTATAATGACCGTGACTGGACAAATACCTAATCGGTGCATGGTTGTTCATGGTTTAATGTTATACAACCAATCGAGGTTCTGGTTTTGAACAAATAGCTATTTTAAGCGTAACGCAATCATGCTGTAACGGTTATAAGTTATAACACACCACATAATGTTATTGTTATTAGATATATTTGATTGAATTGAACTGATGGTATTTATTTGTAATTTTAAAACATGTGATGTTGTGGGAACATTTTTATTTTTCTTTGATGGCCACCAAACATTTTTAGTGGATAAAATTTCACATAACATCGACTAATATCACTACGACTAATGTCGGTATATTAGTATTGGAATCATCTTAGTATAATATATGTATCTACAGTATATTTTTTATACTATCGCGATATCATTCCCGTAACGTAACTCCAAACGAATATGATGGAGAAAAGAAGAAACTTGTGTTTTAAATAAAAGTTTTTACAGTTTTTACTCGGCTGTCTGGAGAGATATTTTTTATTATTCGATTTGAACTCTCGGTGAAAGAAGATTTTTATTTACCACACATGTAAAATCAGAACAAATATCCAACGACGTGGGTGCTTTCCGCTAATTCGCGCATTCAGAAATTTATTTCAAAAGTGATTGTCGTTGGTGACAGATCAAGATCTTATTTATTCAATCCAGAAATACCTTTCTACGTCAGTATGGTCATGCTATAATTATAATACGAATATTACTTTACGTTCGTATTGTCTTTTAGTAACATTTGCGAACTTTATTACGTAACAAAACATTTTGAAATCACTCAAACTCAGCATAAGCGATAGATATAATTTTAAGCGTAGGCTTTTCCCTTTTAGTTAACATAAAAGGAAGATTATTCAGATATGAAACGATCAAACATAAGATTGGTCTCTGATCGTCGCTATTTAAGTCGTAGAATATTTTAAGCGTAGACCGCCTATGTCAATAGCAGGTACGTAGCCTAACCTCGCCGCTATTAAAGGAAGTAGGTCGCCTGATATAACCAACATGGCAGGTAACATTTGGGAACTCTGCGCTTGAATCATGGATTAGAGCCGAGCCTTGAGTCTTGGCACTTGACTAAAGCTTAGCTTCTTAAATAGTCTAGGATATTGACGGATGATAGGCACTATAAAATGTGATTTGCGTACAGTAGATATTACGAATTGTTTGGAATTGTTTTTATCAAGTATGCGACAAATAAATGTTGTGAAATATTTTTAATTTGAGGTATTTTTTCATTATTATAATCCCATGATTGTCTGCTGCTTAGTTCGTGTCGCGTCTCGTAATGTGAGGGATAAAAATGTCTGCACATTGTCAAGCACTGAAAGGCAGACCTCGCACACTTTCGAGAACATTACTGAGAACTTTCAAGTGTGCCTGTTGTTTTTTTTTTGAACGTTTTATAATTAATTCGTTTATTTAGCATAAAATTTAATCACTGATTATCTATATATATACATACATATAAAGACTTCATATATCTTTGAGAACATACGCAGAAATCAGGTGTGCCTGATTGCCTCACGTTGTTTTCCTTTACCGAAACAATTGATAATTAAATTCTAATACGCACATATTTTTTTACAATTGGAGGTGCATGCTGGATTCGAGCCCTCCT
Source organism: Ochlodes sylvanus (assembly GCA_905404295.2). NCBI lineage: Eukaryota > Metazoa > Arthropoda > Insecta > Lepidoptera > Hesperiidae > Ochlodes > Ochlodes sylvanus. Next base: position 7,579,087 of record FR990130.1, on the reverse strand, counting down.
GGGTTTTCCAGGGACCTTACCATATCATTACCTACCATACCAGGGATCCTTCTCCGGTTCGGTAGGCGAACGTTAAAACACAACATGACAATTATTCTCTACAATCTTATCATTAGTAGCTACTGACTATACTTTTAATTATTTCTAACCCTAAAGCTTATCCACAATCAAAATATTGGTTGATTTTAGAACATGAAAAGCGACCGGCGATAGGTAATCTCCTTTGAATGCCAAGTCCCTGGCAAATTTAGTTATAAAAAGTTTCAAAATACCTCGTTATTTCCACGTGAGGTACATAGACTTGTGATTGCCTCGCCTCTATTATAGAAAGTAGGTCGGCTGATATACTTAAGACCAGGTAAGGTTAGCTACTGCGTTCAACTCAAATCAGGGATGATCGTGTGCCAACTGAAAAGTTTCGCCTAGGCAATACGGCGCCATCGTCGTCGTCGCCATCGTTAAGCTTAGTACTTCATAGATATTTTACAAAATATCGTTTTGTTTATTTTGTTTTGGCTACTTTATTTCTGCGAATTGGTAATTTATATTAAATTTTATAAAATATAATATACTCATTTAATTTTGTCTGGTGAGCTAGGATATACGGGTCTATGGCAAGCAACATCTCTACAGCATTATTTGTTTTGTGAGGCTTTTTATGGATTCGATAGGTTAGTAAAGCAATCGCGCAATATTTATCGATGGAAACAGGTTTACATTCAATGATAAACAGTTGTCTATGGTAAAAAAAAGGAAACAATCTTAATCTCTCTCTTTCTCTTTCATCTCAAATTATGCTCATTGAACTAAAATGTTGTAGAACGCTTAAATTTAGTAAGCTTTATAAGTTATTATAAGTAACTTGGTAAGTAGGTAATTAAGTAAATAAAATTAGTCATAAAGTGGAATGAATATTTCTGAAGATATTAGCTTTTGGAACCCTGACATCTTTATTAAATTACCTTGGAACGAAGCGCAAGATCTAGTCTGGAGTTTCGTCTTTCTGCTTAGAAACTCGATAGGGATATCTTTTGCTTAAATTAACTGTTAAATTTCTATTTTAAACAGGAAAACTGGAAAACTAAGGTCAACATACTCAAATATTACACGAATGTTAACCCACGTAATGCTCACCTACATGTATTACCGCGGAGCATTCTTCACTGACACATGTATAGCGGATTATGATAGAGCGTGACTTATGAAGGCAATTAAGTTAATCACGTTAGTTATTTAAAGCCTCTATTTGTTTGGCGCTTTTCAGGTATCGGTTGTAACGTTTATTAATAAGATTAATCGGGTTGTCATTGTTAAATTGATGAATACTAATAAATACCATCAAGCAACTGTCTAATCATAGATAAGATAATAGGTAGTAGAGCCTAGAGTTCTCCCGGAGTGGTACTACCGTCCGCTACGGTATTTAGTACCATTTCTACCGTGTAATAATTGTTTTAACAGCAATTGTGTTCCAGTTAGAAAGGTGTGGAGCTGGTTACACTTTTTAGAGGTGACCATCTCAGTCCTCAAGGCTAGTAACGCATCTGTGATCGAATTAGAACAAGACTCTTACTAACAACGACTAACAGTACTAACTATCGCTAACAGTCCCTGTCCCAGTCCTCATACTTACTAACAAACTAACCAACTAATTGTTCTAACACCGTCTCCTAACCGGACTAGCTATCCTAGTTCCCATTCGAGACTTGTTCTAGATCGGTCACAGTTGTCATGGGCGGCAGCGGACGGGTGGTGCTGCATGCTCGTTTACTACCTTAAAATGTGAATACCATAAAAAAATCTGGTCTACAACAAATTGTAATGTAGATAACCCCATTTTTAAAACTTTTGTTATTTGTTGTGATTTTGTGTGCCACAGTAACACGCTTTCTGCGATATAGAGCCCTTTAGAGCGGAGGCATATTAATAGAGTTCCGTATGTCACCATTTGGACAATGAACCTTAAAAAGTATGTTTAATATATTCCAGTTGTTTATGCAATAAACCTAGCGAATATTTTTTATAATTCAATAAAATAAAAAGGACAATTATTTATAACTTTCAGAGAATGAATACTAAAAATAATATTGTTTTTAGAATATGTTTTTTCAAAAGACTTTAGAATAAATTACTCACTTAAAATAACTATACAATAACTTCTCAGCTTTTATAAATAGCGCTATATAGTTTTTGCTCCGTAGGCATTTGCACGGTTTTCTATTTACAACATCGTTGCCATGCTATTTTATTAAACATTTTGATCTTTTTTATAGGTAGGTATAGAAACAAGTTTTATGCGTAGGTATAACGTTTTGTTCGTTTGGATTGGATCAGAGATTCTGTTTAGTTGCTATTGAAAGTAATGTACCTACATAATATTGGAATTTTGAATTCTGTTTTGTTCGGCACGGTACTTAATACAAAGCGTTCCAGTGGCTTAAAAATATTTGCTGTATTTATTTGCCTTATTTTTTATTTTAACGTTTGGATTTTGGTATTGATGAAGACGTTTAAGAAGAAGCTTTTGATTCATATGACATCGTATATTTCACATAGGTATATTTTAAATCAAGTGGCCGCGTATTAGAGTAAACACGTACATACATACGTAAGAAGTGAAGCTCCTTCATAACATATCGGTTTTTGTATTATTTTAAAGCTGATTTAATTTATTTTAAGTTTAGACTCCGACTTCGATTCTGAGTCTCCGAATTCGACTGCAATTCCGGCATTGGTTCCGGCTCCGTTACGAGCGCCGTACCCCATGTTATGGTATTGTATTCTATCGTACTGTACCGTATCCTACAGAACCGTACCATATCGCTCTGTACTGTACCGTTCCGTACCCTACATTTTGTTCCGGACCCTTCCGTACTCTACCATATCGTTCTGTACCGTACTTTTCCGTTCCCTACCATTTTTTGCCGTACCGTACTCTACCGTGCTGTATAAAATTGCTCGCTAGTACGTCGATATAGAAATTTCAATTTTCAAATCTATAAATTCGTTAAGGCTAAAGCCCCACCAGAGAAATAGATATACAAGGAAGGACGTAAATACATAAACTCGAATAATATAAATCTGACGCGGTTGGTAAATATTAAAACAAGATATAGTAAACCTTAAGGGTTATCCTTCACCAGCAGAGATCCCATGGAGACTTACCATCCACCTTGCCGCGTGAGGGTAAACCCGAAGCGTGCCTCGCGGTCCACGGAGACTCGGATGCCGATGATACCCAGACCTTGGGGGGAGACTACTTGTCCCCGCATCACGGACACGCGGCTGCACATAGCACCTTATTATGGCTTCACGAACCGAGTCCAAGAACAGCCAGAGGATTATAAGGTTCATACGCAATTAAACTTGTTCATATAAGTCCCTACTTGTAAATTTTAGTGACAGTTACATAGTATGTTATATTTCATTAGGTTCTTAATTGATATTTATAAAATTAGTTTGGTCAAATTTGGCTTGAAACTGGTTGAAAAAAATATATTTAAGAATAGATGTGTACCTAAACGAAGCATAATATACATTTAATATGAACTTAGTAGGTACTAGTACAAGATAGTTACTAACTTGGACGTTTACATTTTTGTTATTAAGTACCTAGAGGTAAATACTTACTTTGTTAAAACATAACGTAACTTAGTTAAAAAAATATGGGATTTTTATGATCAGATAATGCCTATTTAAAAAGGTAAATGATGTGGGGAGTAATGTACCTAATAATACTGGTATTAATCTTTATCTTATCATTATGTAATATACTACTATGTACTATAATAATGAATAATCATTGACCAAATTTTGAATCTATTGAATAAATAACGCAAATTTAATAATAATATACAAAAATTCTATCAGTAAATTAATTCACGTATGAACCCTATAACCCTAGACTCCTTCGATCATTATTGAACGAAGTGGATAATTACTATTTTTTTTAACAAATGAAAATGAAAAATAGACTCGGTGAAAGTGAAATAAGAAATTAAACAAAAATAAGAAGTTTTCAGCATTGCACATTCTCTTATCAGTATCAGCTTCATGTCTAGGATAAATTTTGGTTCACATTTTAATACCCGAAAATATGACATGATTTCAAATGACTTAATTTTGGTGGACTTAAATTTGGACACAAGGTAATTCATTTTTAATGTAAATAAATTTTTCAAAGTGCACCGAAATTTATCTAGAAATGTAATTATTTTTATGCATGTCATAGCGGCCACAAAGAGTATATAATTGTATTGTGATACACCTATATCATATCAATGATTTTCCCATATTTATGACATTTGAAATTGGTGCTAGAAAATGAGAAAACGCGGCAAATAAAATTAAACAATTTAATGTCGAAATTTCATGTTAATATAAAATAAATACATGTAAGTGTCAGGTGATTTTAATATGAAGATGTTTTAATATGAAGATGATGATATTGAGCTAATTTACATTATATGTTGAAAAATTACGATACAATTCTGCAACTTGTCTAGAAAAGGTTTCTGTAAAGAAACCTCTCTTCTGAATAAACTAGAGTATTTAAATTGAATAACACTTGAATATAATTAAATTCACAGATTCATGTTTATTATATAGTATGCATGTACTTAATAAACATGAATCTGTGAATTTAATTCACATTCAGTCCTGTTTCTGCCTAAATTACAAAAGTTATCGAGGTATGATATTAAAACAATAACCCACAAAAAGTCATGTAGAGTCGGTAGAATCTAGATGTAGCATAAGAAACAGAAAAATATAATTATATAAAGATAAATATGATTAAGGATACGCCACAAGACATTTAAAATAAAACACGTTCCCTATCATATATTTCAAATATTTCTAAAGTTGTCGTAATACTTACTTAGCATATCTTAACATAAACTTTAATTAGCAATATATCATATATATTTAATTACAACAGTTCATCCAATATTGCTGCCGGGAAGAGTTACTACATACTATTGTCTCATTGTAATTAGTTTATAAATATGAGATCACAGAAACTCACATAGGTTGGTCGGTTGCTGAAGGCCTTTGCAAAAATCCTACATAATTTAGTCGTTCTCTCAAATGGGTCTTGTGATTCTCCATTCATAGGAATAGATTGTAATGGGATATTGTTTTGAGAAATGTTAAATACTAAATCCTAAAGAGTTATCATCGTATAATAAATAATTGTTCTTAATCTTAATACACAAAGTTTAGTGCACAATTATTATATCTAAAAATATTATTTTAAAATTAAACGTAAATTTTGTTAAAAGTATCAAAAATGTATTTCTTATTTAATCAGCTCTTCAATATTAAAAACTATTTTTGTTCAGTGAGAAGTATGTACCTATACCTAATCATTTGATTTAATAGAATTTTCAAGAGAGCTTTTTAAGTTCCCTTTTTGTATTAAACGGAGAAATAGTAAGGCTTAAATGTGTATTTTCAGCGCAATATATTTTATAAAAATATAGTATAATGTTTTATTAAACAAGAACGATAAAAATGATTTGAGAAAAAACTTTATTATGTTCATAAATTAGATTTTTACGTACCTACCTATGTTTTACATCTATGGTCGTTGTTTCTAATTTGTATAGATTTTTAATAAATAAGAGTAAGCAGAAACATATATTAATAGTGAACATAGTAAACACATAGTAATATTCATAGAAAAAAGTGTGTATTGTAGATTGTATTAAAATGCTGAAAACAGTAAAACATCATTAATAGTAATGAAAACATTATTAAAACACATCAGATGATATAAATTAAAATCAATCGTAATTTTCCTGGCACCAATTTCAATGTACATTCCATAAATGGGTGATGTCAATGACCGGTTGATGGAAGCAATGGTTGCAATGTACAAAGTCGACAAGAGTGCTACCATCTTGCTATGAAGTAGTCAAAGTACATTCAAAGTTGTGTTTCGGTTAGTCACAAGGGTTAAGGATCTAAACACATAGAGATGGGCAAGGGTAAGGGTTGGTTCACAGATGAAAGACGCAGACAAAGGGTAAGGGAACACATATAAGGGTAAGTTTATTTGAAGCTAAATTTTGCGTGTTTGTTGAAATTTTTGTCGATTGACGATATAAGATACGCGTCTCGTATATTTAAGCCCTAAACCTAAACCAATGTGTTTTAAACGTTTTGCGTGAAAGCGTAAATGATTTTCCTAAGTTTTGACAGTATAACAAAAGTATACCATAGTATATGTGAGCTATATATAAGCACAGTAGACGAGAACAATAAATATTACAAATAATACGGTTGTGGCTGCGTCAAACCATATTGAAAATGAGATGCCGTATTCGTGAGTACTCGCGTGGCTTACGTTGATGGATTTGGACATTTTGTCGCAGCCACAAGGAACATTCAAGACAGACATACAGATGTTACATACACATAGAGAATGAAACGAATACAGACAAAGGAGTCAACATAAAGTGAAAAGCGTTGGTAGCGCCGTTCGCTTGTCGGTTAGCAGGCAAGCGGCGGGCGATGGCATCACACACATATGCAGGAGTTGCAACAAAAATTAATAGGTTAACATATACTGAACACTGAGGGGCGAGGGCGGGCTGACTGACACTTACCATGGTGTAAAGGAATTCCAGAACTCGCTAGGAGTGGCGGACACACGGCGGCACAGGGACACAGAAAGACAGGACAGATTACTACACAGATACCTACAACCCTCAGTGCAACCCCACCCCAACTTTGCAACTTCCGGTTGGTTGCACTCGTCTACACTGGTTACTTTGCGTTTCAACACTTGCTTTAATGATCTATTCGAATCTCGTTTACATGTATTGATCAGAAATGAAGCCCGTTTGCATTAGAACAACTTCACCACTATCATTCATTTTAAATAACGAACGCAATTTAGAAAACAATTATAAATTTAACTGTAGCTAGTGAGTCTGTTGATATACGGAGTAAAGAACCATGCACGCTTGTAAACGCATGAGGGAACTCCGTCATCGTTTGTTTAGGCGTAATGAAACAAATGCTAGAACGCAATATAACCCCTCTAGACTTTTCAACTTAAATAAAATAGTGAAGCGGCTCGTGTTTTAATGCAAACAAACTTTTGAGGCGCTTTTGCATATAAAGCGAGGTGGGTTTACTACTTTAGTTATTCAGTTTTGCTTTGTCTTATTTATAAGGATAAGAGATTAGATGATAAACTATAAGATACGACTTTTGTTTGAGTGTAAAACGTAATAGTAATAAAACATTTTTGATTTATATTAAGACTCGCATCATGAAAATACCTGATCGTTTTACGGGTTACGTCCTTACGTAACATTGATTTAAAATTAACATATCAAATATCAATAAGTTTTAATTTAGTATGGGTATATGTCATGACTCGAGTCGTTCTTGATGAGCCTTATTAAAACAATTCGATTAACTGGCAGGAAGACAAACAAAACTGTACGAAAGCTTTTGAGCGTTTAATCGTTTATTATATTCGTTTAATTTATCAGACGCATTTATTTTGTTTAGACAAACAGGTAGGGTTAGACACACACAAGGGATAAACATTAGACAATACACAACACATCGGATCTGGTGTGAAAAATAAATCAAAATAATAAAAAAAACAAATGTGTGGTTTATGACATGAAATTAACACAACCATGCCGGGGCAGCAAATAAAAACTCAATAATTTACACGCAAGAAAACACAGGAAAATCAAAACACTTCCACCAGATGAGAACAAAAAGTAATTCATAAAATATTACCATTAATTAAATTAAAATAACCACACCAAATCCTCGGAGAGGTCTAGGAAGATGAACGGGATTAACAATGGTAAGGGTGCTAGTCCCTAACTATAATATTATGTTTTCATGAAGTTCGGTCTCAAATCTTACGGATTTACATAATATGACGATGAGAATACGTATCTACGATCATTGTAAGGTGCAAACATACCGGATTATTAATCATGTGAATTAATACATCAATCTTTAAGGAAAACGGTAAAAAATATCGTTATGAAATGAATATTCACGATATCTTTCACGTATCCATGAATTGATTTGGTGTTTGTTCGTCTGAAATAATAACACTTACCTCTCTGAATATTCGTCCATGTGTGCGTAGCTCTGGACAGAGTTTTCTTCGATGAGGAATTTCACGCGTTGGTAGAAGGATGCGGTGACAGAAGGAGGTTGTTTCCGTAGAAGCACCTCAACGGGATCGTTGGAAGCCAAACACATAATGTGTTCGGCGCACTCTGGACGACTACAGCATTCCGAGTCGGAGCAGTCGGTCATGCCATCTTCAAAACGGTAGTGACATTGTAAGATGACGTACACAAATGATACATGAAACCATCGGCAGGGAGGAGACAATCTGAAATGTTACCTTCGTCGTTATCCTCGTTGTCGCTGCAGGAGAGTTCGAGGGCGATGGAGCAGTCGATGCCCGCCCAGCCGTCGGCGCAGGAGCAGCGGTACACACCATCTTCCAGTAAACATTGTCCATGTCGCGAGCAGCCATTGGGACACCCAGCTACGAGAGCAAATTTTATTATTCGTTCAAAGTAATTTTATTATAATTGTAATTATTTTCTATACCATCTTGTTCCTAGTTTTTAACAAGATGTTTTCATTCATATTTTATATAATAAAAGACCAAAACATTTGACCAAATATTGGCGAAAAAAGATTACATATTTTTTCCTGATACATAAAATCGTAACATCGTATCGCATCATAAACTCGTACTACGCAAACATTTTATTTGTTAAATTACTATTCATATCATGGATTACCTAAACAGTTGTTTGTAAATACAATGTTATTTTCAGTTTTCGTAATTGTAAATAAAGCCTAGTGTTGCTATTTAATTTCAATACAACTTACGTAGAGTGCAATGTCTGCCATTCCATCCTTGCGTGCAAACGCAAGTGCCGTTCTTGCACTGTCCGTGGTCGTGACAGCGCGAGTCACACGGTCGCTGGTCACACAAAGAGCCTGTCCAGCCTTCGTCACACCGACACACACCTTCCGCGCAAACGCCGTGTGGCCCACAGTCCAGTGAACATACCACTGTAAAGACATCATCTTAGTACAGTTAAGTGCCGTAATAACGCAACTGACAAATTAAACTAGACTCGCACTCGTTAATTAAAGTACGAGTAAGCTATGTTTAAGTGAATCCATAAAATTACAATGATTGCTAATATATCTCTAAAAACATAAACGTGAATGTTTAAAAGTTACAAGCAGAGATATTAAAGTGAACCATAAAAAATAGTGAAGTATTTTGCAACGTTAAAAGAAATGTATAATGAATAAGAATTTGGTGAACTTTTAAACCCATATATTTATACCTTGAGAACAATCATCGCCAGTGTAAAGAGGATCGCAGACACATCTCCCCGCGTCTAAATCGTAAATGCCACGCTGCGAACACGCAGGTAAACATCGTTGGACGCGCGCATCTCTCTCACTGCACGCGGCCCCCCGCCAACCTGCACGACAAACGCAGCGTCCACGTACACACGACCCATGGTTTCCACAAGTGGGATCCAAACAATCCTCTGAAATAAAAATAATCATTTAGAATACGAGATGAGATGCAAAAAGTAAGCATTTAACACAAACATGTTAGTCCTCTGAGATATGATATAAATATAATTTATAGTTTCATTAAATTTGCAGAAAGATACCTTCATCACATTTGTCTCCTTTCCACCCAGGTTTGCAATGGCATCGCCCAGCAATACATTGTCCTCGGCCTGAACAATCTGCAGGTTCACAATCGTGTGCTGGCACATCACACTCTGCACCCTTCCACCCTTCAGAGCAATGGCACACCCCTCCAGCATAGGCACCATGACCAGAGCATAACACAGGACAAACACCTAAAAGAAAATGTATTCATTTATATCCTAACTTTTATATATAACAAATTAGATACAAATTTATGTAGTAAGTCTTACTTTTCGAACAGTCGTGACCTTCGTAACCATCCATGCAGTCACATTTCCCTAAATAACACGACCCGTGGCCCGAGCAATCATCAGGGCAAGAGTTAGTCACTCCTTCAGCCTCCGACACAATCATTTCCACGCTGTGTGGCTGCAGTTCGTCATTATATATAGATATGAACCATCTCCCCGTATCGAGGTACTGTAAAATGCTTACATTAACTCTCATATCTGTTGATCTTTTGTTTATCGTGTGGTTCCATCTTTGAAACGGGCTTAAGGTGCTCAATAGAGAATTAAAGTCGTTAATGTTATTTTCGTAAATGTCTCGTAACTCAGAATTTCGTCTTTTTCTAAGCCTGTGGTCGACTCTACCGCCGCGTATAAATTCAACAAAATCGTATTGCGTAACGCTGGGGGCTACGTTTCGCCTGCCATAAACAGCAAAATTAGCGCCCCAAGGAACCGTGAAGTTTAGGCTGACATATGCGGGTTGTTTGTTGCGAAATTCAGAGCTCCAGAATTGATATGCAGGTATGGTGGCGCTGTGCAGTTCGTCGAATTCCCTGACTTCTAGCGCAGGAGACCAAGGCGGGGGCGCAGCTTGTTGTGCTTGTTGAGGTATTATTGCCGATTCCAGAGCGGCTTCTGCTGTTGTTGACCACCCTCCAAGCGATGATGTCGATATAGATTCTACGAAGGGAAGAAGAACAATAAATACAATTCTTATCGATATTTATTTTAGTGTTTCTCTGTATGATCGCAAAGGAGTGGCGAGAACTATTTTGGTAGTGTCAGTGTTGATATTTCACAAAGAAAAGGTGATGAGACTTTATTTCATTGCGTCCTATCTCTACTATTTCATTGTGTGACAAATGCTCATGTGATGAAGTGAGTAATAATAGTGTAGGTCTTACCGTCTGATGGTGACGATGTGGACAGAGAATCTCTCATTCCTTGTGCATGCGTGACTGCCTTTACATCTTGCACCAAAATACAATTAGAATTGTCTATATTACTTTTAATTGACGATAATGCTGTAACAATACAAAAATATACATAAGATAAAGGTGATAATTAAAGTATTAGAAGTTTAACATAGTGGTATATTTGATAGTTAAAAATAATACTAAGAATATTTATAGGGCTGTCTGATGTATGGCGGTTGTATCATTTTTAGTTGGGAACTAATTATTAATTAAAATTATCAATAAAATATATAAATATATTGAAAAAAGTAACCGGTGGCCCTCGATCTTCAGGTGATTGTAAAAAATGTCCCTTAAAATTCAGTAAAAGATCTTCAGGATAATATTATTATTGTATCTATGAAAACACGTATTATAGTTTACAACATTAATTATTGCGCAAGTAACCATCAAGTTCGAACTGTTAGGGGAAACTGCCCACTAACGTATCGAAATCTGTGATTGGATCAGGTCTGATAATCTGTTTCACAAATAATTATTTCAAGAATAAAGTATTTCTATGTGATTCCACATTTGGTATTTTTAAAATATATCTTCAAAGTTTCGCTTCATGGCGGCAGACGTCAGCAATCCTTAATACACCGTTTAATTATTTATTCACGTACTTCAATATTCACGTATGTAATATTTGAACTGAAATGAGAATTGCCGTCGAAATATATTGAAACATCCACGCAGCCGCCTACTTGTGTCATGTAACATTTTATCAGCAATCGGTCCACGGTGCTTAAGGCTCAAATACAATTCTTCGGGTGACATAAATCCCGGTCGAACAATGCGATTGTATTACAACGAGATATGTCGTTGGAGAATTTGAAGAGATTGACGTGTGAGTAGGGCTAGGGAGGTGTCGTGACGTCCCGTCGGGTTTTAATTAACCGGAGCATGGCCGACGCGCATTTTGTAGCGGTGTGACGAACCAATTGGTTCCGCTGGCAGGCCCGGCGGCGAGCTCGCACGTAGGTGGTTCTTACACCCAACAATTTCTTATTCCCGAGAATGCCGTTGTCCGCTCATTATGCGACAGTCGACAACCTCCCAATCTATTGAATACCGCGTTACGCGCCCTAATTTCGTGATTCTTCACGGACCGTCCGAGACAAGCACGAGCTTCAATGTTATCTTGATTTTAAAATTAATTTCAATTAACATCAAAGCGTAAATAACTTCTTGGCATAAAAACTTTTACAGTCTTTCCTTGTTTACCACACCGTTTACTTTAATGTAAAACAAAATTGGCGAATTGAAAGTTCGAAGGGGAGCAAACAGACGAAATTGGCGAAATAATGTAAAGAGAATTTATTGTAGACATTTATTAGTTTTGTAAGAAGTCTGCAAACGACCGGGTTTAAAAGAGCTTTGATAGATGTTCAATTTATTTCCGTAGGGTGCTGGATGTCACCATGCATGCTTTGAACAGAAACCAGTCGTCAATCGCCGGGGGCTTAATTAAAGCAACGGTATTAGATAACAAAATATATTACCTTGTATTAATATAATAGTTATAGATAATATATTAAGCAATTATGTGCAATATATTAACGAAACGTTCAGACTTCATTTACATTTGCGACATTTACAGAAAAGCGATACATAATGATGTATGTGCAAAAAGGGAATTTAACCTGCCGTAGTAGTGTAAATTCTTTTGATTATCATCATCACAACCTATGAGTCTCAATACTTGGCTCCGAGTACTCTCCACAAAAAGAAGATTTAATAAGGCCATTGTGCGCCACTTTATTCATGCAGATTGGCAAGTATCACACGCCCTAAGGAACGATAATGCTATCATAATCTCATATCATTGCACTCTTTCATGTTTCATGTCTTTCATGTTTCTTGACCGAATGAAGATAATTCATTTGTAATACGCACCGTAACGGAATATAATAGATTGACGACACTTGCAATAATAATCATGATTATAATGATAATCATGATTTTAATGTTATTTTTAATAATAATAATAAACGTTTACACACTCAGACCTCCGAATTAGGACTCCCTGTGTCGCGGGGGCATGGATAACACAAATAAGACATCACTAACACCCAAGACTCGAGAAGAACAATAAAGATTTATGTCACATAAATGTCTGCCCAATCCGGGAATCGAAAACGGGACGCCTCGCTTCGTAGGCAAGGCAGGGTCATTGCCAACTATTCTACAGGGTCATTAAAGGTACGCAAATAATGCTATACGGCTGTGAATTTGAGTCTGGAATATAGAAATGAAACTGTGAAGCACCGTTGGCTGCCTAATCACAACCCCTATGCGTGTCCTGACACAATTATGTTATCATCTCATCCCTCGTCCGGTGGTAATTTATCGCTAAGATTTATTTTAAGATAAGGATCGCGATGCGTTGACGCCATTTGGTCCTGCGTCGAAATTGGACAATTTACTCCTCTAGACTGAGGGTCGATTTAGTTGACGACAATAACCTTTATCGCCGCCGATCAATAGATAAGTGGCTCATTTATATTCAATGCAGGGGAGTGCATTTTAAGTTGTATTGATTTTTTAAATCCTTGCTGCATATTATAGATAAAGAATTTACATGTATGTATATTATGTTACTAGTAGGTGTGGAAATATTATTTCGATAGTAGCTATTATAGATATGTCTGCCCTGTCAACTTTCACACGGTCTACGTATTGAACATAGAGTATATTATTGTATTGAAATATGGCCCTATGTCCATTTTATGTGCAAATTGTGTGCCCAGGTGTGGTGCTATACTATTGATGCTTGTAGTGCCGATATTGGTACAGTATACTATACAGTAATGGTATTTGTGGTGTAAGGGGCACCATCCATTCTCGAGTCCAAGCTAACTTCCCGTACTCGTGGTGCAACCTGCTGAACAACAAAAGGTCTGGAGCAGGAAAGGTCCCTCTTGGTGGCTTTATATCACCCAGATTAATCCCGAGTACTTGCGTGGTTGACGTTATACAAGACTGTTTTAATTAAAACTAGTCCGAAGTAAAGCTGTTCATAGTTTGGCGCTGTTGGTTCGTAAATTTGTTTGTTACACAGTCACGATCAAATGCGTTGTTCGATTTCCCGGAACTTCTCTTGAATGTCCCTTCCCTTTCAGTAATTAAAAACATACGCGCGAAGAATATAATTTCAGTACTTATTTTTTTCAAACCATGGATCATAACCAGCGACACTACTAGATTACAAATGAATCTGCTACTTAAACATTATTGTTTAAGTAGCAGATTTAACATTTATTTTATTTCGTGTTTCGTTAAAAGCCGGTAAACGAGCAGATGAGTCACCGTCGCTCTCGGACATAAGTAACACCATTAGGCATCACCGATACGTTGTCAGCCAAGAAAGAAGTAAGAGGAAAGTTAGCAAAAACACTCTACCAATATCACAGATATCAATAAATATTACGTACTTAGGAACAAAGCATTAAACCGGTCATAAAATCTGTAACTACACACAAAAGAGCACCAGATGACGTAATTTCCGCCCACAAAAATGAAATATAACAATGTGGCATGTCGCGACTTTCGATGATCCCTCATAAAATCTATAAATTTCGCCATAGAACCGACGAGAATAGGAAATGGAGGGTGCTCAGACCGACGTCGCATCAACTGTGCGCCGAACGATTGTGTGCAGATGGACGATGTTTGCTATCTGTACTATTTTTCGAGTTAATACAATTTATTGTAATACGATTCAGCATAGATTGCATCGTGCGATGGGGGAGCGAAACTCGTTTGATAGAGTCCCGAGGGATAGTCGCGTCGTGCTGGCTCGGTATTAGTCACGTGATAAATCTTCCGCTGCTCGTATGTGTTACCCTATCTCTTTCTATTATACGCGACACGTCATAATAGCCTCCTTCTCTTTTCTAAATATGATCCACAGGAGGGTCGAGATCTTATTTGCCCTATTCCATAAGAAGTGTGGACAAGAACAAATCTATTCCAGCCTAATGCAAATTTGATACTCGTCTCGAGTTTGTTTGATTTGTTCGGAAAGTATTATCTAAATTAGACAGAGACATACCTATATAATTTTGACAGTTATATATAAGTACATTTCTAGGCGTACACAATAAAGTATTTAGGTATATTGTATTGTATATTGATCGTTCGCGTTTCCGTATCACTGACCGTCCATTTACGTAGGATTTTCTCCCAATTTCATGAATGGAAAAAGGAGCCATTAGATTATAAAAAGAGTTAAGGAACTCAATAATGCATGTACAATATAAAAATATTATACCAACTGTAAATATGTAAATGAATTTTGCTTTTAGGAGATAACTTTGCGGTATGATTACCATAGTAAGCCTATTCAACACAAATCCGATTCTAACGTGACAGGTTTTTATAAACTACAGTTACTATTTTGATACAAAAGCATCGTTGATCCACTCGGTTGGAAGTATTTGTGCTCGATCGACAACAATATTGAGAAAGTTACTATTGGTGTGAGTTTTAATAAAACATTTGGGGGCTTCAAAATTTCAATTACATTAAAAAGTTGACGTTGCTATATTCGGCCCCATTTATCGTGTATGTAAGTAATGAAGGGTGCAACAGATGGTACACATTTTGTTCATTACACTAGTAAAACTACCGTCGTAGGAGATTTACGTCGGATTAAAGTACAATACGCGTTTTATTCACTGTACATCCGGAACGCCTGTAGGCGTATCGACAAATAGTATATTGTGTTTCTAAAAGACAATCATTAATGGAGACATAATTTTAAAAATGTTCGTGTTTTGAACCGTATTGACTGACTACTCGAAATTGCTCATTTCTTTGCGTCTTAAAAATCTTTAATTGGGTTTGTTTTGTAAGGAAAATATACCTTTTATCCAACGTTGCTTTAAAAGATTTCTCATGATTAATTTTTTACGTATTTTTACTTCAAACTAATAATTACCCTCGTTTTCTTTTCAGCACACCTATCCCTTATACATTCGAAAAACAATCACACATCAAATAACTTTTTGGGACTCGTTAAAATTACATATAGCTTCATAATTACATTCGTGAACCGCTTAAAATAAAATAAGTACTGAAAAGGCATTCAAATCGGTTAAGCGAGTTTTTAGATTATCGGGATCAAACGCACGGTCGAACAGATCAAAATTTTAAAAGAAATATTGTAATAGGATCTATTGCATAAACAATAGTTTTTCTCAAATATCGTCCACGTACAGACGTTTAAAGGTTACAGCTTTATTATAGGCATGCAAATGAGATATAACTAAATACTGAGATATAGATACAAATATATACAATACTCAACAAAAACCTTTTTACTTCTTTAATTTGGGTGATGATTGACTTTAATAGTCGCCTATGGCGAGTTAAAGCTCCAATTAGGGAAATTTTTTGATCAGCAACAGATTTTATATAGCTGAATAATACTTTTATGCTATTTTATTCGAGGCCAAAGCTAGGAAAGTTCTTTTTTTGTAACTTTATATGAATAATTTTATATAAGACTAGTTTTCCGCACGCAGCTTCGCCCGCGTGATAATCACAAATACCAAAAATCCTTTCCAAGTTCTCAATTGCGTCACTTGAGGAGTACGAACTTACGATGTGTCAAGTGAATACATTGATGAAATAGTGCGATTATAAAGTTAGTAAAGGATAGATAGATAATAAATAATTTTTTATCATCTATGCACGTTCACAGAATATTGCAAATATGCATAATAATGTAATTTAGAACGGTGATGAGTACTTAAACGTATATATGTATTAGCATACTGTATTGTCAAGACAGTTGCACCTGGGATATTTAAGTTATACCTACGAAACCATATCATCACGTGAGAGTGTTTAACTTAGTAATATCTTTAATATCATTTACTGGTATCTCATTAGATTAGAGATATCTTATGGAAATCTAAATGTGGTCATTTGGAGGCGTATAAGTCATTTAATTAGAAATATGTGTTTCGTTTTGAAGTGGACGTGTTACCGCCGCATCTATATGTGACATGCGCGTCTTATCTTCCTCTCTATAATTTAATGGGATTCTAAATGAAGCGAGATCCGATACGATAAGATCTGTTGACTTCAAAACACTATACACTGAGCCGGTTCATTACGTCGCTTTGAATCGTACGCGTACTCGAGTTTTATGTACTTACTGCTCAAATATAGAACTTTCTCTTGTGTAAGTACGATAAATAAGTTTTCATGTCAAATTATCCTAATCAAATGTCTTTCTGGTACGTAAAGTACGAATATATTTTTATTGAAGCTTTGGCATAATTTATAACGCATTTCTATAATACTATACAGAAGCTGTAACAACAATATGGGTAAGGCATGTATATAAAGTATGTTGTGTACAATCAACAATATTATAATAATTTAATTTATAATATTATAATATTGTTGTTTATTCAGTGAATTTTAACTGTTGTTAAGTGAATTGTTAGTTCCGAAGGGAAAATAAATGATGTGAATTTATCATAATTTATGTTTTTATCATAGTAAGATTGTTTAACATTACGAACACCCGATGAGGAAATGTTATCGAACGTCAACGTGTAAATGATGTCAAATGGTATCTTGCCATAAGGGTGTCAACACAGATTACTTTTCTTCGTCAATAAAGTTATTAAAACAATAATTACATATGTATTTTGTAAACCAGTGATAACATGTGATAAATATAAATATCTACAATAGACATCAGTACATACCTACATCCTGGTATGTAAAGTTTAAATGGAAAATCACTTAGCTTCCCCTTAAATGGAAGTGACTTTTTATTATTGTTACTGGGTCTTTACTTAACTTACCACTTGAGATACTTACCAAAAATAGTTTTCTATACACGCTAAAAGTAAACAGCGTTTTAGTTGGTCTTTTACTTTACTTTTTGGGTCTTTAAAGTTTCAATATCATATTTATGATAAATATATCTCGCAACGAGAACTGGATAAGCTTGTAAGTATTTATTAAGACTATGACAATATCTGCTACTTTCTACACTAAGTTAAATTAATAAACGAATGGAACGGAAAATTAACTTAAATGACGTGTTATAATATTAGCAGTTCCAACAATAAGGTTCATGAAACCACAGAGTAAAAACTCCGTTACGTAATAAAATATTCGCGTGAAGGCTCGACCAAATGGCTTGTCGACTGTTGTTACCATTTACATATTCGTAATGGAATAAAAATATCCATGAAAGAAAAACTGCGTTGGATTTTAATTACGCGAAAGTGCATACTATACTTTATGCTAATTCCATTCAGAATAAAGTTGAAAATGGAAAACAACCGTGCACGATACGGCGATAATAAAAGTAAGTTTTATTAATAAGTAAAAGTTTAATGGGCTTTTTTTTGTTTTCTCATCGATATGCGGCGTTTATCAATATTCAATCTATCCTAACCCGGAACGACGACTGTCGGCTATTACCTAACATTTTTTTTATTCATAAACGCTAAACGAACGAACGAACACGTCACTAACATCCACGACCCAAGATCAAACATTTATTTGTCACATAGATATCTGCCCCAGCCGGGAATTGAACACCGGACCTCTTGCTTCGCACGCAAAGTCACTATCAAGTATCAAGTAAACTACGAGGTCTTCAAACGTTGAGCTTTAAAAAAATAAATCCCCTATATTCTGAATTGTTTATTATGCAAAAGCTATACTACCTAGGAACGCCGAATTTTAAAATGCTCCTGTGTTAGAAAATATGAATATTTTATCGGAATAATAAGAATATAGAGTGTTCCCGTCTCATATTGAGTCCGCATAGCATAGTAATATCTGTTGGGGGTACGGCACGCGGCGAATGTAGGTCACAAACAGTTATCACATTGGACGTAGTCGGCTGTCGGTTTGATACTATTTCGGCTCCATCTTAAATGTGTCTGCGGTTAACACTTTTATCGTTACATCTCGGCTACGATTGAATTCGTATGGAGGTTCATATTCTCTTACAGCAACTGTCACATTCAATGATATAAATTTGGTATAGGCAGGTAAGTGTTTTTCAAAAATCTAAAAAAGTTGCGGAGGGAGTTAAAAAATTTGTATCCAAAATTGTTGTCAAATATGTGTAAGTATACCAAGAAACGGGAATAAATCCCTCTGGCAATTTTAAGTTGCTGAAGATAAAAAAACCGCTTTGGAACAACAGGTAGAAATGTAATGAATTTATCCTACTTGTTTTTAAGTTTAAGTGAAGCTTACCCCAATATATTAATGAAAACCGAACCCAAATCGGATAAGCCTGGTCTGGAGATTAGCGCGTACAATACCACAGACAAACAGACAAGTCATTGTTTTGGTTTTAATGTGGAAACAAAAAAAAACTATAATTCTAAAACAACTTAGACATATTGTCTTTAAAGTTATCTTTAAGTTATCTTATACCATTTCATTCTTATGAGAAGACCGTTAAACCTACACTATCCGAGGAAGTACCTATGTCTCTCGAAGATTAATCAAAAAAATCTCGTGCCTCTAAGATACATGCCTGAACGTCGACGAGACTTATGATTAGTCGTTTCGCAGATAGGCCGAGATTTCTATCGGCTGATGTATCCATAATAAAATGGTATAGGACGTGGAAGAGCGAGATAATTTATAACCTCGCTAACACAGGAGCGGCGAGCCCGGGGCACGCACCGCGTTGCCTTAGGTTAGGCGCATCATTTATATTTTTCTGATGTTTGTTTTGTTTTTTACGGAGCTCTCTGTGAATACCGCTCGCGAGATCTAAACAAAGAATGATGAAAGACTAATGGTCTATGTCTGTTTCCATTACAACAGCTATGTTTGATCAACTCATTTACATCAACAAGTGGAGATTTGAAATTTATTACACTTGACTTTGTAATGTTACGTTTGGATTAAAATTATTGTGTCTACCTATCGTCGTAGATTTCATTGTCTCGAGCAAAATAGTTTGAAATATATCCTTTACGTCTTGTTACACGTTGCATCAGAGAAATTTGTCAATATAAGAGTTTTCTCATAACCAACCGAAAACAGCTATTAGATTTTTTATATATTCTGTGCTATCTATAGTAAAATATATAGATAGGTACAAAAAATAATTATTTTGTTACGAATAAGTATACCAACAAAATTGTACACAAACATATTGAATATTAAAAAGTATATACCATACCAAGGAATGTTTGGCAAGCTATCATTGAATCTTATAGTATAATATTTGTTTTCCCTTAAGGTATGAATAAAATAATGAATCCGTAGGCATGATATGACATGTTCCGAATTAGATATGTGTAATTCATATCGAGGCAACAATTTTCTATGCTAGTGATAATAAAACGCCGTGACATGTAACGGGGTCACGCATAAAATATAACATCCAGATGCAAAATAAAATTCGCGGGAACTGTGACGGGGAATTCAAAGGGTTGGTAGTCCTTACATAGCTTCGTGGCGTTTATCTCTGTCGTTTTGCTGTATTACAGTAGTAGTTTTGCTTAAAACATTTTTTCGCACCTGACTGACAGTGCCATTTGACAGAAAAATAGTACGTTGTTTTAAGATGAGACTCTCAACAAGTTTCCTTAAGTTCTTGACCTAATAAAAGCGTAGGTGAAGACAATATTACGAAATTTGAGATGTTTGTAATACGAGTATAATAAATTAATCGTATTGGCAATTCCGAGTTACGAATCTAAGCCACAATTCGTAACAAAATGACAGTCAGCAAAGACAAATTGTGCTGTCTTGGCTTCAGAAATTATGCCTATTAAATAAAAATAAACAGTACAAATACTAAGATTTTATGTATATTAGAACTTAATGGAGGGTAGGATATTTGCATGTACGTTTTGCCTAAACTGTACTGTTTGCATAAAAAATACTTGGTATCGGTTTAAAAATTATATAAGTACGAGGCAGTTATATTTGAAAAATCCATTTTAGTTTTCAGTTGGTAATAAAAGTCTAGGTGTTGAAATAACCACATAGTGGGTTAGTCACTTTCATGAATAAAGTACGAATAATTTGAATACTCATACTACCTCAATGAATAAGAGATTACCAAAATAACCTTAAGCTAATAACGTGACGACAATAAATAACGTGCGACATGCGACATTTTGGTGTTTTGTAATTTATACTGTAGGCACCGTACTCATTTGTATTTGCCTACTTCATTAGTTGTCGCCGTGGGGTATCGTATCACATAATCCTACGTGTAGAGGATCCGTAACTCCGCTCGGATAAAATTCCAATCAGAAAAGATTAAATCCGTGCCCTCATTGGACCAAACCCATGGCTCCGGGCAGCGAGATTTAAAGGAAAAGATATTCTATATCAGGCTCCGGCCCGTTTCGCCCCGCAGTTTAGTAATAAACGGGCAAAAGTACCTAGGTAATCATTAAGTAGGTATATAATTACCTATAATGGGGTTAAGGTGAAATATTGCTACGAAGCTGTTCTAAAATCTGATAGGTGGCTTTAAAGTCGAATTACTGCGAAATTCCGTAATCAAATGTACTTGCAGCGCAAAATCAGCAGAGCCAGAAGATGACAAGTTTCCGTCATTGTTAAAAATATTTTATTTAGATGTATGTGTTAATTGAATTGTTATAAAACATTAAAATTGTATTAATTATACATACATACATTCAATTTATACATACTGGAAATACGTATCAGTGAATTCCAACATCATTTTGTCCATGGTGAAAACATTTGGATAAAACCATTTCTCAGAATAAATTATAGTAAGTGGGGACCCTTCATGAGTTCAGTTCAAATTCGTATGAAACAGGTAAATATTTAAATATGTATGTACGTATCGTTAAACGACATTTTATTGAATGCATGCAAGTGTACACACGAGGAAAAATAAGTTATTTTTGATCGATTAAAAAATATAAAGATATTTCTAACGAAGAAGATAAAGTTACAAACAAACACCGAACTCTTACGCTAATGGTTTAGGAGAGTTATGTTATGAATAATTTAATCGACATTCCGAGCGAGTTAATAAAAATACTGTCTTAACGAACGATTCGGACTCCCCGTCGCGAGTAAACAATGATATATTGAAAATAATTCCGTTCTGTTAGGAAATAGTCAATGTTTAAATTGTTTTAAAGTCGAACTTAATGGAAAGAGTCGTCATAGGGCAGTTATTATTTTAAGTGGAGAGACGTGGAAGAAATCACGGTCTGTGAATCGAAAGAATAAGTACAAAAATAAACATTCCAGGGTTAAGCGTGCAGAAACAACTATTATAATAGAATACAGGTTTCGAATACGACCTCTAGAAAACTATTATTTGAATAGGGACTACAGAAAACAATGAACATAGATAGCTATTAATTTTGTGCATTGGTAATAACCCTTTTACTGTCTGGTGATGTTAGGCACTCTTGAGGATTTCGAAGGTGTGCTAATTAATAAGAGCGTCTGTAAAATTAATTCGTAATAGTGCACAATAATGAATACGAGCCACCTGATGATACGTCTTAACCCGCATCATTAACAACGCAGGCATTATCGATAACTAGCCAGCCTAGAACGATAACAACTCATTACTATCTTATTCTTACTGAATTCAATTAAGGTAAACCTTACCTATAAAGTAGGCGAGCATGGCCGCTAGGATGACACAGAGACAGATCATGGCTATGGCGAGGCACTTCCACGTGCAGCGGTGCTGACATCGCTTGTCTATGTGAAAGCGGGAGGGCGAGTACACGGGCACTGGGCTCGGCTGGTTGGCGCGCAGGGGAAACACTGGCATCACCAACGGCTGGTTCGCGAGCTGGCAGTGACCCAGGGTACCGCCCATACCGCTTGGCATACCAGCTCCGGCCAATCTGTAAGAGAAGGGAGTTATTAGTAAACAGTGATACAGGTATAGAAACCCTAGGCGTAGAGCGTGATTCGTATCATGATGTTGTTTGAGTTCCTATGATACCGATATTGTAGAAAAAACCTATACATCATTTATCACCACTTATGACAGGTTGATTTCATAAGCAATAGTTGAAGATGAGTAAAAAATTAATTAACTGTTGGTTGGGTTAGTAGGGTTATTGCACTGTCTAATATTTAAAAATTCTGTAAATAAAAGGTGTCTTTGGCTACATATACAACTTCTCGGTCGTTTCTGAAGTAAAACATACATACGTAGACATAGAAATATTTATTATTATACTTAATGCACTTTGTAGTTATATTGTAAATCATATCAATATAAGTATTATATACAAAAAAATCTCAGGTAAAATTTTATTTAATTGGTAGGTCGATACCGGCAAGCGCCAACTGTTGCGCAGCGAATCTGCGTTGCGCACCATATGGCGGCCGTTGTGCTGTGGTCCTTTTTAGACAATCAAAACGTATCATTAACAAGAATTTCCGACAAAAAAAGATGATCGGAGCGTTTAAACATGTCCGCCTCGAGACCATTAATCAATTAGCCGAACTCCGACGTTCTCTGCCACGTAACACCATATGGCGTAGGAATCGGTCGACGCCGTCCACCAACTGACGCCGATATAATCGACCTCTAGTTTTAAAAAGAGTAAGTAAAAAAGACTCGAAATAATTGGACCGAGTTTAGCGAGAACGAAGCGTGACTCTTAAAGGGTTTGTTTCGAGGATCCTCTCGACAGTAATTTTCCTTTGAATGTAGCCCGAGGATCGTTCGGTGGAAGAGCGAATTCATTAAATCGTGTACAGAAATCACAATAGCGGTGCACAGAGCTCGACCCTTGAATGCTTTAAAAAGTCAATTGTGTTCGTACAATATTTACATAGTGAGTACCGATTTTGCAAATATAACAATGAATTTGTAACGTTTTAAAATTTTAATGTCTCTTTCGAATTATAAAATACCGTTTTGATACCTCGATATTTATGTTGAGAGTGGGAAAATAATTAAATCAAACACATTTTATTTATTTGTTTCGAAATGGCGGCGAGAATATTTTTTCCATCCACATGGTTTGTTGATATTATTTGTAGTTGTACCATATAATAACCTCCACTTCTACTTCACAAACCATAACTGTCCCACTACTGGGGTTAACACATACATAATTATTGAAAACCAGAGGATTAAAGCCTAGTAAAATCAAATTAGCCCGTGAAAAGAGAGACCCTGTAAGGTTTTTATTTTTCTATTGACAGAACGAGACCCTAATTGAATATAGTAGCATTTCATTAATGTCTTTCAACGAATAGAAATTTTGTTGCTAGTTGTCGCCAGAAGACGAGCGCTGAGAGTCTGTTGAACGGCACTTGCCGTGGCGAGGTTTAGGAGGGTGCTCACATGTAGTAGCTTGGCTTGTTACTGTTTTCTTATTAATGATCACGGGGATACGATTCAGTTGCTCATATTAACCGTGAACTGCTTCGGTCACGAGCATAAAATAAACGTAAATTTTACACATCTTTCTCAATTAATCGAATATACACGATCAAATTTAGATTAAGAGTAGGTAACTTACTCAGCGCTTTTGTCAAAATATTTACATGATTCATCATCGCAACCCATATCGGTCAAACTGCTGGGCACGGGTCTCATCTCACAATGTGAGGGATACAGGCCATAGGCCACCACGCTGGCCAAGTGCGGATCAAATTGGCGGACATCACACACCTTTGCAAACATTAAGGAGAACTGTCAGGTGAGCAGGTTTCCTCACGATGTTTTCCTTCACCGAAGCAAGTGATAATTAAATTTTAATACGGTCATCATTTTTGAAATTAGAGATGCTTTGAACTTTGAACCCGGGCCACTGGTTCGGGAGTCCAATGTTTAACTACTCGGCTATCACTGTTTTATTTACATGATTACCAAACTAAAATTGTTCGAGCATAATGCTAAATGTACGTTTGCAACTGTACATGGAATTGATTTTGTTACAGCCATAGTCATTACGTTTTTTATTGTTTATAATACCGTGCGCGTATCATTATCGGCTAAAGTGCATCATTTCCGCGCGTTACCGAAATGAGCGGGGCGATCATTTTGTTTTTGTTCAAGGAAATTGTGTGGTGAGGCAATGTTACGTTGCACAATATGATTGTGTACGGATTTCGGTCCTGATACGGAAATGAGTGCGTTAGAATAAAGGAGATCTCGGAAGAAGAGGAACGGATGAAACTGTTAACGAGGCCGGCAACAGTCACACTGTAGGACAATACCGGGATATTTTGAGCGCGGTCGGGTGTTTGGTGGGATTTTGACAGCCGCTCGTCGTGAGTGAGCTCTTAATGAACCGGTAAATAATGAGGAGAGGTGTTGCACACCGCGAGAGCCGTGCCTAATTAACGCGAGAGCTCACGCACTGCCAGTTCACATATAACTGACAATACGCATGAAATCCTTTCACGCTGTGCTTTGTAAGCGACCGCTTCGCTTTATACAACTGTAATCTAATATAACTATCGTAAACAGTTAAGAAATGGGTGATAAAAACAATTAGTGGCGAGGTCCGTGTGCGACCAAGCGCGGATTCGCTGCAGGTAGCCGAGGAACTCGTTAGTCGTCCGAAGTATGCCGTTGTCGCATAGTTTTTATCGCGTTAATCGCGCGTGCAGCGGTCACTTCTAGTTTCGAACGGGCTTCGTCGACCTCTAACTCGGAAACCAGATGAAACAAAAAAGAATAAAATGCAGGCACGGGCCGTGAGAACGCGTCTCCCTGGTCCCGGCCGCTGCGTGCCGTCCATTTATCTCGCACAGTCGTGCGGGAATGGACCGGACAGCGATGTGCTTTTATTGCATCGCCTTAAATATAGGTCTGAGGAGGTAAGCCGCTATGTTTTTAGTTCTAAAATGATCGCTTCGATTATTGTCCGTTCCAGAATGCTGAATGAGGTCCGGTTTTTGCGGAACGATACTTATCCGTCGATGTTTATTTATGCTGTGTAGCTTAACAGTAATTTGCTTACATGAGAAGACTCTTTGTAAATTACTATCTGTACAGACTTGTCGAGGGCTCATGAACTTGGAAGGTAGAGTTTTAATATATAATTTACGTAAATATAACTGTACTTTTAATACTCGCACATCTGAAGAGTTAACTGTAATAAATAGTTAGCTCGTACACATTTTTTAAACCGAGATATACCTACACGTTATTGAAGAGCAGATTGCGTTGTAGGGAGGATATGACAAGACAGGATAGGCCTAGGCACTATAGATAGGATAGGTTATAGATAGCATTGTAACGGGCAACAGTCGCTCGCCCGCTGAGACACCAGCCCTGATCGATACCGCCCGCGCTACCTGGGGTTCTTAGGGAGGAAAATGTTAACTTACAAATATCAGAAAACTGTATTGAATCCTAATGTTATTTTGGATTGGTAGTGTTTTTGGTATTGTCTTTTGAAACTGGTACTGACGCGTTAGTATACAATTAAATATCGTGAAAAATTTGGAGATCCAAATAAAGTATACTAATATTATAAATGTGAATGTAAGTTTGTTTGTTACGCTTTCACGAAATACAATATATGGTAGTACATAGGATACTTTTTATGTAAAGAAATATTTTTTACGGATGTTAAAATAATTGTTTGTCAAAAATTCCTCGCAAAAAAATGGCTTCAACGCGACGCAACGGTATATATTTCACATAATAAGTGAGCCATTATTTAATACCATAATAGATGTTTGAATGTTCTTAAAATTAAAACAATTGACACTTAAGTAAAAAAGAGTTTATATTTACGATTTTTATTTAAAATTTTAAATCTTATTGATTTCCTATTTAATTTTGGTGTGGAAAATAATATTTCCTACAAAATAAAAGATACCTACCTGCAAAAAGGCTTGACATCTGGGTGAAGTTAAAAATAAAAACTGGTAAACTTTAAAATAGCATCCGACCGCCAACACTTTAAAAGGAGGACAATTGTGTACTAACGAGAGACTTGTGGTTCGTTTCCGTGCACACAAGTGAGTAACGTTTTGTAGAAAACGTGGCAATTGTCATTAAAATTGGTAGGTATTGTTAGGCATTTACTAAAACTAAATCTGATTGTTACCGTATTTTTCTTTTAGATATTTTATACTCTTCTTTATAATACAATATATTTTGAACTGCATTGGCAGTCTTTGTTAATAATGCTGATAAATATGTACGTAGATATATATAAATAATAATTATAAATAACATATGGGGCTTTCGAGCAAAACATAGTATCCAAATACCAAGTGATCATTCCGTCGATCATGTCATTCGTACGTTAATTAATGCTCGTAACAAAAATTAAATTACGAAAATAATACGAATTGTGTATGGAAATATCGGAAACGGTATAATTGAAAGATTACTTGTATGACATTTTTATAGTCTAATTTTATAGGTCAATTAAATTCATAATTAAAATGTACATATAATATTTTATATAAAATGCATTTTGTTGTTACACGGCATTACAATCTATTAAACGAATACCTAATTTCTTCATAACACTGTAAATTGATTTCGTCGGTGGAAAGCAAATTGATGTTAGTAATGAAAACAAAATGTTAGTTAATTCTTCATAAAAAAACAGTAACTTTGAAGTGGTTCAAAAATACGAAATTAGTAGTCGAAGTTTCAGTAGCAGGAACCCTCCCGGGTCGGAGACTCCCCCGCTAACTTGTAATGCAAGTCATGGGTGTAAATTTAAGAAAGCCCCTCGATTTAAAACGAAATGTGTAACAATGCCGTTGTACGGTTCTGCCAATTTCCGCCCTTTGAATTTACTGCAAGACAAGGAATAAAATTACCACTGATGTCTTTTATAAAGGACGAATGTTTTAATGAACGAAACAAGATGAGTTGCCGTCGTCGGTGTGCGTCGTTATATCGTAGAAAATATTACTCGAAGCTACGTCACTTTTTATTGCTTCTCCGCCTAATTAGAACGTAAATGTGAAGACGGAGGGCGTAAGCTGAGCATTTTCTAACTTACAATATATGTACTAACGCTGTGAGGGAGATAATGTAAGGTTTATGTGAGCGAATAGATGAGGCATAAGCTTAGGAAAATGTAACAAAAATTAAAAGCAACAGTAACAAATAAAAATTATTATCAATGTTGGATTAAGGGGTCTAGTATAAAATGTGTGGTCTCACAAAGCAAAACAAGAAGGCCTATATTTCGTTCATAATAATATGATCGTAAAATTTACAATCTTGTTTTAATCGAATATTGCCGATAAAGAAACTAACAGTTGATTGAGTTCAATTTATTTCGGGCGTAGGAGTCGGCTAGACTTGTAAATTGTTATTCATTTCCGTAATCAGCAAGCGGTCGGATGAGTCGGGGCTCGATTTGTTGAATTATTTCTACATAATAGACGTAGAAGTCATTGATTTGCATCGAACGTTATAATGAGGGAACCATAAATCCCCGCGCGATGTCTCGCGATTCGAATCCAGCTTCAAATCATTGAACTCGCAACGTGCTCTTATTAATAACTCTGGTACCTCGTTGTTTGTTTTAGTCGCCGGTGGACGCGGTTAGGTAACGTTGAAGTTGATTCATGAATGAAAGCGTGCCCCGTGCGTCGCGAGACGTGCCTAGTGCGCCCACTCTCGTATATTTAGCGAGTATAATTTTCCTGGAAATATATTACGCGACGGAAGCCCTAATAAATAATTGCAAAATCAGTTTTCGTACGATTTTCTCTCTGAAACGTGATTTACCGAGCGCAAATGTCATTGCTAGAGCAGGTTCTGATTGTTAATTATAGACGGGTCGATGTTCGTCGGTGACTATTTTGATTTTATGTGAATGATTAATAAATAGGATCTGAAAATCATACACTATTTCATTTTCATGTATCTATCTACATATTTCTAGCAGTTTGCAGAAACCTAAGCCAATTAAATACACACAGTTTCGTTTCTCAGAATACAATTAAGTATCACATTTAAATTAACGATTCGCTAATACGATCCGTGATTTCAGAGTAATTTATGTCGGGATTTAATTTATAAAGCGCATTGTACACTGCGATAGTATCGGGATACCTAATGTAAACGGTTATTATCGTAGGATAATCTGTTGCAGTAGCGCGGAATGAGCCCTGTGCGCGCTTTGCGCCCCGGGTAGTATTATCGCGAGAAATGAATTTTTTTTTTTTTTTTTTTTTTTGTTTTAGTTTTTATGTAATTTTGATTTTATTGATTATATATTATTTTATGTGTTAATTATGATTTTTATGTTATTTTAAATTTGATTTATTTGATTTGTAATTATGGTATATGGAATTTTTGTAATGTAAATTATGGGTGTGATGGCCTGAAATAAAATTATATTATTATTATTATTATTATTATAATGAATGGAAGCGATACAGAATATGCGGCCAATTACTGGCCGGTCATAGACGGCGGGGAACCGCACGTAAATAATCGTGCTCACGCGCAGAAACCTGATAGTGATAAACAATTTTCCATTAGCCGAACGCCGGGGCGCGGGGCGGCACTACCAATTTCCATACCTAACGGAGCCCGTATGCGATAACCTTTTATTACGAACTTGTCGTTTGAAGATATTATTATGGTAATGCCATAGGAATGCAAATTTAGCGCGGCAATAGATTTTACAAGAATAGCACGGCTGAGCGAAAGCGATTGGATTTAACGCGTAGGATTTGATTTAAAACGGTGAACATAATTCATGCTTGTAACTACTATAAAAGTTATTCAAACTCGGATTTAAGTACAATGCTTAAGCAATTACAGCTAAGTTTATGGGAATTGCGATCGCACACAGTATCCTAAGTGATTTATATTTTCTTCCACAAGCAAAATAGTTAATCACAACTTACAGTTGCCTGGAACGACGCAAGATTATATTATTACCTAAGTAGGTACCTATACTTTATTTTTTCATAATTTATTATCTCAACTTTTCTCAACTCTCTTTGCCATTTTAACTGCCTATCAGATGTATGAATGTGGTTAATAGAATTTCCGTTAAAGCGCAACAAATTGTTGTAGTAGTTAGTGTTGTAGTAGTATCACTTGGAGGTGATGTGTATCTAAACGTTGCAGATAAGTGTATCTCATGTTTGGCGAGTGGAAAACGGCTCGCAGGAGCATCGCTCGGGCAGGGTGGCCGTATTTCACCTCGGGTTCAATATTATTTCGACAGGGGCACAATGCGGCGGAAGGCCGTGTCGCCGTGGCTGCCGCCGCGGGCGCCTCGCGAGTATCGCTCCACAATATTGTCCTGCCTCGGGTTACATTGTAAATATTTTTCGGCGGTCGACTGATTGAAAATTTTTATCGCATTCCACATATTCCCCGTCCTTTCTGATAATGGATTGCCTTCACTCGATATGGTATCTAAAAGACATCTATTTGATTTGTCGTTGCCAGCCAAAGTTTATGTGCTTGAAATAAAGCCTATACGCCTGAAAAGATTTCGATCTGATTTGATGGATGAATTAGACGTTAACAGACATAACGTCACAAGAGAAATCTTAGCTCTATAAAGCCTCGTACAGAAATAAAACATGAAATAAAAATGAATTGAACGTATTATTGTGAATACGTGGAATAATACGTTCAATTCATTGTCATTTGAAATGTCTGAGTTACTTTTATTCGTGATACTACATGCTTTTAATATTAAAGCTTAACATAAGAGACTAGAAAATTACCAATCTTGTACGCGTTTTTTCGTTCAATAAGTTAATCAATTTAAATTGTATAAAAATTATGAATGATACTAGCGTAAAATCTAAATTGTAAGGTAACAATTTCTTATAGGTATATTTCAAATTTAAGGTAAGTATGTTTCAATATTTGAAGGCAGTTGAATCGTAAATCGTACCTGATATTTCGGGCGACGTACTCGTATGTGATTAATGTCTTGTTCATCCCCCGAATAAACAGGGTAATATCTCCAAGATTATATTTGCTCTGTCGGGCCAACCCTGAACCCCACTATTTGCCTAATAAAAGAGACTAATGAGATTCCAGCTGTAGGTATGAAATGGAATGAAATCCTCAAATCCGTGAGGCGTAGTTCAAGTTAATTAATGTCTTTACCGATACGCGCCTGCTTTCTGTCGTACATACTCATTTACTGACTAAGGCCTTCAATTTGCAATATTAAGTGCTTTATTGATAAAGTAATGTCAACATGAATAATTACATATTTATTTATGCTTTATTGAACCTTACAAGATAATGGAATAAAGGCGGACTTAAAGCCAGAAGCATTCTATGGCTTACTGGGGAATTATACTACGTTACTCCAGTTCGGATTGGAGGAAAGTTGAGTGACCAACCCACGTGTCACTAGATTTTATGCCGTCGATTTGCGTTCATGTATGTCAATAAAAATTAACTGCAACAACAAATTCCAATCTTAAATTACCCTCGTGTTATTTTTTTATATAAAAAATATAAAAAAAACAATAAGACAAACGAATAGACGCGCAGCCTGATGGTAAGTCACTGTCGCCCATGGAAGGAATGCGTTGCCGGCCAAGAAAGGGAGAAATTAAAGATAGCAAGATTACAAAAGAAAGGCTACAAATGATACAAATGAAAGTTATATTTAAAATAGCACATCGCACCAAATTTATTGTGCCCCCTTACGAATTTTACCCCCTTGGACATATTTGCTCATTTACATTTTTTGGCCATACTGAAGTCATGAGCCGTGAAATATATTGAAGCGAAGTTCCATGGGTTATATTTTATCAATTAAGTACGGTCGGTTTCGGTATTATGGTGTGCCATTACAAACCCACTATTTATTACATGTTACAATTTTATAAATCACAACGTCAAGGCGCGTTTAATGGGTGATGTGGTATGTGTGCGGTTGAGCGCATAATGGCTCTTTTCCGACTCCTTGCTCCACATACCAATAATGGCAATAGATTTTGAAATAATGATTAATACTGTACAAAACCTAATATAAAATGGGACACATATTTCCTCATAAAATCTTAAATTAAAAGTTGTGGGGCCTATGTATGTAAGTTTTGACTACAACTTAAGCAACTTCTTAGAAGACTTTTATGTTTCAGCAAGGAGCTCATTATTAGTGATCGGCAGCAATTCTGACGTTTTTTTTTGCTTTCGGATTAAAATATCTTTCATTACGCATCTAAAATACTTTAAAAAATAAATGTTCATATACTCAAACCCCTGCATTTAGATTGTCAGTGATGCGGGTGGCATGGACACATGAGGCATGATAAACACTCACGGCGAGAACAAACATTTATCCCTCATCCAAATTTCTACCCCTACCGGATATCAAACCCGAGACCCCCTCGGGCTTGCTTCAGGGTCATCTATTTTTAGTAATAATAACAAATGCATAACTACATCACTTTTATAGGAACAAACAAACGTAATGAACGAAACTATGGCTATAACAAACAGCAATATACATTAGAGTCCGGAAGAGAAAACGGTCAGCAAACAATGGTCACAATTTGAAAATGGAAACAAAATCGTTTGCAGAAAGAAAACACAAATACTGTAGTCGTTTGTTTAAAGTTGGGCATTGCAGTGGAACTAGAGTTGCACCGGAGTGCCGCGTTCCACTTGACCGGCCCCAGTAAATGATAAGGGTAGGTATTGGGTCATTGGTTTTCATCCACAAACCGATTGAATTGCAAAGCTGCTTATATCAGGTACAAAGTCGCGTTGAATATTTACAGGTCTAACGACTATAACGTCCACTAATGACCAACGCTCGAACTGGCATTTAAAGCTATCGTGAGAAGCAGCCTTAGTTGTCACGGTAATGGCGCCACTAACAATGAAAAAAAAACGTAATTCCCTTTCTTTTAATTGGAGCATGTACGTCCCAATGTAAACGACATTTTATACTATTCGAAGAATTTTGAAATGATTCAGTGACTTAGAAACTATGTATGGTGAAGAATTTCTGTCTTCGTGTAACCTTGGCATGCAAATTATACTATAAATATGCTGGAGTTAAAAATTCTAAACATGCATTTTACTTACTATTTTATTTATGAGCACTAAGCAATAATCACGTATGTAAATAATCTTTATTTGTACCCAATGGAGCAAATTTACATAACGATATTTGTCAATAATTCCACCAGCCCACGTGAAATATCGTTGTATTTGGGCGCAACTAGTATCTCGGAAACGATAACTTTGTAGCCCGTATTTATGTATCAGGATGCCGTGCTCGTAACATTTTTAAAGCAGGTTTAGTGCATTAACCCTTTCAAATCAAAAGGATTAATGCATCTCGAGTGTTGGGTGTGTTATTGCTGTCTCTAATTACGTTTATGGTTTGGTTAGAGTTATGGTAATGTTCGGCAACCTTCGTAGAGACCAGTCGCCGGCGTTTTCTTGTCACTGATACTTACGACTCTGAATTTAGGGTCTGTAGGGCGAGCCATTCGTTAGTCACGCCCGATGACGTGTACCTTGGACAAGACCAAAACTATTATTAGAAAGAGACGTTGTTGGCAATATCTTTGTGAGGTTCTCGTCGGAAAGCCCGTTGTTTTTTTTTTCAAATTGTCACGTATTAGTTTTTGTTAACAATGTTTGAGTATTGGTTGTATTAAATAAGATTACAAGTCTTTGTTTAATATGGAATATATCGTTTATCATAAATTAAACCTACAGAAATTCCTTTTGTAACATACGTGTCTTCTTTTAACTGCCCATTGCGGCAAAATGCATGAATTTCCGGACACAAACAAAGGCACTCGACACGCGAAGCATGCAGTACCGCGAACTCCTAAAGGGTAAAAAGAAAAGCCGTTTCGTGGTAAAAAGTAAGTTAGGGCGCAGCTTTGTTTGTGTATGGTGCGGGCTAAGTGTTTAGATAAGTGGTGCGGAGAGCGCTGCCCTGCACGTTTGTTATCTCTCGGGGAGGACGGGCCTGGACAAATGGAGCCTTCCTGTGTGGTCCGCTTTTTTGTGCTCTTTTTCCACATGTACTCCATTCTATTATTAGCTTCTTTATAATATAATTACGTTACTTTCGTTCCGTTTAGCAATAGCTCTAACTGTATTTTTAACGTCTTAATATATTCCATATGCGTCGAGTAATGTTTATTTAAACGTCGGCGTATAAAGTAAAATAAGTTCAGGGATACGGGTACGTTACATATCACTACAATACGTTCCTATTCATTACAGTTATTTATAGGAGGCTCTGTCAAACCGTGGTTTGTATTTATTCGTACAGCGACTGTTTGTTTATTTTTAAACGGGTTGGGTTAAAATACGGTGCGGCGATAAGCGTCCGGTGATCGGGCATGCCACCGAAATATCCTTGCGCCGGCGCTGATTCCGCCGATACTGTCTATGTCACTGTCAGTGATCCACTACGTGTCTTGACGCGACGAAATATTACCAACTATAATTAGAATTCATTACGTTCCCAGGAATGCGTTCAACGAACTCTTTATATTGTTTACGGTAGATAATTTGAAACTTATGCGCGCCGATGCAGACGTATTGTCTCGAAAATTAATTTCGTTACTATGATGCAAACAAAAAGTGTGTGCATTGTTAATCTGCAGCGATATTAAACAACCATCCAGCGGAACAAAATCCGTAGCTCACGGAGACGACGAACGCAATCAATATCAAGCAAAACAATAGGCATCTCTTATTCAAAACGGAAACTATTACAGTCTCGTCATTGTATGCCGGCCTCACCTCAACGAGTAAATTATTCAAACGAAAAGTGGTTTGTTTACAAACTCTGAGAAGATAAGTATCGGGAATAGTTGAGAGAGATTGACTATATTTTTGTAGGTGTGTGTGACGATTATTGCGTCGACACAGACGATGCCTGCTCAAAAGATTTACGTCTAACTTCGTGACAGTAAAATGTTGTAGATAATCCTGGATCATCCTTTGTTCCAAATATTACGTCACATGACTGCAATTGATGGGATGTCCCAGTCACAAACGAAACAATAGACGGAATTAACTGGGCGTATTGTTGTATGTGACTTGCACTATTTGTTAATAATAAGGGTTGGTTATATTCAAAATTAAATGCCACATCAAGTGTGAAATGTATGCAAAAATGTAGGAACTAGAATGTCTTGTATAAATAAGACATTAATCTTTATTGTAGAGAATTAGCCGGGTAACTGGAT
This sequence comes from Ochlodes sylvanus, assembly GCA_905404295.2. Lineage (NCBI taxonomy): Eukaryota > Metazoa > Arthropoda > Insecta > Lepidoptera > Hesperiidae > Ochlodes > Ochlodes sylvanus. Next base: position 7,544,010 of record FR990130.1, on the reverse strand, counting down.
CGGATAACATTACGTTGCATGCTGCATAGTTTGCAGTTAAATTGATCGCGACGTCAAAGGGCTGTCAGGAAGCAGAATACGTTCCAGTTAAAATAAATAAATCAATAAATTAAAACTATTTAAAATTCAATAATATTTAATATCAGTCACTGAACAGACTTGTAAAAATAAACAAAAACATGACATTATCTAACTAACTAAAACATTTGATAGCAGCAAAGCATACAGTTCTAATCGTGACGTCACAAGGTAATTGATTCGTTTGAAGAGTCCAATTAAGGGCGAAGGAGCAAGATTCAGTTTAATGGAATGATTGTGTCGATATTATATATTAAAGTCGAAAGCAGATAATTGAATTTCCTGCAGCGGGCAGCGATGGGTTTGAAGTGAGCGCAGCTTGCGCGGCCTGCCCCTTTCATGGCGTGAGTACACCGTGCTAGTTTGATCGAGCGTTTCCTTTAATTATTCGTCCTATTAATAAGACTGCACGCGACTTCAAAACACTCCTCAATGCACGACCACTCTATGATAATGGGTTTATTTACGAATAACACGTACACAATCTAGTTTATACGGATTTCTCGGTGTGAAACTAAATTTTCTTTAATGCTAAAAAGGTAAAGTCTTTTACGTTAGCGCTTGGAGATAACCAGTTTTGCATTTAAATTATGTTATTAGACCTAAAAACATTAGATTTGATTCCGAATAATTTGGTCAACAATAAAGGTTAAAGTCTAAGATCAACTTGAGATAAATTTTATAAATTAGTCGGAATAAAGATACATACCTACTTAGAATCTGTAATCAGTCTGGCAGTAAAAGCTAGAACTCCAAACATGTGGGTAGTTTAGAGTCGAATGGTTTTTGAACTAATTTAATGAAAGATGGGATGCTAAAATTAGTTCGTTCGACGTATGTTTGTGTTTCCAGCGATTGCTAAAACGCTATTAACTAAGTTTGAGGTTTGTATGTGACTTTGATGTGTGAACTGTGTTTGCCGTCCGGGCGGTATGGAAATCATTTTCCTGCTTGAACGAGCTTTCGTACTCCACTTACCCAAATATTTACTGTTGCTCCTTACTACCTAAATCGGGACCCGTACGTAATCGTAAATTATATAATTACCCGGTGTTTGTTTTTGATGTAAAATATAAAGAAACATTTTTATAGGGGCATCATTAATAATCATTAGTAATATTTAAAATAAAATTGTTTTACATGAAACGGGTACTCACGAATTTTTTCACTAGTATTTTGACCAATTGGGTCATGATTACGTCAAGACTATTAAAATGATCCCTAATAAGTAGCCCTATAACTCTATCTAACCTTCATTGCGGATAATGACCCGTTCCTCTTTTCTATTTATTTACTTAGGTAACTTTACTTTTCTTTGATACAGACCCTTTGAGTTATAAATCAATTTTATGGATAGAAATCTGTTTTTATCTTTGCTAGGTATAGTAACAAGCAATGAATTTTAGGTTTGGCTTTCTGATGATTTAAATTTTACCAAAACTATTTAAAGAATTTAGATTTTTACAGAATTCAAAGGTAGTTTAACAAAGCCCGTGTGACGAGAAATCGAATTTTTGTTTCCATTATCATTTAAAATAATGTAAAATATATTATCTTAGTTTAATGACGCGTACAACTGAATATAAACAGGGAGACAGAAAAAAATACCATAACTTTGTTACTTTACTTACAGCTACACAAAGCAAACACAAGTCTTAACAAGACTGTGTATTTTTTATACATTTAATACCTGTCTAAACATGACCGTACACTACTGATATGTCTCCAGGCTGTAACCACTTATCCTACTTGATGCATTACTGCACAGCACGCAACCACGCTTACAGTGCTTTAACCTTACCAAATATAATACAATACGGTATACATTTTTGTCAAACAAATATTTATGTACCCGCTAGCATTTAAAATGTTTGGTGTCTGCGATGATATAAATTTATAATCATAAACCATAAGAACAGTTCATTGAATCTTCTAATTGGCTGGACGAATTAGTTTAAATCTGAATTCGTTAATGTTCTTAATCAACAAATAAATTGTATTTTGTATACTTTTTGCTAAACGAACTATTGCGTTAAACACATTAAAAAGTTAAGCAGGAAACATGATTGTTGCTTTTTCCATAAGTTGCTAAACTACGCAATTAGTGAAGTCAGTAGCTCTAATGGCTTCATAGACGGTCGCTGGTTTCAGAGACCTGATTTGAAGGGAAGTCACAGGGAAATTTAGAAAGCTTTATCAAATTCAAATTGATCAAATCTCTAAGAAAAAATATCAATACACGGAAGATATTAAAAAAACAAAAAAAAAAAAAAAATAGGAAACCTGCTTCGAGGATCAGGTCAGATCACTTATTTTCTTTAGGCAATCACTCATCACTATAATTATCTTCCTACAATAATTGATCACCTATTTCAGCGATTTCGACATATCTCCGTTTACATCATTTACCTACGACAGAACACAAAGTAGTAGCGAATAGCTGCGTATGAAGCTTAGTAGCCTTAAAAAGGGACTTAGCTGCATTACCTCGTCTTTTGAAGAGCTGGGTGCACCATGAGCACTGGGTCTTGGCTTAAATTGAAATTCTACATGAAGGGGCAATTTATACTCTTAACATGTTGCATGTAATGTAATACCTATCACTAATCACTAACTATCAATATAGTAACTATCACTGAATATGATTCCTTTTTGTTTAAGAAGGCAGAAAGCTATCATTGTTTTTTGTTTGAATGTTAAAGTGCATGAACTCCAAGGAGGGGAGCTCCGATGTTATCTGCTTATTGTTGTGTGCTTTAACCGTCACACTTGCACACACATGCAGACTTGCTAGGGTTGGCATAAGCAAGAATAAATTTTTGTAGATTTCGATTTCATTTCAAAAATACATTTTTATCAAAAGTACTTAGGTATGTTGTTTAATTTTCAAGTAAATTTTGAAAACCATGATATTAAATGACAAATATTTTTTGTATCTCTAATTATTCATTTAAGTTATATACCTAAGTACCTAGTATAGACCAGAAAAATCTCGTTTGATGTAAGCATTTTCATGATATTAATTTGATATTCGAGATTGAATTATCACGGTTTAGATTTTACAGAATGATAAAGATCTCTGTCGAGATGCACCAGGGTCAAGAAGGTTAAGAATGTCAGTACTAATCGTAGACAGAGAATAGATAGCGAGAGATGATATACGTTATGCTTGTTTAGTTTAGAAGTGAAACAGAACATTATTTTAGTCAATGTCGGCGTGGACATCTCTTTAAGCAAATTTCGTTTGCACTTGCTCTCTGTCTCATTCATCATTTATCTCATCATTATCTTATCTCTCTCTCTATTTTAGTGTATAATGTTATCGAAAAGCCTTTGTAATATGGTGAATATTAAGTTTATGCGTCTGAAAAATAAATCAAACTTTGACATATCAATAAATTATAATAGCAATTTATCGTTTTAGATTTTTAGTTCTATGTCAACAATATAGTAAAAGGCAGATAGATATAGCAGCCCTAATCTCGCATTCAAGTCTTGTTAACACATTGTATAGGAAATTACATTCTTTACACGGGGAATATGGCGCCCATCGCTGTTTCCGTTATCGATCATCATTCTAACCTGTCAAATTGCTGTCATTAGACATATCATGAATAAATAATGTTTTCACTTGACCCAGTCCTATTTTCTTGAATGACAGAAAATTCGTTTTAGAAATATGAGTTGTTTACTAAATCTATAGCTTAGGACTTTTGTATTGTTTACGATCATTAGTAAAATAAGGAATATTTCGTAATTGAATTGTTTTGACAAAACAACGGGGTAGCAAGACCTTTATTAAGATTGTCATTATATTTGAAAAGTAAGCTAAAAAACTTTTGTATTTCAAATTCGACAAATTTTTTTATAGATATGAATATCGAAACACGGCTCCAGGTAGGTAAATTTCCGAGTGGGTCAGACATATTTGTGAAGAAGATAAACATTGTTCTCTCACATTGTTGTATGTACATGTCACGTGACTCAAGGAATTCTATAGCGAGATTGTGGTTATTCGATCTTTTATTTATCTATTGAGACAGACTTGACTACATTATTTCAAGACTTTATTCGAATACAAGGAGCCTTAGTTTAATCAAAGATCAACAATCAGTTACATAATTTATTCTTTGTAGCTTTAGCGCAAAAGACTTTGTAAACTTGCGGTTTCTTGAAACTTTGTTCAGCGAGATTTTGAAACATTTAAATGTATTTCAGTAAATGTTCGCTCCAGTTATCCACGAATATCTATGAAATTTTATGAATAAGAAAAATATTCGGTTACAACATCTAGAATAATATTAATATTGGATCTGTTATTATCAACGAATTATTCGTTCATATTTCCCCTCGAATTATATTATGAGCTTGAGTTTCTGTTTTGGGGCGTAACATTTGGCTATAACTGTATTTTTCTTGCCGCAGTTAAAACGTGTGAAGCATAAAATATGATTTATGCCGGAATATATGGGACTGCATATCCGTGTGTCTTATCTCAATAAACGTAACTTAAGCACATACATTTGCATAGTGTCCTCGTTATCTTTACTTGTTTCCGAGGTTGACTTACATTTGTATATCATGACGTTTTAATGGTTTCAAAACAACTACATAATAAGGGGTTATCTACATAGTGAGGAAGATAAAAACAGCTGTGGCATAACTCTAAATAAAGAAGTCAAAGGATGTCTCAAACACAGGAAGTAAAATTAAAATCGCGCTCAATAAAGTCAGGTAGGATTGAGAATTTGCAAGGCTTCCCATTTCGTATTTATGTAGTCGTGCGATTTATTAACTATATGTTTTCTGGCTTCAGGCACTTTATTATTACTTTCGAGAGAGGCTTCCAGCAAAGGGGCGGCAGAAAGTTGGGGTTGCGAAGGTAAACAAGTGCCGTGGGTTTATTCAACTAGCTAGTCAATCGAATGAATGTTTTCCTCATTTTAGTTGGATTCTTTTTAATATGCTTCCGGGACAATGTCGTTCGCCCGTAGTTATTTCAAATTAAATAGATTGCCTACTTGTGTCTAGTGCCCAGTTTATGTACGTAGTATGTACAGAGGTCAGCGCATTGCGGCTAAATATCTGTAGCCGTCTAAAGGCATCTGTTGCCAATTTGTCATCGATGTAGATTCATTTGAAATACTCATTCTGTATACATACGTAAGTATCTAATGATCGAGACCGGTATGATCAGACTTCAGCCGAAGAAGTCTGTGAGCTTGACTAATTTAATGCTTGTAGTCGCGATCAATACAAGTTTAGAACGTTGTTGCAATGTTTGATTATAGTTCTTGTGCTCGGCTGAATGCAGTCGGCTCTATCAAAAGCTCCATAATTTATTAGTGCGGACGGGTTTAATATTATCTATTTTATCTCGCCGCTATTCAACGTTCTTTCTAATCACATTTGTAGCCGATTCATTGCAGATTTATTGAATGGAACATCTTTTCATTGATATCGAGTTAAGTTTAACTTTTAATTCGTTTTAAAATAAATCTTGAGATGGGAAGTGCAAAAACGGTAGCTACTTTGTGATATGACGGTAATAATCATGAAATGTGTGTTGGTGTGTAACATTAGTGCAATTGACAAACAAAAAAAGCTTAAACTTTAAGCAGCTAGCATTACAAAATAAAAATGAGTGCTTATAAGAATATAACGATGCAGTAGTGTACTTTTTGTTACTTACCTAGGATCTACGAAGGGTTCAGCGTAGATGTTCCTGACGGGCTGACGCCGTGGGAGGGGCGGCGGCACCGGACTGAAGCCCTCCATCATCTCATCCCGCTCGCTGTACTTCAGCGATTTCATCGTCATCTCGGCCTCAAACCACAGTCCACTTCACAGTTATATATCAATCTCGGAACCCAACATTTCACTTAAATTTTTTTGATCACTCACATAGCTGACGTTTGATACATCATTAAAGTTCACTTAGTTTAAAGGTCTACTTCATTAGACATAGTGCGTAAGATTTGATTTCGGTACGCGAACTGAACTGAAAATTGATTAATCACAATCGAAGCACGCGTTTCGTGCGCGTATCGGTGCTCGAGTACGCAGCCTGCCCCCTTGGCTAAGCGAGACCGACTGTCGGTACTTCGGTTCGGTAGGGCTCCGGTCGCTCCGGACCGGACCCGTCGGCGTCCCGCGACCCTCGCTCGGTTTTTGTAGTTTTTGCTCCAGCCGAGGTGCCATAAAAGCTCGCCGAGTTATTAGATGATCGAACAAAAAATGCGGCCCATACGAAAGACGGCATATTGTAAGTAATAGAGTTTACGCAACCGAATGAAAAGCGCGATCCGCTCCGCCCGTGTTCGATATGACGTGATGCGGTTAAATTTATTTCAAAGGATGGTCTTTGTCAGATGTGTGAACAAAACATGCCTTTATAAATAATATAATAAGTAAGTGTTTGAAGTTGTTGCTGTTGGATGATTTATTTGAAAATTTATAAAGAATACAGTGTTCAAAACCGTTTTTAATATAAATGGATTATGATTAATGATAACCTTATTTTTTGTACGATAGTAATTACAATGACTATATCTGGGGCTCTATTTTTGAATTTCACCGATGACTTATCATATTCGTATACGAAACCTTTTCACTTGTGATTTTCGTAGCGAGTGGTCACAATTACTGCATTTTTGAACCATTCGAAACTATGTTGCGAAGTAATTAAATGAGTAATATTTTAATCGTTTCACGCAGAAGAAATGTCAATAGGTACTAATCGGTAATGGAAATAAACACCTATAACGTGTCTTAGCCTGAAACGGAACGTTAAATAACGACTTGACAATTAACATTTCATTTCAAATTGTGACATGACGTTTGACACATTCTATCGAGCGAATTATGAATTCGAATAGTCAAGACCACTCGTTAACAAACTCGTCTATGCCAATTTCAAAAATAAGGAAATATGAAATTCGTATACGTTTTCGAGATTTTCGTATACGAGTGAAATTCAAAAATAGAGCCCCTGAACTCAAAGGGTTATTGACATAATAACAGGAAAATTTATTACAATACTCGTGAGATTTTCCTGATATGGTGTGAATATAATTAAATCACGCGCAGCATTCTCCCTCGTTGGCAGAGAGGCGGCTGGTTGATCTCAGCGCTTTGCATGTCAAACAACTGCCCTCACACACATTGTTCACGACAAATACGACAGGCGTGCACCCGTTACCCTTTAACAATCGCAATTGTTTGTTTTTGAAACTCGTTACCCTTACTCAAATTGTATTTACACTTGCAAAATTGTATAACTCAGCTGTGATTTAGAACGTTTGTTAATTTAGAGACCACTGCTGCGACCGATAAAAGTTCTCGCATAAGAATACAGTGATTCTGCGTACGCGTACTCCAATAAAAAGGGTTGCGGTAAAATTATGTAAAAACCTGTCCTATGGGCCCGAATTATCCCGCAAGGATAAGGAATAAGAATATAAAAGAGGCTTAGAGTTTTCCATACGGATTTAGAAGAAGCAACGAACGTAAGATTTACATACATATGTATACATGTGGGAAAACATGTTCGGTGCCGAAGTGTCTCGAAGTACCTGTATAATAAATTGATTTAAGCGCCTCCTGACAGGTTTAAGTATGTTTTGACAAACATTAGGGAATTTAAAGCTCTGCCGTCGAAACTTGTATTTCTGAGCCGGGGTTGTAAAAGGCGAAAGTGAGTTTTCGCAAATTGTTACGACGTTTATTTTAAGTACTCTAATAACACTTTTGTTATTTATAAAGAACAACGGTAATTCTGTTCAAAATATTTCTAATCTAGACTAAAGGAAGCTAAAGATGGATATATTGCAAATTTGCGTTTCTACTGGCAATACTTTAAAAGGTACGGTATAATTCAATGCAGTAATCTCTAACGTACAGAACATTGTGATATAAACCTCTCGTTAGGAAATGTTTATTGCTAAAGGTTGGAGAAGGTAGGATTTAGTACGGCGAAATTAAATTACTGTCCGCTGGTTGAGACGCTAGCTTGTAAATGGTAGGCAATTTGACACATTCATTGGAAAATTGATCATTGCCCTGCGGCGTGTGTCAACTGTAAGTTGTTTGGGTGACCGCTGATAAAATATTCATAAAAATTTTCGCTGTTCAAATATTCGTTTAGTCGGTCCTTATTTTCAATTTAGTTAAAAGATAATTAATTTCAAACATCTAAAAACTTGTGTCATTCGTGTCGGTCACTGACCCCTTTCAGCAGTGAATTAAACTGTAGATTACATCAATTACACTTTGTTCTTGGTACAATGAAGTGGGACTTTAAGAACAACATTTGGCAACAACAAATTTGATTATCTGGGTACCTTAAGCACACTACACAAACACAACATACTACACAAAACCATTATAAAACAAAAAATAATTAATATATTCAAACCAATCCTATTAAGATAAATCTTAATGCCATGAACAAGCGTCTATTTATACCAATCCCAAGTAAATAATGTTTGAAGATGACTCATTGTCAGACTAAGATATGGCCTAAGAGAAAGGTGCCATTCTTCCTCGTAACAAAACGATTATTATAATGAATTGGCATAAATCATAATTCCAAAACTGTTAAGTCTACAATCAATCGCAACCCAGACAAGTACTGCGTACAGTTAGACCCGCAATAGTTGCTTGTGCATATAAGGTAACGAGGAAACAGCCGGATGGTTGTTCAACGTTTTCCCATGGCAGAGACCGAAGACTGATGTATTTCTGACCGGGCTTCGTGTGAGTTAGCTGTCTTGTTCTTGCACTTGAGCTACTTGTTTTATCGGGAACACACACCACAGGCATATTATGGGAGCATAGTTTGTACGAAAAGGTGCTTGAGATTTGAGAATGTTATTATCCCTAATAGTTCAGTGTGTAATGTTTTACTACCCTGAGACGGAAGTCTATCTTATATATCTGTCGTACCTAAGTAATTTTAATAACTTAAAACTTCAAATTTTAAATTTGGAACAATACTCATAAGATAGTTTTTAAATACTATTTAATAAATATCCTCATATTTATAATATCCTAATGTTTATAATATTATTTAAATATCCTAATATCCTAATACATACGCACAAGTTGACGCACCTAATGCTAAATACCTATATAACAAGTGTTCAGATGAGTGAATCACTCTTTAAATTAAAAATGAATGGAATTACGAAATTTTCAAAAACTAATTTTAGACTTTCATGTTTTAAATATTTATATGTTTGTGTGAGTATGTGTGTGTTTGTGTGTGCTAAAGTTGTTTTTTTATTTGTGTGCTTTATTAAACTGAGGTTGAACATGAGTGTAGTAAGCGTAAATATAAAGCGCACACGTAATTTATACGTCGTACATTTAATTAAACCGCCAAACAACTTTTAGTGGATGTGAGAATTAATGTTTCGGCGTTGAGACAAATGTATTAATCGTAAAAATAACTCTGTACCATTCAGTACTATATAATGCGGGTGTAATTAACGATCCATTGTTTATTACGATCCGTATAGACAGTCTCAGATTGAAAAGTAAAGTATTTGTCTGTCAGAGAAAAAGTAACTATGAATTTGATTAGCTTCATTAAAGATAGATGAGTGGTAATCGTGGTTGTCATGGAGAAAAAGAAGATAATTTATGATTTTAAACGTAACTCATCGCGGATTATGCACTTTTAACTAATATTATACGGGTACTCACGATATGCTAGCACCCTAGGCCTCGATGAAAACCTATTATTCTTACGTTTACCAATACTACCAGCACCCAGAAACAAATTTATTAATTTATTTGCTTTTCGTATTTTCATCAAGTATTTTGTAAATCATTTATGTTTTGCAGAAATAATTTCATGCCATAGCAAAATTTGACTAAATAAGTAGGTACTTAGTTTATATTTGGTGGTAGGTACTTAGATAAAATCGAAATATGATTCGTCAACACAACAAGCGCATCTTTGTTTGATCCTAATTAATCTTCCTTTCTGACCTAAATATATTTCGACATCCGTCGGCCTGCTACAACAGAAAAAATGTTCAGCTATTTTAATTAGCGTAAAAGTTTAAAGTTCCATCACAAAAAATGTCAATGAATTGGTTCACACTTGACATGTGCAAGCTCTATGCCATATTTAGAAATTTTACTTGCCAAGGATGGTACAATATCAATTCTTTTGACAAGAACTGAGATTTTATTCTGTGTTATACCTACATATAACTTAAAAACAAACAAACAAACCGACACATGCGTTAATTGCAGCGAATCATCCTAACCATGACCGCATAAAAAATCTGTTACATAAATATTTTCCAACGCAGGAATCGAACACGGGACCTTTATTGTGGCAAACACTGTCTGGCCTTGAGATCGAAGTTTGGTTAAAGTAAACAAAATATTTTCTTTACATTTAATTGTCCCCTATTTCAACAGTAATGTCAGTCCAGGGCACTTTACCTAACTTTGTCTGTTAAGGAGAAGTTAGAGATATATTTCAGCGCAAAAATATTAGCCAAGTCACAAAATTCGTTAAGTTAATGAAAAACTAATATTGTGAACGAAAACAGATTTTAATTAATGTTCCAAATTTTGTCGAACAATGGCGTCCAAGTTGGTTTAATTTTGTTTGTCGGTATGTTTTTCTAGTTCGTTGTTTTAACTGTTTAAGTAGATGCAGCCATAGTTAGATAGTTTTGTTAGTGTGGAGCTTCCAGTGCATGTGAATACCGACGTATGTGTGCGTGAAGCACGTTTCATAAAATAAAAGACGATATTGATTCGTGACGAGCTGTGAGCGGGTTGTGAGAAACGATAGTTGCCTGCTTAATAGACGCCCCGAGGACATGGGATAACGCTCTTCCAACAAGAGTGTTTTGAATCAAGCATTGAAAAATTAAGTAGGTGAAAAACAATTTAATTGGGAATGCTTTGTTGGGTCCCGGGGTCTTTTAATAAATTGAACCGTGGTGCTGATTCTGCGAGTTCGGTGCAAAATACCAATCATTATTTATAAAGGCCGCGAGTCCTTTAATTAAAAGGAAAATGGATGCCGTCGATGCAGTACCGAAACAAACTGGGACACTTTTGTTCGTACAATTAAATTGGACTGTATTATAGTGTGCGGTGGGGAATTAACGAGTAAAAGAGAGGACATAGAGCACTTTATTCCCAGTTTAGCGGCGGTCGGAGGCTGCCGGCCGCAGGACTCGGCCACATTCTCGACGGGTAATTACGCTCGCTCGTTTAGTTCCCAAGCCTCCACTCTAACGTTTCATGCCTCATTTTGTAGTGTGATTTGATGCATGTTATTAACATAATTATCATGGGATATACGCTTGCCAATAGACTTGGCTGAATTAACTGGGATAGAATGTATTGACTTTACTTCTTCATTCAAATACAAGTAGGTAACCCGACAATATGCGCGGACTACTTATGAAAACGTTAATAAAGTCAGTCACTCAATATGTTTATTTTTTTAAATAAATAACGCTACACACTAATAGCCCCACACTAGGATTCCCTGTGTCGTGGGTGCTATGTACAAAACACAAGACAAGAACAGTCACAAGTAGCCCGAGAACAGAAGTTTAAACTCATCATTCCAATTTCCGCCGCGCTGGGAGTCGAACCCTTCGAATGGCGGTCCCACATGGTAACCATTGCGCCAGACAGGTCGTCAAATTGGCCTCAAACTACACTTTCAGAGTACGATTGTTAGAGTTTCAAGAATTAGTTGCGCATTAGTCCACTTGAATCAACCGCTTCAAAGCACCAAATCATCAAACTTCATCCTTTGTACTTTGTAATTCTAGGGTGCAGGAACTTGTTCCAGGTAACAAAGCAAAAACGAAGATGAACTTCGCGAAGACTGCGACCCCGTATTTAAGTCGTCTGATGAACAGTGGTCATAATCTTCTCTATAAGAAGATACCCAAGTAACTTTAACCACAAGTACCAAAGCACTTTAAAAGTAACAAATTATGAGGGTGATTTGGCTTCAACCCTTTAATGGCCCACTACTGAGCGCAGTCTCTCCTCATACCTGAGTAGGTCTAGAAAAAACTGCACCACGCTGCTCCAGTGCAGATTGGTACAGGGGTAAGTGGTCAACCCAAGTGTCGGAAAATTTTATGCCGCCCGCAGGCATCCGACGTGGTTTAACGACTGTTACCAAATGGTAACAACCGGGACCTACGCCGACGGCTTCTGAAGCACGGAAACACCTAAGAAATTTAGCCACTAGCGATTACCCAGTTGCTTAACTTTGTCGATCATTTAAGATCGACACAAGCCGCAGGGCTATGAGCGCTTCAATCAGGGTGATAATGGTAGAGATAATTGTGGAATTGCACAGTTCAATTTTTATTAGTACCTTTTAATCGTACAACTAGGTATATTTAAAACTAGCTGACCCGGCAAACTTTATGCCGCCTCAGAATCTTTTCGTTTTTACTATATGCCAAGCATTTTTTCATATTTACTCACTTTTTAAATCTTCCCTGGACTTTCACAAACAATTCAAAACCAAAATTAGCCTAATCAGTCCAGCCGTTCTCGAGACTAACGATCAGCAAGGCATTTTTATGTATATAGATTAAATTATTACCTTAACCTATATCTGAAAAACTCTGAGGATTTTTACCCCACAGAGTACTGTATGTAAGATATTTAGCTGTAAAGCCCCTTAAATCACGCGTTGCCTAATGTGACCCAAATACGAGCTCGCTTGTATCCATATTGATTGGTGTGCCAAATTTTATCCCAATCTGGAATCTGTATTCGAGCATTTTGTGTTTTAACGACAAATTTTCAAAATAAAATAAAAATCTTAAATTATCTAAAATTGACTTCAATAGGTAACCTAATAACTTAATTAAATTAATCTCCTTTCACAGTGTTGAATATTATTTGCCATATAACATTTTACTAATTTCAATACTTTTTGCGGCGAGTTTCAATGTATAATTGAAAAGCATTAATTAATTAGTTAATTAATTTCAAATGTGTATGTAAATGGGATGGAATGGACGGAAGAAATGGGTTTAACACACATTTCTTCCATCCTCTCCTTCCATACATTACAGTAATTTAAAATATAGGTTAAAGCAATTTATAAATCAATTCTACATTCAACAGTGACCCTATTCTGTTGGTGTCTTTTTATAAAGTAGACCTGTCGAATCTTTACGAATAGTAAATCTTTTCACAATTGCCTTTTAATTTGCGAATGAACAAGGTGTCAGTAAAAGTAAATATAGATCTGATGGTACGTTTGAACATTTTTATAAGATGAGATCAAAGTGCTTTGGAACTATATTAGAGTCGACAGAAGCGGACGTTCCTGTTTTGAGAGGGGCCGGCGGCGGCGCGGCGAGACTCGCTCTTCATTTGAAACAAATGTTTTCGCAAAATGCACCCAAAACTTTTTAAAATACTCTCTTTTGGCATTTATTTCTGTTTTCCCTTCGTTTTGTTCGGAATACAGTACTACAATTATAAGTGCTTCATTACCTTTGTATCAAAAGATAAAGTCAAACAACGTAAGGCAAAAATATAACATTTTAGTTCACTCTCGCCAGGATTTTTAACTCCATTAATATCGGCTTAAATTGAAACAAATGATAGCGAACGTTAATAAGTCAGGTATAGATAATGGTTCTAAATATTTTATGGAAAACAATAAATAATAGTGTCACGTCAGATTGTTGTAAGCGGGCTTCGTGTCATTAATGATTATAATGGTTCGGGAATTGTTTCTAGTGCGTAATGGCGGGAAGGTAGGGGCGGGCCCGGAAATTGTCCTCTTGTCGGGCCAACGCCGCATTAGCCGAGGACGTTAAGCGACGTTCGCAAACAATGTGTGCGTGTCGATTCATTTGTGACACGTGACAATACTTTCGCTTCGGAACTACATAAGTACCTGACTTTAGTGTCTTCATTAACTAAAGACTGACTGCGGCTAGCTATCGCTGTGGCCCTTTTAGCGATTTAATGAGTATATTTGTGGCACGTGAAGCAAATATGTAGGTAGCTACGCATGAATCTGATTTTTAGTTCCTTAATCAAATAAAAACTGTTTGAGGCATCTCTCTGTCGCATTTACGTACTTTATTTTCTTATTCATGTTTCATTTTACGGAGTTATATCGTTTATCGTTTGATTATATTTATTATGTCTTTAAACAACTACAGTTATAATACGTCATCTCAATTCAGGTTGTTCCTAATTATCAGTCCGAAATTTCCAGTTTCATTAGTAAAGGCCATGCATGTTTAAAGAAGTAACAATTCTAGTCAAATTACATTTTACCCAAAATCAGTTTTGAGTAAAACGCCTACCAAATGTTATATTACTTTTCAACAAATCAAACGTGTATTCAAACACTATATTGTAACATAATGACGGGCTTCCATCTACCTGTACAGTACATATACACTTATAATGTTTTAGCGTGTGAACGCAACCGGATGGGCGAGTAATCTTCATCATGTGTCACGGTAACAGACTTAGCCGGGCCATTAACGATCGACGAATTTTCCAGCAATTTGGTCTGAGTACATAATTGCGAGAACAAGTCGAACCTAATCGATGGTGGGGTCCGAGTTCAAGATCCCGTTAATATATAGCACGGTTCAGGTTTGTAGTCGCACAGTTCCGAACATTATCAATTTATCAAAGTTCGTTAATGGCGGCAAATAACTTGTCGTTCATATGGTGCGCCATCCGTGTAATTAGAGGCACGTTTTATTATGATAAGGTAACAAATAAATAAATGAATAAATAACTATACAACGCAGCTAACGATCCCCTGTGTTGTGTCATGGGTGGCACGGACATTACGAAAAGACAAGAACCGAAATTATTTTAAACCCATCATTCAAAATTCCGCCTCGCTAAAAATCAAACCCAGAACCTTTCAAACGACAGTCCCGCTTGGTAAACATTGCGCTATACGGGTCATCAGTCATAGCCCAGTGTAACTGCGAATCCAGTGAAAATTAGTGCAATCCACCAAACCTTTAAGACACGATAAATTATTCAAGCGTCATTTGCAGGTTGTTCATCGATAATCAGTACCTAATCAACGACGATTATTGCCATTTTTTGCGTCTCACATTTATATTTTTATAACTTATTTATACTTGTTTAAAACCGGAAAAATACCGGAAATACCGGAAATACCGGATTAACCGGAATAAAAATTGGATAGGACAAATAAACTCCTAAATATAAAATATACAGGGAATCCTAGTGTGGGGTTTTGAGTGTGTAGCGTTATTATTGTTATTATACTAGAATTTATAGTTGTATTCACTTAATTCCTAAATTGCTTTCTTTTTAATTTCATAAGCAAAAGACGAATAGTTTTATGAGTTTCCGAAACATGAATATCTTAAACAGATGCCATATTTTTATAGCTATGGAAATAGCAAACATGTAGGAACCGTTTCGTCACAGTTCTCTTATTACTCCTGGAGACAGATATAAAAGACCTCATTTGTAAGCGGCCTTCCGAGTCTGGCCCCAAGGTTGCTTGAACCAACTTATTCCACAGATGTAAGTACTGTTTCAGGCTTAGTTATTTTTATTAGGTCTTTACTTTAGCCTATCTACCTATAATATCTGGATAATCTTATTGTAGATTGTGTTTTAACCTTTAACTGGTGACAAGCGGTCTCACAGGCCGAGCGGCGTCAGTGAAACATCATTTCACCCCCTTCCCCGTGCTTTCTTTATTTCAACTTCCGAGTAGCTTCCAGTTTACTTGTGTACGCGCCGTAGCGAAGGATAATTGCGTCGTATTGTCTCAAATCGGTAAGTTACATCGACATAAAGTTCGGCAGCGGTCTCTCAGACCCCACGTCACCACTTACGTAACTTTTTAAAGTCATTTTGTTTTACTTTTTTTCGCATTTTTAGTTATTATCAACAATGAGTAATTCTCAAAGTACTGTAAAAAAACAAACGAGAAATTCCCAAAGAGTTCTTGCCATCTACGAGTAAATCAAGAGAGGTGGGATCGACACTATGGATTTACCAGTGACATGACTTTGATCTCTCACGTGCCAATAAAAATAACCAAAGTTTGACCATTGCTAGTTTTTTTATAATAATAGTTGTGATGAGAAAAATATTTTTTTTGATAATTAGTATATCATAACTATAAGGAAAAATAGTATTTTTGTTATAATATGTTGATTTAACTGTTTTTGTGTGTGATTATTGATCTCATCTCTAGATTTTTGATTTCAGTTCATACTTGCGTTGTAATAGCATGTTATTCATTTAAAATTGTATTTAGATTCTATTAGATAGTTTTATTTTATCCTTTTATATGTTAATCAAGTGTCTTTATACACTGCGATAAGCTACCTTATATAGTTTCGATGGTATAGACCGTAATATAGTAGCGGCCTCTCAGGCCGCTTGTCACCAGTTATGTTACACAAAAACCATGTCACCAGTCAAAGGTTAAGTGTTAATACCTAACACTACAATGGATGTGATATTTTAAAAGTTGTGGGGCAACTTACGGAGTATACATAGGATATTGAAAACGGCTTATTTCTCTTAATCGTTGAATCGTAATAGATATGAGTATTACGAAAATTGATTAATCTTAAAGAGCGTTAAACGCATTTTTTTACCATTACCTTAAGGCAATGGTAAAAAATGCGTAACGATGTTAGGTATACAAACGTAATCGCGTAAAGAGGTGTAACAAATGAAACAAAAACAGGAGATTATAGATTAGGCATAATAAAATTGTAAGCTTTTTCGAAGTATACAGGCAAGTACTGGTAACTGTAGAAAACTAATTGATATGAAGCATTATGAAACGTTAAACGTTATTGAAAATATTGGGCAAGGTTTTAATGAAAGTAGCTTTTAACAATAACTTGAGAATTCTTTTATATGCACAAGAATGATATGTGATTGTTTATTTAGATTCAATCTTCCTTTGTATGTGAACAATACGTAAACTTTGATAGTCACATAAAATATATATATTATAAAAAAGCAAGGATTTCTTTTCAAGATTGGTAAACATATGAACTCTTTGAACATATAAATACCATGTTTATTTTCGTTTATATCCTTAGGCACCGTCCATCTTCACCAATTCACGTTTCAATACACTCAAACAAGCAGGAAACCGATTTTTATTGAGTATAGGTAAGACTTCCAATCCGTTCATAAGCTCTGTATTTTGGATGTTTGTAAAAAACATATTATGTTGTCTATTTTCAACAGTACAAGCTTTTGATAGAATGTTTATTCATTAGACATTAATGTAAATATAGAAGCAACTCACAACATTTCATGCTACCGTAGTCCTTAAGTCACGGTGTTCACAAATCAACCATGCACGAGGCATGTTATTACTAAACACATTTTAGGAAAACAATAAACACCGAAAACAATAAAAAACAAATTAAAGTCGGACACACGATTAGGGAGTATTGCGCCGTTTTGGAGGATATTGGTAGATGTCACGCTATCGGGGTCGTGGCTACCTGCCAGTGAGAGTACGGGAGCCCGCGGGCGTCGGTGACGGTCGCGGCGCCCAACGGTCGTAGGGCGGAGGTCGAGCGAGGTTGCGATCGGTGGCGGTATCGGTCAGTGACCGGAGCGGCTCTTGCACCGAGCACCGAGCACCGAGTACCTCTCGCCGTCAGAGGTGTCGTTGTGACCACGCGGCGGACGGTAACGCGCGCGGACCGAGCGCCCTCCGCAGGCGATTTGACGCCCTCCGCACGACGCCACTGCGCGCGCACTCCTCGCGACGGGATAATGCCGCCCTATCCTATGTCGAGCTATCGAGTTATCCGCCGTGGGTGGCTATCGCGATTAACCCTGTCAGTTTCTCTACTAGACACGGGGCAGCTTAAGTTCTCTATGAATGTTATGTTGTCTGTTCTTCGGGGAATGATTGGATTGAAATATGATCTCCGTTTTGTAATTAAATTTCTTATTGGAGAATTTAAGGCCACGTAATGTTTGTAGCGATAGGAGTCGATGGATTGGCTCAATATCACAAGTTTGGTCCTGTTTACGTTTTTTAATAAAAGTTTTAATCGACATAGGACATCCCTAAGCAGATTATAATTGGAGCATGCGTGGTGCGAGGGTTGAGGTGGTGGGTGGCTGTAGGGGAGCGAGGCGGGGGAGGGGGCGCGTGTCACCCACGACGGTAGCGACTCTACGACCGACGTGATCTTGACACCGCGTATGCAAAGCCTATGATGCTCCAATTTTGTACAAAAAATAAGTCTATGTTACTTGTGCTACATACAAACAAGTGTATATGTTATTGTTTTAATATTGTGAAGAAAACAAGTAAATGAAAAATTTCACATTCACATGACTTACGACATTGAAAATAACAAAAACTAAAATGTTGACTATAGCTAACTTCAGGGTGTCAAGCTAACTTCGGGATGTCGATTTTATTCGTGACGCAACCTTGAAAATTTACTCTGATCATTTTTCCATAACGCGCCAAAAGAAGTATAACTTCAAAAATGGTTCTTACACCAAGCTTAAATTTATCAAAATCAAAAAAACATTTTTTAGTAACTTATGTGTATTTAACATCCTAAATATCGGTAACATGTACATATCATATAACAGACCTAAAAATATCAGTAGATACTAATATTTTATTTCCTACTGAATTACATTCAACAAAAAAGCTTGTAAAGCTTGTAAAAAAGTAAATAACAGTAAGCTGGTATAAAATATACATTTGCAGCAGAAATATCTTCGCTATTGTGGACCAAAAGAATTTGTTATTGCAGTTAAAATCTTAAGAATACTCTCTGTAATCGTTATACTTTATGTAACTGCTAACACAAGAACAACATACACACACAACATACGTTTTAATTTGCGTTTAGAGGCCGGATATTAATGACATATTTAGAACAACACAAACTTGCAAATACATGTCATCGTACGAGTTAGGTATACTACGATAATCATAGTATACCGGAATGTAAACAATGATGCGAGACTTTACCAGCTTTGAACAGTAAAACAAACAGTCCTTACGCCTTCGAACGGTTTAAAGTGCGCTTCGAAACAAAATCGCTTTTATGGCCATAAACAGAATATGTGATTAATAAAACGTGAAGATTGGAGAACGGCGAAGCGCCAGCCCGCCATGGGCTTTAGGCGATCAACAGCAAAGCGAGAATACAGACGGAGACTGGAAACGAAATCCTTGGCGCGTGACTTTCTTTAACGCTCCATTGACTTTCAAATATGTTGTACCAGACAATCATGGACGATATACGAACATCGTAAACTTCAGTAAGCATGAATACACTGAATGTGTTATGTCCGAATTAAGAGGCATGTTTGTTAAATTATGCACTGAATAAGGACTTTTATAAAAAGTAGATATTTAAACATAATAAAACATGCCCTGACTAGCTTTACTGATTGATTGATGGATCAATCAGTAAAGCTAGTCTAGACATGCATTCCTTGATGCATGCAGGAAATTAAAGATCCTAAATGAATGAAGATTTTTTAATGCATGTGGGATAGTAAATTAATAGGATTTACATTTTCAAACGACACAATTTGACATGTTAGTAAATAAATAAGAGTCATTTATAATTGATTTCTGATACTTTGAATTCCTGCAGGATAAGATTTATATTTTTGGTTTTATGTTGCCTTATTTCCATAATGAAATTGGCGTGTAAATTGACGCCGTCAGGTTTCCTCTCAAATCGTGAGGGGTGTAAGCCATAGTCCACCACGGTGGCCAATTGCAGATTGGCGGGCTTCACACACCTTTGAGGACATTATGGTGCACTCTCAGACGTGCAGGTTTTCCCTTGAAGTTTTCCTTCATCGAAACAATTGATAACGTAAATAATTTATATTAAACATCATATAATTAATATTTTATGTGTCTAACAAGTATTACAATTAGAACAAATATCTATTCATGACGCAAAAAAGCGTTCAACTTTATGGGTTTCCGCAATATGTAGTAATTCACATAAAATTGTACAAAGTGGCATAACAAGTTTATGAGGTTTATTTGCCTAGTTCCTGCGCAAATACAATTCTGATATTAAATTTATTTTGATATTTATGGTAGAGTTGGCGAAGTCGGTAGGGTTTCGTGTCTGGCTCGCGCCCGCCTTCCGGCGCCCTGCGACACGGCGTAAAGGGTTTTGTTTTCTTTATAAACAAGCGTGAAGGTGCTGTTAACGACTCCACGAACAAATAAGAAATTCGATCTTCCATTACGCATACAAATGGCTCCCCTATCCGGTACCTTATAACCGTGAAAGTATTGTCTTCTTTCCAATCTGATGGCTCCCCCTGCACTTTATATGTAGGTATTGAATTTACCCATCAATTTTACTAGAAGCATTATAACAAAGTGAAACCTATGCATTAGTATGCCTACTTACCGCATTGCAATCAGTTAAACTAATTCAAAGATTAGCCGAAGGAACGGCATAGACAAAGACAGCAATTAATAAACACTAACGAAATAAACCCTCCCAATTATAATTTTTCTTAGATATCTTCCATGTACATATTATTATATACATATATCAATCAGTTACAGTTTCATTATAATGTCAAATATGATATGATTTGTTGATATCTAATGTTTATTATAGTCTAGCTCTAGCGTAAGGATAGATATCATATTCAATATTTCAAAAACAAACTTCATTTTGGTTTAATTAAATCATTTAAAATTTTGCTGAGTTTTAAACAGACTTATTATTCAAAAGCCTTCGTTCAGGTGCTTCAATTACTTCTGCTCTTAATTCGCTTAATTTGTTTATGTCGCTAAATATAGTGCTTGGAGAAAACTCGGGATCTAAGTAGTAATTAGACTCGCCTTTGTTATTTTACTCTTTTTACTCAAATTATAGTGAGAGTCCACTCGGCTTGTGCCATCACAATTGGATCACCAGAAAAAATGCTGATAAAAATAAAATAAAGGAATAAAATTAAGTCGAAGCATTTCTATTGAGGGGCATGACGTCGCATAAACGTCGGCCATGAATGTTGTTTGTCACTGCGGTCGACGGCCCTGCACCTCCAGATCTCACAATACCAAATAAATGGACTGAGCATAATATTGAAAAATCATTTTGTTCGTATATTATTTATCATCCGCTTGTAATTCACTTGTCACACAGTAAAATGTTCTTGTTGTGTTGCAAAAGTGAGATTGTTTCAAGGCAATTAAATTTTTGCTTGAATATTTATGTTCAGCAGTCAATGGAGAAATGATTTATTAATTTTAATGATGTTTACATGTGACTTAAAACATTTACTTACTTTGTTTGTAGTTTTCATTTAAAAGCAAGTTAATATATATGATATTGTTTATTTACATTATTATTACCAACTAGTAAACTCACCCTCGCCTTCGCTTCGGGAAACATGACCCGCACACTCGAAAATTGTCAGACGTGATTTTTTAAACATAACTTTTTTTTTTATCAACCAATTGAAATAAAATAAACACTAAATGTTACAAAAATGTCCAGGTTACCTGAATATATTAATGAAAACCGCATCCAAATCGGTTAAGCCATGTCTGAGATTACCGTGTACAAAACCACAGACAAACACATAAAAATCTAAAAATCATTTTTTTGGGTTCTGTTGCGTTAATAAAGACCCCCAGTAAAAGTTTTCTCCTATACCTTCCATGTATAGACAGCGATCAGTGACAAATTTATTATGTGTACATATGTATGTATACAAATAATCTTGAATCTTTTTAAATAGGTCTGCCAGTACTTCGTGGAATAGTTATGTAGTTTCTTACCACGATTATTACTTTACACTGAGTATTAGTGGTAATGTGATAAGTCTTAGAAATGTAGACAATAGTTAATACTCTTATGTATGGATTCTTAACATGACCGTGTTTTTGTAAGTGAGAATTTTAATTCTGTTATGCAGGAAAGTATTAACGCATAACGGTTTTGCTTTAACTTACACAAAGTAGAAATCTATCTTCTTTTTAAAAACGTGAATTATTGTGTAAACGATAGCTTAGTTATGCTAGAAATAAAATTAATTATTCTCCTATAAGTGTTAAGAGGACTTTTATTAAACATTGCTAGTAGATCGAACACAGTTTTTTTTACTTCGCTCTTTTCTGTTCCTACTTCGGCTGATCAACCGCTGTGTATTTAGATAAAACTTCAGCTTATTCCAAACTTTTAATATAATTTTTAACACCTACCATCTCTTTTCCACATCCAGCTAGGGCTGAGTAGAGAACCATTAGGTTTTAAATTTTTGTCCTTGTATTCTGTAATTTAAAGTGTTCCTTATAATATATGAATAATTTAAAGTTTCAGACTTGCATCGCAATAGCACTACATGATAAAATTTGCGATGATCGCATCGAGGTATACCCGCGTATCGTGTTTGCGTTGAACGTAATTGTAGCAGTTAAACGATCCACACGCTAATCCAATACCTCGCAGATGTCACCGCACCATAGCTCAAGGAAGATATAGTGAAATTGGGGATTTAATAAATTGGTCACAGGATCGAATCAAGCTTACGTTACGTTCATATGGGAGGCGAATGAAATAAGCATACGTTGGCGTACGATTTATGAGTCAACGGACTATTGTGCCGACACTGATTAC
The DNA here is from genome assembly GCA_905404295.2 of Ochlodes sylvanus. NCBI lineage: Eukaryota > Metazoa > Arthropoda > Insecta > Lepidoptera > Hesperiidae > Ochlodes > Ochlodes sylvanus. The sequence continues at coordinate 7,521,262 of FR990130.1, read as the reverse complement.
CTTTTATGGAGATTTGGCGTCCTAACACGGCGCGCCCTGTATGCCCCGTTTACGTACCAACGGGTTGTATGGACGTAAAACTTTTATGCTCCAACCGCGTTTTACAGCAGGCCTTTTATTATTTAGTGAAAGGAGCGACGGTGATGTCATAAATCTCCGCTCCTGCGTGAACTTTCGCCTCTTATCTCCGCAAAGAAATTATGGAACTTTCTGGCTTCTTCTAGACAAAGTCTTTGGCTTTTGGATTTACAGGTCAGTGAAGACTTTTTAAAAATATTGCGATTTATCATGATATCAGCAAGCGTCTCCGAAACCAGACATCAAACATTATTTTCGAAATAATGATGCTTGAGGATGACGATCGTAAAATGCGCTGATAAATCTGACGAAAATTTGATCAGCATAATTAGATTTCATTGGCAGTGGGATAATCTGCTTCAAAATTATAATTAAACATTAAAGTTTCAAAAATGCCTACAGACCGTCACCCAAGTAACTGAAAATTATAAATATTACCAAATATAGCTACATTACTCGTTAAAGTAAAGTTATTTACGTCCTAATCTTTTGGACATAATTATACATTTATAATAAATGTCAAACATCTCTGACAATCTCACATTCAGTTTGTATTGCAATCATTTATAGTAGGTATTTATGAATTCTAGCACTAGAGTAGCTAATAGTAAATTAGTATTACTACTTCTACTACTCGTAGTGTAGCGAACGAGTTTTAAAAGTTTTTATGCATGATCCAATTTTTGGGCTGACTGTATCTTTGCAGAAGCTTCAAAAGTTATTTTAAGATTTTAGAAAAAAATGGTCATAGAGTTCTTATTCCTAATATCTATCAGATATTGGTACTAATGGACTTTTTGGATACAAGTCATATAATATGAGGTCCAGCATAATACACCTACAAGTAATGAACAGAAGACATGACATTGACATGGCAAAGGAGATAGAATTATGCATGTAGGAAAGATCCCTGCGTTGCCGTCAAGTCCAAGTCTGTCGGCACTATTTCTATTGGACATGAAATGGATGAGCAAAAGATAAGTGCTTGCAATTTGTCAGCATGTCCTGGTTCCGTCACTTTAATGTGCACTGTGCTTAAGCCATATATTGATCGGTTCAGTCTAAACACAATTTATAGCATATTTAAGCGCAGAACGAATCGGAAGCGCAAACGGAATTTGGATTTTAGTAAGACGTAACTTCATGCCATTGCAAAAATGTTGCTGTTGTCACACAGTTATTGAATGACCTGTATGGCGCAATGATAACTATGTCGGACCACCGTTCGAAGGCGCCTGGGTTCGATTTCCGGCAAGGTGGAAATTTGAATGATGAGTTTACATTTCTGTTCTGTTGGTCTGGTCTGTTATTGGTCTGGGTGTTTTTGTCTTTGTGTGTTGACCAAAACGCCCACATACATTGAATTCTAGTGTGAGGCTATTAGTGTGTAGTAATATTTATTCATCAATGGTATCCCTATTATTTATTGTCGCATATTGCGAATGACCACGCTATTTTTACTTGCCAAAAGTAATTGACGTTATTGGTTCATGTTGCACGTTTTGATTTTGTCAAAATTAAGCAAACATCGTGACGGGCGATATTCGATTGCGATCTTTACGAAGCTGTTCAGTTTTATTATTCTGAGTATTATATCATGGATCATATTTTCGCGGGAATGTTATAGCAAATCTCGCATGGAAAGTGCCAGTAAGCATTCGTTATATAAGCTATTGATATCAAGTTTGAAGTCGTATGCTATAACTTAGTCTGGTTCAATAACCTATTTAACTTCAGTTTTTAACATGAACTTACTCATGAAAAATATGCCACCACCAGTTTTGTAATATACAAGACTAGTGTTTTGTGGCAAGACTTCGTTAAGATAACCACAGGAAAGTGACAATCTTTGGTATTTTTTGTAATAATAACAAAGAAACACTAGGTAGCTATGAATCGAAACCATTTTTTATACATGCTTTTTCAAGTGAGAAGTTGTCTGACCCGAACGCATTTGTTAAAAATTGGCAAGTGTTAAGTATTGGTAAGTATTATTATTAAGTAATAAATTATTCCTATGAACAATTACTCGTATTTCCATGTTTATGCACAGTTTCCTTTGTATTCAACAATAGATCAGACCATTAATAGAAACTAAACGACAGGGACTTAAGAACATAAAGTACTTCAATATCATTTGAGGAGGCATGCCTAATGGTTTTCTAAAGTAATTTCGATAAATATTACCAAGCGTACCGTGTAGTCCGTGTAGCTGTATCCTTATAACTCATTAATCTTGTATTAAATAGGTTCTGTGTGGGCTTAGTGACAGGCTCTACATGTAATTAAATTATGGTTACCGTCATTCCGGACGCGCCTCTTTAAATCAAATATGAGATTAGTGCTTTATAAACTGTCCAGGCCTTCAGTTGGATCATAATTTGTTTAGTTAACTGTACGAGTATGTACAAAGTTAAACATTTCTGACCGTTAGTATAAATTATTATTGCTGAGATGTTAAACCTCATTACATAATTAATGTTTAAACTTGTTTTGTTACATTACGTAACGGTAATGTAACAAAACAATGTTGTTATGTTTACGTTACAGTTTGTAACTTGTGATCTAGTTATTAGATGAGGTTACGTATAATTACTCAACATGAAATGGGGCGACGAAATTATTAATGAATGGATATTCTTTAAAGCTTTTATGCAAATACGTTGTTTTAAAATTCAAAGCGTGTATTTAGTCATGTGTGTAATTACTGCAGGGATGGCCTAGTGGATTAATTGTCGGCCTCCCGCTGGGAAAGTTTGAATTCCAATAATGCATGCTAAATGTCCATTTTTAGAAGTTGTTTGTTGTCAAACATTTGTGATGTTGGCTCTTTTTGACAGGGGATGATCTTAACAGAGAGACCGGACTTTAAGACGGGTCAGTTTCTGACTATCATGGCTATTGATGCTAATAAAAAGCAAAGTATAGAAATATAAACCATAATATATGTATAATATAGGATATGAAGATGCTTCAAACTCTAATCGGCAGTTAAACAGTACTTAGCAGGCGCACAATTACACAGATAACAGTAAATTAACGATGCCGAGTCGTAAATCGTCAAACTTTATTATTATCTATAAAAGTCACGAATTAATTAATTGAATAATGATTAACTGGTCGTATTAGCTGACCCGCGTTCCACTATCAAACATGGGATAAGCAGTGCCGCGTAATTTGGTTGCTGTCGCGGAGCCGATAAAAATGTTACTTATAGTCCGGCAGTAAACTCGTTTAACTATGACAAATTAATCGGTTTTAGTATACGGGTAAATGGATAGGCTGTTTGATATGATCACAAGTATTCGTTATTACGTATTAACAAGAGTATACTCTTCTTTTATAATTCATAAAAGTGGATTAGCTGTAAAAGTTTAATCTAAGTAATCGAGATATATTTAATACAAGTAAACCCACTCTCGTTTCGTTTTGAAAACTTATTCCTTTCGTTTACAAATATTTTATATTCCAACCTAATCAACTTGATGACATTTTTCCAATAAACGTTCAGACGACGTTTAGTGAGTCCCTAAATTGACATGTATGATTTTTTATTTTTGAACAGATTGAAATAAAACAAACATTTTTCCTCAAATCAATAACAATACGTCAATGAAAATCGCGGTAAAAAAGTGATTAGTGAAAACAAACGCACAGTCAAACAGACGAACCGACAAACATAAAAAATGTAAAAATCATTGTTAAGTGATCAATTTTATTAAAAAACCTCACTAAAAGTTTTTCTGAAATTTCTTCATTGTACATGGAGCGGTTACAGTTTTATTATTTATAAGAAAATATTAAAACGAAGTAAAAACTCGGGTAGCCCACGCATTTCGCTATGGAAAAGCTCCAATAAAGCCACAATGTTACGCAGCAACACTCGCGAGGGTATGTCAACCTTGGGCCGAAACGCAGTTACGACGGTCATTTTAATAATGGTTACTAGGCTAATTGACATAAAGCTGATGTAACTGGTCTAACATGTTAAGGGTAGTAACATATATTTCTTTTTACTATTCTTGGTGTAGTGTGGCTGATTTCAATGGGCGAAGGTGATCACTTATCATCAGGTGGGTCGTATCGTCTGCTCGTTGGTCGGCTATTAACATAAAAAATCGTAACTAATATCTCAATCTATCCCTGGAAATTGTACCTGCAGTTGCACTTCAGCAGGAGTCTACGTAAATGTTAAGCGAGTCCACAGATTCATTTGAATAATTAGATTTCATCAATGAGCGAGGCGAAGTTTTACACGCTTTTTTTTTAAATTTGGAATCGAAAAAATTAACAACTTCATAATATAATTTTATTAATATACCACTGGAGCAGTGGTAGAACTTGAGTCAATTTAATTTTGTGTTTCAATGTGTAAATTCAAAATAAAATAAAAAACGCTAACACCGCCACACTAGGATACCTTGTGTCGCGGGTGGAATGGACAACACGAATAACAGATCATTAACACCCATGACCCGAGAACAAACATTTAGCTGTCACATAAATGTTAGTCTGTCACATAAACGTTTGTTCCGTCCAAGAATCGAACCCGGGACCCATTTTGCTGTCAGGGTCACTACCATCTACTTACTAGGGAATCTAGGCTAGGAAGTTGCGTTATTAAATTCCAACCTACTTTTAAGATTCGTTCATTTTGGTATTTTGGGATTTTTTCACAATTATTTTCGAACCTTTGGTTTGTTTTACTATGAAAAATTCTAACGTTCTTCTTTACTGCTACAAACAGCGCATTGTGTACATACGTGGGGAATAAGATGATTTCACATCAAATAGGTTCCAGACTTTCTCTTAACATTCAACTTAAGTCAAATTAATTAAATTTGATCGCAATTATATTAGACCAAATACCGAACCCTTATAAACTTAATATCCAAATCCTTATTACCCCGTCTTAGCTGGTAAGGCAAGGATGGTGCTATTAAGGACGCAGTATCTCTGCGGCGCACTAAATCTTGACTTCTGGCTGTGACGGCGGTTAATGCACTCCACCTAGGCTCGAGGAGATAAGCTAACAAGCCTCTTTAGCCAAACAAGAGGCAGCCAAACAATAAAAGCGACTTAAGCGTCGTGAAATATGGCAAGGACGAGTCGCGATAACTCAGCTTGGTCGGCAGGGCCGCTTCTTTTCCCCTAATTAGCCATTCAATTCCCGTAATCTTGTTTACTCGTCGGGCGGCTCGCGCTGCCCAGGTGCGATAATGGCCGAGCTATTTGCATGCCGCCATATTGTTTCCCCATGTTCGGCGCGCAGCCTCCGATCCCGTCCGATGCGGCCCCCCGTTGTTTTGGTCGGGCTTATTGGATCCGCTCGCGATTACTTTGTATTGATCCCGCCGTCCATTATCTACATTCGTTTATTTTGGTATCAGAGTAATGATACCGGTTGACGCTCGCAAATCAAATGAAATCTCTTTCTATTGTGTCAGGTAATTTGTTATTGGTCGGCGTTACAAATAATTCGTGCTATGAACATCAATTAGTAATGTGTTACTTGAGATGCGGTTGGCATATTATATGTGTTTTTATATCGGTAGTGTAAACGTCCGCGTTGTGGGCATTAGTTATGAAGGTTCTGAAAACCAGGTTTGTCATAGACATGATATAGTTAAGGCAAAAAGGTAGCAATGACTTCGTAACTTACTCGTAAGTTGGTAAGAATTTAAAAAGTGTTTTATGGTTGATATTATTCTGAACGTTATCTATAGACAGGTAAAAGTTTTACTAGACTATCGTAGGCTTGGTGGTCGGTGGAAAACCTGGTGTTTTCTCCACGAAATCATCGCGATCTTCGAACATGGGAAAAAGAGTCAGACGGGCTCTCAAAAATGAACAGAATACTTTAAACCCAAATATTTTAAGTATTATAGGCCGAAAGTTTTGATAAATACCTATATTTTATAAGTTATATGAAGTAGGTACCTATATAAAATATTTGGTTCCGTTAGAATCTTGGTAGAATCAAACAAGATAGTCTTTATGACAAAAATCTTAAACCATCAAATACGCTGTCCCACATTTCCTTAACTTGATTTTTAGTTTATTCTAAAATCCTTATGCAAAATGACTTTGTTCGGCGAGTTAATCGTAATCTCGATCACTAAATTGAAGGTGATCCTTGCAGCGGGGCGGTGTCGGCATATCTTCTATAAATACATTATGGAACACGCTTTATTACTCCGCCATCTTCATCCAATCCTATTAAGTGTCTGTTCGCGCCAAGCTTTCGTTGCGATCGCGTTCAGTTTTAGGATGGCCATTTTTGAAATAGAAGGTATTAGGGTTCGATAATGGCTTTAACGTAGGGCAGTTGGGGCAAACGGCTGTATTATGTGGATTTTCTGAGCTGGAGCGATATGCTAAACTCCCGGCGAGGCCCGCTGACGTAGCGTCTGGCCCGCCATTGGCACGCGATAATTTAACGACAACGGCACCAAGGTTTCTCGTCTTTTATAAGTTAAACGTCGTCTCAGAATTACATGTTATTTTAATATTAAAAAACCTTATTTACATTTCGATCTCGCCAGATCTTATATTTGTTTTTCCAATATTTAGCGCTAGTTTCGGTATGTTTGTTTGTGAACACTTGCAAAATGTTTATTCTTGAATATATAAGAAGTATCTTTGAATTTATATTTGAAATTATTTTGTACTTAACCGCTATAACTCTTATATTAATTAAAAAATAAGTGTTCTTTTTCTCGACGATAAAATACCTTTACAACTTCAATTATTTTGAATTTGAATCTTCTTCGCTGTTTTGGTGATTATGGGTTTAATTAGGTAAATTGTACATTTCTCGCATCCAGTTTGTACCCGTGACAAATTATTACTGTCATCACATTTTATTTTGTAATGTAAATGTATGCTGGTGGTTGTATCAGACCCCATATAATTACTTTCGTCTAATGACATGCTATCATCGGGCGCGTATAATTAGAGGCGATAACACAATGGTGTATGGCAAACACAATACCTCTGCACAAACCGCATGTCAATTTAATTTGACCCTCCGATTCAAGATGGCGGAGAACCCTCATTCAGAACAGTGTCGACCCGTCTCGCCAGTGGATAATATTGCCAGGTGCACGATTTTATGTCCCGCGAAAAATTAAGGGCGGCAAAATAAAAACTCTAAGTGGTGCTGAATAAAAATACAATTGAAAAGGTGCGTTATCTGATGTATTGTGATAATAACATAATAGATTTGTCTTAATGACATAAAGATTCATGTCTGCCGAAGCTGAAGCTTGTGGCTGATAAAAGTAGTATTATTTTTGGGTACTATCCCAAATAATATTGGGATAGTAATATAAATGTTGGGAAATTTTGGTGATAAATATAAGTACTTAGATACTTTATAATAACGTCAAAATCATCCGTGGGTTTCTACTTCGATTTCCGGCATTGTGATAGATAATGTTACTTTTCTGGTAGTGGGTGTTTGTGAAGTCTAAAATTGTGTATGTTTGTGTCACTCTCGATAAAGGGATTTCTAATAAGCAGGTGTAATTATATGAATTTTTGTTTCGTTCTACTACAGTATTATTGTATTACTAGCATTTGCCCGCAGCTTCGCCCGCGTGGGATTTGGTCTGTCAAATAATGTTCAATTGTATCGTCATAACTTTTAAACTATTCGTCCAGTTTAGGAGTGTTAAAGACAAAGTTTATTTATGTTCAATACTGAAAGCGACAAATTTATCAATTTTGATAAATTTTGTAAAATGTGCATTGTAAAAAGCACCCAATTTGATTGTATTTAAACCTCACTATTTTTGGTATAGTTGCTCCCTCGTAAAATGTACTCGTAGAAATATGCTGTCGCGGACTTTTATTTAGGACTATTTTCCTTGTCCCGTGGGAATTTAATGTTATTCAACTGTAAAAAGTAGCCTATGATCCTCTTCGAACTTCCAACTAAGTCTATTTAAAAATTTATATCAATCCATAGATGCTTTACGAAGTTAAAGAAGGACAAAACAAATTATTACTAATGTTGTTACTGTTACTGTTGTGGTTCAAATAGGCATCATAATGGATCTTCCCGTAGGAATAAGATGTTTTATCGGGATAAAAAGTAGCCTACGTTACTTTCTAGCCTCCTAAATATCTCCACACACAAAAATCATACCATAACATCGTTCTTTGTGACGTGAAAGAAGGACAAACAAACAAACAAAATTTCGCATTTATAATATTAGTATGGATAAAAATGATGCATCTAGTTTCGTAAATTTATAAACCTGAATAAACTTTAACTAAATGTTACTAAAAAGTTGTTAACTTTAACTAAATGTTTTTAACAGTTACAGTTCATTTCTTTTTTTCGTATAAACATAAATGTTGTCGAATAACGTTCGTTTTCAACTGGAATTAAATAAAAATTTCCCGTTGCATAGTAATAATAATAACATAGTCGTGTAGTTTCATGCTGCAAATATTAGTCATTTTAATGGAAAGAACAACGTACCTTTTTTGTACAAACGATTTAAATAAAAACCAACAGAATGTTACGTACAACTTTTGACAGGGAAGATAGACAAAATTTATTTACGTTCAACAATTTGTAAGCGAATATGTAGAGTCGTAAATATGTTTTGATAAGATACGGCGCGTTTATGACATGGTATTTTACCAACAATATTCGACGTGCTGGCTTGATGAGGTATCTTTTATAATATACGACTTTCTTATAATAAAAGACAAAACTAAATACACACTTTAGCATCCATTAAGCATTGATCACTTAATCAGTTTTGTGTCCGGATGACCGAGCTTTGCATACAAACTTTTCAAGAAAATCATTGGAGCCGTTTCCGAGATTCAGATTATATAATTATATGTAGATGTCATAGTCATATTTATTACATAAAATGCTTCTCATTTTAAGCTATCAAGTCAATTCCATAAATTTTAAGAATGAAATCCAACGGATGATGTCTTTATAAAGAAGGGTCGTAACTAAATGCAACGTATTAAAAACAGAATCGAAATTTTTGAGCATAAATAGTTACGACAATAAATGTCTTTTTTAAACCAAACTGACAGTTTATTGGGTTATAATTATGTCGTCAAAGCGTTGGTTATGAGCGTTTAATGGTTATTTGAATCATATTCTAAGAAGAGCCCACAATGTCTCTCAACGGCAAGTTATTCTTAGTCACCCATGTCAATGCAGTTACCGCATTGAAGGTTGAATAGTCTTATCAGCAGAATAATCTATTACTTTGCGAAGATTTTGTTTCATTTCAATCGATTTTTATCATTTCCTTCTTATGTAACTCATGTACACAAACGATTTGTTGGATATATGTAGCTACATTGATGAGAGTTTCGTTCCACTGCGTAGTTTTGTTGTCGGTATTTAAACAAACCACTTATATAAAACACCACCAATTTATATACAAACCACTCCACTAATTCATCTTGGAGCACCGTGGTGGTATAGCGTGGTATGGCCTCTAGGCCTCAAGCCACTTCAGGTATGAGGAGAGACCCGTGTTCACAGGGCCATTAATGGCTTCAAGCCCCTTAACTTAATACTAAAAAGCTAAAAATGAAGGAGCCTGCAAGCTGTTCTTTTAGGATTTTCCGAGTACAATATTAGTAAAAGCTGTGGCTCACAATCCCGGTATGTTTTCGCAACGCAACACAATAGCGTCTATTTTCGAATTAAGAGCGCGGGACCCCATCAATAGGACGGAGGACAGTAAATTGGCTAAATTGCTTCGCCAAGGTTCTGCAACTCCTTCGGGAAGAACTCTCGCTTGTTGTTACAGTGCAATACTTTGAACATATTATTTCTGTTACATTTTACGAGATTTTATAGCTTTTTTAAAAACAAAAAATAAAAGTTCATCGTTCGTTTAATATGAGCTAATTTGGTGGGCGCAGGGTCGAACCTAGACGATCTGAATGAGGAAAACACTGCATTCGATGTAAACCAATTGACTATACGAGTAATTATCGCTAAACTTGAACTTTGTAACTTTTGAATGGTCTTATTCATCTAGAAGCCGTATATTTTAACCTTTGTTTCAAATCTTGTGAAAGTTTTTTCAACTTCGATCGCTCCGGTTCTTATACAACTTTGCAGATATAGGGACATTGATCTTCTTGAAAATACAACATTATTACATAATTAAGTATAATAAATAGATAATAAATGATGCTAAACACAGCCCCAAATGGAAACCAATGTCGTGGGTGCCATGGACACACACACCCAAACCATCATAAGACAAGGACAACGCCCAAACAGATAACAAAAATTTAAACGAAACACTCAAATTCCCCCCTCGCTGAGAAATGAATCCAGGATGATTCGAAGGGGAGGTACGGCATGGTAACCATTGCACCGCACGGGCCGTATAAAATCATGAGGTTTGTTATTAAGTATCATTAAAGTTGAAGCTTTCAGAAGCTTGAAGAAGAAGAAGAAGTTGATTTGAATGTTGTTTATTATTATTTATAAAATGTAATTCTCTAGAACAAATTATACGGTTTTATTGTTACCTAATAAATGAGCTATTTCTGTACTATTATTCTCTGTCTGTGGTATCTCCTTTACATCAGTTGTAAAGGCACGACAACAAGGACACTGTGATATACTGGGAGTGTTGCATACACGTTTCTACACTTTGTTCTCTCTATATTTATTGATATCCAGGTCACAGTACTACGAGGCCTATCGAGATAACAATGCCACATTGTACTCCGAGACAAAGAGTGTACGTAGATAGGTGAGTACAGGGTGTGGTAGGTCTTAAAAATGTTATAAAAGGCGATACACTTTGATGATCTACTTGTAAACTGACGATCCCGTAGCCTAGTTGTTAGTGACGCTGCTGCAAAACGAGGGTTTCCGGGTTCGATTCTCGGCCGGGGCAGTTATTTATGTACAGATATATGTTTGTTTATAACCGACTATATTCGATGCCACTATCGATAGAGCCACTATCGATATTCGAGCTACTGAACACTTCAAGTTGTATACATATATGTGTAGCTTTCGTAATTAGAGCTTTCAAACACATACCCTGGACTTCAACACCTGCAAACAGGCGTGAGATTGTTAGATACGCTAAGCTGGTACCATTTCACTAATTCACTGCATAATGTAGTACCGTCGTGTGTCTATCAAGCTGATGGATACAAACAGGGCCGAAACCAATCAATCAGTTCGTCGGAGCGTCGCGCGATAATTGAACTCTTCCCTCAGAACGCAGCGATTCAATAGATAATTACAATAGCAAACCAAAAATTACACGCGGCATTTAACCGTAAGACCCTATTACGTTTCACTAAATTGGGACGGTCGCATTCGATTGGCGATTTTTGCCGGCCGGCGGATTAACTCGCTAGCTCGCACAATGTGGGTCTGCGCGGGGACTGGATGTATTAATAATGGTCGTACCTCGTGTACTGAATGCGGTACTTACACGCTCCGTCGGGAGCTGAATGTGTGACTATCGTGTCCGGCAAATCGAATCGCCGCGGCCCGACGCTCCGGATGCGCCGAATTTATCGCTCGACGGACGACTACTACCGTCTCATTGAGAACGTTTCGAGATCGAAGCGAGTTCTGTTTGATTTCACTTGGCAATGAGGTTCTGTTTGTTATCGATGTTGATAACATTGTGATATTCATAATAGTAACAGCAGAATCTACAAAGACAAAGACATAATGTGGTTACGTATTCCTATCAACTAACTATTTTCGGTGCAGCGAGTTTTTTATTTTTTTCGCCATGTACCTAAATACATAATTTAACTATTGAAATATTCAAGCTATCTGTAAAAGCATAGCTTGTAGGTAGAGAATATATAGGTGTAGATGAATATAACAATGACAAGGACACCTAGATACTGTGCCATATCCATTTATCGTAAGTTAGAAACTTACCCTGTAAGTAATTACATATTATAAAAGTGTTTTTAGGGGCCGAAACGACGGTAAAAGCAGAGTTATTTTCAAAAATATATAACATTACCAAGATACACAATTACGTGATTAAAATAAATGAGTCTGAAATAAAATTTTGAATTTGAGATAAAATTTGTTATACATTTTTCAAACATTGTATCGTTTCAGCAATACCCTCCTATGAATAAAGTAAAAGAAGAAGCGAACTTAACTCCCCTGATGTGAGTCATATAGGTACGTGAAATAAAGGGAATACGAAATATTACCGCCACGATTGTACCTCGTATATTACGATAAGCTTGTGGTAACGGTAACAATGCCGTACCCATTTAATACGAGTCATGCGATTGTTGAGGTAGATTTTACGTTGGAGTCCACTGAAACGCCATTACATATTGAATAATCCAATACAAATGGGCATATTGAAACAAACAAAGTAAACGAGTGACAGAGATTACCGGTAATGATAGGTATTACCAGGGAAATACTAGACGGACGGCGCTGTCGTATGCAAATCACTACACTTTGTGGGGCGAGCTTGATAATGACGCGCCGATTACCCTTGGTTTGCCTCGCCTTGGTGAAACTATTTGTTTCTGTAATACTGCACAACTATGTACCCATTATGTGGCCAGCCAAACCTAGCGTTGTGGTATTCGAATTTAAATTTTTAATCCTGTTCGTTCATCGCTCTTGCTTGAGTCTGCCGCCAAACGACTCGTCGTGTTCTAGCTGGGGGATTCAGAGCCAGTACATCATTCTTCTCCTCTTTCTTTCGTTTTTCCTTGCCTCCAAAAATTGTAAATTAATTAAGACGTTTGTCAACGACATAAATTTGATTATATATTTTAACTATAACTGTGTATTATAGTAGTACTTGCTGCCCTGGCGGACATTGTTCTACAGTAAGTTAAATTTTCAGCTTACAAATATATATAAATATATAACTCACATAACTTACAAACTATGTTTTATATGACACAATAGGTAATAGTCACTTTACATGATCAATAACACACGCATTATTGTGAGTGTACCAGCCCAGTATTTATAATTATTACCGATTGTATCAACATAATTTATGTTTACTCACTGCAGCTGTTTACTGTTTAATTTTTTTTCTTTTAATAGTAAAGTTTCCTATAAAGGTGGAAAGTTGTCGTAAAAAGCGAAGTTGTGTTGAAAGTCAATTTTCAAAGTTGTCGGAGGGTACGCGGGTGGCATCCCGAGAGTCCGAACGCGCCTTTTGCATACTAGACGAGTGTTCAGCCGCTGAACAAATTTTTACTAATATAAATAATTATACACTATCTTCAAGATTACCTTTTACAGTGATAATCTCTTAGTAGGCACCTACTATTTTTGGCCGTATTGGGGCGGTATAGAACACCACAATTCCATACTGTCTGAACAGGGAGTCGTAAGAGGCGACAATAGCTGATAATCTTGGTACCACCTTCTTACTTGAATCAGTCAACAAAGGGCTTGCCGTGTTCTGGATGGAGGTTTGAAAATCAGAATTTTCTCTCTTTCCTTTTCTTCTTTCTTGGCCGGCAACAATTTCGTGATGCCTTTAGTGTTCCAGATGTCCATGGGCGATGGTGACCACTTATCATCGGGCGGGTTATTCTGCACGTTTGACGGCTATGGCCATAAAAAAATCTCCAAGTAATTAAGCAGGCGTGGAGCGCACCACCGCGCTACTTTAGTACAAGATTAGTGCCCAAGTTTCGGAAGATTTTATAACATTTGAACGTCTCTCATTCTAAACAACCGCTAGCTTATCATGCAAGACCTCAGTTTCAAGCAATTTCGCTACAAGCGGTGCCTATCGACTGCGCCAAGTTTACTCGGTGGATTATTTACGATTGACACAAGCTGTCGGGTCATTAGCGCTTCCACCTTCCCCTTGCTATTATATATACTATTACCCTGCTTTTTGGTAACTTTCTCCTTATATTATTTCTTATACTATTAGGTAGGTATATTTTTTATACTCTTTCTTATAGGAAGGTATGTTATTAACAGAAATGTGCGTTTCGCTGACATGTTTGATCAATGGAAGAATTACAAATACGTATGTATGTTTAAAACAAAACCGCATTACCAATTTAGTTTTAACTGTAAACACAGATTTTTTTGTTTGTTTCGCAAACAACGATTCCTGCAAACTGTGGATAATAGCCAAATAAAATTAAATAATATGTCCTGACATACTCGGTTTTCCATTTAAAGTAATGTGCAACTAAGAAAAAATTAAAGAAAACGATCTTATAAATTCGATATGAAAGAAAAGTTCGTTAAACACGAAAAATTGTTCAAATTTTGTTTTTAGCTGTTCTCGTTGTTCTGGTTAAGAAGCCTTCTAAAAATAATGATGGATTGATATAAGTTAACGTAATGCATGTGGCCCCAGTTAATGCTTAAGTAGGGTATTGGGGCAAATTTTAAAGCCAAAGATCGGGGCTTCAATTGAAGAAAAAAGTGCTGTTAGCGCATTGTAGAAGTAAAAGCATTTGCCACTTGAGTCGAAGCGCCGCTACGTCGGCGTCGGAGAGCAAAACAAGCGCCCGGACAGATTAGGTCATAAACCCTTAAAAAACTGGCCAAGAGCGAGTCGGACTAGCATAGTAAGAGTTCCGTAGCACCGTGCATATTACTAGTATGGATATTTCCTGTTGATTTTTTTTATTAATTGTTCTGATAGCAATAAGTCTGATAGCACTTTATAAAACACATTGTCAAATTTTCAAGTGTCTGGCTATCACGGTTCAAAAAATAGCCCTGAGACAGACAGAAGGAAAGCAGAGTCTTAGTAATAATATATTATGGTTAAGTTGGTACAGAACCCTAAAAAGTAAAAACTCATACTATTTATTATAATTATCTTATAAATATTTGCCCCAGCTGCGAACCGACCCCAGGATTCAAGCTAGAGCCCCTACCAACTAGGTTACACAGTTGTTAAGGTTAAAACATTATCAATAGTTTTACAAAAAAACACTTTGGCTTTAAATAAAAAAAAAACAGTAAAAACCCTATGAACTCTGGCATTTATATTTTGGTATTTAACCAAAGAAACTCTTGAAACAACCAATTTGTCCCATGCGCTTCAATATTTCGCTTCCACAAGATATTTATGGCCAATAAAGTACCAATTAAGGAAAGATTTAAGGTGTCTGTTGCTACGATTTATTTAAGTGCTTACTGCGAGTTATTTATTATGTTCTCAAAAGTTAAAGAAGTATCCTCAAGGTACCAGAAATATGGGTTATGGTTATAATCTGAAAGACCAGAACCTTACCACGCCTATATCGGCTATTACCATTAAAATTGCTTGCAATTCTGAAATTCATGAATGACTTACTGCCACTACAAGCAATCACACAGAAATTAATATCAATTCATGTTTATACCAGCATTAGAATCCTGAATAATATTTGGCCATATCAAAGACGAACAGTTACTGCATTGAATGTTGATAGCAATAGATTAGGCTTGATCAATACCATGCATTTCAATGCGTTAATGGGTTCCGATAGCAAGGCTATGCGTGTTACAGTATTCTCAGTATGGTACATAGATGTAATACATAGCTAGAGGTAGTATCATTGTGTAACCATATCGGTAATATTAGTCAAATTATATCAATCAGAGTATTTTTAGGTTGTTTACTTTGGTTAAACTTTTAAAGGATGAAAGTCACCAGTGCCTTTTAAACACAAACCGTATAAATATGGTATAAAATTACCATATTTATACGGCTTGGGTAACACTTCTATATATTAAAAGATTTTAATAAACACTTAGACATAATAGACACATGAATCTCTGATATCTGAAAGGAGGCATGCCTAGGCATAAAGAAATGAGACGTCCAAAACAGCCAAGACCTGAGATAAAACATTCTTCCGCGAAATGAACCCGGGACCTCTAGTCGTCAGATGGGTTCAATAGGTCACATTATACAGTGCTGTCCGTTGGCTTAATCAAATAATTTCAATAAAATTTTAATATCTGTGTTTAAATTCCTTTATTTAAAAAAACATACTTGATTATACCCTGCATGTCGTATGATGGTATGTTAGCACGCGATCGACTATTTCTGTATAACTACAACTGGTTTGTTTTGAATTTGTGACAGTTTGTGTAGAAATAATATTAAAGTACCAAATATGTACTATAATTGGAATCTGGTCATTGGAATATGTTTTACGCAAACTGAAACTTTCTGAATTCCCCGTAGCCTACTTGGTAACGAACAGCGACCCTGCCTGTGAATCAAGGGGGTTCGATTCCCGGCCGGGGTAGATATTTAAGTGACAGATAAATCGACGGTCCCTACGTAGAAAGGGATATGTCAAAAACCGAGGTTTACAGGAGAGTGAAATAAAACTTCAAACCGCTCTAGAAAAAAATATATTTATAATTATAGTTTCAATTTTCTTTATGTTGTTTAATTAGCTTTAGGAAAGTTATATTAGTATTCATATACGCATATTTTAATGAATTTCTTGAAAAAACTGATAGATAACTGCTTCTACGCTACCATTAAAATCATACCATGTCGAGTATGTCTAACGTACCCGTTTATACTTCGCACATAAGAAAACAAAATTTCAAAATAGAATTTAAGTAAATGTTTTATGAAAACACAGGAATTTGTTATTATTTTCAAATGGATATCTTAAATACCTGAAATAGCTACCCGTAAATATTAAAAATTCGCTAATGGATACGTAACTCTTTATACGTGGCTTTAAAATATTAAGTTGGACTGTTTTTTGGAATGTAAAAAAGGACAAATATAATCAGCTGAATTTTGAAACATTCAAAATCACACTTATTTTAGATTAAATTTTCAGTCGCCATTTACCAGTCAGCGCCTAAGATTAATTTTCTAAATTATAATTATAAATTATTTATCTAATCATCATGATAGTTTCTTCAGACTTATTAATATTACTTTATAATAACAGTTTCTTCACATTATTAATGATATTTTTATAAACTTTTCTTAATAATGTCACAGGGACAATGGATGGGAAGGAATAAAAGGCCGGCTTTAATAGATGATGTTTTGTTTTATTCACTAGATAGGGTAACACTGACGACACGTTGACTCAACACGACGCTGTGCACTTTACTTCGCTTTTCTATTCGCTGCTCTTCCTTATTTCTTCTTCTTCTTCTGGTCCTCCTCTCGGATTCGCTTCCGAAACTGAACTATCGCTGCCGTGTTCAGAGACTTCCCATTTCATCTAACGGGGTTATGTAACCATACCAGGGTTCCTTCTTCAAAGCTAGGACCGTTGGCCCGTCGGTCGAAGCGGGTTTACATTCGTTAGCTGGCCTTATATCCTGCTTCTCTGATTTGCTCATACACGTCAACCATCGTGTTCCGTAGTTCCCTTGCGTAGTCAGTAATTTCTATCGGTGTATCCGGTGGAGCACTCGAGAGCAAATCGGCTAGCAGTCGCAGTTCTCTTCCAAAATTAGCGTACGCCGGAGTGATTGTTGTGGTCTCATGAACCGCAGTCGTATAGGACATAAGAAACAGTGGTATATATTCGTCAAAGTCCTTCTGATGATTATCCACCACTTTTGCCAGATGCCGTTCCAAAGTTTGGTTAAATCTCTCAAACATTTCATCAGATTGCGGGTGATAGGGTGTCTTCCAAGTTTTATGTATTCTCATGACTTTACAGACTTATTGAATTACTTACGACTCGAAGTTCCGTCCTTGATCACTATGCATCTCTAGTGGTACGCCAAATCTGCAGAACACTTCGGTAACAAGCTTCGTCGTTGCCACGGTGATAGCCTCCTGGTTGGGTAGTGCAAACGCTTCTGGTCATTTCGTAAAATAGTCCGTCACTACCAAAATGTATCGATTTCCAGCATTCGTGACTGGAAACGGTCCGGCTATATCAAGAGCCACTCTTTCCCAAGGAACCCCAACATTATACAGCTTCATCTGCTTCTAGTCTGCGGTCCCTTAACGGCTGAACAACTTTGACACCGCCCACACCAGTTTTCTACATCGTCACGGCAATGCAACCAGTAGAAGCGTTCCTTGGTTTGGTGAGAGTTCTTCTTATCCCCAGGTCACCTCCCGAAGAACAATCGTGATAAGTCTTCAACACCTCGTTCACTTTTGCTCTGGGAACAACCATCTGAAGATGACAATCTTTGCCTTTATTCATTCATTTCATTTATTCATTCATTAGCCATCTGAAATTTCTCCAACTGCATCAGTCTGCATTAAACCACTGGTAGCCTCCAAAGATTGATCTTGACGAAAAATTAAGTATAAAATTAATTTTTTATACTGCTTTATAAACGTAAACGAAAACAATTCCCTAAATAAACTGAATTATTGCACGTATAGGCAAACAAGTAGGACATGTCTTCATGTACTTTGCACCGCGTTTGCACCGTGCGATATTTAAAACGCAGTACAAACCGTTAAGTTTAGATAACCGCATCTACGTCACCAATCCTTTATAACTATCACACTTGTTCTCTTGTTCGATTTGTATTTACAGTAAAATACATCATATTTCAATAAAAAACTTATATGGTTATGTGCGTATGGACAATCTAAAGCCATATATGGAATAAAAAAAAAATGACAATTTTGACTTACTCTTATGTACGTAGGGACCGTCGAAATGTTTATAGGATCGTGTTGTGGATAGTAAATGTTGTAAGGTCACGGGTGTTAGTGATGTGTGATTGGTGTTTTCCGTGAATCCTAGTGCGGGGTTATGAGTGTGTAACGTTCCTGCTTTAAACGTTTTAAATGTATCGGAAAACGCAACATTACATTTTTAATGACTCCGTATTACTACACAGTCGATTTAGTGGGGCAGATTCCACTACGAATTTTAAAGCGTTCCACTCTGTCCCACCAGTGGGGCGCCTTGGTGGGACAAAGTGGAATAATCCAAAATATAGAGAAAGAAGGCATTGAAAACATTTTCTCCTATCCTCTTCAAAACAGAAATAGAAAACAATGATAGCATCCAATAACATTTTATTCATATACAGAACACAAATTTCAACGGCATGGCGAGATAAAACGGCATTACGGTTAGAGACGATTCAGTTCCACCGCCTTAGATCTGCCGTTTTGTGAAGTCTGTGAAAAGTGCAGTATTCATACTGTTATGATCTCACAAAGGGGACAGCGAGCTTGCCAATTAGAAATTTGTTTTTATTACTTTCTTTTGTTATGGTAGTATGGTAGTTTTGTGGTAGGTATGACTGTAATGTAAATAAATATTAAATCTTGTCAACTTAGATAATCATGAATGTTTATAAAGATAAATAAATATACGGTCACATACTCTAAACATCGCATTAGCAATCCCTGTATTGCGGGCTCATATACATCGACAGATTTAAAATATCACAGTCCAACTTGTTTGTTACTAAAAAGTTATAAAACCAAGTAGGTACATTTACAGTCGCACCGCTATAAAAATGATAACTGAGCTGCAATAAAAAATATTTGCTGCAATACAACTTTATCGTAGAATCCATTTTACCTTCAAGCGTCGCATGGTGTATGAACTCGATGCTTGAGCATAGAACGAACGCCGAATAAAAAAACATGTCTGCCTTCACTTGGTTGCACATTCGACAGACTTGTATGTAGAATCGCAGACGTATTACGAGAAAAGAAAATATCGAACCTGTACTTCGTTATTTTGCAAGACGACCTCATAGACGCAGTATGATTTATACAGTCTAGTCTAGCACAGATTTTTGATAATTGTAGGATCATACCTATTGCTAAACGAACTGTGGATGTTGGATGATATAGTTTGTTTGGTAATTCATCATTGTTTAAAATTCTAATAACTTTTGATATAGTAGATCGATGTTAATGAAATGTAGACTAAATTTTACCTTAGGATAAGGTATATTTTAAATCCTCAGAATTCCATTCAGTAATTTTAATTAGACTTAATTTTAAACACATACAAATCGTCCGACCCGCATTTTAATTCGTTCTCCGACACAGCAACACGTCTCATTTTTAATCGCGCATTCGCCCTACCTATACATAAACTGTACAAACAGGCATTAAAACTTTCATATCCTCGAAGCCTGTTATGTGTATTTATAAAGAGGTCAACGCTTGTAAGGTTTACAACGGAAGCAAGGTCCTGTGGCAGGTGGCGGCGCGTGCGCTTCCGTCGCTCCCGGACAGATGGTCAGACGTGGTTCGATTATCGTCATTCGATTAACACTGGACTCGCCGAACGTATGTTAATTGAACTTTTAAAGGGAAATGTTGCTGAGAGCGTAACGGTTATCGGACTTATCGGTAAATTGTACGCTGTATTTATTTTTCGTTAAGTAGTTAACTTCTATTAGGGTTTTGTTTATTATGAGGACGCGGAAATTAAATGTTGAATAGATAATGTTAAATAATGTTTAATGTGATTACTAGGTAATCAAAGAGATCAAAATTTGTTGTCATGAAAAGACAGAAACTTAGAAAGACCAAAAGATAAGAGATAATAGCTTAGACCTAAGGATGTATTGACTTACTTTTACATTTAACGATGTCTGCCTATCTACTACTCTGTTCATACCATGCAATTAAGGAAATTTTATTTAAATATAAAAACAATTTAAAACTGTACATGTGTGTAACACAACATGTACACTACGACTATTGAAATGTCTATAAACATATTAAGAAGAGAAAGCACGATTTAAGTCCTTCAAGTGCACAATAAATAAAATCACTCCAACCTAACAAGCGGAGATACTCGTATACTGCTCTATCAATACCAAAAGAAATAAAATGAAGAGCGAAGGCGTAAGTACATCTCGGAGAATACTGTCATTACTCACAGAAGAGCGAATAAGAACAAAATTTCCGCCGGCCGCCGCTGCAACGAGTCCGTATGTGTATTGTTGCAATTTCAAAAATTCCCATTATAGTGGAGCGTGAAAAGCGGAGAAATAAGTAGCGAGAGGCGGACAATACTAGTTACGGACATAGTCGGGGGAGAACAGTATGTAAGTGATTTTAAGTGGCTGATACGTTTACATACGAGTAAACTAAGTATTATTAGGGGTATTTATTATTGCAACAGACAATACAACAATGTCATTTAGAATTATTGTTATTTTTATATGTGTATTACTCCTTTGCGTTGTGCAGTTGGGTAAAAATACGATTTAGTTTTCAATAATTATACTCCATCTTATATTATGGTCAAATTAATCTTATATTATTCTAAATTTAAAAGTTAGTGTACTGTTTTATTCTTTACATACACGTACATAAGTCACTAGCAGTCCATATCAACTTCACTAAGCTCCGACACGGCACCGTATTAGTACGAGTGCATACGTCCTCTTCGATGTACACTGTGGTATTAAAAATGTCATCTTTTGATAACTATAATTTTCCTTGGCTCGTTCTGTTTTATTACCGGTGTGATTATTTTAAATTCTTTATTCGTTGCAATTGAACGCTATCTGTGCAGTTCGAGGTTTGAAAGTTTATTAAAATATCCAAAAAATGCAAGTAACTATTATATGTATTTATTTTAATACTTATATATAATTCCATAATTATATTACTTAGAAGATACCGATAGTGAATATTATTAATTTTATAAATACAATAAAATTGTGTTCAATGAAATTGCATTAAATGCTAATTAAAATGGTCATGTACCCATAAGTGATTAGTGTTATTGTGATAATTGTTATTTCGTTAAAGTAATTGTTTTCAGTGTTGCAAAAATAATAATATAATTAATAAAACGTCAACAATATAATTAATACAATTGACGCGAACAATATTATCGGCGAAATGAGCTCCACCAATTTTATGTGAATCGGTCATGACAAAATGGGTAACTAAAGATTATTATTATTTGTGTGTTAAAGTTTGTCTGTATGTGTGCGTATCTTTACTGTCGTAATCGGCTTTACCTAATATATTCAAGAAGATAAGTTTTGGTTAAAAGGTGAAAAAAAGAAAAAATTCAATCAAAATGTGTGCAATACACACGTTGTAGAAGTGAAGCCTTCAAAAAAACGAATACTGTCAGTTCAAATATTGTGGTTTTGCTTTGCTTACGTAAGCCGCCATTTTGCGGTAAAAGGTATTGCTTTAGGACCCCGGCCTTGGACCATGCAAGCGGTTATATTTTAACAAAAAGACTAAGCGTCGTATACCGTATAACGAAACATTCATAGTAGTAGTATCTTTAGCTATCTGTGCATTGAAAATGTGACTTTACATTGACATGACATAATTATGTCAATGTGAAGGTTCATTTCATTTCCAAAATGAATTCCAAATCACAATGATACTATAGAAGCTTACACTTCAAAAATAAAACGCCCTACAAAAATACAACGCTCAAACCTTAGGGCGCGTTCACATAGGACGTCCGTTTTACTGGATCCGGAATACTGGATGCTAGTAGCGTATGTAGTTGTATAAGCGATTTCACACAGAATCCAGTATTCTGGATCCAGTAAAAAATACCGATCCAACAAATAGCAATCCGTTTTACTGGATCCGTTTAAACGGATATGCTAGTAGCGTATGTAGTTGTATGAGCGATTTCACACAGAATCCAGTATACCGGATCCAGTAAAAAATCCCACACACTACGGAAATACTGACCTGTTAAAACGGATCCAGCAAAACGGACGTTCTATGTGAACGCGCTCAAAATGCTGTGTGAATATTACCTTCCGTTTTACTGGATCCAGTATTCAGGATCCAGTAAAACGGACGTCCTATGTGAACGCGCCCTTATTCGCTTTGCGCTGGAAACGTCAGCTTCGAGCGTTAAAAACAAATGTATGTTTTCAACTCTAGCGACCACGAAATTGCGCTGTAAAATATATTATTTGAATTTTATTCGATATTATTTGAATTTGTATACGAATTCGCGACACTGACGTTAAAATGACGCTTGTAGCGTTAAAACTCGTAGGTACTAGTACTATTAGTAATAGTAGTAGAATAAAATTGTTTCATAGCCTGTATTTTGTGTCAGTAGGTACACTAAAGAATTCTGATAACATTATTATTATACTGATTAATATTAGGTGCACCAACTGCAACAAAAGTTTTGTTGCACTGGGACCCTACCTCGCACCGCTTGGGTATCTTAGGACTTCTGCAATTTGAAGTAAGGAACTCGTTTTAATGAGCTGCATTTTATGAGTTTATTTTGCTTTATTTCATTGGAAGTTCATTCAAACAACGTAACTATACAATGAACGTCCTTTATTTTGATTTTAAAAACTTTCAGTGTTGTTTAGTTTATTTACAATCTAATTATATTGTAACGGAGGAATTTTATAACTCTACTAAAAACAACAGCAGGATTAGCAGGAAGTGGTGAGACACCACCACACCTCATAAGATGAGATGAGACGAGGCGAGGAGAGATGAGATGAGGAGAGTTTTCCAATTGTTTATGGCCAGTGATTGGCCAACAAAATACTAATTAACAGCTGAGGCTGCTGCTGCAGGTCTCTTAAAGAACAGAAATATGTTTAATATTATAATAATATTATATTGTCTAATACATAAAGTAATTATGAGTTTCCTTATTTAATAAAAGATGGATTAAATCAATAGATCCCATACTAATTAATTTTAGAATTTTTGCTCGTTTGATAATTCGTTTGTGCATTTGTTTCTGCTCATCTCAAAACGGCTTTACCAATTTGGCTGAGCTTCCATGAGAATACCTATTAGTATAAACGTTTTAAATTTTACGTTCATAGCATTATAGATTAGATTAGCTAATTTACCTGTTCTTCCATAAATAGTTCCTAGGTCAATAAGCGTGAAATAATTACATAAACACAATACATGTTTTATTCATATAAATTTATATTAAAACCAACCGTAAAGCACTTAATGAAAATCTGCGAAGAACACTCAACAAAAAAGGCACATCGCGATTTAATATCTCTGCCTTAGTATTTATATGTCATAATAATGCCGTACCAACTAATTAAGGGACTTATGCGCATAAGAGGGAAGGCAAAAACATTTATGAGGGTAGCTAATTATACCTACAATACGGTAGCTACGAACAGCAGCCTGTGGCGGGCGTCTCCAGGCAACGTTACGCGTCGCTGGGCCACTATAGCCCGCAATATCGTCGGATAAAGCACTGTAGTATTTGTATCTTTCCGAGATATTACAAAAGGATTGTCGATTTCAATTTATAAGAGAGCCGGGTAGTATTTATTGGCAGTTATACCGATATACCCTCGACTGTCGGCGCAAAATTAGAACTTCAGTTCTTGGAGCTTTTAGGATTTGTAGCGAGTTATGTACTTTGTTACCGTGGAAGTGGTTATAAAGATAAGGCTTATGCTGTCAAAGTTCAATACTTTCTCATTTCCCTGCTAAAGGAAAACTCGTATTTTCGTATAAATGGCGTCCACTCCTGTTTGGTTTTAGATAAATAACACTTAAGCAGGTTTGTTTTAAATAATTGTCAAAAGGGTAATTTTTTTTAACATTCTGATTTTTTTTATGATTAGGTATAGCCCTTTTAAAGTCATAAAAACCGGATATCATTTATTTCAGTTATATTTAGGTATTTTTAAATACAATTATGAACGTCATTTCTTTTTCAATTAGCGTATTTTATATGAGTGTTCGATCTTATAAAAATTATCCGTTTAGATAAAACACGATTTTGACCGGCTTTCAGTCCAATTTCCGTCTAGAAATCGGATTCGCCTGCTTCTTTACAGCAAGATTACATGAAATCACTAGGAAACTTTTAAGGCAACCAAAACATCTACACTACTAAGTCTTAGACCGATCGATAGGACGTTCGGAACTCGTTCTAATAACTCGAAGGGTCGATATTTCACACGCCTCGATACTGTGTACATCACTTAGCCTGACACGATACTACACCGACGATTTATTGCGTACACCCAGCGAGATAAAGCGTAGACAACGTAGACAATGGCCTATCAGATGGCGTTCCGAACTGCGTCAACACGTGTATGCTTTTAGCTTTAGACTTCGACACCCAATTACTTGGCTCCCGTCAGCGTCGTCATTCATCACTACAAACGAGTGTTTTTTTACCACGCATCCAAGTGAAGGAAAAACGATACGTTTCGTCGAGAAATGGGCAACTGTCCGTGGTTAGACGTTCTAAGAGGTAATTATGAACTGTAAATGTAAAGAAGGTGTGATTTTATTTAAGTATATTGAAACATTAAATGTGCTCAGTAGGAAATCTAATAATATCTATCGCTTATCATTATAATCCCATCGCTCGGGGCTTACGAGATATACATAGGTATATGGAAAAAATACCTTAGAACGTTGCTTTGCCTAATGGAGAAAAGATAAAAAATATGTTTCCTTAGAGGAATAAAGAAAAAAAATAACACGAAGTGTTAATAAGGTACAATTCACACTATCATCATAATTCAAAATTGAAGGGACTGATATCTTTTCATAATTTAATTTTTAGTGTCAATGCATTGTAAGGGCGAGGAACTTAAGAGCTGGAATAAACGTTAAAATCGATACACTGATTTTCGTTTGAGGTACATCAATAAATCTGGGCATAAAAACACGTTTATAAATAGTGAATTAATTTTTGGTTTAAGTTAATTTTAAATAGAATTGCACACCGTTTGTTGATATTTTATTTATCCAAATTCTCTTTCGTGTCCACGCTTAGTTGAAGATGAAATGCCGATAGAGTAATCCTTCAGGAACTGTCATTATTTTTAAATTATTTTACGATACAAAAATGTGCCCAAAAAGGTGACTCGATTATCGCGTCTGGGACTATACACGTAACTGGTTAAATACTAAAAAAGATATTTTTCAATTTCAATTAAAAAAATCATTTCCCTGATACGTGACGATTTCTGTACTAAGTCTTTTATATGACGTGTTCCTTATACGGTGCGGCTCCGCCTTCTTCATTTTTCACACATCACTAGTTACGATTTATAGAATGTGCAATGATAGCGACAGTACATTGAACGTGTATTCCCTCCACCTGCAAATATTACCGATCAGGCGACGTCTGTATATCGAAACTGTTTGACGCTACCGTTGCACGTTCTTTACACTGAGAATATTTTGTTATATAATACCGTTATATGAAGATTTACGTATTAATTGCAGTATTATAGAGTTTATATATTCTTTCAATAATATGTCACTGATGCGTCTCCAGTCGATCGAATATCTGTTCTCAAGTTGTTATGGTTATATTCTGGTTATTTCTATGTTGTGTCTATCCATGTCACTTGAGAAACAGGTAATCTTAGTAAGGGGGAACGAGTGTATGAACATGTTAAAACAAACTTAATAATTTATTAGAATATCAAAATTTATATGTTATTCTACTACGAGTACATCACTATTATAACACAAAAACGTTCAATAAAATTATGCGAAATTAAATCCTTAATAAGGAGTATATGATTAACAAAGGAGTTTATCCAGTCTTTGGAATTTTATCTGCAAGAGTAGAATCAAATCTGTGTACGTATGACATAGATTACGATGTATTCAAACTGCTGTTAATTTCATATCTGCTATTTCCCAGTAACTTCAGACCATCATAATTTATGGTTGTCCCGGTGGTGACATATCGCGTCAACAGACGATCGATACAGTAGGCTACACAGAGTATTATGGAATTGAAATGTTCGTTTGAAATCGATGTAAACAAGCTTATAACACTAACACTCTTGATGTTTAAAAAATAAAATTGTGTCCTCTGGGACAAACGCAACCCCAAAAAATGTAACTTTTAAACGGACTATAGGTGAAACAATGACTTTAACCGCATCCAAAACAATTATTATTATTCATATACATAGTTTTATTAATATATTATATTACATAAATTCATCTATTTACGGGTAAATTTTTGTTGTTCCATACATCCATATGCCACATATAAGTTTTCTTCGACCCTGATTCGAACCTTAAATATTTCGTTCCATAGAAAGCTACCAAATTGGCAACAAGGTCGGTCAATATTTCAATAAAAAATAATTCATAAATCCTCGTAAACATGTCACCTAACGAGATTTATATTCAAATTACAACGTTATAAGGCGTAGTGGAGTCGAGAGCGACCAATTTTGTTTTGTCGAACAAAATAATAGTCGGTTGGATGCCGCAGCCTTTTCCCCCGTGACATATATCTGGGCCACGTCGTGTGTCACAATGCCGATAGACATCAGTACCCGTCGCTGCGTAATGCTAAAGTGATTTTTATTACGTTCGATTCGGTTGCTTTGTTCATATTCAGACCTCTGAGGAGCGTGACAATACGTTTTGCAACCTGCCGATGAAAAAGAGATTTTTGCGCACAAGTCGAAGGAGATATTCCTTTGATGGATTTAAATTGAATCCACATACGATGTCTTACAACTTACAACAATATTTTTTTTCATATTATTTTTAAATATTCTACATACATACGTGATATTTTTACAATATTATTATAGTCTCCCAACTCACTTCAGTTAATCTAAGTAGCTATGGCAGTCTCACTCAAAACTGAATAGAATAGTGACTCAGTGTCGTACAATTTATATCAATTATATCAATTATGTATTTAAATAATAAACTTTAAATAATAAATTTAAAATAATAAACTTGAAAAATCGTTACTATAATAATGAATATTTTGTGCGCTTAAAAAGTGGCAACAGCTTGTTGTATTAACTTTCTTATGTCAATTTGTCGGCCATGTGCTAAGTATGGTATACTGAGTTATGGCAGAGTATATATTGCAGATGTACTGTAAATTGAGACGGGGTGGTTTAATTTGGTAAGGTTTCAAGGCACTGTGTGCAGCCTTATGTCGTCTTGGCACGCGACCGCAATGGGAGCTTCAATGCGCATGGTGAAGCCATGACGTGCGGTTATGATTTTACACCGCCATGCTACGTGCTATAATTCCGACCGTTTTGGTTGTATACAATGAAGACAATAATTATGAATTTAAACAAGACAATTCGTGTTATTTACAAATAGAATACAATTTATTTTAATAAATAAAATACGCTTATACACTTTTGGCAAGTTTTCTATGAGTGGTAAGTCTTTAAATTACGATCAGAAAATTTTACTTCTTCTTTCTTTTCTTTCTTTCTATCTTTACATTAAATATATTCATAAAATAAACGCAGTTTTAGAATTTTTATCTGTTTATCTATGCGTTTGTCCATATTTTATTTACAATAGTAATCACATAACCACCAGGTCAAGAAGTGAATCTACTTATTATTTCTCTAGTTGTCCATAAATTGCAAATTAAAGTTCAATTTTATTTTGAGGTCGGTACCAGCAAATAAAGCCATACGGTATACAAAACCGCACTGTTAAATAAACTTTTTTCTATTTCTATTTTTAAAAGAGTTATAAATGTTAATCGGGCTTAAATTAAACCAAGAACAAGAACAAACAATGTCAAAACTCGTCCTGTATTCGACATTTAAAATTCGATCTAGTTTTAAAACAAGTCAAGTGATAAGAGGCCAAATAACTCTATTCGTAGAGACGCCTTCCATCCGACCACAGTAGGTATACTCTATCGTAACAACCATTGTTTTCTTTGCACTTCAAGCCGATATTTTTAGACATAGCCATATTATTCTAGGTCCTGAGAAAGCCGTATTCGTACCTTTCTCTTTTCCGTTTTTTGTTAAAAGCGATGCTATATATATGTATATACGGAGGGAACTGGCAGATACGTCTTCGTTCCTTTTATAATCGCATCTCGACGATTTAATACCAGCGAAGTGCGGAGATCAAAGGGCTCTATGCATTATATTAAAGTTTTATTCGACGCCGCGCTACCGCGAAGCTCAGCAATTTCCTTTTCAATTACGCCTACTTGAAATAAAAATACAATTTTTATTTGTGCCGTGGTAATTAAAAAGGGATTCTGTAATGAAAAGGTATACCGCCAGTTCCGGGCGCTTCTCTCAATTTTGCTTCCGTTTGTTTGTTCCACGAGGGCCACGCCTTCGGGGACTAAGTAAAGGGTTGATGCCGGGAGCACAGAATTTACATGCAAAATACAGATACACGTATACGAATCGGTTTTTGTGGGAGTGTGAGTAAAGTCAAACCAATCACGCGCACGCTATAAGTAATTATGTTTTGTCACAGTAGCAGTAGGTAGGTACTCGAGACTCCGCCGAAAAAATATTTAAACCAGATTTACTATGAATCATCGTCACGTAATTATCATTAAATCTCGTTAAAAGAAAAATCCTTAGGTAAAAGAAACTGACAATCCAATTGCTAAAAAATAATATTCATATCATAGGAATTTTATTAATCTCCATTTTTATTAGTTTATTAGGTAATATGATCAATAATGTCGATAATTATGGCAGACATTTGACGCAAAAAATGGTTCTAATTACTTGTCAAATAACGTTTATCGATTGGAATAGACATTTAATTTTAAGAAAATATCATCTACGTACCATGTTATAAGCTTTTGCATAGATTCTGTATAGATAATTTTTAGAAATGTGGCCAATCACATATACCGTGCATATATCGAAATCGTATATTTTACGTCATATGAAGACGAAGCTCTGCTATCGGTATTGCTTACACATCAAAGGATTTCATCTTGATTAACTTCGCTTGTGTTGGCCTCCTCCTTCGAGGTACTAATTTCGAAGTGCAAATGACAGAATAACATTTCAATTTTGTAAAGTATTTTGAAACAGCAGAAGTAATAAAAGGTTTAACGTTTAACTGTATAACGTTTTTTAGAACAAAAGTGGATTTTTTACCTTTGGAAGCTAATGCAACGCAAAATCATCAAAAAACTAATACAATTTAGGTATTAATAGTGGCGAAATTTTAAGAAAATTAGCAATTGTTAAAAAAACACATATAACACATTTATTACAAATAAAACGCTTCTTTATGAGTATTTATTTTTCATTTTTTAACTATTGTCTACTTCTGTCTACTTCTGCAATTTTTATTTTAACGTATAAACTAAAAAATAACCTGCTTTTTATGATTTTGGCAATAATAATCAGTCTAACATTCCTCAATCTATTAAGTGCACTCTATGGAAACTCACACTGAATAATGTAATACATTCTGCACAAAATCTACTATTAAGCAATATGTCACGTAGAGACTCCACATATAAATCTTTAATCATACTTTAATCTACTTGGAGCTCTGAACTGATTTGTAACGAAGTTAAAATGCAGCTCGAGCTAGATTTGTAGACTTAAGCCCGCGCTGATTGTCGACAAAGCTCCTATGACGTCATGAGGATGCACGACCGATTGCCGCTCGGCTCTATCCCACTTCCGCCGCCTCGGGAAACGCTATCGACTTCCTAAGTAGGTGCACAATAACGTATCTACCTACATTTTATTTCTATACATCGAAGTTGCGAGTTTAAAGACAATTTTACAGTGGAAAATATAATAAAATATAAATTATCAAAGTATATAAGAACTATATTAGACACATCATATACACTTAACACAAGTTGTATTTTATGCATATACGTTTTAATATAAAAGCGTGTTTTTAGTTATTTTAACTACATTTTTAAATAATTAAAGTTTAGTACAAAGAAATTTCATCAATTTTACGAGTATATTATTGTTTGAGATTGTGAAAATAAATTAAATCTCAGTTAATGTTCCACGAATTTTCTTTTAATTTTCAGGTTAAAATATTTTATAGTATATTTTACGAGCAATAAGTAAATATATTATACGTAATTACATACTTATTCCGTAAAATTAGCGTGATGCCACAACACACAGAAAAACCCTAACATTCCTGTTATGTTTGGACAAAAAAAAAATAAAGGAGCATTCGAGCATCGAAGCCGATGGACGCAAACGTATTGGGTGTAGGCTACTGGTGTAGATCCAATGTCCAAAACCAATCCAAACTTGTCGGGATATTTTGCTTTGCGGTGCGTAACATTTTCGTCATCGGAAAACTGTCAAAAGTAATTTTGACGAGCAAAAAATAAAGTTGGCTGTGACCGTCATCGACACAGGCGCGAGGATTAATCGGAATATCATTTGAGATAACGAAATAATCGTTTATATTTATTTAACAGTTTTTAATTTAGTTTCAAATATCCATGTTCGGCATTGATCTTTTTCAATCATTTAGTTTATTCATTATAGTAATACCTATTTTTCAAATAGAGCACTCTCACATACGTATCATAAGCTCATATCAGCATCAGCGGCTGCATAGCCGATTAACGTAAATAGGACAATTGACAACAAGTACTCACTTAACACTAGTTAATTGGCCATAGTAAGTCATAATCCCGTAACCAATTCTAATACTCCATACGTGCAATGCAACTTGATTAATTATTCGCAGACATTTCATCCACAAACAGGCTAATATTTTATTTATGGTATATTATGGTAATGCGCGGTGCTCGGCTCATGAATAACGTTCTAGTTGTAAAAGATTCGTATATTTCCTAGAGGCGGTACTGTCGTGCTCAGATTTAATATTAATGTAGGGTTATACGTAGACATCGTGGGGGATAACGAGATCTCGCTTTTGCCGCTCAATAAGGACTGTTGTTCATGTTACACATTTATATCTTTATTGAATCGCCGTGTTATTTACTAGGAAAATGGTTCCATCAATAAATATTCAGAAAATGAAAACAATTTGAATATGCGTGCAATGAACAGGTGTGTGCACACTTAATTATTCAAGGCTATTGAGAACAGGTGGGCGAATAAAAATTGTTAAGTGAAAGAAAAGTAAATTGTGACATTATGCATGTCACATCACATCACATTATGCATGTCACAATTTTTAGTCAAGTTATAGATAAGATTATTTACGATAACCTAGGGACATAATTTTTGATAGTGGGTACTTAGTACATATGTGACAAAGCTAGCGCCAAATGAAACGCTGAACAGCTTACAGGGCAAATAGCGCCGTTTTCATAAAAACCATGTGGAATTGAATCACATCCTTGTTTCATTTCAAGAACGCGCATCCGATACCTTTCAACTTCTAAAACCTGCTCCGCCATTGCACCCGCTGCCGCTGTGGGTAACAGTAGTAGGTATTGGAGTGGATAAGCGGTATTCCTACTGTTCATACCTAAGCAGACATCACTACCGTATGGGTAGCGAAACTTGTCGATTGTCGTCCACTATAAACAATAGAAAGCATCTTCTTCTTATAGTGCCGAGGGATCTTGTGCTTATCCTGAACCAGTTCCTCAGATTTTTTAACCATGAGGTGCGTCTTCTGCCAGTTTTTGCCAATTTCGAAATTGTCTTCTGCCAATTTTGATGTACATGAGCATTTTAAGCAACTTTATGTTTTAATTTGAAGGGTGTTGGTGTAACCGACTCTTTTAAAGCGATCTATATCAGTCAGGTGTATAATTACGATGTACATACGTATAGTTAGATTTTATTTTATTACATTTTATTATTAAAATGCAATAAAATAAAATTCCTCCATAAAATAAAATTTTACTCTCTGGTAATTTCAGAAATGGCAGAACCGATTTACTCGCAGTTTTTATTGTTGATTGTTGTTGTTGACAAAGTAAATTTCAGCTGCAAAAACGCACAGACAAATTGACTAACCGACAAATAGATAAAAATCAATGTTATGGGCTTCTTGCCTTGATAAAAAACCATACGAAAGGTTTTCTCAGACATCTTCCATGTACAGACATGTCAGTTACAGTTTTATTATAATTATGTATACCTATGTTAAAAATACCTATCAATAGACATATTAAAATTAAATTATTATTTGTATCTTACATTGTGTTTTATGTATTCATGCGTCTAATTATTGTCGTGTAGCATTAATAAAAACAGGTGTTTCGGTGTTTCGGGCGGCAAACGACACGCTGAGTTTCCTATACACGGGTTTAATATTAATGCAGGGTTCATAGACATTAAATGATTATGTGGGGATAACGAGATCGCTCATAGTGCTACGACCGCCGCCCGATGAAAATTGTTCTCCATTTTGTGAGACCTTCATTCGATTTTCCGTTGCTTTAATAACGAAAGGGTTATCTATGTTTTAAGTAGTGCATGTTTACTTGACAAATATAACTGGTGTTTACCTTTTTTACCTATATAAAATCTTAATATATATATTTCTTGTGTGCGTGTGTATGTGACTGAACTCCTCCTAAACGGCTTGACCGATTTGGTTGAAGTTTTTTGTGTGTCTTCAGGTGGATCCGAGAATGGTTTAGATTCACAATTGAACCCGGTAGGTGGCGTTGCTGTCGATATATCACTAAAACATTTTTTAATTATAAAGCGGTACGAAGTACGCTGGGACCACTAGTAATGATATAAACCTTTAATAAATATAACACAGTATAAAGTTTTTTTTCCTATAAGATACATATACAGGGTGTCCCAAAAGTTGTACGACAAACGGAAATGGGAGATAGCTTGAGGATGGACCTATTCGATGCCAAAAAATCACTTTAGTAAAAGTGCCACCGTTTTGGAGATATTGACCTTTGTTTTGTTTTTCGGAAATTGGGCACTCTTACCCTACTTTTATTTGCTGAGACCACAAATGAGCAGATATTTTAATGAATTCTTTTTTCACATACCCTCAGATAGTTGGTCTACAATTTCAGAATATAATTTAGTTCAAAATATTTGAAAATACTGAGAAATTAGGTTCTATTTTGGCCTTTTTATGTTTTTGATTTTCTTGTATTCAATTTCAACAACGACATGTGGAAAAAAATTGTACTGGACCAAGAGTGCAGATTACTTTAAAAACTTGACTGTTAAAAGGAGATTTCAAAAAGGTAAAATACTTGCTACTTTAATGGGAAACTTTTAAAGCTATAGCCATTTCAGTGTTGAAGGGTATTAATTTGAAGCTAAAGTGATTTTATGTTTTAATGCTTTTGAGTGATTATTTTATATTTTTTGTTATAAATTTGACTAAAAATATTTTGTCTCAGTCATACTTTATAAGTGTTCAAACTGTCTCTATTCAACTGTAACAAATAATTGACAATTATTTAAAAAATACATTTTTAAAGATCCTCACTCATTTGTGTTATTTTAGCTGCAGCTGATTGAATTGTACTGATTTATTGATAGGTGGTGGAGTCTAGAGTTCACCCAGAGTAGTACCACCGCTCGCCACGGTACCTAGTACCATTTCTACCATGTAATAATTGTCTTAACAGCAATTGTGTTCGGGTTAGAAAAAACATTTTATTGTGCTATATTTAAAAGGTGTTCAAAGTGTCGCCCTTCTTCTCTAACACACAATTGACACCTTTTCAAAAAAGATCTTTTCAAAGACATTATATTCATTTGGGAAATTTCAGCTGCAGCTGATTGAATTGCACTCCTTAGTTCGTCTGCGTTATTTATGGTTTTCTCGTAGATTTTGTCTTTCATACAGCCCCAGTAAAAAAAATCCAGAGGATTTAAATCCGGTGACTGAGCGGGCCACGGGATTGGTCCTAATCTTCCGATCCAACGGCGAGGATACACCCGATCCAAATGGACTCGTACTTGACGGGCATAGTGTGCTGGACAGCCATCGTTCTGTAGCCAAAGTTTACTAGGTACCGTGGCGGGCGGTGGTACTACTCTGGGTGAACTCTAGACTCCACCACCTATCAATAAATCAGTACAATTCAATCAGCTGCAGCTAAAATAGCACAAATGAGTGAGGATCTTTAAAAATGTAATTTTTAAATAATTGTCAATTATTTGTTACAGTTGAATAGAGACAGTTTGAACACTTATAAAGTATGACTGAGACAAAATATTTTTAGTCAAATTTATAACAAAAAATATAAAATAATCACTCAAAAGCATTAAAACATAAAATCACTTTAGCTTCAAATTAATACCCTTCAACACTGAAATGGCTATAGCTTTAAAAGTTTCCCATTAAAGTAGCAAGTATTTTACCTTTTTGAAATCTCCTTTTAACAGTCAAGTTTTTAAAGTAATCTGCACTCTTGGTCCAGTACAATTTTTTTCCACATGTCGTTGTTGAAATTGAATACAAGAAAATCAAAAACATAAAAAGGCCAAAATAGAACCTAATTTCTCAGTATTTTCAAATATTTTGAACTAAATTATATTCTGAAATTGTAGACCAACTATCTGAGGGTATGTGAAAAAAGAATTCATTAAAATATCTGCCCATTTGTGGTCTCAGCAAATAAAAGTAGGGTAAGAGTGCCCAATTTCCGAAAAACAAAACAAAGGTCAATATCTCCAAAACGGTGGCACTTTTACTAAAGTGATTTTTTGGCATCGAATAGGTCCATCCTCAAGCTATCTCCCATTTCCGTTTGTCGTACAACTTTTGGGACACCCTGTAGAATTATCCGTGAGAATTTCAACTCCATCCATTTTGTTCCATAGCTATAGAACTTAGCTATAAAGTAATACTTAAATGATTTTTTTTGGATGTAACTAAATAGTATATCCTCGATAAATGTGTAAATTAACCTGCGAGTAGGTACCCATTACACTTAAAATGTTATTCACCATACTTTAATCAAGCCATATTAAGCTTTAGTTTAAAATTACAACGCTATATTATTGCTTGGATCTTGAATTTTATGAAGAGATAATGTCCTCCAAACGCCAGCGACCCTCTTGAAATATTCTAAGAAATTTGCGATTCAAATGCGCAAAGCCGTTTAAAACGCCTAACAAATTAAAGGCGGACTCGTTAAAGCAATTACTGATTACATTATGAAATAATACTTTTGCATAGTATGAATATGACCTTAAAATATTTTTCATAATGAGAAAATTTAAAAACTTAATTAAAATATGGGTTATAATAATTTTCACTTATGCATAACATAAATGGCCGTGTAATACGAAAGTAATTAAGCCGAAGATTTTAAAATTTCCATAATTTCCATGATATTATCTGCTTTGACATGGCTTGTGACAATGTTAAGCTCGAGGGATTAACCGCGTACAAAGCTGCGTACATCGACGAGAAACTACTTTTGTGAAACAAAACGCCCATGTTTTTAATATTTTACCGAAAGCTCAGACCTGAATCGTCGAATATGCAAACAAAGCAAGCACCTTAATAACCGTGTCGTGGGATACGCCGTAACAGTACGCAAAGCTGAGGCTAAAAGCTCTATAATCCGACCCCGCGCACTTCGCAGCGAGAGCAAAGGAATAGAGCTTTTAAAAACTCGTTTCCCGTTTAGATTAGCGCCAATAGAGATAAGTTCACTTGTCATCTTAGTCTTAGATGTATTTTAGTCTCCGAAAGTCCATCAGGAAGAAAAATAAACAGGCGAAAGATTTAATCTGTGAGCGTTTTCCCTGTCTGTTTAAATAGAAGTCACAGGAGACGGCGTCTTATCGTCGCGTCCCGTAGCCGTACCTATTTGCCGAGCCGCAGCCGGCAGCCGGCACCCGCACCGCGCCGTAACTTCCCTTGTTTGCAAACTCCGATTGGATCCCGCGTTCTACTTTTCTCAGGACGTCCGTAATTTAGTTTCATGACTTTAAAATGTTGTCACCGCTGACCTAAGCACTGCTTATGGCATAATTAAATAGTCACGTTTTAAAGCGCTCGGCTTTGTCACGAAATCCGTCATCGTTGTCTGATCGTTTGATGAAAGATAATTTATTTCTGGGAAGTAACAGATCGGCGAGATTGGCGGGCGGAGCGATGTCGGCGACTGCACAGTGGGAATCTGACACGACAATAGGGTACAAAGAGGATTTCGTACCCGCGCTAACCTGTGAATGCTTGAAATGACTTTGACCAATTGATTATAACGCCGCTTTGTGTTTGAAAAGCGGTCTCATGCCGTTTGTTGCTTTGCTTTAACCTCATTGAATAAAAGCCGACATACGTTTAGCACGAGACAATGTAACAGCCGGTTATTTACGTATTTCGAAACGTTGACGTGACTTTAAAATATAAACGTCCAACTATAGAAAAATCCATCGGTTTCAGTTTTATCGATGGAATGTTTACAGTAAATAGTGGGAACCTAAACAAACCCACGTGTACACTGGTGAACAAGTGCATTACGTCGTGTGTGGAGCGGAAAGAAGAAGCGGGAAGGGGGTTACTTGAAGGGGCTTTGTTTGGGA
This sequence comes from Ochlodes sylvanus, assembly GCA_905404295.2. Taxonomy (NCBI): domain Eukaryota; kingdom Metazoa; phylum Arthropoda; class Insecta; order Lepidoptera; family Hesperiidae; genus Ochlodes; species Ochlodes sylvanus. The sequence continues at coordinate 7,484,055 of FR990130.1, read as the reverse complement.
CATAAAATTATATGACGTCAATAAATCCTTTGTTTACGGGGCAAATGAACGCGTTTGTCCGTCAGATCGAATTGCCTCTGCTTAGTTTCGAACTAGATAATTAGATTTTCGATTTCTTTATTTAGCGGACATTGACTTATCTACTAGTTAGATGGTTTAATTATTTCTTACACGGCTATGTTGTTCAATGTTTTAAGAATTGTTTTATGGCAAAATGATAATGTCAAATTATTATTTTTCCATTATGTGTAATGTATGTAGGTATATACATATGTATGCTGTTTGATTACTGCTCCAAAGTTAGTAATTAATACTCGTTTAGGAAGGTATGAACCTATTTGTTATCAGGTAATAAGTAAAATTGATGAAAATAAAAGAGCGTCACAGTAAAACAAAATATTACAATTGTTCTATTACAAAAATAATTCACTTCTCAATCGATGATCAGTATTTAAATTAGTGTATTAATAAGGTAGGTACTATAGCTTAGCCGCTGCTCCCATAGTTTCACAAATTTAAACGATTTATTGTCTCTCTTTTAATTAAAAACAAATATTAATTCCATTAAATTAATTATAGGGATAGGAATCAATGAAAAAAAGTACAGAATAATTTTAAATTTTGTATCTATGCTTGAAATCCTTTACCGAATGAATACCTACTTAAACATAATTATACCTAATTATTGTACATGTTATTCATGTTACGAAAAAGAAAATACCTACCTATATTGTAGAACATATTATGCAACCATGCTATCCGAAATGCTCTGAAGGGACAAATCTGTTAACCAAACAAAAATACTTATGAAAACACTCGACTTCATAAAGGACGTAGAGAAATGTCAACTCGTTTAAAGACAAATCCTATTGTGTTTTGCCTGATAACAGATTAACTTGACTTGCAAAACAATCTTCACCACCTAAATCACGGCGGGAAATAAAAAATGTTGGATTAATTATACCGCATACATCGGCCGCGGAGCAGCGTAACAATAAATCGTCATCAATGACGTGAATCGTTGTATAAAATGTTAATGCCGTGTATTATGTCTGACAACAATGACGTATTGTGCGAAGAATTCGGAAAGCACGATGGGTTCCAGACGGAACTTTACAATGAGTTATTTGTATTTTAGAGAAGCCATTCAACGTTACTAAATATACGCTCCGAAATTTGTGACAGATTTTTTGTTACAGTAGCTTCGGGTCACCGAGATGCTTGTCGTATAAATTGGAAATAATAATAATAATAAATAAACTTTATACGAGTCGGTAAACTCATGCACCTGCTCTAGTATTCCCTGTATGATATAATTATGATAACCACCCAGGGGCCGAGAACATTTTATGTATGAATGTACATCTTAGTCTTCATCGCCACTTACCATCGCTTGGGATTGTTGTGAAGGATTAGCTTATCTGATGTAAATAAAAAATAATAATACGAGCCTGTTGGCTTGTGTCGAGCTTAAGCAATAAATAATCGATTGATTGATTGGTTGACCGTTATAAGCAAAAAGCAAATATTTTTGAGCATATTAAAATGTCACGGGCACGTACACGTATTTTGGGGTGCGAATTTGGAATACTATGCATCACATCTTTGAATAGATGTAGATTAAAATATGTTACGTTTACAATGTCGTTTCTTAGCATGGTTTTGCTTAACAGAACTAAAAAGATACAGGGACGAAACGAAAACAACGAAAAAAATAAACTATCTTAAAATATACTGAATTTACCTAATCTTATCTTTGTGTATAATTTTAAGTTCTGACCTACCTGCTTGAAAATAAGCCGTGGGTCCTACAGGAAAGGCGGATTACGGATTGTCCTTTAGTCGTCCTTATTCTATAAAGGACACGATACATAGAATTGCGAAAGATTCTCGAGTATTTGATTGGAGCTTCGCTGTATCGGGCCTTAAGCCCCATTATTTTCATACCTTTTATATCTATTTTTTAATCTTTCGTATATGTGATGAAAAAACATTAAAGTTTTATACCAAGTAACTGTTTGTCCTTCAAAAAAAAGCGGAGATCCAAACCTCGGTGAGACAGTTATTTGCATAAAAAATTACATTGTCAACAAACAGTCTTTGCAATTTATATAAATGTATATATAAAACCGGTCAACCAGTCAAGGGTACCAAGGGTTCCGTACATCGTGCAATGTTAAGTATATTTTAACAAATACTCAGTTTAACAGAACGACGGCGCGGCGCAAAAACATGTTCCTTTTATGTGGGCCTTTAATTGTTAACGTTATTTTACTTTTAGTATTTATTGCTATGGCAGTTATAGTAATACACATTAAAATGCCCACTAATTATGGTTATTAGGGTTCCGTACCAAAATGGTAAAAACGGAATGGAACCCTATTAATATGCCTCCGATGTCCGTCTGTCCGTCTGTCAGTCTCAGAGCTCTCTCTATCTCTTGAACGGAAATAGGTAGACACCTGAAATTTTCACGGAATACGTGTTACTCTGGTCGCTATTATTATTACTGAGAATACCTATTACGGTTCAAAAGATATAATCCTGTGAAAGACAGACGAACAGTGAAACCTTAGTTATAAGAGTCCCTTTGGCACCTTTTGAGTACGAAGCCTTAAATATACTTGCAAGATTATCCTGGTTATTGTTGTTACAGAATACGTTTTATCTTTGCAAAAAAGAATTAAAAAATATATTCACCATCATTATATTACTCGAAGGTACATACCTTCACCGCGTCGACTGTATACCAGCTTTATCACAAGAATTCATCTCGTTAATTCACGTGTATTATTTACGATTCGTTTCGCCTCTTTAGCGAGAGAAGATAAGATCGAATGACGATACACCCAATATTGTCTCGTATTACTATTGTTGGGAGGATAATACCGAAATTGCTCTAAGGGCAGCCGGCGCCGCGTTTGCTTGGAATATTATTAATTTGCTTTCCAACTTATGTACAAAGCCGCAGAACTCGATTATTATTTTGTATTGTATGCGGTCAGGAATGTTACTGGAACCGAATCCTAACGTGCTAACGGCCCTATATAAGCTATCTGTTTACCGGATATTGTAAGAAATATCGATCTGTATTTGTTAATAGAAACACAAAAAATATCGAATAAAATAATAGCTGTTAAAAAATTCCCCTTATTGACTATAAATAGGCTATGGATACCGCATGTAAGTTTAGACATTATAGAAAAGATAAAGATATAGCTCAGAGTTAAATTATGTAAATAGTATTTAATATTTTTACGTATCGATATAAAATAATTACATTATTTTATAATACATGACTGTATACTCTGATTTTATTCCAATATCTGTGTTCTGAAATTCAACGTTACAAGAGACGACATTTAGAGTAGAGACGCACCTAAAATAAATAACTTACGGAATATATTCTAATTACATTATATTTTAATTATTATTTATCGTAAAAAAGAAGAGTGGGCCGAAGTACTAAGAGTTTAGTTAGCGTATTAGTGCTGTGAAAGAGCTTGGATGACCCCGATTTAAATTATTGTATGAGATTTAAAATTAATTATCACTTATTATGATAAAAGCAAACATTGGGACAATTCCTATGCCTCATACCACATAGGAATCTCAAAAAGTTCGTAAATACTTGCTTGCCCAAATAGAATCCTGCCAATCTGTTAACCAATAGATTTAATTGGCGAGTTTGATTCCTTATAAATACAATATTATAAAATAAATATATTTTCTGAGTATAATTGGTTTTACTCTGTAAGTGTATTTGAGGGGTATAAATTCAGTTCTAACGCAAATATAAATTAATTCGGCTTACCTAATTCGGTCAAAGTTTACCGTATTTGAATAAACAATTAAACCAAAGAGTCCCGCTTCAGTGCGGACTGGACTGGAAGGCAATTGTTGCCCGGCTGCCTACTTTATAAATGATTGAAATTGAAATCAAACCGAACTATGTTTTATTTACCCCGAAGTTAAAGGTCGTAGAATACATATTTCGTGTTCAAATAAAACACATTATATTTGGATTCAACTTAGAAGTTATTTTCAAAGCAATTGACCACCCCATAGCCTATCTGGTAGTAGCCCGACACTTCGGTCACGAGTTCGAGTCCTGATCGGTGCAGATACTTACGTGACAGATAAATAAATGTTTGTTCTCGGGTAACGGGTGTTCGTGATGTGTTATTTGTGTTGTTCATGCTCCCCGCGACACAGGGAGTCCTACTGCATGGGTATGAGTGTGTTAGGGGGTATTTTTTTTATTTCAAAGCAGTACATAGTAGGCGGTTTCATAACACTTTTAATGCTTAGATTTTTACCGCCGTTTCTTCCAAGACCACTGTCGATTGGGATTTATTAAAGCAATGGCATATTAAAAAAATATTGGCGTTTTTTAAAACGTGTTGATACAAACCAAATTCGATTGAATTTCATTTCATTTCAACTCCTGGAGAAACCGTGAATATTTTATATATTATGCTTATATATTATTAACCGTAACACGATGACTTTCATACAAAGAGTCCGCTATTTCAGCTTCTTGCGCATGAAATCCGTTAAATTCCTTTCATGGTAGATGTTTACGTTATAAAGCATTTACTCTCAAAGTTTCAAGCTCCAAGCTTCACTCGTTTCAGCAGAATGTTTATAAATCAGTCAAAAAGGACAAAGTGTATTAAGAAAAAAATAGGTCAAATGAACTTTTTCTTTGTAATTCACAATAACAGCACAGTTAAAAAAGATTTTTGTGGAACACAAACTGTTATTTTAAATGGACTTGGGTCCGTTAGTATTAATGCAAGTCAGGTCATCGTTAGGTCAAATATTGTGCTGGCTGTTATTACAAAATGTATTAGAATTTCGATCGGGAGTGTCAAATCGGACCAGCGGCGCGGCGTGGGCCTGACGAACCGTGCAAAATGATAATTAAGAGAAACCGCTCAGTCATCATTAATGCGATACCAGTGGATGGGCTGCATGTAAATTTAAATAGGTAAACTAAGCTACGAGGGAAACTGCTGTTAAAATCTATATTTTGTTAACGACGACATACATTTTTCTAATAGAGGTCAACCGCCTTGTACCTACTCCTCCCGGCGGTACATCTTTCTATTTATATTTGTCAATGATTAAAAGTGACTTGATACTTTAGACGGTTTAAAATACACACTAAACTTAATTTTTCCCCAGTTTGAATGTATGACAAAATATATTAAAATTTACAATTTTTTTTTAACAATATATTCTCCGTCCATTATATATTCCATGCAAGTCTTTAGCTACTCATGATTAACTGTCAACGTTAGCTGGTATTATTCAATCAATTTTAAGCACCAATGGAAAATTTCCAAAATTACTATACCAAGTTGTCTCGTATCGTACATGTCACGCTCAATCACTTCGGTGTTACCATCAGTAATATTCGTTATTACGAACAGATATCGCACGACTTCATTATAACATACCCAAAGCTACGACAGAGCACAGCCTAAGGAACTCGAATGTTCAGTCAGCCAATGGAGATGTTTAGAAAGCACAGCTAGCCCGATTGCCAGAGTACGATTTATCTCGGAGTCTTATGACTGTGAATCTGTTACGAAATGATAGATTTTCTTATTAAACGCAATCTTCGTCAGAATAGTGATAGAAATTGGCTGCTTTTACTTAGTAGAAAATTTGATGAATCAAATGAACAAACTTGCGTTAAGTTTTGTTTTGCAATTATAAGTAATATAAACTTGCAGCAGGAATTAAACAAACTTTACAGGTGCCACAAGACAAAAACACTTTCTAGTTAGTTATACGACAAATTTGAGGTTTTTTAAGAATATTAATTTAGTTATTCACACAGTGTTTAATACATTGCTGTGTGTTTATAAGCGTTCATCTGCATAGACTTTGCTATTAATTGTAAACGTTTCACGAGGTATATGAATTTTGGACTCTAAGCACAGAATTCCCGTTCCCAGACTTCTAATAGAGTTCGGGTAATAACTTTTAAAGCATTGTAAAATTTATAAACACTAGCCGAACACCAGGCGCAATAATTATGAAGACGATTTCGGCTTTAATTTTGACGTAAAAGGCAACGGACTGCTGTAAGTTCTTTGACGTAAAAGGCAACGGACTGCTGTAAGTTCTTACACTGTGGCTGTAGTGTGCCAATCATGTGAAAGTGCGATTGCATCTGTAAGGTACAATTGTATAACGAGAACCTTGTTATGTTATTGGACTACTCGCCCGTGATCGTATTGACTCAGTTTTGATGCATAATATATCATCGACTGCTTTTATATTATGTTGTTTAACCAACGAGGTGATAATCCGGGCATAACAATACGCAGTAGTTATTTTGGAATGACGATGCTGTAGCGCAGTTAATAGTGTGATGCGCAATGAGTTCGGGTTTGATTACCAATTGGGGTAGGTGTGTGACATAAAAAAATTCAAATCGTGCACGGTTTGTATCTTCAGTGTTTGTGGTGTCTAATTTGTAAATGTGTGGGTGTGTGAGCGATTTATGTTAATTTATGTAATGTATACAATTACAATGTATATGTGTAATGTATAAGTGCACTTATTTCATGTTCCACAAAATCAGATCTAAACACTAGTTAAACCCTATTAATACTATAACAGACGATTTCAAAGACGCCGTTACTAACTGTATAATATACAAATTTGTTTAGGAACATTAATCCCATCGTAGATAAGATATTGGAACGGATTATATACGGCTGAGTAGAGCAGATATTAAATCAGTTGCTTTTATTACATACAATATGTTATTGAGAAATAGGTTGGTTAAATTGCCATTTGTATACTGAAAGTAAAAGGGCTTTTATTATGTTACCTATATGATATGTTTATGCAGAGTGGAATGAAATCTATTGATATGTATACTCCGATATCATCATAATCTTTCTGCCCATTTCCTAAATTTATATAGTAAAAAAATCGCACTAACAGAGTAATAGTGAAATGCGTAATCAAACTACTTAATAAGGAAACTTTAGACTATTAAGGTAGGTATGTACCCCACATATATATTCCCCATGTTTATTCCCCACAGAAAGATCACGGTTAGAATCCTGTACGCATATCTAATTTACAGTTATGTACGTATTAGCAATGAATTTAGCTTCAGTGGAGGAACGCACCGTGAGGTCGTATGGCGTCGTAGGCACGCCAACGTTGTGGACTAATCTCAAGACTCACATCGTGAGAGGATATCCAAACCCAGCAGTGGGACACTTGTGGGTTGCGATGATGATGATGATGATAAGCTCCAGGGGTTACTTAACTGGTAACTCTCGCTTCATCCAAAAAAAAGTTCAATAATTTAAACTTGACAAGTAAGGTATTTCTATTTAAACTACTATTTAAATTGTACATACTTGATAATAAACACATGATTAAAACAAAATTTACGGATTTTGTTAGCCTTGAAATTCAAACAAGTAAAGTTTCTTAATTATTTTCCACAAACATAAATTTTAATCAATAGTTGAACACTGTTCAAAATACTATTTTTTTACATTACATTCGAAGTTAGTTCCAATTTATGCCACCGCCCAATACACACGCTTGCTTCGAATATTCGAATGCAGAACTAATTGGAATAAGCACGAATAACATTAAGTGTAATATTCGATTCACAACTCGATCTTATGTACCTCTAACCCAACAGCTTGGTTTTTCTTTTTCTTTCCTTACTTTTCAAAAACCAAAGAGCATTATCCTTCTGAGCTTTCAAAGGAACACAAAGGTTCTAGCGTAGGAAGCTGAGTTGATGACTGTCATTTTAGCGGCACGACGCGCGACGCAATGCGAAGTGCAGGGTGCTCCACGCAATAAGTATGAGGGCTGGAATGAACGAACTATTCGGTTTATCCGCAGCTAAACCGAACACTATTCAACATAAATTGAACGGAATAATTTATAGCGAGTTTATTTGCTTGCACTTTTATTTATTCCCCGCACAGAACGGGTTTTATTAAACGGTTTACTTTAAGCTTTTTGTGTTTTAATTGTTCACATGATCGATTTCTTAAATAGATTTATGACGGATACAGGAATTACCTAGTGTTTTGTGTGTGGGAATCGCAAACAGTTGGTTTGTAATATTTTTGATAAATTATTATAAAATTACTATTGTTTATAAAACTAAAAAAAGCCTACGAAATATTAGTAGTATTTCGTTTTTTATGGAATTAAGGCAGCAAACGAGCATGCAGCCCCACCCTTCCGCTGTCGCCCATGACAACTGTGACCGACCCAGAATAAGACTCAAATGGAGACCGAATGGTTAGTCAAAATATTGAAATTATTGAGATTAAATATTGAAAACTGAATGAGAACTACCTCCTCGTGTATTACGAATATCACGAACGGACGGTTTTACTAATTATATTTTTAAGCCCAATGTCATTGCATTTTTATATTAGCCTTTTTTTATAATGGCCATCAGGCCAGGGTAGTATCAACTAACTTCCGGATTAACTCCAGACAAGAGAACTTTTTAATAGTTAACATCTTTAATGGTAAATTATACTATTAGTTCGATTTGTACTTGATAGAAATTTGTCTGCTGCGCCCAAGACAAAAGTGCTTCCATGCAAAAAATATGAAATACTGCAGACATATAGTTTATCGGATTGTTTTTATAAATATTTTAAGTTTTGTATGTCTTTGAGCTATAAAATATTCATATGTTCATCTATTAACTTCTCCGAGGCATACTTGCGCATACTCCTACGAATCTTGATGGTAGAATGAACTTATAAGCTGTAAGCTTAGCATGCAATAATAAAGTGCCGAGAATGAAATATACTCGGTGTTTTCTATTCAAATGCGAAACGCAAATTTCATGCATAATTACTCCATCACAATATTTTTACAACCAGTAACATAATTGCACTAGCTCATTCATCGAAAGCGCGCTTTGAAAACTTCGAAATTTCGGGGTGTTAAGGACGATGTACCCGTTTTACCACCATCATGCAAATGGAAGTTTTAACCAGACATACTAAGGTTCAAATTATCTATCTAGTGACGGTTGACACATAAAATATGAAAATTGTAACGATGTATGTAATTCTCGGAGGTCGGCTCACATTTGTCATGAATCACACTTGAAGCCGCGTTCACCGCGTCACCTATTTACCTATTTTTAATTACGGGGAAATGTGTATAGACGGAGAGCGTAGTGTGAAATAAATCAGTGTTAAATCATTATACTTATTATTATACATTCCAGCAGTATATTGTATAAAGGAGAAGAATAAATTGGTAGTTTTATTCGAATCTTTGTGGAAATCTAATTGGTAATTTTATGATTTCACGAATCAAATTTACACCGGAATCTGTTGTGAAATTTTACCTTATAAATAATTTAAACAATACCTACTCAACAAATATTCACAGGCTTTGAAGTAAGTTTAATTCGTGAGATGACATTCCGCTAAAATTAGAGTTTTATTTCTTTGTATAATATAACTGAGTACGCACCGGCACACAACCATTTCTAAAATGTGATACGGATTTATCCCATCTCCCTGCACTTCATTAATTTATAAAAGCTTTCGTCTATGTTATTTTTTTCATGAAGTTGACTGCATTGCAGACGAATAACGAAGAAACCGATTTATAACCCGCAGCATAACTAATAAAAATGGGTGACAAAAGAGAAATATTCAAAACGAGTAGTTTCTTAACACTACGCTCCCGGTCCGCGGAGGTTTTAAGAAGCGTGCGAGCGCAGCGCAAGGTTGCGAGGGCGCTCCTGAGGCTGAGTGCCATACCGCTAACACATTGTCTAGCATCATTGTCTGCTCGCTCTTGTTACACCGACGTTCAACTTTTTATTTACGCCCAAGTGCACTCCGGCTCTGTCGCGACGAGAGCTGAATTAAGGTTCTCGGCGTTGATATGGGATCATTCAACCCGAGAATATCGAATTTCACAGTGAACTGGGCGCTTTGTTGGATACTTGCACGTGATATTCCTTTTGTGCGCAGGCCGCGAGCAGCGAGATCCGAGACCGCCCTCCCTCATAATAACGTAATAATAACTAGCGCCAAAGTTGTAATTAATTTCTCGACGCAAAAACACAATGAGGTGCTTTTTTAGTACTTAGCTTTTCATATTTTAATACAGACGGGAGATTCTAAACATCGCTTTTTGTAACAACTTAGCATTCGGTTTCTTTGTTGAATATAATTAAGTTGCAGCAATAATCAGGTTTCTAATTATAATTTGTGTATGTAGGCATTGCAGTCTAATAGACCGCTGGCCAGCATTAATTATTAAGCAATTGATGGTACATTCAATTTACACTTGATATACCTACTGACCTACATAACGAAATTAAAATTTGTCTGGATTGTTTGGTTCTTGAATGGTTGATGTAAAAATATTAACCTATAACAATTTTCCTTTAATATGTTGCTATTATGTCTTTTAAATCGTTGAACTTGTTACTGCCACTCATGGACATAAAGACAGGGTATTAATTTTAACAATGCGTTGCCGGGGTCAAAGAAAGATATACTAATATCCCTATACTCCCGTCTTGTATGTATCTACGTCGTATAACCCTGGAATAAAATCATAACAGCAGAATACCGTAATGTTATAAGGGAAAACTTTAAATTGGTATTGTTTCACATTTCAGCTAGAACGAAATAATTACTCCACAGCATCGTGGTTGCCGTTGTTCACCGATTTACACTTCAAGTGCAGCGAGCACTTTTAATTCGTGAGGCGGTTACATTATATAACAGTTTTAGTATATCTAACCCTATCATCTAAAAGTAGCTAGTGGCACGAAAATTCAAGTCCTACATTTTTAAAACAATGCTTTTTATGCAATGCATTGAAATTTCGTTAACTGCATAATTTTACTAAAAGGTTCTTTTATCAAAAGACGATCAACGTCGTCATGTTCCTTCTTGAATAGATAGTTGGGCTACGTAACTAAATCCCGGAAACCACAGCCACTATTTTCCTAAAAATAAATTGTCTTTTATTAGCATCAGTTGTAGTGCTGGAGAGCCAATTAGCGCGCGTTATTGCTTCTTTATAAGCCGGCGTCGCATGGTGAAGCTGATGTGAATGGACGGTAGTAATCACAGCATCTTGTGGCCAACACGTTTGGTCGCTACCATCTGCTGGTTATTTCTGGGGAAATGATATCCATAAGCAGTTATTTTGGGGTTTATTATTAAACAGCAGCGTACCTAAGCCTTATTTCACAGTCATTAATTCTTCTTAACGTATACTCGGTTCATATACGAACTGATACATGGGTTAGCATTAAACCCCTCCGTACTCCTCCAACTCCGTATAAAGAGAACTACAAGGAGAAATCGGTGCGTCGTTGTCCATCTATAATGCGTTGAAGCTAACGTTTCCGGAATTCAGGTGGAGAGTAAAGAACTTCTCTTAGTTCGTTAGTGCTAACGACCTACGAAGGTAGTTCGTTAGCACTAACTTCTGCAATGTAGCAGATACTCAACTAGGTGGTAGAGCCTATGAAGTTCTACCGGGACAGTACCACCATCAAAACTATCCTCTCCCTGTCAACCTTTAGGCAGTGCAAACACAACGTGTGATAATTGTTTGAACAGCAATTGTGCAATTAAATCAATAAAATAGCGAGGTGCAAATAGTACGAGACTCCTGTTAGTTCTAAAGACGCTCTTACCCCACAACTTTGAAACTTATTGAAATAAAAAATATAAGTGAAAAGTTATTATGCCACATTTTATTTTCACGAAATTTTGCTTCAGTAACATCAAACTCTATCAGAACATGCTCTCTCAATAGCGAATTTATTAGGTGCTCAACGGCGGAAATTGAATTTGGAACTACGCATTTCCAGCAAGCATAGCGTTTCCGTCCGGAGTTTTTGTTTATATTTTGAAACAACTAACACTATAACAAAAATTAAAGGCAAAGTGTTGTAAAACTTCTAACATTTTTAATTGATTTTACTTAACTGATAACTAATAAATACTAATCTGAATGATTTTTAAATCTATTATTCATTTGTCACGAGTACTTCGATGTAATGGAATTCGATGTGGCGTATGGAACCCGAGTAAAACAATAGTTTATCAGTGCCAACGATACGCTACTATAGTTATTTTTGTAGTGCGTGTTTTTATTTGCTATTCATTATTTTGTTGGGTGGTTTTGTAGTGGTTTTTTCATAGCTATGACATGAATTTTAATGTTTAGCAATTCAATATTTATAAACGCTTTATACGCGCTTTGGGACAAGGCCCTTTTATAATTTAAATATTTTGAGCGATTAGAATTTAATTATCACCTTTCAAAGGTGTATGAAGTCGACTGTGACCGGTGACCACTCACATTATGAGAGGAGACCCGTGCCCATCAGTAAGACAATTATGGTTTGCGATAATACATTAGCTATACAAAAATGTGTCCCAGTTATTCTTATAATTGCATGTTACAATATTTAAAAACAAATTAAGCGTAACCGGTGTACGAAAGTCATTACTCGCCATAATAGCGGTTTGGTTGTTGTCGTTTACATATTTTTTATTCACAATAAAGGGAATGCATGATATATCCGTTTTGAAATACCGATTTGAGTCCCACGGGGTTTCGTTCTCTTATTAAACAAGATACATAGTTAAAAAAACACGCTTTTGTCGTCCACCCAGGTCAGTTCTTGATAATCAGACCTTGGATATCAAAACCTTCTCCTTAAGACTTCTTATGACAAATCAAACGAGCCTAAACATGATGGGGTCGCTCGTTTCGTTTTAGAGTTCTTAAAACCATCAATGGGCCTCATTATTAAACCAGCTCATTTCATCTCATCAGATTTACAAAATTTCCACTAAATCGAAAGCCAGAAAGTGGGTCAAATTTAATTTACTAACATGTATTGTTTACACATCGACACCTGGTCAGGGGAAACTAAGTAAAAGCTTACAGAAAGCTTTCACATACTCTTATTACCCTCAAAGTTTCCTCTGCGTTATAAAAATCCATACCCTCGAACAAAGGGTTTTATGTGCTAGTCAAAATACCTGGTCTAGTCGGGTATCAAACATGGAACCCTCCCCTGAATTTTATCACCAACTAAGCTACAGGGTCATCTTTTGACACGAATAATTTAAATAATGCGTCATTTACCAACGAACGAACGAGAGGTCGATATTGTTTCATAGGTAATCGCAGCTGGCGACCCAAAATGATCGTGTAAATGCACGCCATTTCACAAATTGAGATCATACATCATTCAACATACGTTTAATTCGATTACTCGTACACCTACAACGATTTTGGTGCGCCGTATTTATTCGAGGGGAATGCGTAAACAAACAAAGAGAACTCGTTCATCTTTGGTCGTACAGTCACGTTGCAGGATTGCATCGAGTAGGTAGGTGCCCTACGATAACGTTACCCTATGTTAACGTAGATATATAAAATACGAGCGGTGCCCGCGACTTAGTCCCCGTGGAATTTAACAAAAAAATCTAAAATAAAAGTAGCCTAAGTTACTCCTTATGACATTAGCAATCTGCCAGTGAAAGTCCCGTAAAATCGGTGCAGCCGTTCCAGAGAGTAGCTCAAATAAACGAGCAGACAGACAGAGAGACAAAATTGTAAAAAATGTTATTTTGGTATATGCACCGTGTATACATCCATATGCATTTAGTAAAAAGCGGTTATTTTAAATTGTTACCGACTAACTCCAATTATAACTGAACGAATGTAAACTAATGTAAAGTACTAATGTAATTTGGCGCCAAATGTAGATGAGTGGCATGCAGTTTATAATGAAATGAAATGAAAACTAAACCTGTCATAGGTTTCAAAATTCCTAAAAAATCTGTTGAATAAACGCGTAGTTTCGCGGGCGACTCACGAATTAGTTATTAATAATTATAATAATAATTACCTATTTGTTCTTATATACTAGTAATTAAACAGTTGAAGGTACAAGCAGCAAGAACTTCAACACAAAGTATGTAATTAAGTACCTCCTATTGTCTGGGCTGAAAATTTCTTAAAACAAGGTCGGTAAACCATTTAAAAAAAAAATTTGACATAGATAATATACTCGTACATACATATTTTACTGTATTTGAAAAGGGACACTACTTAATTAAGGAGCTGACGAAAAACTTGGTCGTCACCTTCAATGTCATTGATATTCAGTAAATGACACACTTTTAGTGCCGCCTCATAATATATTTCGTACAATAAAATATGTAAGGTTTTATTCTATTCAATAGAATTTTCCCTGAACTATCAATTGTATAGCGATTTATCACTCATAAAATGTTTCCGATGGCCGTTTTGTAAACGTTGCTGGAAACGTACTATTTCTCGGAAATCGAGGCAATGTGTTCCTCACACAACACAGGATGAGAGTGAAAGAGAGCTTCAAATGTAAGAGAAAGTGGTCGGCGAGTTGGCTGCAGGCCAACACGCGTCCCCCGTCAAAATGGTTCTAAATTTATTAATTCCTCCTAATTTGTGAAAGGAAATTTAGTGATAATTAACATTTTCGTCATCGAAAGAATTAGAGCACAACTAATTAACTTTATGTGCTACACGTTTCGATCAATGATAGGTATATAGCCAAATTTGCTGTCACACATTGATAAATTTGATCCTTAATTGATTTACGATAATACAACACAAATATAACCTGAAGTTTTAGTGATGTTACATTGCATTAATTAAAAGCCAAAATTCAGATGCGCATCCCTTAATAGCATTCGCCGGTCGATGTAATTTTAGTTATAATCTGTGTTTTATGTGTATTTATGTGTAAATAATGTAACAAAATTGCAAATACATATGTATTAGCTACTTAAAATAGACGAACACGAACCGAAACGATTTCGATTTTCAATATTGCCCTGATTTCAATTCAAAGCACACACGTGGGTGTGTCGCTGTTAAAACAACATACGCTTGTTTGAAGAGAATTCGAGATCCATCAGTCGACTGCTGACGTCGGGATGCTCATTCAACTGTGTACACCAACACTGCATTTTTTCTTTTCGTTTTGAAGAATCTCATATCATAATGCATGCGCCTTTGGTCTTTGGGAACCAAAGACTATCCGCGTAAGATATGGAGAAATTAAAGTGTTTTAAACTTGGGGATTCTTGCCTGTAAACATCACCAATATCACCATGTTTACAGGATGAGGGTGAGAGTTGACAATGCTGTCATAGTGGATTTAAATTCGTTTTTGTCAGCATAAACCAACTTGTATAATAAAGGATTTCCAATCAGAGGCGACGGAGCGAAGGAGATTCTAATAACATTCAAAACTCGTCCCTCGGGATGGTGTCAGTTTAATTACGAGCACGGGACACGCCGCGCCGTCTCGACCGGCATCACAACGGATTTATTTTTTTCACTGGGACAAAGGACGATTAAAAAAGTTCATAATGAGAATCCGCTAAAAGTGAAGGGTGAAAGTGCGATGCTATTTAAATATCTGTAGAATTTATAATTATGTATTGTAAAAATATTTTTGACTTTTTAATTGTCAGCCTCGGAATGAAACTATAACATAATAACGATAATTATAATAATCTAATAATAAAATTCAAACGGTGACGAACAGACAACTTAGTCTGTACCAGTAAACCTGCAATGAAACTTGCATGGCATGAAACTTGTACCTATGAATTTCATGTATGGGGTGCCTTATACTGCGTGAAGAACTACTTAAATAAGATTTTATGAAAATTCCTTTTTTAAATATGTAAAATATAGGGTAAAATTTTGTAATGAGTATAAAATTAAAATTAGTCCGATTTACTTGTAACTTGGAATTAACTCTTCGTAACTGAATGATTAAAAACTTATTACAGCGTTTTGAAAATACATCATACATACGTTAAATAGGGGGTAAAAGTTTGAATAACATACATGTATATTTATGTATACATTTTCATTTAACATTATAACATCTGCCGATAAAATGCTTCGGATGAGTCGATATGTCGAAGGGTATTTATTATTTATCTTCGTCCCAATAGAAAATGTAGGATATTAAAGTCTCTGTTACACAGTTGATCGAATATTACAAAACTTTCACGAGCGATGCGGTTACAAGTTGCAAGCGGCTGGGGGCGTAACTTTGCGGTCTATACGTAGGTTACACAATTACATGAACTGATGAAACTGATGAAGTAAAATTACACACTCTGATTGACTATTGACGAGAAATGCATGTTTAAATCTGCTGTGATACAGTGAATGCTTTTAATTTGAATAGATCTAGAAGTTTAGCAGTGGAACAACTTGGGCTAATAGGTTACACATAAATATTAAGCGTCTTCACGCTTTGGACCGTCTTATGGAAATGTTTTTTTTTTAATATTATATGTACTCTAAGTACTATTTGTACTTGTAATTCACGCCCTATCACATGTATAGTTGTTGAATATTGCTGTTTACTTTATTTGAATATTGTAGTTTCATAATTGGTTTTTGGAAATTGATGACGGTAGTTATTGATTCCAACTTAGAGCAATGTGTAGTTCGCCAGTGATTAAATAGTAATTAAATTGACTTGACGCCTAAGATACTTTTAAGTAATTGAACAATAGGCTACGAGGGTCGTCAAAATTAAGTATACTCAATCTCAACCGGAGGAAACTATGTATAACAGTTAAGTGGCAAAGATAGATTGCTGATAACATATTACATCGCCATGAAACTGATGAAGTAAAATTTATGAGATCCTAACCGTATTAAACTGTAAAGTTTGGACACCCTGTAAGTTTAGCAATGATAACACAGCAAACATAAAACGCGAACTGTTTTCAACCGTACCCTAATAATTTTCATAATACGAACGACCACACTATTCATATGCAAGTTCATTAAGATCCAGTTTCCAAGTTTCCCATGTGTAAATTTTGTTAGTTAAGGGCTTGAATATTTAAACTGAAACTTTCAAAGCTCAGTTACAAGCTTAATACAAAACTCATATAGATTAAAAGCCTGAGGCAGTTTTCATTAATTTGTTTCTAAAACTAATTTAAGGTATAACTAAATGCAATGAATAAAGTACACTTTAACAAAAATCTAGATATTAAATTATATTTTGCCTTATTATGCGTTTGCAGAAAAAAACTGTCATTTTGAAAGACTTTTTAGCAAGAGCCTCCCGATTTTTCTGAAAAAGTCACCCCAAAATATTGTTAATATGCTCCGTATATGTGTTGTGTCTGTAGGTATAAAATAAAGCTAAAATGACATCGGAGGGACGCGAGGCCGCCTCTAAATAACTAGGCGTTACTGCGCTACGTCACAGCCGTGACTCACAATTTACTACGAAACAAACAGCTTTCTGACGCTGCTTTATCTAAGTTTTACCCTCCCAAAATGACACACAGTTTTGTATTTTATATCTTCATTTTACTGGAATATGTAAAAACCTCCGTCGCCTTTATTTTTGGGCAGGTAATTAGCAGATATTCGTCGTATGTAGTAATGAAAACTTTATTGGAATAAAATCCAATTAGACAATAAAATTATTTTCATTAAGTTTGTAATAAAGGCTAAGTAGTCAATGTAAATCAAACGCTCAAGGAACTTCAATAGAAAAGTGGCATTCTTAAATTTATCTTTCATATATAGTATATTGTATTATTTAATAGAAACATTTTTTTAACTTTCGTCATCAAAAATGACAAACATTCGTCATCGAAAATGTCGACAAATGATATGTTAAAACTAATTCATGTAAACTCAACTACATAAATGATGAACATGAAAAGTAGAATATCTTTTCCAACTCGCTCGATTCTGTCAGATAAATTATACTCCGGCACGAAATACGTAATTTTTGCGTTGTCATAAGTGGCGCTCACCGTTGAAGCCACATTAAACGTCGCCAGGGAGGGTTGTCAATATTGTGTTGCCTATAAATATAAATTATATTGTACTAGCAGATATCTTTTTAATATACCAATAAAAGACGTTACTGACTTACAGGTTATATTGGATTTTAAAGTAAATGTATGCGCCGACGCAGTTTCACGCCATTCTCGGATAAAGAGACAGTGCGTGGGCCGGCATTGCCATGGATTTATTGACTAAATTGGACGTGGCTCTTGACATACGAGTATATATAATCGTATATACTCGTATTACGATTATAATTATACTCGTATAAACACAATATCCTTCGTGTTATATGTTGGGAAATCCTTGGACATTCAATCGTTAGTTCTTACGTGAAATGGTTTATGTGTTTCAGTTGAAGTGTTAAAGATCCACTTAACCCGTGAGCTGGTTAATCATAAAACATTGGTCTTCAACCTATGACATTTTCTCAAGGCCTCAGTGCTATTTTTCAGGTTGATTTAAATATTCCCTGTAAATACACTAGTTTAATTAAAATGAATTATTAGAAGACCATAACCTTCGCAGCTTAAACGAGCGTTATTACCGATACCTACACAAAAACTTAAATCCTTTGTATTCCGATGTTAAAATATCCATTTTTATTCTTTGTTCGTAGATACTATAAATTAATTAGCACACCCACGCCGCTTGCCGAGGTACCCATAAAAATGCGATATTAATTTATTTTATAATATTATTTCGGGAATATTTTTTTATACCTATAACCTACTTTTAAAATAATTGGGCGAGATATACACGGTATACACGTAGGTACTTGGGTACCTACTTGTGTGGTAGTTGAACGTTGCACTTCCGAACCGCGGGTTACGTATTCAAATCCTGCGCGCACCTCTAATTTTCAAATTATTTATGTGCGTATTAGTATGTAATTATCACTTGCTTCGGTGAAGGAAAACATCGTGAGGCCCCAGTTAGACGACGCGTGCTTTTATATGACACGATAGCTTTCACGCGGCCGCGCAAAAGCTATCGTGTCATATAAACGCGCCCTGAGGAACCTGCACATCTCAGAGTTCTCCATAATGTTCTCAAAGGTGTGTAAAGTCCGCCAATCCAAAATTGTACCCCTCACATTGTGAGAGAGGGACCTGTGCCCAGACGTGGGACAATTGTGGGTTGTAATGAATGATGAATGACGTACTCAGTTGAGTACCTATATTTTAAAAACAGTGTAAATAATAAGATTTTACTCGCACAATAATTATAATAATATAAGTATGTTGCTTTTTAGTGACTGAATGTGTGCCGCCTACACAGTCACGAGCGGCCCGTATACAGGATAAATGATGCAGCGTCCTCAGAACAAACTACTGGGCTTATCTGATACAGCCGCACCATGACAAGCCTACCCCAACAAGTCACTTCTCTCCGCAACCGCACTTTTATTAACTTGAAGAACAATGGCGGTTAAATAAACCCGGGACGCTTATTGTTTCCTTTGTAGCAGCATAAAGGATGCGAGGAAATTTTATAATGTTTTTATTGTATTGTACAAGAAAAATTTTATGTAATTATGAGAAAAATGTTGGATGAATACGTAGACGAATATTAAGTTATACTATAGAACCCGCTTTGTGGTCGAAATTCGACCATCATTCATTTTGTCCAAGGGTTACTTCACTTATAAAATTAACGTATAAGAGTATAAGTATACCTCCTTGTAGTAACCCTTCATAGTGATGAACGTACACATTTCAAACGTCATCGTCATGTCTAAAGCATATAGTAACATAGTGTGTGTTACGTTCTGTTTATTATACCTATGGTATAATTTAATAATAAGAGTATAAGGTACCCCTCACTTCACTTATATTACCCCTTCACTTAAATTATGTAGTTAAGTTATTGTTTTTGTTTGTGCATAAATCCTCGAATCAGTTTATCACGTTCTGGTATGTAACTATAATAGTTATATTGGTTTGTTCTCGAACTGCAGCTGTTCACACATTGTGTGCATTCAATTTTCAATGAAAATCACGTAGCAACGTAAGGTATACGGAAATGGCGATTGGTATTTTACTCCTTTTCATATAGCTCCCTTATTATATAATTTTTTTAACTATAAATTTACTTATGATGTTGATTTAACTTGTCCAGGTCGGTGAAATTAAAAATGCATAGGTACTTAAGAGTATACCATTTCATAAAAGCTATGCGCAATATACCAAACGTAAAAATATATGTATGTGGCCATTACAAGTTATTGGATTACCAATATTATTATTAAATCAATCTTATCTTTTAATTAATATGTAATCTTTGCTGTTCGTTAGTCTCGCTAAAACTCGAGAACAGCTGGACTGATTTGACTAATTTTGGTTTTGAATTGTTTGTGAAAGTCCAGGGAAGGTTTAAAAGGTGAGTAAATATGAAAATTCAGCTTTTTTATTTATTGATTCTGATGCGGTATGACGTTTGCCGGGCCAGCTAGTTACTGTTATAATATTTTCGTGCCTGCCTGGTTGCGTGTAACTAGTAACATTAAGTACTTATACACCGCTATTTAAACCTATTTACTATTCTAAAAAGAATTTTATTAAAATATTTATTTATAACACTTTATTGTACCTACATTATAATTATAAACAGGGTAATGAACTACAATACCATACGATGTATACGCACAGATAAACCGACTAACTGACCATAATGTTATGGTAGAGTATAATTAAGTACCTACCTATAGAGAAATTTGGTTAAAGGATGTATTGCATTTTTAAATACCCCCATTACGGTTCTTTCGAATATCTTACATGCACAGTCATCAATAAGAATTTAAATGTATGATCATTGATCATAAAATAATCGGCGAAAGTGATTCAATGATCCTCCGGGAAATTGGGACTGACACACATAAATGTAAGTAATCTTAATAATACGCTTGCAATAATGTTCTTCCCTTGCTTTTGATCATACTTTAGTAGTAGTTCACTATTCATCCCTACGGCTTCCTTTTTGCTTCACCAAGTCTAATCAACTATTCGCATTGCGAATTGTGCTTTCTAGTTACTACGAAAGCGGAAATTCAGCAAAGGTGTATTCAAGTCTTTTGGCTATGTTTCTACAAAGAGCTTCATTGCTATTTTAGCATACATTTTCTCGATATTAATAGTAGTAGGTAAACTGTTACTTGTAAAATTGTAGTTGAAATCTTTTGACCTCGATATAATTTTATCGGTGTATTCAGTTCTGGTTTCGTATGTTTGCTTATTCTTTAGGTAAAGCTAAATTTTCGTAAAGATAAATAAATAATTGGATAGATAAATAATAATTTGTATTTGCCATAACTTCTCAATAATATTTATAATAAGTAAGTTTTCAAAATACATTAGTGGTACTTTCCCCTGTGAAAACAGTACTATGTTAAACAATAGGGTAGTTGACAGTAAGAAAATATTTTGAAGATTTCTATTTTTTATGGTAGCTTAATATTTACAAATGCGAAAAATCGATCGTATTGATTAAATAAATCATGATTATTTAATATTTTTGAGAAATAAAATCCCGAAATTACAGTCACTAGTCACGTTACAGCGAACGCCAATACGACGCGTGACGTCACACGTTGCAAAAGTAAACAAACTTGACATAGCATTTTGGTCTTTCCGCTCAACCAAACAGCTCTTCGTTTTCCAACATATGACGTCACACGAGTCGCCATGACAGTTTGACGCGTTTTTTGACGGAAACGTCAAATAGTTCATGAAAATATAAATTAAAATATGTTACAGTTAGTATTTTACTGAAATATTAATATTTCAGTTAAATTAGACCATTTGGCAAACTATGATTTAGTTTTTCAAAATTAGTCAACTAGCCTATTGTTATTTTTGTAGTTAATATGCTGCAGCCGGAATATATAAGTAATTCGAGTCTGCATTAGCGACTGAGTATTACGTACTCCCATGGACATTTTTTTGTACAATACTATTTTCACCTGAACATTGGTAAATGTAATTTTGGTACAAATATCATTTGCGACATGCCAATATTTCGGTCCAAAAAATAAAAAATGGTTTTGCTCCGACTCTAAAGCGGTATCGCGCCGTAAACAGGGTCGGAAGGGCGGCAATTTGGCGAGCATTCAGAACCGCTGTAAAAGCGCGCCGTATCTAATTATCGTTGGGTTAGGGCTCTTAACCACGGCGACGGACCTTCTCATAGTACCGTCGACATTATCGTGACTATATGAACAACAGTGCTGTATGTATTCTTTAATCCGCTTTCGGTATACAGCGATATTACTATCCGCCATTTGTTGTTAGTCAAAATGGATTTTTTTGGAAAAAAATTGTAAAATTCACTATAACGACCCGTATGGCGCAACGGATATCATGCCCGATGGCAGTTCAGAGGGTCCTGGTTCGATTTCCAGCGAGACGAAAATCTGAACGCTGAGCTCGAATCGATTTATTGTTAGTACATTAAACTAATGGTGCTACAGCACATTTTAGAGAGATAGAGGGGGGTGACCAACCGTGAAGCACTCTGTGAAAAAAGCTTTAAAACGTCGACAGTAATTTAGTTAGTCCTCTTTGGTGGGCCAGCTATGCTCTCAACCGTCCCTTTAAAAGTAGACTCCAATTGCTTTTTGTATCATAAAGGTGTGCGGAGCGTTTGAACGTAGTATAAGCTTGTGACCTTTATGAATATCTCAGTGTTCATTACAAGTCATAAACAAACCACTCCATGAACTTACATTTAACAATTGTTTATAAAACTGTAGGGGATCAGAGTTTGAACTCGATCCCAAAAAAGATAATGCTGACTCGGCATACGTTGATTTTTAATATACTTAACCATTATAAACAATTCGTTTAGCTCTTTACTTATACACCACCTTTTGAACCTCATCAGAGTTATGAAGCATTTTAATAAAACCAAAATATTGTATGATATTCTTATGATCTATCCATGTCATGATGAAATTTCACATAATAACAAAAGGTCGCATAATTATAGAAATAAACATATTTTAATCAATAGATAATAAAAGTTATAGACTTTTGATATAAAACTCATGATCCATTTTAAATCGTGTAATCTAAATTATACATAGGTATATAAAGAGTATGGCTTTTCCACACCATATCACACAAAACTGGGCTTTTAGACTATGAAATGTGAAACTACAAATTTGGTTACTCATTCCTCGCGGCGATACGTCCTAAATATTCAGATTAAATTATATCTGGTGTAAAATGCTTTAGCGGCGGAACGTTTCAATCAATCACTCTCTACCAATTTAGTGAGCGTCATTTGGCAAATTCGATTGCGTCTCGCATTGATGGCGTTAGTGCGAGAATAAAACAGTGACGGCTGCCACTGACGGTTGTGACAGAGTGTGGCGTAGGACGACCATTCAGCCGATATCGGATTAATTAATATATTAAACTAAATTTCAATAACTTGTGGATATCGTACCAGTATTATTATAGACCGAAATGCTTCCTGTTGATATTATAGTTGAGTCTCTTATTCAGGGATTAGCCAGAATCTGGATATTTATCAGAAATATAGAAAGTTTGTGACCACAATTTGTAACCAAAGCCTAAAAAGCATAATACTTTATTCATTGAACAACTAAATAAAACTTAACGCAGGGTGGTGTCTCATGTGTGCTTGTGTAAAGACACTCAACACTGTGCTAAAGGTAATTTTTGTCAGTTAAGAAAGCGGTACCTATACTTTTTATTCTTCTAGGTATTTCTATGTATGTAAGTATATTTTTCTCATATCTATGTCGGCGTTGTTGGTGCGCACATTAAGCTCACGAAATTGACACGGCTGGCTTGGCGCCACGCGCGAACGCCTCCGCAGCCGCTCTCATTACCGACCCTCGTTTCAGCTGTACATTATTGATCACCATCGATATGGTGGCAAGTACAAACAAAAATACATGTGGTTTTAATTGCGAAACAATTATGGTTAGTGAAAACTCTGTAGATTGAACGTGTTTATTTATTAAGTCATTACCTTTAAATTTTATTTTGTCACTATTACTTAAGTACTACCATACTACGTCATTTCCTGTGAATAAGAATGATTTATTTGAAAGCAATAAAATTTTTCCAAGTGCGAATCGGACTCGCGTGTGATGCGTGTGTGTGTGCGTGTGAAACTTGGAGTGGATTAGTTCAGTACCAACGTGCTACATTCAGTACCAGTGTCGAAAAATACCCAAAAACGCAGTTTCTTGTAGTTTGTGGGTTGTCCACGGCACCCACGACACAGGGATTACAGAGAAGTTTAGAATTGGGCTATTAGTGTGAGTGTTAGTAAATAGTAGGTACGTTTCAAGTAGTATATACAGAACTTTAGAGTTCCCGTGTTCACTATTGTCAGGAGGATCGAATAAAAAATAATTTATAGGCGGACCCTTCCATTATTTCGAGCGTGCTGTCGAAAGGTAACTGTACCTACTCTACGCTCTTTGTCACGCGTTTACTCTCTCCCGCGCTACGGTAAAAAGTCGGGTGTAAAGAACGGACACATTTATGAAGAGCAAAAGAACAATTTTCCTAAGCGCATGTTGGAAAATTCCCTGACTTCAAAAGGCATTTTAACAGCGCCCGGTTTCCCTTTACGTTGATTTTTCACACAGGGTTTAAAATAAAATTATTTTTAAAATTTGCGTTGATTTTTCTAAAAGCGCTATAAATAAAATTTACAATTACATGCTTGCTGATACGAAATTATCATGAGTTTTACCTGTTCATACCGGTAAAATATTTAGGGATGTTGTATGTAATTTTTAGGGTTCCGTACCAAAATCGTAAAAACGGATCCATATTCATATACTTCCTATGTCTGTCTGTCTTTCTGTCCGTCCGTCTGTCAGTCACAGAGCTCTATCTCTTGAACGGAAATAGGTATACACCTAAAATTTTCACAGAATACCTACGTGTTACTATGGCCGCTATAATAAGAAATAATAAAAACGTAAAATAGGTAGGTTCCACAGGGGCCCCATACAAGCAACCTTAAAAAAGGAGTTGCTTTATCTCATAAACCGTTCAACCGTTCAAAGCGATACACTTGAATTTTCCACAAAGTACATGTCATTAAAGCCTCCGTCACGACAAATAACAATAATAACAATAAATTTATTCCCAAGGAGAGCTCCCATACTGGAAACTAAAGCAATTCTTCACATTTCATGAAATAGAATATGAACGCTCTATCTACATAGCTTCGTAAAAGTAAAGTCTTGGATTAAGGTATTCAACAAGTAGAAGCTATAATGACGTCATGGCCGAGTTAGTTTCGTGCTTGTGGTTCCGTCGTCAAATGGATGTGTCGTAACCTCGTAACAGGGTTGTGTTGCCGTACACCGACCCATACAACCCTTGTTGCGCGTGTATTCAATGGCAAGCCCTTTGAATGTTTACGTGCAGATGAGAAAAATAATAAAAAAACAAGAGAATGTAATTGAGCATTAAACCCCAGTTTATGGGGATGACAGAAACAATTAAGAGGTACAGAGTTTAAAAAACGAATAAATATGTAAGTAGTAGAATTTATTACTTACACACTCGTGACGCCTCTACAGCTAATTTATTGACGAGTTAACGTGTATACTGTTTATATACCTATTTAATTATCACTTACTTCGGTGAAAGAAAACATCTTGAGACGGAGAGAAAACCAGCACACCTGAAAGTTCTCCATAATATACTCAAAAATGTGTGAAGTCCGCCAAACCGCATTTGGCCAGCGTGGTGGACTATGGCCTGTACCCTTCACATTGAGAGGAGACGCGTGCCAGACAGTTAATGGCTGCGATGATTATGATGATGAACTAAAAACCAATAAACGTTTTACCTACTCCTCAGCTCGGGTCCCCTGATATAATTTAAATGTTAAACACTTAGTCCACTATGCTGAAGTAGTGTTTACATAAGTCACACATACCTTTAAGAATGCAGGTTTTCTCACGATATTTATTTGCTAAAGCGAGTGCTGAGTTAAATTAACGCTTAACTACAATCCATTACTACGTTACATTACATTATTGCCTTTAGTAGGTACGTCATCGGTTTTGAGAACGATTTACTCCCTGTTTTAAAGTAAGAGACATTCTCCGCTTGCCAAGACGTTGCTTGCTTCTGATCACAGGCGCTCAGCTAGCGCTTATTTTAATTTATGCGCTACGGTGTACTTTATTCAAAATAATTTTTTAAAGTAAAAAGAGATTCGTGAAACTAAATATTTTATTAAGGATATTTTTTCTCAGTAATTTGATTCACTTCTGGGTCTAATGTTGATGTAAAATGGCATCTTAGCTTTCTTGGGGTTTGTACTTAAAAAATGGCAACGGGACTATTTATGTGGCAGATAAATGTTTGTGTTATCCATGCCAACGTAAATGGTTTTAAACTGTTTAAAACAAATAATGGGAAAAACCAATCAACCGAAAAACCAATGATCCTAGTTTCCCACGACAGGGAATTCTAGTGTGGGAGCTAGTGTAATTGATTTAGTATAGTACTTTCATTGACTTATATGGGTACTTTAGGTTTTCTGAATAAATAAATTGCCATTTTTCATTATTTAAAATTGCATTTAATTTCAAATTTAACCTCATTTCATATTATAATAAGGTACCACTGTTTTTTTGATCTATGTATAAAATCCCAAAAACGTTCAAGACGATAACTTAGCCAAACGGAACCAATCAAGAATAATCGGTTCGATTAACTGTTAAGTCTAACAACGACAAACGATTTAGCATTTTTCATACCCTTAATTCAGTTTTCACTTAATACAGGATTTCGAGTAATTGTTGGCAGACTCCTTCAACTTCGTAAGTACTCGACAAGAGTACTAGTCTGGGAGTGAGGTTTTGCGTAGACCTCTTAAGGCGCACAGTAAAGAACCAGCCAAGAACGTGTTTACCAGTTTAAGAGGGTGTAGTCATCTGTCCCGGCTATATACATTTAGTCATAAATCTATGCCAGTAATTGTCAATTGACATATAATTAAGATTTTGTCTGCGGCTTCGTGTGGGAGTCGAAAATAACAAATAGCTGTAAAATTATCATAATTATAAAAGTACCCCCCCTTCACCCCAGTTCAGATCATGGTCTACATTTAACAAGTATTACTATGATGAGTTTTACATCTCCTTTTCAAGAAATGATTGTTTTCTTCTACAAAATTCCACCCCCATTTCACCCGCTTTAGGAATGATTTTCGAAATAAAAACTACCCTATGCCCTTCCCAGGGTCTTGAACTATTTTAATACCAAATTTCATCTTAATCGATTCAGCGGATTTGTCATGAGTTACTTTCGAGTTTATAATACTAGTACGGATTATTTTACGCATTATTAGTATAGTCCCAAAAAAAAAATAGATAACAGGCTCCTACTTGTAACTAAAGAATAATTATTACTAAGCTTTTCATTTTTAATGGACATTCTATTTCCGTCGTCTAGGCCAATAATAAGAATTAATTTGGTAAAAACTAAAAATAAATGTATTGTCTCGACAAAAATATATTTTTTAATGTTCTATCGAAGCGTGGGAAGCATATAATGGTAACGTAGCTTTTAACAAAGTCTGGGTTCTATTTTTATAAAATGACTGGGAAAACATAAAGAGCAACATAGCAACCTAATTAGCTTATCTCGTAATTGCCTTGTTTTGACGTCAACCCTTTGAGAGACTGGCGCTATTTCCCGAGTCGTCTCAGGATATTAATAACCATCTTAAGTCGTCGGCTGTCGTCTCCTTACCCGCGACTTGGTTGCATGGCGTCTTTCCCCACCAGGTCTTGTTTTTCGCTAATACCCTTTCGGAGATGATAAGATGATGGCTTTACAAGCAAGCAGTAATTACCCGCGTCCAATTACGGCCCGTCAAGGCAGGGGAGGAAACGGGTCATTGTACCCTGTTGGTGCGCTATTGGGATTTCTGAATTTAAATTGTAAGGCGACTAGCGCCGCACACTACATTCATCTTTATTTATAAATAATTAAAATATATTTGCTTGTCTCTTACAAACTCGATTTTATATTATTACTTATAAATATATTGTAAGTTGGTAAAAAAGTAGTAGGAGAATTAATTGTTTATCTACATAATGTAGGTATATACATATACATATTTGGATTTTAAGCAACAGCGCGACGCTAAGGAGTTATGTTTTTTAAGTTGTATTTATATTTCTTTGCAACTATGCTATGCTATGTTTTTCCTCTTTGACGCTCTAGAGAGCATTAATGTGATAGTCCGGGAGGTAGCGTTGCATATAAAAGTCATAATAAGCCGGCTGATATTGTCATCGATGGACGACCTTATTATGAGCAATAAGTGAACCAACCGTCAGCTGCTCAAGTAGTGGTGGGTGCGGGTGGATGGTTCCGGCAGTGGTGAAAAAAACTGAAGTCCTTACTTACATTTGGAAGAAAATGTAATCCTTAATATATTCTGATGCAAAAAAACTTAAAGTTACAAACAAAATAATGTAGGTACCTTATATATTCATAACTTAGATATTTTTGGTTTGAATACATTTTCACATGACGTCATAAAAATGCGAACATAATATCTAAGTTCTAGACAAAACGTTCATAGGACTAACTTGCAAATCTTATTTTTAGGTAGTAGGTAGGTAGGTACTCTTTCGTTAGGGCCAGCAATTTAACCCAGGGCTCAATGTTTACATTTACTAAAAGCGTTTATCTGATAGAACCATTAAAAAAGATGCATAGATAAGTAGTCATATCAGATCAACTTAAACTGCACAGGGAGTTTCGCCAATTGTAAATTCGTTAAATATTATCTTATACATTTCACAAAATACAGGACCATTAGAGCTTCATTATCGTTGAAACACGTACGCGAGTGGGCATTTCATTATTTCTAGTTTATGTTACAAACTTTGCGCGTGAAACAAAACTATGCTAATTCTGTAGATTGCACGTAAGAATTAGTAACTTTATGCTATGTGAGAGTATAATATCACTATGAGATAATACATAATTTATTTTAGGAAAATTAATATTTACGCTGGTGATAGTCTTAGTTAAAAATCAAAATGTGTGCAATTCACACGTGCTAGAAGTGAAACTTCATATCGACGAATACTGTCAATCAAAATATTGATGCTTTGCTTACGATGCTTCATTCGCGTCATTTCCGTTTCAACGAATTCCAAATCACAACGATATTATAGAAGTATTCACTTCAAAAATGCAATACCTAGAATTTTTTTATGGTAATAGCCAACACGAGAAGACGAGCCACCTGATAGTAAGTGGCCACCCTTGCTGGATGCTCGCCCGATGCGTTGCCGATCAAGAAAAAAGGAAAGAAACAAAGAAGGAACCTCAAGCTTCAAGCCTGAATACGACTGACTTTGGCGGTTTTCGTTGGGCGGCTGACTTAAGCAGGGGGGAAAGGTATAAGAGGATATAATATAGGAATTTTATAATTACGTCGTTTTCTTCTTCATCCCTTCGTTTTCCCCTGATTGAAGCAAATGATAAATTAATTTCTAATATGTAGGTACATAACTTTAAACGCTTTGTGATGCGGGCGTCTTGCCAGTCGAGTGGTTACGCAAGCAAGCGAGTTGTCATATAATCATATGATATAAAATAACATCATATAAGTAATATAAAATAATAAGTTATGTATGCGGATTAATACAGTTATTTGGGTAGGCAGGTATCCACACTTAGACACTGAAATACAATTTTATAAGCATAGCTAGTAAAATACATTCGGTGAAACAGAAGTTGTGATCAAAGATTGTCATAAATTGTAAACTTATTTCGTAAAGTAACTCAATACTTTTAGAAATAATCTTAAAATTTTACTCTACCAACTGTATAAAGCGCAAAATTCACTTTTGAATGAAGCATGGAGCAATTTTCTTGTAAAACTTTCTTATTACACGGAGGATGCAATGAATAGAATTAGCGTGGCGCTTGTGCAAAGCGGCAAGTCTCGGCATGAATAAGAAAATTAGCTTGTTTTTCTAATGTTTAAACAGCTACAATCAAAGAGTTGTGCTAAACGAAACCATAATTAGAGGCGACAATTCGGCGGTAACGGAGTTATTCGCTAGGGCTGTTATAAATTAAGATTTAAAATTGTTTACCTACCTAAGCTTAAGTATGCAAAAAATGCAAAAAGATATTGATTGGGTCATAAGAAATTAAATACGAATTGAATTGGTATTAAAGAATGATTGATCGAAATCTTCGAAATTATATCGAACTATTATTATTTCGAACTATTCTTTTGTTTTCCTGAGAATTCCTAAAATTATTATCGACTGCTTTCCTTCTGTCCGCCCGCAGGGTATATTTGTCCAAATAGGTAACTATATTAATATGCATTCATACATATTTGAATCACTTTCTTATACTTATGTGAACATTTATATTCATTATAGGCTGGTAGATTTACAGTTAAATGGAAGATAACTTGGAGATGGGCATAGTAGTAGTCTACTCGAACGACGTCGAAGGTAAGTGTTACTGTTTTCGAAGTTTTGACGTTTGTTTTATTTTTCGGAAATTCGGCTCTCTAACACTACCTACTTTTGTTTCATTTAATTTTTCATTAATATAAGAATACTATTAATACATCTTTATCGCAAAAATGAACACAACGATGTAACTATTAAGTTAATAAATTTGCAAATAGAATATTATTTTGCCAACCCTAGTGATTTACCCGTACAGGCGGTAGCGGAAAGCGCGGCAAGTCAGTCCAGAAGCGAGAGCGGCAGCGGGTAGGTCCTATTAACGCGTCGCTCCCTGTAATTTCAACGAAGCGCTCGAACAGAGCGCCAACTAATTTGTCATTGGAATATCAAATTACGCATGAAATGGCGCGTAACAGTAGAGGGAGGTCTCCAGTATCACGGTTTTAAAACAAAATTCAATTCGCCGCCTGGTAGCGGCATAACGTAATTGCACGTACCGGTTGACAACTTACTATGTTGAGTTCGAAAATAAATTTGTAAACCGTTGTGTTATTTTGGTTGGAGAAGTTAATGGTTATTTCTTGTATAGGTATGCCTATGATCGAACCTTTATTAAATATAATCCTTCTGTACTTGTGTAAGCCTTTTACTGATCTTCACCTAAACGGTTAGATTGATGATTGACGGTGTGAGTTTGAATGGCTTAGATTCAAACTAGGAACCGTTAAGTGGGCCTGTTGTTGAGAATTACTAAAATAACAGCCAAACTATTTGAGTTATCGAGTCACTATTGCAGCCATAGAAAAAGTTGCATTTCATGAGTATTTGCTAATCCTAAATGTATATAAAATTTTGGAATGTAAAATATGTTGCAGAACAACGTCTTCCAGGTCAGCTAGTGTACGGTCTTTGACCGCACATTGCTGACAGCGCTTTTTACCCGAACGCGGGTCAGTACACAGTTTATTGGTCTGTTTGCTTGTCTTCATGTGCGATTATCACGCGGGAACTACTTGGCATATTAAATTTGTAGTTTATATCATGGCTATCTAGAATGGTTTTAATTCTGAGAAATGGCTATTTTCCCGCAGGATAGCCCATCGAACATTGCAAATAACTGGTCTTAGCTGACTGTGGCTTTCAATTCCGCTTGACTGTCCATTAGTCTGGTTAGCATTATAATTTAACACCGCATTATAAGTGTTTTTGGTAATAGAGTAGTAATTAATTTTTTATGTAGGTACTCGTCTATGTTGAAATAAATGAATATCTTCGAAATTTAAAATACTGACTTGAAGAAGGATAACATTGGGCAATTTATATGCATGATACACATTAGGTATACCTAATCAAAAGGAATATTTATTTGCGGTGCGAGTACTAAGGTACAGGTTTCCTGATACAAATAGGGGCGGATTAGTGGTCAATATAATCGTAAATGTAATAGCGTAATTCAGAGAACACGCGTCGCAC
The DNA here is from genome assembly GCA_905404295.2 of Ochlodes sylvanus. Lineage (NCBI taxonomy): Eukaryota > Metazoa > Arthropoda > Insecta > Lepidoptera > Hesperiidae > Ochlodes > Ochlodes sylvanus. Next base: position 7,452,188 of record FR990130.1, on the reverse strand, counting down.
CAATCCACACTACATCAGCGCAGTGGAGTACGCTCCAATGATCCTTAATTGTGGGGAGCGATCTATACCCATTGGTAGCCTATAATGCTTTGGACCTAATTATTATCTATAACAAGAAGTAGTTGATTGTAAAATCCAAAAACACACGTGTGACAAAATTGTCACTCTCCGTTCACATTGACGATAGGTACGGATGGCGCAATGGTTAACATGCCAAATCGTCGTTCCATTGACGCTTCCATATCAAAGAAGTTTTGTCACTGTCGCCCTCGTGAGCGCACCCCACTTGAGAAACGCTACGCGACGATGACCAAAACTTTTATGTCACGCAGACACAAGTCCCCGGTGCGCGCACTCTCTTACAATAAAAAAGCAGTAAAAGTTTAAACAAAAAATGAAGTTCCTTTTTCCAATTTGTTTAGCACACAATATCAACTGCGGCATATCTAGTTTTTCCGTATCCACACAATGAAATGGCATAAGAACGACATCTAATTAATAACGTCTATCATATCTCAATTGCTTATACGTGATGTGGAGCTTAGCGTAAGAGGATTGCTTGCGGACGCACGATTTGCGGCAGGGGTCGTCAACGAGCGATATTTATTTGCCTGATACATCTCATTACGGTATTTTAACAACGTTGCAATGGGGCTTTGGAGTAGGTATGTTTGATAAAATTCATTTTATTTTTGGTTTACTCTTTAGCGAGGGCTTATGTGGATTAAAAATAAGAAATTGAGTTTTTGCATAAATAAATTTAATTTATCAGTAATTATTTCATAACACTTTATTCAAAATCGGACCAAAACCAGAAAAAAGAATCCGATGCCATACAGCACTCACGCATACCTATACCATTTTTTTATGAAATTAAAGTAGCAAACGAGCATACAGCACCACCTTCCGCTGCCGCCCATGACAACCGGTAAGTCTTAACATTTACTAATATCAGACATTAACTAATATTAGACACGTGTAACATAGTAGGTACATCAAAACTATACATAATAAAACATGTAAAACGAGTACCAGCAAAAATGTGTTTACCTTATAAACCTGAACACCCGTTTCTATCGTTAAGACTCAAATTCAGAAAAACTTTAACGGACATTTTTACTTTCATTCATTTAATTCACAAAGCAGTACTTCACTAGGGCTGTGACCCCTGACTTATTTTAATAACATTCTCCTTAAAAACAATTTATCTCTATTCAAAACCGAACACGTTAACAATTTTAACGGTGTTTTCGATAGAGTATCGACATTTTTGCGCTTGCAGCGCTGAATAATATTTATGAAACAAAAGGCCGATAATTAATAAAACAGCGTAACATCACTCCCCATCAATGTGCTTGACGTGTTTCGTGTTAATTGGACAGGGGACAATGGACACTGCGTGTAACCTGGACACAGGGCAACGTCGTTATTATGACATATTGTTCCCGATTGAAACAAACGGTTTAAACTGCATGTGTCTGGACAGTTCGCTCTAACCTCGCACGGTGAATAAATCTTGATAAAACTAGATTGCTATGTGCGACTGTGCACGCAATCCCTCTCTTGCTGTGTGGTGAATTTTATAATGGCCACGATTTTTACCTATTTTGAATTGTAACCGAAGTCGAAACTTTTAAAATAAAGACGAACGTTTTTTCTCCATTTGTCATTGTACTGCAACAATGATTCTGTAATAACTTGTGTCATAGACGCATGTTATTAGATGCTTTTGTTTGTTTAGTGACGTAACGGATGCCAAAAAGTCGCAAAATGTATTATTGTTTGTATATCAGGATCCGTTGACAATATTCATCATAAATATCCAATACGTAAATATTATAACGTTACTGCAATTCGAAAACATGGGCTCGGAAAATTGACCACAGATTTTAATGGCGAGTAAAACCACATTACGCTAAAAGATTAATTCGATAACAGTATACAGTCACTAGGAATTTCAGAGCTAAAAGCAAAAGCCCGCGATAAAAGCAATTAAAACTCTAACAACATCAACTTCCCTGTTCAATCCAATTTAGGCGTGCTCTACCTTGTAATTTTTGTGTTCTATTTGTTTTCAAACTTCATATTAAACGATAATTGTAAACGATTTTATGGAGTAATATAACGAATAAAACATCGTGAAAAAACATCGATTATTCATACTTACAAAGTGATGCAAAGCAGTTCGAGTCCTACCTATTTACAAAGTTCTAAACAAATTTGTTTTTAGCTTTTATGACAGATAATTTGTCAGGGTAGCTGTGCGAGAGTCAAAGATAATTTATCTGTCTCAACCGCTTTATTTATTACGACGCGTTCGCATCTTCGGTGAGCCCCTTAAAGTTGTTGGTTAATGGAGCTTCTTTGAGGCTCAGACGTCAGTCAGTGGGGCGCGAGGGGGCGTTCCGGCGTCCGCGTGTGGTCACTACATTCCAAGCCTTTGGTATTTGGATGGAGTTGTCATCCATTTTTTGAATTAAGAACTAAACAACTCCGACACGTAAGTATTCTTTGGAAAATCCAGATAATGACGAAGGTTTTCTTATCTTTTACGACGATCCCATAGCCTAGTAGTGACCCTACCTGCAAAGCAAGGGATTCCGGATTCGTACCCGGCCGGGGCAAATATTACTGTGACAGATAAATGTTTTTTCTCGTCTCGTGGGCGTTAGTGACGTGTTATTTGCGTTGTCCATGCCACCGGCGTCACAGGGAATCCTACATAATTAATGATTATTATTTATTAATTTTCATTACGTTACCGGAAATGAAATACAAGGATGGCGATACTCCATTTGTTTAGGTGAGAATAAAGAGGGACTAATTATGATTGATGATGTAATACGATTCGTTTCCACTTAACACAATGCAAAGGGGTTATTTTATAACCCCTGCCCCTGTTTCTATGAGGTCATTAACTGATGAACAACGTGAGTCAACTATTTTCAAGTGGTTGTTTTTAGTAACCTATTAATTTTAACGATCAAAATTTCATATTTAACAAGGGCTACATTTATTTGTTAAAAATAAGAGACTAGACTAAAGTACCTGAGAAATATTTTATAACCATTCACTAGTTTAAAAAGTTCAAAGTTTCGTGTAAATAAGTTGTTAAGTATAGTAAAGTAAGAGCTCTCTGGCATAACTAAGATGAACTGACGGCTTCTAAGTAAGTCCTTCACTATTTATTCACTACATACGAGGCATATAAGGTTGTAAGAACTTTTTAAAGCTAGATCGTACATTTTAACTTCACTTTAATGTCGAACATTATTATAGCCCTGTCCTCGTAATAGCCGGCTAAAATAAGCTAGAAATACTTATACCTAATAAGCATTTTATTATATAAATTTGCTTTATATTCTTGAACTTAAAAATGGCCGATTAGCAGAAAGCAAACATGCTACATACTACCAAGTATTGTAAAATAATCTTAATTGAATTGATATTAATTCTGTGATAATGTTCAGGACATATTCGTATTTATTATTAGCATGACATCGTAAATAAGTAGGTAAGTCAATGCATTTCCGAACACAGCAGTACGCGGTGGAAACAGGAAGACAAAATTACTACTTCCCTTTAGTGATTTTCCTTCCTCCCCTAACCGGGAATCGGTCTGCGCGACGCTTGGAATGAACGTGCCGAGTACACACCTAATGGATATAGGCACGGCGCACACGCCGAAGTACGACGGTTTGATATAAATATTATTAGGTTAAGAGGAAAGTTTCGACTTTGGACCCCTTTTTAAACATCCTCCATTCACGAGGAAGTATTATGGAGGATTAGTGCAGAAATCTAAAATTGATATATTGTTAGAAGAAAGCTTAGTAGTCAGCAACATTAATTTTTGAGCAAGTTAAAATCGAGTTCAGTTCTGCTAGTTTACGTATCAAAATTTTTGATTGTAATATTAATTTTCAGAATTTTTTTTTCAGATTTGGAAAATCAAATTTACAATTAATTTTATTGCATTTTAAAATACCTATTTTTTTATTTTATAACATACACAAACATAATGTACATACTCTAAATACATTTAATAAATCTACGTTCGTAAGTAATACTATCAAATGACGTTTTTAATTTTTGTATATTCGTAGCAGTTGCAACATAATGTACCTACCTAGTAGAAAAAAATTTAAAGCTATTACCTAATTTCGTATTTAAATTTGTATGTTTTTTGTTAGTAGGTATAGGCAACGATAAAAAAAACAATTTTTGAAAAAATATTCATTAACTTCAAACGCGCTAACTTTAATAAATACTGTAAAATGTCGTACACTTGGTCACTGAATGTGTACAAGTCAATTTACTGCCACACTAACTTATTATAGTCGACGATCGAAAATTTTAAAGGCGGTTTCCAACTCGACAAGATTTGATAAATTAATGTTTGGTACCGGATAGCAACCGGTACAGAGAGCTGAACTGTATATGTCCTCCGAAGCGGGGAAGTGCTCATGATAAATAACCATAATTCACTCATCTTCCGACGGAGCAATAAACGCTTTGGACGATGTTTACGTAATAATCGAAACCCTTTTCTAAAATAACCAATTTGTAGTTACTTAGCAATTTCAGTCTACTGCGCTACACCATAACGTATATTTTATATCTGGTACTATTTACAACATACGCTGACTCATCATCACAACTCATAAATGTCCTACCGCTGCGCTCAGTTCTTCTTGCATCCTGAAAAGGGTTAAAAGGATCAAGCCACACTTGCCAAGTGGATTGATAGACTTCATACATATACGGAGAATTCTAAAGTGATACAGCTGTTTTACGTTGTGATGTTTTCTTTTACGACATCAAGTGAAATGTAAAATCATAGGTACCAACATCCAGGATTCGAACTCCATACAGGATTTAAACTCCGCTCATCCTTGCACGAAATTATTGTGTTATTAGGTTTTTTCGAATGATTTTTTTTATTTATTGAACATGCTACGGTAAAGCAACTTAATTGAGGGTAGTTTACATGTATATGGCGTGATAAGGATTTTTATTTTATGGAATTAAACAAATAGCATTTTAATTCACTTAACAATGAGTAAGGCATCTGTGATCGACCTCAAGAAATGCATTTACAATGTGATGTCTATTTCTAACACATTTCTTGTAATAAGTCATTTAATATTCATCCCATAACAATTCTCATTTACTTCTTCTATATAAAAATGTTGAGGGTAGAAATAAATTCACTAAATTTAGTTAGGTACTTTAAAAAACTTATGCGAACCCAATGCGAACCTTATTTCAAAACGGTAATGGATTTTTTGAGTGCGCAAAAAATAATCAAGTGGTTTGAACGTTAAATAGATTCCGTAAAGCATTTCCGTGTACCGCGGTTGTAGGTCTGTGTCCAGCAGCTACACTGCATACCTAGTACTTTAATGAACTAATCTAATACCTTTAAACGAGCAATTCTTGTATATTATGTATATATAATTTGAATATGGGAAATGGCTCCAACGAATTTCATGAAATTTAGTATTCGAAGGGTTTCGGGGGCGATAAGTCAATCTAGCTAGGTTTCATTTATAAAAACGTCGTTTTTTCGTGTTTTCAGGCAATGAATAACTGCTACAATATCATTCGCATACGAAAGTAAATTTCGCCACCATGTACAAGGTTAAAATAGCTCAGTTTGGAATTCAGATGGTCCCGAAACCAGACGACCCCGGTTTGAGTCCAGATGTAAAAAAAAAAATAAAAAAATACCGAGCAAAGCTCAGTCATCTAACTCATCTAGGTACTTACTCATTTATGTATAACAAAAAAAGAGTTGAACTAAATATAATGTCACTTAGAGAAGATAAATACTTGAAAGCCTTTTTTGGAAACTCGACAACTATTTGTCATACTTTATTAACGTGTTTAACTTTGAAATATGAGTTTTTACTCTTTTCAGTCAGTGAGTTTCAGATGGACATCTTTTATCTTAGTAGGTCGATCCTTGGTCGAGTTTGATGACATAATACAGAACCCAATTCTCTTAAAGTTTTTGCATAAAACCAATATAATTGTACGTCTTTCGTAAATTACACTTAAATCGTGCCTAAATTGGCAACCGATAATGATGTTGGTTGGCGAGTCAAAGCACGTGTGAACAGCCAGTATGTACATAATGTATTGGCATAACGTGAGCGGGTAAGATGACGTAGCGCGACCGCTCCGGAGTACGGTAATTTCATGAAATTGTGACGTCACGGGGGAGTGCGCTTGCCGTGCATAGGTCAAATTAGTTGGAAGGTAATTCTATCTACATGTTAATACCACTGCAGAGAATAAATCATACTTGAAAAATAATGTTTTAAGAAACATTTCTGGTAACGTTTTGATATTATTTTATCACCTAGGACTAAATTTCCATTTATTCCATTAGTATTATTGTCGAATACTCAGTTATAATTAGTACAAAAATATAATTAAATTGTTGCTAAACAGCAATTGGGCATTTCATGTAATACGAAGAAATTACTATTTAATTGAATGATCGAACCACAATAATATGAATAAAGTTAATTATTAATTTTAATAAACTTCATCATTTTCAAATATTTGCTCATTATAACTTATTGAATATGAGATTTTTCACATGAAGTAGGTATTAAAGGGTTCCCTTAGCTCGATAAATGTTGTTAATTTCGATCGAGATAATTATATTATTCAGCTCTCTATTAATAAACTTCACTTTCCTAATTAATGTTTCCATTTTATATGCAGGCATATACCAGATTAAATAAGTTAGTGCGCAACCATACGAGAATTCCTTTCGGAATGTGACACGTCAAATTTTTCTCTCCTCGTAGCTCATTCACCGTTCCATTCAATACCGACCGGAATGCGGCACATTCCCGATCCTTTTGATGAGAGTTAAGATTAATTTCGGGGGTTTCAAAAGCTCAAAGGAAATTTTAGAATATAAGTGCATTAATTTTTTCATTAAGCCGCTTCAATACCCCGACAGCGACTCTTTTACCGCCAGTAATGTCTTTATTAAATTTATGAGCTTTTGTGTGCATTTTCGAGTACCTTTTGGGGCAAAGTAACCTATTAAATAAATTTTTGCCCGTCGATATATTGTTTTAATGTACTATAGGAAAATGTTATAGTACTCGCAGTACTTATAGTCACAGTAAAACTGTTACATACCTTAATAGGAAAATTTTAATAGAATATCTAATTTAATTGAATATAGAAAATTGCTACTAAAGAAGCAAAAAAATATATTATATATATAAACCTGTGATGACTAGAGCTGGAGTGGCCAGTAGTTGAGCTGGACATTGGAGATCTAGCCGGATACGTTCCGCCGGTATGCCCTCCCTCGGACATCACGAATTCTGAAACAACAAAGCATTGGTATAATATTTTTCCTATTAACTCCAGAAGTTATAAAAGGAAAAACAAAAAATATATAACTAAGAGTTTACATGTGTTAGAGTACCAGAAATTGGGTCTCACTCAGCTCAATACCGCAGCACTTGCTACGGCGCTGATTTTCAGTGAGCCCATATTATGGTGTGTTATATACGCTGATATTTACACAAGTATATATTTCATTATCCTAATAAAGTTCGACTAGGAGGGCATCACTTTGGTACATCTTTGTGCCGCTAAGCCATAAAAGCTAATGCGTTGAGGTCTTGTAGGCTCAGTGTCGACGGCACTAAACTGTATGATACACAGCCCAGAGGCATGCAACAGAAGAGTCCCAGCCTTTAGTAAATATGAGCATCACGAGCAAGCTGATTAAGATCAACAATTGATAGAGCTCCTTTGCAACATACCTATAGGAATGGACACACCAAATCCAGTGACACTAGATTTCATATTACTAATATCTTGACTTCATCGCGGTCTCTGAAACTAATATTTGTGGAATAACGTCAAGTATACCAAGATATTCGAACAATTAGTTATACTATGAAAACAAAAGCTTTTATCATTCAGACGGGAGAGACAGCGTGGCGAGAGAAGGCCGTGGTCGCTAACTATCAATCCTTCTGTCACACTATCGACAGCGCATTTGTTTGCTTTCGCCATTTTTGTCACAGCGTTTCCTTATCCAACTACGATCATTGTAGACTCCTAAATGTAATGTGAAAAAGTAATGGAAAAGAATATTCAATACATTTTTTATTAATTAAACTACTTTATAAATGTTTCCAGGCTTTACGAGTAACGTTAAAGGCATCTGCTAGTTCAGTGATGATATTTTATACTTTTGTTGTATACCTCATTTTTACGCCTATACTGTCAAAGGGGTATTGTACTTAATTCACAAATAACATGTCATGACCACTTGCCTCTTCAAAGTAGTTTACAAGTGCAATTTACTGTGGAATGTCTCGTTTCAAGCTTATATTCTTGTAATATTATGGCGCCTTGCGATTGGGGTAGGGCGAAATAAAAACGTAAAATTTTGTGCATCACCACAACATTCTGGAATAAAGTGAGTACCCCCTATTAATATCGCAAGTGTTTTACGAATCATCTTGTACAGGAACACTGTGTATGTGTTCTGATTAAGTTTATAATTAGTTTAAAATTTTTAATTATTTTTTAAAAGATACTAATTTAAAATAGAATATTAATTAAGAACTTAATTTAGTACCGAATTAACTACTTATAAATTCAAACACCTATTTTATGTTATTCATGTCTTTGCACTACGTATGTAAATCAATGTACTATTAGAAAAGATAGAAAGTTTTGCTTTGTATTAATATCAGTGTTAGCGTGTGGTTGCTAACGATCGATCAACTGAGAGAGACTGATCATGATGGATGGAGAATCTTGATCAAATGTCTTTCACTGACCGCTTCGATGCATCAACACTAGACCGAGTGACCGAGTAACGAGGTATTCTACTTTGATGAAAACTATTAATACCTACGAGCTGTGCCCGCGACACCATCCGCGTGGAATTTAACACAAAAAAACTAAAATAAAAGTAGCCTAAGTTACTCTTATGACATCAGCAATCTGCCAGTGAAAGTCCCGTCAAAATCGGTCCAGCCGTTCTAGAGATTAGCTCAAATAAACAGACAGACAGACAAAAATGTAAAAAAATGTTATTTTGTTATATGTACCATGTATACATCCATATGCATTTAGTAAAAAGTGGTTATTTTAATATTACAAACAGACACTCCAATTTTATTTATTTGTATAGATGTATAGATTTAGGCCGAGCTACGAATGCAAATAGTCAATAATACACCGCAATCTTCTAAAATTGTTTATACTAATCTAGTAGAAACGGTTGAAGTGAGAAGCTTCAAATATTGAATATAGGCAAGTTTTATAACGTAAACATCTGGATAATTTTTAAAATTTCTAAGTGTTTTTATTTGTGAACTGTATTTGTTACAAATTTTTTGTATTTAAATTAGCAAAGATTGTTGTTTAGGGAGCTTAGACAAATGCGTTATCGGAGAGGATGTGACGTGATGAGACGAAGGGACCCCCTCGATAAACCGTGGCATGTCGGATTTTACAAAATATAATAATAATAATAATAATAATCATTTATTTCAGGCATCTATGGCCCATACAATAAAATACATACAATTAATTTATAATATTACAAAATAATACATAAAAAAAAAAAAAAATTTAAACAACATAAAATGATACAATAATAAACTTAAAACTAAGATTAGATACTATACATAAAATAAATAAAACTATTAATCACGAACGGACGGCGTCGTGTGTTGCGCGGTGTTTGGTAGCCGGCCTCGGAATCGCCGGAATACAACACCCTTCGGCCAGAACTCTTCCTTCATATAGGTCGACAGCTGTTCGGTGGGCAATCTCACCACAAAGGAACCGAAGTTAACATTGTGACGAGACTCCAACCGCACGACCCTCAATCGAAAGTTGGTCTTCATTCGGATGTACTCCACCACATCCTCAGCCTGAGTGGTGTAACGCAGTCGGGACACGTACAACAGCGTTGTCGGTATAGCCGGACGCAGCAGATGGTTCGGTCCTGTCGGTGCGGTACCGCACTGGTTCCGACTGGTAACTTCCCTTATTTCGTTTCATCGTAATATATTACGTAGACCTTCCGGATTGTACTAATAAATACAAATAAATACATACTTTCTTTGTAAAGACGGAATATAAAGTAAGATGCCGATCTTTTTGGGATTAAGTGATCTTTATTAATAACTCTATAATGATATTATAATACATAAACTTTACACCCATATTGCGATTCTCTGTATCGTCAGTTCCATGAACAAAAAACACCCAGACCGAGAACAGAATATTAAACTCATCATTGAAATTTCCGCCTCGCTGGGAATCGAACTCAGGACCCTTCGAACGACAGTCCGCCATTAAACCATTACGCCATACGGTAATAAAGGGTGTTTCGATCAGTAGTACACGTAGTAGGAAGAAAATAAGAGACGAGGAAGCAATGGACCCGGTTTTCGACATTCCATATCGTAGCACTGTAGGGAAGGGATTATCGCGGGTGTTATTTCGCTCCACAGTTTAGTTAGGTGCACGTGGCAGGAAGTGTGTAAACTATACTGTAGAGAAGCGTAAGATGTCGAGATGATATTTGTGGTCCGACACGATGAACGACGGTGGAAATTAGCGACGATCACTCACTTCTTTAATTCATTCGATAACTTACAATTCCGCCGAAGGACGTGAAGACACAGATATAAATAATTATGTACTTATACAAAAATATTGTGACTATAAGTAATAATTTTAAGTCGATTTGTTTACAAATTATTTATCAGCTCCTATTGCCTATAAAGTGTAAGGTTTAGGTCAAGAATTTTCTGATTCAAAACTTTTGACATGATTTTCTATTGATTAATTTAGGTAAGCATTATTCATTATGCTTACATTATATCGATCTTATTAATATAATTATATTTTAATACCTTTAGGTAAACATGATTAAATCAAAAGAAATGTTGACATAATTCTGATCATTACAAACCGACGAATATAAGATATACGTTTGAAACTTTTAATATTGACTTGAACAACGAGTGAAATTGCCTTTAAAGACCTTTGGTGAAGTTGAAAAACGTATTATACGTCTGAAACTTTTGATATTGATTTCTATATAAAATAAAGACCCTTTGAAGATTTGCAATTAACACATAAAGCTCGGGTTTCTATTCTCCGAAATCATGAGTAAGTTTTGATCGTTTTGTAAACTTTAATAATAGGTACTTTACATAGTAATACTACACATGCGATAGATATTGAAGAAGATAATTCAAATCATAATAAACTTTGCAATTTCATCACTCGAAGAAGCGAAGCTCGACGATGCTACAAAACATAATGTCGTTAGAGCCTTAATTGCCAATAAAACAAGAAACTATACTTTAATTTCTTAACTTGGAGGAATGTTCGTACTTGTGACAAAATGAAAATTGATCATCTTAAAGTAAGATAAGTTTGGAAAGTTCTGATAGAATTGAAGTGCTTCCGGCGATGAGCGCTAAAACAAAAATGTTGGTCGGTGATTTAGTTCTCTAAGTTTATTGTTAAACACCCGCCACAGCGCTTTCGTAAAAATCTTTTGTATTATTATTTATTAATCGATTATTAGAATATAATTATGGTCGCTTGCTGTTATTATAAATACATATGTTAACTTATATACCTACACATTGTCGATTAGACAAAAATAAACGTTGATGTTTATTAAATATGATTTCAAAGGTTTTATTCAGATCTTATTTACTGTGGATTCAGGTCTTATTTAGATGTAGGACGATTAATTCAAACACTTAATTACGCATTTTTTTGTTGGTGATTGGATTTCTCGTTTCTCGCAATTAAAGTCCAATAAGAGGACTGTCGTCACTAGGTAGGTACACAGTTCGGAGTCAACGTAAGTCGATCATATTTGGCTTCCAGATTGCTACTCGTAGATTCAATTCTATTTTGGGACTGTGGACTCAACATACAGTTCCTCTCAGTGTTTGTTTTCATGTGACAGTTTAGGAATGGAATCTTGATTAAATAATAAAATTGAACACTTTATTTTTGGACACATCAAGGTGAATGTTAAAATTGTCCTATATAGTTACATGTTCTTAAACATGTTCTTATAAGGGGCAAGGCAATTATAATATCACTATTTATTTAGTTACTAGGAATCCCGGCCTCGCTTCGCTTCAGGAAACAATGCCTTTGTACTCGTAGTTTCAGTAGCTTAGTACCCACAGTGGATAATAATTTATGTTAAACACGGGAATCTAAAAGTTGATATATCTGTTGTTTAAATAAATATGTATCTGTATGTTAAAGACATAATACAATCGCGGACTTGTCCGTAAGTATTGTTGATTATTGAATTATATACAATTCCATAGTACTTACTTCATTTTGATATATCTCCTAGTTTTTTTCCTATAAATATAATATCCATTTATTATGTCTGTTGATCACTTGGAATAAATTATCTGAATGATAGTGAAAACCGCATCAAAATCAGTTGCGTAGTTTAAGAGATCTAAATTTACAGACACGAAAATAATATTAGTAAAACGGATAACGGTAAACCATTGACTGATTAATTTCAAACTGATATGATTTCAAACTGATATCATCGCGGACACTAAAAAATTTTACATGGTCACATTTTCACATTTAAATATGGGCACGGCGACCGTGATACCTGCATCTGGGTCGAAATATCGATAAAACAATTCAAAATCGTGAGTATCCGTTTACATGGGGGGAAACGTAGGTACTCACTATTATCCGTAATTCTTATCGACCTATAATCAACAGTACGAAATAAGTAAAATAGTGTCAATTTTGTATATCAATATCGTCGAAATTGAAGTTGTACAAAATATAATCTATACTGGTATAAAGATATACCTGGATAACGATTCACCGACGAATGACAGCTAACATAAAGCGGCGTGTACCGAAGGCTTTTATGAATACCATATGAGGCGACCGCCATTTTTACGTATAAAAAATCGGCACGGAATCAAAGTCCACATGTCCGTTGCGGTCTACCTTAATTTTCCTCCATAGTGCGCGCCCTGCATACCAAAGAAAGGACGGACATCCGCTTTATCCCAAGAACGAGATTTTCATACAAATTATGTAAAGGCCCGATTCTAATATCCATACCTTTTATAAAATACCTAAAGTTCAATGGTTTGGTTTGTCTCTTGTCTTATTTATTTGTTGGGAACTGGTTGGGAACGTTAACGAAGGGATATGTAGTGCCCATTAAAATAAGTGGGCGACGATGCAACCCATCGGTTTATCCGTAATCATAAATGCCGTGCCACTAGAGATTGATCAGAAAGTTACCTTATCTCCTGAAGACTGAGATGGAAAAACCATGTATGTGAACTGTTATTAAAAAATACAATAGGTACGATGTGGTCTATTGAAAAATAGTCTAATAAAAGTGTTTTTTCACTCGTACTATTAAGAAAGTGTTTTATAAAAATCTTATTTGAATTAAATATTTGTTGGAACATGATTCACAATACTTACCGTAGTAGGTATTTTGTTTATTTCGGCTAAATTACTTGATCTCGTTTACAGGCCTTTGAAGATTGTACCAAGTTTTCACAAAGTTTGTGTGTAATTTATTGTTTACCGTCACTTTGTTGTATTTACTTTACCAGAATTCACCGTGCGAAATATTTTTACTTTACCTACTCTAATTACTGTAATTCTGGTTCCCAATGTTTTTTTATCAGTGTTATGCAAAATATGTTAAAAGTTAAAACGTTACCACCATTTTCATTAACTTTATTAGTCATTTTGGTCCTAATTTTGGGCAAAAAGAATGTAGTAAATTACATTGAGATAGGTTTAAACTAGAAAATATACCTATAAAATGACTCCATTTAAATAATAGTATAACAATCCTAGACAGCGTATCTTAAGCTTAATAATATTGCCAGTACATGTTTCTGTACTTTATACTCGTATGTATATTTGACAGAATTTCTAAGTTGTATAATTATGCTATGAACGCGCTCATAGCTTGGCTTATTCGGTATTCTGGCATAGTCGGTAGTTGCATGGGTGACCGCTAGTGGCAAAATTTACTTAAGCATTTCCGTGCTTCCGAGGGTACGTAAAGACGTCAGTCCCTGTTATTATTAGGTAGCAGTCGTGAAGCCCTGTCGGAGGCCTTCGGGCGGCATAAAAATTTCGACACTTGAGCTATCAACCCCTCAAACCAATCCGCACTGGAGCAGCGTGGTGGAAGTATACCTACTTTAGGTCTCCTCAGTTATAAGAAGAGTATCGTGCCCTGTACCGGTTCAATAGGTTGAGGCCATAATTATGTCGTCAGCTGATCGCATTAATTGGCTAAATCAGAATTTGCTTCGACATTATATGCCTCCATTTCATGATTTAACCTAACACCCGCCATTCGGCCGACTACATTTATATACAGTCCTAGAGTATAATAGCCGTTTAAAGCTTTAATCACAACTTAAATTAAGGCGATTCCCGAATAACTTTGGAACAAAGTCGCTAATAACGAAACTTGCGGTTAATAGCTTCGGGAAGGTGAGTGGGTGGGTTGGCTTGATGTTGGGTTAGCTGTTTCTAGCTACGCTTATTTGGATAAAAACAACATTATGAAAAAAAATCTTTGTGAATGTTTCATTACATAATGATGGACGGTAATCATACATTTTTATAGCAATACAAGCATGATTAGACGAGTCATCGGTAATCAGTGTGGTTACAACAGTCCACGTAACTCCGAGACGTTGCCTATAACAGCTATTTTGCAAAATTTTTTTAATACCTTGGTCATAAACGATGCAACCGAAGTTAAAAAAATGTGTTTGCGTGTTTAATTTTTTTTTTCGATTATAATAGGCTAGCTTATGTCACTAAACTTACTAGGTTTATAATTACATAATATTTTCAAAACAATACCTTGTAATTGACAGTGAGAAATTATGGATAAAATGTCTACACTTGTTTAGATCGTAACTACATCTAATAATTTCTTTTATATATTCAATGAAGAGGATGAAGAGTCGGTATGTAATAAAATTGCAAATAAAGTGCAACCACAGTAATAATATCTAACGTGACTCTAATGTTAGCATCGATAGTGGCTAGGTAATAAAGTGAAACACTCACGGATTTATAGATACTTATAAAGTATACTTTCAGAGCACACTTTCAGCGCATTGCCGCGAACACATCCAATCTTTATGACATCATTAAACATATTTTTATGAGGACACCGCGGTGTAGTATATTATTACTCGAGGGGGATGTAGCAACACAATGCCGTTTCATTGGTCAGTTATTTGCGAAATCAAGCCTTCATCGAAACTGACAGTATCTGCTATTAAACATTTATAGGTCGATACATCACACGCCCGCATCGAAATGGATTACGATAATGTACCTACACAATAACGAAATGTATTTTTCATTTATAAATTTTAAATTTCAATACAATAGCCTGACCACACTCTTAGAATAATGACATATAGAATGACAGTCTTCATACAAGCGCTCTTTAAAAAGTGAAGCACTAATTTTCTTTTTTCTTTTTTTTTATACATGTTTAATGGTTGCCAGGGAAGTGCAGTTTCCCGAAAGTGGGGAATGATTCGGCCGCTGATAAGAATTTGTTTTTAGCAATAATACCTACATAAATAGCTATGTGTGGTAAAGTATGGGTATGGTTATGTAAAATTGTTATATTACGGGAATGTTTATTTAAATATGAAACGAATACAAGAAAATATTAACATCATTTTTTTCAATATTTATTTTTTTACATATCTTTTACGTAACTGAACATAAGCATGAACACAGGAACTTAGTATATTTTAATAACAGCATTGAGTAAAAAAGTTTTGTTCCGATATTCAATATACTCTGTGAAAAAACAAAAAACAATGGGCTTTGTTGATTTACTACTCTATGGACCATATTATATCTGTGAACTACTGTATCTGTTAAAACAACAATAAAATGAAGATGAAAATGACATTGACAATAGGCATGATAATTATAATAATAATAACTAATAATAATAATTTAAATATTAATGGATATCTAACAACTTCAATAATTATAACAGGGACAGCATTTTCACGCAATCTACACGACCCAACCTGTGTAATGTACAGGTACAGGTAATGTACTTCATTATTAAAATGTTTTGAACATATTCGTGTATTTTTGGTTGGCTTCCAATATACTTCTCCACGACTAAGCCGTATATCACTCGTCACTTAAAATGGGAAAATTTATTTTCACAATTGGGCAACACTGAGTATTGAAACAAAACGTTTTTATTTAAACCTAATTAAATAAAAGATATTATGAAATATTGAAAGATTACCTGTGAAAAGTGATGTTATTACACTTCTTTTGTTTTTCAAATGTGTTGTGACAAAATTTAACCGCACAAATCGACATAATTATTTTTTTTCCGCGAGACGCGTTTGCCGTGCATTGTGATTGAAGACTACGGAGCTGGCCGGCGTTTGGTGACATAAACTACTCACATTTATAGTTGTCAAAGTAGCCGCGCGGACTTCGTTTCTATATGTCATTATTCTAAGACCACACTTTTCTTTATAAAGGTATTAAAAATGTGTGATCAGCAATTACCAGATCTCCATAATAGTTTATATTTACCATAAGGCATAAATTGGTATGTCTACAGAATGAAATCACGAGCTAGCTAGTATTAAATAAAATCTCTTTAATGTTTAGTATTTGAATTACTGTGAAGCCAAAATAGCATTAATATTTAGCCAAGAAGATAGAAAACGATAATTACGTACTTCTTCCCAAACAAAACGTTCTAAGAAGCTGACAAAATGCCACGTCAATTCACCAAATTACGGAGTAATTGAACCGAATTTCAGAGTGAAGCTCATGTAATGAAACCAGATAAAGGGAAGTGAGGAGAACGAGGGGCTTATTCAATTCGGCCGCGCTTTTCCTGACACTGACTTAAGTAGATAGTTAAGATTTAGCCAAGAAAGTACCACTAATGTGTACTCTGAAAGTAGTCTCAACAACCGGCCGCTAAGTACCGCCAGCTGAAACTTGCCACCCATTAGTCCGGGAACACATTATAGTTTAACTTCTCTTACAGGAGACAAATAATATCGCTGCAGGTTATATTGGATCGTTTTTATACCTACTTTATCTGAGGATAATTATGTTTACAGCAATTATGCTTATATGCTAAAAGTATATAAATGCTATTATTTCCTTTGAATGAGTCAGTAGGTAGACAACACAAATATTGTCAAGACTTACCGAGGATTATATTGTATAGATAGAATTGGGAATGGCCGTTAGTAAATACTTTTGGATTGAGAATACGACTTCGATCATGGTAATAAATACATCTAAATGCGTGACAGCAGATAAACTGTAAGGAAATAAATCGACATGAAAAAAACCAGTGTTGCCGTGGGACACCAGATAGGAAAAAAGTTGCATATTAGATATAAAAATATTAATTTCAAGTTCTATTCGATGTATAAAGAAAATAATTATTCGGGTATACATTTTGGCATCATTAAAAAGACGATAATCTATTGTAGCCGCCATCTTGTAGTTCTATTTTGTGAGCACTATCGGCTTCAACACCCACAGAAACCATGAAAACGAAACCCATGACGAAAAAGTTGATAATTTTGCGCACCCGCCATCTTTGATTTTGACAGCACTATCGGCTTTAATATCCTAGAAAAACAATGAAAACGACACCCATGACGAATAAGTTGATAACTTTCGCGCACTAACATACGTCTGAAGCTAATAAAAGCGTATTAAATACAACAGACATCAAAAATATCCTGCAATTTTGTTAGCTGAAATTACCAGAAATTTAAAAGTAGCCATCGATACGAATATGTTTGCAATCGTGATAGGTTAGCCTGGCACAATGATAGTCCACCTCAAATCCAATCGAGTAAAGTGCACGGTCTCTTGGCGGCTATCGGGACGAAGTTATTTTCCTGAAACGTTTTGGTTGTTGACAGGCTTGAACTGTCGCTTGCTTCAAGAATACTTCAACTGACACACCTTGCGTATAAGTCGTTATGCGGACACTTTTACCAGTAATTTGATTTCTATTTGCCTAGCCGCATTTTGTTTTAAGACGTAGTAAGGAATTGGTGGAAAACTAAACTTAAACTATCTTCAAAGCAAATTTATTTACCTTCGAATGAATAGGCTATGGGAATTACAATAAAAGTTATTAATGCATGACAAGTCAATGTGGTTTCGATAAAATAACTCAATAAGTTTGAAGAGATTTTAGTAAATTACAATTCTTTTTTGATCACTACACTACACTTATTCCTTTTATACACATTCCTTTTATAATTTACTTACTATCCAATTACTTTAACTAATACCCAACTAATACCTTACATTAATAAGAGTATTAGTAAACCAAATATTTATTGTCACAACCAAACACATACATAGAAGAAAAACAATATCTTTATCTTGACGATTTAATCAACTCAACAAATTTTCATAGTATTAAATTATTTTTTATATTGATTTATAAGCTCTACCTAGTTTTTAAACAACCTCTCTGTGTGGAACTAAATTGAAAATACTTGTGTCATGTGTTTCGATTTCACCACAATGATTAAAATGAACTGTAGCGTTGAATCCTATCTTCTAATACATTTATCGGGTAACCATACTAAATTTGCAATATAAAGCACGTGTCAAATCAAAGCGTGAAATGACATCGGCTTCGCAGCCCTTGAGTGAGTCGTAGCGAGGCGCGGCCGAGGCGGGCGTGGTGCTAGCTTGGCTGCGGTAAAATCAATTATGTGCTAATGCTAATTAATGCGAATCACTGGATCGGAGACAAATGTAATTAAGTCTCACCGCCATATAGTAATGACGCTAATTAATCTAATCACAATAATCTAACGATATGTAATGCAGCAATACAATTACGAAATGTTGTTAAATTACTCGCTAATATTGTCCGTGTAATAGTGCGGATTATATTGATTTCACTAATATCATTCTTATTATTATAGTAATTTGTAGACATTTTGCGATGGGAAATATTAATTTATTTATCTACATAATAATTATATTCAATTCAAATTTCTAAAGTTTATTATTTATAAACTGTCAATTAAATTGTCAATAATTGGCAAATATGGGCATCAGTTAGAAATCGAAGTATAATCATTTACGAGTAGATTTTAACGATATTCTAACATAAATATAAAGTAAGCAAAACGTTATTTTATGTCTCGTGATACCTCCAAAAAATGAAAAATTAATTGCTGTCGATGTTAGTAAACAATAAAAAAGGTCAAGTGCGAGTCGGACTGGATACGTGGCGTTCCATACCACCGTGTGACATCGGTGACATCGACATCTCTCTAATTATCTGGTCAGTAACAGTTGGTCAATGACCGCGGCGGCATGTTAATAGGGTTCCGTTTGTCTCCCTTTGGATACGGAACCCGAGCAAGCAACCCGACTTAATCAAGTCAATAAAACGGATTATTACGAACGCATTAGATTCTTAATAATTCATTTAGTAACAAATGACTGAGGCGCACAAAATGAGCGGTGGATGTTCCTGACGTGAATACAAAATGTCCGTTTCCGGCCACGCAAACCTTACATTAAGGGTGTCCGTCAAGAAGTCGCTATTGACAGCATCGGGGACGTCCAATCTCTAAACAAATGTATACATGTGGTAAAATAATGGTCCTTCTAGTAGATCCGGCAGAAGAGTAGATCCATTAGTGTAAGGGGATTTTCACACGTGTGTGAAACCTATAAAATGTTTCGCATTTCTTGGAATTACTTATAATGTTGTTAACCAATCGTGTTACTTTTAGGTTAAATTAGTCTTGAATCAATAGAAACCGTACAAAAGGTTAGTAAAATTTTCGTACGGAATTATATTTCATACTTTATTTGTCTGCATTGCATGTCTTAAATGCATCAACTTTTCGTTTCACAAAACCACTATCAGTTCGATGGCTGAAATTGGTAATGTTTGCTGTAATCTAGACATTGCCCAATCATCAAATCGTATTTATCACCAGAAGGCCAAAGTCGCACCAGCTAATGGAAACATTACAGGAATAAAAATAATAAAACCATTTTTTCTCTCAATACCATTACCACGTCAAACACGGTATGAACTTTATTATTTGTAGTATTGTGTCATGTTTGTGATGTTACAATTACTTAGTTTGGAACAATGATTATGTGTCACAAGTTTGAATTTCCTTTGTCCCTTTATTTGTCAAGTGATATTCAAATAAAAAAATATTTAAACTATTTCATATTCCCTATTATAGTGCTGTTCTAGTTCAGTTACAAAAATCCATGGTTACCACTTAATACTAGGTAGACTGCATTCCTATTTGCTACTAAAATACTGCAGCCAAATGTCGTACCTACAAGTGGAATAAATATACATAGCATAGTATCTTTGGTAAGATTAATTTTTCACCTAAAGTGAACCCGTAGGTACTTGAAAAAACGCTGCAGGGTGGTTACATGGTGCAAACTGTTTCCATCAAATTACTTTAGGTATCGTGGCATCATGAGTTCTTATTAACAACTTATGACATATTATAAATCATAACACATCACGTTTAGCGTCGTTGAAACTTTATAAAGTTGTCAAAGAAGCCGGAATGTTCGGAAAGTGCCGAAGTAACGCACTCTTTATGAGCTCACGGCTATAAGCACATTTTATGAAGTAATATCAATCCAGGTCTGGTACATAACATAACCAAAAGCAGAATATGACTTTTACCTAACACAATTCAAGCTAATAACAGTTTTTCTGACACTAAACACGAAAAAAGCTTTCCCCATTTAACGGAGCGTAAATGTGTACTCCATGTTACCGCCGCCCTTAAGCAGACATTATTAGGAGGGTGTCGCGCGACGGACATAAAATTTTGTAGCGATTTTTTCCTTAACACCGTTAAGCTATACACTGTGGGTCACGCTGAAAAAGTTATCTGGAACGCTTAATAAGCATCGACCTAGCAGTTGCATAAATAATGTTCCTATTCAAAAGTTTCTCATGAAAAAGTATAAAATATAATTAGGTTAAAACTCTACAAATTTTCGCTTTGAATTTTTTATCATTTCACTATGGTTAGGCCTTTTGAGCGTAATCGTACCAGCGTGCGATATTACTTTTCGTCTTTATAGTTTTTCTATAATCTATAAATATATTAGTCTTTATATAGATGTATTAGTCGTTGTTCATGATGGGGTTCGGGTCGCTAGTTTATAATATTTTAATCCATTAACACATAATATAGGTAAAGACAGTAAGTGAAAGAAGAAATCAAACTAAAATATTATCTACAAAGGTTAAAAGTTTAAAGTAATTTTTCACCAAATCTCGTAGCTCTAAATTCAAATTTTGATTACTGAACCTTAGTTATGGACTCAAATATTGTCGTACAATAATTTCCGTCTTAACCCTTTTTAATACGCTTTTATTTATTACGCTTGTATGCATGTAACGTTTTCATTCAGCGCAATTTTCACCAATTTCAATAAGTCTAATTAATTTGAAAATTTGCGCAGAGGTCAAGGTTTGATGACAATTTAATTATTTGTTAAAATGTTTATTCCCTTAATTAAAGTAACCTGAAATTAATAAATGAATCTGGTTTTGTGTATTTCTTATTAAATAAATATAACAAAACTGGCGAACGAATTGATTTTTTCCGACAGAAAATTATATTTTCAAATCAAACCACAAACTACTTAGTCGTTATTGTTCCAGTTTAGTTGGGCGAAAGTCATTTAGCTACTAATATTGGTGTACATATTATTTATACAACAATATTCCTAAAGGGAGGCCGCAACTGCTAAAATTATTGGAATGCCCATAGATATTTTAATAATTAGCAATATTTGCGCGCGGCACAATGCGGCGAGAGCACTACAAAAGGCTTAAACCCTTAGCTTAGATATTCCATTCCTTTCAATTTGTTGTTCCGACCTTGATAACCAAGAACAAACTTTCACAAACTCTTGCGTTAAATGATTGAATATTCATTTTATTATACTTGACTGCAATACCTATACATATATTTATAAATTTTTTAAAAACTCTGTTACTGAATATGAAATATTTTTATGCCGAATAAAATTAATGTTTTTGAACTTCCCACTGAGAAAATAAAAAGAAACAAAAATAGATAAGTTAATGGTTTCATCCCGATTTTAGAAAATCGAGCTTTCATCAGATGTCCACATTCTGAGGTCTTCGAAACCTATTCTGACTATTCCTATGATAGTGTCTATACATAATTATGTCTATAATAAAAGTGTGTGTGGGTGTCTATACGTACACCTCTCATAGCTTTCAAACAGCTTGATCGAAACGTCAACCGTGACAGCATACCAAAGGGTTCCACTGAAATTAGATGTCCTGAAAACTTGAACTGATTCGTCCCGATAGAGGTTGAGAGATTTTATGAAAACCAAAAGAAAAAGTTGTTACAACAATGTTTTCTTTTCAAATAACTTTCAAACTAAGGCATCGATCAGTTCTATACAACTCTTCTATTAAAAAACGACGTCAAATACCGCACAGCGCTTCAATTTTGTTTTTTTAAAAACATTGTTTTTTTTAGCATAATTTCGAGTTTTCTTGACCACTCAATTTAGTGGGAAGTGTCTGTTCTGCAGGCCTCCAGTCAGCACCTGCAAGGTCAACCAATTTTTTACATGGAATTAAGGTAGCAAACGAGCATGCCGTTATGATTAATTTTAATAAATTAGTCTTTGTGTACATTTAATATGTACACAAAGACTTTATCAAGAACAATCAGTTACCAAACTTCTCTGAAAGTACTACACTTTGTTCTTCTCCAAAACGTTGTTTTAATCGTAATGAGCAATATTCGTCGACGGTACAAAGGCGCGGGTCAGTTGCTGCGGTTCAAAGCGGTACCTACAAAGGGCTCAAGGGCTTACATGTCGCTGCGCGCAGTTTGTTTCATTAAGCGCAACAACCCGAATTTTCTTTTCCTTTTACTCAAAGTACAAAAATTCGGAGCATGCCTTAATTCTAATATTTAAAGTCCTAACAGCTGTAGCACAGTTACATTGTTAACCGTGGTTGGATAAATTTATTTTACAAAGTGTTTCCGATTAACCACCGTAGAGTCTACTTACCCTGATGATGCCTTATTTTGATATTGATTTAAGTAGCATAGGAGTTTACGTAATGATTATTTAGCCTTCTCTGGACAACGACCCTCTTCTCGTTGGTAATAGAAGCAAAGAATAACGCGCTTCTCAAAAAATAATCGTTCATTGTTTTCGATTATACCGTTAACTGATACCAGTTATACTAAGATTCAGGTGATGGTTTTTTTATAACATCGTTAAATAAAAACTTGTTCGCGAACAAAGGCCACGTGAGGCAAATTATTTACGTATTGTTGTGGCCGGTCTAATTATGTCGGGCTTTTGTTCTTAAAGCTCTGGTGGCCGCGCAGCCTTCACACGGAGAGATAACAACAATGCTCTGCTCCGTCCTTACGGGGATACATCCTTTAGCCACTTTACTTGATACTATATTGCATATTGTAAGTCATACATAGGTATTATTATGATACCATGAAAATATTTTTTATTACTATGGCTCGTAACTCCGTTCTCATGAAATTTTAAAGTAAAATGAATCAACAGAAAAATATTTTTACATTCACGTCATGACACAAAATTTTTTGAAGATTATAAATACTTATAAACTCAGTTCATAAACAAGTTTTCATGTTATAAATTTTAAGAGATTTTCTACTTCAACAGTCCAAAAACTTAAATTCAGAGCAAAATTGTGTATATTTAAGTTAACTAAGTAATTTATAATTTCTTTAATTTATAACGATTTAAGAAAATCAACTCATTCCATAGTAATTCTACCTTTAGTAGGCTCTGCGTTTATTTTATCAGTCAAAGAAATATTACAGTGCTATATCTATAGTAATATACCTCAAAAGATTTTATATACCAATATAATGTTTCCCCAATACGCAAGAACCCTACAACCAGACGCAGGGTAGAAGCGGGCATATGATATTCACACGCAATAAATATTAGAACAGGTGCACTGATTGTGAGACCAGGTGTCTACTGGAAATGTACGATAAGACGGCATTTACGTTTTATTTCACCGTTATTCAGAAATATCTCCAAGTTGCATGAACAGCCCCGTTTTTATGGCGTGCACATGTGGCAACAATTGTTATGGGAATGAGATTTATTCGTAATTTAAATATTTATTTTTGCTTACTATCGTAAGAACCTAGTACCATAATTGCCCCTGTTTTGTCGCGGATCTACTCATAAAAATAATGTCCATAGTCCGCCACGCTGGCCAAGTGTTAGTCGGCAGACTTTAAAAATTCAAGAACATTACGGAGAATTTGAGATACATATTATAAAATTATTTTTTTAAGTTTTCTCCACTTTTCTTTCGCTAAACTAGAACTTCTCAATTGTAGGTAAGTAAAAGTATAAATTAAATAAAAAAATGAACAAAACGAAAACCAAGTTTATTAAAATTTGTTCATTCCCTATTTTTTCGCGCTTAGAGGTGATCTTTTTTTTCTCTTATTTAAATGTGATGTAAATAGTATACCCTCGCAACCGAAAAAATAATTTTCTAAATCGGTTAATAAATAACCGCGTTCTGAGGTTAAAAACATAAAAATATACAACCGAATTCAGAGCTTCCTCTTTTTTTAGAAGTTGATCAAAAAGTGATTAAGCTATTATAGGACTTAAATATTAGTATAAGCACAATACATCAGTAGTTGATAAAATTTGCGTTAGTAAAATTCATTATATATTCATTAAATCTTACGCAATAGAGGAAATTAAATATAGAATTAAAAATAACTTTCTCTTTGTATCCAATGAAACTCCATTACTACCTAATGACTGATAGTAACTTTTGACTTCTGAATTCCGTACCATTCAAACTCTGTACCTATCGGCTCAGTTAATTTAATGTTAAATAATCATAAAATGTAGCTACCTATATCTCAGTACTATTTAAATTCAGCTTTAAGTAATTCTGCTGTTACTAATCGACTTCAAAATGACTTATTTTCCCACGTTTTACAAACACTTGTACATTTATTTACGTACAAGGAATTGTAAAGTATAATTAACAAATTCGCTGCGGAGCACGTATAATTTTTCCATAGAACTTCCGATCGCCGCAGCGAATGTGTTAAGACTATTGTTTTATTTTATTTCCAAGGTATAGTTTTTTTTTAATTAGCTACCTAACTTAAGCAGGTGCGTGAAAAATTAATTTAATCTTAAGTCTCGATCTTTTCAAGTAAAGCTACTTTAAACAGAATGTTTAACTCGTAAAGTATTCGTTGGAGTCGATTTTATTTTTAGGATGAATATTTTTATGTTACTAATAGGTATTGTGATCATATGAAAATAACTATTTTGACGAACCCGTAGCCTGATGGTAGAGGCTCTACCTTGCGATGCCAGGTTTTCCGGGTTAGATTCCCGGCCGGGGCATATTATATTATATTTATGATAATAATATTTGTTATCGAGTTAGTGTTAGTGTAATTTGTGTTATCAAACCCACCCGCGGCACAGGAAATCCTAGTGCGGGGATATAAATGAGTTAGCATTTATAAAATAAAACATTTATCCGGTCAATAGGAATTTTGCAATGACATTATTTCAATAACATGAACATGAATGTGTCTTTAATTCTTATAACAACGAACTAATCTAGTAGTGCGAATGTCAGGTGTCCATAGAAGTTGCATCTATAAGGTATGAGAAAGCGCGCCAGTGCGCCTCACGATTGACAGGCGGCGAAGCGACGGACGAGCGAAGCGTAAGCGATTGTCATACGAGTGATGCGCGGCGCGGACGGGCCTAGCGGGGCGCCCCTCGCGTCGCCATTATCGATTGCCCCAGTTGAGAGAGGGGCGGAAATAATGATAGAACGAGATGCAACCACTGCCTGCCCGATCCGATGGCCAACACAAACTCTATGAGCAACAGTATAGTTCACTACACAAATTAATGTATGAGGTAATATTTAGATAATCTTTTCTTTTGTTTGGGTAATCTAGTTAAGGTTGGAAATATTGAACAAACTCTAACGCTGCAATTTTTGGAAAAAATTTAAGATTTGTTACAACCTTTTCATATGCAATATTAACAGGTAATATTGACGCAGGTTGACAGTATCGTAAAAGATTACTTAAAAGTTTCTCTAGATATTAGACGTACATCATCAACGTAAACAACTTCACAAAGTCAGGGTGGAAGTGACATCCTGCTTATATCTATCTGAACGGATCCCGTTATAGCTTCCTCAATCTCGGCGTCAAAGTTCTCATAGGGCGCTTCTTAACTAAGGCGTTAAGGAAGATAGTTAGTAAGAGGCCTTCGGCGGAGTCTTAAAACTTGGGCGAAACTTGCGTAACTAGATCTTCACGATCCGGCAGTTAGAGAGCGTCAATGTGACGATAACTGACAATAGGTTATTAGCATAATTAATATTACTATATGATCCATAAACGAAGGGGCCTGTACGTTAATGTTGCAATATTATTGTCAGTAAGGAATCACGTCTACTATCCAATGATACATAACATACGTAATTAATAATTTATAAAAGTTAAAAGTTTTCTTAATCTTTATTTTACGATACCGATATTTTTATCCATCATCATTGTTATTAAAAGTGCATGGTTCGGCGATGTAACAGGAAAAGTATAATGAATTTCTTCATAACTGAAATTCATAAATACCGAAAAGGTTTCGGACGCCGGCCTCACCATCAGTTATATTGATTTTACTATAAAACAACCGACAAGCGAGTGTCTTCTCCGGCGCGGTATATTGCGATAGAATCTGAGCCGACGCTCACATACAATGATAATAAAGTGTAAAAAGAGTCGTCGTTTTAATGTCCGCTTTATGGGTACTTCCAGGGGTTCGTAAGGTTCAGGATGCGCCCAGATATATGGCGGCTGTTAAAAGCGTCTCTTCCTTTAGCAAGGCCAACCCTCTGACGTCAATTTTACCGCCTGGTCAGTACTAAGGCAATCCATAAAATAGCCCTAACTCCATATTACAGATTTAAAGTACAAGGTTCAAGACTGAATATTATGTAATGTACCGTTTACGACAAACATTGCACTGATTTTGTAGGTAGAACATAGGCTTATCTGGAAGATTAGATCGACTTTGTTAATCAACTTAATCTATAGATTGATGTATTTTTTATGATAACGATGGAAAAGTAAGAAATTTTTGATTAATATAGTTCATTTTATTATAGTTAATTCAAATTAGTTAATTTTAGGATAGTTCATTTACTTCGACGAAATAAACTCTATGTCTCAAATGTGTTTCAAGTCTGTAAATCCACAGTCATGTCTAAAATAATAATAGTTACTAATCTCCCAAATTGTGAAAAAAGGTCACCAATCTCAGGTTGTGATAATGATGAGTCGCAGGTTATTAAACATTTACATTAATTGTAACATTTAATTAAATATGAAGTTTACTTGCTCTTACAGCTTTAATGGTGAACAGAGTCAAATCAATAAAACAATCGTCCACTTCGAGATGATAAGTAGGTATATAAATAAACTTGAAAATCCAATTAAGAAATAAATCTACAGTGTATTTGTCATTTTGTCAGTAAAAAAATAAAACTCAGCAAGTTTTTTGTAGATGACGAAGTGGCAAGACTATGCTTAGCATTAAAGAGCCAGGAGTTCCATGAAAATCTAGAAATTAGATCAATCTGGAACAGTGTGCTTGGTGTGCTAACCTTGTCTACCGCATTTATCAGCTTTATGTGACCAAATCATTATTAATTTATATTACGGAACAAAATAACATGACGCTGCCTTCTCAGCCTAATTTAACCTAATTTTACATAATACTGAGCTGAGTACTGAGTATAACTGTATAAAATATAAATATGTCTTAAGTTTTCTACATATATCTAACTTTTAAGAATAAATTAATATTAAATATTTTTAACTCGGCAGGAACCATTACAAGAGTATTATAAAATTAACATTATACATATATTTTTTTATTTGATTATCTGCATAAACAATAATCTGCGTAAACAACCAAGAGTTGCGATCGAAAATTACGCATTTGCCGGTTTCTGAGCACAACCAGCGCTCGGACGTGTGTTTGTTGTCTGTTGCGTTGTCTTTTTTGGCGTTGCTTCCGCTCTCGTTGTCGATTTACTTTTGGCATTTCACAAAATACAGCCTAAAGTTGCAAATGCATATCTCAAATATCTGTATCATCCTTAACTGAGCTAACACCTGTTGTTGGTCGAATGTTAGTGATACCTCTGAAAATTAATGTTAGAGTGTGTAAACCCTTGTTAAACATAAAAACGTAAACTATGTATGTACACTTACGAAGTTCTTTCAAGCTCAAAACAAAATAAAATTGCTTGAAGTGAAAAGTTTTCAATCTGATGTTTGGAATTATTGTACTCACTTTCGAACTAACTTTCGAAATCTTGTTTACCAACTTTAAAAGTGAAAAGAAGATATCGAATATAATATAGTTTAAAATCTTTATTAAAGGTATGGGCGAAGCCTCATTGAAAGATAAAATAATTCATTAATTAAAACGATGAAATAATTCTTTACGTACTGATAAGGTAAAATTTGCTAAATACTAAAAAGCATAGGTTTAAATTAATAAATAGGCATACATTGATTAATTTAAAATTTTCGCGCAATGAAAGCAATCTGCTTTGGCTTCAATAGCAACAATCAAACTTAGTCAAGATTTAACGGAATAAAATCGTAAGGAAAATATCAAAAGAAAATTATGACTTCTACTCGTACTTACGAGTAAATATACCTGAAGAAAATTTATTAGAAAGTTAAATTACTTTTATACATTACATTTTAGATATTTTGAGATGATTCCAATTCTGACATAATTTATCTGAATTAGCATCAAACTGAGTTCTACCATAGTAATTCAAATCTCCGAGAATTATGCTGAGATGCGGCTGAAATATGATTAATTAGGTACCCAACAAATGAGTAGAGCCCTGTCTGTGTTCGACACGATCCCTTGGTTTTGATCCTGACGAAGTGCACATTTCTTGCAGCCATTAAAATTTTACGAGTGAACTGGCGAAATGAATACCAGAATTGGGTTACGAAGTAAGGCCTCCATTCGCGTGATGTCCGCTCTATTCGACGCTAACTTCTTCACGCATCATTTAAATATTGTATCGATGAACATGTATCGATAACGAGGTAAAAAAAATATTTCGGTACTAACCATCTGATTTTTTTTGTTACTTAGTTAATATTCATATAATGTAACAGTCACATTTTCCTACACATAGCGTAGTACGTTATCCTACAATCGAGATTTTTCGTTTAGAAATTTTTGGGCGTCTTAAAAAAATAAGCTACTCACGAAATTAGCTTGTTAGTAATCAAGTAAAAAAAATGTACTATGGATCCCGGACCATTATTTTAACCACTCAAAAGATTAATATATTTAGTGTCCTCCTATTATTATGTGTTACGAAATCAAACTAAATTGTGAATAATCACAAAATATGACAACTGAAACATAGGGAGAGTGAAGTAAACAAAACCTATATTTAAATGAACCTAAACTTTTAAGGAAATTTGTTGCAATGCATAATAAAGTAAAATTAAATGTAATTTTCCGACCTAACTGCAAACTCTGGGACACTAACTAGGATCTAATAGATTTCAGGCGTCTCGTGGACGGCCGACCGGCTTTAAACATTCTAAGCACGCGCGCATTTCTTTGTTTCTCTCGCATATAACGAGATATTGTGATTCCGCGCCATTACGACACGGCATACACATAGATGCGAATATCTAACACCGCATTAGATACACGTTTTCTTATTAAGACGAAACATCGGCTGAATAACAATGGCGATATTGATCTACCGATGTTTTTCGTTCGCATCGAAGGCGGTTTGAATTTAGAATTCTTATCTGGGATATTAATTTGTGTAACTCGAGTAAAAGAAAACAAGTTACATCTGGGGAATTTTAAGGAGATGCCTCTTGTAATAGGTAATTACATTGTTATTATTGTACGAGTCGTGCTCTACATTCAAACGACCAACCAACAAATATAATTTATCACGGAGAAGGAATCTGAAATGGCATGAGATACAAATTCATATTCGCCATTAAAACGCCCGGTGTCTAATGTGTAACACTTGTTTTCTGGGAACCGCACGCCGTTCCTACCTAACGAAACGTTGCACGTTGGTTACGCAAAGCTCGTTACATAACCCAGATAAGCAAGGGTGAAATTCTATCTTATTTGCGCCCTCGGATTAAAATTAAATTTCATGCAGAGGCTTCAGCAAATCACTAGATACGCTCGGCGGAGAAACCTCGTCTCATTGTCTACAATTAAAATATCGCGAGATGTAGTAAATTAACCTTCTCAAACCGTTTGTAGTTCAAGGTTGATTAAGGATTAACTACATTCGATGGAATTACTCTGCAGAAGTATATTAAGTCGAAAGAAAATATTATTCACAATGTCCTTATGATTTTAAACTTAACTCATCCCGGATTATACACATTTTACTATGATTTTGGCGTACAAAAATACATATCGTGAGTACCCGTACCCTTATTACAATTTCGTTTTAATTGTTAATTACAACGAAACAGTGACTACAGACACTACAGTCCCTACAGATTAGTATTCCAAATTATGATTTAATTTTTTATTTTCTGGTTACACGCATTACCTAATATTTAATGACTATGTAAAATCATCCACCGCAAACTATTCGATATCTATTCGATTCTATTCGAGTCAGAATTACCAACGTAAATTCACTTATAATGTCATTGCTACAATGAATGTTATATTGATTCCCTGTCACAATATTAAGTACGAATATATTATTTTCTATAAGATATCTGAATAAAGAGAAATTCTTTACCAAATCGTGTCTCAAATACGATAATAACATGTAAAGGCCAAAATATAAGGGAGATAAGGCAATCACATTGTATCACATCCGGGATATGCGTCAAATAATTTTCACGCGAATATTTCATAAGTCATACGTATCAATATGGGAAAATGTAATAACATCTGAAGAGTCGCGCGACGGAGTAGATACAGTTTCTTGTTTGTTTGAGAGATTGTGTTGGGAAATGTCTGTAATGATTTGTTTGTATTATTATACATTTGAGAATTGTTTTGCTATTGTGTGTTAAAGTAATAATTGTAGGACTCTCATAGCTTTTATTGTATTCTTTATCAGCAAGAGCCTTTCAACGAATTTTTCTTTTGCACCCATAAAAGTTGAATTCTGCTAACCCTAAATAGTTACTCGCTCTAAATATTCGGAACCTTTGCCCTATTGATAGAAACAAGAAAAATCCTATAAACCCTTTATTTTAAAATGACCCTGGTTTTAAAATCCGCAAAAATATGTATATCAAAAAAGTTTTATCACTTGTTATTACCCTATTTTATAGTCTTTATTCGTTTTTACCTAAGATTTTTACTTAAAATTTATAAGTAAAAGGAGTTTGACTAATGTGCCTGATTTAGTCGCAGTATATGCGCATTTTCTGAGGAAATTTACCATAGTAATGTATAATTATTTTTTAACACAATCAGAAAGTAGAAATTTCAAAAACAAAAAGCCCACTGACTTTTTAATAAAAAGAGATATTTTGATGCGAGATAAAGATAAAAATAAAAAACCAAAAACTTGGTTTTTTGAATTTTTCACATACATTTTAGGTTATGTGAAAAAAAAGTAAAACAAAAGTTTTAGATCTTTATATTACCTACAAAGTTGCCGGAAGCGCTCATAGCCCGGCGGCTTGCGTCGATCTCAAGTGATCGACAAAGTTAAGCAACAGCGGGCGCGGTCGGTAGTTGGATGGGTGACCGCTAGTGGCCATAATTTCTTGAGCGCTTCCGTGCTTCGGAGGGCACGTAAAGCCGTCGGTCCCGGTTGTTATCATTTGGTAGCAGTCGTTAAGCCATGTCGGATACCTTCGGGCGGCTTAAAATTTCCGACACTTGGGTTGGCCACTAACCCCTCCACCAATCCGCACTGGAGCAGCGTGGTGGAGTATGCTCTTGGCCTCCTCAGGTACGAGGAGAGACCCGTGCTCAGTAGTGGGCCATTAATGGGTTGTAGCCTTGCCATTAAACTGCTCTCCAAGTGCGGATTGGCGGAATCACACACCTTTGAGAATTAAGGAGAACTCTCAGGTGCAGGTTTCCTCACAATGTTTTCCATTACCGAAGCAAGTGATTATTAATTTTTAATACGTTAACTTTTCAAAATTAGAAGTGCATATATTTGAACCTCCGGTTCGGGAGTACAACTTTCAAACCACGCGTTATTCGGACGGATTTTGGAAATATGAATTTAACCAATTCGTCTAATTACATTTTTCGCCGTAGTTTTTGGTGAAGTGCTAATTAAATCGCATTTTGTGCGGAAGAGGTAGAAGTATTTCGCAGGAAAACTTTACACAATAAGTAAAACTAAGTATACTGACACTAATTTAACGAAAGTAAACATAACACTAAAGGAATGATTCATATGACATTAATGACAATAAAAATAAGAACAGTCATTGTACAAAAATTTAAGTCACGTTATAATAAAACTGTCCCCGGTTGAAATGCTACGCGGAAGCGCACGACAAGCGTGAACAAAAACGAGATAGCTCAAAGATAAATAGGCTAGCTAGCGGAAGTTATACTGAAAAGAATTAAAACGAATACTATACTGTGACGTATTTTTTAAAAGTAATTTCACAATATTAAATGTTGTAGTATTTAGTATTGTAGCATAACTGAAAAAGAGAAATTTGTCTCTTTGTAGTAATCTAGAACAGGCAGTAAGTTTAGCCATGATTCTTAGTAGCCACGTAACACCAAAAAAACGTTAACATACCCGGTCGCACTAGGATTTCCTGTGACGCGGCATGGACAACACAAATAACACATCACGACCCGAGAACAAACATTTATCAGTCACATAAATTTCTGCCCCGGCTGGGAATTGAACCCGGTAGGCGGAGTCAATACCAATCACGTGACGGGGTCGTCATTGTATCAATTTTTATAGTCTGAAGGGCTGACGTAAAAGCAGACGAGCCACCTGATGGTAAGTGGTCATCGTCGCCTATGGACACGGGCAACACCAGGGGAGCCGCCAGTGCAACGCCGGCCCTGAAGGAGAAATCTTTTTACACCTTTTTGAAGAACCCCCATGTCAATACCAGCGAGACACTTAGGTATGGCTTATACAAAACGCACACTCAAGTAACGAAAATGCTAAATACACGGTATTATATATTTTGCTCGATGCTTTGGAGGGCACGTATAACCATCGACCCGGTTGTTATCGTTAGACATCAGTCGTTAAGCCATGACGGAGGCCTTCAGGCGGCATAAAACTTCCGATACTTGGGTTTCCACTAATTCTTCCACCAATCCGCACTGGAGCAGCGTGATGGAGTATGTTCTCTGGGCCTCCTCATTTATTAGGAGAGACCCGGGCAGTGATGGGCCATCAATGGGTTGAAGCCATAGCAATTCGATACTTATTATTGCAGTTTACCTCACTTCACTTCGCTCTACTTTATTCTAATCACACGCCGTCCGGGTAGCATTAGTAATGAACTATGTAATACACAATCGTAATCGATATTATAACGCGATTGGACGTTGCTATAATCGTAATCCGATTGCGTGACGCAAATTGGAATACAATTGGACGTAAAATTCTAACCGAATTACATTTATTCTCTCATACCAAGCCTTTACTCGTACTTCAATAATCTTGTTGAAATGGTTACCTTTAACCACATCGTTACCAGTATCGTGTAGTATGAGTTTTCAATCTTGTTAAAGAAAACTTTGATACGGGCGCATTTTACATCCATACCTAACGTTAGACTGGCATGTTCCTCTTGAATTAAATTTCAGGGTATTGCGCAAGGAAGCATGGTCTGAAAATATTTTATTAGGTTTCAAACAATGTATTGAATAAGTTTTGACTTAGTTACACAGGTAACTTAAACTTCAGAGCGTAGATACGGACCTGCGCTGTGAAGTTTCATAACAACAAAATAACCTTATTTATAAAGTAAGGAGTGATCGAGTCTTCGATCCTTTTAGGTTATGTTGTTGTCGGTAACATAATAATGATATTACCGAGTACCAAAGATTTAGATTACCTGGAATCTTTAAGGTTATAATAAAATTTAGGCACAAGTAGGTATACTTATTTTAATACTTAAAGAGTACCTATAATAAATCCACTTGCAAGTAATATTATATTTATCATACATTTTATCCTGCTAATCCCTGAGATGAAAACATTCCAAAAAATATTGAATCTACAGATTTGGCCCCTTTCCAGTGATATTATTAATATAGATGTAACCTTAGGTTTGTATAAACAAACCTGTATAATATAAATTTGATCAATAATAATATTGATCATATAACATTCGAACGACTAATCGATTGAGGTCATAATTATTTACACAATAAAATTATATGATTTGCCGAGGCTAATGTTTTATTATTTACATATACGAGTAATTAATTATCTATCGTTGGCTGTGATAAAATACAAAAGTCGTACCTAAGGTATTATCCCATTTTTTATTTATAATGGAAATGACATTGTGCAATACCTTCTTTGAAAACAAACGGTTTATATTATAAAATTATATCATATAAACATTTGAAATGCTTTGTACTCTTTGTGAGTGTACAATAAAGATAATTTGAATACAAAGTACTTAACATATGTACGAGTAAACCAACTGCTATTAACAAAGAGCTCTTAACAAAGAATTTTCTCTTTTTTGTGGAATATTATCATGTCTATTATATTCCTGGTCGGTAGTTAATGGAAGTTTCTACAATAAAAGATAAAGACGGAGATCACGCGATTCATTTCTTTAATTGCATCTAAGAGGTTTCCATTTCTAGTCTCTTAGACGAACTCGCCTCGCCCACGAGAGTTAGTTCTTAGTTAAATCTTTTTCTACAATCAATCATAGTTATTTATTATTGAACATAAACGAATAAAAAAAGAGGATGAACTGAAACTTTACATTTCTTCAATGGATTCACTTGTGTAATTTAGGTTGCTCAAGTAACGCAAGTGAGCACTAAGAAAGGATTTTTGACAATTACTTTTAGCTGTTGGTAGAGTTTAGATCCGGTCGGCTAGCTACCACCCTTTTGTTTGAGTTAGCCGTAAAACGACTCGTTTCGGCTAGAGGTCTGAGAGCCAGCCTGGCCGGCAACGCATGGGTAATGCTTTTGATGTTGCTGATGTCTGTGGGTGACGGTGGCCTCTTGACATTAAGTGCCTCGTCGGGTCGTTTGTCGGCTTTTAAAATAAACTTCAATTCCATAAAAAGATTTTGTTCTGATTGCTAACGTCATAATACCAATTATAAACATTTATATAAGCTTATAATATTTGAGTATTGGATTTAAGATATTGTATATTTATATTTGTGTATTGTTATACATATTTTCTCTTCTAGCTATACGGTATTTTATAAATGGGACACAACTTCCAGCCATTTAAATACAATTTCACGTTGGAAATTTTTCCATTTGTCAAACATTACAATTAAGGGAAAGTCGAATTGTGCCAACCACTAAAGTATGAATCGTTATAAAAATAGAACTATGCCGAGGCCGACTTTGTCACGAGGGCGGCAAAATTACGATTGAAACGTCTCACGTTACAAAGGCTTCGGAAACAGTAACGAGATAATATTCCACATCAATAAGGGCCCATCATTTTATATTATCGGGAGCGGAGGCTTTTACTTCTTTATTCGTGGATAGAGTGACACTCAGCGCACAGGTTCTCTGCCATTGGGCCTTACAAGAGTCCATTAACAGACCGACAATGAATACCGTGTAACCCGATCCGTGTGATACGTGCTCGAGAATAAAATCATTCTAACAATGAGGCTAACTTGTTTAGAAGTTGTTTAAAATTGCAAAAAACGTTTAAATATTGTAGGTAATTACTTCATAACCCTGCTACAGCATTGCGTGTAGTGATGAGTGTATTAGGGTTCGTTTCCCGGCTAGGTAAGGAGTACCTGATATTAATGAATATTTAGAAGTGATGATATTTTCATATAATATTATCATTATATTAATACGTGAAGCGAAAACTTTGCACCCCTTTTACGAAAATTGCGTGGACGGAGGAGTATGAAATTTGGCACACTTATAGTTTAGAATGATTTTTTTTTTCAACTTTTATCAACTTGAATATTATTTATTTACATATAAATTTTGTTTTAAAAATATATCAAAAATATCCTATTCTAATAAGTATTTTAAAGTAAAATATGATTAATGTATGCGGTAGTAATCACAAATCAAAAGCATTTCATACCAAAGACGTATACGAGTACGTAAATCCAAATACGAGCTAATATTATGGTACTGTGGCTAGTAACGGTCGGACTATTTGTTCATAATGAATGTTCCCATTATGAGTGAGGTTGTCATATCTGCGAGCAAAGCTGCGCTGAAAAGCGGGATCTAGCGTTGAATAGAGCGTTATCTGTCGCGGGTACATTCTGCGTGATGATCGTTTCCCAACAGGGGGTTCTTTGTGGGCTTTTCGCTTGTGTTGGAACGATTAGTTAATAGAAGGCGGATGACCAAGCTCCAAAATGAAGTTAAAATTAAAGGCAATAAAGTTGATTTTGTTGTAACGATTAAAAGTAATGGATAATCAAACATGATTATTGATATCAAGATTAATAACCCCGTTTTAGGTAATTGTTGTTGATTTACGTTTAGACAACGAACTAGGTGACTAATTATTTAAGCATACTTTTTTTTATTAATAGAACAATTTCATTAAAAACCCTATCAAAAAATATTGGTTGAAAAATGTTTTTTTAACAGTTTAGTTCTAGTTAGGTTGGATCTGAAAACTTTAGTTAAGGATTTTTTTACTTTACCTTAATATAACACAACAACCTACAAACATCTATAATCGACCTAAAGAAGGACTATTAACAGTAGAAGAAACATTCAGCGGCATTTCGTACCAGAACACGCCAACATTAACGATACCACATTTAAAAATCCGTAGAATAGTATTTCTGTTACACCTTTTTATCCGAACGAAATCTGAAAACCTTCGTTAAGTTGTATTCACAGTGCTTTCCATTGTTATTACAGATACCGAAGCCGGGCCAGTAAGCAAAGCGTTCAAGGCGGTCTGTATTGCGAAGATAAGCTTTATTCCCGCCGTGACGCCACCTCCGGCTTCCTGCAGGTATTCTACTGCCTTCAGCTACAATAGGATTCGAAATCTTTCTATGCTAACCTAATAAAAGAACAGGTCAATTGAGTTTCTATTCCAGTTTTCTTCAGCGATACATCTGTTTTGTTAAGTGCGAAGTTTTCTTTTACTTATTACTTAATTTGGTTGCTTTTACTGAGGTAAGTTTGTAGGTTGGTACTTAGCAAGATAACTTGTTTGTTCTTGTTATTATTCAGTAATATGGTTTCTTTCTTAGGATTACTCTGCTTTTATACAAAGAAACAATGATTTGCAATATGTACTCGTATGATAAGGAATTTGTAATAATTTTACTATCGAATCATTCATTATCTCATTTACACGTATGTTAAAGTGTGATTAATTTATAGATTTTCACCTCTAAATTCAAATGTGTATGAATATGTTTACAATCGTTCAAATCTTTCAAGTTCAAATTTAAATCCAAAATGTATATAATCTTGAACAGGCGCACCAACGATTAAACATAAATATACATACATACATAGACTTTCTTTTAATTTATAACAAAAATATACCATTGTTACCGCCTTCTCTTGAGATAAACAGCATTCCGGATACAAACTACATTTGTCCCCGACGGATAACGGCTTTAAAAATAAAACTCAAGTGAAACGCGACAAGAGGTGTCGCGTCATGTCTTTGTCGAGGTAACGCTGTACCCCGACACCCACCATTAGTTAACATACAAATGGCGACTCGTTTTACATAATCCATCCTCCATGGCGGTAATTTGTTGCAAACTGTCTGGATAAGCAAATTGATCGCACCTTTCATACTGAATTTTCGATGGCACACCAACTATAGTTTATATTCATCCTCATAGTATTACCTATTATGCTTGTAAGTTCTGAAAATATACCTACAGGGAAAATAAGTAGCTTTATTAAGCAAAGACAGTAAGTTCTCGACTTTTAGGTATATAAAAATGTTCTCCACATTAAATATTAAACGAATCGGTACAATTTTGCTTATAATTTGCCTATTAATCTTCATTGCAATGTTTTTTTTTTCAATTTCGAGTTTTTTTTTTCTAGTTGATATCATTTAGCAGGTCAAGTTTAAGAATTAATAACGATAGACCTTACAAAGTGTTTCATTGATTGTATAGGTTGTACTCAGGTAGTATAATGTTTAATGTACTATATCGTGTAACAACTGTTGGCGAACCTTATACGTAAATAAATAAATTGATATAAATTAAGCTAACATCCCAACCAAATTGTAATAAACAATACACAGATTGTTGAACATACATTATTTGTTTCAGCGGATAATAAAATACACAATGTCTGAAAGCTTCAATAATAAACTTCAATCAATTTCTATCCTATGTGGTCAGGAGTCAGAGCGACACATTCAAATGTAAATGACGTATGTTCAAAACAAGAGACTAACGAACCCGACCGGCCAGGCGACGTAGGCCTCCGCAAAGAGCAACAATGGATCCGCGATTCTATAGTTGCAACCGCGTGTGCATAATGAACAAGTGAAACATTCTCTTTCATATCGCTAGTTAGCAGGACTTTGTTAAGGAACGTGGAAGTCTTACTGACGATTATTAGTACGCAAACTGCGCACAAACAAACGCACTATCAACACGATGCGCCTATTGAAATGTTAATACGTGCATGCCTTTTGTAATTAGTCGGGCACTAACAAATACCATACATTGTCATGTACAAATAACCGCAATAATTGGCTGTTGTAGGTGTAAACAAACCAACGCTTTGTTTTAATAAAGAAGAAGTAATATATTATTACCTAATAGAATATATGTTATGGAAAGCTATTTATTGTTGCTTATAGATAGAAGTCGATGTTTATTTCAGGCTTATTTATGGAATTAAGGTAGCAAACGAGCATGCAGCACCACCCTCCGCTGCCCACCATGACAACTGTGATCGATTTAGTGTATATTATGTGTGTAGTGTATACCTGACTTAGTGTGTCACCGACTTAGCAAGCTTTTAACGAATCGCATGTGCTATAAACCATTAATTGATTTTTGTTTTTTGATATATTACCACTAAATGGTATAAACATTGAAAACATGACACGTGAGCACTACTAGAAGCACCCAAACTCTTATATAAACAGAAGACA
Source organism: Ochlodes sylvanus (assembly GCA_905404295.2). Taxonomy (NCBI): domain Eukaryota; kingdom Metazoa; phylum Arthropoda; class Insecta; order Lepidoptera; family Hesperiidae; genus Ochlodes; species Ochlodes sylvanus. The sequence continues at coordinate 7,412,623 of FR990130.1, read as the reverse complement.
ACGGCTGCTATGCCAGATATGTAATAAAATATTATGTATGTAGGTAATGTTGATTGTGAGACGTGTTGATTTCTGCCATACACGAATAGTTCGCTTTCGGCAACATGTCGTGGCTCCACAGACAAGTTGAACCCAGCTCGCGCCTGCAAGTGGCGATATTTCAGCGAACTCAACTTGTGAAAACTTTACCCACTTGAAAAGCGCTTGACTGCCAACTTCATTCCAGTTTCCTACGGATTTGTTTGATATCTGTGTTAATCATGTAAACATCTAAACGTGAGGAAAGTTACATAATGCTACAAGTTATATGTATATTTGTACTAGCATACTTGTGTTGTAATAGCATATTTACTTATTTACTCTACTTATGTATATAGGTATGTAGAAATAAATCAGGTTAGTTTTTATACTAAATCGGTACATAAACTGTAACAAAGTACTAAATCTTTACATTACGTACGTCTTACAAATCCTAGCAGTAAATTTTTTAATATAACTAGCTGACAAATAAATGAGCAGACGATTTGATTTGAAAAGGAATGTGGAAACTAGCCATACAGAGTCATACAGGCACATAAAGTGCCCAGTGACCTCTAAAAGGAGGAGGGACCTAGCGCCATAACCACATCCGTTTTTAAGCAGTATTCACCACAAGCAGGATGAGTGCACCCAAAGATGGATGGAGCTCCTTACACCCCAACAAAATTGAACACAGGAAAACAATCAAGCCTACGTTAATAAAAACCAAAAGTTTTAAACGCTATTTAAATTTATTTTTATTGAAATTAACGAAGTTTAAAGCGAGACTCGAAGTAACTTAACAATATGTATATCATATTTAACTCCATTATAAATTTCCCTGAAGCTGCATTATTAATTATTCCAGATTTAGCTTCAGTCAGAAATCCTTCTGGTTTTGGACTGACCGTAGTCCATAAAATTGCAACCGTCGCTTAGTTACAGGTAGTAGAAGGCGTAGTAGATGAGGCTCGTAGAGCGACGGCCATGTCACGGCTGGCTGGGTCCGATCGCGCGCCACTATTTTACATATAAATGGATGGTGCTACGTCCCTCCAACGCAATGGCTGAAATTCGGCCTTCTCTCGTCACATACATTGTATAAAATGTTTACGAAGTAAGTATCTATTGTGCAACAACGTGAAAAGGGCAGACATGATCAAGTATAGATAACGCATAAAATGTTGTGTCATTTTACAAGCCACTCATTATCATAGCGAATAATTTTCCACACAGGAAACGATCTTGAACGGGGTTTTCTCTTAACTACAGCAATGAAATCCTAAAAACTAGTTAAAAACCAATTCAATATTCAAACAGAACCACTAACGTTAAGTCACGAATGTCTCTATGTTAGTTTCGTAAATTACCGGTATATTCTGCGGTACGTTATTTGGAGCCCCGTGAGTCAAACTGCGGCGTTGTTTAGTTTGACTTACCAAACAGAAGTTAAATTAGTAGGAGTATTTCCAAATGCAAATTCTGAGCACTGAGAAGTGAAGCGTGCCACCTGTGCTGACAGTTCGCGTAATAGCTCGGAACCGCCGAATTAATTTACAAAACTCCGTACCGTCTCACACAAAACAGTTTTTGATGCTAGTTAGTTGCGCGGAAACTGAAAAGTGGTTGACTGAATTAAATAATTATAATGAGGTTACAGTGTGGATTTTTTTTTGTTTAATGTTATTGTAAAGTTATTAAATAATCAAACAATAGTTTTAAATACGCTTAAAGGTAACTATTGCTCTAAAAAATAATAAGCGAGCCAATCAATAAATCCGCTTAGGACCTAAGAGTAAGCCATATTTATAAAATAGTTACGTAGTGTAAAAATGTGAGGAATTTTGTTCATGTACCTAATCTAAAAGCAATTTTAAGCAATCTCAATCACAATAACATAATAACTTGAATTTGTTAAATAAAATCTGCTACGCATTTTAAGTTCATAAATAAATCATAAATACCTATGTTTTTTTTTCTCTCTCTCTAATAAGACGAAATAATTAGAACCCATACTTAAGAGATTTTAAATTGAGAATATAATAATTTCGATAGATAATATAAGAATTTCGTTTCAAAGTTGAATTTCGCTAACGTTATAAAATTAACTTACGGAAGTAGTTCAATTATTTATCAGAAAAACGTTTTCCAGACGATCTAATATTCTCAATTCTCTATAGGTACCTAATATATCCTTTTAAAAATATTTTTACGCCTTTTTACAATGTCACACGAAATACAAAATGTATCTGAGTATGACAGGTTGTAGTTACGAGTAAAATTGACTCCTGCGGTAGGTACCTACTTATTTTTGCCCTTTGAGATGCAATTTTTTTACAATTATTGGTTTTGACATCGGAATGACAGGTACGTATTATGTTACACTAACATGTCGTAAACAGGTCCATGCAAGAAATAATATGAAATTTTATGAGCATATTTTCGAATGTATATGAATACGAGGTGTGTAGGTATATTAAAAACAATACATGCGTTACAAGTTTCGTTGAACTTTGAGTAAATTATTAATGTTTCAAATATAATTATTATTGCACCAAATTTCGTCTATTAATTCCCTGAATTCAAACAAAACAATTATTAAAACCGACAATATAGTAGTAATTCAGTACATAATAATATTTTCTACAAATTTTATAATTGGTGTAATTCGGTAATAAAAACACAACGCTTTTATATTATTCAAGTTACTTTTGGTAAATAAGACAAGGTTTTTTTATATAAAATAAGTTAATACTTGACTACAGTCCCACCGGATGGTAAGTGGCGATGAAGTTCTTGGTGTTGAACGCATAACTTATAAAATCGTATTCACCCTCCTCTTGAAGACTCCCACATCACACACAGGTAAAATAATAAATTTACCGGATCCTATAAACTTGTGTTATAGATTAGGATCTATGTAATCTTAACATAGTATAAAACAGTCGCTGTGTCTGTCCTATGTCTGTTATGTATGCTTAGATTTTTAAAATACGCAACGGATTTTGTTACCGGTTTTTTTTAATAGATAGAGTGATTCAAGAATAAGGTTTACATGTAAGTTTAAAAAATGGTCACGTACAATGCAGTAATTGGAAAGCTATTTAGAGGGATACAGTATTAATCCAAAACGCAATGAGCTTTATGTAAGTGATATTAATATGAAAAAGATGCCCCAAACTTCCTATCAATCTTTGAGTACACTAAGTACACTTTGGTACACTATGTATGTATTGTACGTAACACGTAAAATGTAACACGGGTCCAGATTTAACAAGATTTTACTAGTCAAACCCTGTTACCAAACGTACATAACTACTGTTAAACATTTCGTGTTGATTTTATATCATCGAAAATTTTGGTTACTACTTATTTTATCAACCGATTTAAAATACCGTCTCTCAATTCACTGAAATGCAAATTACAATTTCTCACACAAGCTTTTAATCATTTAATTTAAAAGCCCATATTTAACTACTGTCCCGTATTGATTTAATTATGCCATTTAAATCTCAATCCCAAAAGTGATTATTGAAACGACATTAACAAACAACGTGAGTAACGAAAATATTACTTTTTGTCCTCAATAGAAATACCTACTAAGAGTTTTACTAGAATTAAAGTACAACGTTTAGATTTATTACGGGCCTACTTTTTAATTTTATAAAATGTTTTTGATACTAGATGGCTGGTTTCAGAATAATTTATATAGATAGATCGACTCGAATAACTACACATACATACCTACGTACATAGTTATTCGAGTCGATCCATCTGTATCTGATGTACACTTCGTCATGCTTTACTTTTGCTGGTGACGTGTTGTCACTTTTTGTTTTGTGTGGAATAACAACTTCTAATAGATTACCCACCCTACATGTACATAATTGTACTGTTGTGAATATTGAAGTGATTTGCATCTTTAATTAGTATAGGTATCTAAATGATTTCCGAGTAATATTCATTGAAGACTACGCTGTGATCAGTATAATGTACTGTATAGTTAATTGATGATGAATATAATATATTATGGATATTTACGAGCTAGCTAGTGATTATTTCCACGGTATCCTAAGACACTTTGGAGTTCTTAGTGAAAGATTGTTAGGTAATTAAATAGCAACACCAACATGTGAAGACCAAGAAATCACGTTCTGTTTCACTATTCCTCCCCGTGCTCATACTCTCTCATTAGAAATAACTGAGAAGCTAAATTACAAACTTGAGCAAATCCAAAACTTATGTACCTATTAGATTCATATTTGATATTCGCAAACAAGTTTATACGCCAAAGTTTTGGACTAGGTTCAAGGATCTCTCGATTAATATTGCTACCATTCTTTTGATCATTATGCATAATTATATGTTTTGTTTAATCCGAAAACTATAAATTAAAAAAAAACTTTTAATCTTTAATTATTTTTTATGCTCTGTCGTAAGATCTCAATGGAACTTTTGAAACCGTTAGAACCAGACGGTTCAATCAAACGTGCGGTTAAAAAACTAAAGTCCTCTTTGTGAAAGATTCAAAACGATAAACTTTTTTTGTCTGTCTTTTTTTTTGGTGCCGAATAAACAGTAGTGTCACCCTACTTCTTAGAAGCTTCAGAATGATAGAGATGAAGATTATAATATTGGTAGGTAATTGAGACAGCAAACTAGACACCGTGAACCGTAGCAATATCAAAATAGTACTTAAGCAGCTTCAACTAGGTTGAATCGCTTTTGCAGAACTTCTCGGGCCGTGTGCAGTTCATTTCCTGTGTAATTACTTTCATGTGCAAGTTTCCACGACTCCTTCAATTACGCTTGCGCAAGCATAACCCACTGAATGTTCAGTACAGATGTATTACATTAATGTGAATTTGCTTGTAAGTTTCATTTTAATTTATAAAGTTCAGTAATTTAAATACAGATGTTGGGTTCGGATACGAGACATAAGACATGAATAGAATAGGATTATTTTGTAATTGAGTCTTATAAGATAATAACGAATATTACATAGATGTGTTATTAGAAATGTATTTTGATGTATTATGTATTTTTTACTTCAATGTTCGTAACACGTATAAAGAGTAATCTAGACGTAATGTTCCAAAAGTACTTTTTAATAGATTTGAAAAATCTTAGCTTCCCCACTACTGTTTTACGTGTCCGTGTCCGTACGTGTCCACCGAAGTACGGAAGCGACCAAGAAATTTTGCCGCTAGCGGACCACCCATCCAACTACCGACCGCGCCCGCTGTTGCGATGTTTTTTTTATTTTTGCTGTGGCTACTGCTTTGTCGATCACTTAAGATCGACGCAAGCCGCCGGGCTATGAGCACTTTGCTGAGTTAATACTTTGTCGCACCCAAAATACCGCCGGAGAAATCCAAATCCATAATTATTATATAAAGGAATGTTAAACGAAGGACTACGAAAGTTATAATATTGAGTGTATCTCTCTTATAGAAAATGCAACGTAGGCAGAAAAAGTTATTCATATAGCAAAGTAACTGAGTATTTATTATTATTATATTATGAACAAATATTTTAGTACGTTTTTTATATAGTTATAACATATAAGTTAATATCTAACAAATACAATATTTTTCTAAACATCCGATCTACCGAACACATTAGTCAGTTCAAAGTAGTGCATACGTGTCTAATTAAAATGTATTCCTCTTCTGTATATACGCTGAATCAGGATAAACATCAGCATGTTTAATAAGAGCGATCTCCAGCGGCGCTGCAAACAACTTTGAAACTGGCCTACAGCAGATGGGAATGACATCTCTTTGAAGATAAAGACGCGAGATAATTTTGCATTTTCGTGCCGAGACATCGCCGATATGTACCTACCTGTCATGTTCTTCAAATTAACTTTTGATGCCGACTAAGGAAACTTCTATATTTGCGGGGACCAAATTAAGAAGGGACTTTTGCTCGTAATCTGACAGTGATTGAGCACTTTGATCAATCTTACTAATAATTGCATTGATATTAATACCTCTAGAAATATCGAAAAATTGCCCTTTTATAGATAGAAAATTGGTGTTTACAGTTTTGTGCTATGTAATAACTTTATTTTCGAATAAGATTTTTATTTACTGTTGGACATCAGTTTTTCAAATGGCCACGGCATCCCATGAACTTTTGGAGCAAGATTCAAATAGTACCAACAGTTACTGAAAAAACAGGTACTCCTGAGGACTGTGATGAAACATCTCAATCACAAATATATTGTTTTGCGAATTCTTTAAACTAAATAAATTAAAAAATGCGTAAAGTAACTTACTTCGTGACGGAATAAAGACTTAATAGCCTTGTATCTGTATTAATACACATACTCAAGAAATATTCAGCTTTAATATCAAAAAATAAGACATATTTTAGATTGGGTAATCATGAGACTCTCACTCATTTTTACCATGTGCACTATTTCAAAACGAGATATTCAAGTGCGCTCACCAGTTCTTCATAAACACAAATTTGTCACTACGATTATGTCAAACACAAAAATAATCCCGTCATCTATTTGGCATGTGACGCACCCCTGCACCCTGTGAATTGCAAATTTAGGGTGCTTCATCTGTGTAGGTTGAGCGTTGGAGCAGCGAATGTTAGAAATGAAAGATTATAGACTGCGTTGTATAGGTGATCAGACGTCGATAGCTGTGTCGTGGAGGGCGAGGGACGTCGGTTGTCATGGTTATAATACCAGCTTGTCGTAATACGCGCCGCAAACATGGTTTGTGTCGTCGTGGGCTTACGGGGCCGAATGTACTCGACGTCCGTTGCGTTAGCAACAGGTCGATTCAGAAGAAGCTTTTATAATTACTAGACATGTTTTATGCTCGTATAAAAAGAACATTTTAAAGTTAAATTGACATGAATGGTCGTGATAGATCTATAGTACTTAGTGTTCAGTGTAAAAAATATATTTCTAAACACTATTCAAAACAAGTGTTTCGTTCGTTTTCTGGCAGATTTTTTTTCATAAATAGCATTGTATAACTAATACATTAAATTTATTATAATTTAATTTAAAAGTTATACTTCTGATAGGTACTTGAGTTTTAGTCGCTAGTTGATACTCCAAACTACCTATCAACGAATAATACTAATAATTCTGAATACTCCCGCTGAACCAAAACCACAGAGTGCCTTTCCAATTTACTAGTCGAACATTTCGAAACTTTTGAATAGATGCTCAAAACTTTTGGCGTCTACTTAAGTGGTTTAATTTCAACTGCTCTTACTAAACAGGAAATAAAAACAAATAATTAAATTAAGGTATCAAGAATTCGTAACCCAGCACACTAGTAAGCCTTCTTCACTTCGTTACAGATTACTATTATTATTTTATTACCCACCTCACCTTAAAACACATGAAAACGAATCTAGTTTTGGTGATTATCGTGTCTTTTAACTAAAATCGTAAACCACTGAAGTTAAATAGATAGTGATAGTAAGTAACATCTAAGGAATCGATTTCGATGGGATTTTGTGTCCCATAGTTATAATAAGTCAATGATGCCCATGGATGAAATTGTTATGAAATTACTATAATAAAAAAGCATATCCCCTCTTTTGTTTCTTCACACTTAACACAATTTTCGCCGTAAATTTTATCTCCAATTTTGTAGGAACAGCTTTATTTCCTGGTATAAACATTATACCTAGATGTTGAGACTTTATGTAAAATGTCGTGTTACGTCTAAATCTCTGAAATGTTTTCCGCGTGATGCTTGTTTAGACAGACAAAATATACCAAAAATTGGAAGCTTAAAGGCTACTTATTTGGCTTCTTTATATACATATAACCTAACGTTACCATGAACACGTTCTAAATATATTTAATAACTAGCGCCCCTTGTACTTGAATTATACTAACAAAAAAAACAATTATGTTTCAATGTTTGAGAGTATGTACTATGACACTTCTATCTCTTCGATCCCCATGTGTCGGTTATTTGAAAGCTGAAAATATACGAACAAATAATATTATGTTGAAATAAAATTCAATGGTGCTTGTCCACAGTGCTTCACACGTATTAAAACTTTACAACACTCCCACGTTAAATATTTTAATTTTAATTTAAAAAGCACTGTAAACGTGATGTATAAAACAGATTCGCGTCGGACTGATGAGTGGCGATATTCGTCCATAGCGTTGTTTAACAAACCCACTCATGCAGAACTGACCAAAAATAATCAAAACGACGTCACCCTGTTCGCAAGCACAGTCAACCTCTTCCGTAAAAGAGAACATGAACTCGGTCCAAAGTTACGTTTTAATCAAACAGGAACCACGCCCATAGCTGTCATGCTGCCTATTTATGAGTTGTAAAGGGCCTCCGTCCGAGGGTTCACTTTGTGCCGTGTATGCTAATAGCACGAATATGGTGCGTGATATACAGTGACATATGTCGACCTGGAAAATTAAATCCCTGCGCTGAGGGTGACTGTTCGTATGAGTGCCAATAACGCGCGTAAACGTTAGCCAGTCTCAATGATCACGGTAAACCATAAATGAACAATATCCCATGTTCATGTTATGTATACGTACAGTATGGATGTGAATATCGTGTATCATAATCGCTGAGTTATGATAAGAAATTGAGATTTTTTTTTTAATTTTTGATGGCTCGAAATTAAAAGGAATTGAAGCAAGTGAATGTAGCAAAATGCGAAGGCCAATTAACATGATAAATAAATCTATGCGAATTATAGATTGAAACAACACAAATTGAGGACTAATAGTGTCCTTTTTAATCGCTGAAATGTAATACAGCAGTATGTCGACCTATCGACGAATCTTTGCCCAATTGAAAGTGACCCTACTTTTTTATGTTAATAACAGACAAACGAGTCACCCTATGGTAAGTGTTCACCATCACCCATTGACATGACCGTTGCATATTCGGCCAAGAATGAAGGAAGACGAAGAAGATGCGGAGCAAGGATCGATTTCCGATCGGGGCAGACATTCATGAGACATGTGATACATTGAATCCTAGGGCAATGTTAATGTATAATCATTGAAGCGTTCAAATCTTCTTTTAGCTTTATTGGGCGTTTAAATTATATTTGAAATTATGTTTTCCGTTTAGGCATTAATACGATTAATATAATCCAATCATTTTACAACACAATATCACTATGAAATTAAAAACAATTATCAAACATTCATAAAGAAAGACGTTTACTAGGTTTCAAGAAAACATCATTAAGTAAAATTAATAATATAAATGCCTAAACTGAGAATAAAATTTCAAATATCCGAAAGCATTGCGTACAAAGTAGCGTTTAACTACTCAACAATTTAGTATCGCGGAGTGAAATTCGGCGCGTAGTTATAAAGTATGCATAGCGGTGAAACTCGAGCGAATCTGTTCCAGAATTTATGCGTAAAGAGAGGTAATAGCGCGGCTCATTGCTTTTTCACTTGGTTACTCAAATGTAGATGGATGAGGTCGGTAAAGACGCCGCCGGAGACAATTGTCACCCATCGCTCAGTGTCACTACTAATTGAAAATTCCCTCCAGCTTCATTTAAATCGCCATCGACTAGAAGATACCCTCAAAATTATATTCGACTATAATTTAATTTTAGTCCGCGTTCCTCACTAATCGGAAAACTAAAGGTCAACGAACGTTGTGTAACAAAATTTGCAAATTTTGTTTTGATAACACAGAAGAGTATTTTTTCTGGGTGTAATTGAAATTGACCCATATGATTAATGTCTTTATGTTTTATGTGATATTATTATTTACAGCCTATTTATTTACTTATTAATTTATAAATAGTGCAGTAATTTGTCTTACAGTAAAATTGCTATTTCTGAAGTTTAGTAGAACTTTGTTAAGGAAATAAATGACGCTTGATGAAGCTTAAATAAATTTTGTTTACTAACAAACTACAAAGCTGAAAATTTCGTCCTCATTTAAATATGAAAGCCGGTTGTTCGATAATAATTTTCCTTGCAAATTTGTCTAGTATAACCAATTAAGGAACCCTTATGCCTAAATACCCTTTAGAGTGGATCCCCGGAAGGAAGAGGGTGTGAGCGGAAGAAATCTTCGATAACAGGGAGCGAAGGATGGAAAATTGTACAACATTACAGTATTCAGACATCTTCCGAGGAAGTAATATTATAAATACCCAAGTAATGAGGGCCCTCTTGGAATAAAAAATTAAGGAAACCAGCCAAGTTCGCGGAAAGTGACGCGTACTGCATGGTTCCGTATTGTTTTTCTGGGTGCTTAAATGGAATCCAATTTAATTGGACGATTAAAAATTTTACACACAATTAGATGACAATACCTACAAGTTTTACAAAATTTTTATTAGTAATAGATATAGTAGGCTTGGTAAAGACAACATTTCAGTAACAAATAGCACCAAATAACCGCACATACCTATTAATTATTTATCGTGTCGCTTAAAAAAAGGTTTTTTAAAAGTACCTACTAACATTTTCTACAGGTTTTTTAGTTTATGTTAAGAATGTATGCAGCTAGGTCTAAACTAGCACAAAAGTAAGACAAATTTTTAGTGACATCTTTGAAATATAGGTTTTCGGAAAATGTTGATTTTTGATAAAAACATCTTTAAAAAAACAAATCTGTGGATCGAAGGAGGTTATAGTTTCAATAAAAAACAAATCTTTGGTAAGAACGTATAAACCCCGTCTAAACGTATAATAAATGTATAGCATAACCCTTGACTTATTTGTAATAATAAGTCAATGAGCATAACTATTGTTTGTATAACATTGGCAAAAATTCGGTACTATGTCAGAGTGCCGTCAGGGTTCCATTATCACGGAGCCCTACAACACGATTGCAAAAATGTAGCAATTACACACAATTTATAACAGCAGGGGAATTCATAGAACTTGGGATAAGTAGAATAAGTACTTTGGAAGTGCGTACCTATATTTAATAGTAATAAGGTTGGCGCTGTAAATAATATAGAGACTTAGGAAAAAATAATATTTGTCGTTACATATTCTAGTAGCACATGACGCCAATAGTGTACAGTACACGTACTTATGATTTATTTAGTTTTGGAATAATAACATTATATTATTATGAAGTTTATTGATTACCTGACTCTGTCTGAGTTTATAATAAAACTATAAATAAATATTTTTATAGAATATGCCACGCCATTATGTGTTCGAAACTAATAATATCTTTCTTGAGTGTCTTTCTTGATAGAGACAATATAAAACAGTCGTCGATATACATAAAGGGACTCGTAATTGGCATTGAAAAATAATTTTCAAAGAAAAAATTTTCATTTTAAAACAAATTCGACATTAGTAGAAAGCGCGGATGTGAACGCGAGGACGACCCGTATTAAAATATTTTAAGCAGGCTATGAATATGCAAAGACACGCCGCTTGGTGGCGGCGGGTAACGATTTGCACGTTTTTGGACTACTCGCTAATTGCAAATGTGAACGAACCCTTATGGCGAATGTAATTGGTTTCACTGATACGAGATACGCAATGTTTGCGGTTCGATTTTGCGAACTCCCTCCGTTCTCGGATCTCTTGTTATTTTATATTGAAAATTAATTCAGATTCAGCTGTTCCACACTTACCATATGGGTTAAAAATCAATAGGGGCTGTATAATAATTAAGTTATATGTGAGTAGTACCTACTTGTTTCAGTTGTTAAATTAATTAAGCAAAATGTAGCTTAAGTTTAAATGGAACAATCATCATCTACGCAACCCATAACTATCCCACTGCTGGGCACGGGTCTCCAATATGAGGTATTCAGGCCATACTCTACAACGCTGGCCAAGTGAGGATAGGCGGGGGCCAGACTCGTCTAACACGCTTGTATGTGTTTGCTTTTTTACAATAGTAGGTAATCATCATCATCACTGCTGGGCACGGATCTCCGCTCACAATGTGAGGGGTACAGGCCATAGCCCACCACGCTGGCCAAGTGTGGACCAAACATTTCCTTTCCATTTATGTTTTGATGAACCCTTTAACGAGGGTAGTGTAAGTGTAATTGAAATCAAAAGTGAAAATTAGTTGTAGAGTACTCGAGCCACAAGCACTGTACGCGGCATACCCTATGTTTTTCATTAGTGTAAAAAGCTTATACAATTATTATTACTTTTTCATTTTTGTAAACTGTGTTTATCTTTACCCTTGTTTGTACAAACTTTTAGTGATGTTTCTTTTTCATTTCACATAATGGTAATGTGAAAAATAAGAAAAATACGAAACTTTTGATATAATTTTATCTATGATGATGATCCTTGTATAATGGATAAAAAAATAGCATAAAGAAGTTTTCTTTTCCTTTTTTTATCTCCTGACGTAATATATTTTCGAAAAACAGTAGTAAAAATATCTTATCCATCCTAATATTATGTGAAAGTTACTACAGGGCGTAGCTGCGGACAAAAACTAGTTTTCAATAAATGTGTATAAAAGTTTTTTTCCGTACTTGCTTGAATATCTCATATATATGTACCGGATAGAAAGATGTGGAGCCGGCTACACTTTTTTAGAGGCGACCATATCAGTCCTCAAGGGTAGCAACACATCTGTGACCGAATTATAACGAGACTCTTAGTAACAATTACTAACGGGACTATCACTAATAACAACTAACAGGACTAACATTCACTAACAGTCCCTATCCCAGTCCTCATACCTACAAACTAACCATCTAATGTTCTAACACCGTCACCTAACCAGACTAACTATCCCAGTACCCAATTGAGTCTTGTTATAGGTAAGTCGGTTATAGTTGTCACGGGCGGTCCGCTGGGAAGGTGGTGCTGCATGCGCGTTTGCTACCTTAATTTCATAAAAAAAATTAATTAAGCATGATGAAATTTAGAGCTAAAACATAGTTCATTAAATTAGTTGGTTAGGTTTCGTGAAGTTAAAGTATGTATCTCTATGGTTTCTTTTTAGTAGCAGTTACGGCAATTGGAAACGCGGAAGTTTCTATTTAATTAAAGTTCAAGTTGGAAGGCTGTCATTGTCAAGAATACAGATTGTTTTGTACACCTGAAATTAGTATTATCGGTTAGTTAGTTAGTTAGTTAGAGTTAGTTATAATACCTACTGACTTATCATTTCATTATATCACAAAGAGAGAAAAACTAAAAAAAAACAAAATTACTTTTTTCGTTTGATATACTTATTTACTCTTATCAGTTATTTTATATTTTCATATAAAAAAATTACACAAATTATGTTAACTGTTTTCTTAGGTAATAAATCATATATTATAATTTATTTATTTATTTAAGGACAGACAAATAAATGGGATATCCTCTGAGTTTTCCATTATTTCCGTGGATACGTACTAATCCCTAAGAGGTTTTGTATGTTCAAGAAGAAATTTAATCAAATGTAGACTTTATTTTATTTACACAAGAATCTATGAAGCTTTACTCCGTTTCAATTATCCTCAAACATATCATTATACAAAAATAATTCTAAAGAGATTGCTTGAGGAGAAAAGATTTTCCCCAGACATTGGAAGTTTGAAGAAAATTACAAAGACACTTAGGAAAGTCTAATGCGCAAAGCAATTCGAACCAATAGAGCACTTAGCAGGTCATTATGTAATTTTAATACATTTACGACGAACCCGTAGCCTAGCTGATAGTGAACCCTGCCTGCGAAGCATGGGCTCCCGGGTTCGATTCCCGGCTGGGGCAGATATTTATGTGACAGAGAATGTTCTCTGGTCATGGGTGTTCGTGACATGTTATTTGTGTTGTCCATGCCACTCGCGATGCAAGAAATCCCAGTGCAGTGGTATGAGTAACACACACATACCACAGTTTATTTTATTGCATTTTTATTTACGCTTTGAAATTGCAATAATTTAAACACTTTACAAAGGAAGTGATGAAGCTTTCCGAAGCGAAGCGAGCGAGGGCGGGTCCACTAGTACCTATTATATAAAAATAATTAAAAGTGTGATTTTTTATGTATTCACATTACATAAGTTAAGTGATTATAAAATAAGAAAACAATAAAAGATGATGCTTTATACTCAATATAATATGTACAATCTTCTTTAAAAAAAGAAGGAATCGAAATAAACATTTAAAATATTTTCTGAAGTACAACTTATCTTTTAATTATTAAGTAAAGCGGTGGCCAAATAATCGTCCGGTAGCTAAAAAATCTAGTTATCCTGTTCAAAGTAAAGTGTACGAAAGCCCCGAAAGTACGAAATTAATCTCGAATTACTTAAACATGAATAAAGACATTGTAAAATTCGGGAAAGAAAAACGTAAAAATAAAATTATGAAAGATATCTTGCTACTTCTGTTTACCGTTGTCATTTTCCCTCGGAGATCTGATGTCGTAGCCTGAAAATTTCGCTGCACAGTAAATCTTTCTGAAGCCGTCTATAAATCTGATCATAAAAGTAAATCCGTGCAATCAAATCGCGAACAGCGAAAAAAGTAAGGTTGTTTGTTGCTATCTCAGGGAACATGCATGAAAATAGAAGAGGAACTATTTCGTAGCGGGATGAAAAGGTTCTGAGACCATGAATATAAATATGCGTGTCCTATGTCGTCTATCGCTTTGAGGGTAAAAAATTTGAGAATCGTTAATAAGCAAGACATTATAATTATGACGATAACATTTTCCTACCTAATTCCAATCAGGTAGAAAAATGTTATCGGTAATAAATTATATGTAATATTATTAACGATGTTACAATAACTTTAACAATATTCCTTCAGGAAAATTCGAAGAACATCTCATTATTTTCGAGTCTCAGGTGAATGAATAATATTATATTTTACGAATCCTTTGTAATCTGAATATATCTGCAAACCTTAGTGGACTAAAGAGCGGATCGTTTTAGCAACCCTAAATTTTATTTTACCCAGTATAATTATATTTTCTTTTTGGATTCAAAAAATCTGCGTGGCCCTTTGAATCTAATATAGAAGATATCCAAGTCCAACTATTTCTTTGGGAGCATCAATATTAAAAAAAGTGGATAGGTACTCCTAAAGAAATTGAACCATAATATGGTTCTGTATCGATCAATTTGTTATGTCATTGTAATTAGGATATATTATTGTTATGAAACGCTCATAATAACTCGGCGGCTTGCGTCTATCCTAAAGTGATGGATCAAGTTAAGTAAACAGCAGGCGCGGTCGGTAGTTGGATGGGTGACCGCTAATGACAAAAATTAGTTGTGCGTTTTAAAAAATCGAAGTCCTTTATATACTTTCAAATGTTAATATTATAAAATCAGTCATAGTCATAGTTCTATTATAAAATCAGTTATAAAATCATAATCATAGCATCGCCGGATTTAGGATATTTCGCAACAAAAAAACTAGAAAAAAGCAAATAACCTGCCAGCATCTTCCATTTTCTCTTATAACATTTATATGGGGACGCAACCCCAAAACGTGCGGAGCAAATGGCAACTGTATAGCCGTTATAAAAATGCAAGAAGCCGGAAATGAATACGGCCCGCGCAACCTACGTCTTCGCAGACCGTATACACAGACGAGGATATAGGTTTCTACATATAGACATTGAACAACAATACAGTGAATGCAGGTTGTATTTGTTATTTCTTTTACCGGAACTTCTTTGAAATTTTAAGTGCTGTTTGTATATACCTACTTTTAACGCTAAATGATTAGTCTTTGTTTTTAAGGTTCGGTATGCCAGATATAAAAAATATCCTGTATAAAATAAAAACGAGAGATTATGTAATGAAACAAACATGGTTTATAATACTAAACATTAAAAGTGGGTCATGTAATATAAATGAGGCTATTTAATTTAATTGCGATATACTCGTTTAAAACAGAAAAATTAAAATGAATGAACGAATGGAGGCCGTGATCAGTGAGGCGTAATTTTTGATAGACTGTAATGCTTAGTGATGCCAGAAGAGGTGTTCGCAGGATTTATTACCTTCTATTTCGATTTGTTTATTCAGTTGTTCAGATCCAATTACTTGGCACTGTTTCTGTACTTAATTAAAGGGACGCTTGATTACTCGCCCGCTGTGGGTCTTTGTTTAATTGCTATTGTTTAGCAAATGAAGACAAATGAAACTTTAATTTAATGTCACTGTCTCATTCAGACGCACGGGAGAAGAACTCGTGTTCCCGTCTGAACAGCCTCATTTTAAGTTTAAATTACTTCATGTTACAATAGCGGGCACACACGATTACCTTCGAGGGTGCCATCCCAATACAATGTGATCGCACTACCGTGATTGAAACACTGCTCATTGGGACGAGACTTAACTAATATTAGCAAATCATGAGCCACGGGTATTAATAATTATGTATAAGCGTGTGTATGGTGTGCAAAATTATGGTGTACTTACACTTTCGCGTATAACTAACGGATTATATATTAAGTAGTATATTATACACTGCGTTAAGTTAGAATTCTTACGTTAAAAATAACACACGGGTTTTTAGGCTTCTGTACAAAAAGTATCATACAGTTTTTAAAGGAAACCCATACTGTTTATAAAGATAAATACAGAATGGGTTTTCTTTAAAAACTGTATGATTGTATCTGCATACTGTATTCATGGTAATGAAGAAGAAGATGATGAAGATGAAGACTTGGTAAAGTCTCAGTACTAATAACCTAATTATTAAGTACTTAACAATTAACAACAAAACCAGGTCTGACGATATTCAATTACATGAACATCACCCGCTGTAATAAATGTAAATAGTTGGCAAAGCAGTTTAATTAGAGGGAATTCTTTGTTATTTGTTTGGGCCCGACTCAAGGTTTATTCCCGTAGGAGCGGTAACTCAATTCGCCATCGACCGCCGGGAGAGTGGCATACTTTTAATTGACCGTAACTGCGTTTGCTTGCAAGCGTTATTGAATTACCGTAGAACATCGCTTAGAGTTGGAAAATCGTGGAGTAGACTGTATTTTATGTCGATACTTGCTAACGACATTACATATTAATATTCATTTTTATCTGGTTAAAAGAAAAATATGTTTAAAAGAAGTCATGATACTTTGAACAGAAGAAACAACTTTACAAAAGGAAAATAATAGTTCTGCTACGCGTCGTTGTCAATTAGAAAGTGCTAACTTTAATCAATTTAATTGAAACGATCAATGAAAAATGCACAATTTCTGAAAACATACACAGATTGTTTCCAAATCCAGTAGATTTGACGAAAACTTGTTATAACAGACAAAGATACTACAAGAATTCCTTTATTACATCGAATGTACAAACCCCAAAAGATCTTAAGAATGGAATAGAATTCCAACTGTAATTGCCATATAAGTAAATTAAAGTTTATAAATATTACCTATTATTAAAGGCATTACAAGTAACTCCGCCCTCGTTTCGGTTTATAAAAATTATTACTAAAGTTTACAAACACTAGGTATCCGTACAAAAAGATTGCTTTTAATTATTTAGTCATGTAAATTTTGATACATAATTTTCATGTTAATCCACTTTTTATTTTAGGGTTTTTATTGTTATATAAGTGTAAAATAATAATAAGTTAGTGCGTCCAACATCTTCGACTTCATCGCCACTTAGGTACCATCAGGTAGGATTGTTGTCAAGCATTAACTTATCTCATGTAAAAAAAAATAACTAAAAGTTATTAAGTATTTCACTGATATAAACAAAAATGTGATCACATTAATTACTGATTATACTTAATTATTTACTTACTTATTAATACTTATTTTATTTTGTTTTAGAGGTGTAATTAAGTACTAGTAAGGCCCCTTCACTTCACTTCGGTAAAATCAATATTTAAGACTAAATAAAAATTGTAGCTTTCGTCATTCATATGGCTATCATTCACAAAAATATTTTTTCAAATCCTACTAGCCGATCCCGAGAAAGCCCAAGTAAAAGTTCTGTAAAGGGAGTAATAATGTTTCTTTGTTAAGACAATAAATTTAAATAAGTCAGACAAAAAATCTGTTAAACCAACAGAAAAAAGTGCCTCACAACTTACACTGTTTTGATGCCTTACAATTTGTTAACGTAACTTTTATGTTTCACGAAGCGAAGTGCGGGCGGGTTACTAGTTGAACGATAAAGAACAACTTGATGTAGGCACATTGTGTAACAGGCTCACTTGGCCTCGCAGTAATTACATCGGGGAATCGGGAAGCTACGCCGCCCACCTGCCACTGCTTGTTACAACGCTACTACATTTTCTACTCTTAAAAACTTTATCCTTAAGAAAAAAGAAAATTCCAACTTTGTCCCTAAGAAAAGAGATCGTGTTATTAAGTTTGAAAAACAAAGTTTCGTAACTGTTTTCGCGTCAAAGCGACGTTATTTAGACATTCGTACCTGTGTTTCTGGCTTCTGCGGAGTATCAATTTGACGCTAGAGAATGTAAGATTTAAGCGTGGCGAGAGCTAGCCCTCGCAAGCCATGCGCACTCATTGTGTTATAGGACTTCGCTCGCTCTTGCGGTAATTACATCGGGGAATCGGAAAGCTACGCCTTCCGATGCTTGTTTTAAAGATTCAGCTCTAAATTTTACCCTTAGGAGAAAGCTTGGTAATAATAGTTATAAGGATAAAAAAATACAAACTGAACTAAGGTATTTTTTTACAAATATACACTTATAATTTTTGTGTAATAATAATATTAAATACCCCATTGCTTCAATGTTACTCAATTCATTAGTTGCTATACCTAAATATTAAAGCTTTAATATTGAGCATTTTTTAATTATTGAGCATTTATCACTTATTTAAAAAACTGTGAACATACATAAATAAATATGCACTCAAGTAACATACTCAGTCTTCGATTCTCATTCCAAACTATGTAATTAAAAAGGGTGCTTAAAATTTGACGTGATTATCCATTACAAACCGATAATGTAGACATACTGACCGCGCGGTATAAGTGAATTAATAAAAGCGCTTTAAAAATCACCCAGTATATTATGATTGTTATATTATCTGAACAAAAATATACATTACAGTTATCCATGAAGAATGTTTTGTAAACAGAATGAATTAACGTGAAACCCTCAATTATTCATTTTCCATATTATTATCATAAGAGGAGGAGGAGAGCCTTTCTAATTTACCTCCAATATTAGAAAACAATTGACGATCTTTTTGTATTTGTAATAATAACATAAATAAAATTTACGATACTTTAGTAAATGAAAATAAGAATAATCGTCCGTTTACTGCTTTATTATAAAAACATAGTCATATAATTCCTAAAATCGGGCTTAATTTATGTCCAATAAGTAGATTGGAATAGGAAGGCAGAGATCAGGCTTTAGCGTTACACAAAGGCGGCATTATGAAGCTATTTTATTGAGGTAAATTAGACCAATCGAGTAAATGCGAGCCGAACGATTCTATCCTACTCCTCTAATATTAATTTGGTTCAAACGTGCTCAGAGCAATCGTTTGACCAGGTTCGCTAATAATTGATAGAATAATTATCGTTTTTGGCATAAATGCTTCCTATTATATTAATTTCGATAACATACTAGGTCCCTTCTTTTAGACGTATTTAGGCGACTTAGTTGGAAACGTTTTCATTCGTAAGCAAGGCTGGCTAAAACTGTCTGGCTAAAACTAAAACCATTTTTCTAATAAACTGTGGATTTTTATCTTATTTTAGTGAGATGGCTAATAATCAAATATGCTAACTTTAACCCGTCGCCAATGCGTTGGTAACGCGCATAAAATTACGTATATAATAGGTATACGTTATGCTGACAGCTTTTGTGTCTGTGACCATACCATGATGTGATCTGTCTGTATCGGCTATGAGCAAATAAATTAAATTTGCTCTTTCCTTTTATTATTTCGATATAAACACACCTTTACAAGACTCACCTGACCTCGCAGTAATTACGTCGGGGAGTAGGAAAACTACCCGCCTATCCGCCAGTGTCTGCTTGTTTTCATCCCTCACAAATTAATTACTTATTCGTTCTGTATAACACAAAGTGCAACAGTAGCAAAGGAGTTCACTAAGTTTTTACTTATAAGGTTTCGCTGCCGAGCGCACTCAGTCGGGTCAGTTATAATTAAAATGATCGCCCAAGTTATTATATCTTTGTTGGTGTTATTATTATTTCGAACTCAGAGATTCTTTTCCTAAAGTTAAAAATAATAATAACGGAAATGGAAGTGGCTTGAATTTTTTTATTATTATTTTGTACCATTGTATACATATCAGCTATGATAGTTATTTTTTTGAGGTTTTGATCGTTTAGTGGTAGGTCTCATGCACGAGTAACTTGAATTTAGATCCTCCATGCACTTCTAATTTCTCTAATTATGTACTTATTAGAAATTATTTAACACTTATTTAATTAACACTGAGTTCTGTACCGGTAAATTTTTGGGGAAAGATACAAACATGACAGACCATTGTGTACGCAAAGGTGTGTGAAGACTGCCAATCAGCACTTGATCAAATGTGGCAAATATACCTCTCTCACTCTCGCCCCTCTTTTTTAGAAGAAACCTGATCCATTTGGTCAGTTATAGATTGTGTTGATGATCCAAATAAATCCTTCGTTCAGACAGTGACCATTTTGTAGCAAAGAAACTAAGTCCTTTTAAGAATATTAAAGAAATCTGTTATAGGGCTCACATAATATTTATGTTTTTATACTAATTAAGACGTCTGCTTTATTTGTGTAATTTTCGTTCTTTGAATATTACATTGATGACAGACGAACGGGCTGTGGAAAACTTTACAAAACACATTTTAATATTTTAACCGATTTGAACCAACATT
This sequence comes from Ochlodes sylvanus, assembly GCA_905404295.2. Taxonomy (NCBI): domain Eukaryota; kingdom Metazoa; phylum Arthropoda; class Insecta; order Lepidoptera; family Hesperiidae; genus Ochlodes; species Ochlodes sylvanus. The sequence continues at coordinate 7,391,824 of FR990130.1, read as the reverse complement.
CCCATTAGAAAACATCCCTTACCAAACACATCGGTAAGCAAGATAATGCATTGTAATGCATCGTAATGCACATATAAATTGATTTACCGGCATAGTAGAAACCTTACTGTCGCTGAAAGGGACAAATAATAAAAACTAAAATTAGTGGGGCGCGGATGGGGAACGTTTTCCGGGTTTCCGACATCAACACATAATTCAACGCAAGATTAAATGCCTCTTGGACTCCCTACCGGATGGCTAGTGCTCCATTACACAAGCGCGGGTGTGTAAAGTTGGACTCTTTAAAAACATTAGTACGCGAAAATAAACTTTATACCCTCCGAAAATAGAATCCGGGTGGTCGTTCTTTAATTAATACGGTAGATAAAAACTTGTTTACTTCGCGAATTACAGTCAACTGAACTAACAAAATAAAGTACGTATAATTCAGTACTTTATTATTTGTTCTGCTCTGATGCATCGTGGTTGGGTAGGTATACTCCGGCCGTTCTCGATATTCTATCCATTGACAATGCCAAAGTCAGTTGCCTAGTAACTGTCAAAAGGTCACAACATTATAGTGTTGGTTGTAATTACTTTACGTACTAACTTAATCAGAAATTATGGATAGGTTATTGAAACGACTGTTAGCATTTAAAGATTTGATAAACATCTTATTTTTGGAGCCATGAATAGGTTAGGTTAACAATCATTAAATGAATTCATATACGAGCTAGCTCAATACATAGTACCTAATCCTGCCATGCCACTGCTATTTGTATGTATTCGCCTTTATTCACTAAAATTATGAAACAATATAGCTACGTCGAAACGAAATAGTTTAAAATATAATAGGTTTCATCAAAATAACTACCATAGTTGCAATTTATCATCCCCGCATCAATTACCGGCGTTATATTAAAGGTACGCTGAAATAAGCACTTTGAATACGGTTCCAGCACAGTGACTATTGCACACACGTGTCGATATAATAAACGTACACTATTGAAGTGCACAGTGCGGTCCGGTGTCGCAAATCCACATGCTCGCACACGGACAATGGCGGGCACACATCAACGGAATGGTCGCCATACCGTGCGGCCGTGTCGTACTCCCAACTTGTACACAATATCCGTATTGTCTGTTAGCTAATTGCTCGTCCGTATTTGTACTTCTGTATTAGGATCTGCGTTGTTAATAATACTGTATTGATGTGCAGTGTGTGCGATTGTCTTTAGATTAGTACTAAGGTAAATAATTAATAATACTCGTATTATTAGGCACGTACTTATGGTCAAAAGAATTCTATTACTATACAAATAATATAATATATAGTTTATTCGTAACTTATGGCAAAAGTTACAAGACGAAAAGTGTGATGGTAAGTTACCAACTGTGAAGAATACCTTTAATAGTGGTTTAACATTGACCATCCGCGCACTTCTGTGTTCTCCCTGTGTCCTCAAGTGTCCTCCGATGTTCGAATCTTACAGGCAAAGTTACGAGCATGTACATTTATTAGAATTAAAATTAATATAATAGCTTCGGTGATAGATAACATTGTAACGAAACCTGCGCACCTAGAAACTCTCCATAATGTTCTCAAAGGTTCGTGAAGTCTGCGAACCACACTTGGTCAGAATGTTGAACTGGACATCCTTATCCCCAAAAGCAACAACGGTCGTCAGTCAATTGACTTTTCAGTACTGCATTCGAAGCACGTTTGGATATTTACAATTGACTTTAGTCCAGGATGATAAAATAATTGCGAGAAATGCACTACGCACTGGTACCTACTGTCACCGTTGGGATCAAAATTATCTGTGTCCAGGCTCCAAATACATCCATATTGAAAAACCAAGCCATTGCTTAATCAAAGATATACCACGAGCAGAAAGAACTTGCCTTGGACTCGAAGATGATCAATTAAATTGATTAAGTACACAAACACACTATAAATCATACTAAAAGGTTAAAAAGAGGTACAAAACACCACAACGACACTCTATTTGCTATTTAATCTATAAGCTTGAGATAGATACTTTGTAGACCATTTATAAAGTCTAGCCCTATAAATATTTCAAAACTTCAAACTGAACCAAATATATTAAATGGGTTAGATAGTGTTACAATAACATAATTGAAAACCATTTTGTATCCACAAAAACCGGTGCCGTTGTGTGATTATAAACGGGTTGAACGGCTTTTCTGGGATTAACAAAACAAATCTTCCTTTGCCAGCGCCGTGTATTGATTTATTTAGCTAATTTGTATTCGAGACACAACGTTTAATATTTTAGGGTAGAAACATAATTGAATGCACATGTAGTGCATGGGAAAGCATCCATTGAATTGGCTTCATGCCATTGAGCTTTACTTCAAACAGCGTAGGAGTGATCGAGTACCCATGCTGGAAAAAACATAATGTATACCCTAATTATGTATGTACAGTGCTGGTGTTTAGATGCTAGATGATTAAAGACATTAAAAGGAACAATTAAAATTCAGTAATAAATTATAAAACGAAAAAAAAACATTTTAAAGACAAATCAATACACTTTTTTCCGAATGTATATCAAAACGATTAATTACCCGATGGTAGTTAACATCATTATAATAAAGACGGTAACAAATTAAATAATATGTATTTAATAGATACAACACATACAAATATTCATAATTATATTCAAAATCGATAGATAGATAGCGGATAGATTTAATATTGAAGTTTGTTCATCTTAAAATTAAAAATATACATATATTCATCATAATTATTCATTTATTACAATATTCTAGTTCTAGTAAATTCCTCTGTGAATACAACCGCATACATAAAATAAAAAATATAAGCCGAACGCTCTGTTCCATAATTGTATATCGCGAAGATGACTACTAACGCAATATACAAACTGAATTGATTTCAATATTCCGTCTACACTTTACCTTAGATATTTTTCGTTCCTGTTCTACATTTTACATAAACTAATTTCCTTGGCAATATTGGTCTTGCGACAGTTCTGTAGGCGCAGCCGTCTCCCTCAAAAAGAAACTCGACGAGTGGGAGCTTCGAAGACCAAATCAAATCACCAACCTTACTGATCTTCACAAGAAAACTTCGAAGTTAAATTCGTTTCGTATGTTTTTATATTTATTTTTAAGCTATCATAATAAATTGTTGGAATAAAATAACATTTTGTATTTGATACACGTGCACACTGTTATTAAAGTGATAGCGCTGTAAAAGTATAACAGCAACTTTGACAAGTTTGGTTTAGAATCCTACAACGTTAGGATTTGCATAAATTTCCTCCAAGTTCTGTGAAGTGTGCCAATTTGCACTTGGCCAGCTTGTCCCCTAACCTCTCTCATTCCAATATGATATTTGCTTGCGATGAGATAGGTATTCTAACTTATTACAATTGTTATACTTAGTAGGTAGGTATATATAACATCCATCGAGTTTCGATTGTAATCTACGTACATGTTCAGATCTAGATGTATGGTGATATGCATATGATTCGTTTTTAATCCAATAGAACTGCTGATTTAACGCAATCGCCGAGGTTGCATCCCCCACGCGCACGCCGGCCCGCAGGGCCAGTCACCCTTCACCGAAGGGGAAACGCTAATATGAGGATATGAGAATTTACTGTTTAATCCAGCTACAGGCCAATTTGTTAATATTTTCATTCAATCCACTTAAAAGCCAGTTCGTATGCAAATGTGATGTGCTCGTAATAAATTTTCTAAGAGAATATTTTACTATAATTTCAGTGAGAATTTAATAACATAAAGAATAATTATCCCACTGTTGGGCTTCAGTAAATCCTCTGTGTGAAAAGGGTTTGAAAAGGGTCATCGTTACACCGTCTCCATGAGGGAGTTGATTGACTTTACACGCCTTTGAGGATGTTATTACATGTTTTTATTTATTTATCAACTTACAGCCAAACGATCAACCACTGCAACTGGTTAGCTGCCAATCTTCTTCTAAAATCGACAGTGATGTTTTGTACGAACTTCGGTTGCAGTAGGAGAGTTAGAAATAATAATGTGGGTGCCCTGATTCTGCCGTAGCCTTTGGTGTTATTGATGTCCATTAGTGACGATGACACTGACCATCAGGTGGCTCGACTGGTCGTATGTGGTTACTGCCGCCCATGAAGCACTAACGATACATTGCTGATCAAGAAAGAAACCCGGAACCATTTTTTATAACATTTGTTCTTCGACCACATCCCACACATATTACACAATTATTTCTGTGAGGAGAGTGGTGGGTACCCAGGCAGATAAAGCTTGTTAACATCACGCTCGAGTATCATCACCGGGATTAAACAGCGCGGTACAAACCCAGTTACCTTCAATAGAAGGGACTTGGTGTCAAAGCTTTGTACCTACGTTGTTACCGGGGCGTATCATGAGCAAGGAAGGTTGACAACTCGAATAATGGATGGACGGAACTCAGTACACCTAACACAGTTCCAAGATAGAAAACTAAAATAGGAGACGTGACGCTTCTTTAGATCTTGTCCCCGTGACGGTGAAGTTCCAATGTTATAATGTGACAGTGAAGTTCAAGTGTCAAATGTTTTATCTACGTATTTGCAACACACGAGTAATACAAATAAAAACATTTTTGAAATCACGTTGATTTAAATAGATTGCATTAATTAATAAATTGTCGTGTAATTTGTAGACACTCGAGGTTTCACAGAATAAACATGGTCGCTGGATGCAGCCTATTTGAGGCCGCATGGGCTGCCGCCCGCCCTTTATCAATTACGGCTAAACAAGAAAAATGACCGTCCGTAAGCCTACACAAGCCTAATTAAGGCAAGTAGGTAAATTTCGGCAAGAGCTCCCGAATTCCCCACACCCCTCACCTTACGATACCTCCACAAAACAGGTTAAACTTTTGACTTATTTCGTTAAGAGACACGCATATTGATTAGTTCTCTGACCGCTATTAGAGTTAATATTGACTACCAACAAACTTTTGGAATTAAAACTGCGTCTTTGAACGATCGTTAAATAGGGTATGTAAGACATAATTCAAATCATTCTTCAATTCTTCAAGTTCAAAGCTTTTTTAAAATGCGGAAAATTCAATACATGTTAAAGAAAATCGTCCCTCCATCGAATGTTATTTCAAAACATTAATAAATCATTCACGCTAGATTAAATAGTAGTTGACCTCTCCCTTCTACACAAACACCATTACGTCTTGGGGGATTGCGAAATATTTTCACACTCGCCTACTCTACTATCTAAATTTTATAAATGAACAGATATGTATTGAAGACTAAGGTTTTAAACACAATTGTAGGGATTATTAGACTGAAGATTGTTAAATTATGGGAATTTTTAGGTAATTGACCGTCAGACAGGTATTAGTGAAGATTTTTTTCTATTTTATTATAAATTTTCAATGTTTTATTTTTTTGCATTGATTTTAAAATTTTTGTAACATGTAAGTTATTACTATCGTATTTTGTTATAGGCATATAGATATACATTAAATAAGTATCCCTATGACTCCTAATTGGAAATAACTTACGTAATAAATGACCAAATAAGAAAGAAAATATTCAATCAAGTATACAGTTGAATTAATTGATGCAAAATGTTACCTTCACAACACGCGTAAGAAACACACAACAGCTCATCCTCGCGTCCTCCTCGCGTGTCGAAGCCACTTCAGCTACTTTGCATTATAATCGAATTTTCACAAAGTAAAGCAAAATCTCCACGTAGCATTAATATTCAGCGATAGGGCTCAACGCATCGCCGCCGGATTGACGTTTAACATGCAAATTGCAATCTGAAAATCTAGCAAAATTGTGTGCGACTAAACAATTTCAGCATTATTAATTCAGGACACAGTTGTTTGAATCACTGGCCAGAATATAATTTAAATGCTGAACGAATTTATCCCACTAACGTTAAATTAGACTAGGGGCGTTTGCCGTTGGGATTTGAATCGGTCAGGTGTGTCAACGCAATCCTAGTTATTTATAAGTCCTTGAATTTATATAACTGTTTTTATCATACAACGTGTAACCCAAACTAAAACTTTATTTAAAAGATGTCACAAGCATATGATAAAAAATTAAAATATTCAGAGTAAAGCAAATCTAAATGACTATGAATGCCCATGTTATTATAAGGCATTTGTAAACAAAATTGATAACCACCATATGAAATCGATTATAACAATATACGAAAACAGAAAAGTTTCCTTTTAATTTATGTCTTATTTGCAAATGTAACCAGTGCTTTATTTGCCCTAATAACAAAGACAAAATGTTTAATTGATGGCGCCACAAGAGTGGCAGTTAGAGGGAGTGGCAGTGATGGATCCCAAGAATAAATCACGACTCGGCACTTGACCACGAATAACCAGATGCGCTCTTCGCGAAGTAGCAATTTGTATGCCACTTTTATTCCTTACACCGACATCTTCTTTACACTTATCATACAGAGTTTTCAAATTCGCTCACTTCCGAAAAACATAAATGAACATTGACTTTCCTGGAGTTAAACATTTTGTATGTTTATTACATTTTAATAAATATAAAGTTTCTCTATGGTATATCATGAGAACCGCCAAATAAATTATGTTGCTTATATTTCTTATTTACACCTAAATACTAGACTCTCAAATGATATAACTAGTTTGAAGAGTGCATAAATATTTATTATAAGAATTAATAATATCTCGGATAAGAATGTTCCCCTTTATCGGTATTCCGAAGCCAATTTACTAAATGAAAACAGAGAGGTTCTCACTTTGTGAATAATAAGACATCTCCCTAATGACAAAATCACGTGCCAACGGGATAACCCCTTTGTTGTTTTGCTTACCTAACAATTTAGTATCAAATATTACATCATACGCCTTGTTTGGTTAACAACATCAAACTTTAGTAGACATCAAAGGTTCAGGAATCTACGAAAATTTTGAACATCCTTTTGAAGATTATCTATTGTTAATTGACACACTTTATAATTTTCCCATAACTGAAGACAGTACCTTTAAGGAACCTTGACATAATAATTAATTATATTAACGGTAATTCAGGTGTAAACGGTAACCCTCTATATACCTTACTCTGTCCTCGTAACGATAGGTGTTAAGGTCAAACCGCATTATTACAGTACTACCTACCGTTAGTTGCGAGAAACCTACATAATTGTGTATTAATGTAATAATGTAAATGACGTAATTATGTAGTAGTTTTCCACGCTTAGTAAAGTGTTTAGAAAGGAATGTTTAAATTGACTATTTTTAATTTGTAAATCGATTTCAATAAAACAAATAATTTTTTTTACATGATGTTAGTACTTGAAAAGAACTCAAAAAATGAAAATGTCAAGCTTAAAGTAAAACATTAATGAAAACACGAAAAAATGCATAGTCAAGCAGACAAACATTTTAGAAACCATTGTTACGAGTAAATGAATATCCTCAGTAATATCTTTATTATCAAACATCGATCAATTACTGTTTGTACGCTGTCTGTATTATATGCACGCGTCGGTGTATGTACGGCGTACGCACTCAATAATAATTTTAATGCATCCTAGCATCGAAATATTTCCATCGACGAACAACAAACGGACCATAGGTTCGACGGTAAAGTATAAATAGAAACGGGAAATGATTCATTTCGTATTTCGACACATGCTCGAATTGAAAGGTCGGCTGCGACTGACGTATTTTTAATTACCTCCGACCGCGTCGTCGCATCGACTCCATATTGAATTTCCATAGTGGACAATTATATCGAAAGCCGCAGACCATGTTTGATTAAGATGTCCCAATATGTTTTAGATAAAAACGTTGGTATTTTAATTACCCCAATCTTGATCGAATCTACGTGCGAGCTTGATTGAATTTCCGGACGAGGCTATACTCTCGTATTTGCGAAGCGCTGTGGACGCCCGTTTCGCTCGCCTGCCTCTACGGCTCACTGGCTTGTGACGTCACACCGTCGATTACATTTTTTATTATCTACTACAGTAAACCATCGCTAATGAAGTCCAGTCAACGGTATTTGCCGCGATCGAAGAATTTAATAATAAAACTTTATTGCCTTTTGGCTCAGATCGTAATAAACGTTCGTTAATGAATTCGTTGTCAATATTAAACCTACTAAAGATTATTTATTTAGTATTTTTGTTGATCAAACATTACAAAACTTCTTTATATAACTACTGGAGTTAGGTAAAGTTCCCTTCAGTGTTAGCGTCAATAAAAATAACACTGAAAGATGTATAGCGATTTGTTGGAAGCCGTAAATTTATACCAACCTTTTCACAGCATATTTATACAGATCAACAATGCCACCGTTGAAAATTTCCAATAAACGAAGAAAAAATCCCCAAGGAGCCAATTTCCCAGACGCCGCTTGTAAAGCTGATGCCGATCTCTCTAACAGTTCGAATAAATAAATTATAACGATCCATCATTTCCCAACGTTGACAAATATCACCCTCCACTATACTATACCTAGCTGTATAAGATGGACATAAATTTTCTATAGGTATGGTATTTGCGTAACGTTTTGATTGATTTCATGTTTAAGATTCAGCTATTGGATACGTTTTTACGACTATATATTTCTAATTATACCAAACATAAAGTAAATGAAGTAAGTAATAAAATACTCACCAATAAAGAGAATCTTATCATTAACGAAAACCTATTATTATTTACCGCTGGAGCAGCGTGGTGCAGTACCTACGCTCTACGCCTCCTCAGTTACCTCCTCAGCTGTCAGACCCGTGCTCAATAGTGGGCATTAGTGGATTGAAGTTAAGTTATTTAATGTTTGAATTACTTATCAAAATTAGTATAAATTTTACTGATAGTAAAATAATAATCCTAAGCCTATTCTGAATATTTTAAAATTCCAGACAAATCCACGCGTTTAGTGTTTACACATTCGCGCTCGCAACTTTAGCGTTTTTCGCAGACTACACTCTTAAACAAACATTTGTACAGCTGTTAGCTGAACTGCATGTCCGTTCTATTTCGATATTAAAAATGGTTGCAATGCAACGATATCTCTTAGGGATAGGGGTATGTGGACGTCGTAGGGATTTTTTATAATAATAGACAGCGAAAGAGCAGACTGACCATGTAGCAATGGTTGATCACATTTCAGGCATATTATTTAAACTAAAAGGAATCATTCGATTTTTAAACTTTTCACTTTTTTGACCATTGACTTATTCTTACGATAACAAGTCAATGTTTTTGACCATTGAAAAATTGATTTATCTACCAATTTTAAAACAAAAAAGGACATTTCTAGTGAGCCGGGCACATGTCATAGAGAGCTTTGCCACCTATCACTAGGTTTTTTTCTAAACCTCGTATACCAAGTTGTACGAAGTTGTAGTAAGGTGATATTTCAGCGGTCGATAACAACCCTCGGTCGGCCACACATGGCCAACATAAACGAGCTCTTGAGGACACCAACCCCACCTTACATTAAACGCGATACACGCCTTGATGTAGTAAAAGTTACAATATTCTTGTCAACAGCATTTTTAGGGGATCCTGCTTTTGATAAAAATTTAAAGCTTTATATAAAATCTGTTGCCTATTGTTTTTTTCTGTTTGTTTATATATAAATGTTCGTCTATAGATACTATTTCGTCCCTCACAGAAAAGGACCATGAACTATGTTGATGGTTAAAAGGAAGATAAATAATATTAAACACCATATTATGAACAGTATTCTATGCAATTAAACGAATATGAATATGAATTAAATCTTATAATTAACGGAGTTATTAACTCTACATCAATACTTTTTTTACATTCAAACCTGCTCCACGATTACTGATTTTATAATGTTACATGATAGTTTTAGCCGTAACATAACAATAATTATCTAGAATTACCTTCCTACAAATACAAGTTGTCGATGATAATTAAAGCCAATGAAATTTGCGTTTTGATTCACTAACTAGAAATAATAACAGACCTATATGAGTGTTATTATAACATATCTTACGTGGGTATAAAATGATTTCTCACTTATGATAACATCATGTTACGTAAACGTGGCTCATACTCATAAGATAACATTGAGGCACCAAGAATTTTCATCGCCGTCGGCTTGTTGCCGTCTCTGCAATATATAGCCGTAACATTCAACAGAAAGAGACAAAGCTCGTTTACTCTTATACCGATAGACCTAAGTTAGAAAGAAACCTCCAAGACTTTAACGGCACGTCTTAAATTTCCAAAGGTTTTATTGCATTCCCCGCAAGCACAGACGCTTAAACTTTATTGCTGTGGGATTAAAGTAATATTTGCAGCGACTAAATGATGTCGAGGCAATTTCGTGATATTAAAAGTTGTCTATGTGGAGGCCCAGGTCAATAGTTCGGTGTTCCGTGAATGTTTGCAGAGTATAATCGAGGAGGGAACTTTCTATCGGTCGCATTCTTGTCCAACGACGTGCGATAACACTACGTTCCTTTTCAACTATTTACCGTTAATGCATACTTTGACATAGTTACTCTAAGTGCATAGTTTACACCTAGGAAATACCCACCGTAATGGTATCTACTATCTAGCAAATAAAAGTAAGCAAAATAACTGAAATACCTCAAGAGGAATACACTGAATTTTTGAACCTGCATTTACATCGCATTTCCATGATATACATAACGGCATACAAATTACTTTAGAAATGTTGTATCAGCGAGCTCGATAGAAATTTCCAGGCGAATGACTTGGCAAAATTTTCCCAGCAAGGTATACAGATAGCTCGATAGATGGCCTGAAAACGAGAGGCAGTAGAAAAGGGATCGGAAAGAGCGCGCCTGCTGAAGTGTATTCACTATTATTGGTGTCGCATCCGAATGTATTTATAGGACTCCTTTGTTGCACTTTGCGAAGATTCAATATATACCTCACTCAATTCAAGGATCTACGTGAAACTCGAAGTAAATATATTTTTAAAGAAATAAAATAGAATAGAAGTTCTATTTCAGTCCGTTTTAAAACCATTTTAGAATGGGTAGAAAAATTGGTCCCAACTTCTCGGCTATCTATTTAAAATTCAACGAAGGGCACAAACCAATCGATCTGTTCACGCCCTCTAGATATGATTAGTAGCTAATTGAATATCGGGGTGAGATCCGCTCGGTTTAGTATTCCAATTTACGAGACTTTTCGCTGTTCAGTCGAGTAAAAGGGTTAAATTTGATCCTCCCTACAAGCTATAGAAATTTACAGAAAACAATAGGTGCTTCAAATACGTAGTAAATAATATTTCAACTTCATTTCATGAAACTTATTCCTACCGTTCTCATTATCCCGTCTACGAAAGCTCGTAGCGAACAGTAGCGATGCTACGCTACTCTGTAGACCTTTCGATTCGTTATTGCAAATTGTTACACGATACTTCGAAAGGAATAATAATTGAAAAAGCGAACTTAAAATGAAGATCGCGACAATTTTATCAGCTCTAAAATTATAGGTATAATTTTAAGTCAATTTGAATAGAAGTTACAAATATTTATTTTGATAGACTTTAAAAAGTAAAGGAGGCCTTCTGCTGGTAATTGACCACCATCTTCCATGGACAAACATAATATCAACGGTATCACCAATGTATTCGAAAGCGAAAAATCCGTTTATTAAATAAAGAGAATATTATATAAATGTGTCATAATAATATGACATTTTAAAATACATATTTACCGTCTATGTTTCTATTATTATATTATATATTATACCGTGTACATTCTAGTACCTACGCAGATAAACAGTACATGCTTTGCTGCACAATCTCGTTATACGTTGTTAATTTGGTGAAGTATACGCATGATCACGATGTAAACAAAGTATTTGCATAATGAATCCGCCCATAGTTTTATTACTTCGTTAATCGGGGGTCATTTTTTGCTCGCACTTTGTTGGTAATCGCTTTCAACATCAACTTTGTATTCTGAGGGCTTTCCTCCCTCACGGTGCAAATTTGATAATGAAAGGGCCCCACTTGTGTGCTGCAGAGATAATGTAAATAAGTATGCAAATTATACGCCAAGTTCCATTCAAATGAACCACTGTGGCTCTTTAAAGTTTTACACACAGCCAACTCTGTCGTGATATCGCTGCTTTAATTCAAAACTACCACAAATCAAAATTATACTTTTTTACAGGAGAGCCAAACAAAGAAAAAAAAAAGTATTTTTTGTCTGATGCTTTTTTATTTTACATAAAATATATGCATATTTTACATCATTAGACGCGCATTTTTAAACTGCATTAAATGTTTTAAGTAATTTTATAATAAACTGAATGCTAGCGGAGATATAAGCATATAAGTTACTTTTGAATATAAAAAATATTTGCGAAATATTCTAAATATGGAATAAAACAACCATAAGTCAAAAAAAATATTGTATTAATCATGTTTGCCCATAATTTTTTTAGGAACACAATAAAAATCGCCATGCAATTTAATAAAGTAACTAAAATGCTTCATCTGTGTAAAATGATATCCAAAACAAATCAAAATTTCCCTCAAAATCTATCTATTATATATATAAAATTGGAGGTGTGTGTCCCTATATTTCAGTTTACAACCAAAACTACGCATCGCAGACGACTACTGTTTGTATGTGGCAATAGGTACAAGTCTCCCATCGTGCACTATGGTGGTTGCAAGTCGATAGTTGTAAGGGTGTAAAAGATACGGGGGTTGAAACATGTTAACTTGAAAAATGTAACACTATTATTGGTATCAAATGGTCTGAACTCCTAAACGGCTGTTCCGATTTGGTTGAAATTTTTTGTGTGTCTTCAAGTGGATCCCAGAATGGTTTAGATTCACAATTGGACCCGGTAGGTGGCGCTGCTGTCGATATGTCACCAAATTTGTTAAGTAATCATAGACCGGTAAGAAGTTAAATTTATTGTAAAATAATCATCAATTTTATTGTTTAAGTTCTATTGAAACAATGAAAACATAAAAGTAAACTAATAAAATTAGCTAAACTAATTATCAAAACTAACGTAACTTTTTCAAAACTCAAAATAAAACAAAGACTTTATAAACATTAAGAAAACATTCAAAACTTTTGAGAAATCTTCTTTATCATTCCTACTCTTAACTTTTAAATCAAAAATAACACCTTACACCTTATACCTTATAGCTAAAATAGTTTCTTAAATGCAATTAGGAACACTTGAGATCACAAAAGAACCATATTTAAAATAGAAACTTTTTAACACGTATGAGTACTTTAAAGTTACTTACGTGGGTGTACCACACACCCACTAAACTGCTCTCTACGTTTCTCTTAATTTAATTATTTATCAGTGTTAGGTACCCACAGATTTGTAAAGAACGATTCTTAATATTTTGGAATAATATTTTTATTAACAAGATTAATGGAAAGTTCGAGAGTGATATTTGCAGTGAGCTTTGCACTCCTTTAGAAACAGTCGGAAGGTGTCTAACAAGGTTCGTTTGGCTGTAGATGAGCGGGTGTTGATTCCGACACTCATGTACCGAAGTAAAAGTTGGGTATGGCAGAAGAAACATGAAAGTAGAATAAATTTAGTTGAGATGAGAGCGTTAACAAGTCAAGTATAATAGGAGTTAAACTGAGTGGACGGTAACAGGATAAGAAATAGTGAGATAAGGAAACGGAAAATGTAGTGACAAAAATTGAGAAAGGTATGCTGAGATGGTTTGGCCATGTCGAGAGAATGAATGAAGAACGATTTTCGAAAAAGTGTATAAGGCGAGTGTGAATGAAAGTGTTGGAAGGGGTAGGGGGTAGACCTAGGCGGACGTGACCAAATCAGGGACATCTTGAAAAAAGGCCAGGTCAAGAGTAGGTACCCTAAACCGAAGAGCATGTATGAAGGGAATAATGAAAGTGGACGAAGCGAAATAAGTATGTAAGCGAAACAGGTATCTTTCTCTTTTAAAGGCTCCTTTTGAAATCATGATGACATGATGGTTCAAAAGGAGCCTGGCATTTTTAAAATGACTTAACTTCATAAATCAGTTTAAATACCTAGTAAACAAAAATAAATACCGAATCACCTTAAATTAAACTTAATTTATTAAACCTACGGAAATAGTAGATACCTATGGTTCTAACTTTCTACGTATACCAAATACGTAAAAACATACCTACAATAATATATTATGTATGGTTTACGTATTACCCGTAGAAACATTTTATAACTACAATACAATTTTATAATTACAACGATAACAATGCTTTTTGCACAAAAAATGCTCAAGTAATGTATCTCAAAATATGAACTTATGTATTAAAACAACTCCGTTTAAATAAAAGCAAAACTAGTGTATTCCAGAATAAGGCCCTTTTAATTTTTAAATATTAATAATAGAAAGTAGTTTTTTATATTCAAAATAAAACTATTTTTAAATACCGTACTTCATATTAAATAACTTAAATGCAAAACGAACACTTTGGTTCATTAGTTTATTTTGATCAAAAAAATTTAGTTAATTTAGGTATATCTTCTCTGCAAAACTACCCCTTTTTGTAATATGGTTCTTTTGATTTTAAAATAATGTCCTACTTACATGAATCCTTTATTCAAATACTGAAGTTTTTCGAAATATGGTCGTCTTCTGTATAAAATGAATGAGTAACAAAGATTAAATTTCGAGATATGGCACTTTTGCACAAAAGAAACGTGCTTAAAATAATTAAAATTCGCACAACTGAAAATATGGCAGTTTAGATCATATTTCGCGCGTTCAAAACGTTAAATTCAAAAGTAACGGTTGCGTTATTTCTGTAACTTAAAATGGGAAATCAATGGGTGTCTTGTCTAAATATAAAAATATGAAGGATTACAGATGTATTTTTGGAATAAAAACGTTTTTGCAATTTTCGGATTTGTGGTAGTTTTGAATTAAAGCAGCGATATACTGGTGTTAAGATATCCACCCTTTACGTGTATTTACAAAACAAGAATGAATTTGAATAAATTGTCACATCGTACTGTTGTCTTGATGTGACGCGTAACAGAAATTAACAAAAAAAAATTGAAATATTAATCAGCACAATTCACGTAATGGCTTTCTACATAGAGGAGCTAGTGTTGGTGATGAAAATATGTGTTCGTGTAATTCGCTAACAATAATTTGTTAACATTCAAAACACAAATATAAAAAAAAAAAATCTGATGTCCATGTGCGACGATGACCACTTACAGTCCTGTTTACTCACTTTATTATTTTATTTATAATAATAATAGTTTGTGAATCGTATCCCATTCCCTTCAGGCACAGTTAGTATCGTCTTAAAACATTCAAATATGTAAGGTGAGATAATTCGATTCCAGTAACAAAATGATTTTATAAAATAAAGAGAGCTCGTCTGGCTGAGTGTGAAATCTGTGAGATATTTTCTACGTAAGTGAAAGTCCCGCGTGATAGCGACGCCGTGACATTGTGGCCATCAATCATTTATCCGTGAGTCGCTTCCAGCGATACCGCGAAAAGCTCTAAAAGCAACGCCGACGCCGCTTTGATAATGTATCACATTTAAAACTGACTTTAAAAAGCTCCCCAGCGCCTTCATTGTGCGACGAAAGGAACCGAGCAAACAGAATAGATTGATACCGGATCTTGATAAGCGCATATTGAATTTTGCGAAATTAAATTTTTATCTCCCAAAAGCGTTGTTGATTTTTATATTTATGTTTCTATTTGGAAGCGTTTTCTTTCAATAAAAGCGAGTTTATTTAGAATATTTTAGTCTGAATGTATAATTTTTTTACTTATTTTTTACCGATGTTTTATTTCAATAACAGATCCTTTGAAACGATTTGAAACAGATACTTGCGTCTTCATGAAATCAAAACGCGGTTCAAAGTCGTAGATTCCAACACCATTTTCTTTAAATATTCTGACAGAAACGAGTAGCAATTTTTGACTTTAATAAATCAATTAGCTATTCATCCGTCAACATTGAACTCGACATTATGTGTCCATTGGGGCTTCTGACTGGAGGCTATATACACATTTTCTACTGCCATGCAGTTGGGTGGTTATACTCTTCGTTAAAACTAGTGATACTTCAGTTTTTACGAAAGATATTAAACGATTGTCGAATCGTGTTCGATTAAAATAAATAAGTGTATCCTAAATACTTCCTAACGCAGACATACCTATACCTACCATACATTGGCGCTAGGTCGGCGAACCAAATTACAATTCATCTCCACAATATGTGCACTTCATTAATATTATGTAGTGTTTGGGGTTGCACTGTATTGTTTTTCCAGTAATACGATCCAATTTGCGCAACTTATACGAAACGACACCCTTCAGGCTGACGTACGATAAACCATAATATATTTACTTCTTCTATCGCTACGGAGATGCGAGGAAAATATGCAATACATTGGAGAAATAAATTAAACATAAAAATGTCGGTGCTACAATTTACTATCAAATCTAAACGATTTGATATCGAACCTTTTTATTCAAGGTCAATTACAAGCTTACAGCCCACTGGCAAGGTGCGTATTAGCGGACTTCACACACCTTTGAGAACATGGAGAAATCTCAGGCGTGCACGTGTCCTCACAATGTGATGCTTTACCGAAGCAAGTGATAATTATATTCTATTAAGCACATTATTTTTAAAAATTAGAGAATCACAAGTTCAAGTCACTTGGGTTTCACTGCTGTTCACTAGACATACACAATACTAATTCAAAATTAGCAGTTCCTAAGGATTTTTAATTAAGCCTCTTACAATGCCTCTGCACACTAATCCACTTCAAGTTTCAAGATCAACTCATGAGAGTTGAAACACGAAATAAATCTATCTTCTTCTGCTTCACCGACTAAATACTCACAATATCTACACCTACAACAAGACAGTTTAAAAATAGATTTTATATTTTATTCTAAACTTATGAAACCGATCTCAATTTAGATCACTTTTAAATACTGCTAAAATTTAAATATTTTTAACGCCGAAAATAATTATTACAGTCCTTTGCAGTGTTATAACAATTTTAGTCTATTGTCGCTGAATTAATTGAGTAATACATTTTGTTCTTCCAAAAAGTTTAATTAAAAAAAGTATTTACACAGGAGCCTATAAAGGTAGACACCTACTTCTTACTTCCTGCTATTTTCTTACAATCTCGCCAGCACCAAGCTGGGACAGCGCTCCTAATGGACCAATATATCAAATAGGATTAAGTATAAATGAGAGAAGCCCAACCGTCTGATACTTTGTTGTACGACATGACTGGAATAGGTAGTTTTAAATTGTTCTGTCGCTTTCAAGACTGACAAGAATGTTTTCAATCGTTTATATTTCATATTTCTTTGTCTACGTTACCGTCTTAACTTAATCAGTAATTTTAAGAAGCTTGTCAGCTTGTCGTTTATTTATTTATTATACCTTTTTTGCAGATACACTTTGACAAAATGTGGAACAGGTAAGGTGTAAGATTATTAATACTTACACAATTTGGGAAATACACTCACAAGTGGCGATAGGGTAGGTTATTATTACCTAATCTTAACATGTTAAGTTGGACTCGCGTTGGTTAGTTATCCGCTACTCTTTTTATGTATTGAAAATTTGTAACAATTGGAAGAAATTTATTTATTAGTATTTTTAAAATTTCGAAATTTTATTGCGATGCATGATTCGTTTATATAGGTTCCGTTTTTTCATCATCATAATAAAAATAAATTTAATACTTAATTAACTAACCAACTATCTGTGAAACAACCGAAATATTTCAAAATGAAAGGAGAGAGTTCGGCAAACAAGAAACAGAGTAGGTAATGCCCAAACGGTTCGAGTTATTCCACGCAACTGCTCACAGCTCGCTCTATCAAAGAGGATTTATGTACATTTTTATTCCATTGCTTATGTTTAAATGTAAGAAAAAGTTATACAAACACAATCCTTTATGCAATGAATTCATAGTTTCCGACAGTGCAAACATCTCCAACAAACAGGAGTCATGCTAGCGTAGCGATAACATTATTCTTCCAATCGCTTCACCTTTATGTCAAATGCGTAAACAAACTTGTAACTATTTTCATTGTTTTGCTAGAAAAGCATAAATTCTACTTTGAATTTGGCTTGCTTTGCGTTTGTCGACACTACCATCTAAAGTCCAGTATAGGCAAAAATAAATAAAAGGCGGTAATGAGCTTTTTGCAAGATATTTTACACGCGATGAATGTGGACAGGCGGATGATGGCGGCGACGTCGCGGACTTTCTCCAGACATTCACTCTCACAACTTTCTTCCTTGATTAAAACTCGGAATAATAAACGGCGAAACAATTTTCCTTCGCGCATCGCCGCTCTTTCTAAAGCAAACTAATATTAAAGTATACAGATAAACGGGACGGTTATATTACTTCTGTGATTTTTAAATATCTATTTGTACTGGGTATTTAATTAAAATGTCATATCTTGGTCTCGTTTATTTTCACGTATAGCTACACCAACATGACGATGAAGTAGAAAGAAAACTGTCGAAGACGCAATGACGCAATGTACAAGCATATAAAATTGATGTTGTCACTGACATTTTTGGTAAGACTGTTGTAAATTATTTATTATTAACAGATATTCAAGCAGTATCAAGTAAGTGATAGTCTACCGGCTCAAACGTCTGTTTCTCGCATTGTGTTCAAATCCAAATTTTTTAAAAGCTATATGGTTATTAGAAGTTAATGACTTACTCTACACTTTATATTCGTGAGTTCTTCATGTTCTCAAAGATGTGTGAAGTCTGTCGATTCGCGCTTGTCATAGCGTTTCTTCTTACATTGCTAATATGATTCGAGCCCAGCAGAATGGTAGTTACGGGTTGTAATAATGATGATCATTTGGTGTCAGTATTTCTATCCACGATAACATTAAAGATTAATCGCTTTTATAATTTTAGAGTGCGCTTATTCTCCATGTTTTTTAATCTTGCACTATCTTTTTCCTTCCTCAAGTCCTGAATATATTTCAATAGTCACCAAACATGTTACGCACCCATGAAAATTTAAATTCAATATTTGTGCGCCGTGGCCATTGATATTCAAGTCAAATATGATTGTCACGGGTTGATTTTTTCCTCGGTAAAAGTTTCAAATAATCCTGATCCATCGTTACATAAAACTTGTAAGTTGTTCGCGTCTCAACGGATAATCGAGTTTATACTTGGAAGGCCGCCATCAATCATTTATCCCGCTCTCTCCATCGTTGGATGGATCTGTTCTGTGCTACGCGGAAAAACTTTAAAGTGCTCCGTGTTATGTGACGTATCGCGCACTCGCTCGTTTGTTCGGCCTGCTTAAATCATTAATCTTATGTACGAAGTGGAAAAGTTTACCGTAATATACGTTCATGAAGTCACACTTAGATCAGATCTCTTACGAGTCGGTTAAGGTTTCATAATTAAAAGTTAAAGTAATCAACAAATTACTTTAATCAGGGGCAGGAAAGACACCAGAAATATTGAGAAAAGGAAAATATTGTACTGGAAAAAGTTGTCAGAGGCATAATCTACAGGTATTTAGGTACAAGTATTAATTATGGTAATTCCTCGTTACTATGGCGAATTTGATACACTGTAAAGAAAACAATTACAACGTTCTAATTACTTGCCACGTTACCTTTGTTGCTTTATTACGTGAGCTCGAAAAGTTTGACAGAAAAATTGTAATTTTATTCTAGTCGTAGCCACATTATTGTAAAAACTGCCGTTACCTTCCAGTGTTCAAAAATATGATTGTTTTATTAGTGGTGGTCCGACAGTCGTAACGTACAATCCCTTAAGTGGTATACGTGATTTGCACTTTTTGTCATAGTGACCTTCAGGACCCCTAAACTATAGTTTTTAGTTTCACAAAAATAAGTCTAGTCGGCAAACTTACCTTTAAATCCGTACACGAAATTTCTTATAACTTAATTTTACTAAAATTTCCGACGAAGAACATCAGCAGTAGTAATCCAGTATCTTACGTTCCATCTTACGTTGGAATGTACATTTGGTAAATACCTAAGCTATGAGCAATTAAGATGTTCCCGATGTATAATACACGGGTTTGAAACTTTGACGCACTCCCGTAAAATTTGTTTATTGTATTTAGGGGTTTGTTCGTAGGGACTGTTGAAACGCAAAGAAGAATCTAAAACTGGATTCCAGTCGTAGGCATTTCAAGAACAAACCATTGTACAGTACACTTGAAACACGTGTATTGTAAATGTGAAGTGTGAGAGGGGAGAATAAATAAAACGCTTGAAACTTTCATGAACACAAACAATACTCGTAAACAGAATAAAGAACCAATCTAGACAGATACGCTTATGCATGTTTTATGAGCTCTTGAAAGGCTTTTACAAGGAAGAAGTTAAACAATGCGCTTAACTCGTAACTAATAGATTTTAAGTCTATTGTAAAATAGTATCAAATCAGTTTCAAATCGTAATATATTATTATAATATTATACATTATTTAATAGTTAGGTATATAATATTATTATTTAAATATATCTATTATATTAAGTAATGTTATATTTTTAAATATGCAATATTATTATAATATTTAATTATTATAATATTAATACCACCCAGACAGATCAGAGGCGCTGTTAAAGATAGGAAGATAGCAGAATAAAGATAGAAATAACGATGAGAACTCCTGAAAAAAGTAAATACTATTTTAAATACTACGTAAATACTACTTTTTATAAAATCTACTACTATTTATATAATAAATACCTACAACATATAAAACAAGCAAAAATTGAGAGTAAATTAATTATAACTTATCATTTATAGCAAACGATTAGACAAATATCGATACTTCTTTCGAAATACTTAAAGAAATCAAAACCACCTAGAAGTGTCAGAAGCCCACGTAAAGGAAGAAAGAGTGGGCAAATCTCTTACTCCCGAAAAAAATAAAAACAACCGAAAAACAACAAATTTACGGAACTTTTCATATAAAACATTTTTAATCTACATATCGATTGTACCAAAGGATGCTTTGCTCAAGAACGCATGTAATAAAAAGTAAGAGACCGATCTACAGCTACTCGTGTGAGTGTTTTATGAGCACTTGAGCGACTTCCGCACGGAGGATGTTTAACTCCGCACCCGCGAGCTCCGAACAGATACCGGAATCGAGTACCACGCCGAGTAAGTAATATTGAATTAAGTTAAATATGTTTGGTACTTACTGATTTCGATGTACCGATTTGTACGAACACAATAGTTTATATTTCATAGGTTTTTAGAGTTTGCAGGAACATTTAATTTTGGCCTACCCTTCTTTCCTAATATCTAAACTATAGCACTCATTTCAGAACATTTGTTACCGCTACAATCACGTAATCATAAAACATTATAAAAATAAATAAACAAATTACATCTGAAACCGAGATTCAATATGGCCTCTAGCTCGAAAGTTCAAATATTGTGCGCACGATTAATTTTCGATCCTACCACTTATTTCGGAACGTGTCGTAAAGCATCCGGAAGACCTGAGAAATCTCAATATTTTCTCAAAGACGCGTGAATTCTGTCAATCGGCACCAGACCAGCGAGAGGGATCATGGTCCAGGATCCCTAGTATATTTTTTTTATCTGATTACTAACAAGCTAATTTTTCGTGAGTTCGATCAAACCACAAATTTTGTAGGACAACTATTTTTTCAAGTAATTTAGACCATAATCTTGAGATTAAAACAAAAACAACCCGTTAGTAATAAATTTTTTCGAATCATGAAATCGACATATTTTATCCCTGCTATTCCTGTTAGCTCCCACAATCGAGATTTTTCGTTCAAAAATTCTTGGGCGTCTCATCAAAATGAAGCTACTCACGAAAAATTAACTTGTTAGTAATCAGATAAAAAAAATGTACTAGGGATCGCGGACCATCACGAGTATCACCTTTCTCATAAGAATAACAAAAGGGTTTTAACTTAACGCGGAAAGCAACTGTGATCGGTCGGATCCGGTCGAATAGGGTCGCTAAAGTCCACATTTGAACAAAGTGTCGGACTACGCTCTAGGCCTCTTCAATTAATACGAGACCTGTGTCCTACAATGATCCGTTTAAAGTTTGAAGCTGACTTACCACAAAAATATACCGTATACTGCCTACAAGAACATTATGTATAGAACATGAGAACGTAAGATTTGATCGCGACTGAGGACATTTTTATTGGTAGGGGAGCCCGTGGTGCTAAATGGGGATTTACTCGAGCGTCACAGAGACCTATTGGGTTGCAAAGCTTAGATGATAAGAAGAAAAAAATGTTATATGATATATACCTTTTCATCGGTGGGGGAAGCGGCTATAGATTTTTAAATATGTAAAAAAAAACTGATGCATGGACATCCTCGAGCGCGTCAGATATTGATAGCATCAATGCCCTACGTATTTTTAATAATGTACGTATGTTAATCTGACCGTTTGCATGGTGGGGGTGGTTGTATGTAAGGGTTGAAAATGAAAAAAAAAAAAATTTAATCGAGCGCGTCAGATTTTCTAAGGGAGTGTTAAGTGCACCAAAAATAAGCTCTCATTCACTAATCTGACGATTTCGATGGGACGCAAACTCGTGGCCATTCTCATAATATGCAAAAAAAATTCGCCATTTTGACATACTCAAGCGCGTCAGATTAAGATACATATGGTTCATCTTTATGTTCTAAACGTACTGTCTCATAATCTGACGATTATCTAGAGGGATTCGCCTAATCTGACAAAAAAAACGGTTCACCCTAAAGGCCATCCCTGCAATTTCCCGCTAATTCCATTCCTGGGCGCTTAAAATTGTACTTATGACATTTATTTTGAGCTCGCGGAGTTCAAAGAAATAATATTTCTATGCATTTGAGCTCTCCCAGCTCAAAAGTCTGATAGAAGTTTCATAAAACACTATTTTTGGAATTTTCAAAAATAACTTTTGAATGGATCAACCAATTTTCACGCGGTTGGCGGCATTCGACGCAGTTTTATCATCCTCATAAGTAATTTAAAAGTTTTAATTAATCGAACCAAAAATTTCGGAGTAATCCCGAAAAAACACTTTTTCGGGTTTCTTTCGTTCACGATATCTCTCGAATGAATCAACCGATTTTGACCAACTTGGTGGCGATCGACGTGGTTTTTCAAGCTCAAGGGCGGATTAGTTTTTGAAGTTGATCGATAAAGCCGTTTAAAAGTTATTCCAAAAAAACCACTTTCAAAAAAAATTTTGCTGGAATATGGTGATGGCGTCATGACAGCAGAAACTGGAGTGGGGACGGAGTGAGAGAGTAATAGATAGAGAAAGAGTGAGAGAGGAATAGAAACGCGGAGAAGGAAATATAGGCATCACGCAGCTGCACGCATTTAACTTTATCGACGATTTTTTTGTTATTTCGGCTTGCGGAAATCGTCAGATTATATATTTTTCGTTATTCTTGAATTATTTCCTTCAAAATAAAAAAAAAATTAACTACGCTCGAGAATGTCAAGATGACGTTTTTTTTTTACAACTTTGCTGCCCTCCCCTTTCTTTACGTCACTCTCAAATTGTCAGATTAGTGGAATATACACTTTTTAGGAGGTAATTAACTCACCCTACCTTAATCTGACGCGCTCGAGAATGTCTGATGATCAATTTTTTTTTACTAATCTGATCCTGTATCCTTCACGTGCGGCCTTATATATGAGGCTCATTTTTGGTGGAGTTACTTAACCGGGTACAGGGTATCGCCCTGTATATTAATCTGCCGCGCTTCTGTAAATCCCGAAATCCCCTCTTGGGCTCCCCTACCATATGGGTGGTTAAAAGTTTATGAATACCATTACAGTTCCTAGAAAATTGAGGGCTTACTTTTATACTTGCTGTTACCCAAAATTATGCTGTCGAACATTTTATCAAAACGGCACCACTTTGTTGGCGAGTAATAAAATGTTTGATATGATTATTTTTAATTCACATGAAGTTAATATTCCTCCTGAAAACTTATAACTAAAGTCTTTTTTATACATAAAATACTTATAAATCTATGATTAAATAGGTATCTTGCCCTCGCTTTGCTTTAAAAAACTTACGTCTTAATTTCTCATTAACAATATTTTGCTATTACTATAAGGCTTTTAATTATTATGAAAATAATTGCACTGTTTTAGCGTTTTATGAATCGCCTTATTAGTAAATTTAAAAATATTTTTCATTGAAATAATTATGTAACCGATCTACCGAAGGATAATACACGGAATGAATAATAAAAGTTTATCTACGTACCACTGGTAGAAACTGTCTTAAATAACTAATTACATAACAAACTTCAAAATGATCATATTACGACATAACTCTTCCAATTATTTCAACAGCATATTTGTCTCTGGACTAGTTATAACTTGAGAGTAGTAAAAGTAATGCAGAAAAAAAACACTTCACAAAAGTATAAAATGAACGGACAAAGCAAACTTGAATGCAAATTCTAGGATTTAATCATTTTAGACCTTAATGCAATTACTTAATAATTGTTTTATAATGCAGAGAAAACTGTTTTTTGAGATAAATTGCGAAGCCACGTCTAGCTCCAACAACGCAGCGTCACAAAAATTAAATTACGGTAAATCTCCAGCTACATTTCAATTTTACAAACTTAAGTACTATTTTACTTGTAGCATGACATTTAAACAATGCGAAATTGTATGTTTGATGAAGGAGGGAAAAATAGTTACTATATCTTTTAAAAACTTCATGTAGTACGTATTTTGTTATTTATTTAATTCACTCTTTATTGAAAAACCTAAAGCTAGAAATAACAATGGGCGGATTTAATTCCTAATGGCATTCTCTATCAGTCAACCCTTAGAGAAGGTGCGAAGTTTAGTTAGGTGTTCAATACTAATTAAGTACATTAATAATATTACACGTAATTACACGTAATATTACACGTAATACACGTAAACACTTAAACATAAACTCATATATTATTAAAAAATAATATAAAATAATATAATTATATTAAATAAATACATAGATATATTCCTTTATAAATATATATACATACATATCTATATATGGACAAACTATCTTATCTATAAAAGTATGTAGACGAAAAGCGTACTTTTTTTGCAAATCACAGGCAAACAGAAACCCGATAACAAGACGTCGGGGAAGTACGAGTAAATGGAAACTGTTAATTTGAAACTGCAAAAAGTGTTTTAACAGCGTAGCAGGACGACAAATTAGAGGGAATGGAATATAGTTTACTTTAAGTTAAACTTATTACGGTCCTTGAGAAACAAGCTCTTGGAGGCTCGCTCGGCGCGCGGGTCAAGTACCCAATTTGTCACTCGCGCAAACTTCCGACTGCTTCGACCTGCCCTGTTCGATTCCATTAAACTTTCAAGACCTTTTGAGCTATTTTCTTGTTCGAACCAAGATTTGCCTGAGTAATTCATTTCTTACATACCTGCGTTGAATCTAATTTTACTTAGGTCGGCAGGTGTCTCATACGCAAACCTTTTTTGGGATATAAGGAAAATACTTTGTCTCAAACAATCTGGCAAAAGGATTCCCTACAGTCCCTACACCCTATTCCTACGTTAGGGGACGAACCTAAAATTAAATTCTAAAACATGAAGTAATATAGCCATAGCCACGCCGTCATTATTATCGACTGAGCTTTATATTGACAAAACGATGTATTAAATAAAACATTCTATAATATTGTACTCATAAAATAAATACTTTTAGTTAGCGTCAGCGGTCGCTCCTAAGTGGTAGAACAAATCCAAATAAAAGTCGCCCTGGGACACTTACAATGCGCTATCATAAAAATTAAATTACGGTAAGAGTTTCTCTGTAAGTGCGCGCCATTTTAGCGGGGTGTAGGGCCGTCGCGCGGGGCGCGGGGCGCGGGGGACGAGGACACGCCACATCAAAGCACCTCATCCAACGTCGAGCTTTCTTCAAAATCAAATTTAGCAGCTTTCTTCTTTCGTTACGTTACTGAAACGCACCTGAATTTTTGACCCGCTTTCCGTTAGACGGTTAATAAAATTACACTTTCGACGAAGAGTTGATTGCAAGCCGAAAAAATGCATTTAGTAGGGGAAATCAGAATTGAATAAACTCCACGCTGATCTTTTATTGCGGGATGGAACTGGAGTCGGATACTTTATAAATTTTACGATTACAGAAACGAGAAATACAGTGTAGTAAAAGCAGCAAAGAAAACGCGAAATGAATTAAACTCTTGAGTTTTTATGTACAGGCGCCTCGGGCATAGCGAGATCAAGTGGCTAATTTGTCAGGGAGAACAAACTTGGTACCGTGGACTCCTGCGGACGGTGCAATTCGATTAAACTTCTGCCCAAGTACCTACACAAGAGCACGGCCTCCTTAACGCAGCTCGTCTGTACATTTGCGGCGGAAATTTAATTACCTAACTCAACGGGATAGTGGACTTCTGCGAGTGGATCTGCTACCGAATCACAGGATGGTTACCGAGGGTTTTATTTGTAAGTAGGAGGGGTTGGATTGGATTTATATGTATGCGACAATAGTATACCCGACCCTGCTAAATCTTGAAAGGATGATTACAAACTTCTGTTCGAAGAGAAACTGCGTTTTGCGATTTACAATTTTACAATTCAGTTTAATTTGCAGTATCCAAATATACATATCGACATACATATCGAGGATAGAGATACCTAATATTATTCATAGACATCGTGATATTTACATATATCTATATACATAAAAATAGAAGCTGACTGACTGACTGACTGACATATCAACGCAGGGCCTAAACTATAAGGGTTAGAAACTTGAAATTTTGCACAGGGGCTCCTTTTATAACGTAGGGGAGCACTAAGAAAGGATTTTTGAAAATTCACCCCCTAAGGGGGTAAAGTTTTGAAGGTATTCGAATGAAATTCAGAATGAAGGTATTTCATTGAAAGTTATGAAATACGTATAAAATATTTTTTCGAAAATCATCCCTTAAGCGGGTAAAAGGGGGACGCAAAGTTAGTATGAAAGTTCTCTGATTTTATCAACTTTTATATATTTAGGGATTTTCTGCGGGCGAAGCCGCGGGTGTAGGCTTGTATAATATATATATAAATATCACGATGTCTATGAATAATATTAGGTAGCTCTATCCTCTACCCAAAGATTGCCTGGAAGAGATCGCTACTTGGACTTGGTGATTGACTTTAGCTATAAAGCTGCCATTTGTATATAAACATTTATCTACCTTGACAAGTTAATAGTTCATTAGGATATTTATAATAGTTTAGTTAGTTGTAGTACTTGGGAACCCTTAAAACCGAGATAAATTGAATCAAATTATGAGAGCTATGAACGACTTGCACCAAGTACACCTTCAGCAGTGCAGATTGTAACACAGGAGAAACCAATGTATATACAAACCTAAATTGCGCTAGTTGTACCTGTTGCATTCAAACTAATTAGTGGGTGGTACGATTCGCCTACCATCTTCTCTTAGCTATGTAACAGCATTATCTCAGAAACTTGTGCAAATGTCGTGGTTATTGTGTGTACCCCGATTGTGTCGAAGACGATTAGTCTAATATCTATTCTATGCATATTTTATATGTATATCAAGAGATATACATATTTGATATAGTTACCTATTATAATCAGAGTACTACTATATCCATCGGACTAGTTATTTTATTTATTCCGTCGACAAGCCAAGTCGCAAAATGTCCTACACTAATAAGTCGAGAAAAGGAATACCGGCTTCATATCTATGAGATCCAATCAACAAACATATTGTAGGAATGGGCCCATCGAAATTCGCAAAAAGGTTTTGTTCACAAAATGTACGGAAGTTTATGAGGAAAGATATGAGTATTCGATACATTGTAGTCGATCCTCTATTAAAGTAAATACTTACTTTTAGACCTTGGAATCAAGTAGTATCCCATTTAAATCAGGTCAATTAATATAATAGGATATAATAGGATATATAACTCTTCCGTTACTGAGTGACTGACAGACAACGCAGAGCCCAAACTACTGTACGTTCCTTTGTATCCCTTACGGGATAAAACTCATCAAAGCACTAAGAAAGATTTTTTGGAAATTGGCAGACGAAGCCGCGGGGGAAAGCTAGCAATATGATAATTGAGTAAGAATGTGAGAATAAATTTAAAGCAAGCACTTTCTTTATTTCTCCTTCCTTCTTTTCTTATAACATTTTTGTGATAGCGACACTAAGTTGTCCAGTAAACTCATTTCCCATCTATTTGCAAAGAAACCCAACAATAACCGCATTGCGTTCTGCGTATATACAAAGTTTATTAAATAATTTCAATTTGGTTCCTCTATTCAAAATTACATTTTCAACCTAATTTGGTCTATTAACGTTCTAAGCCTACCTTCTGACAGGAACAATCGATCTGAATCAGTAGGAGGGTCGCAGGGTCGGTGACGCAGCGTGACATGAAGGGAAGGCCCTCTTGGCGGCACCTCTGGCGGCGCGGGCTCCGGAGGAGACTCACTATCACGCACGCTGGCCTGACTCCCCGAACCTGAATACAAAGTTTAATTATTTAAAGCAAACAAGATGATACGACGTTAAATTTAAAACGAACTTGAAACATAAATTAAAAAGTGTACAAAGTACCTTCGACATTTTTCATCCTGAAGATTATGTCGTGGCAGAGACTATTTTTATAAGCCTACTTATTATCATTTTCGAGGTAAATGGACCTTTGTGGATTACACCTATATACATAGAAATAATAACATAATAACTTCAATTCCGAAATTATTTGTTGAGAGTTGAGGATGGAATTACGTTTATTATTTATATTTATCTCAACACTAACATGACTGCGTGCGGCCAAATAACAAAGTACAAAAAAGGTGGCGGAAAACCATTAACAAAATGGACACACATTAAATGACGATAACATTGTATCTGTATTCCAGCCAGAATTCAGCTTCATTCTATAACTCCAATACATAAATCTCTGTCCTGAGCTGAGAACTGAGTTAGTTTACAAACAACATTGAACACTTTTCAACTGTTGGCTTACTCTAACATTCAAACATCTCGTTATATCTATCTATACGCGGTAGTCACGCGCGGCTGCCGCAAAACTATGCGAGGCATCCTTATCAAAGGCATGCACCCACCTTCACATTACGCTTATAATAGCTACGCTACATACAGATTGCCTAACTACAATAACTGAATTGGAATCCACAGCTATTGAATGTGTGTAATAGATCCAACATTCCTAACATTATGGTGATCTTCAATTATAACTGCCCTTCCGCTAGTAAATAATACTGTTTATCGCTTTGTGTGGATAAAATTGGACCACCTTTGTAATTCTTGTTTTTGAATAGTAATACCAATTTATGAAGTGTGAACGGAATAGTCAATAGCAGAGCCAACGACACGTGATAAATCAAGTAAAAAATACTTCAGAAGTACAAAACCCAACTTAGCCAGACAAATGTTGCTTGCTTGTGTTAAACTATGGCCCGTAGCCCCCACATGTGAGGAGTCTTATGTCCAACAGTGGGACAATAATGGGTGATGAATGAATTCGCAACTGCATATTTTTAATAACACAAAGTATGGATAAAATGCGTATATTTTTTAATATTTGAAATAAGAACATACCATTTATATTGCAGATTCTGGCCCCACGTCCATTACTGTCGAAGTCATCAGTACGTCGGCCGCGGCGGGAGAGCGTGCCACCATCAGCTGTGAAAATTTCTTCACCTGTAAATACATTATAATAAAGTTCATAATTGAAGCAACTTATATGTATGTAGAAATTAAAAAAGTAGTAACAAATACTAGTTCATCTAAATGATCTATTTTCATTTCTTAATGTAAGTAGGTTCCGTGTTTTTATACTCCGTGAATATCCTTAAAACATAGTAAACTACTTCATTAATTTTATAATCATGCAACATCTGCTTTAATTTTTTGTTATTGATCCGGTAACAAAAGTCTATATTATGATTATTATACTGCTTCTTCAGTCAGAAATATCTCGAAACTTGGCTATCAAAACTACAAGACTAAAAACTGAAACATCTTAATATTCGAGAACCTTCAACTACAAAGTCGTAAAGGTAAAACGTTTACAAGAGTGGGTAATTTCAGGTAACATAATTCTGAAATTACCTTTGGAGTTTCTGTTTCTTCTGTACAAACGGCGGTTGGTACTCTCCAGAGGGAACGGCGACGCTTGTCGTTGGGGACTGCTGATGTAGCGGGGAGGTTCCTCAGCGCTCTGCGCTCCGTAGATACGACGTTGTTCATCTGTTTGCGTAATGATTGCTCACATTTAGAGACCATCCGTAATACATCATATGTTAAGGGGGAGGGAATAAAAAAAAAGTGACATTGTGTGACAAGGAGGGGTTATAGTTTCGTGATGTCACATTTCTGAAAAGCTAAAACTAAAATCTGATATTTAAAACTTTGAATGTTATCAACGCTATTCAAATTACTCCATTAAAATTGCTACATATGTGACGACACACTTAGAATAACACATAGGTAATAGGTACAAGCCACAATAAAGGCCGAAGCAGAAACAGTTATTTTAACAAATGTTTATCGTTCAGTCGGTTAGCAATTTGTTTAATTGAGTAACCAGTACAACAACCAACAGACCTCGAGCTATGAAACGCTGAATGTTAGTTGTGTGAGTTTCTATCTAGATAGGCCTCCTTATATAGTCAAATTACATAACTGGTATATGTCGGACTTTCTACGCCTTAAAGAGCTGTATCAATATTATTATTAATTAATTTTCCAAAATTAAAGTAGCATGAGGTGGCTCAAGACCGGCGCAGATGGCATTAGCAGACGGCATCTTGTTTCGGAGGCCAAGACACACTTCTAGTCGCAGAGCCAGAGGAGTAAGTAAGGAAGTAAAGTAGCCTATCCGGCGAATTACCACGCTTCTTGATTGTTCTTAATTCACCATTAAAACAAGAATTAATTACGAAATATTAATAACAAATAACGAAAAACAAAAATTACGAAATATTACTAACAATTCATAAAAATCGCCCTATCTGCGTTATGCATGACGTGCGCTAGCGCCAAACTATGTCACTTGATTAGATGAGGATACCCTATTTCTAACCCCTACGGATGAATTATAATCGAAATGACTGTTAAGTTTTTTTCCAATATGAGAGTAAAATTTACGTAAATTATCCTTCTAGGGTTAACCTTAAATCATCAGACTGTAGGTACTGTAAATCAAGTTACACCAATAAACCTTTCAACTGAAATAACAATAAAGGGTTACCTAAATGTTAAATTAATTAGAATCACGGCCAGTGAGTATATAGCCTCTGGCCGTATAAAACTGAGCACCTCAACTTAGTTTACTTAACAAATCTAGAAATCAGAATTATTCTCAAACGTGGAGGTGTATCAAACCTTTGAAAGCAGTTTCAAGGCCGTATTAATCCAATATCCTAAAATCCGACGAAAGACAATGAAATAGTTTCATTGTCTTTCGTCTCGTGTATACATAGTACTTCTGTATTGTATTCAACGTACAATCACAAGAATATATTAAAGCAAAACTCTATGCTGACTTACGTACAGATCTTATAAAATCGGTACTAAGTTCGAAAAATTATTGGTTGTAAAATATGATTTATTATGTATTCGGTAGATACTACATATTTAATTATTTAGAAACAATGAAATGTATCAATGTATAACTCTGCTATGCAAAATATGTTTGGGAATTGATTTAAATCACTCACTAAAACCCGTCACTGTCAATCAGTGATAAAGCCAGGTGGTTAGTTGGGCTCACGAATTACTTATAGAACTCATTAGAAATTAATTATCACTTGCTTTGGTTTAGGAAAAAATCGTGAGGAATCCTGGACATCTGAAACTTCGCCATAACAATATGGAAGGTGTGTGAAGTTTACAAATCGATACTTGGCATGTATGATGGAATACGGCCTGTACTCCTCACATTGTGAAAGGAGACCGGAATCCAGCAGTGACAACGGTTAGGTGTTATAGCTTAGCTTTCGTTGCAACTATAACAAATAAGAAAATTCAAAAAGTTTGTAATTTCCAATTCCTGTGAAACTGTTGAATAGTTTCCACAATGTTTTTGTTGATAGCACTAAAGCCCGTAAATACAATACCAAACAAAAAAAAAGAAAATAGTTTGGCAAACAAAGGAGAAATAGGTTACTTTTAACTGTGCTGTCTTTGTCTATTTAGAAATATTACATGCGTAATAGAATTCGTTGCTCAAATTGGGTAGAAATATGTCATTTAAATTATGCATAATATTTACGACTCTCAGAAGCACCCGATGCTTCCACGTTATGACCGTTTTTGTTATCATAGATCGTGTATATTATTCATCCATCCAAATTTTGATAGTTGGACTTTATTTTACGGTAGCAAGGATCAAAATTGGATATCAACAATGAGGTCCAGAAACAGCTCGATGCCTCCCTTTCGTAAACAAGTCAAGATTGAATATGAAAATTTAATCGACTAATTTGATCGAAGCGAGATACCATGTTTGCGTCGTCGCCGTCGGTCGAGTTATTAAAGACGTTGCCGAATATTTAAGTATATATCTGAGTCCACTTTCAATTGTATTGTTATTTTTCAAATTATTAATATTTTTTCATTTGCTTCAATAGTGACATTCATTGTTTTAACTTTCACCTAGAATTTTCTCATAAAAATACTGTCTTAGATGACTTACTTTCGACTACCCTCTCATTCTAGCATAGCTTGTAGCGGTATCGGCACAGTTGTAGGTTATAAATACGATAGCAATTCTGGTTTAGCTGATGAAATTAACGATTAATTATTTTCATCACTGCATTATGAAAGTCTGATTTTTGCAACACAATTATCTCAGATGTTACGCGTGAATTTAGAAGAAAAGTTTGCAATCAATCATAAGGTGTAATACCTAACTTCTATTCTATAACCACCTTAATTCCATATCTTAATATATATATTTCTTGTGTTCGTGTGTATGTGACTGAACTCCTCCTAAACGGCTTGACCGATTTGGTTGAAATTTTTTGTGTGTCTTCAGGTGGATCCGAGAATGGTTTAGATTCACAATTGGACCCGGTAGGTGGCGTTGCTGTCGATATATCACTAAAACATTTTTTAATTATAAAGCGGTACGAAGTACGCTGGGACCACTAGTTATAAATATAATATATCTGCCGAGTAATAGGTACACAAAATTGCGATAAAAATCGAACAAGATTTTCCAATATTTGGCTTGGTAAGTAGGTACATTAAATGACAGAAAACAGAACGCTCTTACACAAATGTAAAAATAAGGAAAACGTCTATCTAATGTTACGAGTAGATCACTCTGGGATAAAGTAATATTTTTTGCTGTAATGAAAATGTTCCGAACCTATTTTATTACTCAACTTTCGCAGCGGCCAAAAGGAGATAAATATTGGAACCCGTACGTATTAAAATATATTTTCTGTATCCCCTAAATAAAATTAACCACAAAACCAATCATACATTTTATTATCCTATTGTGGCAATGACCAATGGTAAATCCATAATCATCATCAACGCATACTAATAGTGCCGTAGTTCGTAGTGGCCCTGCCTGCGAAGCAAACCGTCCAGAGTTCGATTTCCCGTCGCGGCAGATATTTATGTAACAAATAAAATATGTTTGTTCTCGAATCGTAAGTGTGATGTGTTAATTGTGTTTAGCTTTTAATTATTTATTACTCAATTATTTATTTATATAGGTATGTGCCACCGGCATAATTTAACCAGGCTACAATATAAAATTATTTGCTTGATTAATAGACTAAACTTAACAATAATGATAGATACTAACTCTATTTGCGCATGAAGGCAAAATTTATATCAGTACAGCATCCTTAACGACGACGAGTATTTTTTTCTTTCGTTAGGAGAATGACCTAAAATTTTCACATTTAACTTGTTCATGTCGGGTGTTTACCCACGAGAGCAGACCTCTCAACAAATATATTTTTAACTAGCAATCCCACCTCGTTTCGTTAAGGTAGGCAGTAGACCCTAATGGTGGTCCAATTCAACCACCCGTAACTTCGAAACCCCTTGGGAGATATTGAGATAAAATATTTTATGTTATTTTATTATATGTTATTTTATTTATTATGTTATAATATTCACTGCAATCTTGAAAATCATGCCCAAAACTAAATTGGTATTTCTCGAGATTAATAAAGATGTTTATATTAATAAAGACGCAAATGAATAGTTGATCTTATTATACCTATATACATATTTTTCTTCAGATCTAAATGTAATCGAACACTTAATTCCAAAATTAGTTTGTACTGGAACAATTCATCATACTTACAATAATAATTATTATTATTACCAGCATTAATTTTTTGATAAATCAATCCTTAAATCCATTTCAAAACTTCTGCCTACCAGAATTTATTCCGCAAATCGCCACCAAGTACATCACAGGGTTACGGCGTAGCAGTGAATCAAAACCGTCGGACGACAATAGTAAATACGATACCAATACACTACATACACAAGTAAATATACAATACCAAGTATTTCATTCATTCAATTTCATTCAGTCATTCATTCATTCAACGGAATGTTCTATGATATAATGCAATAAACACCACCGGAACCATTCTACGTTAATTATTTCCTTAAATCGTCGTCATTAAGTCAAACCGTACGAAATAGTAGATCACACAGCGAACCACTTAGAGCTATTTCCCTGGAATTGCGTGATAGCAACACTTAATTTGCAAGCTCCATTTAATTTGAACTATTTTGAGGCTCACGCCGGAATTTGAATATCTGAAGATAAGGAGCTCACGCGAATAGCAACCCGCCGCGGCGTGAGCCCGCTACATTACGGTGTATAACTAATAAATTGTGCGAGCCAACACATTCTGCCACTTTTTCGTGTGATATTGAAGATAAATTATTTCTAACCCCATGTTTTATGAGAATTGCCACGTAAAGTTACCGACGACATGTCGCAACCTTAACACTGTAGAATACATTTTAGTTATACATCTAAGATAATTTTATCTATCCCTTTTTGTCATTTACTTGTACGGATTTAGTCTAATAGTCTTTTTTACGTTAAAACCCGTAAATGTTCTATGGCTTGGCTTAAGTCTCCTCTCGGTATAAGAGGGTTAACTAGTACGCTACACTGGTCAAGTGCGGATTAGCAGACTTCACAGACCTTTGAGAACATTGTGGAAAGCTCTCAGGTATGCAAGTTTTCTCACGGTGTTTTCTTCACCGAAGCATGCATTTGTTTTTATTTACGCACATTCACTTCTTATAAGTACGTGCTGGCTCCAACCCCATTTTTTCTGTCCTTTACCATTTTACACTTATAAATAGTAGACCAATTTTATTGATTATTATGCTTACTGATTGAATGTATTGTTTTCTTTTCCTTTCATAAAATATCATAAGTAGGTCTCTTATAAATTTGAAATTTATTAGCCATTGAATTATTAGATCTTGAATATATGAAATATATGGCATTGTGTGTTGGGTATACACGGCATTGTGAAATATATGGATGGATGTTGATCTCAAAAATTGTAATCAATAAATATCAATTAACATAATTATCTATTTATTGCCCTTCCGATCAACTTGGGCTTAACTTTACTTCAAACATATCTTTAAGCGTGCATGTTCTAATTGCAAGTACATATTTGAAAAGAAAAATATAAAGTTTAGGTAACGCACAGTTGTGTTGGAAGTACAGCACGACTCATAAGAGCCAAGTGCAGAGATTAGAACCGTAGCCCATCACTTACGGGTAATCCTGGGCGCGTGCGTGCTGCTCTCTGCAAACCTACAGGGATTACTGCAAAATTTCACTGAAAACATGCACAGTGATTGCTCCGTGCAACTGGTTCATCTAAATATTCAATGGTCCTTGCAAATAAAGAACTATTTTTTGAATTTTAAACATCGACAGGATAGGATTATAAATATTTTATAATAATATAGTGTATCATATAGTATTAATAATACAGATTAAACTTCTGCATACCTACTCGTCGTTGAGGATCCAAGGCAGTTTAAAGGTCGTCAAATGTAAAGTAAATAATACAATGGATTAGGTATGCAAACAATTCATAAGTACCTACCTTAAAAGCTACAGGTTCTTATTTACATGTTATTATTGTACGAATACAATGTCGTTTTATTACGAAAAACAGCACTTACTACTTATTTCCCATAGAAATAAAACTCCATGATAATCATTTAAACAAAATTCACACCGCCCTTTTGAAACAGTTAAAAGGTGGAAACAGTACATTTGTGCGTTCACAAAACTCAAAACTTTAATCAGATAAGAGGTAAATAAAGGTAGCAGAAATGCACGTAAGGCGTTGGGTAATGATCCGTTAAAGCTACCTGTTAGAGCGAGCCTGCGGTTAGTCGGTATCAAATACGGTTGTTTCTGCAAAAGAGGGTAAACGAGTTTGTCTATAGCCCTCTCCCGTGACCTCCCGGCGAACAAAACGACAAAGAGAAGTACGGCAACATTTACAGAGAAAATGGCCGCAGGGCATCAAGGCGTCCCTCCACCCTTTGTTTCCTTGTTGCGCTACCGCTTCACCCCGCCGGGCCGAGGCTAAACTTACTCGACCTTAGCAATAAGCTAAGAATAATTAATTTGTAACCGCAAGTTCACGGTTCCTTTTGTCTCGATATGAAAATTACACTTCAAAATGAGTTACCATTTCCAGCTCCATTGAGGTCTTGAAGACTACGGTCACCGGGTTATACCTACCTACCTACAATATGATTAAATAATGACGTAATACCAAGTAATTCTTCTTAGAAGCACCCGTTGTTCGGGCGCGGAACGGCGCACACCGCAGGAATTTCTAAATCTTCATAAGATAATGGATCGCGCCGCGAAAGAAAGGACCTCTCCGCCTTGGAACTTTGCTGAATTCCTGTCTCGTAATTAATAAAATTACTTTTTGGAAGCTTTCCTCGACTTCAAAGAATTTTTGCATAAAGGAAAAAAGTTAAGTAGATGAATTATTTTTGAATGATAAAAGGAATAACTTCACTTCGATGTTGACTTACACATAATACTTACTTATAATTTATTATATTAAATTATACCTTATACTATACCGCGAAGACAACACAATTACCTTCAACAGGGATTACAAATGTTATTCCTAATATTCATTTTATTATTCATTAACTATATTATTTACATATTATTATTCATTGATAAAATTTATCTCCAATCAAATGATTGTTAATATTATTAACTTAAAGTTATGATTCACTACTTATTAATCTGAAACAATAATTATTAGATACTATTGCAATGAATAAGTAGGTATTTAATAAATATAAGATGCCGAAGTGTTTTATACGTGGTCTTCCCAAAAGTAATGTTCTAGCTTTCGAATTCTACCTTTGATTTTTGGAAATAAATTTATTAATTAATGCCTAGATAAAATATTGAGTGCATACATGACAGTTTACGCCGCAGGATTGCTGTTTAGCACAAAAACAAACAGATGGGTAACGCCATAACACAAGAAAACCTAGTGCGAAGGTACATATTATATTACATATATTATGAGGTATGAGTAAGTGTAAAAAATGTGTATGAACTCTACCTATCTTATTCGGCCAGCAAACTATACTACGGATTTTTTCTTTCATTGTGAGGTGAGACCCATGCCCAACAGTGGGAGAGCAATGGCTTGGAATAATGCTGTAATCATGACATCATAGTCACCTCTTAACGTAGGTAACGTAACCTTAGATCGCAGTTTCCAAAAAGCGATGCATTTATTTCAACCATCCTTTTCTCTACAAGGGGTAATAAATCGAGTATTTCAAAAACGACTAAGACTACCAATAATTTTATTGTTCTCGCGAAAGATCCGGCGTCCGTAAATTGCATTTAGTATGGACTATCTACGAATTATTTACCCTGCAATTGAACTCTATTAGATTTATGAGATTCTGCTCACCGAGAAATCTTGAGAGCACTTTCATTCTCTACTTGGCCGTTATCGATAACTATTAGGTAACTGTTGAATAACTAGGTAGTTGAAGAAAACTAGTTTTTTCTGTATAATTTATATTGTGTGATCTGTTTTTTTTTTTAATTAAGATTGTAAACAAGCATGCAGCACCACCCTTCGTGACCGACCCAGAAAAATACTCAAATCGGGACTAGGATGGTTATTCCCGTTAGCAGATTAACGTTTGTTTGTTAGTTCGTTAGTAGGTACGTACGAGTATGAGGACTGGGACATGGACTGTTTGTGATAGACAGTCCTGTTAGATGTTGCTAGTGAAAGTCTTAATATAATTAGATCACAGATGTGTTGCTACCTTTAAAGACTAAGATGTTCGCTTTAATTGTCACTTCTCTTGCTTATTGCTAACTCTGTCATATAATACTATGATACATCTAAACTCAACTAGTTTAACCATTAACAACACAAGCTTAGCCGTGAACCCGATCCATGCAACAGGGTATATCGGCGTACAATACAATTTATATTGTGAGTACCCTTGTTTAGGGATTACAATCCGGTGTCATTTTCAATCCAACCGGATCCGTCGTGATGATTGGCTAATCCGGATCCGGTGACCGATGATGTTGTGGTGGGTGCAAATGTAAATAATAATAAACAGATTTTCTTGACGATCCCGTAGCTTAGTTGGTAATGATGATCGCTGTTGTGATAGACACGCAGCAGTACGTATGCCATTAGAAATGTTATAAAATTTTTGACACATTTTTAAACTTTAATTTGGTTTGGTTTGGTTTTATGTAATTCTGATTTATTGATTTGTTTATTATTTTATGTGTTTAATTATTGATTTTTATGTTGTGTTTTTATTTTTATTTTATTCATTTGATTCGTATTTTGTTGTATCTTATTTGTTAAATTATTGAATATAATTTTATTATCAGTAGGTTTTCTTATGTAAATTATGGGTGTGATGGCCTGAAATAAAATTATTATTACTATAACTATGAACTTCATACAACACATTAGATATATCCACTCTACGATGTTCACTGCAAACATAGAATCAGAGACATCCCTTGCTAACTATTTCAAGGGGTCACTTCAAAGATATTACTTGAATTAATATCTCGGTAACCGGCGTCCAATTGTATTAGTGAAAGGTCAGTGGCTTATCTATGAGCGCAGACGAGTGATAACAACCCGCATTTCGCGTCTACCGCACGCGGTGCAATGACACCACAAGCGAATACTTTCGTTAAATCAATTATTTCACGTCCAAACCAGATTCCAGACCAGACGAGATTATAGATGTAATTTAAAAAGGCTTTATTTGGCTTAATCAACTAACAAAATGTAATTAGATTGTATATCTTTCTGACTGCACTTTAATTAATTTGAAAAAAGCAAAAAGTTTTTTAGAAATACTTTTTTTTAATAAGTTAACTAAAATTCAGGACATTTGTAAGTATACACGATTTATTTAAATTTATAAGACTTATTACAAGTACTCTCTGTAAGTACCTACCTATAAAGCTTGGCTTCAGTAAACCTATACCTTAATTCTCACACACCCGCATACATATTATATTTTTAGTTCTGAGCCGATTTATATAAAACAAACACTAAATGTTACCACAAACTTAATAAAATACACCAGTGCATCTAAATCAATCAAGACTTTTGGAGATTACCGGGCAGGCATAAACAGACGAACAGACCAAAAACCTAAATCGTTGTTATGGGATCAAATGTAATGCAATACACAAACATCAATTAGTTGTATATGTATGGTAATAAAGTAAACATCTTTCATATCACTTTCACCGAGCGCTGTATTGTGGTTGAGTTATATGTATTTTTACTTTCTATATTCATACTAATAAAACTTTCATACTAAGTTATAGTTATATACGTAATTAATTGCATAAATACGCGGCAAAACGGGTATGGACATAAAGCAATCCTCAATTTTGTTAATTGTTTCATTAGCTTAATAACAATCACGGTTATCCGGAATAATCTTTTGATAAATATCAACGATAACCACATTTCATAATCTCGATTAAGTTAATATCATTATTCAATTGATTGTGACTTGAATAAAATAGTTAATAAATGGTGCAACTATTTATTCCATTTTAGGAATTGTTATTTAATGAAAAATATTAGATATGAATGAAATCAATTACATTACCTACACACTGATAGGCCCCACACTTAGGATTCCCTCTGTCGTGTCGTGGGCGCCATGGACGACACACAGACATAAACACACACAGAGACCAAAAACAGAAATTTTAAATTCATCGTTGCAATATCAATTAAGTTGAGAATCTAATACAGGACCCTTCGGTCGTAGTCCATTAGAATCATTGTGCTATACTGAACGTCAAATGAATGAATAGATTTTAAACTTTAATATCATTATAAGGAATGATAATATAATACTCTTATCATCATTTATCATAGTTATTACTGCTGTTATAGCTTCAGCTAACATGGCAATGGCAATATTATAAAAGCACCTAAGTTGACATCATAATAATGTATCAATTTCGTCAATAATCGTATCACCTGGAAAAACATGTCACGACACGAACATTTATTATAATTTCCGGGAATCCTTCCCGATCCCACGCAAATGGAAGAGGTGTGGCGGCAATATCAGCGTAAATAAATTGAAGCGCTACTAATACGGTTAGATCTCGTGGATCCTTTTCATAAAACATAACAAAAGGCACTTAATGGTTTTTAGGGTTCCACAGATTCGATCAAAAGGAACCTTTATACGATCAGACTTCAACGTAAAGTCTGTCAGTACGATTTTTCAGAATTAACTGGACCGAATAAGTAGATATTGCGTAGGTACACATAATACAGGGAAAAGTGATTTAATCACGGTCGAATTCCACAGTTATAAGTTTGGTTAGGTTTAACGTGTATTTTTTAATGTATAGATGTTTTTTTAATGTAACAGCTTTTTTATGGAATTAAGGTAGCAAGCACAAGCGAACATACAGCACCACCCTGCCGCTGCCGCCCATGACAACTGTGACCGACCTAGAACAAGACTCAAATGGGGACTAGGATGGTTAGTCCGGTTAGGAGACGGTGTTAGAACATTAGTTGGTTAGTTCGTAAGCAAGTATGAGGACTGGGGCAGGGACTGTTAATGATAGTTAGCACTGTTAGCTGTTGTTAGTAATATTCCAGTTAGTAATTGTTAGTAAGAGTCTCGTTCTAGTTCGGTCACAGATATGACAAAAGTTGACAAAAGACAAAGAGTAGACAAGCTACCTTATGGTAAGTTGTCACTGTCGCCGATGGAAGTCCGTAACAGGAAAGAAAGAAGAGAAAATTAAGAGAGAAGGTGTGAATTTTCTTTCTGAAGGTATGAAGTATGTGGAGGTTAACTTAAACAAGGGGGTGGTAGCTAGCCACACAAATTGTGAATCTTAATATATATAATTCGAGTGTGAGTGTGTATGTCACTGAACTCCTACTAAACGGCTTGACCGATTTGGTTAAAATTTTTTGTGTGTGTTCAAGGGGATCCGAGAATTATTTAGATTCAAAATTGGACCCGGTAGGTGGCGTTGCTGTCGATATATCACCAAAACATTTTTTAACGACTGGACCGATTTGGATGAAATTTTTTGTGTGTGTTCAAGGGGATCTGGGAATGGTTTAGATTCATAATTGGACCCGATAGGTGGCGTTGCTATCGATATATCACCAAAAAATTTTTTAATTATAAAGCGGTACGAAGTACGCCGGGACAACTTGTTTATAATATAAATTTAAAATTGTGAAATAAGTTAAAAAGCTTTTAGGTTTTAACATCGCATATTTAACAAACTTGTAAAATACTGTCAAATGATTCAAATATATTTCAATAAGAAAACTTAAATATGTCTGGTACACCAAGTAACAACTTAATTGAATAAACTTATTCATGGTACAAAGCAGATTATTATAAGCGTAGCTCCGCCGCTTTCGAAAAACAATAAGCTGGCATATCCCGCGGAAACCTTTATACGAAAGAGTCCCTCAATGAAGTTGCACGTCTAAGAATTTCCATGCAATAACGGGCCATCGCTTCGGCGAGGATTCTTACGGAGCGCGGCCGGAGATATTGCGTACTTACTTGGCCTGCCGTCTAATAACACCACCGATACCGCTTGTGTAAGGAGAAAAATACGAACTGAAATGAAAACTACTGCCGCCTTATGGCTTCCAATCTCGAGTATCAATATACATGTGCTTATTCAAGAGAGGAAATGCATGTTTTACAAAAAATACGCCAATACAGCGGACACATGCGTTTTATATTTTGCAGCTGTTTTGGAATTAGAAATAAAATATATTTTTATACTGTTTTTTCTCAGTATAATCCAATTGTTTGAAACTCTTACTAGTTACTGGTAAGATTGTTTTTGTGTTCCGATTGTTTATTACTTTTGTCGGCAAAACAATATTGCGAGGAAACCTGTTTTTGTGAGTAGATAATTAGTATTTAATAACAATAATCATATTAATACATGTATTTTAAATCGGTACTAATGCATTTTCTTACAAATTATAGGTATATAGGTACATATGTGTATATCGATTGACGACCTCGTAGCCTTGTTGGTAATGGCCCTGCCTGTGTGTTTGAGCGTTTATATTTTTTTATGTATTATATCAAAGTATTTATACAAGTCTAAAAATAAGTAGATTTAAAAACTCCACCATGGTTGCGGCACAGACTAAAAGTTTCAACGAATATAAATGTTGGCAAAGTTGGATGTTACTGCTACGATCTAATGTTCAAGAATTCCCGGAAATATACTTAGTATCGAGTAATTTAATTATTCGTTAGATTATTCATCGATGACGAATATTTCGTTTTCTTTAACATTTACACATAATATTCGTTATACCAATAGAATAATTAAGTTCTAAAGTAATTTTAGCCCAGTAGGTTGAATGTTGGACTGCCGTACAGGAGTGGGCTCTGGGTATGAATCCTGCACGCACATCTTAGTTTCAAAAATTGTCTGTGATAAAGAAACATATCGTGAGGAAACCTAAAAACCTGAGAGTTCTCAATATAGTGTGAAATTTAACAATCCACACTAGGTCAACATGGTGAACAGTGAACAACCCTCACTTTGAGAAAAGAAACCAAAGCTCAGCAGTAGGATAATTACGGATTCCGAAGAAGAAGAAGACTAGGTTCTGTACCTATCGTAGTCTATCAGAAATATACCTACATTATATGAAGATAATGTGACGAATCAACTTGTTACATGGTAGACTTTCCGCGTAATAACGAAACCGCTCTTGGCAACTAGTCGTTACACAAACAAATGCCGAAAGTGAAATAACGTCAGTAAATCTACATATTTCATTCTTATATACAAAATATCCCTTGGGGAAAAAGAGCGAACAAGTTTTTCATGTGAAAGTTATCAAATTATTACGGTTACAAAACTAATGCATCATACAAGTATAGAATCCCTTTTCTTTTGACATTTATATTTATACTAGTAATTCGCCCTTGCATAGCTTCGGTAAACATTGATACTCATTTACAAATTTCATTTTTTTCTCATTTATCAATTAAGGGGACAATTTTGTCG
This sequence comes from Ochlodes sylvanus, assembly GCA_905404295.2. Classification (NCBI taxonomy): domain Eukaryota; kingdom Metazoa; phylum Arthropoda; class Insecta; order Lepidoptera; family Hesperiidae; genus Ochlodes; species Ochlodes sylvanus. The sequence goes on along the minus strand of FR990130.1, from coordinate 7,348,108 downwards.
TTCTATAAAACAAAATAAAAATGTTAACACACTAGGACTCGCTGTGTCACTGGCGGCATGGTCAACACAAATAAGACATTGCAAACATCCACGACCCAAGAACAAACATTTAAGAGTATCTGCCACAAAAATATCTACCCCGGCCGGGAATCGAACCCGGGACCCCTTGCTTCGCAGGCCTAGAGTGGATCTAGGCTGGGTGGTGGGGGTGGTGGTGGGGGTGGTGGTCGGGGTGGATATAAATTAGAAAACCTTAATTTCTAACCTTCTCGGTACTAACTTTCTTATCCCATCCCTCGGTCATCCCTCTGAAAAAATCCGTTTTCCGATTTGAACAGTGTCCTAAAGACAGACGCGTGGTACGAGCTAGAAATATGCCAAATATAGTCTGACTCCCATGGGACGCTCAAGCAGAAAATTCATAATTATCTACCTCACACAATTCCGTTATGTTTGGCAGCTTAAATAATTGCCAAGAAAATTGAAACCACTGTTTATGTAAAATAACTTTTTTTTCGAAGAGCAAGTAAAAATAAGCATAAAACTAGTAACTACCCACTATCAAATAGCCACGTCTGCCAGACGCATCGATTACTTGAATATGAAACCTCATATTATGTATGTATAGTGTGCGAAGTCGCGCATTAAAGCTCGACGGATACGGCACACGGCGAGACTAATCACATTAGTGGACTCACCAGAGGTCGCCGGTAACTACCTAAAAAGCCCCATTTGCATGTCAGATCCGACCTCGGTATCCGAACTCCATGAAGCCACCGCTACCAAGGTTAATTATTCAATTCATTTCATGGTCTGTATGCGAATATTTCATGAAGATGCAACGTGAGTTTTGAAATATAAACGAGACGTCCAATTTGCCTTTTCCAAAAATTTAGGATCTGTTTGAATAAGTAATAGTGAATAAGTAATCATATATTATATATCTGAAGAGTTTTTAATATATTTGAACGCGCTGATCTCAGAAAATGCCAGTTGGAATTGAATATTTTTGAAAAAACATTCACAATGAGGCTATCTCTAGATAGATACATTACGCTACAGTTTTTATTTGGTCTTAAATATTTATTTTACTGAAATGGATAAAAAATAAATAAACAAGTTATCAATTAAGCATGAATTTTATCAAATGACCTAGTTGCCCTCAACTAGGTCATTTGATTTGATGATTGACCATATTGAATTTAATATAATAAACCTTACTATATTTCACTAGTCAAAGCCTTGATATCTTAACTTTTGATATCACGCCTTGCCTTGCCTTAAAAATATCCTAAAACAACTTTTTTAATTTTTTTTATAATATCATGGAACCAAATTTTTTGAAACTTAACTTTAATTCAAATTTAATTGAAAGTATTAAACAAATAATCTGCAAAAAAGCTTTGCTGACAAACTCTGAATATCAACATGTGAAAGTGTATAAACCAACGTCTTAGCGTCCCTAACTGTCATCAGTTCCTTAGTTAGCATGACAGAAGCATGGAAAGCGAAGTCTGCAGAGGGTTTACGTGTAAAGTTTTCCTCATAAGCTCACCACAGTGCGCTCCCCTATCAATTGCCAGCCCTGCCCGCCCCTCCCCGCACCACTCCCCACAGCGCTCCACTAATGATCCCACTTGTTAGGGCTCAGAGCGGACCTTCGACCGTGTCATTCAGTGAATAACAAATTCCAAACTGATCCGCTACGTCGTAGCTCGTAGCAGCCGCCGCCAGCTAAATATTAAAGATAATAATATCCTGCTTATCATGCAGCAACATGTTTATGTCCAAACTCAATTTTTTTGGGTACTACGTTAAACCTAATTTTAATTTAAGTACATGGATCGTTTATGCTGTTTATAATTTAAGTACATGGATCGTTTGATGGTGTTTACGATTTTATAAAAAAAAATGTGAATGTGGTGAAATCTCAGTATAACCAAAGAAACCACAATTTGCGTCATTAATGCTTGTTTTCCATTTATATAACTTCAAATCAAAAAGTGAACTTGTTTTACCCACACTAAAGGGGAATGCCCACTTTGTATGACACTTTGGCCTGAAGTGCACATCAGTTAAAAGATACTGAAACGGTAGTACAAATACGGTAAATACGGAAAATACGGTATGAGAGGAGAATGCTCATAAGGCTCCTTACTGTGCATCGAAGAAGCCCAAGTTGAACCTTTCCTTCTGTTAAAGGTTACTGGGCTGTGTACGAACAAATTCTATACCGACGGAATTTATGAATGGTGAAAGAGGTTGTTCGCCCGCTTAGCAACTAGTGAAATACAATCAAAGCATAGGTGATGGCTTTGGTTTTCCTTTGTAATGATGAGTTAAAATAGCTTACTTGAGAAATGGTTGATCCCCCCATTCCCCATACGAACTTCCACCACTCTTTTTAACCCCTTAAGGGATGATTTCCTGGATAAAAAATGTCCTATGTTCTTTCCAGGGCCTTAAACTGTCTCCAAACATAATTTGATCTAAATCGGTTCTACGGAAAGGGGTCAAAAGGTAGGAGACAGACAGACAATTACTTTTCCATTTATAATATAAGTTGGTAAGTAAGTATGAAACTTCTAATAAAGAGGTACTATACGAGTACACAATCTTATGTTCTCAAGACACGTTTTACGAAGTGGAGAGCTAATAGTATCAAGTAAGTTTGCAGGCACAATATCGAGGCAATATCAAGGCTGTCGTGTTTCACAAACAGCCACTAATAGACGAGCCAAATAACAATGCCAGGCTGCTTATTGCAAACTACAGACCTGTATAAAACCTAGTAGTTTTCATCTAATATGATTATGATGAACATATCCATCTAATAATATGATTAATGACCTCACCATCGAACTGTTGCGTTGCCTGAGCCAGCAGTGAGGCAAAAACTCGATCGGCGAGCTGAGGCGGCTTGGCGGGACGGTCGTCGTCGCTACTGCTGTATCTGTCGCCGGTCCACTCGAGCGAGCGTTGTCGACGCACGCCGCTGCCGCTCGCACCGCTCGGCAGCCCGCCCGACAGCCCGCTCAACGAACCCGCCTTCGCGCGACGGCCCGGCCTCTCCATCTTCGACTTCGATTCATTCATGACATTTCGTCACCACCTACAAAAAAAAGTAAATTAATTGTCTTTTTGTTCGTCAATAGTTAGCAAATGTGCAGAACTGCAGAAGGCCTAATCGTCAGTAAATAATCATTGATGTTGAATCAATGGCAGCAGAAATGTCAAGGACGCCTTGCTTGCCTAGAAGGAAGTATGAATCCGATTATTAAGGCTTAACTCCCACGGGCGCAGATTTGAAGCGAAGCGTCGTCATTACGAACTTCTATTAACACGCGTTTTCTTACGTCTGAACCGAACGAATTCGCTTTGTCGTCGTAATATACAACTGTGAGTGTTAGTGGATAGTACTAATAATTTGTAAGTACGTAACACGTCGTCAAATCGATTTTACATCAGTAGAGCCTGGCTTCTAAACACAAAAGACATTTCAGGACAAGGAAGTAAGTACAAAACAAAACGTAGCATCATGAAAACGAATTACGCACCGTAATAAGTAAAGAAAAAAAATAAAAAAGTAAATATTTACGTTCCTATATTTTTGTTAAAACATCGTAAAAAATTTACAAAATACACAAAGGTTTCCACCGAACAAGTTGACAAATAAACCAACCAACAAAGTTAACGTAAAGTGCCCTTTCACAAAGTAAACACTTCAATCATGCAAAAAGTCGATTCGAGTCGAATCGATTGAAAAACCATTACGTATACTAATTCCGGAGCAACAAAGAAATATAGACGTAAGCCGTACTCGGAGTTAAATTTCGATACGATATTTTATCAAAGTGGTAACGACGTCGTGAACGGAAAGAACAACTGTAATAAAGAGCCTACAAGTTGTTTGGTTAGCGGCCCAACATCAATAGGGAGTTGGCACGGGCGTGCGTGTTGGAGGCCTAATCCATAGGATTGCGCCGCGTTGCCGCCCGGCTCTCGCTGAATGCCAACAATCGGACCGACATTATTTCTTATATTGACTCAGTCACAGACAGCTTTCTGGGAAACCATTTGTACTTTGCCAATGTACATAGTTTTATAAATACCTCCTTTAAACAGGTTGTACCGTCAAAATGACACGAGGTACAAAGTTAATTCGCGAAGGTAAAAAGTAATGAATTAATTTTGTTTTCATTTGAAATTTATGTTGTTGATTTTGTATAATCTGAATTAATCGTCTGTAACCAGTTTAGTAAATTCAATAATTTTTAAATATCTCCAATACATTAAGTATGTACAAAGCTCATTGAACGTTTTTTATTAAATCTATCACGTATCATTCACCTCTTAACTGAAAGGATTCATTAAGGTCGCATCAATCACTATTGACTTAATGGATTTTTTGATGATAGCAAAAACTCTTTTTATGTAGTAAATGATTGAATAACTTACAGTAAGTAAATTGCATTTCTGATATTTTTACTAGTCTGTTCTTTTGAAATCACAAACGTAGATGCGATGAACTGAAAATCTTAACTTTTATTAATCATAATCATGCTTAATTTATTACATTTTTATACGCTAGGAAACAAAGACAGTATGAACATCTGGTACTTCTATAAACAAACGTCTCACTAAGTGACATTAAAACAGAATATCTTTATACGAGTGTAAATATAAGGATCAAGTTAAGTAATAAAATCTAGTTGCGAATGCAAGAAACAGATTTGAGCGAAGCTCGTAATTAAAAACAATGTTAAAGTTTTAAAACCAGTTTTAAAACCGTGCAAGCAACGGTAGTTAAGGCTTACTGTTTTTATCGACAGAATAAACAAACACCTATTGTTTTTAAGACATTCTAGGGAATTTCAGACTCAAATAGGAGAAACGTAAGAGCTACCATACCCAAATATAAAACCTGTCAAAAGAATCCCACAATATACTTCTATCTTTGATTATAACGTGTTTATAATCAAAGACTTCTGTTTAAAATAGCATATTTCTGTGAATGAATTAATGATATTTTTAATTTACATAAAAATGTATTTACATGTTTAGAATGTTAAGTCAGTTACAAAGAGGCCTTACATTTGCCATTTCTTACTTGCGGCATGCAAAATTATTTAACCTGATGTTAGTTTCTACTTTGAATTTGAAATCAAATGTTTATTATCATTATTATCTCTATGGTAGAAATTGTGTGTTCCCAATAAACATCATGATCGAATAGCACTACTTGAAATAATATTTGTCCGAACATTACGAGTAGGGGTATTGCCGCTCTATAATCCTATTATGTAATTAAATTAATTAATGGTTAATTTCGTTGATGGATTGCTCCTGAAAATATTAATATTATTTAGACCTTTATGTTTGTTAGTCTTATTTACCTAAATTGTTTATCCCGTTTTTCAAAATTTACGTAACATAAACGTTCACATTTTGAACGTCATGTCACGTCAAGTCTAACTCATGGTGGTTTGCCAAGTAACTTAAATTGGTGTGTGTAATGTTTTATTTGTTAATTTAATTCCCCGGAATCAAAAGAATAAATGAATTATGAAAATACTTATAAAAACCAAACACTGAATCAATAACATATTATGTATTTTAATATATAAACACTTAATTACAGTTGCCATGAATGATGAAAATAAAGAAACAGATCCGATACATCATCATAAATATATCTAAGCAGATAATTATAATCTTACAAGTAAAAAACCGACTTCAAAATAATGCAAATTTAAGACTTACATGGTTTTCTCATGGATGCCATTGTCAGAACTGGACTAAATTGAAGAGGCACCACATGGGAAGCACCAGCTTTTAAAAACAAATCATCGAAATCAGTTCACCCAGTAAAAAGCTCTGATCTGAGGTAACAAAAAAAATTAAACAGTCGAATTGAGAATCTCCTTCTTTGACTTCGGTTTAAAATAGTGGGAAGTTTTGGAAAAAGGTCAACCACTTGATAAACAAGTGGTTGACCTTTTTCGTGTGGTTTCGATCGTGTATGGTTAATATCCGTCTAGACATTGGCAATGAGGGTAGCGAACTAATGAATGTTAGTGATCCGTTGACGTGCTCAGTATTACTACGGAGTTTGCTTTATCATAATAATCGTAGCATTACTCAATATTATTTTATCCTGTTACTAAATACTGGTATTTTGAGCAGTAAATAAACTCCAAAGGGTTGTAAACGCGCTGTATAAAGGCACACCTTTTGCAATCAGATGCAGATTTAAGAATAATGGTATTGTGCTCTAAAAAGCGTACCTTTGTAGCAGGATGCCAACCTTTAAGCCAGTATACTGCATCTGATGGCTAACGCTCTATGTTTCGGTCCGCATCGGAGAGACTTCAAAGAGCACATAGCTTAATTACAAGAAAAGACTCAGTCTTGCGCGTTAATAGATGGAAGCCAAATACTACTGATACATGAATCGTTAATTTTTTACAAAAACCGTCTTCATATTCACATCAATTGTTTTGAATAAAAATGTACTAAAATTAAAATTAAATCATCCCTTTTTTCACCTTAGCCATGGTATGTTTTCGTCGAATTTAAGTGGGTCCAAATAAATCCTATAAGGAGGAAAGGATATCCTCCCAATCACGTAAATAATTTTCCAAATCTGTTAATCAATGTCGGAGTTCTGAGTTCACCTTCCTTTTTGAAGTTGGTTAAAAATGAGGATGCAGAGCAGTATCATTTGAAATCTGTTAACACTTACAATGCGCTGTGCAGACAGTTGTAGCGCATGTATCAAAATAAAAGACATTAAGTTCTGTGACAAGGATTGCAGTTCGCGTCACGTATAAAATAAGCGTAAGGCCAAAGGGGAGCAAGACATGCATGAGAAATATGAGCAGTACGCGCCGCCGGCGCTGTATTAAAACTGCATCTTAAGCTCGTGTGCTGATCTTGAGAAGGATTTTACATTTTACGTATATCGAGATCTAAATAGGATATTGTAGAATCTTGAAAGAAAACTGGTAACTGGAAAAAAGAAGAATCGCTATTCAGTTCCCTCTCACAGAACCTGATCAGTAGATACAAATACAAATTTAATTGATACGGAACGCCTTACCTAAGTTGTGATGTCAACATTTAAAAAATAAATCAATTGACAGCTTGTACATGTTTGAGGAAGCAACCAAGGTTTCGTAAGAGGTTCGTTAGAGGAGTGATAATAAAGTTTACATAATGGCTGCCGATCTACAGGGTTCACAAATTACAACGGATATAAAATTTTGTTAATAAAAAATTAAAAACTAAAATATTTTACTCACTATTTAACTAAACTGAGTAGGTATATTAAAATACCTATTAATGAATTTCTCAAACCTTTAATGACAATAATTTTTATTATAAATGGATATTTGTGCAATTCATTTGCTGATGAAAAGCAACTATATCTAATACTTGTGTCGCCGAATTTATCCCTTAGCGCTGAAAGCAGGTATCACAATTTAGTCAAAATATACGCACAATTCCGTACCACTAACTAATTATACTCCATGTTGTTTATTCCACTTGTTATATTCCATGTATAACTAACTACATCTATACGAAACTTATTATAAGTATGAACCTCAGATATTTAATACCTGAAGATTAACAACAAGGTACATAACGACGTGTAAACAAAACAATATTACTTTTTGACAGGTTTCAAAAACTCATAGGATACCTCATAAGGTATTCCGCGAGTATTTTTTAATAAAATACGTCAACAATTTCGCATCCATTAGTCCTACATACTGATAAGATACAACCTTAGAATAATTACTATAGAAACCTAGTCCGCGCGGCCATTTTGAAGCACCTTAATTGGAGTCAGAAATGACTCCGAACACCGGGCACCTCCGTAGTGTTCAATGTCAACGCACTCGCGAAAAAAAAGAATTATGACGATTTGTCCAGTTAAATTGTGTCACAAAATATCTGAAAAGCTATTTATGTATTATTGCTAAAAACATATGATTATCTGCAGCCGAAGTTCGGGAAAGTTTCGGTTTAGTGCTTCACTTTAGACAGAGCGCTTGTATGAAGACAGTCTTTCTATAGTGTAATTATTCTAAGGATACAACATTATCAAGTTACATAATACAGCTTGGCCGTCAATATATCACAATCGGACATTGCTATTATTTCCCTTTCCATTGTACACGAGACCTAATTCGACGACGTAGTATCCCTTGATATAGATATTCCAATACCGAATTAGGAGATAATTAATTTATGACTGGACGTAATTACATTCCCAATAACATATCTAGGATTAACATATGAGTGCTGACGAGGCACGCGAATGTTACGTGGAATTAATGTTCATGCATACATCCTACCGCATTGCTTAGTATTTCTGCTATGGAATTCAGAATTCAGCATTCAGTTAGACATTAGGGAGGTTTGGTAGAAATTGTGATGTTTCATATAAAATTATACCCTAAATTTACTAGTGTCATGAGTGAAAGAGTGACATTAGTAAATGTTACCGAACCACTGTCTAATAAAGATATTAATGTAAAATAGGATTCAAATAAAAATCTATTAAAATCATAGTTACGGAGATACATCATCGAATTCGAAAAATAAATGCTTTATAATAATAAATAAAAAAGTACATATGTACCTATATAGTATCTAAAAATAAAATTAATCGTTATACGTAGAAACTAATTAAATTTCTAAAAATCATAGTTATGGGATCAATTGCGTTAATAAATACCCGCATTAATTACATTTTTTCCCAAATATGTTCCATGTATGTGTCTATGTACACCTCGACAAGCTACAATTTTATTAAAGTATATAGATTAAATTACTCAGTAGCAGTAGGTATGTACTATATTAGCAGTATGTACTACATATATGTATGTATGTAGTACCTAGTGCAAATATCTGTAGACGTGTTCCAATACGTACAACACAAGTACGAGTAAGTAACGTGCACTGGATGCGCTAGTTGCATATGTTTGCAAATGTAATCTCCGGAACCATTGGACGCCAAGGAAGCATAATTGGATAAGCGTAGGAGGCGGCCCCGGCTGGCTGTGAATACAGTATTACGTCACTCCTCTGATAAGCCAGATTATACGTCTTGTACTCCTCACTGACACATTATCAATCGTGTGTTTAGGGAATGGTTAAATCTTGGAAAGTTTGGAATATTTTTACATTAATAACCATGATAGTTTAATAGTGTGTAAGTCAATCTTCCCACAGGTCCCTAGTTCAATTATTGTACTTACTTTTTTAAGTTATATGGTTTGCTACATATCGCTCTTACCGCTCACATTGTGCAAGGAGATTGAAGCCAGTGCAAGGAACAATGAGGAGTGGTGATGATCATTGTGAGAGATAATAATAATAATACTCTTTATTGTACACCATAGCAATAAACATAAAAAGAAACATTTGTGCAAATTGTGATACAATAGGTGGTCTTATCGCTAAGGAGCGATTTCTTCCAGGCAACCTTAGGGTAAGGAGTTAAATAAGTAGAATACAATATAGGGGCAGGGTGCACTAACAGATGAAATAAAAATGTACCTAATAATGTACCTAATTACTTTACATTGGCCGAATTAGAACTGGACTATCACTAACAAAACCAACAGGCTATCAGTAACAACTGACCATTTAGCGTCCTTAATAACACCCGCTGGTAACTGGGTTAACCACCCTAGTCCCGATTTGAGTCTTTTTCTGGGTCAGTCACAGTTGTCATTGCTTCCGCTGCCGCCGATGACAACTGTGACCGACCTAGACCTTGGATCTATTACCTACCTATTAAGAGGTTGAAAAGCCGAGTGCATGAGTGATTAATAACACCTAACACAGCATTAAGAAGCATGTCGGTAACATGTTTAGGAAGGGTTGCAAGTATAAAATATCATCTCCACAAACATTGGACGTCATGGAAGCATAATTGGATAAACGGTGGAGGTGGTACGAGCGGGCACAGTATGACGTAGATAATAATATAATCCAGAGAGAAACTAATCTGATATCGGCTAGAGGCGGGCGCGGACTGCACGTCAGTTAATTGCGTTGCGTTAAATCGCCACGATGCAACTTATATTCCTTTTTGCCGTCCAATAATCATGCTTTTATCGCTTGAGCTATTCAAAGTTAACTATAATTTAGCAAATTTGATCATCGCTAAATGTGAGATGAAGAGCTTTCGATGTTTTAGTATAATGGAAATGAATGTACCTACCTGCTATGGAAATGTACATACCTACTAACGAACTCACTTTCTAACGCTGTTTGCTAACAGACTTACCTACCATCCCAATCCTGATTTGAGTCTCATTATGTGTTGGTCGCAATTGTCATGGGCGGCAGCGGAAGGGTGGTGCTGCATGCTCGTTTGCTATCCTAATAAAAAAATAAAGTACCTACTTATGTAAGAGTGTACCTACAACACAATAATGTACAATAAAGTACCTACAATACAAATATTCTTTATTGTGTTCTAACTGGACATTACAAATAAATAGGTATATTGAACAAAATTTTCACAAAAGGCGGTCTTATCGCTAAACAGCTCTCTCTCTCTCATCTCTTCCAGACAACCATTGTAATATAACGTAAACAGAATTATATTTATGTGCTAAGTTATAAATATTCTCAAATTACATTGACCTCCAAAAGACCTCCGTAGAGAATATACATAGGTACCTATGTTTAGACAATTGAACTGTTTTTTTTATTCAATTGTTTCGTATAATAAGCCAATTTCACGGTAAGTAATTGCAATAATCGTTGCTACATAGATAATTCAATTCCAGCGTAAATACATGCCTCGCTACCGAAATTTCCTTTGAGAGATGGAGCGTGCACCCTGCGAGCCGGCACGTCTCCGAACTTCGGAATTCCAATTTTGAAAAGTTTCCCATCTAAGGCCGATATTGACAACCAGTGTCAGAGACCCACTTTAGCAACCGGTCATCTTTCCCCGTTTCATCTAACTTAAGGCACGCTTTCACGGAGGCGTTTCGATTGGGTCTCGTTCAAAAGTCGTCTGGAACTTAACATTTATGTTTTAAGCCTGGATTAAGTTCTGTAAGTGAATTATATCATATAAAATCTAAGACAAAAAATTCATATAAGGTCGCAGTCAAATTTAAATCTGCACTACCCGATGTTAAGTAAAAGCCAGGTCCTTTACAAATAATGTTAGCATACCTTGCAACCAATTTCGCAATTTGGACTGATGTACAAAAAGTATTATGGTGACCTATGAATTCAGTGGGTTTATAAAACAAATCATCGAGAAATATATTCGAAATGTACTTGCTTGTAAAAAGGAAATAACACGTAACATTTCTTACAGCGCCATCTATTCGGAAATACACGAACTACTAGCAGTTTGAAGCGACAGTGCCACCAACGCCATCTACTGGCATTTTCCAAAACTAACAAGTCACGAAGTCTAGTACGTAGGTATGAAGCTTCATGTAAAGCCTCACAGCGCCACAAGTCGCGAAAAGTACTCACAAAAACAAAAAAACCACTAAGTACTAAATATTTACATTCAGTAATTAACATTAATTCATCTATGTAACATTGTAGTTTTGATTACTCCAAATATTGTATTCAAACCTATATTTGTGGCTCAAAGATCTCACTTCGACGAACATAAATGATGCAATCAGGTAGTAGGTAGGTACTCATGCTACAACAGGACTCACAATTTACTAAATTTGTTATCAATTCCGTGAAAGAAGTGATATCTAAGTATATCTTACAATTAATTATAATCTCATCAGAGATATGAAATATAAATAAACACGAAGATTACAAAAAAGTTTAAAGCATCAGAATAAAAAATAATTCTTAGATCAAAGACTTTTATTAAAAATGCTTCATTTGTAACTTTTTCACAGCTGACTTGTTACGGCAGAGTACCTAATTATTATGATAATGTAAAAGACGTCTGTATTTTTTACCTTTAGTTACTTTTTTGAATTAAAAAGGTAACTAAAGTTAAAGGTTTTTGAGGTAAAGAGGCTTTATTCACACTTCATTTCGTTTTATTGGTAGTTATTTAGAATTTTATACCTACTATTTAATAAATGTCAGGTCTCTTAGTATTTTATATTTTTTTAAATAAATCAATAACGCTTCACACTCGTATAGCCCCATGCTAAGATTCCCTGTATCGTGGGTGCCAAGATCAGACATCCAGACCAAGAACAGAACTTTAAACTCATTATTCAAATTTACCGAGAATCACATTCCTCACGGTGAATCGAACCCAGGACTACCTACCTACCTACGAACGATAATCCGGCCCCCCATGGAAAACATTTCGCCATACGGGTCATTATTTTAATATTGTTCTGTAATAATTATTTATTCTTTTACTTTCATTCATTCAAAACTTTCGAGTATGTTTCGAAGCGTCGAAACTTTGAAACAAGCTAACGCATTGTGCGAACTTCTCACATTGTAAAGTAGATCAATGGAACAAAAGTGACAACACACATTAGTAGGTACTATTTTATCCAAGACATAAAAAGAATAAGGTTGCATGCAAGTTAAAAATAAATTTAACCTACTTGCATATTGTTACCAACTATCTTTCTCTCAAAAGAATATAAAACTAACTTTATTACGTCGTTCGCTATTTGAGCCAACACTTTGCAGCACGTTTAAAAAGAAATAGGTTAATAAAAATAAATAATAGGAAAATATATCACTTTTTTACCCAAGTACAGCGTTTGTCTTCGCCGTTATGACTTCAACCCGTACGTAACTATGTATGTACGACTATGTCCAACTGTTCCCGCAGAACTTCTGAACTACTTATCATAATTCGACAAATGAGGTATAAGCGTCCTAATTGTCTGTTGGCTAGTGTAGGCGAAGCTTTGTGTGATGGACAAAATTCAATGTGACGCTCTTTAGACTAAGTAATCATAGTTTTTAAGGTTACACGTTGGATATGGTTTCCGCGCAGTAATCCATGGAAATTTGTAACACCAGCTATCAATGTCTTCAATAAAAAAACGGCCAAGTGCGAGTCGGGTCACTTGCAGTGTCAAAGCAAACTGTACAAAACTGTAAAGGTTCACCTTTCCCTATTGACGTCGTTACCCTAAAAAATATCCGTTGCTACCAAAAAAAATAACTTTGTACTACAGATCTGCGAGAGTGAAGTTAAATATTCATTATTCTTTTTACGCAAATTGGCCTATATTCAAAGTGTACGTTATAAAGACAATGCTTATAATAAAAACAATGCTTAGTACACGGAATACATAATGCAGCAAGCCGTAAACGTCATTATGATGCGTACTGTATATGCTTCCGAAACATGTTACGCGCGTGTCACTCACACGCCTAATTCTCTTAACCGCGTAACAATCAAGCTTTGATTCACACTCGCGAACAACGCATAATTGATTCCCATTTCACTGCAGAAGTAAATCATCCCTAATTCCCTATACACATAGCTCTGAATAGCACTTAGTTATTCTCAACATTTCCAAAAACAAGTTCCCGTAAATGAAGTCTATAACGCTGTTCACTGCAAATTAATGGAGATGTTAGTGGTCAACTGAAGTAGTGGAAGTGTTTATGCTATCGAATTTAAACTAATAACCAAGCGCAACCTCTTGTTGTCATCGAAGGACGGAAAATTTTAATTTATAAAATTGTGGTAACTCTTCCAAATCATTGCTCATTCTTCACCGTTCCCCATTGATTTGTCATCGCTCTTCATTCATCAGTCATGATTCAATATTCTTCGATTCATCGATCATCATTCATCGTCGCTTTCGCGCTTTTTTTTAGTTCTGACATAAATATATCAACAAAAGGCGAGGAATTCAATGATTAATTTATTTACGAACTTCAACGCTTATCTATTGATACTTTAGTGACTGTTAAATAATATTTCGTCAAAGAAAAATAATTATTTATTCAAACTACACCATTTGTTATAAAAGCGGAATTGCCGAGGCTAATGTCCTTTACGTTGACATCAATCTATAGTCACGCAAGCATCACTGATCTAATATAATATACATCGGAAACGTGACTTAGGAATCGATTGATGCTCTTACTGTGTTTTAACTTCCGATCGTAATGATTATTGTACACTTTGAGGCAAAAAGGAAAAATGACGTTAGTTTCTTGACGTGTATGTGGTTCTATTTATCATGTCAAGACAATCTTCTCCTGTTTGTGGTGTTAAATCCCGCTCAGCCAGAGGTCTAGCTAGTCGCTGGGCTCAGCAAGACTCAGTTAGATCCGGGTTTTCCTTTATGGGTTGTTAATACAGCCTAACCGCCTTGATCTTTCTTCTAAAATCAAAAGTACTTAGAGTTTTGGTATCACCTTGAGAAATCAAACATTAAAAATTTACGGTTTATTGCCCTTTTTTTATTTGTTAACCGATTGAAATAAAAATATGGGTAAAGTGGTTTCTGAGATTAGCAGGAACTAACAGACAAGAATAAAAACATATTTATTTTGAAATATTTGAACATACGTAAACAAGTCGAGTTGAACGAACCCATTATTAGCCCACTGCTGGGCTCGGAACTTCTCTCACAGTGTGCGTGTTTGTAGGTAATAGTGCCACTCCGGCCAAATGAGTTTTGGCAGACTTCACCTTTAATAATAAATTTCTAGTTAAGATTAAGTTAAGTAACATTCATAATAATGTTTAATAACTCAGGGTATAAACCCTACCCACATATATTATATAATGTAGCAGTCCCTACTCTCATATTAATATGGTTAGATCCACGTACGCAAAGTTAAACGCTTCGCATGACATGCTAAAATTAAAAAGTCTGCAGGGTAATAATCAGAGATTTTATTTTTGGACATCGGATGTGTACTTTTAAAATATTCACAATTGTGTTCCATCCATCCATAAGCTTTCCACTGCTGGACATAGGCATCCCCTAACTTGCGCCACTGTGACCGGTTCTGAGCCTTCGGAATCCATCGGGAAGCCCGCTTCAAGTCGTCAGTCCTGGTCGGGGTGTCCTATGTTCCTTTTTACTAGACGAGGCCTCCACTTGAGGACTTTCCTTTCCCAACGGTTCCAGTCGTTCGGTTTTGTGGCCAGCCCATTGCGACTTCAGCCGGCTAATTCTTTCAGCGCTGTCAGATACAGGATAGTCACGATCCCAATTGAATTACAAACACAGATTGAGTTCCATATTGCGTAAGAAAAATACGGTAAGTCAAGAGTAAGGAATAAAGATTGCAGCCGGGCTAGCGATTAATTAAGATACGGGACGGTAAGAGTCTTGGAGATCGCGCCATTTCTTTGCCGTCCATCTGTTCTGTTACGTAATACGTAGGACTTTCCTGAGATAAGAAGAAATCTATCTCAGATATCTGTGAAATTATACACGAAACCGTAAAAGGAGCACTTATCAATTGCTAAGTTTCTCTTTCATCAAGTACACGCGTGATTCTTTTCATGAACCAATTCGCTCGGTTTTTCAGACACTCTTTTCTAATTCTCAAAGCTTATGTGAAATATCAAATAACGATGTCTGCTAACTAGTTATTTGATGTTTCACGAAATTCAGTTTGTAATATATGTACTAATCACATTTAATTTTTTCAATTGATGGAAGAAAAACGTATAAGCTCTTCGAAACCGTCTATTATAAATTGAATTACTTAAGTTAAACTTTAACAATATATCAATATAAAATTTCGTAAATTTCGCTGAATCGCTGATCTCATGATAGCGATTAGAAACGGGAGTTACTGCATCGCTGCAGTACTGTAGCAGGCACGTCAGCTTCTATATAATAAAAATTTAACGTGTTTAATTTCCTAATATCTTAATATAGAACTGTAAATCCACCTTAGCCATAACTCGTAGTGAATATCTATGTAGTTTGGGCATGTTTGAATTGGTTCAGAGAATCCTATTCAATATTCAGTATGCAACGTGATGAGGATTTCATGGCGCTCGATGTTCAAATTAAACCAATAAACTTTTTTCAAAGAAATTATACAACCAAAATGCAACCTACACACATACTCTTTTATATTTATGAAACATTATGTAATTAATTTAATTTGTTTGCTTATTGTTGTGAATAATTGTTATTTTTATTATAGAATTAGAATGTTATTGAAATGTTGTTATAATTAATTAATTACTTCATGTATAGTTTTATTTGTATTTTTTGCAGCATTTACGCTGGCATAATTAAATGTTTATATAGTACATCTGTAGATCTGTAAAAGTACGTATGTAAAAGTGGATAAAACGCAATAACAAAATTCTATTTAATAAAATATACTCAGAGCGAGTTAATAACCACCGATTACTCATCCAAGCAGCAAAGCTTGCCGCTATTTCTCTTAAAAATAAACCCAATTTTATTTAATAGCACAATTCACTGCACTTCCTTTATCAGTCTCAACATTAACATGGTTTCACGTACCATCTGTTTTCCTCATCAGGTTGGCCTATTAAAGTTGGCAAATTACTTCTAACAGTGGTTACTAGAATCTAGAGCAATTTGTTAAAATTAATTGCTCAAAGCTTTTGCAGTAACATTGTTTTAGATTCATTTAAAATGTAGGCCAGGGCTGTAATGTAGTGATAAAGTTAGTGTAAGTATACTTCACTTATAAAATAGAACTGTTGGATGTCGCGGCTGCGTACTTCCTTCATAAATTGTTTTCTAACATGCAAGAAAATGGATTTATCATCATTATTATCATAATCTACTTGTCACTAATAAAATACATCATATTTTTTCTTTACTGTTCACCAATATTATTTACTAAATTTAATGCCTGATATCTACGAGTACATTGTACACTCCTGTACTCCTGTATACATTTAGGGTGTAACAGGTTCCATGTATCCTTAAGACTCAACCAAACTCCTCTTGCTTGTGATGCACCTTGCTGAACAATGGATAAGACTATGAAGCTTTGTCCATCTTGGTGGAGGACGCTGGGCCCTACCGTCCAATTCAGTCCCACCGGTGCACTTGCATGGTGGTGGGGTTCTTTCCGCCCGAGTACCTCGCTCAAAACGATACAGAAATTTGCTACTCGTATTTACTATAGTAATATAACGAAGTCCTTACATCTAAAATTGAGGGTGAATATGTTAACCTGCACGCCGGACGATCAATCAGCTAATCGTCCAGTCATAACTGAATAAATAATACCGTGTAATTTATCCGACTGACGTATCATTAGTCATTACATAAAACTTTTCATTTACACCCACACTGTGCTAGCTTTACATGGAAATATCAACTCAATTGTAGCTTTTACGTCACACACCTTTTACGTAACCTACGTAAAAGTCAAAAAGGACATGTTACGTGTTTTGTTACAAAAGGTCGGGTGGGCTAAACAAGTGGCGCGTTAAAAGAGTGCTAAAGAGATCCATCTTAACATCGCGCAAAAAAGATTTAGGTAAAAGAAGCTTATTTTTGGTGGGGCTGACAGCGCGATAGTGTAAGGCCCATTACAGGCAAATTATGGCGGCCATTATTGTCCGTGTGTCCCGCGCGCGCGCTCGTGAGTTACGCCCGACCCGGGTCAATGGGTTTTATATAAGAAATCCTTTCCAACGTTTTACTCAATGTATAGCCGTGTTTTCGACGACAACTGGAATACCTTAATAGGTTTTATCTGCTTACACTTACGTCGTACTGTGTTTAAATGCAATAAATCTCTGTACTCCTCTTAAGTAGTTAGTGAGCCAATTGTGGCTACGAAAGCTGGTTTCGCCTACTTACTGACCTAACGTTATATTGGTAATGATACCGGTTGGTTCAAGGTCTTACTACAACAGGCATCGATTTAACCTACTACTTCCAAACAATTTATGAAGAGCTCTTAGGAGTGAAATTTATTCACGACTTTAATCTTCATATAGCTCAAGTGAAATTATATAAACCTAAACCTAAAAATCTTGTTACGGACGAGTATCTACCACTACGCGTTAAATAAGCAACAACTCTTGCCATGTATATAAATTTTAGTATAATTTCTTTGGAACACATTCCATGGTTTACATATCACGAATTGTATAATAATAGTAGTACTTAAATCAAAAGCAGTATCAGTAAGCAAGTAGTTTGAACGCTGGACTCCCGAACAGGGTAGCCTGAGTTTGTATCCAGCGTGCACCTGTAATTTTCAAAAGTTATGACATGTGCGTATTAGAAATTAATTATCACTTGCTTCGGTGAAGCAAAACATCGTGATGGAACCTACATATCTGAGCGTTCACCATAAAGTTCTCAAAGAAATGAAGTCCACCAATCCGCACTTGAGAGGAAACCTGTGCCCAATAGTGGGACAGTTATCGGTTGCGATGTTGATAATGATGATAATGTAGTATGTAATATGCATTAATTATATGGAATACATTATAAATGGCCGGATGTTAATTTGATTTCACTGGCCAATGCGAGAGACTCTCGCCTGTCTTACAAATCACAATCATTTGAATCCGTTACTGTCACATTGATGAGAACAAGCAACTTCTAATTCTCACGGGGGTTTGTCATAGTACGCCGCGCTTGCCAAATGCATGTTTGCATATAGACTAGACATAAATCTCACATCTGTATCAAAAGTATACAACTAAATAGTCATTTAAAGGCGGAAGGTGCGCAAAAAAATCTTGATAATACATAATTATGTAAATAAATCATAATATTGTTACGAAATATATAAATACGAAATAAATCAGGTATTTTAATATTAATGGCTTGCGTTCCAATACGTGATGGTAAAAAAATAAAAGCTATTATGAATATAAAAATTCTCAGTAAATCTAAAACTTGCTTCAGAATAGCCCAAATTTTTTTTCACATCAAAACCCTATCAACTGAAAGTGTCCCGCTCAATCACAATACAGAAGTTTAGTAAAACTGTAAAATTAATCTCCTTTTGTTCTTTACTACAATGTACCACCCGTTGATAATCGCCCGAGCAATTTAAAATATCCCTGTTTAGGCGGGAGGGCACTTTCGAGATTCATTCAAGAAAACAAAATTAGCGCGATCTGTTAACCCATTTAGAAAGGACTTTTTCAAACTGTCGTCACAGTTAGTAGCGTATTATGATGTCGGAATTCGAAGCCGACAATCGGGCAGACGAGCCGAGCAATCTTTTGGTAAGTAGGCAACAGTAAGTACTAGTAACAACATAGGCATCACCAATCCGTTGTTGGCTAAGCTGAGAGAAAATAAAGAACTAACGTTGGCTTCAACCCATTAATGGCCCACTACTGAGCACGGATCTCTCCTCATACCTGAGGAGGCCTAGAGCATACTTCACCACGCTGCTCCATTGCGGGTTGTAGGGGGGGTTAGTGGCCAATCCATGTGGCGGAAATTGTCACCCGAAGGCATCCGACAAAGCTTAACGACTGCTACCAATTGGCAAAGAAGCGCTCTAGAAATTTTGCCACTATTGGTCACCCATCCAACTATTGACCGCGCCCGCTGTTGCTTAACTTTATCGATCACCGCAAGCCGCAAGGGCAGGGCTATGGGCGCTTCAACGCGCTATGAACTAAAACGTACAACTTCTCAAGCGCCCGGCTGGAGCAAGACGTGTAGTTTAGCGGGTAATTTTAAGGATGAGCAAGAGAGTGGTAGGCAGGCTTCACAGAAAGATCATACCAATAATATATGAGTAAGATATAATGAGTTAATTAATGATATATCCTTACGCATTGCCCAACCTCTAAGCGGGGCTTCGGTTGCCTCTAACGACACTCTGGTCCGCTGGCATGGGATTGGGGTTAGTATTGTGGGCCGACAAAATACGGCAAATCTATACATATAATAACAATTATTTTTTTGAATTTTTGTCTGGTTGTCTGTTTATGTACGCGCTAATCGCTGAAACGGCTAAGCGATTTGGTTGCGCTTGCGGTTCACTAATATATCGTGGAAAGCTTCACTTAACATTTAGTACCTATTTATTCTATATCAATCGGTTGATGAATAAAACAGTTAAAAAATGTCAAGTTAAATGTCAGTTTAAAAGATAACGCCTAATAGTTTCCGAATATGACATGTGTACAAAGAGACATTTTCCCGAAGCGAAGCGAGGGCGGGTTTACTGGTTCAATAATTAAATCATAAATCGTGCCTTATGAGTTCTCTTATATAGTTTTAACATAGACGTCCTATAGGTACGTTAATTGCTGAACCAAATATAAAATCAGCGCATAAAAAGGACATTTATCAGGTTACTAAAAACAATTTTTCTATAATAAGTATTTTCATCAAAACTTATCCGTGCTCGGTCATAAATCACGTCTTCAATAATATTTCAGCTCGCAGCACATAAAACGAAACGTAACGACGTTTTATACAAACATTTCGATTCCGATTCGAATAAAATGCTCCGAGGACTGAAACTTTATTGCTCACTCTCTCGATAAGGCTAACGACGCTACAGCGGCAATTATCCTCGTTGATTTAGATAGTTGTCCACTGATGCGCAAAATAGACCGAGCTTAAAATCGGACTCGGATCCCAAGGCGACTACAAAGCGGCATGCGGCCGATTACGGTCAAATTATTGCTATCATTATAGTCTGGGACTTCGGTCGCTACTGGATAATCATGCTCGGTCGTTGTCGCATTGCAATCCTGCAAGTTAGACCGGGCAGTGGAGTATGCCCTGAAGCGCCCCACATTTCAATATTCGATGAGTTTGTACTTCAGACTTACACTGTTGTTGTTGCTAATCTCAAACGTTCAGTATCTAAGTACCATTATAATAGAGTATTTAATCCCTGAGGAGATTATACAAAGTCTATAGCGCAATGTTATAAAGGAAGTAAGGGATTAATTATGGTATATTTAGGCGCACAAACTAGTAAGGGTTTTTACAGCTGTATAATCCATCTCCTACAATGTTTAAACAAATAAAACAAGAACTTAAATAATAAATGAAACGTTAAAAATATTAAAAAAATATCTTAATCTTTAGCAAATTTTAAATTAAAAACCCTCCCTTATGATCTGGAAAAATATGTTCATATTTAACTTAAAAGGTCTAACCGATTAGAGACTCCTTGAAATGGAGAACTAGTGATAGAAGTATGGATGCCATTTACAAAATTAAAACAGAAATTTTCTCAACAACACGAAATAAAGAAGGGGTCAAACTTCAAACCAACTTGCAAAAGAGTCAGTTTTTTCAAGTGATGATATCTACACTGGGGCTATCCCATCTTTAACTTACATTTTCTTTTATGTTCATGAGCTGTTTCAATTCCTGAATAAGGCTTTATGTCTCATAGGAGTTAGATGGGTGACGAGCATGAAAATTGGGAAGGCCTGGAGATTTGCCCTTTTTCACCCTTCAGCTTTTGTTGCGGATAGTTTCATAGTGCATTTAAATATAATCAAAAAGACACACCTCGTTTCACTGAAACGGAAACGGGAAGTAATGAAGTATCAAGGCGATATAAACAAGAGCATCTATTCTCGTCCAGACTCCATTAAACTGACAATAGCCCGTTCCCGGAACTTTCGGATATTCTATCAAACAATAAGCTCAGCCCGACCATAGAGAATTATATTATGAGACCCTGTCTTATCAACACATCATAGTTACCGCTTCTAAAGGTTTTGTCTGAATTATTTTATGTAGTTTTGGGATGGCTCTATCTATCGCTAAGTACAACTAAACTTCTTTGGTTTTACAGACTGATGAATAAAAGAAGATGGTACCAGAGCTCCGCACAATCTATGTACTTTAATACAAAAAATATTACTGCAAAGTGGTAATTTTTACCTCTACCACTTTACCACCGTCAGAAAAAAGGTTTTTTTATGCTACGTTGCAGTTGTAATGTTGAAATCTCAGTAAAGACCAGATCTTCTCCTTCCACCACTGCAGGTAACGTATTAGTAACGCCTAAGTCAGCTGTAAATATAAAAATGGGAACTTTTTACAGGGTCACCAATTACGTTCATAAACAGATATATCAACCACAATAATTTCTTATTATTTTATCAAGTGTTTTGCTAATTCCATAATTACAACTCCATTTTAGATGGTATTCATAATTCTACAAAGTAAAACATATTAGTATACTATAGTAGAACTGTAGTATACAAAAAAAACACTGAAAATATTATTTCGGTAATCTATTCACAGAACTTTCGCGTAGTCTTCAATCTCCTTTTTCATGAAAACAAATCTATTTCCCGGAATAAAATGTTGTTATGCTTAACGTTGATTTTAAACATGCTAAATATTATTTTGTTCTGTCAAACGCAAAAATATACGACTAATGACTATAATACTTTGTAAATAATATTTAAGGAGTTTAGCGGCGTTACTTAGATCTATTTCGCTAAGCGGTTTATCACTAAACACGAGTTAAACTTTGTATTCATCTTTTTACTTTTATTGCGTAATGCGTAACCCTAAGCTTACTTAATGCAAGCTTGTATGAACACATTCAACTCCCTTAATGAAATTAGAATCGAACTAGAAACTAGGAAAATACGGACAAAAGACGGTCAAAGTAGGTAAATTGAAAGCACTCAACCAAATAAAACGAAGCGACCGTGGAGTTGCTAATCAATATGAAGACAGTAACAAAGGATGGCTTTGAAATCACGTTCGGTCAGCAAAAGAAAATTACTGGTCGTTTCGGTAACGAGGTACCTTCCACCCGCGGTGATTGACGCCCTCCACCCGTCTTGATTAAACTGATCAGTTTTTGCCGCTTATGAAAAGAACTCGATCAACGTAACTGGGTGCCGAAAATGATTGAGCTGCCCCAGTAGGGATGTTAATGCGATCGATGAACGATTACTATCAACGTCCTCTTCAGCTTCGATGTTCCTGGGTAGTTTCAAGTTTCGTAAACTTACATCGTAGCTAGTGGTATATTACTAGTTATGTCAGTAACTTGTAATTTAGTTGTTTTGTTGTTTAGTTCATGCGTCTGAAGGATTAAGATTCCTTTACTGAAAAATAAAGGATCCGTCTCAATATGATATAAAGGTCCGTATTAATATGATATTAATACAATACAATAGAGGTGCGAAAGTAACTTTGTCTGACTGACTGGGTACCTTTTCACGCTTAATCCACTGAAACCGATTTAGGTAAAATTTGGTATGGAGATAGTTTGAGAGTTTTGAGACCAAGGAAAGCACGTATAATAGATTTTATCCCGATAATACGTTCTATTGGGATAATTTTACCGGTATGTTGTTGCTTTCCGACTCCCAACCGGGGAAGCCGCGAGCGAAGACTAGTCCTATTAATATTATAAATGCGAAAGTTTGTATGGATGTATGAATGTTGTTACTCTTTCACGCAAAAACTACCGAATGGATTTTGCCGAAACTTTACAATAATATAGCTTACACAACAGAATAACACATAGGCTATAATTTATAAAGATATAGTGTGAATTATCCAAAATGTATAACTAAATCTTCGCAAACCGAAGGAATAAGATGAAAAGTATTGTGGTTACGTATTTAGCATTCTACTGGATTATTTACATCATCGCTTAAGTAATATTCCGTAACTTTTTAAATGTTATTTTACTCTTGGCCCGCATTAAATATCATTTCGTGGCAGTTTCGTGGACACGGAATCTGCAATTTTGTAGCTTGGTACTGATGGTATTTTAAAATCCGTTTGTCAAGTATTTGTGTTAAACTCACACTAGAAATTTATATTTCTACACTATAAATATAAAACAATAAATGCATATGAGTGTGTTAGCGCTTATTATTAGAATGTATGCAAAATATAAGTCTTGTGTAGAGATTGCCAGTTAAGTTTATTATTAATTAAAACTTGGTATTATTCATTTTAAACCGTCCATTGGGATCGTAAAATTGGATTTACATACCTAATACGCAAACGTATACTCTTTCGCTTATGTAAGCTTGTATTTGAATAAAGTTCTAAGACTAAAAATAAAGTTCTTAACAATTTATGAAGATAAATCCGATTTAAAAGGTTCTTCATTACAACCCCAATAATCGTTGCAGTACTGGCAGTGAAAATGAACACCAGTCCGTTCGATTTCATCTCATTACCGCTTAACTGCAGGCCAAAGGTACCTCGTTAATTGAAGAGGCCTAAAGCGTACTCTACCACGCTAGTCCAGTAGGTACGGAACGAATAGTGGCCAACCCAAGTATCAGAGTTCCTTTGCTGTAGGTCTTTCGACATAGTTAACAACAAAACATTAATAAGTATAGCCTCCTATGAACATACGTCCAGATTTTGGCAGTAACAGTCACTTATTTCTCTACCATTTGCTGACAAAGTTGCCGAAAATCATCAGTTACGTTTTTAAAACAAGCTGCCCATTGGACTACATTCGCTTCACTTCATACCCATTTGCATAAAACAAAAATTCACATTTAAATTCACAGTTACTTTGTAAAGTAGACTCGCAATAAATCCTAGCGTAGTCAATGAGTAGCGAAGTCATTAAAACGATTAATGCATCACCTCCATTTCAATTAACGGACCGGATGAAAGGAACAAAAAGACAAAGTGGATGAAACAAAATATGAGTCTAATGGAATAGCTCGAAGTCCTTTAATGTAATTGGATCTGTCAGTAGCAAACTGGCCAACAGGTAATTATGAACTGCTAGCACAAATAACAGACAGCTAAGAAATCCGATGCCTCTCGAACAATCTGTCTTCTCTTTAATAATACTTCGACACCTTATTTACGAACGACAAAATTGAAGATCACGATGATAATTAGAATTCAAGTAAGTAGGTAGTATGCGTACATTTTTTATACAAATTCTACATAGTTTGTGGTATTTATGTACCTACTTTCTATATTTTAGTCTTGGTTAAAATTATTTATTAATGACTAAGCCATTCGTCATCGCAGTCCGTAACTATCCCACTGCTGATGGGTTCAGTCACAGTGTGAGGGGTCAAGGGTACAAGTTACACCACACTGGCCAAGTATGGATTGGCAGACTTAACACACCTTTGAGAACATTATATTACTCTCAGGTGTGCAGATTTCCTCACGATGTTATCCTTCACCGAAGCAAGTGATAATTAATTGGAAGCCAGGGTCCCTTGTACGGGATTCCAAAATTGGAAGCCAGGGTCCCTTGTACGGGATTCCAACGTTAAACCACTTGGCTACCATTGCTAAGTCATTGTTATGTAATTAAAATACATAGACATTCATCCATTAGTGTAAGCCAATCTGTCGTGCTCGTGGGGCACCCTGGTGAAATATGAACTAGAAAAAGACGCCCTCGCCCTCCTGTTGATAGCCGTTGAGCCCTAAACCACCCAATTTAATCCTGAGGTTATCCGTGTATGGTATAGATATTTTACGTCATAAATTCAACCATCACATACTTTTGGTATGATGAATAGACGGAAAGCAAAGTTAAAAGTAGTTTTTCCGCTTTCCAGTCAGCTGGCAACGCGTCTGAGATGCCTTTTTTACAAGAATTGTAACATGCAAACAACCTTTGCCGGTATCATCACACGCCTTTAAGCTGAAGTAGCTTATTTTATAAATAATCAAAAGGCAAAAGCGAATAAAAATATCTGGATATTTCTCCTCGTGATATACAAGGACTTTTTCTGAACAAATCCCTTCCAGCTAAATCTAGTCACGTGCTTGCTACTCACTTGACTTCATGCCCGAATAACCTGCTGAGTTGGAGATAAATGAAAACGTGTACACATTGTGTAACATTTAAACGCTTGACGTTATCACCAGACCGTTTATTTTACTAATAAAGTTTAATCTGGGATGTAGTTACGCAGATATACGGGGACGTACTAGTGTGATATGATTGCATTTTTATGAGAACTACAAATGGACCGTAATTTTAATAATTTTGTATATTACGTATTAAAATTTTAACAAAATTACTTTGTTTCAATTTTTCCATTTTTATGTAGAAGAGGGTACTTAACTTCTAATGTCGTTACGCGTCTCAGCAGAAATTTTACCACAGCAATAACAAAGTAAAGTAGGGTAGGGGAAAATTCGGTGGAATACGGTACATTTACATTTAATTGATCTAGTTGGTTCATCCTATAAATATAATTCCTAAATACATAGGTAAAACTTAAAGCAGAATTAAATATACATTTTAAGCCAGTGTTGAGAAGGTCAAGCGAAAGGTCTATGCAAATATTCTACTTATTTGTTTCTCATTCCAAGATTGTATAGCGGAATGTTTTGTAAATTTCTAGACAATGAAATGAAAAAATATCTGAAGTGGTTTAATTTTTATGGAAAGATTTTCAATACGAATAGTCCAAGGTGCTTGTTGTGTTAATTAAAGACCAAGTAACTGATAACACAAATACATACATATAATTATGTCATAATTGTATCAAAAGTGACACAAAATAGTACCACAAGCAGAACGTCATTTTACAATTTTATTTCTCTTAAATGTGAAGGACATGATAAATTGTACTAAATGAAAAATTATATTACTCAAAAAAGCGTATTAAAAATACATTACATTTCAATTTACAATGTGGAATTCAAAATTTTCTACTTTTGTTCATATGTATAAAATACCAGTTACGTACACAAAAATGGTTTGACTAAAATTGCACAGAAATGTTGAGCTCAATCGTAGTCATATTTTTTTATTTTATTAATTACCATTCAAGTGTTTGATAAATTAGCCCTATAACAAGATAAAGTATACATACATAATCATGAATAATATAATATACTCAAAGCCTGCCGCACACTCTCGCCAAGCCCAGTGAGGACTGGTGGAAACGGCTATACCTAACTCTGCCTCTTTTATTGACACAGTTAAAATAAATAAATCATCATCCTCTTCCTGTCAATTTCCCAGATATGAGATTTATAGTGGGCAAATTTCAAATTACTATTTTTTTTATGTAAAATTTGATTTCCATAAATGCATTTCAATAACATATGTATGTATATTTTAACATAATATTCTAAATACCAAATTGAAAAACATTAAAAACGGTAGTAACATTCTATATTTTATTATCATTATAATATTATAACTTAAGGAGAGACCAATATAATACTCGTATAATCGTGAACAATATCTTTACTCTCAATAACCGGTACAGCTGGTTGTCACCCAGATTATCCGATCATTGCTGACGGGTCCTTAAACGTCTCCCTGTCGGGGGAGGTTAAAGAAAAAATCCTCCGAACCCTTTTTGTTGAAGATATGTCACCGTGTAAATTTATTAGGTACGAATCTTATACGGTTCAGCTGGCGAATGTAAAATGTGACATTGGAATTTTGTACTCGTGTATGTGCCAGGATACACGATGTATTCCAACTTAGTTTTCAACACAACTGTACGTGCCCACTAAAAGGTCGCTGTATTATTGTACATTCCGTGCTGTCAGCTTATTGCTAATATTACACTTAGATAGGCTTATTAAAAATATTTTTTCTGTCATTACCGTAAGATTAATAGTTACTAGAACTATTAATTTTTGAGGTTGAAGGGTCTCCTGGAATCCAACAACACACTCTCTTCTCAACACAACACTATCTTCATTCTTGATTAAAATTTCAGGATTGCCATCCTGAAAACTATCTTATTAAGGATCAAAGATCTCAGTCATTATTTAATTTAAAAAAATATGATTTTTTCCAAGTTTCCTTAATCATTATTTACTTATTGATTTTATCATAGTTTTACATTATTTTAAATTTGGCACAAAATTATACTTTCGCTTTTTGTTACGGAGAATAAAACAAAATCAAAATATGTCAATCTACACAAACAAGCACACTAAAGTTTAATCAAAAATAAAATGAAATAGTTCACCAGTTAACCTTACTTAACTACTCAGAAACAGAGGTTTTACGTTAGGTGGAGCGCGTACAGTTAGAGAGAGATTTCCACAGTTCCCTGATAGTTATATTATAGCTACATAGCTAACGTGATGCAACGTTTCCGGAACACGTGTTTCAGCGTGGAGCTATTGTCTGAACAGCAGTGCTAATACACGCTCCAAGTGCAGCTAGGGCCCGCATTCCCACACATGTATTAACCTTAGTCCTCAGTCAACCTCATGCGATATTGTACCCGGATATTCTTCCTTTCATGAAAACATTGTGGTTATCACGTAAAGGTATAGCTATCAAGAATCCGTTCATTGCCCCTGTTCGACCATTGACTACTAGTATATCTAATAGTTATACTGTTGATTTGATGATCTTTCTTAGCAAGTAATTATAGTAAATTGTTAGAATGTTTATAGAAAGTTATTACAGACATTAGCTGTCAAAGTTCATATTAATGAACCCGGGACCCCTAGTTTCGCCGGCAGAGTCACTAAGGCTACCATTTATTTATATATTATCCTATTTATAGTAAATAAAAAAAAATATTATGTTATTTCAACTATGTTGATATTTTTTTAAGATATCCGGTCGTAATAATGTTTTCGGTAATATTTATTTATTTATCCTTACACACACAATGACCTTACAGGCTAGCCTAATGCGTCAATGCGCGAACCCACAAAAATTCAATTCACAAAGATATACACGTTACATTAAAAATAAAAATTCAATACAATTACAATTATTATATAAGAGATATTACTCCCTAGGACACAAGAAGACACACATATGTAAGTCGGGGGACCTCATGTA
The DNA here is from genome assembly GCA_905404295.2 of Ochlodes sylvanus. Classification (NCBI taxonomy): domain Eukaryota; kingdom Metazoa; phylum Arthropoda; class Insecta; order Lepidoptera; family Hesperiidae; genus Ochlodes; species Ochlodes sylvanus. The sequence goes on along the minus strand of FR990130.1, from coordinate 7,319,434 downwards.
AACGCACCAATGCCTCTCCAAGTAATCTCCCTGAGGGACTTAAAATTATCTCTCTCGCAAGGAAAATTGTGTTAAAGCAAGTTTAACACCAAGTAAGGTTTAGTATTTCACTCCATTTACAGCTAGCCTGATTTTTCCTGAGGTTTTGATCCATCTCCAATGGAAATCAAGCGAAACAAGCCATCTTTTCGCAAATATAACTTAACAGCCACGTTTGGTTAAGAAATAATAGAATCTCAACACATTCAACGGTCACTTATCGCTTGCATAATCTAAACCCAATACTCAGAAATAAGTAAATTTTCTAGGCTAATTAACGATACAACGCGAAGTCGAATACTTTATTCACAAAATAACAAGGCTTGGTGTGCCTACTTTATTCACTGTATGTTATCAAGCTAATTAAATCTGTTAGTTTCAGCTTTATGCTTGAATTTATAGCGTAACAACATTTTTAAGTTACCTCCTACTGCGTCTCTTCTCTACATAACCTCATTTTATTGACCTATTTTCTGCTTTACCTTAAGTCATACATTATACTCAAGTAACGTGCGGTGGTGGATAAAATTTATATACCTTTATAGGTAATGAATGTATTGTTTTGATTCATTTTACTGTATAGAAAATGTACGTTATAAAATTATGATTTGTAGAAGGTAACAGGCGAGTTATGAATGGTGAAAATTACACTGTTGTTGTATACATTATATTTATTTTTAGCTGCTTTTCAGCGTGAAGCTGGACTATCATCTAACTTAGTGGATGCTTGCCTGCTAAACGGAAGGTCTCAGATTCGATTCCCAGCCATTGCAGAAATTCATCCTTTTCTTACTTATTTGTCTATCTCTTACCTTTGCAATTGCAAGACTTTGGAAATAGTTGTTCATAAAAATTAAATGGTATAAACAATTATTGTAGATAAAATAATTGATTTTGAAACCAACACTTTCTTATTTCTCAAACAAGCTATAATAAATTAATCTGTTAAAAAGGGGCATAAGGACTTTTATTATTCAGATGAGCCAATTTTGACGGGATCCTAGATCAACCCACGACCATCACGGTACATAAATCACGTTACAAACACAAAGAGTCAAGTGTTTACCATAAAATCGTATACGCGCCCCTAAATCATAACACAATAAAATTTATAGCGAGCGGAAGGTCCGGCCTCAAGTGCTGATAAATCAAACACATTTTCTTCGTACGACTGAAAATCTTTCCGGCAAATACAGCGATGACAATGCCTGCTGTTTATCTTCCTTATATCTAGATGAATATATTTTCGTAACGTTCCGTCGTATTTTTCCGTGTAAAAAGTACAAATTCTGGAAAAGAGCGGTTAGAACTTAGGCTCAGAAGGTTCTGTAGTACTTTTGAGCATAAATGTGTGCCAATATAAGCGGAGCTCAACCGCGCGCCGTAACACCTTTTAAGATAAATTTAGCACGAACAAGACCAGGTTCTATAACAGACGACCTAATTTTGCGTACTGCTGTAGTTTGTATTGCTCTGCTTATCGAGTTAAAAATCCTGGGATAAGTTTTGGATTGAAGAGTGTAATTTTCGGATTTTGACCTATATGTCCATGCCAATAGAAAAACACGAAATCTTATAAAACAGGAGAAGAAGAGAGCCAGTACTTTCAATTTCATTCATTTATTCTGTTTTCGTCTTGGGTCGCCAATGAATCGTCTTGGATCATCGTCGGTAAAGGCTTAACTTTTACATTTGCGACGGTAGCTAATTATATAAAGAAGCTACTGACATAATTATTTAATCCACTATTTTTGAATGCTTACTAAACCATAACATCCAAATAGCAAAAATAGTAATGACGAGGCTCTGGATGTGACAACCCTTTCTAAATCTTACCATATGTACCTAAAAATCATAAACCATCTGTAATATATAGTCAATATAATATTCCATGTTCCCTAAGTGAACGCAAATGGATACCGTTTCTCATGACTCATGTATTTGATTAATGTATAGTGGTCAGAATTACGTCCAATATGGAGAACCGTAGAACATGCATGTAGTTCACAAGGTATGTTGCTTTATGATTAAATCAGTTCAATTTCTGTTATTCATTGAACATAAACATGAATAGCGTTATTGAACATTCTGAACTCATCTCATAATACAAAGCGGATAAAAAAGATATTTAATCAAACTCATAAACGAGTTTTCATCTAATCTCAAACATGGTAAAGTAAAATTTTTCGAGGAACTACTTAATCCAAGCTTAATATCGTAATAAAGCTTACGAATTAATTAAATTTAAACCACTAAGAGGATGTAAAGGATTTAAACAGAGATACTAAAAAATTTACGAAATGAATCCAATATTCAACCTTTACGTAGTTATAGAAGTGACTACAAAGTATTAAATTAATAGTCTTGGGCCCTTAAGTTGCAGATCTATCTACTAATGAAATAATGCAGTTCTCACTCAAAGCCGTAATGGTTGCTTATAGCCCCAAGCGAATGACTATATCAGCTACGGTCTGTTCAATGACATATTGATGATGAATTGATGACCAAACTTTATTGACACTTCCGTGTTCCGAAGGGCACGGCAACGAAACAGGCGAAACCAACATTTGGTTGTTTTTAAAAGGAGAGTCGTAGTCGTTATTTTTTTACATTAATAGTCGGCAAACGAGCAGACTATCCACCAGATGGTAAGTGGTCACCAGCGCCCATGGACATCAGTAACACCAAAGGCATTACCGATGCGTTTCGGCTCAGAAGAAGGAAGAGAGAAGAAAGAAATCACTGGCACTCAATCCTTGAGCCAGCCAGCTAGCAAGGGTATAAAATCTAACCAGAAAAGCTCTGATGATGGTTGAAAGCTTTTAACATTGCATGACGACTTATATTATAATTAACGATGTAAATTGCGTGGCGCTTCAAACATTTAAATTAAATAAGCAATATACATAATTATGTTGTTTTCTATAAATCTATACTAATATTATAAAGCTGAAGAGTTTGTTTAAACGACCTAGTCTCGGGAACTATTTGTTAAAATTGAAAAATTCTTTTGTGTTGGATAGTCCAGTTATCGAGAAAAGCTATAGGCTATATAACATCACGCTACGACTAACAGGAGCGGAGCATCAATGAAAAATGTTGCATAATTTCCGTAAAGAGGGGTACAAAGCTTTTGCTTCACGTATTATAATAATTACTAACAATAAAATTAACGTAGAATTTGACGTAGATGTGGTATATGTAAAGAGTAGTATGCGAACCGCTGTAGCCAAATAAACATAATGTATGTAACTAAATCAATTATCGTATTACTTACCTACAACTCAGAAACTTACATTTTAATTTGTTGTTACTCGTAGTTTTGGGCTAAAATATTATATAGTCGTCTCTGTCTTCCGTGCCCACTATACAGTGGCTCGTGTAGCGCTATTAATTATTCTGTTCATCGATGGTGTAGTCAAATTTAAACAAAACCTTTATTCAACCATCTGGCAATCACATACATAAAGTAACTTAATTTAAAAATAATAAATATAATTGATAAAATGAGCATAGCAGCGCCGGTACGTATTTGGGATCGGGCGAAATAAATAATTTATTAAGGACAAGTTAACAACGGTCTCATAAAGAAGGCAAAAGGTCGGCTATTTGTTTTCAGCGAGGATGGTTCACCCCACTTTGTTATTTAGAGTTTGCGAGCACTGTAGAGGCGCCGGCCGAACTCGGTTCCTCGAAAAACTCAAACATTGGTCACTTTACATCGAAATTAAAAATGATGACAAACAAACAAACCACACTTTCAACTTTAAAGACCTACGTTTATTCAGCATAAACAAAATGTTTATTGAGCAAAGGCTCTTTCATTTCACTCAGGAGCGAGTTGTGCTACTCATAGTGTATGTAAATTAATACGTTTACCCTTTTATTTACGTGCAATCATTTTAAACTTCAAAATGAGATACGGTAATGTCGTAATAAAAGTTTAACAGCCCTATTTTGAAGGTAATTTCTCTGAATTTCGACATATAAATAAAAATAACGGCGTTTGTACAATACACATTCATGCGCGGTTTTGGACACCACAAAGGCTGAAATATTGCATTGCAATCGGTTCTGTGGACGCCCCAAATACGTTTTTCTTTCATAGGAGAAATTTAATATTTTTATTTGAAAAGAACAAGGGTTCTCGTAACCTCTTCAGTTGAGATGAGTACCAATATCATGGAGATGTTCAGTGATCGGGAAAGACTTATCGTTTGATAAGCGATTCTCTTCTATTACAAAGACGTCAATAACCATAATAGACTTAAAGATATCGTATTTTGTTCGTATAATATAATCCTCAATATCAAGGAATAAACCAGCCGACTCACCGTCAATCATATTAAGGAACATAATATTATTAAATATGTACATACTTAATTTTTTATATGGTTACACAAAATCCTATAATAATTATTGTGATTACAATAACTCCATCCATGTGATTGTTTGTCTTTACTAAGCCTATAACCTGGTGGGTAGTGGCCCTGCCTGCAAAGCGACGGGTCCCGTATTCGATTCCCGGCCGGGGCAGATATTCATGTAACAGATAAATTAATGTTCTTAGGTCATGGGTGTTAGTGATTTATTACTTGTCACTTGTGTTCTCCATGCGATCCACATCATAGGGATCATCATTGTGCGGGGGTATGAGTGTACTAGGGTTACTAAATGATAATAAAAAAGAAGAATAATTTCTGCAAAACAAAACTCCGAATACAATGGTTTGGTTTGCAATAAAAAAGCAATAAAAAAATTAGGATTTCCCTTGATTTCCCTGGGATTCCATCATCAGATCCTGACTTGGTGGCAGTGGGACCACCTCGGAAGTACGTTCTTTCAAATAAAAAAATTATAATCGAAATCTGTCCACAAGAGATATTTTAAATTTATCTTTAAAACCTTTCAAATGGCAGTAGGTACCGTCAACATTAAAAAAAAGGCCTATTTATTTAAAAATAAATTATTAGATCGATCTTACAGTCGAAGCACCATTTTTAAATACAATAATATGAAGAACATGAAATAGGTACCTACTGAATTGATTACATGAATTAAAAAACCTTGTATCACTGAGAACTGTTATTACGGAGACCTTGTAGCTGCGTAGGAACACCACTATTTAATAGTTTAGTGGTGTGGTTGGAATCGCCACGGAATAAATAATGCTCTGTGATTACAACTATAGGTTACATAATATATGTACTTATTATAGCAGTGATAGCCGAGTGGTTTAAATGTTGGACTTCCAAAACTTGACGGCTACAAATCTTGCACGCACCTCTAATTTTCAAAAATTGTGTGTGTATTAGTATGTAATTTTCACTTGCTACACTGAAAGAAACGATCGTGAGGACATCTGCACACCTTAAAGTTCTCCATAATGTTCTCAAAGTTGTGCGAAATCCGCCAATTCGTACTTGGCCAGCGTGGTGGACTGGTGGCCTGTACCCCTCACATTGTGAGAGGAGACCCTTGCCCAGCAGAGGAACAATTATGGGTTGTGATGATGTTACATACTTATTAAGTAATCGTATTAACGGATGTGTCCTAATAGCATCCCATCCTCATAAAGTTGTGAACGAAGTAGATTCACGTTCGATTAATTAGGTCGCACGTCGGACGGCTTCATTGATACAAATAACCGGAACTCGGTAAGTAACTCGTAAATTATGTGTTGAGAGAAATAAGCGAAAAAACTTTTCAGTGGAATCACAATTTGGAAACTCAAACTCTTTTTATCATACTACTGACGGTGAAGCCAAAGAGAGCTGATTATTAAAATCATCAGTTCACATTAAGATAAACAACGGATAGATGGTGTCGATGTCGTCATCACTATCACTGATCTGGCTACGCTCTTTTTAATACGCTTTTATTAGCTTTTATGTTATTAGCCGACAATCGTTTGTTACAGCAGCAGCAAGCCAACTACAGCCAAGCAACTACAGCAATACTGCAAGCAAAGATTGTCGTCAATTTACATAAAAAGTAAGTAAATAGATACTAGAATTAGATGTTGCAGATTCAAAATAACTACCAATATGACGGAAAGGGGTCGCATTCAGAATATGGCTTGGATAAACCACGGCTTACGATCCAGTTCCCCCATCAGTCGATTGCCACTAAATCAGACTTTCAGCAATGAATATCCCTGACGAAAATGTAGGGAATATAGCAAAAGAAAATATATTTAAAATTGTCAGCCTATTGTTACTGAATATTTATCCCTGTTCTTTAGAATCTATTGTTAGACCACCGTTTATCTACATCGACAATTCTGTAGCTCAGTTTTTAGTCGTCGAATAAAAAATAATATCCTTGTACTCGTATCTATAATTTTTTTAAGCTCCGCGCAAATTGGCCACCGGCTACAGCCACCAATGGCTGTGGCACGGTGGGGCTTCTTTTGGTGGCCGGAAGGTGCTACTTTGTATAACCCGCTCTCTGCCAAACAAAAAAATGGTAGTTATTGTTCGGGAGAGACGTTTGCTTAGGTATTTTAGTCCGTTATCAGACGACTAGATCCGCAAGACGAGAACCGATGTACAAATATTATTCGTCATTGTACTATCATTTTTATATAAGACTGCAAAAATCGCTTTTAAAGTGTTTCAAGTTCTGATAATACTACTATAATACCAACACGTACTTACTACAAACTACAAAAATATCCTTAAAACGGTGAATTCTTGTCTCGTAAAATAATGCAAGACCTCCGAGAATCGTCAAGCTCTCGTTTCCGTAATACCAACAATTGTAGCGTCACCTCCGTTGCTAAAAGGTATCACGCAATCACAGACAGTTTTGCAGGTCTTTGCACTTTTTAACAAGTTTCTTCACGGATGTTTCCAACGTTTGTTACGCTCAACATTCCTTTTCATTTTTGTGGTTTTAATATAAAAACATCTACTAAAGTCTACTCATGATCATACTATTACGGGACCGAACATGGAAATTAGTTTTCTGAAAATTATAAAGGAAATAAAGAAGCTTTAAGGCTTTAAGAAGGGTTCAGACGAGGCTGAAGTTAAGGCTTGTCGGTTAGCCGTTGTGATCTATTAAGTGTGGTGAAGTACACTCGTGGCTATCTAAAATACGCAATGACATCATTTTAATTGCTAATCAATAGCCAAAAAATCTTCAAATTCAACGTCTTTTGATATTACGATATTAATAACATTAAGCCATTGGGGGATTAAATATAATTACGAGTATTATAATACTTGTATGTCTTCTCGAGAAAATTAACATTTATTATTAATACAACAAAGACATGATTTGATTAAGTATATTTTAATCTTCTTAATTATCACGTGAAATACCTATCTGTCCTACAAGTAAAGACTACAAATAGTAGATATAGGTACCTATATTAAAATTGTAAATGACAATGACATACGTTAAAAAAAGTTAAGTTTTAAGTACTTATAATTTTCAGTTATTTTCTCTTCATTCAACCAAATAAGGTATTAAAGCCTCCCCATAAATGTCACTCTGACTCCGACATATCTCATTTTATTCTATTATATATTCCTGCCTTTTCATAGCGGCCAGCATTTCTAGGTCAACCTCTTTACAATAGTTAGTCATTGAGAGTAATCTCGCTGGCATTTAGGTATCTTTTTAAACGGTGCAGTATTGAAATTAAAGACTGAATTAGGTAATAGTTTTGCAAAAAATAACTATACCTATAACATAAAAGGCATAGATAGTATCTATGTCATAAAAGTTAGATGGTATCTATTAGATACCATCTAACTTTTATGACATTTAAAATAATTTGTCAATTATCAATTTGTCACAGTGAATAATATGTTTGCGTATTATTATTTAGTGTACCTATTTTTGTTTTTATTTAGATTATATTAACAATTATTTGAAACACATTAGCATCGAGATATAAGTACTAACGTACTAGAGAAGACACCGTAAATTCCTACTTTGTCCCGTTCAACTGCGGCGATCGCGCCGCACCGTCGCCGCACCTCACTCAGTCGTCACGCGTAAGTGCCGTGATTTACATGGCGCTTAAGACCTTTTTGCCGAGAATAAATACACTTCCGCAGCAAATCTAGCGCTGTGGTAAATTAGTTTTCGGTTTAGACGAATTGTTATTATTTTAGCGCTGCAGCGAACAAATTACAAATTACGAAGAATAGGACAATTCAGTTATTTGACGTAGCTTCTCTAGTACGTTAGTACTTATATCTCGATGCACATTAGTAAAGTTTTAGTCAAACTTAAAGTTTTGTAAAAATAGTTTCCTCCAGAACGGATTCTATGCTTTCTATTTCGTATTTAAATTTAAAAAAAACCTGGTTTTCCTTCACATTTCCTTTCACTATAAGTCATTCATCCACCTGCTCCACGCTCTGCCCACCCTAAAGCACTAAGTTTCATTTAATTCCTACATACATATGTATCATGTCGTCAATGTAATGAAGTTAATAATTCGAAAACAATAAATATATTAGGTTAAGATTTAGTGTTAATAGAGATTATTTTTAATAACATTACTGCAAGGTCGTAAATTGCGGTAATGCCTTCTTCATTTCATACCACATCTCTCTTTGTCTAACCGGTACGGTCCAGTTTTCTGGCGACGTTTAAAATATCCTCGTTCCATCTTTTATATATGGCCGTTACGCGTGATATCTCTTGGTTTGTGGCGACCTTAGCCCATTTGTCGTTTTTCAGTGTTTGAAAATAACCATTTTTACATTTAAATATTTTATATTTTATCACCTCGTTACCTTTTCCTTTTTTTGGTTTCTGGATGACTAGAGTTCACTCGGGGTAGTACCACCGCCCGTGACGCTACTAAGTATCATTTATACCATGTAATAATGGTTTAAACAGCAATTGTATTCCGGTTAGAAAGTCTGTCTTACCATTTTTAGAGGCGACCATCACAACACATCTGTGATCGAATTAAAACAAGACTCGTACTAACAATTACTAACTAGACTATTACTAATAAAAACTAACAGGACTAACAAACGCTAACAATCGCTGTCCCAGTACTCATATTTACTTACAAACTAATGTTCAAACAGCATCATCTAACAGGCCTATGAGTCCCCATTTTTGTCTTGTCCTAGGTCGTTCACAGTTGTCATGGGCGGCAGAGGAAGGGTGGTGCTGCATGCTCGTTTGCTACCTTAATTCCATAAAAAACCATCATTACTGCCATATCACCACTAAATAATCTAGTTATCACCACACAATAATAGCATCGCACCGCTATAATTACCAAAAGTTTCACCACAATCAGCTACACCGTACAACTACACCATCAGTGTCATACATAACTTTAGCATTAAAATCTCCAAATACAAACAAAAGTAATTCTAATGTATCTCTGTCACGGACAGAGTTCAGTAAGAGTCCAACAACAGACAAAGCTCGAGGCTATGTGCACGGTACGTACAATGTACACATGTACAGGTACATTGGGAGGCGTCATTGACACATTTAAGGAACATTCGGGGCACCGACCACGGTTGGTGATTCGGTGGTTATTATTTACTTCATTATGTTGTCGTTGTTGTTTATGTAATATCTGACAAACGAACAGAATGTATATATGTCCACTACTGAGCACGGGTCTCTCCTCACACCTGATGAGGCCTAGAGCATACTCGACCACGCTGCTCTAGTGCGGGTTAGTGGAGAAGTGGAAATACTTATAATTTTTTTTTCAACTTTATTATTGGTAACAAACTACACTGCGGCTGTATATTCGCAGAGGCTGTACTCTAATAATAAACGACCTCATTGAGTTTGTCGAGATCTTATTTGCTTAACCTGACATTGTAACGCATTCGCGGATAAAAATCTGCGCGCATTCACAATACAACGACTCGTTGTCACAATGAATGTTGCATGACAGTTCAGCGATAAAATGGGGCAAAGCAGTCTCTTTTGATAAATGTAATCGGATTTTTTGTACTATATCTTTATACTTTTAATTAATTAAAGAGTTTAGCAATGTTACGTCGGTATTAAAATCTAAAACATAATCATCGTTGTATGTAATGTACATGTTTATCACAAAATGATTAAGCCTTGATTAAGCTTATATCATTTGAAAGTACTATAACATAAATGATAAATATGCCGAAAGTTAAAATTATGTAAATAGAAACTGTCTTATAACTGTAGTAAGATACATAAAGGAATAAATTATTTCCCTGGACAAAACGATTTAAAAGTGAATTAAATACATTTTAATCTTTTTATTTAACCAAGGTATGATGGGCGTGGTGGTAGGGGCGTTAGTGGCCAACGCCTAGCACTAAATTTGAGGCACCTACTGTGGTGACGACTGCGATGGTGTGATGATAGTATTGATGCAATAAGACGGTAACACATTAGTTTTTGTAGGCACCTAATGATTAACTTCAATATTACCTTAATTGAAACTTATACTGAAACCATCGCTACTATTAAAATTTTTAAAACTTGACGTCTTATTTTTGCATTGTTCGTGATTCTTTAGAGAATTGTAGAATTCTCGTTGCAGAAAGAAGTCTCGCCCTACGACTACTTTGTAGCCTTTTGTCAGTTCGCGCGACTACCGCTTGACACGTGAATTTTAATATTCCTCTTTTTTATGGAAATGTGACTTCCGTAAGCGGTCGTAGTGCAACCAGTTTTAACTCATAGGTACAAAAGTTTCATACAGCGGTCATTTGAATGACATAACGTAGGAATTTTATATGTCCCTAATGGAAAAACATTTAAAGGACCACTCGTGATAATGTGTGTAAAAGGGCAAATTAATACACGAGCTCCATTTTACCATACATTTCTATTCAATGACAATATTGACATCATTCCTTTGTTCTTCATAATCATTCGTTTATTCTTGTAGATGCCCTGTTCGCCGGCCAGTAACATTTTGTTAGAATACCTGAAACCTATGAAAAACTACCAACTGAATATCTCTCCTCTCCGCTCCTCAATCTACTGTCCACTCCTAAAGCCTGCTCCTCACCACTCCACACCTCGCCTCGCCAGCTCACCACACCTCACCTCACGTCCCGACACCTCATATGACCATTTCCTGCTGATCCTGCTCCTCGCAGTTGTTCTAGTAGAGGTACAAAATTCCTCCGTTACAATCGGCCATCCTGAAACAATTGCGGCCCGCAATTGGCACGCATACAAAAGTATCAACACTCAAGAAAATCGACATCAAATTGTACAGTGTCACATCAAGGCATACATCACCCTTTTTATGCTGAAATATACTCCTTTATATCTCCTTTACATCATTTTATAACTCTGAAAACATGCACTTATCTCTGCTCATATTTTACATCTCTTTAATCAGATTGGTATAAGTTCCAGTTTATTTTAATAGAGGCTTCACAAAATATTCTTCCACAAAATGCCATAAAATCAATCTGCACTCATCGTCTATTCTTCATTTGTTTAGCGATATTACGTCTTTTGTCTTTCCCACTGACACGTTTACCTGACATTTTATAATATTTTCTACATCGCAGAATATTATTTCTTTGCTTTACATAATATCTTCAGGGCGAAATGATACACCCTTACTAAAGCGGAATGATACACCCTTACCGGCCAATAATATAACACGAGCGCCACTAAGAACTTTTCATATATTTCATCTGAACTCTTAATTACAACGGCACATTTCACAACTTTTTGAACTCTTCATCAAATTGATAAATTCACATTTTATCTTTTTATATCGAGAGAACATTCATTTCTAATGCATCTGACACATCGCCATAATGTCTTATCTTCTTTGAAATCTTACTCCTTTTAATCGAGAAAACTTTCAATTCCGGCAATTGCTTTTTATTCTCTCCATTCTTAGCACGTAGGTATTATGTTTTACAACATAAATATGCCACTTCTGAATGTAAAAGGGCAAATTAATACACGAGCTCCATTTTACCATACATTTCTATTCAATGACAATATTGACATCATTCCTTTGTTCTTCATAATCATCCGTTTATTCTTGTAGATGGCCTGTTCGCCGGCCAGTAACATTTTGTTAGAATACCTGAAACCTATGAAAAACTACCAACTGAATATCTCTCCTCTCCGCTCCTCAATCTACTCTCCACTCCTCAAGCCTGCTCCTCACCACTCCACACCTCGCCTCGCCAGCTCACCCTCACGTCCCGACACCTCATATGACCATTTCCTGCTGATCCTGCTCCTCGCAGTTGTTCTAGTAGAGGTACAAAATTCCTCCGTTACATGTGTTTGTCTGTGTATGTGTGTTCATTATTTTCTAATTTACTTCACGAAAAATGTTAATTCTTACAATAATTTTATAGAAGATACAACATTTTTGGGGGTTTTAAAAAATTTGTATTTTTGATTTGTTCAATATATACAAATCAAAATTTTTAATTTTTACCCCTGTTGTGTCTATGTGCTGTATTAAATAAATAAACTAGTTATTGAAAATACAAATGATTAGGTACATTTACATTTTCGAATTTTAAAATGCATAAAAAGGCATAAAAAAGATATTGATATCAAAATTTAAGACTCTTATTTGTGAATCTACTAAAGCAACCATATTTAAATGTTTATTTTACATTACTGAACCGAATTACTAAAATATACGTTACGTTTAAATATTCATTACGCTACCAAGCATTTACGATCATTAAAAGCTCATTATTATATTTAAAAGTCACCGTAAACTTTTCAACTTTTCAGCTAAGCTAGCTAAATGAAATGGATGAAAAGTTAGAAACAGACGCTAATCTTAAGTATATAAAACAGAGTTCTAAAACTGTTCAAAATTCAAATTTTAATATGGGGGCGACTGGAAAGTTTTGCTAGCAATCTGTTCGTTTAACTTGAAGGGAAATTCTTCCCAAGAACATAGATAAAAATAATGACAGAGAAAATAAATAATAATTAAGTATTGAGATATACTTATTTTTATACTAATAAACCCACCCTCGCTTCGCTTCGTGAAACATGTCCCTTAGTACGTACATCCGGAAATTAGTAGGCGTGATTTTTTTATACTGACATAACTATTTATTTGTTAACCGATTCAAATAAAATAAACTTAATATTAAGTGAAGTTTACCACTATATATAAGTGAAAACCGCACCCAAAATCGATTCAGCCGTTTCCGAGATTAGCGCTTACAAAACCACAGACAAACACAAAAAGTCTAAAAATCATTGTTTTGGGTTCTATTGCGTTAACATATACCAATAATCACCTACCAGTTTCATTAAAATAGGGAAATAATTTAGGATATTATTTTTGCTCAGCAGTTTCGCACTCATGATAAAAAAGAAAAAGAAATAATAAATAATAAAAAAAAAATCGTACATTTTGAGAACCATCTCTCTTAAAATATGTATTAAAATTTTGAAAACTACAGGTAAGTTACTTACACACTTACTTTATTAAATGCACTTAACAAGTTTTTTGTCAGGCGGCTACCGAAAATGTAATCTCAAGTTGTTTTTTTTTCATCTTCAAAATTTTTACAACAATTTTACCATTCAACTTTATAAACATAGTCAGCTGATTTTTGCTAATGTAGTTTTATATAAATTTTGTCCAAAATGAATATTTTTATTAAATGTTCCAAGTCTATATAATTTACTGATCCAATATTGTATTACTCAAAGGAAACAATAAGGTGAGGAAGTCAGAAAAGTTTCGGTAAAAATAACGACGTCGCAAATTATGAGATTTTTCTTTTTCACTAATATTCCTTTCAGGGCCGACAAACTGAAAACTTCGACAAAATTTTTCATGTTCCACGTAACGTCAAACAACCTAAATTAGTCAAAAATATGTCGAGGACGTGCGCCACGTTTGACAAGTTGCGTGCTCACTTCATGCGTACGTTCGTTGTACGTTTATAGTCATCACGACACTACGTGTCACAAACTGTTACGCTCAACAATATTATGTGACCGAGACGTTTGATACGAAAAAAACAGGCATTCATCTCTTTTATAGATATTTATGATTATTACATTTATGAAAACTAAGTTATGTATTTGTATTTTATTCTCAAAAGATCTTAGTTAAGAGAGTAAGGCTATAGGGCTATAAGACTATAGGCAATATTATAAGTGCGATAGTAACTCTGTCTGACTGTCTGTTACCTTTTCGTGCTAATCCGATGAACTTTAGTATATATATAGTTTGGGACTCGGGAAAGGCCATAGGATAATTTTCTCGGAAATCAGGGGTTGAAAAGGGGATGGAAACGGAATAAATCATTTGAACTCAGATTTAAACTCATCATAATTATTCTTATCAGATTGCGATAAAATTTGGCTCGGTCTGATCTGACATTGGATTTTGTTTCCCGAAGCGAATAAGGGACGGATTTACTAGTTAAAGATAAAAATAACAAACAAACCTGTACGTTATAGAGGCGTCTCGGATATAGAATAGATTGAAAGAAAACCCTTTATAATAAAAGTATCAATCGCCTTATTCCACAGCTTTACCACTGCGATGGACAAAAAGAGTTCCTGAACTAAACTGTAGAAAAAGAAATGCTTAGAAAAGTTGTGAATTTAACAGGACTGAGTTCAAAAATACAGATCTTTACTTAATGAAACGCTCATACCCCAGCAGCTTGTGTCGATCCTAAGCGATGGACAGAGTTAAGAAACAGCGGGTGCGGTCGGTATGGGTGTGGCTAGTGGGAAAAATGTCTTGTCCGTTTCCGAGCTTCGGACGTTGAACAGTCAGTCCTGGTTGCCATCCTTAGACAACAATCGTTGAGTCATGTCGGAGGCCTTCAAGCGGCATAAAAACTTCCGACACATGGCTTGGCCACTAACCCCTTCACCAATTTGCACTGGAACTGCGTAGTGGAATATGCTAATTTCCTCCTCAATATGAGGTCAGACCTATGCTCAGTAGTAGGCCGTTGATGGATTGAAGGCACACTTGATAAAAAGTGTCAACAACGTAACTTCAGCACACAACACATTATTGTATTGTATTATAAAACACTAGATAGAAGCAGAAGCGACTAGTCATGGTTACCAACATGATAACTAACCGTCATTGTTAAAGTCCGAATTAGCAACGTCACAAATAGAGATTTTACAGCAAAGTAATTTAATTTGGTTATACCGGTTAGTGCCCATCCACTCGTACATCCAATTCATTTGTTGTGTACTTCGGTAAGGGCCCAATATCGGCCGAGGTGACCTTAATTTACTTACAATTAAATTAGCGCTACCTGATCCCCTTGGTGTTAAATAAATTAGGGCAGTGCCATTAAGCCACCAGGAATTTATTTCTCAATCTATTAGTTTAGGCCTTACTTTCCAAAAGTGTATGTACCACTGTTTGACTATACCAAACCTTCTACAAACACTCGCAAGATTTATGAGGTCGACCATTAATTTGGCTAAGGAGTACTTATCGTACAATTCCTTAAGTTTCTTTTACTGTAGACGTTTACGAGCCCTAAATAAAGTCCCCCATTAATCATTGATATTAGTAGTAAACCATAGAAAACTGTTATTTAGATTTTCGTTTAACGTGGAGCTTAAAATAAATTTACTATTCTAAACGACAAGTCTGATTCAACGATTGCGTGGCTACAATGTTTTTCTACCTTGTCTTTACCTACTAAACACATATTTATGCTTCTTTAGGATTCAGTGACCCTTTATAAGTGTATGGGTATACACATCCTTTTTTAAGTTCATAGCCGACAAACGAGCAGACGGAATAGGACGTAGTGGTAAGTGGTCACCGTCGCCGGTGGACATCAGAAACACCAAAGGTATCACCGACGCGTTGCCGGCCAAGTAGAAGAAGAAGAAAGAAGAAAAGAAAAAGAAAAAAATATTATGTAGATATCAAGTTCATTTTGTGTTTTTTAACAATTAAAAGGAATTCAACAAACGGAAACAATGCTATAATTAATCACAATTTATCACACTCTTTACCCTTTGTGTTGTTTTTCGTGCAATTAAATAAGCATAAATTTGATCCTTCTCATATCCTTACCCTTTGCAAGAGTGGACCTCTCCTCGCTCTCCACAACTCTGCTCAAATGCGCATTACAGAGGCGTGATTCGACGTGGCTTAACGACTACTATGCTTGGGTTTAATATGCCCCCCGCACCGAAGCGCTCTTGAATTATTGCCCCGGATATTAATCAACCACCGACAGGGCTAGCCAAGTTAAATCAATCTTTGCATCTGCCAAGATATTTTTTTGGATTAGGAAAGATCAATGAAAACTTGGGCAGCAGTTAAGAACTAAATATATCTATCTGAAAACAATAACACTGCTTTATGGGTTAGAAATTTATTGAGTACTAATAACAACTTAGCTTCGCATCGGGAAACCCTTATCTTAATTTTTTTCTATTTGTTAACCAATCCAAAGAATACTAGCACTCAATGTGGTAAGTTTAATAAGATAATAATAAATAAAAACCTGAAAACAAACCAAAACTTCAAAAAATCATTATAATGGAATCTATCGTGGGAATCAAATCGAAAAGTTATTTTTTTTATGCAATTAAGATTGCAAACGAGCATGCAGCACCACCCTTCCGCTGCCGCAAATAACAACTGTGAGCAACTGAGGAGTTATTTTTCGTCATTTATTTTCCCCAATAATAAAGCGCCGTAAATTAGATAAGTAGTGAAGCCAATAGGTACTCGTCACCTATTGTTAAAAACTGGAAACATATGTGTATTGGCAAAATTCCGAAATCATAAATGATTTTGACTTTGTCAGTTTAAAGTAGTTTGCTTTGAAGTGCTATCAAAGCACTACCGGTTTATTCAATTCTGATTTAAGCATTCGAAGCATATGAAACGTAAAAGCCAATTAGTGTGCAATTTGCTAACTTCCAGGGACTTCAAGAGTTCCCAGACGCCGCTGCTCCGAGTTTTTCTTTGTCATATTATGGCTTCAAAGTATCGTAAGTCAGTAAAACATTGTTTTCAATAATACCACGATTTAAAGTCGGAAATCATTCATTTTACTCAATGTACGATGTAAGAAGAAAATCATAATTATGTTCTTCTTAGCAACCCATAGATCCCACCGCTAGTGCTAGGCTCGTGACTTCTCCCATATTGTGAGGAAAACAGGCCATAGTTATCCACCACACTAGCCAAGTGCAGATCGGGATACTTGACATACTTTTGAGAACGATATGTTATAAAGAATCAAATGTTAAATAAATATTATGTGTTAATATCCGTATAACCTTTTATCACCGACATTATACCACCCCATACACTACACACAACTCACAAAACAAAGAGCATTCAGCTTCCAATATCCGTTCCATACATAATAATCTTTCGTAGCTACAACGCGCTAGCGTACATGCATCACATTATCCGCAGTTATCCTCGTTTTGCAATATCGTCCGGTGTAGACGTGTCGGGCTCGTGAAAAAGGAAAAGTTGCACGGATTAGCGGACAGTTTCGAGTAGCTGTTAACGATTCGTAGCACGTAGTTGAAAACAGAATTACGGCAGGAGTGAAGTGGGAACTATGCCAACTCTCGTCATATTAAGTCATAGTGATAATGAACCAAATGACGCGGAGAAATGTTAATGCTTACGTACATAATTTTTATACTCATAATCCTTTTCGCAGACTATGAATATTATCGCGCTGTATAAGATGTCAAGAACAATATCGTGCATCAAAAGAATAAAATTGGTAACCTTGTATTCTAAAAATAAACAACGCGATGATTTTACAAAAATCCTGTTGTAAAAAAATGAAAAACATTTAAAAGTAGATCGTTTAAAAAAAATTAATCATGAGTTAGTTGACCTTGAATTTTTAAATTAGTTTACCCATCGTCCCATTTTACTACACTGTATCGCATAGGCTTCAACAAAAAGCATCATTACCACGTTTGTTAGAAAGTGTCGCGTTCCAAGCATAACTATTTCGGGTCGAGCGGACCGTACTTATCCTTTATCGTTTGTTTTTGGGGCGGCAACCTGAGATGGCTTTAATATACTTCAATCTTATAACATTATTAGGCCTCGCAAAAATAACAAAATAAAGAGTAAACGTTGGGCGTCGAATACTTAATAAAAGTTATAATGTCAACGCTGCAAAGCAAAGCGTAATAAAGGCCGTTGAATAATATTATAAAATTAATTTAAAGAAAACGACCCCAATTATTCGAAGAGAACAATTAATACCGAGAGTGAATCTCACGAGCCAAATTGCTCCGAGCTTAAAGACCGTTATTATAAAACATTTTCTGAATCGAACAATTGTCACTCCTTTAAAAGTTAAATTACTTCGGTCAGCCGTTTTTCTTGAGTCGCCTGAATAAAACATAAGACTTTTTAGCCGTCCTAATGAGCTGAGGCTCTTTGTTTTTCTTGACTGCATAAGTTGTGAATAAAAGTGGGATCAACGGCGGTGTCGGGCGTCGGATCAAATCGCACTTCATTTGTCCGCGTCAGGCGGCCGCCGCGCTGTGATGGATGACAGGCCGGTGCCACGGCCGCTCACGACCGCTGCCTTGCTGCCTACCCGCCTTTAAATTGATACCGTCATTTTTGTACCGACCACTGCCGCCGCCCACGCCGCCGCCAGCTGCTACCGCTTCCCCTTACCTCACATTGTAACGCTGCAAGGCATTTTTAATTAGAACTATTAACGCTGTGCTTCGGGATTTAATTTTAATGTTAATAGCCGACAAACGATCAGACGAGCCATTTCATGGTAAGTAGTCACCACCACCCGTGGACATCAGTATCATGTATGGTACTATGGCCTAAAGAAGGAAGAGAACAGAAAGAAAGTACTGTCTCTCAAGCTCCCAGAGTTGTTATGGGAATGACTTAAGCAAGGTCAAACAAGTCAAACAGTTACAGCACCTCAACAACAATTATTTGTTTTCATCAGGCCCTTAATACCTTTTTCATACTTCTCTTGTTTACGTTTAAAAATACCTGATGTATTACTCTGCACAAGTATTGTACATTTTTTTAGAATAAAAGTTCACACAAACAAAGGTTCTGTTTTATATGTAACGATTTTGGAATGTATGTATATCTTCAATTTCAATTTAATTTAAAATACTACAAAATAATTCAAGTAGTACTTACAAATCATGTGATAACAAGCAAGAAAATCGTCTAAATTCAGAAGTTTTCCCATCGTCAAAATTCTTAGATGCTTACGTAAAGAAATTCAAATCTGGCCTGTCACAATTATTTCTTCCTCTCAGGAGTGTTTGATTTATACGTTTCATAAAAATACGAAAATGAAAAACATTTCGTAATGTAACGGTTGGAAGTAAATTGACTTTTTGCAAGCTGATTTTAACCCTGCACACCTGAGTCTTCTAGAATATTCTTAAAGGTGTGTGTATATCCATAAATCTGTACTTGGCCAGTGTATCGAACTCATGCCCAGTAGTGGGATGGTTATGAATTGCGATGATGATAATAAAAATAAAAATAATTAAAAATAATTTATTTAAAAACTTACGAAAAACTAGGTAGTAGGTACGCTAAGCATATCACAAGAGAATTAACTGTCCATAGACTTATTTTTTGTATAAAATATAATTACGATAGGATACGATCAATTTCAATTTAATTATTAAAAAAAATTAAATTGATTTAAAAATTGTATTGTTAGGTACCTACCTACTTTTATACAGTAGGTCCAAGGTTTTTAAAAGCAAACAACAACATAACAAGTATGTATTTAACATTAAATAAATAAAAAAAATACTAATATACATCTAGTTGCTCATTCAACAAAAAAATGTTCCGGATCATTACGACCAAATGTCGTCAACACCGGGTTAAATCGCGTATCGTAACGCCGCGTTCGCAATATTTGGCTCTGTAAATTAAAATAACAATGAGATGAAAGCTAACATGAAAATATGAAAACACATAATGTCTTGTAAAACAAAATACTTAACGGAGTTTTTGGAAATCCACGCTTCCATAAAAATTTCAACATTTATTAAGCTGTAAAAAACATTCAAAACTCTGTGCTATTTCTATATCTAGTTATATCTGATTGAACTTTGATACGACTTATAGGAACTTCTTGAAATCTGTGGACTTTTAAAAACAACAAAAAAAAATACTTTATATACTATAGGCTGATCAAATATAATTCAGATGACATACAGTAACTAGGTACAACAAATTTTTACATAAATGTTTTGAATTCTGGGTAGTTTGTATACTAAAAATTTTACTTCACATCTTTGTAAATTCCTCCACATCGACAGCAATATTTTAAAAGGGATAATATGAAACACGGTCATCGAAAAACTATGCAAATGGCCCGTCAGTCGAGCTCAATAAACTGCTAAAATGTTACCTATACATCTGACAACTACACGTACCTACATATCCCTCGCAGGTCGATTCGCAAGGCTCGACACCGGAACGATAAACGTAATAAACATGTAAATTTGATTAAAATTTTGAGATCAAATTAACGAACACACTCAGGTGCCGCAAAAGGAAGTAAAATTCCTGTTTGAAATTTTAACATAATCTACGACTAGTCAGTATATACAGGGCGTTCATTTTGTTATGATTCCCGAAACTCAAATTACCAAGACTAATAACGTAATACTGGAGAAATAAACACTTATGCGAGTACTAAACATAATACATAATCGTAGTAAAATCGCTTCAATCTACTTGACAACTTAAGCCAATTTACTTCGAACCGTCTTTACTGCGTTAACGAATAATCTCTACTTTTATAATACTGTAAGGAGTTTGTGTCTTTACATTAAAGATTATATTAAGCCTAAGATTAAAGCCAAAAGGACGACGTCCAAAGCTGTTAAACTGAATAAAAAATAAAGAATTACTACGTAATAAAATATTGAACCGCTTTTAATGTGGGTTGTACACTGTCTAGTTTAGCTCAAAAGGCTTATTAACCACGATTGTTGATTTTCTTCTTGCTTGCTTTTTATTAATTCTTTATTATCAAATGGAGGATACCTTTAGTTATTATTTTTAACACTCAATAAACTGTCTCAACATTCTACAGATAAATTAGTTCCCATTTGCCACAGCTTAAATAAATTTGATTCCCGAAAACGCCTATACGGTAATAGCTTTACCGTTTTTCGAGGGACATTTTCGATTTTGTTATTAAAAAATAGGACTAGACTAAAATTTTATATTGCGTTTCCTGGAAAGAATGGGAAACGATCTAGACTTTGTCCTTTTTTTATTCTAGGCTCAAAAGCAATGCATAAATCGGAGGAATAGAATATTTTCGTGCATGTTGTTTATATTTTGATAAAAATTTACCGATCGTAAATTAGTGACTTAATGTACGTTTAACATTTTTTTTTAATTTTCTAAATTACCCCTGAAGTTCCCCCGTTTATATGCGATAGGAGATATGCGTTTGTCAGATCATTTAACTCTCTATGTGTTGGATAATTATATGGACCGTATAGTGTATTAATAATGACAGACAGACAGACAAACCGGCAAACAGACAGATAGACAGAGAGATATGCGAATAGTCTTATAAGAATTCCATTTGTCATTAAATATACGGAACGCTAATACAGCAACACCCGTTGCTAGAACAAGTTTTCACAGTTATTTTACGTAAATTGTATATACGTCGTACAGCAAAAGTCCTGGCACTGCACACCCACACTGCAGTTTGTAATGACAGTCTGATGGTACTGTCTGTGAACACGCCACAGTATCGTTTATCGCATGCGTTGCCATGTGTTCAAAACATAATGTGTGTAATTTACAAATTGAACAACTATTTCTTATAAACTCTTTTGTTTGTGTACATATTTATACTAGAGATGCGCTCTGCGCTGGAAATTCGACTGTAATTTATTCTATCAAACGGTTACTTCACATTGACCCTATGAACATATACATATGTACATTAAGTCATAACAAATGCCACTGCATATTTATCTGTTATTTCACCAAAAGTGTACTTATATATACATATTATGTAAATCTAAATACAGCATTATAGCAACGCAGAGAGAAAAATAAATTAAATAACATTTCTTACCTAACGTCACTACTTCACATCATATTATTTTAAAACACGTTATAGAAGCAGTTTGTTACAGCGTGATACTTGACCTAAATACTTAAGTAAGTGAACAATTATTCACAATTGAGGGTACTCGAAGCTATGAAAGCTACTGCTACGAGCTACGACGTAGCAATTGTAGCACGTAGCAGGAAATAGAGTTAGTTACTCTCAAGGAGACCACGGGATTTCTGCTTCAGTCCGCTAAATTGTAATGAACGATATTTTCTTTCGATTTTATCTCTATTATATACAAAAGTAACTGGTTTTTTAATGAAGTTGCAGCAGACATTTTAAAACGTGGTAAAATATACAGACAATAATCATAACGTATGTTCGCGAGGAAATTATAAGTTTCGTAAATACCTATAGCTTTGATTATTTGTGTATTTTTTGTTGTATAACTAAACGTTTAGGGGTGAATTAGTCCGTGAGAAATGTAACTGACATTTGTTGAGATCACGACCCTATCTCGAACCAACCGTGAATTCTCAAGCTCTCATTTGCGTAATGTGATTACAAAAGCACATCTTTCGAGATAAAAGCGTGGGCTCTACGTAAGTAATGAATTTCGCAGTCTCATCTGGGGAGGTGGAAAGCCTCATAATTGTGAGGAAAACTCATAATCATATGAGCGGTTTAGAATCACAGTCCTAAAATTTTAATTATAACTGGAGCTTTTTACTAATTAGGGGCAAATTTATGAACCCGTAATAAAATTATACATTTTAAACTGTACCGTATAATTATGTAGCATATGTTACAGTTGTTTTATAGAAAGATGTGTACAGAGTATAACATCTCTTCGTAAAAGCCATATCACCAATCGAAGTACAGTTTACAATTCGTTCTCACTCAATGTAACAATAATAAATTACAAAATAAAGTATATGCGATACTATATTAATTATTATTTCAAGGAGTACTGACATAACAGACCCTATTAGGTTAAGGTCTTGTGATGGGTTAATGTCATGGTATATGCTAACAACTAAATGTGAGTTGGCAGTGAAACATAACAATAATAATAATAATATATCTTTATTTTCTCTCAGAAACAAAAGCATTGTTTTTATTGGATACAATGTTTCGTAGCAAAAAGATGAAATGACTTCAAATTTCTACTTCAGTACGAAAGTAACTCTCTCTTTCACCTTTTCACGCTTAATCCGCAAACTATTTATGATGAAATTTGGTATAGAGGTAATTTGAGGCCCTGGAAATATGATAGTTTTACTCCCTAAATAAGTTCCTTTGGGACAATTTTAATGGTATTTTCTCGTTATTCCACTTCCACGCGGACAAAACCGCGGTCTAAAACTAGTTTTTTATCCTACCATCTACGACACTGCATAAAAAACATAAATGTTGAGCTATATTTCATACTTAACTTAATTTTTACTGAAAGTATTTTAATATATATATATGTAAGTACGTACATTAAAAAACTAGCTGCGAGTGCAGCATTTGAACTGGAGTCCCCTGAGCTGGAAATTGACGTGCAAACCACTAGATTATTGCTACTGTTATTAATACAAATTGTACGTACGTACGGAACACCAGATATCACGCTACGTGATCTCATATTTATTCATATTCTATCGGAACGTGTCACGGAGTTGTAAGTATTATTAGATTAGTTAGACTGATACCAATATTTATTGTACAAAAAAGTTACGTGTCAAAAATGTTTCTGACCCCATAATACAATTACTCGTATAGTTGTCTTAAGAATGTAGTTATCTTCTTCATATGTATATTCAGGTAAAGTAAATAATATACTTATAAAACAGTACATACATCTATCCACCGACTTTTTGGCATCTAAATCTAGGCATGCCAGTTGTACAGCTAATTGAAGCTTTCCTGGCCGATACGCCTTTAAATACGGGTTTCAATAAAGATGCCACTCGCTGTATGTATTTCAGGAAAAATAGAAAAAGCTCTATTAAATTAATATCGTTTCGTTAATAGCCATAATCGTAATACAATATGATATCGTTACAGCATCCTATCGTTAATAGCCATCGTCCTACGTACCCCTTAGCATTATTTTTCGTGATAAGAAATTTTTATCTTAATATATATAATTCGAGTGTGAGTGTGTATGTCACTGAACTCCTCCTAAACGGCTTGACCGATTTGGTTGAAATTTTTTGTGTCTCTTCAGGTGGATCCGAGAATTATTTAGTTTCACAATTGGACCCGATAGGTGGCGTTGCTGTCGATATATCACCAAAACATTTTTTAATTATAAAGCGGTACGAAGTACGCCGAGACAACTTGTATTACTATAAATATAAACATAAAGTATTTATGAAACAAATGTTATAATACACACTAAAATAAATAATTGCTTGT
Source organism: Ochlodes sylvanus (assembly GCA_905404295.2). Taxonomy (NCBI): domain Eukaryota; kingdom Metazoa; phylum Arthropoda; class Insecta; order Lepidoptera; family Hesperiidae; genus Ochlodes; species Ochlodes sylvanus. The sequence goes on along the minus strand of FR990130.1, from coordinate 7,294,949 downwards.
AATAAAATGTATTAAATATAGTTTCTATTTCTAAATTTAAAAGTCCCTACAAGTGTTAAGAAATAAAATATTTAACTATTTATTTAAAAATATATTTTGAATGAATTTTAAATCAAGTGAATAACTTGATAATCCAATATAACAGGTAATAGGTAAAAAATTAGAACCAGAGATTCAGTATAGGTGACAAAATTTCTTAACCGCTTCCGTGCTTCAGAGGGCACGTAAAAATATCTACATTAGGTAGCAGATGTTAACCCGTGCCGCAGGCCATCAGGTGGTATAAAAAAACAACTTAACACTTGGGTTGTCCACTAACCCCCTCACCAATCCGCACTGGAGCCACGTGGTGGAGTATACTCTAGGCCTCCTCTGTTAAGAGAAAAGATCCGTGCTCAGTAGATTGCCATTAATGGGTTGAAGCCACAAATAATTTTCTGTTACATTACGTTTTACAATCACATAATATGCTGATTAACCTATATAAAGATACTACATACATTATATCAAACAGCAATCTTCTACCGAAATATTAGGAGCCGTTTCCAAACTACACGAACAGCCCTGTTACAAATTAAAACACAACCGCGTAACATGAGTAATCACAAAATTTCGAATATAAAGTTAAATAATGAAAGCGGTTATCACAAATTATTTAACTGCAACAGTCGGCACGCGGCCAGCGGCTGTTCGGCGAATTTCACTAAACTATTCAGGTCGAGAAAACCGCAGTAACTCAGTTGTTCACCGCTCTAAGTTAAAAGTTTTAGCTAGAGAAAAAGTACCCTGAATCCTGATGTGTTTGACAAATAAGTTCTCTAGACTAGTAGGTAGTAGTTAGTAGAGTTTGGGATGTAAGGGGCTATTTCATCTTTGAGTCCAAGCCGACCTCCCCTGCTAGTAGTCATACCGAATGTAACATAGAAGATACAATACAAACAATTGGATGAAAACATTTTAAAGCGTAATTGCAGCGTTATTACATTATTTTGTTATCAAACAATGCTTTTAAAGAAAGTAATCTATCCGCCCAAAAGTCGCAAATGGATAACGGAGGAAGAGAAAGAAAGGGGGTCGCAGTCAGGCTGACCTGGTATTTCACACTGTTGCAGACTGCGATTACTATTATTATGTATTTTAGTTCGACCGTGATTCCTAGCAATCTTATTATAATTTATGCCAAGCTTAGTACGATTACTGAAAATTTGGTAGAAGCACATTGTCATGTAGATTTATCTCTTGACAAGGTTTTACGCGTATGGAAGAGAGAAAATGTGCGAGCAGGATAGAAGAAATTTATAAATAGAATTTCTTGAAAACTCTCGATATCACGAGACAGGAAATTTAAAAAAAACGATTATATTTGGAATTTTGGAGTTCGAAATTAATGGTATACATACATAATTATGTATAAGGCGATCTGAAACACGGCATGGGCAGTTCAGTTTCGAAAGCAAATCCGAGAGGAGGACCAGAAGATTTTTTCACTTTTAAGTAAGTCTTCAAAAGTAAAAGCAAAGGTTGGCTATATTTTCACCCGATAAGCGGCGAAAAAGATAACTATCTTTTTAAGTTAAAAACAAATTTTTATTTTATTTTCACAAATATAATCTCATCAAATAGCATCAAAATAAATATCGACATCAAAAGCAATTTAAAAAATATGTATATAACAAATCGTTAACTACCCTTACCTTACCAAGCCGTGTTAAATAGCCCCTGTTAATGTACATTGTAATTCCTCCGACAACATAGGGAATGTTTTCGTTAACAGGTAAGTTTAGAAACAAGAGAATGGAGGTTTCGACTTGGAGCCCGTTAGCCTGGGGCGAAGTGCTTCTATACGACTTTCCCAACTTCGCAAAACTTGGCATTGAGTTATAGATTCCCAACTGCCTTTCCAAATACTTATTTGTTTTGTTCAGTTTGACCGTAAACAAAGATATCCTTTTTGATCTATCTTTCGCATGCCAAGCCGGGGCTTACAAATATATAAGCAAATAACATTAGACGTGTCGATGTTTTCTTTCGTCTCACAATGAAAGTAACCTGATACCCATACGGTGAGTTAAAGAAAAATATTCAAATATAATTGTTATCGAACCGGATTGTTATTCTGTTATTCGCAAAGTAGAGTGCTTTCGATTCAGTTCGAGCGACAGCTTTGCTCGCATTCAATGTCGGAAAAAGTGGGTCAATTTTTTGCCAAAGCTCTTCTATACACGCGTGGCACTGTGAAGTTTCGAGTAAGATGAGAATGTCGATAGCGTCCTAGCCATAAAAAGCCCGGATCTGGGACACGGACCGGAGTCACCACTCACGTCGCGTCACCTTCCGCTCTACTTTGAAATCATACTTTACCCTATTCTAAGTAAGTATTACCATTCGCTTCACGTGTTACCTTTTTTCATTCTTTGTTTTTGTTGTGTGTAAACCGTATTTGACTCAAAGGTCACTTAAATATACTGAGTTGAGGTTCTTTTCTTTCAATATAAAAACTTCTCAATAATAAATATATACGAAATTACAAAAATATAACTGTATGCCAATAATTATTGGCATACAGTTATATCTAATTAGATATTATGTAAAAATTACAAGCAATATTACCTTCAGACATCATCGTAGGTAAGTAATTTAAATAAAATTTAAAGAAAATTGTATGTTAAACTTATGTATCTTACGTAAATACAGTGTAAACAAATTCTGTTTACTTGTAAAATTTAGAGAATTCTTACCTTAATTTCGTTTATTTGTATAGGTTCCTCTCTCCATAGAAAAGCCACTAACTTTCAGGACACGTAAACTCATAAACATAAAAGAACGCTTTGCTAAAATTGTCAGGTCCTAATCTGAGACTATTATCACCGTACCCACCCGTAAATTTATACGCAGTGCACATACCAAGTAAGCAAAAATAAATAAGATCATTTAATTGGCCACTTTCCAGTTTTAATCAGTTAAATGGAACAAAAATTCAATGTGAGTTCTTTCATATTATATCTATAATCATTTTATATAGGTAACTTTAAAACACTCCATCGATCTTCAAGCCCAGGTAAAATTCCTCATAATGTACTCTGGAGACCAATGAACGAACTAGACAATGGCACCAGGCGCTACTTCAGTTAATTACTGGGTAAGTTCTGTACCAAATCTTTGGGTGCGTGGTGTGTTATCGAGCTTGGCTTCGTGCTCTACTTGGCTTTTTTCATGTTATTAATGTAGCAAACGAACATGTGGCACCACCCTTCCGCTGCTGCCCATGACAACTATGACCGACCAAGAACAAGACTCACAGCCGACGGGGCGGGACGGGTCGCGTCGCCTTTGTACTCAGCGCGACGTGATGCGACCCGCCGAGCGCGACGCATCACGTCGCGCGCAGTACAGTTAGTGAGTATGAGGACTGGAACAGGGACTGTTAATGATAGTTAATCCTGTTAGTTGTTGTTAGTAATAGTCGAGTTAGTAACTGTTGGTAAGAGTCTCATTCTAGTTCGGTCACAGATGTGTTGCTACCCTTGAAGACTGAGATGGTCGCCTCTAAAAAATTATAACTGGCTGACTAGTAACCAATTTTAGAAATCAATCGTGAAATGATTTTGGCTTGTTTCAACCATAGCTGGTTGAAAATATAGTGTAAGCCGCATCTGATATTTTGTATTTCTATTTCTTTTTTGTGCATAGGCAGCAATCACCGGCGCCGCGGCGGCTCGATTGCCAGCTTTTATCATCAAAAGTTCTATTATTCTTACAAGTCTTGGCCACACCTTCTTATAAATTCTATTTTATGCACTGTGATGTAGTTGCCCTTTAATTAACAAATTTAAAATTCCAACTTTAAATAGCAATGCCCGAATATTATAATACGATAGTCGAAATTACGGTACATTTTAATAAAATTACTCTAGGTATACATTTTTTGCATCTTCAAAGTTTAGTGCAACCTGCCACTGTTCGTCAGCTAAAAAACGCGTAAAGACCATATTCTACTATACTGGACCAATGCTGTTTAGCAGACTTTATATAATTCCTTTTTGCAAAACTCTCAGGAATTCAGGATTCTCATGATGTTTTCCTTCACCGAAGGATGAGGAAAATTCTAACATGCATGTGTCTTTAAAGAATTTGTGGTGCAAGCAGGAGACAACAGGAGTAGTGTCGACGTACGGAACACATTTATACCGTAACTGCTACAAACCTTCGTAGCTTTGAAAAACGAACAGTTTCCAGTTATTGAAAATATCGCGGAGGACAATAGTACGGTATTAGTCGGCGTAAAGCCGTTCATTCTCTACACATGTTCCATCGTAATAGCCAAGAAGACAAGCGTTTGTAGGAAAAGCGTGTTCCCGCTATAACTCGAGTGACCTCAAACCGCACGATATTAAAACTATAAAGTGCGGCTTGCGACCGATTCGCTCCCTTGCGACTCGCAAGTGACCCAGAGCCCGTTATTTTTTTTTATTTATATTTAGTTTCTAGAGTTTCCTGCAAAATTGGAAAATTAGTTGGTACGTAGCTTTTAACACTAGCGTTTCTACACCCCAAAGTTTAGACTAGAGCAAATTATCGTACGATTTGTACCTAACGTATCAAGCAAATGGATATGAAAACTCTTAAATGACTTCATATAAATCTTAATTGCCAGATCATTCTATGACGGACGAGAAGATAAAATTGTAACCAAAAAGGAAACATTAAGATGATTATCAATCCGTATATAACCCACAATTTCCTCCTTAAGGATCCCAACTGAGCAACTCAGGAGACAGGTGACGCAATGTTAAGTGGTTAGTGCTGCCTATGTAAATCTGCAACCCCGGGAGCGTCTACAAAGTAATGCTGCAGAAGAAAGTGTAAACTACCTTGCTTGTTATCCGGCTCACTTGCACTGCAACGGCCCCGCTGCGTTAAAAAAATATTTAAAGCAGCGGGGCCGTAACCAGTGATGCGTAGGTTAGAGTCTGTGTCTATAGGTAGGTACATATTATATTTGTCAGGTATTAGTTTAAAAAATATGTAAGTATTTGAAGTTTTTATATCTCCAAAGTAATATATAAATAAATATATTTTGTAGAAACATTATTATCAACACAGGATTTATTATTATTTAAGATACTCTATTTTGTTCAGTTTTTTATAATTATACGTAAAACCTACGTATTAAAATATTGTATTGTACGGTTACCATCTGTCGAAAACTTAAACTTGTGATTCAGTGATTGTTAATAAGTGTTGAGTTTGGAACAAACCTACAATTTTTATTTTCAATACGCACCACCAAATGGCATTATATTAAAAAGATAATAATATTTTTGAATATTAAAAGAGCTACGAAAAAGGCGAAATGAATATATAAAGATACAGAATATATTTGCTCTTCGATAAACAGATGCAAATTGACTTCTCGCATCTAATATAGAATAGCTAAAGAGAAAAACAAATTCAAATGGAAGATGGAAACAGATATGCCTGTTTATGGCCCGCCACAGGGCCCCGCACGTTGAACTTCCAAGTAAGTACATACACTGAAGCATGAACGGGTGAACATAAAGTGACTAAGTTATCGCTCTCAGAAGACATATACAGTCGTAAAAGTCTGAAACAGAGCACCTTACATGAAAATAATCAAGAAAAAATGACGTTCGTTGTACTTAATCTAACAACGTTTGTAGTGCTAGCATTACAATAGTTACTTATTTATGTTTTCGCAGTATTCGATTGCTTAATAAAAATACTAGTTGACTACTTGACTACTTACTAGAATGACTAGTTTTGCGAAATATTTCAAGTGTCTATGGGATTTGAGCACCAATTTCTCCATTATGTAATTTAAATATGACCTAAAGTTTTCTATTAGGTATTTCAAGATAATCATCTTGAAATACCTAATAGAAAACTATCTATATTGTATATATTGTGATTCTAACAATATGTAACTTTAAAAAATATATGATAATATCATTTTATTTTTAATTCCGTTTCATGTTTAGTATTTCAGCTTTCCTCACAATTTTACACGTTTTTTATATTAATTGCGTTTACAATTACGTACCTGTAACTACGCGAATGATTTTAATATAATGTTTTTAGTTAACGACGCATTTTGAAATGCTTCCTCTTTGGTATTTCCTACTGAACCCCGTAAGCATTATTAATGTGGGGTTTACTATTTACTAGACCACTAATTACTTTAGGTTTTGTCCCTTTAGTGCCCATATAAGTAATCCACTGTTAGTTTACTCTAAATTATGTTTCATGAAACGTATAAAATTGATAATTTCGTTTTGTTCAGTATTAGTTTGTACTGTCGGTTACCGTTAACCGAACAAATGTTGTCTTGTCTTTGGAAGAAAGTCTTCAATCTGTTATTCGTTATAGAAAAATTAATAACATACAAGATTAAAGATGAGATGAGATCCCCTTTAACATCTCTACCGGCTCACAGATGACGCCCATGTTTTGTTGATCTTACAATGTTTCATTACCGTGTATTGTAATAATAATATATTAACAGATGATTTTAAAGGTTCTGCATGCTGCAAGGTAATTCATATAACAATTCGATTATCACTTGCTTCGATGAAGGAAAACACTATGAAGAAGCCTGCATATCTAAGAGTTCTTGTTGTTCTCAAAAAAAATTGTGATGAAGACGAGACTTCCAATAATATCATAACAAACTAAAGAAGAATTCAAAATCATTCGCCTATAAACGAAATATATTGAAGTTGTAGAATTTTCATTTTCATCAATTGAACGCTTTGATTATATTATATAATAAAAAATTGAACGGTATTTATATGCTGCATCTGGTAACGAGTTACTACAAAATGGAAATAAAAATTCATACGATAAAACGATGTCAACCATACGGATAGGTATATCAGAATGAACTGTAAACAAAGCTTAAGATACTTTAATATTAAAAAAAGATTTCGAAAATCCGTAAGCATCCAATACGTATTACGGCTTTAAATAAGGAGTTAAAATAAATAAAGAGTTCCAATTTTTTTGTGTACCTACAACATTAGGTACTAATTAAAATCTGTAATGACACAAATTATATTATATCGGTGGTCTATAACCACAACACATTGACCGTCGTACCCACACCCAACCGTAGCCGCTGGGTCTTGAAACTAGAAATTTACTTAAGCGCCCTAAGCGAGCGTTAAGGATGAATATTTGGAAATTGTAATCCTAAAAGGCTTTCACTGGGTATTAACGTTTGCGAGGTGTATTATCCACTTGAAGTAAATCTCAAGTGCTTGTTAGTGTCTTGATAAAAGCAGACAGATATATTTATATATTCGGTACACGCACACTGCCACAAGTCTGTACTATCAGGTATAAAGTGCTAAATGTATTGGATAACGTAATAAAAGTCCCTTTTACGTAAGTGTGCGGTCGAGGCCGCGGATAAAAGGTTGTTATTAAAATATTAATGAATAACATGGGACCGAATGTTTATAAATGTCACGTAACCTCCTAAAATCCTTCCATTAGACGTTGTTTACTTAGTCGGTGCGCAAATCTTGAGAGGTCGACTCACGAAAATGCCCCATGAATATGCGATGACACAAACGGTACACAGTTTTTCCATTTAGGAACCATAATGAAACCTCACGCACTCTTATTTGTTTTTTAATAGGGGAAATATTCAATTTTAAATTTCTTTTATACAGATTTACAAATGGAATAAATAAACTTAGGTAATTTAATATTTTTAGATAATATCTAAAAATAAGGATTTTCACAAACTCCTTGCTTGTCCAGATCACTGCAGAGGTCAATAAGCAACTCAAGTAATACACTTAGCTTGTCGAAGGTTTTTTCAATCATAACATCGTGTTGCAAATGTAAGCCAACTTCTTCCTCGGGTCTTAATGCAATCTGCAACCGGAAGTTTTAAATCTGCCCAGTTAAGTCCTAAAGACTACAGGATACATACATAGGATGATAGAACCATAACCAGACCCTATATTTATTATACTGAATTTGCAATTACAAACCAAATATTTATCGATGACAAAATTATGAACAGAATCATACATACTTCTTTACACTGCAATCTTTTCCAAAATTTGACTAATAAAATTGACGTAATATTTAACCAATTAATTCGAATAATAATATCAAAATACTTACAAAATTGGCTCGTAAATAACAAATAAAACCCATATTTTTCCCTTGCTGTTACCGAATAAGAAAATATCGTACCTTACGAACCCTTGTCTCCATCTAACTGTCATGTAATCGACCCAAGTAGGTTTCGAAGGTCGAACAGAAGTACCACTTAAACAAGTAAAGCTACCTCAGTAAATTATTTAACAAAACTTTAACGGTTTCATACCAAGTATGGTCAACAAAATTCCAATGATTCATATAGGGTTTCTCTCCACAAAGTTACCACTTAAATATCCCAAGAAATTCAAATACATTTTCCCAACTAAATTATAATTATTAATCTTCTAATGGTTCAATAGACTTACAAGTTATTAAATAGGTATTCCCGAGATATTAATTATTATACTTGTAGGTAATAATGTTCCCTTTATATTTACTGTACACTGTGCCTAGTCGGTAGTGACATCAGGTGGAAATTCAAATTTCCGCTTCGCCAGGATCGAACCCAGGAATCTTGGAATGGCGATACGGCTTAGTAACGCCATTGCGCTATACGGAAATGAAAGAAACAAAATAACAATAAATAAAAAACAAGAAAAAATTAGGTAAGACCAGAAACCCATTTACCTAACAAATATAACTTTTCAAACTCTCTCCCTGCGTTATAAATGAATTTATATGGTAACGAAAAAAGTTCCGTGGTTTTATGGCATGCGTGAATACGAACGAGGTTCCGCATCCTGCCGCACCAATGAGACGTTAAACGTCGTAATCCCGGGGGCTCGTGAATTTCCCTTCTTTTTTATTGTTATTTATCTTTTTGCGGATGATATCTTTATTATTAAAAGAAAACGATCAATCATGCGTATATAAAAATACTTATTATATGAAAGAGAAATATTATTTTACTGAATCCTCAATAAAGAAACATGGAGTATCTATAAAATCTGCCTGTTTGTTAGTACGGTAGATACCTAGTTATACAGGTCTTCACCCACTACCAAGACCCCTGCCTTGGCTGCCTATGTATAACGAAAAATTTTAACCTTTATGTCATTATTTTCATATGAAAATTAATATAGTTACCTAAGTGTAGTATACCTTTAAGTAAGTAAGTATACCTTTTACAGAACTCCACGCTTACGGAGTATGGTAAATAATCATACATTGTGCTCAAACATTATAGCAAATCAGAATTACATATAAAAACTTAATAGCAATGTATTTCCAAAAAGTAACGCCATAAATTTTGAAACTGAACTGAACCCATTGCGAATTGCGCACAAGTCGACCCAGTCCATATTGACCGTAGTAACAGCTGAACTACAATGGCGTGGAGAAACTTTTGACAGATGGCATTTGACACTAATTTATTAGTCTGTCTACCTCGTGTCTAGTTTAGTGTATTAGAAAATGGTTTCTCTAAATTAAATTCCAATACGCCAATGATATTGAGGTTTTATGGGAACGTTGTTTAATCGTCTAGGACCGACGACACAATGGATTGTCCACACAAATAATACCAACAATAGCATTCACGGACAAGGTTGTCTAGGTATCACTTAACAAGATTTATGGCTCCTATTATTTGGTTTTGTCACGTCACTTAAATATATAAGTAGATAGGTATATAATATATCTATTACCTTAGAATATTGATCTATAGGAACCTTCTGGTATATCTCACTTACTATTTTCTATTTCACACAAATGAATATCTGTAATTTTGCAGCCATACTTTAATTTCTTTATGGGTTTAAGATAGCAAACGAACGAGCATGCAGCACCAAACTTATGCTGCCGCCTATGACAACTGCGACCGACACTACAAGACTCAAATCGGGGCCAGGATGGTTAGTCCAGTTAGCAAAGGAGGCAGTTATTAAGAACATGATTGATCAGCTTGTTAGTAGGTGCAGTAGGGACTGTTAATGATATTTGGTCCCGTTAGTTGTTATTAGTAATAGTCCAGTTAGTAATTGTTACTGAGAGTCTCGTTCTAGTTGTTTGTTGTTTTGAGTACTAATATGGTCGCTTCTAAAATAGCGTAACCGGATTCACGCCTTTCCAACCGGCAGATAATTACTGTTAATACAATGATTACAAAGTAGAAATGGTTCTAGGTACCGTGGCGAACAGTAGTACTTTATATTCTTAGTTAAAGTAGACATTAGTTGGACCAAAGACATTAAAGAAGAAAGTTACGGTAAATCCGCTTTACTGGCTCCCCGAAACTGCGACCTCAGCACATTGAAATTCTTACAATATCCATAATAGTTACAAAGTTACAATTAGGTCACAACTCATCAACTAGCAGTGTAGCGGTAGGACGCGATTTGTATTTGCCAGTGGCAGTTTTTCCGGCGGTAGGATGCGCCGCGCAGTCGTCGCGCTCATCGAACTAACGAACCATTCCCTGCCGACTTATCCAGCCGAATATATGCAAACCAATAGCTATTCGCAGTTTACGTTTTTTCTGATTTGTAGCTATACAAATACTGAAAATGTTTTCGTTTGCTTTGGTACATCATTACTCTATTTCTATATAAATTTAATGAGGAACCACTTCTTATTAGCCTAGTTGGTAATGGCTGTCTGCGAAACGAGAGGTCTTGGTTTGATTCCGAGCCGGGGCCGATATTTACGTGATAGATAAGTGTTTGTTCTCTGGTCGTGGTTGTTAGTGATGTGTTATAATTATGCGTTGTTATGCCTACCGCGACACATTTTCTTAAAGCTATTAGCCGTAAGGTCACACTCTCATTCCTCTAAATTTATGCTGTCAATACGAAGTATCTAACCTACGCTACGGAGAGAAAAAATATTACCAGTGGCCAAGGTTCGTTACTACAAATTCCTTTACATAGTCTGAGGGTGATTCCCTTTCGTCGCAATAATTGTAAAATACCTTAGCTTCAAGCCATTAATGGCCCACTACTGAGCACGGGTCTCTCCTCATACCTGAGGAAGCCTACAGCATACTCCATCACGCTGCTCCAGTGCGAATTGATGGTAAAATACCTATTATCTCCTATTTACATTTTGTAAGGCACTATAATTTAGTATCTATTCTACTATCATTACAATATATCTAGATACATTCCATAAGCTAGCCAATCACCATATGGTGTACGTGACAGGTTTGCCTGTACCTACAGTAAAACTTATCAAGCAAACTTCAGCTACGTAGAGTGCATATGTTCACCGTTGTGCAACATACATCCTCCAGTTTACCAGTACCGTTTAACTGTACAGATAAACCTGTCAGATACACCCTTGCGTGTACGGCTACCTTTAAGGCAATCTTTAATAGAACATAATATACAAAGTAGTTAAATATAATAGTATAATATGAATGATGGTGTTCCATGATAAGCGCTGATTATCGAAATTTACCAAAGCTATAAATCGTCTCTTAAAAAGAATGTAATTAAATATGACGTCATTCAATCATATTGTGCAAAAATACGAGAACTAACATACACAACAAGATTATATAAATGAATAAGCCAGAAGTAACTTCATAAATAAATCTTGGTTTATAATTGTGTAGGACAGGATATAACAATTAGTACTTTATCTCGTTTAAAGTCCGCCATGGCAAGTTGCCTCGGAATTTTGGGTTAAAAAAGCAGGTATTTTAAACACAGCCTCGCATCTACACGAGCCATTGTAGGTGGCTGAATGCCAAATGAGTTTTGTGATGTAGTCCTCTTATGAAAAGGCAGATAGTGAGCGGTGCCGGCGGAAAGATCTAGATACACAGGTATTTAACATCCTTTCTCATTGCCCATGCAGCCTGTGGTACGGCTGTAAGGATGTATGAATTGTAAATTATTTAGATTTTTCAAGAACCAAGTACCTACTTTAAGTGTCAATCAATAAACTTTTTGAATTCTTTCCTCCAAGCGCTGATCCTTTGAGGAAAGTTACACGGGGTTTTTTTAATGGATGTTTTTGGAGTGGTTCCCAATATTAGTGTTAGTATCTACTTACACTAATATGGGGGTAACTCCAAAATAAAATGATTATTATTTTATTATTATTATCTATACCTTGCTGTTTTACAAAACTTTGTGTGTACAAAACTTTACTTCCTCTTTAAGTGATATTCAATGATGTATTTACATACTATGCTAAAGTTAACGTGGATGAATGTGAACTTAATGTACACACTTTATTATGATATGGGTAAGAGTGATAGGTATGTGTATTATGACAACATTTTGACCCAGTTATACAATACTCTTACTTCTGTAATCAAAGCAAACTATGATGGAACTGCTAACTAGAACAAACTACACTCAAGAACAGTAGTCACGTCGATAACGATGCCATGATTATTATAGATCCACTTAACTTTTGAAAACTGTGTGAAAATGTGGAACAAGTATTGCCCTCGGCCGTGTCATAAAACGTGGAGGTAATTTGAAGCGAGTGCAGTTTATATTTTGCAGCCAACAGTTCCGCTGTTCCGGGGCAAGGAATAAAGCCCTCGCCGCCCGCTTTCTCTCTCGCCATATCAACATCATTTACGTTCTCTCCTGCACTTGGATGCAATTGTCACTCCATTCACTCAACTTTATTTGTCGCATTTGGTGGAAATAGTTCTGTTTACGGCTTTGTTACCACGACAGTGCAATCTACCATTTACATCCCACTAGCGATCACTGTGAATAAAATTATAATTGCATTTCTTATATCCACAACGTGAGTTGAACCTTTGATCTACGGCCAGTGTGCTGCACAATACGCAATTTTGGGCTTGGGCTTCCCTATATGCATCTATGCCCAATATGCGAGATTCAACCAGAATGTAGTTTAGAGGGGCCATAAAGTCTGGCGTGAACAATACCCGCTTATAGCCGAGAATGTTTTACTAATTAATAGAATATTTCATTGTGAAACAAAACATGTCATATGATTCTCTGTTGTACCAATCGTCCTCATTATGATTCATTTCTGTCCCAATGCTGGACTTGGATCAAGATCTTGTTACCAAAAATGTAGTTTTATAGAATGGTAAATGAATAACACTAAATACCTCCATATCTCATATCTACACTAGGATTCCCTGTATCGTGCCCATCGTGGGTGCCATGGACAACAAAGAAAGACAATAATCCACACCCAGCCTGAGATCAGAAATTTCATCATCTATCGAATTTCCGCCATTGAGCATTACGGTATTATATTTCGCTGCTTACGGCACATGTTATATACCATATTGTGTGAAATTAAGTACCTACTAAGTAACGTAAGCACATCTCAGTCCGGTAACCTAAAACCATGATCTTTAGTGTTCCTAAAAACGTCCTAATATCGTTGCAACAATAGTAAACACCACACATATTTATTTCGTTGAAATTACAATTGACAAACAAAATGTAAATTCATTTCAAACAAATTTCATTTCGTTTTTAACAGAAATTAAGCATACTTGTTAAAGGGAGCTCCACAAGTGACTATCGTCAAGTGCCGTCCGTGTAATCGTCAGTCATAGAGCACTCTCCACGAGGACGCTTCGTTCCGGCTACAGCGAAACACGTGTTGGTTCGAACGTACTCTATCACGCTGACGGTAATAGTCCGTCTTGTGTAAACAACCAATTTATGGCACAAAATGAAAATATTAGTTTTGTAATTCAAACTGTTTTGTTTTACATACACGTGCGTTATCATAGCGATTAAAATATGAGTGAATTGGAACTCAACGTTATTAATCTTCTTGTTTTTTCTTGCACTCTTAGTAAAATTAAATTCTTCTGTAACAGTCGACAACAAACAGATGAGTCACATAGTAAGTGATCACGCCCATGGACATCAGTAGATAATACTGGAGCGTTGTCGGTCAAACACAAATCAGAGAAGAAAGACAAAAAATTTGTACATAATTTTTACATTTATAACCCAATAAACATTATGAATACGTTCATTTTCAGCTCCAAGAACTCTGTTTTTCATTAAGATACCGTTCATGAAAACAATGCAGCGTCCGTATATTCACAGTTAAAGCCGGTTGCTGACCGTGTTTTATTTAACTAGCGGTTTACTCGCCTGTTACACTATCATAACAACAACAAAGTTGTTATTACAATAATAAAGTTTGTTCTTTGCTTTCTGTTAGAGCATAACGAGAAGCAAGACAAACTTAGTGTTCAGTAATCTGGTGCCGGCAACTCAACAAGAGGCGGTGGACTCTGCAGCATTTCCATTATTTACGGTAGCGGTTTGCGAGCGTTTCCAGACAAATGAATTGGACAATAAAGCGGCAAGCACCCGTCAACTTTTCCGTAATGAAACTTTTTGATAATAAAATAAAATGAGGCCACGCAAAACTTTGCAAGCTTAATCTTTCATCAGTTGTTCCTGTTGTTTTTGGCGCAGAACCGGGGCTCTTTGGGAACGTAACGTTGTAAGAGACACTTGAAGAAAAGTTTTGGAAAACGTTTTGCAAAAGGTATACGATATAAGGCACGTATTAGCGGTGAGTATATATTTTTAACCTACTTCAAAATAGGAGGAGGTTCTCAATTCGGTTTTGGTTGTTCTTTTTTGTTTCTTACCTCAGAACCATCAATCGATTTGAACGTGGTAGGCGGCATTCCAATTAAATAATGATAATTATTTGGATACCAGGCGTGAATAAGTTGATAAGTCGACTTGCATATTTTTTTTTACATCGTACTTGGCATTAGAATTGTTTGCTTTATAAGGTAATTCACAAGACTGGTGTGTGCTATTGTAAAAGACCTATCGACTTACTGATTTATTCACCCTATAAAGCAAACAATTCTAATGCCAAGTTCGATGAAAACAAAATATATGCAAGTCGACTTATCAACTTATTCACGCCTGGTATCCATTTAATAGTCGCTTTAAACTTCTATTCTGTCCTCCTCCTCTCTCTCCTCTTAATTATAATATTTCATTATCCTTTTAGATAAAAGTGGCAGTTTAGTTTGATGGCACCAGGTTTGTAGGTATATTTCGCTCATTAGCGCTTTTATTATTATAGTATTTAAATTAATACTGCGATTTTATAGTTTTTCTTTTTAAAGTCAGTTTAAAAACTTTTTAATAAACTACATATTATCATGTATTTCTTTAAAACTTTTATCCATCTTCCTTTTACTTCGGACCGTGCAAAGTAATCTTTAAAGCGACAACCGCTTTAATTCATTGAAGTTTTATTTTACCAAAAATTAATTTTATAAACGCATTAGTAATTAATTAAAGTTAATCACGAACTAAAAGGTTAATAACCCAATAACTAGTCGTTAAAATATAATAAGTTCAATTATAACTAATAATTTTGACATCATATTAAACCTACAGAATAAAAGGGTTTTTGATTAATTGATTGAAACTAACTAGAAGTTATAAAATGATTTAAATAATGCTAATAAAATCGAAAAACACAATATCCCAAAATTAAGTAATTATAAGTAATAAGGTACCATAGTTATAACCGCTGAATAATTTACTAATATTTTTCTATACTTTTGAATATTTTGTTGGTTCCAGCTCTATTGAAAAAATTGAAATAACACCTACGTTACTAAATTATACCAAATCACGTTCTAAGTAGGTATCATTGAACCATGCGTTTATGTACCTACATTTTTACATAATATTACTAAGTACTGAAGTTTTATCTATAACTATATCACCTACTCGTAATTCATCAGAGAAATCGTGAATTATCACCTCGCTAATAGATTTTGCCAAGAAATTCAAAGATTGTCTATCAGCTTTAATTTGTTTCACTTGCCCGTGATTTGCAATTAAATGACAGATTTAGCCGTTATTACTCTAACAGTACCTACAACAATAACGCATTCTTAACTTTATAGTTTTATTGTAGGTACATAAATATTGACTTATAATATAATCCATATTATAAGTTATATTCATATAGTCTAATCTATATTTGATTTCAAATGTAGGTACAGAAACGTGGATGCTGGTTGCGGTTGTAGGTACTCATGTACTTTGTAAATGGATGCCTCCACGAAAAATATGTGGAGGCATATTTTTAAAGCCTATTCGACTATACGCTGCACGATAAGATAGGCAAATAAAAATATAACCCTTACTTAAGTGAAAGGAGAGACGTATATTTGGAACTTTATAGGCATAATAAAGATGTTTAATCCTGCCTTCCAGCCATATAGGTATCCCAGGTAGGATTCGTTGAAACAGAGAACTCGAAAATTTTTCAAGCGGTAGTATAATTACAGGAAAATAAATACCTATGAAAGAGAGACTTTACAAATATCACACAAGCATCGAGCGAATGTAAGTAGGTACCACGCATACTCTTATTTTGTTTTCGGTAAGAGTATCCGCAACTACAAAAGCTTTTACTCACCAAAAATTACAATTTATTATTCCGGATAACATAGGAACGCTAGCAGCGGAAATCTGCACTACATTTATGCTTTCCGTGTGTGAATATACATAAGTTCGTAAAAATGCGCGCAGTGTTAACTATTATCGAATTCACGTAGCGTTCGATAGCGCTCTCATATTTTGTGTAGAATTCGAGCTAGGAAATCGAAGCAGATGTTAAAAATTGTTGTGTACGATTCGAGTGGATAGGTATCGACGTTACGCGTGGAGAATCGTGTGCACGTGACCGCCGCTCTTATCCCAACTTACCCTTATCAGTCAAACAGTAGCCCATAGAAACTTTACTGGGCTTCCGTTCGAATACAAACAGAATGCCTTCAGAGATAAACTTTTCCATTGTAGGTTCATTGTTTGTGCTATTATTATTATATAATCAAACATGAATGACTGTTGTAAGTGATTTTTGATATTAACTTATCTATATATAACTAACATCCCGTCTAGTACCCACACTAATAACACTATAAACCGGAAACAATTGCTTTTCATTTTTATCAAACATTACACACATTTACCTAATGGTTATCTCTTTTTATAGTTTTGCTCTTAAAAATGGATATATAGCTATTTTTTATTACATTAGTTACGCAAAAACTGTCCAAAACCAACTTCATACGAATATTTTTCCGTGATATAATTTACAAATAATCTGATAATAATAATCATACAAATCTATTGAGTAGTTTGCGCATAATAAAGCGACCAAACAGATAAATATAAGGAAAAACAAAAATTCCAAAAAAAAATATGTTATAGCCTCCATCGATAACAAAGCCTATTTTCATTAAAATTTCCAAAAAGTAATAATGTTACCTGTGTATTATTATAGGTGTTTGTTTAGTTCAATATTCGTGCGTGTTGATCCGAAAAATATTAAGCTGTCGCGTCGGCTTCATTTTAATGAAGCCTAAGAAAACAACTTTAGGGTATAATATGAAGGTATAATCCCGTAAATGTTTGAGAACTATATTTCTAGACACAAAAATTTCTTCTTTGATGTGAAGGAAAATAAAACACAAATTACTTATAACATAAATAGACAAGAAACATGCATGTTTTTCTCAGACCGCTTTATTTATTTTGAAATCTTATATTTATACAAGTTGTCCCGGCGTACTTCGTACCGCTTTATAATTAAAAAATGTTTTGGTGATATATCGACAGCAACGCCACCTATCGGGTCCAATTGTGAATCTAAACCATTCCCAGATCCCCTTGAACATACACAAAAAATTTCATCCAAATCGGTCCAGTCGTTAAAAAATGTTTTGGTGATATATCGACAGCAACGCCACCTACCGGGTCCAATTGTGAATCTAAATAATTCTCGGATCCACCTGAAGACACAAAAAATTTCAACCAAATCGGTCAAGCCGTTTAGGAGGAGTTCAGTGACATACACACTCACACTCGAATTATATATATTAAGATTCAGTTGTCTTACGTCATTAAACACATCTTGTTATAAATGAAAGCCATTATAATATTAATTAAAGTCGTTATAAATAAGTTATTTAAAGTCGCTTACTAATTAATTAATCATTACCTACACAAGGACCATTCATATTTTAAACTAATTATCACACAAGGACTGACAAGGAACGGCTCATTAGTAAGTTGGGGTCAGTCCAACACCCTTCAAGCGGAATACATCATAATTCATAACAACAAAATTACAGTCTTTAAAAATATAATTGTACAATAGGACACCTTATTGCTTAAGAATATTTCTTCTTCTTGAAGCGCTCATAGCCCGGCGGCTTGCGTCGATCTCAAGTGATCGACAAAGTTAAGCAACAGCGGGCGCGGTCGGTAGTTGGATGGGTGACCGCTAGTGGCAAAAATTTCTTGAGCGCTTCCGTGCTTCGGAGGGCACGTAAAGCCGTCGGTCCCGGTTGTTATCATTTGGTAGCAGTCGTTAAGCCATGTCGGATACCTTCGGGCGGCTTAAAATTTCCGACACTTGGGTTGGCCACTAACCCCTCCACCACTCCGCACTAGAGCAGCGTGGTGGAGTATGCTCTAGGCCTCCTCAGGTATGAGGAGAGACCCGTGCTCAGTAGTGGGCCATTAATGGGTTGTAGCCATTTCTTCTTGACAGCCTTTGGGTAGAGGTGGTTCAACGATAATAACTCAAGGTAATTATTCTACGTATACTTTATGTTAATAAATGTCTAATGAAAAACTAATTCCCGCGTCAAGTCAAAAAAGGTAAAATTCATACTCTTCTTCGCTGCTCCGCTCCAAGTTATTTACATAAAAATTGGCAACGTCGCATCTCCACCACACCTCCGCGCTTATTAGGCCAAGGCCACCTTAATTTGTCACTTTTCGTAACTAATCACCGAAGTACCAAGTGTGTCGGGGTTCTGTAAACTTCTGTATCAGTTATCTTGTATTTTTAATCCCCGACGCAAAAAAGGGGCGCCATATGCTTGACGTTTCTGTGTATCTGTGTGTCAGTCTGTGGCATTGTAGTTCCTAAAAAGGAATGGAACGAATTAGATACGGTTTTTTTTGACGTGACAACGTCTTATAATTCGGTGGCACGCATGAAAAAACATGAGTCATGCGTTACCGTCGTTACCGTTGGTGAATTATTATACCAGCGCCATCTATGTATTGTGCAGTGAACAATTATTCATTAAGTTCGATTGGGTCCATTTATCGATGGAGGAAGGCTGGCTGAGCTGGTAGTTCACTCGCAGTACACTAGATGGCGTTGAGTAGTGGGGCGCTATAATTCTGAATCACGATGTAGGATGTATAAGTATCCAGCATTCATTTTTAATAAATGACTTAACTTGTATTGAAAAAGTGTTCTTTTATTGTGCTTGCCTACTCATTCAAAGGAAATTATTTTCTTAAGACGTTGTCACGTTCAACTATCGTCAGTAAACCGACTTTACAGACAACCAATTTTTTGTTTGAAAACCGACGTGATCGACATCGTTCCTAGCTATCATTTATGAAGATCTGTTTAGGCGTTTGATGATCATCAGCTAATAACTCGGGGGTTTTCAATGTAAGTATGTTACATAATTACCAACGTTTTATTTAACTTGCAATGTTTGTATGTAGATACGGTCTTGCAAGCTAAATGTGAACTACTTCCTCATACCCTACGGTCTTAAAATTATGCATATTGCTTTAGTTCTGGTGAAGCTCAGGTATGATACTACCCTCAGGATTGGCTGCAGACGAACTCCTCAACGTTTAACAGCACAGTGACTAAATTTATTGCTTTACCCATAGTATAATTACACTTAGCATTGGAATTTTATCATATTCTAATTAATTATAGTTAATTTACTATTTACCTAAAGTTACACATTAAAATTTAACATTATTTTTTTATTCATAATCACTATACCTACATAATTATTTAAAGAATAATAAAACTAAACATACCCACGATTAATATTCACTCTTTTTTTTATAGCTATGTAAATATATTTTTACAACTATTATTTTAAACGAACTTTAAAGTAAGTCATTTCTCATTACTTTGTATAAGTGGATATTAGCATTGATTAAAATCAGACTCCTTTTGACATGTTGCTCACCCCGATGATACACAAAATCTACTAAAAATATAAAATACAGCTGTTGTTATTACGTCTATTAGACGTTTTATCCGTTAATATTTCTTTGAATGCAAAACACATAACAACATCACAACAAAACCTTATTATGTGGCTTACCCACATAAGTACACACGATATTTTTTTCATTTATAGGCCATCTCACTTACTAGTCGCCTACTTGAAACTCACGCTTAGTCGCTCGGAGCAATTTTGACCCTCTTCGTGATGTCCGATTAATATCGCATTTTGCCCACGTATGATGACAGTACAATAATTCTCTCACAATATCCTGGTATTCTTACTATAAATACAAAAAATGATTAGTTTCCAATAACGTTACCAAGTGAACTTGAGAAGTTACAAATAGATAGGTAAGCATATTAAAAAGACTGCTCGGAATTTTATTACTAGGAAATTTAGTTATTAGCGAAAAATAAGACCGACTTAAAAATCATTGTAAAACATTAAATTAGTATCTGTATAACGTCTTAATTAAAAAGAGATTGTACAGAAATCAAACCTACAGACTTGACAATAGCTAGGTAAAAATTAGGTCACAACTTCACTGGCATCGAAAGAATGGTGTAAAAGTTTTAGAAAAATTCAAATATCTGGGACATTAAGAAAAAATTGTTGAACTAAGACGAAGTAGTTAAACTCCGATTGCCGTGGAAACTTTACTAAAAAGCTATACCAGGTCAATAAAAGATTTTATTACGTCAATAGGCGACAGGTCGACTAATAGTCGGAATTTTTTTTATGTACCTACTTGTTTTTTTAAATACGTGATGTAGCGACATACAAAATCATACGTATGATACAGGGATATAGAACTAACCTTAGCGTAATTGCATGCAGGTTCTTCACAGATATATATAACCGAAATTCACGTAAATAGTACGTGAAGCGAAAGGCAAAAGCGTCGATGAAAGAGCGCTAAAAGACCATCTCGCTCTACCCTGACCCTGACCCTCTAGAAACTCCACGGTAGAACTAACGGCTAAGGTTGAGCCCTGAGCGCCCTGGTACAAAGATTAAATACTTATCGATAGTCGATACAAAATATTACTCATACCAACTGCTCGCTCGCATCTACGCTCACGTGAGTTTAGTATAAGGCAAATTAAAAACAAAAATATATATTAATAATATAATGGAAATATTGTTCCCCATTATTATTGTTTCTTGTAGTTTATTTTCACTTATTTATTTTCTCCTTTCGCTCTTGACTCTCTCTTTAATGTGTGTGTTTAATGTAATGTGTTTAATGTACACCTTACCTCACTGTACTAATACTGTTCTTTGCTCCATGTCTTAAGGTTGTCTGGAAGAGATCGCTATGTAGCGATAAGACCGCCTTTTGTACTCTATAAATGTCTATTTATATAATTGTTAATGTCCTGTTCTTGGTGTACAATAAAGAGTTATAAATAAATAAATAAATAAATAAATTGTAACTAAGAATTCGAAAGATAATTACGGAGCGTATAAAATAGAAAGAGATGAAATAAATATTACACTGAATTACAATTCACTTTGACTGTCTCAACTCTCACTTTAAGCGTACTGGGATAGTCATCAAACTTGATGAATTTTTAATTTTGCTGTTCACTCGTATTTGTTTATTTTGACGCTTGTTAGTGTAGAAACTCCTCAGATATTACGTTGTCCCTTTTTTCCTGTTGTCGTTTCTATGTAAAATAATAAGAAAGATATATATCTCAGTTCTTATCTTTCAAAATGAATAGGCTTAGTTTCGAAGCTGAATATGCAGCTTTTCATAAAGACTTTAGATCCTTTTGATAGTGTAATTATCCATCGATGTCATGAGAGTTTGGAATATTTTTCGCTGCATACACATATAGTATAATATTGTTGTGTTTAGGCTGATAATAATGAGTTCCGTGTTATATTGTTTACCACTTTGTGGGCATTTGTCAACAAGACATTTACGTGCCGCGGCGCTATCACGAACGGCAGAATACAATTTGAACTTTTGTGTTTGCTATGTTAGTATATGAGTATATAACTATTCAAATACTTAGTCCAATATATCGGTTTGTTCTAACAAGAAAGCCAGACTCAATGAAGTTAAACTGCTAACTTTTTTATAACTTTTGCAGATTCTTCTGTGGGTACACAAAATTTCACAACTATGTTAGAAACTTCTAGCTGATACAATTTTAAGATACTACTACAAACCTAAAAGGAACTTGCAATAGACATAAATAGAAGTTTCGTAAGTGTTCATAAACCTGACGGTTTACGTCGTAACTTAGTCGTCACTTACGACAACATAATAAGTCATCGGAAGCAACTTCAACAATTAATAGTTGGTTGTTTGTAAATATTTTTCATGCTTCCGTGGTTTAGATGGCATGTTAAATCGTCGGTGTTGTCATAAGTTTGCAGTTAAGCTCTGTCAGAGGCTATGATAGGTAAGCCACGCCAAAGTAACTTCCAACCCTTGGTTTGACCACAAATGCTCCATTAATCTGCAAGGGAGAAACTTGGTGAAGATCTTGTCAATCATGAAGAAAGACCGTTACAGTACAAATTATAGGTAATCTGTACAGCAAACCCCGGGCCTAAACCCCGTTACTATTAGTATATATTTTTATGAGTTTTGTCGCGTTATTTTTACTGTCGAGCTTCACCCAACTAAAATGGACTTTGACTGCAACATACAAGTTTATTTTGATGACTATTTTTCGTCCGGATACTAGTAAGTTTTTTGTTTGCCCCACATAAAGTTCATTATCATCGGACTTGAAACAGTGCCAGAATGATATTATTATAATATAGTACAGCTACTAGCATTCTGTCTTTTAGGGATTTAGTCTGCCGCACAAAGGTATCTGGATTCGAATCCTAACGCACCACTCATTTTCAAAGTTACGTGCGTATTAAAATATAATAAATTGATTTTTGGTAATAATAAAAACTTATAATTATTATCACTTACTTTGGTGAACTAAAGATGTGTAACCGCCAATCATTATGGACAGCGTGGTAGACTAACTATAGTACCTATATACCCAACAATGTGAGAGACCGGGGCCCAGCAGTGGGACGATTACGGGTTGTGATAATGAGGATGACTTTATCAATGGCCAAATACCACTGATTTCGCTGGTGGAATATCAACACATTAATTGTATATCAATTTTAGGTAACCAAAAAGACAATTCTGATAACTACTAATCCCGGTTGCACTAGATTGCATATACTAAGTACTAGTTTCTAATAATTAGCCTGATAACACCCCGGCTCATGTTAATTGCATTTCCAAGTACATCGAATTCGCTATGTCGAATATAGACACATCATTATCTACATATTGTCTATACTTACTACGCATGATACGACTTAACATGATATAACAATAATTATTAATTTTATACATTAATTATTTTTTAAAATATATTATAATAATGTTTAATGTCGGTATATAATGACGGTTAATTTTATGTCAGATACCGTTTAGATGGTAAATGGACACATCTTTTCTATTTGTCCATTTAACTGTTTAATTATATAAATATTTCCCAATTTCTCAGAGTGAAATTTTGAGTTTAAAATATTTTGAAAATAAAGTATAAACGAAGTTGCAAATTACCTTTCATAAAGACTTTTTAAACATACTTATACACGGACTATTAATTTCTGTAATCTGTGTTTATGGAGACTACGGGTACTTGCGGCTTGTATGAAACACACTCGAGTGTTCAATGGCCTGGGCGAAACCCCATCATGTGAATTCAGCCGTTAATCAGAGAAGTCAGAGACTTAACGTTGGAGCTAAACATTTCACCCATACGCCTTAGGAGTTCCAGGAGACGTATGTCCTTTCCTAACTGGCATCAACTGTTTTGTATCTACAGCAAGCCTTCAAAGCGACTGCAGTACACCCTAGTGAGTTCTTACTTTAACTAGTGGATATTGCTTTGAGCAGCTTATATGAAGTTATGTGTCATATACCTATGCCATTTATAAGTGAAGTGATATACTTTTAGCTCGAATTTTGTGCGAGTTTTGTGCAAAACACACTTGCTCAAATAACCGGCTCTCTAGAGTATACAGAGTAAGGACGATCTAAAACAGAAATGTGGTTAAAAGGAATGCTCACACACTAGGTGTACACACTACACATAGAACAGTAGGTACTTAAACACTAGCTCCTCTGTGCTGTGATACTAAGCAAATATTACAAATAACCCAGACTCGAAAACAAGTATATGTCACAAAAATATTTGCCCGAACGGCAATAGAACTCGGGAGTTGAAACATTTTGATCGGCAGGAAGGGTTAAACTGTGTAGTTTTTAATATTTTATCTCATCATAATGGCCTAATGTCACAACAAAACAGTTTAGTATTAGTTGTTAGGGTTTCGTAACCATAGGTTGTAAAAATATGCCTCCGCTGTCGCTCTGTCTATCTGTCAGTTCTGTCACAGGTAGACCCTTTGGAATTATACCATACAAGTAACATACAAGTACGAGTATGTAACCTTATTTACCAAATAATTAGAGTTAATATCGCTCGATGGTACGAACCCTACGTATGCGAGCGTATCCAGAGATTGTGGATAGATACATTAGTAAAAACGGCCATTGGAGAGGTGATTACGATAAGATTAATATTTAAGCACAGGAACTTGTATTCTTTAATTAAAACATTACAATCAAACAAACGGTTTAATCATACCATACGATAAAACTTTATATCGCCATTGAAATGTAAATCGTGTTATTTTAATCTACACAACAGTCCATTTGACATTTTACGTTAAAAACGACCGGCTGATACGTGTTCATTCTGTTAATGAATTCATATCAGCATTTTAAAAATTTATAACTCGAACAGAAGCTCGTATATGTAAACAAGTTGCTTGCGTGTCGTTATAACTTTCTTTCATTTTTGTCTTTGTGAATATCTCTTTGTACCTACAAGCGAAGTATAGTCGGTATTATACGAACAGTTCAAGTTCGCGAGTTCTATGAAACATGCTCGAGTGTTCAATGGCCCGAGCAAAAGTCGATGCAAAATTCAGTCTTTAACCATTGCCAATAACACGAACGGGGTCATACATTGACAATGGTTTCAAACAGGCAAACACTGTGGCTTTGTAAGGAATTTATATATCTGATAATATATAGCGTGCATTATAATCTTATCGCCTTCGCTTCGCTTTGGACAACTTGAGAATTTGAACATCTGCTGAATAAATTTTTTTTGTATTCAACCAAATCTCTCATTGTGAGAGGAGACGGTCGGTTGCTCGAATATTGCTATACTAGGTTAAATTTAAGAACACTATGCGATATTCCAGCGTTGGCAACAGGTTAATACGATTAATGATAAAATATTAACGATTAATTGAGTTAATCCAGACTATAAATTAAAATTAAATTCATCCTAATCAAACTTTGACCATAACGATAACGCGGTTAAAAAACCGCATATGCATAATAGTTAATGTTAATTTTGGCCAGTTTGACAGAACATAAATACTTAATATACACTTTTCTTTTTTCGAAACGCGCCGTACAAAGTAAAAAGTGCAAAAATACATTTTTACTTATACTTATAGGCCGTCGATTTTTTGTAAATATAATAATTAGATAAGACAACTAAACAATCCACGAAACAATCAGTTAAACCCTCTAATCGCTTACGATAACCTAATGACCTGAAAACGCACAAACAACTAACTTTGTTTCATGACAAGGTGCAATAGCGGATTTCACTTGGAAAACCAAATTGTGAGCGTAACTGAGCTTTCTTCGGCACGAAACAAAAATCGTGATTAACATAGACCTGCTTATTTATAAATTAGTATTATAATTACTGAAAATATCTCGGCATGAAATTAGGGGAACTTGAAATCAACACCTAATAGTAGGTTAGTAAAACCGGTCACGTCCTATCGGACTCGCGTGGGAGGTTGCGTATTATGTAAATGTGCAATTGTATTCTTAAAGATTTTCTGTTTCCTTTCAAAATGTAAAGGCAAGGTTTTCCTGAAGATAGACTTTATTTCGTAGTTTTTTTTGGATTTGTGAAATTAAGGGCCAATTGCATTTTGTTATTTCTTCTAATAAGTTAAAAATTAAAATAACCATTTTCATAAGGATTTTTAAGCCTTTCTGTATTTTCCATTCAAGTATTAAATAGAAATGCAAAAAAAATAATAGTAAGAGTAATAGAGTAAATATATAAAGACGTGAAGTCACGGTTCTCTCCACATTGTCGCTTTTAGCAAAGGCATTTTAAGAAATATATATTTTGGAGCTTTCGAATGTACAGTTGAAAGCTTGAAACGCTTGAATGTGTCTTTTATTCTCGTTTTCGATAAGACATATGGTTTATCCTGTCGCTGCGTTGCAATATCTTAACGTTATTGGTTTTTTTCAACGTTGATTCAGCGCTTTTATATTAAAACTGCAGTATCTGAGTGACGTTATATAAGACTCAACCCCAAAGGAAGCTTTCTAAGTTTCTGTTCGGAAGACAGAAACTTAGAATGCAGAATCTTGTAAACATATAATATAAACTACGTCTTTGCAGTTTGTAAACATAATAACATGATTAATAGTATCTTTTATAGAAATATGTACTTAAATAGTCTCTTATATTATAAATAGTATCTTGTGCAGAAACGAATACAAGGTGATTTTTTAGTCACTTGACATTATGTCAAGTGACTCAAATGTCAATTTGTCCTATTAATAATAATAATGTCAATATTATTGACATAATTATTATTAATAGGAGTTACTGAGTATTCGATTCTCATTCCAAATATGTAATTAAAAAGGGTGCTTAAAATTTGACGTAATTATCCATTACAAACCCATAGTGTGGACAAACTGATCGCACGCGGTTTAAAAGGTCATTAACCCCGCCCGTACGGCTCCGCCGCGCCGTATCGCAGACAGCTGTGTTACGGGCGTTTTCACACCGTGACCATACATTTCGGATATTTTTAGATAATTTTGATTGCCATTTTTGAAATATTTATCGTGTAGAATTTTGACTTTATATTTTTAATCATTACCTATGACCATGTTCTTTCATGGCCTCGAGTATGTGAAGTAAAAAAAAATACCCAGTATATTTACATCCTAAAGATAAGTCCTTCATATAAGTTTAGGGTGTAACCACTAACCTTCCGTGAGTCCAACCTGACCTCTACGATCACGTTGCTAGTCAACGGACGTGTTTATATCGTCAAAGCCCTCCTGTTTTCCACCAGTTGACATAAAAAGCTGTAATGGTGTCGTCAGAAAAGATAAAAAAATATTATGATAAAGCTGTTAACGTAAAAAGCCTATATCAGTATAAAATATTTATAAAATGTGCTGATAAAATAACCTTTAACGAGCTCAAATAATTTTATTGGTATTATAGTAAATTACATATAGAACAGTGACCTCATTTTATTTTTAATTGTCCATGACAGGCTGAATATTATTATTTTACACTTGCAAGTGAATGCAAATTCCACGTAAACTTGGGTTTTATCTCTCTGTACAAAATCGTTTTGATTGTTTGATTTATTTATTTTGTAACATCTTAAAGTAGGATACTTATAGAATAGCAAAAACATAATGCCTAATGACATTCTCTACCACTTAGCCTTGGGCAAATGTAAAAAAGGAGATGGTAGATGTTAAAAAACAGCAAAATAAGAAAAATATGTGACTTTTGAATATAAATATAAGAAACAAAAATAATACTTAACGAAAATAATATAATTTTAAATTTACCTTTATAGTACGATCGTTTATGTGATTGGGTGTGTGTGATCATTTGAAATTATTTAAATGCGAAACCTTATGTTATAAATGACTAGTAAACCCGCCCTCGCTTCGCTTCGGGAAAACCAATTTACACAAAACTTTAATATATTATACATATAAACTTTCCTCTTGAATCATTTTATCTATTAAAAAAAACCGCATCAAAATCCGTTGCGTAGTTTTAAAGATCTAAGCATACATAGGGACAGAGAAAGCGACTCTGTTTTATACTATGTAGTGATAATGATTTACATAGATGTAAATTATTACATATATCACATTATCACATATATCACATTATTACATATATTATCACATCATTATTACATCTATGTAAATCATTATCATTGATAAACATCGGAGATACCCTCAATCCCCTACCCTCAATTACATCTATGTAAATCAATATCACAGTATTACATATATCACATTATCACATTATTACATATATTATCACATCATTATTACATCTGTGTAAATCATTATCATTGATAAACATCAGAGATACCCTCAATCAGTACGTTTTTAAAGGCGTGAAGGGTGTGGGCGTGAGGGGTGTACCATAAGAAGAAGTAATAAGTTAAAAACTTACAACCCGAGAATTGTAATACGCGAATATTGAAAATTTAAGTAAAGTAACATAATCAACTTCAATCAAATCTTGCCTGATACTAAATGGTAATTTTAAATAAAAAACGATAACACATAATAAACCTTTAACTATAAAATGAAACCCCACGTAACACAATTCATCGAATTTCTTTTTCTTTTTTTTACAATATAAAATTTGATTAGTCTTTTCTTAAGGGATAATTGCAAAGTTAGTCAAATCGAATTACGTAAAATTCGTTATAATCGACCCACGCGTTTAGTCTTTACGCCATAAAGAAAAAACATAGACTAACAAACACATTACCCTCCTATACATCGCGCAGTCGGGTAAAACTGCGATACTTACACAGTTTTCACGAAGATTGGGAACAAAATGTGTACTGAAAACTATTTTTAAACAAACGCAGGGTGGTGTTGATGATTTTGCAGCGTATTACGAACAACGCTGAAACTGAACACGCTGAAACAACGGTGACGCTGTGAAGCTGTGAAATATCGAACTAAACAAACATTTTGAAACAAATATTTACTATAAAATGTAGGTGTTAATATTAGGACTATAGCCGTAGTGTTAATTATTATGTATGACGACCCTAGCATAGTTGGTAGCCCTGCCTGTGAAGCGAGTAGTCCCAGGTTCGATTCCCGGCCTGGGCAACAAATATTTCCCCTATCTCGACTTTGATTTTGATAAAAAAAACTCATAAGGTTGTATAAGTTAATCCACATACCATTCAATCAACTTTTACCATTTACTAAAATTTAATAACTACGTACATAAGTACAATTTTTTTTACTTACTGAATTTTGTTTGTCTTGTAGGCATCCAAATAAATCCGATGTGAATAAAATTCCATATAAATGGTTTTTAAAACGAACTGCGATAAAAAGAGCTTTTTGCTAATGTCAGACGCATAAACCTTCGGGAAAATTCAGAGAAACCTATAGTACCTTAAGGTCGATGACACTCACGACTGTCTTTACCTTATGTTGAGTTTTTCATGTGTGTTTATACATGCATTGTTATTTAAAACGCTCATATTTACGTTATATTGATTTTAAATAATGTTGTGAAAAACGATGACTGTCAGCGAACACATAATTGACCAGGCCCTTGCTGGAATACAGCCTTCTGCTGCAGAAAGAGATAGAATAGTAGTTCACCTTTAGCAGCCTGGCAGCGCATCTGCCAGGCTGCTAAAGGTGAGTGAACATACAGACTTCAATCATAACCACAAAGACATGAAAACGTATACCAAGTATACAACCGTAACGTCTTATCTAAGATAGCTATCCAAGATAGATTCTTGGTATACAACCAAGATAGATTCTTGGTATACAACCAAGAATCTATCTTGGATAGATATTTTTTTATTATGCAACCAAGCGTTAACAAATTCTTCAATAACAGGAGTTATATTAAAGCTACATTCTTTATTTATGTCACTTATCAAATATGAGTTAATATCGTAAATACTTACGACGTCGTAAAAATAAACGTAAGACGTCAACAAAGGCATTAAACGAGTCGAACGTCGTGAAAAACATCACATGAGATCCTTTTCCTACAAGATTTAGTCCCCGTTTATCATCATTCTACTACTACTACAAATTTTAATACTACCACTAATACTACTACTATTACTATACTACTTTTGCTTCTGCTGCTACTGATGCCTAAACCAGATACGTAATTTCCTTAATATTTGAAGTTGAATCGAATTATAAGTTACAAGAAAATCATCATGCGACTCATAAATTAGTTAATTTGAAGTAAAAATAAATAAGTTCTTTTCGTTATGTTATTATCACAAATTATTGCGTAAAAATAAGGTTTTGATGTTTGATTAATGTTCTATGATCATTAATTTGTTTCTACAATTACATTTAAGATTCAAAATTGAGTTGTAATACGAAAAACCTATAAACCACTTTGTTTAAGACAAATTACATATAGGTATATACATAAGTACTAAATCCATCTTATCGATATCTCTAAGTCTGCACCTGCAGAAAAGCCTCCAGCCAGAGAATTAAAAATAAACCTCTCCAAAGATAACAGATAAAAGTTTCTACTGACTACGGAATCGTGAAAACGTTATCGCATACCAGTTAATGTCGTCCCATTAAATCAGCTGTTATCACTTGTGGTGTGTGTATTCCAATTTTCACTTGAGAGGACAATTAACAAGCACTTAATTAAATTAGAGTTTAATCCACGAATCGGAGATGAATCGAATGGAGATGGCCACGACGCGGGTACGGTACGTCAACGGGACGTAGACGCGACGTCCGCTCGCGGTAGCCAAACGCCCAGCACTGCGAGATCCGTTGAGCCGCCCGCCGCCCCGCGACCATCCCTTAACGTGTAACGAAGCACCACGCTTCGTCCTTCACACCGGTGCGATAAGGTGCAGCTTGCTATCCACCTCTTCAAACTGCTGACTCTTACAAGTCTAAGCACTAACTTATTAACATAAAGTAAATGGAGATACACTAAGCATTGAAGTCACACTCGTTGAACATTTTATGCTGAAAACTTTTGAGAATTTTACGGCATTATCAGAACTTGCTGTATCTTTTAATATTTTTTCCTTTGCCATATTCTTTTAAACTATACATTTCTAAATATAAACTATCACATACACGTATATAATTTGTCAGTTAAGTTTCTATGAGTAGGTACTCGTATACCTTGCTCTTTGTAAATGGTTTAATTGTATTCGTAAACCTAAATATTTTTCTTAATGCGACTATGTCTATCGGAACCCTGGGATTTCAAAATCGCACTGACCTCAATTACTACTTCATACTACACGTTTCCGATCGCAAAGGAAGTGGATGACACGCATGGTCCGGAACTCAAAGTTTATTAACAATTTGGGATCTTCCTTTTTCTATTCTCTCTTTTTTCTTTGCAACGCATCGAATAAGTCTTTGATACTCGTAGGTGTAACTGATGTTAAGTGCAACGGCGACCACTTTACACCGGGTGGCTCGTCTGATTATTTATCAGTTATTTACTATAAAAAGTCAAAAGCCTACGATAATGTTAACGTAAATAACACATATCGTAAATAAAATATAATACCAATAAGATGTTACGAGTGAAAAAAGTTACTCGGCACACCCCGTTGAGGATTTACTACGATCACGTGTCGGACTGACAAAGAACGATGGATGTGACCTACTGTTGATAATTATTTATTTCCAGGCTAACATAATAATATAAATATTTATTTATTTTCTCTGCCTTCTTTCCTGGCCGGCAACGTATTAGTGATGCCTTTTAGCTTTTGATGTCCATGGGCGACGGTGACCTAACGACCAGACGAGCCGCTTGATGTTTGTCGGCTGTTAACATTAAAAAAATGCTTATTGGTGGTTTGAAAAACGCTGTCT
This sequence comes from Ochlodes sylvanus, assembly GCA_905404295.2. NCBI lineage: Eukaryota > Metazoa > Arthropoda > Insecta > Lepidoptera > Hesperiidae > Ochlodes > Ochlodes sylvanus. The sequence goes on along the minus strand of FR990130.1, from coordinate 7,262,991 downwards.
ATGTTGGGTACACATCTAGCACAAGCCTTAAATGTAGAACCTATCACAATTTCGTTCATTGCACAGCGTAAACAATTTAATAAAGCTTGGCATAAATAAATCAATTACGTCGTGGAATACGACGGATATTTTTGTAACGGAAACTGATATTATAAATTACCTTATTTTATTTTGACGCAGTAACGTAGGCGGGTAATTATGTAGTTATAGGCACGCGTATAACTAAATTTGTAGGTGTACTTCTTTTAACCTTATAGTCGATTCGATTGAATTGTGCAATATCAGCAAAGTCAATGCTAAACTTAATCTTAATAAATTTGACTGTACTTATTTCACTCATACAACTTTAGTTTACAAGATATGTAGGTACGATACGTATTCTCTAAAGCTTACTACCCTTTGATAATAGTTTCTAGTCGACGACTATTATTAATACACATTTAGAACTTTCTGTAAAGTTACGTTAGTAAAGTTACATAAGTAGATTTATTCTCCCGTGTCTAATGTTTGCTATGTAGGTAAGTGAAAATTTATTGCAGTGTTCATACAAAGTTGGTAAACTACTGAAAATATTTATGATGAACCATCTAACACTTTCATACAGTTAAATAGTCGTAGTTAGTTAGTAGTCGACTCCAAAGTTCATGCGGTAGTGAGGTTGCCTACTGGGTTCAATTCCCGCTTAGTCAGTACATTTTTTGTATAGCATTTGAATGTATTTTACTGCATGGGACATATAATGTGAGTGCCAACGAAATAACGTGTTTTATTTGGAACTTCGTAGCTTTCTACGCCCACTGATAAAATCTAACAAGAATTTCTGAATGAAAATCGTATAATGGTTCACTGTTATATCTCGTCACATGTGATTGTTTGAAATACTAGAATTCATGGAAACTTCAACAAAAATGCTTGTTTACTAAGGACTTCTGAATGAAAATCACTTAATTGTTCACAATCATATCACTTCACTTGAAATACTGTAATTCATGGAAACTTGAACAAAAGACACTCAATCGTTAATTTCTACACGTAGCTTTATTTTAATTCAATAACTATGTATGAGCTCCATGATAAATATTGAAAAGTATGGTATTATATTCCTACGATAAATGCACTTCCTCTCTCTCTTTCTTCTCTCTTCTTTATTCTTTATCGATGCGTTCGGTGTTAGTGATGTCCATGTGGTTCGTCTTCCCGACCGGCACTATTTTCATAAAAATAGGTAAGTAATTATAAGTTTCGAATAGTAGAAAATTTCAACTGTGTTTTATCATTATAACATAGACGACTAAAACCATCAATTTTATAGGTAGGTACTTGATATTCCTTAGGATACATATCGTAAATAAGGTTTCCAAATAATGTAGGGAAACATTTAAACAGGTACTTGTGGCCCTTCTTTGGGCGAAAGGTCGGAAGCTCCGATTAGCCTGCGTTTGAAGTCTTTATAGCCAGTCATTTTCAGAGTAATGTACTGCTTAAATTCAAATTTCTAAAGAGGAGTGCTCGAAAATGTCTTTAGCAATGTTACATTGAGATATTTAATGTCTTTTATGATTCCATAAGATTTTGATATCTTCAGAATTAACACGCTAGACAAAATATATATTTAAGTAAATATCAATTAAGTCAAGACATTTCCCTTTATCGCACAGATAATTTTAAAGATATTTTTAAAAATCTATCATAATAAATTTATTTTTTTTCCCTTTATCGCACAGATAATTTTAAAGATATTTTTAAAAATCTATCATAATAAATTTATTTTTTAATTTTTATCTATTGAAACAAGACGATACAATAGTTACTTAATCGGAAGAATATCCTTTAGACGTTTCCTGGAATGTTATTGAAGCTTTTTTCACTTGTTTTATCTCATTTCATTGGCGTTGCTATAGTGTTAGGTAACACGGTACTTACAATACCTACTGTATATTTATACACACGGAGCAAATACAAAGTATTTTGTATTTTCTCCGTGTTTATACACGACAACCATTCTAAACCGCTTCCAAAATATACATAAACATGAATAGTCGATAATCACTATTGGTCAGTTTAATTTCAGTGAAAGCACTGTCTAACCACAACGGTGCTTTCTGTACTGCATCAAAATTTGATAGCGCCGGTACATTCTCGGTATTTCCTCGGTGTGACCCGCATTCTGTTTCCTTTTCTAGGTTACGTCGACTGTCTTACCCCAGTCGTTTTTCTACACCGTGTTCCACCCACTCGATTGTTGTAGTTGACGTATTACTTTAATCGTTATCATTTCTTTTCTGTTACCTACTTGCTAATTATTACGGTTGTTTACCCCTGTAGTTGTTGTACAATTTGTACATATCATTCAATTATTAACGGTTATAATACTTAATATTATTCAGATTCCGAAAGTTAAATGAAAATAACTCACTTTTCGCGCGCTAATGATTTATTACCTACTTATAATATCATTGTTCACTACCAAGTACCCAGTGAGCTGCTGGCTACAAAGAATTAAATTATTTTTTAATACATCAAAGCTTATTAAAGGCTGATGCGTTATTATTTTCCATACAATTTAATAATCATCAACCGCAATATACTTGTGGTCCCAATATGATGTCATATTTTAATATTTCCTGATGAAACCACGCACTCCAAGCGGTCCCGACGCCCTCGTATGAGTCTGTATTTGATATTTTTATAGCTCCTTCATAATAATATGAGTTATTGCAAAGCAATTTGAATATGAATTGGGGTTTGACAGTTTCACGACTTTCTGAAAAGATAGAAAATGATTAATATATTCGTTTAGCGATACAATGCCAATTGCGCATAAAATCAGTTGAGGAAAACAAAGTCATCATTTAATAGTACTAATTAGGTAGGTACTAATAGGCAGGTAAAACTACTTCAAAATAATGTGAATGTGTTACAAGTATTTACTTAAAAGTGCCTAATTACTAAATGAATTTACATATTTTCTTAAACTATAGCCCCATATCACCTATATGGACAAGTAACGTCTATCTATGATGTAACCTAAACCTATGACTTTATCTTTAGCGGAACGATACAAGGCTTCATGTGAAAACTAGGCCTAGATAACCGAGAGCAATGCGCAATAGAATTGCAATGTTGTAAAATATTTAGCCCCCAACGGAGCTTACATTGGAATAGGGTAGTTGACAGTAAGAAAATATTTTGAAGATTTCTATTTTTTATGGTAGCTTAATATTTACAAATGCAAAAAATCGATCTTATTGATTAAATTAATCATTATTATTTAATATTTTTGAGAAATAAAATCCCGAAATTACAGTCACTAGTCACGTGACAGCGAACGCCAATACGACGCGTGACGTCACACGTTGCAAAACTAACAAACTTGACATAGCATTTTAGTCTTTCCGCTCAACCAAACAGCTCTTCGTTTTCCAACATATGACGTCACACGAGTCGCCATGACAGTTTGACGCGTTTTTTGACGGAAACGTCAAATAGTTCATGAAAATATAAATTAAAATATGTTACAGTTAGTATTTTACTGAAATATTAATATTTGAGTTAAATTAGACCATTTGGCAAACTATGATTTAGTTTTTCAAAATTAGTCAACTAGCCTATTGTAGCTGAAATACTAGGTACATCAATGGAATCGAAGCATTACTAGCGCACTCGACAAGCAAAGCTAAATTAACCGTTAAATCGTTACAGTAGGTTTATTAAAGTTAAAATTATAGAATAGATAAAATATGAATATATATCTGCGTGACGTTAATTTACAACGTGAGGCGTGTTCGCAAGTTACGTAATTTTCGCGCCAAAACTTCCTCGAGGTAACCGAACATTCTAACTTTTAAAATTCTTTCGTAAAATATTTGACACCGTTTATAATGTAGATTATGTAGGCTGTAGACTAAGAAGATAATGAAAGAGAGTTTTTAGAATTCCATAATCCCATAGAATTCCTTCCATAAATCTAGCATTATTTAGTGTCCATCACTAAAATAGGAAAATAAACAACAAAATGCGTAATTAAAATTTCAACGCCAAACGAAAAATATCCATAACATAGTGTGGAACTTTTTATAAAAAATATAGCTTGCTTTATACAAATCCTTGAGCCGGTTCTTCAGTCCTAAAGGAAATTTATTAAATTAGGTACAACGTTTCTCAACATACTTCATTAGGCTCATTCTACCGACCCTAAACACAATAAGGCGTCGTCCTAATTGGCAGCGATCGTACGATGGCGCGATGCGTTCTCGTCGTGCGATGGGTTCAAACATACAGATTTCATCAGAGTGTCCTATTTTAACCTCGCAAGTAATTGTAATGAAATACCCATCGCATGATGAGAACGCATCGCGCCATCGTACGATCGCTGCCAATACGTACGATGCCTGCCTTATGCTGGTCAAGGACCAAATCGTCGGAGTTCGAATAAAAAACTGCTTAACCAATATTATGCTGTTGTATAACTAAACTGTAACTTGTTGCAATATATTAGTTACCTACATGAATTTTCAGAGGATGAAAAATACTATCATTAGGTATTACCTATATTTTATTTCCAATTTACATATATAGAGGTGAATTTTATATTCACAATGTGTATGGCGAGTTGGCGACACAGCAGTGATAGCCGAGTGTTATGAACGAGGGAGTCCAACGTTCAACCGGAGGGGCTGGGTTCCAATCCTGCACGCACCTCTAATTTTCACAAATAAAAGTATTATTTGCGCATTAGAAATTAATTATCACTTGCTTGAATGAAGGAAACACATCGTGAAGAAACCTGCACAACTGAGAGTTATCCATAATGTTGAATATCCATAGAGTTATCCAGAATTGACTTTGTAAATAATAGTTTTAATTTTGATTGGTTTGTTTGTTTTATTATTAAAGTGAAACTTTTATTACATCGTCTCAAACTTTTTCGTCTGTGTGTTGCATGTCGCGTGACGGTCGGCCGCGGAGTAGGGATAAAGTGAAAGACGCTCGTCAGAGCAGCCATGGCCAATATGGCGGCGCCTATAGTTCGCAGCAGCTGACCGTGTAGTGTATAGACTATTACTCGTTTGTGCCAGTGCTCCACGCTATTTTGTTTGTTTTTGTCAGTGTTTAATGTAATAGTCTACTTTTATTATTTCCCATTATTTATCATTCCAATTTTCCAAGTATAAAATTAAGATTAATAACGCGACTTTTATACCCTTAATGGAATACTATTCCAAAAAATTTTAGTTAAATGTCTATAATGTGAAAAAAAGTTTCACTTTTACCGTGGTTTCATAAAACCAAACTATCCTTTTTAAAATTTATTTCGGTTGGATGGGTGACCATATAGTGGCAAAAAATTTTTAAGCATTTTCGTGCCGGTTTTTATCGTTAGATAGCATTCGTTAAATCATAACGGAAGTTTTTGTGCAACGTAAAAACATCCTATAATTTGTGTTGGCCACTAACCCCTCAACCAATCCGCACTGGAGCAGCTTGGTGGACTATTCTATAGTCTTTTGGATATGATATAAGAGAGATCTGTGTTCAGTAGTAAGCCATTATAATAGGTTGAAGCCAAGCAAATTAAATTACTTTTACTTTTGATAACCTACTAGAGTAACTTGACGAAGTCTGTTAATAAGCTTTGCATTATTACCAAAAGAATGCCTATAAGAATAACTATAAATGACATCAGAGTATGTCTCCTTTAATATTTTCTGATAATGTGTTCTACTACTTTCTACTTATGACTCTAACAATCGGCTTATCCCAACACGAAATGATAACTGTAATTAATATCAAGACTAATTAATACTTCAAGGGATCCTTTCAGTAGGTATAGAACAGACTTACTTGTTAAACGATGGTCACATAAAGGTAGAACATTAACACAATAAAATGGACCTTTTGCCTGTAACAATCGTAATGTCCGAACCCTTCCGGCTTAATAACTTTGGGTCATTTCGTCGTAATCGAATGGTGTACTCACGAAACCTTAACACAAAGTAAGCCTTATTATTTACGAAAGCACCCCAAATAATATATGGTAATATGTATGTACTTAACGTTGACACTTTCAAGTTTCAAGTGGAAAGGGAACTAGGATTTCTAGACTTTTATGAACTCAAATTGGAAAGATGTGCTGAGGAATTTCTGTCGCCGTTTTTTCTTGTCCATTTAAAGCACATTAAAGCATTGTAAAGCACTTTTGCAAAACATATATGCGTACCTATATGAATAAACGACGTTGAATTTTGAAAAATAAGTAAAATAATAATAATAATAATAGTCCGCGGTGCTGAATGTATATTGCCAGACTTTACATGCCTTCTCGACCACACACAAACCTCGTGTATACAAATCCCTGCCCTGGAATGAAACCCGAAACCCCATGTATCGCAGTCAGAAAGCCTACCAATTACTACGTAGTTTGGTCAAAATGCAAAACTTGTGTCCCACTCATAAAAATACATCCCCGAAAGTACTGAATCGTGACACTAAATAGCGCGGCTAAAAATTTCACGGCATTTGAAACCTTGACAAAGGTTTACTACAAATTGCTGACAATTGAATGAGCCAAACTCGGCTAGTCTTCACCCACCGGAAGAGGATTAACTTTAACTACATGTTGTAACTACAACATACGAGTAATTTTTGTGGGAGTTCTTAAATAAAATCATTGTGTCAACAGATTTGGTCAATTTAATTGTTTTGCTAACAGTGTCATACATAGGTGGCTTGGCTTCACCCATTAATGGCCCAATAATGAACACGGCCTGCATAACGGAGGAGGCCTAAAGCATACTCCAACTCCACCACGCTGCTCCAGCACAGATTGATGGTGTGTGGTAGTGTCTCAATCCATGAGTCGGAAGTTTTATGGTGCCCGAAGGCCCCCGAGATGACTTAACGACTGCTATCTAACAATAACAACGGAGACCGACGTAACGTGCCCTCCAAAGCACGGAAACGCTCCAGAATTTGTTGCCACTAGCGGTCAGCTACTGCTACTGATCGGGCCCGCTGTTGCTTAGTGTATCACTTAGGAGCGACACAAGCCGCCGAGCTATGAGCGCTTCAGACATAGATACGTGAGTATGTATAGATGTCTTTATCATCTAGACAAAGGATTGTTACAAAAAGTTATGTAAAAAAAGTAAGAAGGAAATAAAGTTGTACAGAGGAAAGAAGTTCTAGAAAAAGTGAATAAACCTGTATTTAAAAGAGTAACTAGGTAAGTTAACCTACCCACGTTTTCTATTTAAATTTTTATTACAAAAAATATTTACACAAATATTATTTAAGTAATAATAAAACTCTGTAAAAATACAACTTAAATTGACGTAATAACGTGATGTCCCCGGGGATTATACATCATCCCCGCGGCCAGATTAACCCCCGCGGCTGTCTAGCTTTTCCCATCAACGGTAATTAAAAATCAAATGTTTAAAACTCGTTAATTAATTATTAAAACCTGTCAATTTGAACAGAGAACGCGGCATGTCACAGGGAGATATCCCATTACCATCACAAATAATCCCATTAACAGAATTCCCTTCGGTAATCGTGGAACGTCGTATACAAATGCCACGTTATAATATTACATATATAAAATATCGATACCTACCCAATTACCCGTAAATAAAATACTGAATAAATAGTTATTATACCTAGTAATAATCGCCCACTTACATATCCAATTCTGTACAGAATCATGTATTATGAAATGCGACATTAATTCTAAATATAAAGAAAAATACAAAATTTCACCATTGTATTCCCAAGGGTTTCAATGTCATAGATGACCAGGGGATGTGTACAAATATCACCTGATTTATACGGATTAGAAGTTTAGATAATTATGTACTGATTTGTCCCCGAATACCTACATTATCCGTTCACGGATTCACAAGACAATTCAGATTTTCATTAGGAAATTAGACTGCAATAACTCTATCACATTATCATTATTAAGCATAGGTATTGAAACACAAGTCGAGAACATGAAAGCACAGCTAAGTAGTGAACAAAGATTTCTAATAGTCTGTTATGATTGCCTTTATTGCAATAAAATTCTATAGTACCGCTCCAAAGTTCAGGCAACCGAATAATAGCATATTACGCCACCACAACCGCGAAACGGATCAAATCCAAATCCAATTTCTATTAAACTTTCTATATGAAGGACGTTATCGAGAACACAATGATTTTTCCAAGTCCTTTGGGGCAACAAGTTGATGAAATATTTGTTCAATCGCGTGTGTAACATAGTTTCATTTATTTCACTTCACTCAAACCTGTGAACTGAAACGACAAGAATAGTACCTACCTTCTAAGAATGTGATTCAGCACATATTACAATGGCAGGGAATTTTATTTATAAGCTAACGTATTCGATCCAACTATAATATTTGACTAGTAAAATATATGTTCCACAATCATCTATTTCATAAAAAAATAACTTTAATTTAGAAGAAAGCTTCGTGGTGTTTTCGGAAAGCTGTCAACACGATTTATCCTTTGCAGTTTGTAATAATAAAAAACACCTAATGCGACTTTCTTTTGATGTGGATCGATTATAGTCGTGTAACTTCTGAAGACACCATCCGATTGAAGTCATATTCACACAATACCTACATTCTTAGCTGTGCCTACATATAAATTATAAAATTATCGAGACAATTTTTCATATTTATGTGTGTTAGGGAGGTAGCACACACACAGTAGGGAGGTAGTACAGTGCTACGTCAAGTTGTTATTTAACTCTATATTTTATACTCGTTTAAGACGGCCTACAAAATGCCCAATCGACATTTACCTATAATAAACTCAATTAATTCAACATTTCAACAAACAAAAACTAACTTAATAAATAAACTAATTTAGAACATGGATAGAGCAGGAAAACATTTTTAATTCAATAGTATTTTAAAATATCCATCTGCTGTTCTGCGAACTGTATTAAAAGTGACTCGTTCCTCCAATATGATACAGTTTTATGTTATTATGTAGGCGATTTGTAGCAACATTTGCAAGTTTTTTGCGACACTGAGACACTGGAAATGTTAGCCCCCAGCAATACATAATTCATGAACATGCCACCTCTACTGCAATGCAGAAAGCTACGGACGATGAAGGCTCTACACATCCTGAACACACTACCTTCTTAGATACCACAACTTACCTACAAATTAAGTATCTCGTGTCTTCATCATGAATATTTTGTTCATACTAAATAATAAGCATAAAATTTTTACCACAATGTTACCATTATTTGTAAAACATTTCTGAAAATCTTAATAAGTATGCGTGGAATTAGGTAAGCAGGTTGCTTACTAAACTTCATTAGTTCAACGGTAAGTTTGCCAAATTGCGCTTTGCAACGGACAACCTACAACTTGCCTAATTAAGTGAGACGCCTGTCCATGATAAATGTGCCTACCGATAGTACCAATGGAGGTTCTTACCAGTTAATAGGAGTACTTAGCATGTAGATATTAATAGAAAAAAAAACAATACGAACAACGCAATGGATACCTTAAACAATAATTTTATGAAAATTTTGTTTGTTTGTGCGGTAGTTTCTGCTAATCTTAAACGGCTTTACCGACTTCAATGCTGTTTTCATTTATAAATAAAATTATAATAAATTTGGGGTAATTCAAAAAAATATAGCAGTTTAAAGAATCTCATAAACATTTTTCGAGTGTGGATACTAACTTATAGGTTTCCCGAAGCGAACCAACAGCGGTTACTGGTATTAAAATAAAACGATTAAGTTATAGTAACATTAATAACAGCACGGTAATTATATTACGAAAATACCACGTCTGCACAGTAGGTAGAGGATTGCAAAGGTACACGTGTTCTAAGTTCTAATAGGCTAACTAATTGTTACGAACTACCTGAAACTGCTCTGCGTTTAAATGGGCCTAGAATGTATTCTATCCCATCTCAACAATGAAGTGCTTCAATTTATAATGTACTGAAGGATGAACTTTACGCCTAATAATTAAAGCTTTCGTGGTTAGTGTGCACGTAATACCACGTAATAGGTACATACTCGTAAGTAAAATTACTTTGACAATTTACCATTGCGCTTGGTTTTAATCTATCAGAGGTCCTCTATAGTACATGGATCTCAGAAGTTCTCAAAAGTAAATAAGTTTTAAGACTGAAGCATACCTACTCCACACAGCAGCGAAAAATACTTTATAGCTCGTTGCCACACAGAGAATCTACTGTTGATTGGTGTACCCGTTAGTGACCAGCCCGGATAACAGAAATACTTTATCCCCGTGATTTAGAATAGAATGAATGGATAAACTTCACAACAACAGCTCTAGGTCTAACTTTCTAAAATCTAAAGGGAGGTGACGATGTTAGTGCTCTTCAAAACACGAAACTATTCATTTTATGTCACCAGCCTTCTCAGTATTCCTACGTACGGCCGTTCTCAATGTTGCAAAGTTAAGTCTGTACACACTGATCCAGTCAGTATCCAAATTGCTTGGCACCTAAGTATTAATTTTAAAAAATTAGGCATATTTTTACCGTATTTTTTTTAACAACAGATAGACTTATAAACCAGTCACTTGCAAATGAGGAAAGTTCTAGGCCTACAGTTGAATTACATTTAATACTCCATTTACTTACTCCATACATTTAATAATCCACATACTAACTATAACCACTGTACGCAAGCTTAGGATCAATTGTTGCAGTTTGTCTCAGCCTCGACATTATCATCATTCAGTTCACACAGTTCATTACAGAAATTCCAAATATCCTTTCAAAAATCAAAGTTTCAAGTTAGTACTAAATTATAGTTAGAGAGATAAGGCAACACGAAATTGAAAAAAGAAATCCTCGTTATTCCCTTAACCGCGGAAATTATAAAAATTAAATCATTACATTGATAAGAAAACATTAAGATATCTAACTATAACAACTCGACAGTTTAACCACAATCACTAACGGTCAAGGGTTTTATTGCCCAAAGACTAATTCAGTCTAAAATTTACTATAACAGAACTACAAACTGTGATCTATTTAGGGCTATGAACTCTTCATTATTCACGATCTATTATTACCAACGGGTCCTTATCAGGAAAAAATATATAATTTCGTAGCATATGTATTGTTCAATATGGGACGCAGCAAAAATATTTAAATTTTATTAATGCATAACTAAAGTTGCAGAAGAAGCTATAGTATGCAGTGCTCTAATGACTCCACGCGAAGGGCACTTCACGACTCCGTTGCTCCACACTCGCGCACTTTCAGCTCCACCCTTCAGCACTTTCTGTTCTCTCTAGCATCTCCAAGCTCGCCCTTTTCAAGCACGCTATTGGTACCTGCGTAGCATATTTACTATTACGACGTACTCTTAGAACTGAAGACACTGTAATTGAAACAACATTTAGGTAGGGGAAGGATTCTCAATAAATTAATTTATGATGGTTTTGATGGATAAACGATCATAAAGTGTGTTTAGTAAAACGATGTCCAAAAGTAAAGATATTTAAGTACTTATAAACATTAATATTTGCATCAACCATGCCATTACGATAGTTAGAAATATTACCTACGTATTGACAAAGGGTGGTATTTTACGATTATATTTTATTTTATCTTATGATTTTACTATTTTATTTTATTATTATGTGTTTTAATATTATACGTCTTAGTCCACACATTTACATTATCATATAATGGACGTCATACCAGAAATATTGCAAGGTGGATTGTTAATTCTATGTCATAGCTAACGAGCAGTGTCAGCGCACCAAAGCCGATATTTATACGAATAAAAAAAATTGACAAAAATTATGCTGAGATATTTTGTGAAGGTTTTGTAGTAGAAGTTAAGCGAAATAAATAATCTAGTAGAAGCTCCGTACAGTGAGACTAACGACTCCACGAGGAGGGCCCTCGACGATTCAGCTGGTTCAAGCTCGTGCACTTTTCAAGCGTTCTGTTTATGCTCTAGTTCAACCAAACTTCTATTCAGCATCAGACACAGTTTCACTCTCCAAGATACGTAAGATTTTGTCTTCGCAATGAAAATCTAGAATCTATAATACCTACTGTTTTTTGTACCATCTCTAGCAGTACAGAAATATTAAAGTACCTATGACTTTAGTACTTATACATAATAGTAGTAGCAGCTACGCTAAATCGTACCGTAATGTAGCGTAGCAGGTAAAGTCATAGAAACTATTTTAAGTGACTTTTTGACACTACTGTTTTTTACATAATATATTATTTATATGTACTTACATAATAAAAATTCCTCTCCCACCAATGAATAAACTATGTCTTCATACTTAACGTAACGTAAATTTTATTTCTATTTACATAGGTATCTCACCGAAATTTATATTTTTTTAGTCCAAGATGTTGATGACAGTAACATAAAAAAGCCTTAAGTCGAAGGTTTGTGAAAGGACCTAGGTAACCCAGGTAACTCCTTGCTAGGTTATGACTGCTCAGACGAATCATTAGTCTTTTTTATTCATACTTTACAATTTATAATCGTAGTGTTAGGTCACGACGTTATTTGAATGTGAACTTCACACTATATATATGCAAATTAAAGTGTCGGGGAGATAAGCTTTAACATTACTTTCTCACGACTACAAAATTCTATGCTTGAAACTTCATTGAATTCTTTAGGGAATGAACTAGTTTCCAGGAACTTTGTAATAGAGATCGACCTACATAGTAGATACGTACCTACATAGGTATTGCGATAATCTGCGATAATCTGCGAAATCTAGATAATTATATAATTATAATTGATAAATATAATTGATAAATATATTCACGATTTGTTTAAAAAAGATGAAAAGAAAAATAGAGCGTCACCTACTGGTTCACAAATGAATCTAACCCATCAATAGAACCACTGTAACACACACAAAAAAATCATTAAAATCGGTGCAGCCGTTTATTTTGATTCTAAAGTCTAAGTACTGCGGGTAGGTTCTACTTAAAACTTAATATTCCGGTTAAACTAATACCTGTATTTAATTGAAAAGCGAAAAAAAACCGTCAGACTTATTCTTTTCAGGGGGACCAGCAAACCAGTTTCACCCGCTGAGTTTTATATTTTGTTTCTCATTGTATTGTCACAACAAAAGACGGTTTACTTTAAATCTGCACGAACAGTGACAAAACAAAAATGTGAAGTCTGTTGTAATAAACTGATATAACTTTTTATACAAATGTTTCGAATGAATTGTCAACACACCTCAACGTATAAAAGCCAGGGGGTCAATTCCAATACATCGATGCCGTATCTTAGCGAAGAATCGAGTTGTGTGACGCCAACTCGGTCTGAATAGAAGCGAGGCTCATGTCGACACTCCGATAGTGTGCAGCCGCCATATAACGCGCGGTGTTCAGTGTATCGGAGGTATTGAGAACAATATTCGGTCGTGTATCGGCGGTAATTGGCTGGGAGTGGGCGGATCGATCGTCGATGTGACACAAATACCTCGTTCCGCCACGCAATCACCCTCAGTAATCCACTATCGACCTAATTGTTTCTTCTAATGACTACAGTTGGAATCAATTATTACAATCCATTACAAGTTGTCGTTCATTTATTACTATGCCCAACTTGGCGGAAATATGAGCCATATATCACATGGGTACTTGTTTTCGTAACTTTGTTAATTTAGGACGCGACTTATTTATGATTTTTCCGTTGGAGGTAATAATGATAAAAGAACATTTATGATTCTTTGCTTATATCGTTATATATCTCTTCCTATGACAAAATGAAGAAAGCTTCTATCCAACTTTGCCTGATGCGTTAGGGGAATACAAAAATCGTATTACTTACCTAGGTAATATGTGAGGCAAAATATTTTGTAAGTAGCCTACCTAGCTTCCCGAATGGCTGACTTTATTCTTATGCAAGTCCCGAGGCAATCTTGTAGGATAGTACTTGGCTATTCTGTAAAATGCCTTACAGACCGCTCAGTAATAAAAGACACTGTTAACACAACATAAACTAAGTAGATAGGTAATATAGGACAATAAATTTTAAAATAAATAAACACGATTTTTAACAACGTAAAGTTGCTATTACTTGTATGAAAAAAATATTCGACAATTTGATCAATGCCTACAGATTGGATTGTTTCGTACCGTGAAGAGAAACGAACGGCGGCGCGCCGGCCGTAAACATCGCACAGCGCGCCATTGAAATGTTGTCTCTAAGGGCTATGTTTTATTGAAAAACTTTCCACCTTGTATCTTCGAGCCCCCGAGCTCTCTCGTCGCCAATGTTACTAGTTATAGGAGCAGACTTGCAATAAAATTGTATTCATCCACGTAGCCAAAGTAGATAGGTAATATCTAAAATAATCTGCAAAAACTTGGGAGAGTAATGTGATGAAATTCAGATCGCTTTTACATAAATGCAACTGAACAATTGAGGGTATTAAATACACGCCGTTCGGTAAACAGTGGGAATAGGCACAAGGTGGTCTGAGTAAATCGCTCCATTAGGCAGTTAAAAGCTCGTCGCTATCGCCGGAACATAACTCAGCCACCCGTCTCCGCGCGGTCCTATAAATTACGCCTTTGTGCGAACGGGGCGTGTCTGCTTAAAATATGTACGACATTGTCTTCCCGGCGCACCTCCCCCTCTCATATCTTACACTGAAATCCAGCGAAGGTCATCTTTCAGTAAATTATCTTTACGGTATGGCAGACTTAGCTGCACTGTAACTCAAAACTTTATGTAGGTCAACCCGGTATTACTATGGACCCTCGTTTTAATGTTTAACTAATAAATTGTCAAGTTTATTAAGTTACCGAGTTTGTAGGTAGGTACGTATGTTACTTTGAGCTCAGAGTATACGATTCTTTTTAATTTCTCAGCTTTTTATGACAAGAAATTATAATGTCCGCAGAATTTGTTATCGATACACAGGTAAAAATATTGTTTATATTTTCTGTCTGTAATCCTGTCTGTCTATGCAAATATCTTATATTACGGGTCTTTATCTAGGATACTTATTTTCCGGAGAAGAGAAGAAGTTAGTATAAAAGTTCCGACTATTGCAAGAAAATAATATTATTATATTTCCAATTACATATAAATAAATAAACAACGATACCCCCGTAGGCGCCATGAACAACACACACAGAGAAGAACACCCACCGAGTTTGAATTTAAACTCCTCTTTAAAATTTCCGCTTCGCTGGGAATCGAACCCAGGAACCCCTTCAAGTGTCGCGCCGGTCCGGTCGTGGTAATTCTTGCGCTGTACGAGTTGTCAGCAAAAAATACTCATAAATCTAAAACGATAAGTAAACTAAAACAGTAAATTAAGTCTGATTAAAACGACTTCATATTGTAGTTATGCCGATACTGATAATAGTCATACTAGGACATACATTTTCGACGTATTAAAAAGTTTAAAGAAATAAAAGTGTAGTATTTTAGTACTCACTTCTAGAGTAGGTATTATAATGGTTTGATGTCTTCATACTTCCTACTCTACATGCATGTTTAGCTATCGCTACGCTACGAGTGCTACGACTTGTCTCCGAACACTACCGAGTAAGCCACAGAACAGAGTCAAGGAGTAACCTATCAAACTTATCAATAATCCAATAAAAAACGAAACAATTAACCTTTATAAAAAATAAACAGGTAAATATAACAATAATACAGAACTATAAAAAATTCAATCATATCTACCCATTTACATGCTTGCCTAAAAAGAATACGTCAAACATTTTCCTGTAACATATTTAAATTACGAATTTAAACTCCATTTTCAACAAAAGATTGTTTTACCTGCAAGCTCTTGAATGGGGCTGTGTCGATGCACACCTTTGTTAATGCTTGCCAACTGTCCCGGATTTTCCGGGACGTCCGGTTTCTAGGGCTTTTTCAACGTTCCCGCTGAATCACAACCGAAACCTTTAGGTAACTATTGCAACGAATGCTCGCTGCAATCCCAACGGCCTAAAATATAGGTCACTCCGAAATATGTATCAACACGGGATTACTACAATGCAGGTTTACCGGCTCCCGATAAAGAAAATTAATCGGATGACGACAACAGCACAATTGAAAAGAAAGAGATATTTTGTGCAGAGTTAAAACAAACTTTATGTTCATAGATTTTCAATAAGTACTTACCTACCTACTTCTAGTGTCTATTTGTTACAGACATTGGGAAAAGTTTCATCCACAGAATTGCGGTCTAACTTACGAAACTTTAAGCTCATTCCATAAAATAATATCATAACTGACGGTACTACTTTTATAAATTCTTAAATATAATGTAACAAACATTTAACTAAAAAATAAACTATGAGCAACCCTGACACACCTAGGCTCGTAAAACAACTCTAGCATAAATAACATAACATGTTTTAATGATATAAGTAGGTATGTAACACCGTTTAATTTCCTTCGTCAAGATTTGGTTCAAAGCAAGTTTTTTTTTAAATACTCCCATCGTACAAATAATTTTACACGACATGTTAATGGTGATAATTTTAAAATAACTAACAAAAAAATCAGAAGTGACACTTCGGATCTCACATTTTTTTTAATATCATTTTAACCATTTATCTACTTATGCTTGGCATTATCTATAACTCATTAGTCCTCAACCAGGCCTTCAAAGATGACAGGGCAGTGATCGGGACTCGGTCAAGCGCGAGAGATAATGCATTGTAGGTATTTGCCACCATCTACACGACTTTCCATGTACAACTGTGGAAAACACTCACGTACGCACGACGTGGGTAAGGTTACCCGGGGCAAATGCAAATGTTTTATAAAAAACCACTGCATTTAGAGAAAATTTCATTAGTTGCTTTTGCCCCACAGTTGCATTTGCCCCGGTTAACCTTATAATCAAAGGTACGCACTTATAATAAAACTGATGGGGTGGAATCTTGTTCATCGAACATTTGAAGTTATAACTTTTTGTCGTGTTAGTAAATTTTTTGAAGCGTTTAGCGTTCTTGAGTTGGGTTATATCATATTTCTCCTCACCTCTCTCTCTCCTCACCGCACCTCACTTACTGACAACCCCTTTCGACGCCATATCACTACATCCTGCTAATCATGCACCTCGTTGTTTAAGTAGAATATAAAATCCCTCCGTTACAATGTATTGCATAATAATTGTTACGAAGATAAATAATATGAACACATCAAAACATTATTATACGGTATATCTTCGTTAATGGGTTTAACCGATCTAATGGAACAGAACCGCAAAACTTGTGTTGCGGCGACAGGCTACGCCTCCGTGCCACATCCTACGACACCTTCATATTTTGACAGAATTTGTGGTAACCTAAAAGTTTAGGGTTTTATATTTTGTAAGAAGTGTCCTTTACATGAAAGATGTTAAACTGATGTTTTGCATTGCAATAAATCTCACAAGAAAAGTTTTATAGAATTTTTATCTCTTGGTCGGTTTTAAGTTTGTCTGAAATTACTAAACCGAATAAAATGCGGTTTTGACTGATGTGTTGTACTATGCGTGGATTCATTTAGTGTTTGTTTTATTTCAATCGGTTCACAAAATATAGTAGATCAATTTAAATTTTATTTCGATTATTAAACTTTATTGCTCAAAGTATGAGTAACCTTTTCTGTTGTTGTTGTTGTTGTTGATTCTTTCTGTCAACTAGTTGACATACTACTTTATTACTCCCAAAGCCCACACTCAACATCTCCAGTAGCTAGGTAATTAATATACAAAAGCAGAAAGGCTTTACAACCCCTGTATTTATTAATCTGCGCAGTAAATATTCAGATTTTATAAAATTATGCTGGCATTACTATCAAGTGCAACTTTTAACAAGTTGCATTGCGACAAAATGTGCAATTTAATGCGCGCGAATGTAATTGTATTACTGGCTATGCTCGGGGGAAAACGACCGGGAATGCTTCAAGCCTGCGTTGCGTAACAGGATTATGCGGAGAAAAAGCGAGTAGGTAAATGCCGACGT
Organism: Ochlodes sylvanus; assembly: GCA_905404295.2. Taxonomy (NCBI): domain Eukaryota; kingdom Metazoa; phylum Arthropoda; class Insecta; order Lepidoptera; family Hesperiidae; genus Ochlodes; species Ochlodes sylvanus. The sequence goes on along the minus strand of FR990130.1, from coordinate 7,244,994 downwards.
TAATTTTGGAAATTAATTACTTGATATTTACATCTCATTTGAAACAAAATAAATACTCTGTTTAATTTAAAGCGACTTCTTAAGAAGTTATTATTTTCGTTATAATTTTAATATGACATACATTACATCCAGTGTGAGTTACTGAGTTAGCATAATCTGCATGGCCTCTAAGTATTTTACTGAAAGTATTAAGCCGCGATGTACTCTGTACTTGTAGTTTTTAAAATATGTCATGACGGCCTCATAGCCCGGCGGCTTGCGTTAAGTGATTGACCGAGTAAGCAACAGCGGGCGCGGTCGGTAGTCGGATGGGTCACCCTAGTGGCAATAAGTCAAGTGTCTCCGTGCTTCGGAGGGCACGTTTACTGCATTTAATATTAAAACGGCATTTAATTGGCATGTAGTAAATAAAATTCATAATTACTATCGAAATTCATATTAATCGAAGTTTGGAAATTTATAGTTTAGGTAGGTAAACACTTTTCGTTGAGGTAATGCAGAAAATAAGTTAACTCTAGGTCCTCATCGAAGAGGTTGACCATTACTTTTAGGTACACGAAACCTACGTACACAAAAAATTGGTAGGTAGATAATTATTATTTGGAACCATACATACATGTACTTCTTTATTACAACATTGGCTTAATTTCTTACATGTTAGTCAGTTTAGGTAGAACAGATGGCGCTGTAATATGGCTAATTTTGAGGCATTTCAGTAAGTAAGATAGAAGACGAAGAGATGATCTCAACGAGCGTAACGTAACGTTAGTAGACCAGTAATCCTGTTTTAAAATAGATGCTGTGCACGCCGAGGAGGCTATCTTCGGGGGTATCAAATAGGGTATTTGACTACAATCAAAATATAGATCAAACTGTTGTTTATTTTAAACCAATTTAGTCAACACATTATTTTAAAATTATTTGGATTTTTATTAAAAATCGATAATAAAATAATTAAATTTTCATGTTTGATCACGTGATCGAAATCACGCGGTTTGGCTGAATGACGTCACCTGTTTATAGTCAAGGAAGTATTGTACGGTTTGACAGCAATAACCACAGTACAGGAACACTAGGTATACGCAATGACATTACACTGACAGCTTAGAAAATAGATAATTATTTACAAAGAATTAAGCAAACTGCATATTATATGTTTATGATATGTTTATATATTATGATATATTGAACAATTTGAGATATTTTTCTAAAATCTGTCAAATATCCTATTGTGCAATTGAGTATTCAAATCAAAGTGTCTCATATCAAGTAAATTAAAGGTTCTCAAAGGGGCCTAACATGTTGGACCTGTGCTGTGTCGCACGCAAGCCTTCACTATGTCCTGCTCACTTACATCCTGTCTCTTAGAACTGTAAGTTTAAGCGATACACAATAATAATAGAATGTATATCTTGGTGACTGCATAAAGACACTAAAATTAACTAATAATAATATACATTACCCCTTACATTGTAAGAGGAGACCTGTGCCCAACAATGGAAAATTATGGGTTCCTATGACAATGAATAAATACTAATATTACTATTTACATATGAACTGATCAACTTATGAACACAAAATGTAATACTATTGACATACACAAATGCAATACTAAAAAATAATATAAGTTGTTCTGCCATTATTTGGTTTAAGCAAGGCTTTTATGACTTCTGTGGTCCCAATTTACTACATACCTACTACTTAATATCTTAATTGGGTATTAATTATCTGCCAACAGAATTTTACAATTATATAAACAGATTTATTGATTAGCTTCAGTAAAGGAAACAAAAAATGGATTATTAGTCTTGTATTTACACTTTGATAGGCAGCCAACAAACCTACATGCCTAATGCAAGCTATGTGTAAGGAGATATACTATACTATGTGTAAGGAGATACAGTCATTAAAACATGTATTTTCAATACACTGTTTTTCAACAATTTATAACTACAAGGAAATTGAAATAAAAGATATAATAAGCTTAACTTAGTTTATTCTTGGCTAGCATCAACATTTTCAGTCTGCAAGCCCTTGATGGACGCAACAGGCACATAGGTCACCAAAGTGAACAGTTTGTTTGCAGAGTCCTCGTCATCATTTCGTCTGCGGGAGAGTCGCACACGAACTCTGAAGGGCACATTTCTGCAATAGTAATATTTTCACATCTATAGGACATAATTTACAAAAAAATAAACTATTAATAGAGACAGAAACTATTAATAGAGATAGAAATAAACTATAACAGAAATCCAAAGGCTACAATGTTATTAATGTAAGAATGTTATTTGATTAATATCAGTAATTAGTATGAGTTAAGTACGGATCCTTTGTGTAACATTATTAAAGTATTCCTTTTAAATATACTTTTTCCTCTCCTCTTTCTAAACCGGCAATACATTGATGATGCATTTGATAAGTGACTGTGACCACTCACCATCAGGTAGGCTAAGTACTTGTTTGTTACCTTATAACATTATGATTGGTACTGAATAATTGTTTTCAATCTATATCTATATCTTAAGGCTGTGCCTATATTTTTCACTGTATCTTAAACAAGGGTACCCTATAGGTTACCCTCAAGGGTAACCTATGAAGCGTGCAAAAAGATCCCAGAACTTCTAAACAATGTTGTGATAAATGCAATAGAAGCTTACAGGAAAGCTTACAGGGTTGATAAGGGTTAAAACTTCCACTCACAAAAGGGCAATTCTTAGAATAATCATGTTTTTGAATACCAAAGTAACAGTAAAATTGTGGTAAATAGATATTGCGTTATAACACAATCAAATAAAAAAGAATCAGTTATTACCTGACACCCTTAGACCAGAGATATTTGTTTAATCTGGTGTCCACACGAACATCGGGAGTACCCATTTGTTTTTCGGCAAATCTACGGATTTCCTTAATTGCCCGGGGTGCCCGTTTCTTAAAACCGACACCATGTAGACGTTTGTGTAAATTAACCGTGTATTCACGAGTCACAACTTCATTGATAGCGGATTTGCCTTTCCTCTCTCCTTTAGGTTTAGCCATTGTTATTCTGTAATAAAATGACGATAATACGAAATAAATACACTTTAAACTTCACTGTAGAACATTAATTAAAAAACACTGCAATTATAGAATTCGTATTGTGTATAAATCGAGATTTCTTTGGATTAAAAAATTACAACAAACCTCGACTAGCACTTGCCGATTGCAAAAGAAGGTTGTAAATTTGTAATTCCGATTTCTGACATTTCTATATTTTTTGTCACTGTTAAACTTGACAATGACATACCAAATGTCAGTATCATATTGTCAAAACTCAAGTCAAAACTAATGCTCACTTTGCTCAATGACGACGAGTGACACGTGATAATGACAATTGACTATTGATATACGACAACCGCATAGAGTAGGTAGTAAACTTAGTAAAGTACTGTATAATTATGTACATTGACGTAATTTATTAATTTTATCTAGTTAGCGGTTAGCAGAGCTAGCCTGTGGCTGTGCCGCTGTGAGTGTCATTTGTCATGGCATGGCTGAATGGCTGTCAAGTGTCATGTCAAGCAGCTGTCATGCTCATGTCATAGTTTATCTTTCTTTATAAATAAGCTTTGCTTTTGTTGTGGTCATGTGGTGTTGTGTGTCCTAAACCTAAGGTCTCTAACCTATTCTTAATCTTAAAAGTTAAAGCCTAAAAGATTCAAGTTGTTTGTAATTATAATTATTAGTATTAGCATTTGCTGATTAAATAAAAATTAAGTTTTTCTTGGTAATCATCGCGTAGACGCGTAATTACTCCACTAGCAAAACATGTCTGCTAGTTACAAGTAAGTGAATTTTTGTAGTGTAGGTACCTTATATATTTACTAAATAAGAATTTGATTTATTAATATATAAATTGTTTATTAGGGCCATTCATCCAGTAAGTTATTTCACCAATTATTTATCCCGTGATATTCGACCTGATGGAAGAAAATTTGATGAGCACCGGAATGTTAAATTGAACGTCGACTGCTTAAAAACGGCAGACGCCTCATCTGTAGTCAAATGCGGTAATACTTCTGTTGTCTGCGGTATACAATTGGTAAGACATTTTATATCGGCCTGTTTTCAGCTCAAAATCTAACCACTAGACTTTGGTACAGTTTTGGGTGATGGGGAGGCAAAACATATAAGCTACCGCTAGCTAGGTTCTAAAGCATTTAAAACAAACTAAACTAATATTTTTCAGTGTTTGGTCTGTAAATAGTAAATAATGGCATGTATTTTATTGAAATTGGCTATTTATCATCTAATTTCTGGATAATTTTTAAAGTCTACATTGTTTCCCTTTGTGTTTCAGGAATTATCAACACCTAAAGCAGAAAAGCCTAATTTGGGTTTTCTAGTAGTGAATGTAGAATTGCTGCCCATATCTTCTATAAAGACAAAGCCAGGTCCTCCATCAGAGCATGCTCAAGTGATGAATAAAGTAGTGTCAGACATTATCCAGCAGTCTAATTGTGTTGACCTGAAAGATCTTTGTATTGTACCAGATAAACTAGCCTGGGTTGTTCATTGTGATGCAGTTTGTATCGATAATGATGGTAGCATAGTGGATGCATGTGTCATAGGTTTGATGGCATGCTTGAAGACATGTAAGTATGAGGTATACTGCTTCTGCATGAAACATTACATGAATTCTTTTACTAACAGTTCTTCCAATAACTCACCATCTTTGACATTATTGCCACTTACCAGCAGGTGGGATTATTGCCAAGCATTTTTTTATACACCATAATCTAAATAAGTTAATGTTACGTGTGCCCTACTACTTAATATTTTGGTAATGAATACAACCCTCAAAACATTATGGATAAAAATAAGCATTTCCATCTTGGGCTGCAATCTACTTGTTGAGTATTTACATAAAAAAGAAGTAATTGTTACTAATATCCTATCTATTCTGATTTAGTTGCTATCTGTTATATATTTAAAAATTATAGCTTACTGATAATGATAATATAAATCCTTTTTACAGTGACATTACCATCAGTTTCTTTTGATACTGAAACAGAGGAAATAGATGTTGATGCAAATAACAGAACACCTTTAAAAGTGTCTGGATTACCTGTTGCTACAAGCTTTTGTATTTTGGAAAACAATCAGAGGTAACTGCGATTTTAGTTCTTATCTAAAATGGTTACATAATTATACTTTTTTAGTAATACATTAAAATAATCAACTCAATAAAAAAAATTGTAAATTACTCTAAGAAATAAATAAAAGCTTGTGATAAAAAATTCTATTGGCTGTTCAAGCTGAATAATTAATAATTCCCATTACATTTTAGGGTTATAGCGCTCACTGAACCATCGTCTTATGAGGAGGAAATGTGTGGTGGATTGGGTGCAAACTTGGTAGTATGTTGGAATGAAGGACTCATATCTGGTGTTCAAAAATTTGGAGGCCATAATCTAACGAGAGAATGTCAAAAACAAGCATTTCAAATAGCTAAAGAAAGATCCAAAGTTGTTCAAAATCTCATTGATGTCTGTATAAATAATGCTGAAAATGAAAATACATAGCATTCATCTATTGAAAGTGTTTTTTATTTTTAATTTATATTGATGGCTTAGAATAATGACATATAGAAACGAAGTCCGCGCGGCTACTTTGACAACTATAAATGTGAGATTGTGAGTAGTAAATGTCACCAAACGCCGGCCAGCTCCGTAGCACAGAGTACTTTATAATATACGGAAACTCCGTAGTCTTCAATGACAATGCGCACCAGACACGTCTCGCGGAAAAAAAAAATTATGTCGATTTGTGCGGTTAAATTTTGTCACAACACATTTGAAAAACAAAAGAAGTGTAATAACATCACTTTTCACAGGTAATCTTTCAATATTTTATAATTATAATATCTTGTATATAATTATGTTTAAATAAAAACGTTTTGTTTCAATACTTAGTGTTGCCCAATTGTGAAAATTAATTTTCCCATTTTAAGTGACGAGCTTGGATGGTTAATAAAGTTTCCATATCATTTTAATGTAACATTATGAAAATATCAAACATTTACCTACTTAATTAATTTTATAATTCCATTTCTATAACTGTCACATTAATATGAACATTAAATAAAATACCAAAATTGTGGCATGTATTTGAATTGAAATAAAAAATAAAGGTAACGGTTGGACCGTCGCACGAACTTGGTGTTCGATAACTACTTCAACCAACGGACCTGCGATATGACTGGTCGTGCTTGTGGTCGTCGAGTCCATCCATTTACGATCGAACTTTGTCGCATACGACTGAAGTTTGTGCGACGGTCCGTGCGACCGTTGCAACGTCAATTCCCAACTTAAATGTTTGTTCTCGGGTTGTGGGTTGTGGATGTTGTGGTGTGGATGTTATTCATTGTTAGGGATGTGAATTGTGAAGTAGTGTTAGTGATGTCTTATTTGTGTCTTGTGTTGGTTATCTATACAACCCGCGATACAGGAAATCCTAGTAGCGCAGATGTGCTTAATTATTCATTATTTTTAACACGGAATACAGAAAGAAGTGGAAGTGCGAAGTAGGCGTGGCACACGGACTAAGGTTGCGCGGAGCTCCGCGTAATTGCCGGACAACACAATGTCAACTTTATTTCTTACAGTTTTAAGTATATAAAATTAGTTGTTACGTAAAATTTTGACATCTAGCGGTGGAAAGAAAATCTTTACAACTGTTATGTTCTTAATTGATAAAGGTAACAAGACACCAAATATGGCAAGGAAAAATAAAAATTAAGATAAATCGTTAAGGTGCATTTTCAACTATAATGAGCCGGTTTGATAGACTATTTGAAGTTGACAAGTACCAACCAATAAAAATGTAAGTTTCTTAGTGTGAATAATACGAATAGGGATTTACTTGTGTTTATTTTGCTACCGTCGTTTTCTTATTAATCAACACTTGTACCATTTCCACTTCTTTCTGTATTCCGTGATTTTTAATAATCATTATAATTTATGTAGTTATATTACTCTACTCTATGATTTAAATGTTGTAAGCATTTAAAATATGTCAATAGTTTGACTATCTGGATCAACTGGTAACATTCAGTAAAATGTCACCACGTCTCAAAATATCAAAATATGTTATCGAGGTAAAAATATTTATATTTTACTTGATAATTGTTTAAAAGTTTCAACAGTGTATGTATTTAAACTACTCTGTCTGGGAATAAAGTTCTTATTTATAAATAAAAAGGCCCCTGCCCTTGTATTCCTCTTTTTGTACGTCATCAATTGATGTCATCCTTCTTACAATTTTTTAGAATGTAATTAGATAAAACTTAATATTTTTGTAACATAAATCTATGTAGAATACTATATATTGACTCTAAAACAAAAAAACATGTCTGAGTCAATGTTGACATAAAAATTCCCGCGTCAATAATCGACGACCAACTTTACTCCTCTGTTGCAGAGGTTGTCGGCAATCGACACAAATGAGAGTACAGGTTGCTTATACGGGCTCATGTACGACGGGACCCTGCTTGTGGTCAGCCTCAGCTTGGAGTTCTTTGAAAATGAGAAAAAAACCTACAGCCAACTGCTGCTCAATCTACCCACCGAGATAGAACTTTGCGGCGTAATTAAGTTCACTGACTCCCTGAGCTTAGAGTCTAAGCCTAAGGAGATACTACAGGTGATAAAACTAATGCTTATTAAATTTAAGAAAGCAAAAATCATACTACTGACTTACTTATTTCAACTTTATATAAAGTTATTCTGTTAAATTTTTCCCTTTGAATTTCAGGATGTAGATATAACTGATAATCCTCTCGTCATAATAATTGGAAAAAACAGTGACATGAAACCATACTTTTTGGTACATGACAAGTTAGAGGAGACAAAGTACGAAGTTATGGAAGCAGATGACATGTGGAAACAGTTCCTGCATTTGCGTCTCAATACGGTTCTGCCGTTAACATGTGAGGCAACTGTACCAGGCGTTAAAAACATACTCCAAAGTAAAAGGAAAAAGGTAAAATTCAGTTTTATTGTAGTAATAAAAATATTATATTGATTCATTCATTATTACTGCATAAACTTATTTAACTGTATACAATCTGCAGTCAATATAGATGTCAAAATAAATAAATCTAAAAGTCCAAATTTTTAGGAAAGGGATTATAATCTAGAAACCCAAGATACATTGCTATTAAAATGCTTATATTTAGACTATCTTTTGAGGCTGTTACTGCATCTTACAATGGTTATCCTTAAACCCAATCTTACACTTCATACTTGTTCTTACCATTTTCGCTGCGGCAATGGTAATTTTCTATGGATAAAATACAACATATACGTGATGCGCAGCCAACTTGTTAATTGTTTAATACTATAATAACAAAATTATTAATTTATTATTAATACAGATAGCATCAGGACAAGTGTCATTCATGATAGATGGTACATCAGTATACTTATTTGGGGTTGCGTCTGATGTTGGGATAAGTGGCACAAGTGTTGAATCAACAATTGGTGAACTTGTTGATTCCATGAATCCTGAGACATCTAAAAAGAAAAAATATAATACACAAAGCATTGTGAGTATTCTATATCATGTCTTATGAGCGTACAAGTTGGAAATATAATACTAAATTTCCTTATACAGTCGTCCCACCGCTGGCGACTAGCGAGTAGAGCTAGAAACTGCAAACGAGTTGGCGAGCAGCGAGTAGCGAGTGTGTAGTTCCAATAGTTTTGTCGCTGGGCTATCAGCGAATGACAGACAGTGATGGGCGATTACTCACACAATTCGCTGGGGGCGATACTATGTTGTGTACTCGGCGTATGTTCTGACCGCCAAACGAGCAACGCTACAGACAGCGATCAACTATTAATATATGCATCTCTTTTGTTTACACGGAATGAATATTTTTTTGTAAGTTTCTTGATGGAGAAAATAGACGATAGTTACACGCTTACTCGCCAGCAGCGGAACAACTGCCTTAAGTTGGTTACAGTTTGGACGTTATAGAAAAATAACTTTACAGCATAATTATAATCCTTACAGGATATTTTACCAGTAAATATAGTCATGAAAACTACACGGGATATGCTGTCTGACAAACTCGTTAAAACTGCAGTAAAAATGATGACTACTCAAAGAAAACGTAAGTTATTCAATGGCTTTATATTTTCAGGAATATGGAAATTTCAACATAACTGATAATAATGTCTTATTTATTTCATGTTACCTTTAACGGGATCAGCATTAAAAATTCCATTTAGTGATTAGTATTACATCAAACAGACACTTGATGAGTATTGCCATTAATATAAATGTAGTTTTATAGGTAAAGTTTCTCTTTGCAGCTGCATTCTGCATCAGTATGCCGTTGAGAATAGATACATTAGCCATGACTCATCGTAGCACCAAACTGTCAGATGTTTACACCATGCTAGTGGAGGCAGCTTGTCGGTCACTCAGGTTACTGGAAAGTGTTTTACTCGAGCAAATAGGTAAGTAATAAAGACACAATTCTTCATATTAATGTGTTATTTATGACGAAACATTTCATAGATTGATAGCAGGACAATCTATGAATCTTTGGCTCTTGGGCTATGAAATTATTATTAACTATTTATAGGCCAAGAAGGTATAGGCGATGGTGCGGGTATACGTTTGCCTGAAACGTTTCACTATCTCCCCCCTGAACTGGGACATTTCCTAACTAGAATCGTACCTAAAGGGATACCAGATGAAAGCATGGGTAAGTGTACAAATTTGTATAAAGTATTCATTTTTTTATTCTCATTAGCAGCCTCCACATGACTTCCGCAAACAATTTAACATTATCCACTTACCATATTTAGAATAGAAAAACTCTTTATTGCACACCATTTTACAAAAATAAGTACAATTTTAACTTAAAAAATCATGTGGTCAAGTGTTTACTCAAAAAATCATATGGTCAAGGGTCAAGTTTTACTGTTAGATCATTTAACAATTTCAATTGTGATTTATTTTAAGTATGCACTACTGGAAAAACAATATAAATTCGCACCATGCGAATATCTTAGTTTGTGAGTATTTGTTATACCTACCTATCATTAAATTATTGTCTTCAGAAACTGAAAGGCGGTCGTTACATGAGCAGTTGGCTCTACCTCTAGATAGGCCAGTATTTCGTAGAGGCAACGCGTATTCAACCATTTTGAATAGTAGCGGTCGGCTTATCAACCCACACGACAGTCTGCCTCAAACGACGAAACAAGATGTGACCACGGCCTTCGTCCGAGGCCGCTACGCCTATTACCACTACATGCAAGATAACTTTAATGATGACGGTTGGGGGTGTGCCTATCGGTCGATGCAAACTATATTTTCATGGTTTAGGTAAGTTTTGATTGGTTAGCATATTTTGAATTTTGAGTAAGAAGTCTCCGCCTATATTACGGAAAATGATTACATTACATTTTTTGTATAATGCTCACAAAATAAAATTTTAATTAATCAATTGTGTCCAGTCCAGTGACCAGAGACAATAATTTCTTGCTATTTCTCTCTTAAACTTCCATAACAAGAAAATGTAATTTTATTTTAACCCTTATTAACTTTCTCGCTAGTGTGTCAACATAGAAGTTTCACTTTAGAAATATTGACATGTTGTTTTCAGACTTCAGGGTTACACATCTGTTGAAATACCAACCCACCGAGATATACAGCAGTGCCTCGTTAAAATAGGAGATAAACCATCCTCGTTTTTGGGATCAAAGCAATGGATCGGCTCCACGGAAGTTATGTTTTGTCTGGAAACACTTCTCGATGTGCAATCAAGAATCATTTTCGCTAATACGGGTGTGGATCTACAAAATTACACACCTGAGCTAGTACATCACTTTCAGAAACATGGAAGTCCAATTATGATTGGTAAGTAATATTATTTACATAGATTCAACTGACAGACTGATGTGCAATTTGATGTAAGAGAATGTTACTAAAATATTGTATGATATTGTATGATACCGTGAAATATATTAATGTTGATATAATTATGTATAACCTTGTAATTTTATATCCTGATTAATTTCTATCTTGTCAATTTGTAATAGTTAATTGTCTCAGGTTATCTGCAGGAAATTGCAAAGATAGTATATAATTTAATTATAAAATTGTTGAATATTCATGTGGTGCACCAACGCGTTTTTATATGGTATTGTAATATTACTTTTCAGGGGGTGGAGTTCTCGCGCACACAATCATAGGCGTAGAATACAACACTGCAACTAATGACACCCGGTATCTGATATTGGATCCGCATTACACTGGGGCCGATGACCTCACCGTGGTACTGAGCAAGGGATGGTGTGGGTGGAAAAACTCAGACTTCTGGAATAAAACAGCACATTATAATCTGTGTCTGCCCCAAACAAAACCAACCATATGAAACACCTGAGTTTAGATGTAGCTCGACAACAATCAACAGTGTCCAGAATCATCAGTGTTGAAATTGGTCTGTTATGCAAATGTTTTAATATCGATAAATTTCTGTGATATCTATTGTGTTAAGCTGCACTAATACAAAACTGCATTCAAGTACATGTTTAGAGTGAATAAATGTATTATTATAGGTATGTGATATGTTATGTATTGCTCAACTTTTGAACTTGTTTTAAAATATGACAGTATAGTTAATGTTGTGAACATTCTAGAAACCTGCTAGACTTTCCAGACCGTTTTTGCGATAAAGCCTAAGAGTATGTTCCATTTATTTTAAAATATTTATCTCAATCTGTAGTTATTATTTGATTGAGATGTTTACCTACTAACAGCACCCAAGAACAAATATTGAAAGATCGTTCATAGGATAAACTTTACATTTAGTTACATAAGGTTGGTTTCCTGGCGACAAAAATACAATCTATTTGTTTATATTGAGGTATCTTCACAGATGAGGAGTAGAATTTATACTATCTTGCTAAATACTATAAAATCGTCGAAAAGTGAGAGATTCTATTTTATGCATTTCTATTTTTAATTCAAATGCCTTTTTTAGTCATATAGAGAAAGTTAGCAGCAAGCAGTTAGCAATTTAACATTTATTTGAATTTTTAAAGTTATAATTTACACCAACATGATTGCTAATAACTGAAAGAAAAGCGCGGCAAGTCGGTGCACAGCACCAGTTATCGCTACACTTTGAGCAACTAATCGCGGTTTCTCTCCTACTGTATGTAACTAATGTTAGGTATGAGCAATTGTAAATTCGACACTGAATGTCCCTATGGTGGGTGATATTGTTAGTGTTTTTTTTTGCATTTTTAATTATATGGGATGTATTTACATATGCACCAATACTAATAGTGAATTATAATACATACTAATTAATTTCTCTAGATTAAATGCATTTTAATTATTGTAACAGACTATCGAAAGCGTGTAAGTTGAATGATCTTGTTATATTTTGTACCAATTAAATTATGATACAACATAAATGTATTTTTCTCTACCTATAGCTTTCATTTATATAAAAATAGCAAAAAACCAAATTGTTTGGACAACAGTTTTATTTACATTAGTATAATATTAATACACAGTAACTTAATACTACTTAATGACAAAATGTACTTATTACTATATCTATACATTACTTACATTTAAATCACAGAAAAAAACAGTGTTATTTGGGCAAATGCAGAATAGTTTATATATTATACGAAAAGGACAATCCGTTATAATTGATTACAACAAAGACGGCTTATATTCCGCAATGAACATGTGTGTAATTTGGTAATATTTCGATATTCAAAATTTATTGGCAATAGCCACTGTTTTATTGCAAAATATACAGAAACTGAAGAATCCCTCGAAACTCATAAATATAATTATGTTTATAATAATCTGCGAGCCCTACAATCGTTTTGAAATAAAAGAAAGTACCTTACACATAATATATGTAGATGGGCGAAATGTAATCATGTTTACATAGTAATGGGGGTTTGATTTGAGCTATTTCAGTACAATACTCTGACCTCATCTACCACACGTATGTTGCACCAGAATAACCTAATATTTAAAATAAATAAAGAATACAAACATTAGTAGAACTTCTTATTAATATTTAAGAAACATCATATAGGGAAAGAATACTATACTATCGATGAGTATATTAATGACCAGGATGCTTGGAAATAGACATCCGCAACCAGTTCCGGACAAGTTAGTTATAAAATGTAATTAGTAATAAATACTATTTTTAAAAGATGTGCCTAGGAGTTTCTTTCGCCATTTCCTGTCTTCTCGAAAAATTTAAATTTAAAATTGAATACATATTATATTATTAAAAGGCACACTTTCCATTAGCTATCAAAAAGATTACATTATTTTTTATTTATTTGTTTTTTTTTGGCGTGATAACGTCTTATAAATTGATATGCGCGCACGGCAAAGTTACCTGTTCCGATGACGTCAGAGCGTGACGCTATCTTTAAAAGTACGCAACGGATTTTGATGCGGTTTTTTTTTTTTAATAGATAGAGTGAATCAGGATAAAGGTTTATATGTATAATATATTAAAGTTTTGTGTAAATTGGTTGAAATATGACGATGAAATATGAGAGCGGGTCTACTAGTTGGTCTATAATTGCAGAACTGCATTACAGAATTGTAATTCATTTAGGGAAATTGTAGATAAAACATTCTAGATGTACGCGAGCTGCAATAGCTATTTAATAAGAGGATTGAATTACCGATAGCTACTGCTATTTAAAAACAGCATAAAGGAAGCACTTATATTTCCGAACAGACTTAACGTTTTACCTTCAAATAACACTAATAAATATTAAATATTACTTTCAGTCAATGTATGCAAAGTGTTTTATTTAAATAACAGTTGATACCACGCCTACTTTAATTGGTATTTGCAATACCTTTAATCGATACAATGAGTTATTTGGACGACGATATCATTTACTAACGACTGTTTAGAGCCAGTCTATGCAAAAGCTGAGATTTAAGTAAGCTTACTAGCTTAATAATTCGTATAATCAAAGTTTTGCTAATTAGGGACATTTACAAAAATAATTTACGTCTCACACTTTCGAGCTTCAAACACTAAATACGTTTTCTCATATAATATGCCCCATTGACTTATTATTACTATGGACGTCGGGTCCGCGCTGAAAAATGTCCGAGCCAAATGAGTAACAAAACGCAAGGAGAGAAACAATTCCGCGTTCACGACTGCAATCAAAATTAAACCGTGATGTAATGATTTTAGTGCTTATATTACCTTGTTAACATTTCTATTCTTGCCATGGCTGGCGTTCACGACTGCAATCGAAATTAAACCGTGACACAATGATTTTAGTGTTTAAATTACCTTGTTAACTGCATGACATGACATAACTGACTGGGACATTTTTATCGCGATTTTAGTATGAGACTAGATGTCCATAGTAATAATAAGTCAATGATAGACCCTATATAACACATTTTTTTATTTGTTTTTAGATTCATAATAAAGACTAATGGAACAATATTCACATTTAGTAACATTTCATTTCCATTGAAGACGAAGTAACAGCTGTATAAATATTGATCATTTGAACTAACCTTTTGTAACTACTTATAGAATTTCTAAATCACAGTGCCGGATCTGAGGAAACTTTTTCTGCAAAAAAAAATATTTTATTAGTGCACCGATTTTTATATTAACTTGTAATTTAAATAAATTGTATGTTAATGGCACGCAATTACTAACTACATTATAAAACACACTGATTGAATCTGTGCAGTGACTGTCCTGTGTTAAGTTGTGGAGAGGAAATACCTATTCGAGAGTATTAAGACTAAGATTCAACATTTCAATCATCAAGGATTTAGTGCAGGTGCCATTAAGTACTAACCAACTCAAACCCGACTCAGATTAAACTCAGGAATGCGTTGAATTTTATGTCACTTTTGGTCGTATTTTACGTAGGTATACGATCGCGCGTGAATCAGTTCATTCATGTAAATTCGAAAATGTTTAAAATGCAACCGCAAGAAACACGATATAAGGCTTATATTTCTATGAGTTGAATAGGAATCGAGTCGGATGTAATATGCCCAGACCGTTATTGTATTGGTGTAACCCACACGAGTGTAAATACTTGTTTGTCTAGTAAAATAATGATCCTTACCCTGAGCTTCAGTTCTATCCTGTCGATTTCTCCACCCAGCATATCGACTATGTTCTCTCCGTGCTTCAAAAGGAACGCCTCTACGTCATCTATTGTTTCGATTTTCTTCATATCCTTAAATAAATAGGCTGGTTATTAACGCCTCTCATAATTTCATCATAACCTGAAGGTCTTCGATTATACACTTCTTCTTAAACTAGATGGACGAATACAAGAAAAATGTCCTTACTAATAAATATAAGCTTACGTGAATGAGCTCCCGCACACAAGCATGATGTTGGCTTCGTTTTGCGGGCATTTAGGGCTTTCTTCGTCCGTTTAGAAGAAAAATAGAAGTCAAGACTCCACCGGTACACAGAGAAGACTACAGACCAATAGATACCATCTATCGGACTCACATAAAAAAGGAACAACTTATGCAAATGACACCAAAAAGATTAGACAGAATGATACTATGTTTTGTCTCACTTTCGCGCCGGTTTTTTCTAGGAAAGCACATAAGAAAACTTGACAGCTGACCGTCGAATTTGTCTTGTGCCACATACAATTGTACTTTCTCTTGCTATCTTGTTCACGCTCACCAGACGTCTATATCCTTCTCTGTATACGCCCCCAGCTTTATCAAATTTCGAAACATTGGTTATGTTGTATCTGATAGAAATAAACTTACCTCTAATAAGCCGTTTAAATCGTGTTTTTCTAAATAGGATCTCGTAAGGGCTCTGCCGTCGAAGTCCACTTCAGCCTAAAACATAAACTAAATGACTATCTATTACTCCGGACACACAATCCCAGCCGTGGAAATAAGTTATAACCTTGTATCTTATGAGATTACTTCCAATGTCGATGCCCTTCACGTCGTGAATCGCTCGTATCATGAAATCTCGTTCCAAGACACTGTTTATTTCGTCCAATTGTTCCTGTGGTATCGACCTGAAAGACGTAAATCAACTTTCAAATAAATCTTGTTGATAATCATAATCAAACAAGCAAATGAATCATACTAAAACAAGCAAATGAAACGGACTTTGTCGAATATACTCAAACTCAAATCATTTATTTGATCTAGGTATATGACAATACATTTACGAACATAATCATTTCTAAAAATAAAATTGACAAATATGTGACATCAAACCAGGGGGAGGGGGTTCCATAAATGTGACCTGTGACATGGACGGGAGGGGGGTAGGGGTAGAGTTAAAAATCCTAAACTTTGTGTGACGTATTAAGTAAGTAGATAAGGCTCGTACCTGCCGACGAGCGCGCCAACGTTGGTCAGTATGATGAAGGAGGCGACGCCGCCGAGCAGCGTGCCCACCAGCAGGCTGCCCACGGCGTCCGGCAGCGGGTTGCCCGTGTACTGCGCGAGCGCCATGCAGCCGCCGGCCGCCACCACGCCCGCCACCGCCGCCGTGTCCTCCAGCAGCACCACGTTCACCGACGGGTCCGAGCTGCGCATTACTGGACATCGGTTGCTTTTTAGTCAGCTCGTTCCAAGTTATTGTTAGTCGTGCTTTCATATAGCTGGTGCGTGTTGTGTAATGTGCGTTTCCGCGTAAAATTTAATAAAAACAACTGAATCGTCATCGACACAGCCCACGAGCGAGTGAACGTATATACGTAAACATAATTATAAAACTCTTCCGTTACTGAATAATTGACAGACAATGCACAGTCGCAACTACTGAACGTAAGAAGTTGAAATTTTTAAGTGTGGAGTTTTGGAAATTTTAGTGGGCAATAGAGATGATGATTTAAAAGATAAAATGATGATATATTCATGGGCGTACCCAACTCCTGATCAGGGAGGGGGGCAAATCTCTTGAATCAAGTTTTGCCTCCCCTGGATCAAGTCTGGATCAAGACTTGATCCAGGGGGGGGGGGGGCGTAAAACTTGCCCCTGCCCCTTTGTTACGCCAATAAAGAGATATAGCAGCTTCATAATCTTACTGTATTCATAGAGAGAAACATTTGCTTCTTTGGCGCCTTTTCGGATCGCGCTCAGCGCTACCATCAAAGTGGCGCCCTCCGAGACCACTGCTCCGCCCAGAACGAAGTATGCCTGCCATTATAAAATAATCTTCTTATTCGATTTATAAGTATCAACACCATATATGATCAGGCAAACGAATTAATCTGTCATTATTAAATAAGTTTCCTTTCTAAGATTAAAACAAGAATCCAGTGATCCAAGGATCTGAGTTTGACCAATTTAAAGCATTTTATACATATGACATTGTTTTAACAATTTTGAGAGCTAAATAATGTAACGGTCAAGATCATCTTTTTTGTGACCTGTTCTGTTAGGACCCAAAGACCGATACTAACTTGACCTAACTTATTTTTCTTCTATTTATTTAAATTTAGCTAATACAAAATTATATCTGCTATTGCTATAAATAACTATACTACTGATGTCTTCATAATTACCCAGTAGAAATCGTGAAGGGGTTGAGGATCCAAAATCCCCGTGACTCCGTGGTAAAACGACAGTCCGCAGCCGACACAGAAGATACCCACGCCCGATATCAATGAAGACACATAGCGCATGTTTGTGTATCCGTACGGGTGGTCGGGATCTGCAATCTATTCATTAAATATGAAATAATGACTCCCGCCAAACTTTATGGTCCTCTGAACTATTTCTATTAGCTATGAACTATCTTTTTCGGTTGAATTTCGCGCATGGGAAGAAGAATGAGATGGATTAGCAGTAGAGATTGCAATCCGGAAAAACGGATTCGGTCATCCGGGGATCCTGCATTATACACTCACAGGATCCGGTGAATCGGTACCGATTCGGAGATGAGGATTTTTTTGAGATTTTGTTTTCAGTTTTAATTTTGTGATGATTATACAGATTTTGACACTGAATACCTCATTGATTTCTCTTTTTAAAATTATTCACAATAAAGTTGATTTCGTATACCTTTCGTATTTTTACACTTCATCAATGGTCCATGTTAGAAGGATAAAGGAAAATTAAGTTATCCTGGTCAGACCAATGATGAAATCCGGCCGGATTGAAAATGAGGCTGGATTGCAATCCCTAATTAAGAAACGAAGCGAGGGTTATAGCGGACCTGATATAATGCTGTTAGTAGTCATATAACATCTATAATTTATTATCTCGAAGTGAAAGTTAACGGCTTTTCTATGATTCATTTAGTTGATTTAGGTGGTTGTAGGGGATTTAATAGCAAATTCTATCTGTTTTTAAACAAATTAATTTCATATCTGAATGTTTGTCAGGTCAAATTCTTGTTCTCTAAAATATAAAGTTTTGTAAACAACATGATAGATGGTAAGAATTGTAAGACCACCTTACTTGTTCTTGGGTCTGCCATTGTTCCTATGCATCATTCTCGGTTATGTACTTATGTATAACTCGCTAGCACTGTTGCTGGAATATGTAGTTTTTT
The DNA here is from genome assembly GCA_905404295.2 of Ochlodes sylvanus. NCBI lineage: Eukaryota > Metazoa > Arthropoda > Insecta > Lepidoptera > Hesperiidae > Ochlodes > Ochlodes sylvanus. The sequence goes on along the minus strand of FR990130.1, from coordinate 7,226,401 downwards.
GTAATAACTTTAAATACTAAAATTTTATTTTAAAAACATATGTACATACCTGAACAGATTTATGAATTCCATAAGCTAAGATTAGCTGATTAACAGTATCAGCTAGGGAATGAATGCACTCCGAGAATAAACTATGTGATCCCGTGTAGAACCACGCACATAGCTTAAATACGAAATTACATCCATTTCTGTGAAAATTAAAATACAATAAAATCAAGCAAAGCGAGACAGGTAATAATACAGTAATATAATATAGTTATAATTTAGATCTATGTGGATGCATTAGTTGTATATATGACACCAAAAATAAATTCTAGTGTCTGGTTTAATTTTCTAATATAAAATATAATAATATAATAATACCAACAAATATTGAGGTTTTCTTTAATACCGCTATTAAAATTGATATACTTGTTATTATAATAATAATAAATGTGAACACATTCAACCGCACTAGGTTTCCCTGTGTCGTGGGTGGCATGAACAACACAAATTACACATCGCATGGGTGTTAACCCATGACCTGAGAACAAACATTTATCTGTCTCATAAACATCTGCCCCGGCCGGGAATCGAACCCACGACCCCTCGCTTGGCAAGCAGGGTCACTACCATCTAGGCTATGGGGTTGTTATTGTTATTGATATTTTTGACTCCTTATTTTATAATTCTACCTCCTCAGAGCCAAAAGCTGTTCAGCATGACAATCTATAACTGTCCCTCTGTGGGTCTCACAACTTGGGTGACACAACAAAGGGTTGATTGTCATAATCAAAATAAATAACCAAGAAATACATACATTGCAATAGCAGTAAGAACCACTCGACCTGATGTGGTTTTCAAGCCCACTTCCTCTACTCCATGTTTAAGCCGTGTATGACTCATTTCCCTTCTGTAATTTCTGAGCCTTCTTTTAACAGTAAATACATCTGAAAGCATAATTCAAACACTCAAAGAAAACTAAAGGATCATATTATCAGATCTGTCTGTCACACAGACAAACATTTTTATAATTGTCTTGAATGGATTCTTCATCAATTTGCAGACGGAGACTGGAATGGAGACTAACTACACTACAATGTTATTGTAATATTTGTTTGTTTGTTTTCCCTTTACTGAAAATTTAGAAACTACAATTGGATTTAATGCCATCTTAGTAGTAGTTACTTATATACATATAACTGTTATGATAGGGCAAAGTATTTTTTAGATATAAATCTCATTACCACTGTGCTTGTTTTAACTAATACATCACATTATTAATGCAATAGGATTTAGGTAGCTGTACTTATTAGAGGAACTATGTAACTATAATTTACCCTGTTCATATCTTCGTCTATCTAGTTCTCTTCTTAACAGTTCTTTTTCTAGGGAGTCTTTAGATCCCCACACCTAAAACATATATCTCCAGTTACACAAAAACTTTATATATTATGAGTAAATTAGTATGTTCCTCTATATTAAGTAAGCAATACTTGTTACAATATACAATGTTTAATATGAAATTTTACTATTTTAATTTTAATGTCTTCTTTCATTGCAATGTTGAATGTAAGTTGTATATTAAAATATAATATAAAAATAAGAGGTTAACATTCTTGATAACTAATTGGAATTGAAATTGATAAATACTCATATATTAATTTATGAAATGATCAGCTTTAAAATCAAGCTTAAGAAATTAGTTACATACCTCAATAGCCTTTGCTTCAACATCTTTTCTATAATAAACAGTTATTGGTGGTTCAGATTCATATGGTGATCGACGAAGAACTTTGGGCAATGACTCGAGATCTGATTGCTTCAGTAAATACTCAGTCATTGCTCTCATTGGTGTTATGAAGTTGCGCTCTGTGTATGAGGCTGAGAAGTCTATTAAAAGTCTTTTCTTTACTGAAAATATACATACTTATGTGTGTATTCATGAAACTCCAAATTTTAGTAAACAGTTAAACAAACATTCATTATTATTTATAGATTTTGATTTTGATAAAAACATGCAACAAAATTTTATATTACTTGGTGGGGCAACGGCTTGTTTAGTATCAGACTTAGCTGGTTGTTTTTTTTCAATTGTCACTTTTGTAACAACCTTGTCCTTGTCTGTCTCTGTTTTGACAATGATGTCACCCAAAGACTTCTGGTCTATTAGCTTTTGAGATGCTTGGTCACCTCCAGCCAACTTGGCAGCGAACTCTTTAGCGTCTTGTGCCTCGCTTTTATCATAAAGATAAGACGAGGTATTTACATGTCTTAATATTATACTATTGGTCATAGGTAGATGAAAACTACCGCCACTCCGAAATATTTGACAAGCACTGATACATAACGAATTAAAATTCTTTAATTGAATGTATTGTCGGCCTAATTTTCTGTAAAATGTGGTCGCAGCAGTGGGTAACATGATCATCTTTACAGTGTTGGAAATATAAACTAAAACCCAGTATTTTTTATTTAAAAGAATACACTAATAGCACATGGTTCACACGAAATGCTTAATATACTAAATCATTAACGTAAAAGTATGTTTCAATTAAAATAAAATATTCCCACAATATTTATATTTATCGACAAATCAAATGACATTAGTCAAATTAATGTAAATGTGACGTAAGATTACGATTAGCAAAGACATGACATTAGGTAACAAATACTAGACAGAGTATATTAAATTCTTTGTGTACGTTGTCAGTGTCACAGACTATATAGAGCTACTGTAACGGGAAATAAACGTACCTATAGGTCATTAAAATGAATGTCACGTCAGTTCTGTACTTTTTTCATCGGTACCAGCAATATTGTTGATGAGGTCAGGTTTGACTTTGGTACTTACCTACCTTTTTTATATTTATATACCTATAAATATTATTTTGTTATTTTGCTTTCTATCTTTGTTTTAGTTTGTGGCATGGCATAACATACATCTCTCTGTGGCATACGTATCTGTGCTTTTAGTGCTACTTTATGACATTGACACCCTATAATACAAAGTACTCTGTGCATTGACACTAATGACACTTCATGATCATGACTTGCTAAACTTGCTTTGTTACTTTGCGTGCGTGAAGTGATGAAATTGATGAATGACAGAATGAACAGTATGAGTGAGTGGGTGGCTTGGTAGGCTTGGTTGGACTTGTTGGCTAGCTTCGCAGAGTACTTTTGCTTGGCTTGTTTACCGCTTGTTCAATTCAATCAGTGTTCAACAGTTCAACTTCAATTGTTCACATACAATTTACAAAGTACTCTGTGTCTCTGTGTTGTTCTGTTCACTCACTCCATATCCATAGAGTAACTTATTAACTCAGTCACTCACCACAGAGAGTACTTAATACTTTGTTTTGTATGTCAGTCAAGTCACTCAGTTCACTCACTCACTCACTTCACACTTTGCGTTGTTTGTTCGTGTGTTTGAATAGAGGTTAACAAGAAATTACTATTCAAAAAAGTAAAAAAACCATATTCCAATTCCATTAATATACCATCATACTCCGTAAAGTTAAAGTTGAGAGTAAAACTAAAGTTCAGAGTTGAAGAATTTTAATCATGCCTACAAGTGGATTCGACTTATACCATATGCAAGACGCCAAAAATAATTTTAACGCTTTACGACCCGCTCCAGTTTGCACCGAAACAAATCAGATTATAGGCCAATGCCAAAACGTTCATGTATCTACAAACTGTTACTATGGATATCACGGCTCTAAAACTACAACGGATAAACAGAACGAGGCCGATTACGAAATGCTCGAGATGCCATGCCCCACTACGAAAGAAACCGAGTCTTCTCAGCGAAGCAACGCGCGAAAACGAAGTGCTGACGACGAAACATATCCTCAAAACAAGCGACTCAAAGAAGGTATGTTTTCCCATAAATTACGAAGTCTCGTTGAATATTTGTATTTTTACTGGAATAACCTCAAAATAAACACAACTTTTTCTCCTAATTTGAAACATAAAACTTTAAAGACAAACGCAACAAATATTCAATGAGATTGTCAATAAATACAATAATTAAAGTAATGAATTGTATTTATTATAATTTATGATTATTATTTCTTTATTCGTAAATCGAGTAATGCAATACAACAGTGTTTAATAAATACCTATTATACCTAAAAAGATTATAATCGAGGAAGTCTCCACATTATTTTTTTAATTCAATTTAATATACTTAGCTGATATTTGTTGCAGTTTCAATAATTAATTTTTTATTAACTGTTATTAATTTATAAATGAATAATTATATAGTTATTACTAAAGTGATTTCTACATATTATCTTGGTTTTTTGCAACTTTTTGTTCTTTTTGTTGTGATTTAAAAATTACATTATGAATGCTATTTCTTATCATATTTATATTTTTGTTTTTAATATAACTTAATATAAATAAGCATTCAAATCGACATCAGTCAAAAAATCAATGTTGCATAATTTTACATGTAAATATCACTTTAGTAAATAATTCTTTAAACCTGTTGTATCAATTATTCTTGTTCTTTAATTCTGTTATGTATAGCTTAATTATAAAACATTATTTGCAAAGTTTATCAACACTAGACATAAGGTAGATTGTTGTGTAAATGTTTAAAAGCTTAATTCATATAGCATGCCTTTGCAATCTAATGAGTAATTCTAAGGAGTATTTACAGCTATGGAGTAAAGGTAGGTTGGGGGGCAGTGGATTACAACTGTGTAAACTATCCTAAGTCTATCTATTATATATAATTTCACTATTATATGATATATTACAACCATTGACTATGATCCATGCACCTGCATGAATCATGGTCAAATAAAAACTTGTTCAATCATTCATGAATCAAGTATCTAGGTTGAAACAATGCATTGGCAAATAAAATGCCTTTTGAGACTACCTGTATCATAGTAACTAAAAAATAATTTTCAATTTTTTTTTATTGTATTTTACATGGTACAGTATGAATATATTCATATGAATTGCTGGAATAAACACAAAAAAATGTAATATGTATAATATTCATACTTATTAGTTTGTAGGTTATGTAATTTTGCATATTAAAAAAAATACTTAAAATGGTAACTTTAACTTAAACTTAAAATGGTAATTGGTTAACAAACAGGGACCCAAGTCTGCTAAATTTATAAATGATTCAATTGCTTTGTGTTGGAATAGTTGTTAGTTGTTTCATGTACAGAATTATCAAATTATTCTGACACAATACAATTAAAGCATTTATAAATAAGACTTGGGCCTCTGGACAGATAGATTGGAATAATATAAATGAAGCAGAACATCACTCAGCTTATAACCATCAAGTAGCTAATATAAGACTTTATATTACAGTGGAAAATTTTAAAAATTACATTCTAAGTGTATTGCCTACACATACATAAAATAATTACACATATAAATTATTATTGTAATATTATTACCACATTATACACAACAGCACAATTAGCTGGTTTTGAATTCTAGAATGTATGGAATTTATACTTGACATGCATTAACATAGTTCAGTCAAATTACACATTATTTTTATATATGATACACCTACCCTGACCTTATGACTTCTATAATTTAACCGATAACACCCTTGAAACATGTGTATGTATTATAATTGTTAATTCTTACTGAAAAGCAGCGGAACACGGCTGCTTTTCGGTACAATAATATTACTGGACATTTTAAACCTTATGTACCAAGAGACACCAATAATAAAAAAGTTTAAATTTATGCAAAGCAAAAGAATGGGTTTTTGAATTTGATTACGAATGCTTTTATTTCATATTTTCCCATTGGGTTTAGTAATAATAAGTCAATGTATTTTCCATTATTCCTTAAGGCTCAAAATGCCTGAAAAGCATCGGTGCGCAGCTGTTCTTTCAGTGCGAATTGACCCTAAGTAGCAAATAATATTTGTGAGTAGTGGTATATTTAATCTTATCATAATTAATAATGTAAGATTTTTACTCGTAACTTTTAATAATTATGGAATAATTTTAATCACATAAAACAGCCTACAATTAAATAATTTAGTTTAAAATTTCCTCAAGGCCTACAATAATCAATTCAAGAAAACAATTAATATTAAACAAAATATGTAATTTCGGCCCTTTGTTGCTTTATTGAAAATTAAAATCATACTATATTTCTATCAAGATGTTATTATGGTCCATATATACATAGAAATAAATGTACTTAAGTGTTATGTATAATTTTAAGTTAAATTTAATTCTACATTGAAAAGCGATTGGGGGTCACTTGACACTAAAATCAATTTAAGATAGGAATATATAAATACAAATTAGACTCTATTTTCTCTTTATTTATAGATGAATAGCATGTCTAAGCAAATGTCATGGTTCGTATTTTAGTGGAACTTCTTACCTTAACATAGTCTGCGTTTGATTAATTCTAGAGAAATACAAAGCAACCACTAGAATTCATTTAAAAAAGACTCCATAATACAAGTAATGTACTTATAATATATTTGTGTGTATAATATATAGTGGTATTTAAATACATGTAAATATTGCAAGTCCTTTGTGGATATGATGGTATGACAGAAAACTTAAACAGGATCCTACTATTACTAGGAAAACAAAGTGGTGTCGAGTCCCTGTGTGCAGATAAAATTAAAGTTCACTGTATTAAATTCAAAAGCAAAGGTTCTTTTTAATATTTTTACAGTAATAATATTTTATACAATCTTAATCCTTTTTTTCAAATAGTTACTTAATTTAATGACTAATTTCGGGCGACAGATTTTTACAATTGGATTAAGGTAACTAAAATTAAATAATAAATGTGTGATTTCTATTTTAGCAATTTTGCAAAAAAGCTAAATTGTTAAACATTCAATGGAACCATGCACTTCTCTGAAGTCCAACAATAAATTTCACTTCAAAAATTTGTTTTAAGACTACTTAAATGTATTTTTATCAGAAAATAAAAATAATTACCATAAAAATTTATACACCCATTGATAATCAGAATCAAATATATACTATCTACTATACAAAACAAATATATACAGATACTTATGCCATACATTTATATGTATCCCAACCTAATTTTAATTATTAATCTATTATTCTCTTTTTATCATTCAAGGATTTGTTTCCTACAATTACAAAAATGAAAGAATAAATTATGATGAAACTTATTATTATATTTATTACTATTTGCCAATTAGTTACGTACATGGTCTAAAGTTACAATTTATGTCATACCGTCATACACACCTAAATCTACTATTAGTAACTTGAATTTATTTAATTGTGACATCAGGCACATGCACTCTGCTGATTAGTAATAACAGTCACTGTAGCTCTACAAAAAGATATTTATATTATGTAAAGCAAATCGAAATTTGAAATTGTACATTGTATAATGATTTAATTGGAAGTAATAGCAACATCATATTATCTTATGACAACAATATACATAATAATATCTATCAACAATATCTGTAAAACAATGTTTTTTATCATTATTGTTTGTGCATTTGTACTTCACTTAACTGCACTGTTTCGCTAATGTATAGTAGAAAGTCTGAGATAACATTGTGTTGCTATCACAATTGATTTCAAATAAAAAAGAAACATCAATGTAAAGAATCTAGTCTAGGCATGTTTTAGACTTAGTATGTATAGGATTTCCAAAATATAATGCAGATGCTTCAATCATATTCAGGTGAAAAGACGATATTTTTTTTGGCAATACTATCAGTGTATGATGCAAGTGGCTGATGAATGATGATTAATCTCAATAAATGTAACTCAACATGTATTTGAAACAGGAATAATTCATTAATAATAATAATTAATAATTTAATAATAATACAAAAAGAATCCATTATGATTTTCAATAACTGGACACTTAGTTATGCTATGAAGTCTATCTATTGCAAACTGGTTCAAATATAATGTTTATTAATTGGAACTGCAATAAAAGTGGAATCGGAGACTTCCATCTTAAGAGCTTGAACCATAGTGTGATGAAGTCCGACTTTATTTCAGAAGTTATGGTGCCAACGACTCCCATCCACAACCCATGTATGCTACGCCCTACCCACAACAACCCAGATATTTCTCGTTGTCTCATGGTCCATATGATCTAAATTAAACTTGCTGCAAAGAAACTGAGAAAACCTAATTTAGTATTGTTAATTTTATCTGCAGAAGTACAAAGAAAAATAAATATTGAACCTGAGACAAACGAGAACCTGGGATTGGAAGCAAACGCACAAGAATTGTTGGAGAACCTGTATTGGCACATTCATGGAGGAAACATTTTTCATCTGATAAAGTGACTGTCTAAAGTGAATTGTGATTTTGATACAGAAATCTTAATATACTTATAGACTATAAGAAGTTATTGTGATGATAAAAAATCATTTATAATATAAGGGTTTACAATAAATTTGAAATAGGAAACTAGGTATTTTTATTTTAAAAACAAAAATGTATGTTTTTCAAATATTTATTTGTGCTAAATAAATAATTACATCAATAAAAATTAAAAAACATGTTAATAATGGGTTTCGTGAGAGATACAATTTGCATAAATACTAAAACAAATAGTTTACAGGGGATCGTCAAAAGGATTCTTCATTCTGAAAGAAAAGAAAGACATATTATTAATTATGATTCATTCTGTTCTTCTGTTACAGATGGAGTATTATGAAGATCTAATAGAATACACTTTCTTTCAGGTTCACTCAAACTACCAACATCAAACCAAAAATATGGTTAACTGTTTGAGTGTTTACTTCATTTATGTACAGAAAAAGTAACCTCACCTTTCTGTTTTTCAGATGTTTCGTCGACGTGCAGCCTAGTTGGCACTCGGTCAAGCCCGATCCACTCTGCTTCTGCCTTTAATGTAAAAGAAAAGTTGAAGTTTTATTTACCTTTCGTCAAATGTTTTCTCAGTATTATAAGTCAGTGTTAGTTAGTAATAATGTTCTGTTATGTTGAAGCCAACTGTGATAATAATGTACCTGAATAAATTGTTGTTTGTTATAATATATTAAAAATTGTTTCATTCATGACTCCATCAATCAACAGATTATAGTTTACAGCACCACAGGGGGCTACACAGCACAGGGAAATCAATTATTAACAAAATTATTGATAAAATATTGCAATATTGAATTATGTTCATCATGTTTGCTGGACATTAGAAAAACAGTATCTATTATTATTCAGGTAAAAGAAGTTTTAATTAATGTTTGAATATATTTTCTAAAGTATTTTGATTTATTACACAGTATTTCAAAAAAACGTTCCAGTTTTAATAGTTTTATTTATGAAGTGAAAACGCAAAGCATTTATATTAAATTTTATTGGATTACTTGAAAAACACCATTATGATTCCGATACAGTTATGTAAGACATATTTGTAAGAGTATACAGATATAAATTCATGTGTAGTTACTTTGAAGTACATTTCGATATAATAGCATACAAAATATTTGAGCAGTTTAGCGGTACATGAATTAGTTTGGCTTAGGGCCACGATTAGTACAATTGATTAGTGGAAGACATCTACAATATAGGGCATGTTGCATTACCTCTGTCGGAGTGACTTCCTCCGTATCGACGACGTCGGGCAACGCGTCAGTGTTGATGGCCAGTTCGCCCGCCTGCCCGCTGCTCCCCGCTTCCCCCACGTCCGAGCGGCATGTCTGATCAGCTTCAGCCAAGTCTCCGTTCTGCATCTCCGAGCAATTTATCAAATCCATCTTTCCGTCTTGACTGGACCTCGGGCTGTTGTCGTTCAAATCTCTCCCATCGATGTCCATATGAACGTGGCCGGGCCACATGTCGTAGGGGCAAGCGTTCAGTTGGTGCAACTGCGTTTCGCTGGAGCTGAACAAATTCAACGAGCCCGCCACGTCTTGGAGAATCGATGATTCGGATACTTCACTCGTCAAGTGTATCGATTCATCCGCGTCATTAGCTCCGGCGATAAACAGCGGCAAATTTTCAATTATATCGCCGGACACGTCGCAGATTCGTAAACCTTCGTACTTCGATAGAAATTCTTGTAGCCTCCTTTGTTGTCTGCAATCAGTACTGCTAACTATGAGTGCCGCTAACGAGTCTAGAATTTCAGGGGTGCAAGTTTCCCCGCTTTTCAGGAGAAGAAAGCGAACAATTTTACTATCGATTTGTAAAGTACTGGAACAGGCATTCTGGAGATTACAGTCGTGATAATTGTTGGCCTCACTAGAGGTGGTGGTGACGAGTTCCGCCGCGGCTTCTTCTTGGACATTATCATTCTGGTTAACCTCCGACATGGAGCTGTACTGAGACAAAATATTTCTGATCGATTGTAACACCTTCTGCCTCAACGGATCCGAGCTGATAAGTTGGAGCTCCCTAAACAACTGTATCAGGAAATCAGGATGAGATTCGTTCACACCGATCAACGTCGTCACCTCGGAGTACACGTTTTCCCTCAACAAGTCGAAGAGTTTCGAGGTAGCCTTGTCCTGCACCTCGCGACTCGTGGACGCCAAATTAGGATTGGGCGTTTCGGAAGTGCTTGCGATATTGATGTTGCTAGTCTGGGAGAAGTCAAGCGTGTAGTTCCTTCTGTTCGCCGAATTTTTGGACGGAAGCTTGGACGAGGATTTCCTTTTTGCATTCCCCGGGGTGTTGAGATTATTGGAGTGCGACTGGATGATCTCGGGGATGGGGTTAGTGATGCTCAAATTTCTGAAGGAATGCGAAGCGGGCTCCTGTCGATTGATATTGATGTTGGCGGGGGTGGACTCATCGTTTCTAGGGTGCGCGTTGGGCTCCGGTTCGTTTTGGTTGACGTTGAGCACGTCCGGGGCGGAGGAGAAGGAGAGGGAACGTTCGTAGGCGACGTTACGTCTCGCGTGGCGGCCGCCCGCGTCGTCCGGCGGCGGCGGCGCGGGCGCGCTCGGGCCGGCGGGCGCCGCGTTCGTGTTCCGTTTGGGCGTTATCGACGGGGACGTCGACGTGGACGTGTGGTGCAGCGTGTTGTGCGACCGCTCCACCAGGGGGTGCTGGTTGTGCGCCGGCGTCGCGCCGAGGTGCCCGTCCGCGTTCGTCTTGCTGTTAGTCGAAAGGAGATTTTGTCGCGAGTAGCTGAAAAAAATTACGTTCGCTCATTTATTCATATTTCATACATTACGCAGTTCAGTCGATAATCGACAACATAATTTGTAACATGTTTAATATGTAATTAAAATGAATAATAGAAAATCATAAAACTATGATTAATAACCAAATTAGTATAAAATTGGTACGTTAGGACGTGTTAAACGTGCATAATAAGTCGATATTCAGTCATAATAAACACTACTATAATAGGGTTCCAGAAGCACACTAAACGGGTACACACAAAATATCTTACCCCTATTTAGATTTCATCTGCGGTAAGTTAATAATATACTATGAAAACGATTACAAATTATTGTTACGACTATTATTTATAATTTATTGTTCTAGTATCTGAAATAGAAAGGATGTCATATGTATGAATAATATTGAAATAAATATATAATCAATAATCGTATATTTATACATGTAGTATACAGATACACCGTGTACACATATTATATACTTACTTACCTACGGAAGTTATCCCAGTAATTGTTAGCTCGGTTGCCTGGTGGCACTTGGTTGTTGAGCGTGTGGGAAGCGGTCTCGGCTCGCCAACGCTCTTCAAGCTAAAATGTAAAAAAAAGTTAGTTTAAATTAGTTTTTAATATTTAGTTAACTTTAGTTTGGAGTGTCTACCGCATTGGGCAGTAAACCTGTAGTGGTAGGCGTTAAGAGTAAATAAATAAAATATTTATATTACAAAACTACCTACTATTAGACTTCTACTATTAGATCGCCGGATTAAAGCCCTATAATTAATTTCTAACATCTACCGAAAATACGTTGAGTATTCTTGACGACGTCAAGTGAAAAAACAGGCACTCAAGACATAGAAGATCGTTTATTTTCGCCGGTGAGATCACGAAGCAGGCCGCGAATGACTCAAATCAAATTGAATTATTAAAATAATATGTACAGTGCATATAATACGATATTAAGGTCTAATGTCAATCTATCAATTAAAATAGACTTCTTCTAAGTTAGGGCTCTTTACCACACAATACTACATTGCCTCTTACCGCCGTAGTATATTATATATCGTAGTATAGTATATATATCCTTACACACACAATGACCATAAAGGCTAGCCTAATGCGTCAATGCGCGAAACCACAAAAATTCAATTAATTAAGATAGACACGTTACATTAAAAATAAAAATTCAGTACAATTACAACATCAAATAATACTAATTCAAATTAATAATTTCAATTCAATAAGATAATAATATTAAATAATAATAATAATCTTATTATTTAACGCTTAGCGCTAAACTTTATGCCATATCTTATATGAGATGCCATAAAGTTTGGCGCGAATTACAACGTCAAATAATAAATATTTTTGAAGTCGGTTAACGTGGGCAACAGTACTGACGTGCGTGAGTTGTTCCCGCAGCTGGTGGATCTCTTGCTGCTGCAGCGCCAGCTGCTGCCAGCACCACGCGCCCCACAGCGCGCAGCCGCAGCCGCACGCGCCCACCATGCCTGACACACACAAACAAAACGACCACTTGTTATGGTAAATGCAAAAAAATACGTTCATAAGTGTATTAAAAATACCTAGACGACATGAATAAACGATTTCAGTTTGAGTTTATTACAAAGCACCGACCACACAGCCACTAGACTTCTAATAACAGGCGAATGGTTTCAAACAACACATCTGGCATATAGTACTGATATAAATTCGTGCCGTCTCGTTCTTTCCCGTTGCTTAAATTAATCTATTTCTTTCCTACGTTTCGTGTGGCCTTGAATTAGCCAATCACAGCGTTGAATTAGCCAGTCCCCCCGCTCGTCTTACCTCAGCTAGTAGTCTGAATGTTCTCCATACGGAAAATCAAACATTAGGAGTCTAGTGGCTGTGTGGTCGGTGTTACAAAGCTATATCACTTTACGTGCACATAATTATCGTACGTGTCGGAGGAAATATTGTTACCGTAAGGCATCATCATATTAAATGGCATCGTGGGCGGGAACGACACCTGCGGCGTGCCGAGCAGCCGGTCCATAGTTTGCGAGTGGCTGTTCTGTGTGAACTGGTTACTGCGGGTGTCCTGTCGACAAGTGATAAACTTAGCGCCAACGATCTAACGATACGCAGTGTGAGGCAATTATTAAAATCAGAGTATAGACCTTGCTGGCGTTAAAGAAACTATATACACCTATTCCATTATAAACAATTTCCTGTAATCACCTGATTCGATTTAGTGCTGTTCCAACAGGGCGGTGGCAAATGCGGGTACGGCGCGTTAGTAGATGTCTCGTCTGAAAATTAGGATTGGTTTGAAAAATATTTTCTCAATATTAATAATCAATTAAATAGTTATGAACTTACTATTTTGCGACAGAGGCACCGGTATGTTATTAGTCGAAGCATCAGCCCTGGGCTCGTGTCGGACGTTAGGTATCATTGTGTTATTTGTTTGCATCTGTGCTGCCTGAAATATAATTATTAATAAAAAAATATATTTTTTAGTTAAAAAGAATAAATATCCTGTTCGAATAACCATTTTTAACTGCTCTAGTTATTATATATTTGCTGACACTTACATTATTTTCTTCAGACTGCCGGTCTTGGGTTTGCCGGCGACGTATTCGAGCCCTCTGGTTAGATTTATTTCGCGATGCACTGTAATAACATAACTAATTTTAATTTTAAAGCAGTGGAAATGGGCAGAAAGATGATGATGAGAGAATTACATGATCACATCATAAACAATTTAGCAAAATGTAAAATAGATGAATACGATGATGATGATGACAGTACGTGAATCTTCTGCCACTTGATTCTAAACTCTTATCATCGCACACATTTAATCATAATGCGTATTCACGCTTTTCAAATACTCGTACGAGTCGTACTACTAAAGCAAAATTGATGGCCCCCTGTGATATGCAGTGTTACATTCAGTACGCAATTATCGGCTGTCGCTAGAACATGAGGGCGAGACGACCGAGCCACGACCGAGCGACGAGTCGATCACGACACGACACGACACGACCCTCGCTCAACCCCACATGCATCCTCATATACATGACCTCCAATAGGAGCATAATTCATATGGGCCATGAAGTTTTACGCCAGTTATAGATGTAGCACAGAGCGACTCACCTGTCACTATCGCTGCCGTAAGTGCTACCGAGATGGGAGGGTACCGTGTTGATAGACCTCGAGCCCAGAGCGCTGTCTCCCCCACCCTGAAACAAATATACAGACGTACATTTCCGATCTTCTATATCTGGAGCCCGATTATGTAAATATTTATAAACAATCGGCTTGTGTCAATCGTAAGTAGTCGGTAGTTTGATGGGTAAGCGGATCTGTGTCTTTAACACTTTTACATTTTGATTGACATTTGAATCCACTCCAGTTGTTAAAATATGTCTCGGGTTGGTGAAAGTATCTTACATGGGTTAGCTAGTCTTGGAGTGGAGTAACTAGTTTATTATACAATTTTACTTATTTGCAACTTACTCTGAAATTTTCATTTTCCCTCAAGTTTTGAGACTCCATAGTAATATGTTCCGAACGTGATTCAGGCTCTTCCTGTTCACTACAACAATAACAAAAAATATTAAATTTAGTTATTAATCTAATAAGATATAAATATGTAACACAAAAATTGTAAAAAATGTTATTTAAAGTTGTTGTTTACCTATTATAAGATTGATTCACAACAGAAGCGGTATGCGAATCAGGATTCCTTTTTTGAGATTCACCTTCAGTGCATATCACTTTCTGTAAAGAAAAGACAATGAAACAGTTAAGGTGTAATTCAGCAATCGGAAAATCGCATTAATTTGTATCTTAAGATGACTCACGGAAGAACATTGATCATAGTTAACAGTTGGGATGTAGTTTGGCGAGTCACACAATTTTAAATTGAGTGTACATTTTATGTAGAAGTTTTTGAAACGCTAATTGTGCATCTATGGTTTTCTTATATATCAATGTTAACAACACTTTACCATAAGTCCGCGATCCAAGGCCGCGCACGCGCCGCATTTTAGCTGCGTGAGCTCGTTTGTTTGACAACGTCATTTCGTGCGTAGCGTGTTCGTGGACGTTGTCACATACATTATTTTACAAAGCGCTATATGTGTGTGTGTATATAGCCTATCCATGCGTTATATTTGATTCGCGCGTCCATCCATCCATCCATCCAATCCATCATAAATACTGCTACATTACTAGTATAGTACGGCCGGCGGTTCTAGGCCGGTCAAACGTTTGTTCGGATCGCTGCGCAGAAGTCAATTTTAGGGTCGAGGTGTCACTTTGAGCATTGTTTGTTTCAGTCACACGCTTAGTGTTCGTGTCGCTGTCTCTCTCTAAAGTACTGTACCTGCGCACAATATCCGAAAGCCTAACTTCTGACCGGCCTACAACCGTCAGCCGTACTACACTGTATTGTTACATTACCTCCTTGTTGAGCAACGCCTCCAGCTCCCTCTGTTTCTCCGCCAGCAACGCCCGCAGTTGCATCTGCCGGGTCTCCGCCGGGCCCATAGTGCCGCTCGTGCTCGCCCGGGCCTCCTCGTTTACTTTCTTATGTTTGCGACTGCCTTCTACAAACATTGATAAATAAATAAATTTAATAAAACGTTCCTCGTTACTGACAGACAATACACAGTCTAAAACATTAGACTTTGAACGTAACACATAGCTAACATTAGTTTGGAGACAACCATTTAATTTGCGGATAACATTCGTACAATCAGCTGACCTTGATGATGCTTCGTTTCAGGGCAAATGTTGGTATGTATATTGATATTTCTGTATTTTTTTTTAATGTTTATAGCCGAAATGCAAGTAGACAACCCACCTGATGGTAAGTACCAATTACCCAATATGGCCAATATAAGTTATAGAAATAAGTGCTCACTAATATTACCTTTGTTCGCGACTAGATCCTTAATGCGAGCCCGTTCACCCATTATTTTTTCTGTTTCCATACGTAGCTCCTGTGCTAGTTCTTGCAAAGTATTGATGTTCGCTTCGTGATCTATATAAAAAAAACATACATATTTAAAAGTTTTATTTTGTGTGAATCCATTGAAAAAATAAAAAGCTTTTGTTTGTCCCTTTATTATCCCTTTAGGGGCGGAATTTATGCTTTCCAGGGTTATTATATTGATTGATAACATCATTAGCACTGTTGTCGCTATAGGAACTATCAATCCACGCACGAGTTACTATTCTCACTTTGTTGTTGTTGATGTTGATGCTGCGGGTGTTGCGGCATCTGTTGCGGCAACTGTTGCTGCATCTGCTGCTGCATCTGCTGTTGCTGCAATTGGTGCTGCAGCTGTTGGTGGTGTTGCTGCGAGTGCTGCTCGTTCGTGAACTTGTGACGTTGCGGCAGCGAATTGCGGACGCGGCACACGCTGCTCTCATTCGACCAACCCCCCATACTGCCACCACCCTCTGATTTGCTGTTTGAAAAACCGCAAATTGTAAACAATGTAATCAAAAGTACATTTCACATAGATATCACACATGAGACGTAAGTATTTAAGTGTTGATTAATTGGTTACATTTATATAAATCTTCTCTATGGATGTTTTATAAAAGAGCTGTGTTTAAATTGAAATACCTAGATATTAATTACATTGCGAGAAATGATATCCACCGTCAATTTAGATTAATTCATTTTTAAAATACGTATACGCTAAAATTATTCGCTATTTTGAATTGATTGATGTGTTTACCGATTAAAATGTATAGTTGGAGCCAATAAACCGTCAATTAAATACGGATCAAATGTGATTTATTACCATTTATACAATATAACAAAGTACTGATAGCTAAAGTCCCGTTTTATGATTAGTTTGGAACATTAGTTCGAAGACATCTTTAACAACTGAACTCGTAACATAGACACATCATAAGAAATCATAATCACGGAATGCTATTCATCAAAATGTATACTACATGTACAATAATTTTTCTCGAGAGACACAAATAACAAAAATTATAAACAATCAAGACCAGATGACAAATATTTATATCTATAACATAAATGTCTAGTCAGCTCTTTCCGTGGTACATACTCGGAACCACTCAATTAGCAGATAGAGCTACCAACTCAACTACGCTCCAAGAAATATTTTTTTATTTTAATTATTGTACTATTAGTACTATTTTATTCTTACGTATTATTCAGTATTAATTAAATTATTAACTTACTTATCATGTATATTCGAATGACCCTGCATAGCGAAAGAGTCTTCGTGTACTCCCGTCAAATGTTCAGATTCATAGTTTTCCACGGACCGCATCAAATCTAAGAAATACAAATATTCATAATGTATGTGACATTTTTACAGGTGAAAGCTATGTTTAAAAGTTAGTAAAGAAGACAGTAAACAGCAACATGCTACAAAAGTTACAAAAAGGAAAAAAAACACAAGTTTTTGCAAACATGAGCAATAAAACTGTTACAAATTCAAATACATGGGAACTAAAATAAAAAAAAAAATAGAATAAAATTTACCTTGATTAAAGTTCAAAATTAAATAGATAAAAATTATGGTGTGAATGAGTTGTCAAATAGAGAGAAAAATGCAGGTGTAGGTTTTCATTATGAAATACAAGGCTAAAGTTATTAAGGCCATAAAAATCACGCTTGCCATATGAGTCGTAAACTCTATGCCCTCCCACTAATTATTCTCCATTTGAGTACATTAGAACAAACTCTTTCAAATGCATGATAGTTTAAAGTTTACATTAATTCGAAAGAGCTAAATTGTGTGAACAATTCTTACCCAGTTGCCCCAGTGGAGGACACACTTTCAAAACATCAATAAGTAACTGCAGGATACAAAACATACCTTTTGTTTTTTGCAGAGCTGTTCTGATTGCCTTTATTTCCATTAACTTAAACGGATCTTCGTTTTTATTGTTCACTGTTGACTTATTACCTGTAATTATTAACAAATTTTACATTCAATTTGACACATTCATTAACATACACAAGGCTTCATTAACCTCTATTTTTCATCAACACTGCTTCTACCCGCTATTTAATTACACGATTTTTATTACTTGAATGTTTACTGTGATAACAAAATTATAAAATGTATTAATTTGTTTAGGGACATAAACACTTATGTATAAAAGTTATCTTACATTTCCTTGATGGTTCGTCATCGCCGCTATCCTCACCAGAGCTGGAGTAGGTGTTATGTGAGCTGGGCTGCCGGGTTACCATTTGCAGTTTTTGGAACTCGGTCACCTACACAGGACAGACAAAAATACATAACAATCGATTACAGCTAGCCTTTTAAACTATTGTTCATGTACTAGAATTTGAAATGCGTAAACATGGTTTGCTCTTTTAAAGGCTGGCTCTGCCAGGATACTCTGAAAAGCACCATTTAGCATGTTCACGCGAATTGATTTCAATAGTACTAGTTAATTACCAGGCTTTCCATGTGTTGTTTTTTTAGCTGCAACTCGCGAAGTTTCATCTGCAGCAAGCGACTGCGCTCGCTCAATACGCCCTCGTCGTCGTCCGCTTCGCTGTCTCGCCCACCGGCAGCAGCCTCCTAGAATGTAAGAATAATTGTCAGCATCGACTGAAGGAAAATTGTCAGTCTATGGGAATTAAGAGGGAACGCGATATTTGTTATACGTATTTGATATAGATTTGATATATAGGACTTTTTATTATGGACAGACCACATTCCACGCAGGCAAAGGCTCTAGTAGTAATAATACATTTCAAATAAACCAATAGGTTATAATAATTATATAATTTGTTGGAACCACTAAAATGTTCAGTTTATTACCTCACTGATGTTCCCGTCACGAATAGGGAATCGCTCCTCGAGACTGTGATTAGATCGTGTTGAGCGGCCGTGCTCGCTGTCAATGTTGTTTGCAGTAATTTGCTGACTTGTATGCAAAACTTCGGACGACTGGGGCAGAGTTGTAGCCACCCCTATTTGATTGGCAGCGTACATCCGATTGGCTTGATAATTGGCGCTGAGTGAAAGATTCTAGAAATTTTATTTTTAATCAGAACCTCATCTTCATCTACACACGGTGTACACATGTCATAATAAAATTGTGACCAATTGATATCTGTACTGTACAGGGAAAATATTTTTAGAAAAAAATTATTATGGAAAAAATATGATTATTATAACGATATGGATAATTAAAACTGGAGTTACGCATGTAAAAGGAGGACACGAAAGTCAAAACACTAGATTATTATAGGTAGTTTACAGAATTGTTCATCAACAAATAATTTAAAAAGTTATGTACTTGTATTCCGGCGAAATTGTCATGAGATGTCGATGGAACACTAATTTCCTGAGATTGCCTCTCTTTACTTATTTCATCCAATTGAGCCTTTGCTTCAGCCTGTGGAACATAAGAACACTTTAAATTTGTATAGACATATTTTGCAGACCCTATGTCTCAGGTTAGATTCCCAGCAGGAGTAGACTTCTGAGACGGATAAATATTTCTTCCATAATAATTGTTAGTGTCATAAAACAGTGTCCATATTATTATACCTGGTATTTCAGGAGCCGTTTCTGTTGCTGCTTTAAAGCCTCTAGACGTATTTGAGACATTTCCATCTTGTTTTTTATTTCATTTTGCCAAATCTCATTCTCACTGTATGTTGAACCATTACTTTGTACTGAGACAGGCCTAACAACCACATCATGCTAAAAATAAAATTATCATAATGAAATTTAGATAAATAATATAGATATTAAAAACCACAACAAAAGTCAGTAAATATACAGGTATAAGTATTGTCAATAGGGTTTTAGGATACAAACAAATTACACAATTTTTTTGTTTATAAAACTGTTTGAATGTCCAATTCATCAAACATAATTTAATAATACCAAAGTAGAAATGAAGATTAAGAATTGTTACTTTTTTATGATTAAATAAGGAGACATTGAGACATGCCAGGCATCATTTCAACCACAACACATAAGAACATAGGTTGCAGACACATCCACAGACCGAAACTCTATCTCCATCAGTGTTTACTGGCGTTGAGGTGTCTTTGTTCTTGTTCCTCATTTCCTCAATCAATGCTACTTTTTCTAGACATGAAAGAATATTTTTCTTCATGGCCTCATTTAAATTTTGATCATCTTTCTTATTTTCTGCCTCTGAATAAGGTATAGATGCTACTTCTTCAATTTGTACTTCCGTACCCAGATCGCCATTTTCTTTTTCTTGAATATTAGATTCTTTTTCAATTTGCACCTCTTCGCCTTTTATATTGGACATACTTCTGTTCAACTGTTCATTCTCTATATTAGTTACTTTTTTAAGGTTATTATTAATGACACCAGTATCAATAATATTTTTGTGGTGGCATGTTTTATCTTGATTCACAGTTTTGTCTATAGATACACCGTCTCCCTCTGTTCTAGTTTCAGTAGATTGACCCGCATCAGACAATTCATTTACCTCTGCAATGGGCACTTCAACATTTTCTGGCACATTTTCCGACAAGATATCTTGTAATTTGCTTTCACTTTCTTTTAACTTCATCACCATTTGTATTAATTCATCATATTCTTCTTTGGTATGCTCAATAAAAGCCTAAATTGAAAATTATAGTGCATATTATGTTGTGCAATGACATTTAAAATAACAGATAATTTATTTCTTATAGTATAACCGCTTATTACGTACCTCATCTTCTGAATTCCTCATGGTATCGACAAGAGACGATGTAACTCTTATGTATTCTCTTATTTGGCCCAGGCGTCGCTCTACTGCTGCTGCATCAGGGCAGGCCGCTACTATTGCTTCACCCAAGGCTCTTGCGGATTCTCTGTTCACCTGAAGATTAATATCTATTGTTGTTAATTCTGTTGAGAAACTTCAATAAACAGACTACCATTTGTATACTCACATGATTGTTCTCGTTAACATTGTTACAACTTCCCTGCCCTTGTTCATACATGTTATTCGTTAAATTCACAGATTTTGTTACACTTCGCGAAGTAGATTGTGGTGCAGCAGAATTATTGTTATTTGTATGATTATTCACTTCAAGAGCATTTCTAGCTGAATTCAAATTTCTATACAAATTACTCCTGTTGTGATTTGGGGGCTGTAAAACGAAAATATTAATAAGAACAATAATCAGCATATTATTAAAATTTTAAGGAAGGGTGGTGCTGCATGCTCGTTTGCTACCTTACCCCTACCTTTGCCTCTACTAACTACTACTACTAATGTAAAAACTAGAGACACTATCTATAGTTGGATGGATAATCACTCAATTCTAAAAAAAATTATTGTCATAATGCCTCCAAAGGCACATTGGGATTTTGGTCCCAGTTCAGAAAATATGCCAAGGCAACAGGTCTTCAATTAGCTTAAGAAGCTCTGAAACCCAAGTTAACAGCTAGCCCCTCTAACAATGCATGCTGTAGCAGCAAAGAATGTATGATCCGGCTGTTCATTAATATTAAAAGAGCCCAGAAAGTTGGCACTATTGGGTTAGTAATCCATAATACTTACATTAAACTGTTGAGTCATATTGCCTGCAACTGCATTTGGAGTTGTAGGGTTAACTATCATTACTGCAGCAGCAGCATGATTTGAGTGAGGATTCAAACCTTAAAATGTAATAACCATGAAAAATGTACATGTACATTATAATAATAATAATATACAAATGTTGAATAGGTAAGTTATGTACTTACTGGACTACACATACCTAAATACTAAATATTAACCATCTACGCACACCAACATAAAAATTAATAAACCAAAGCAAACTTTGTTAATAGTCCAAATCTCAAAAGAAGCCATCTAATTATGTTATTACGTCTAAAATAAATATATTATTAGTAGTAATAGTTTGCAAACAATTACTATTGTGTACTACCATTCTGCATTTGATGGGCATAGGGGTGTAATGTGTGAGAAACAGATGCACTCGCTCCGTCATCATGGTGATCAGTTGTTACATTCTCACGGTTTTGGACAGTCAGGGGCAAAGCACGAGGCTGGGGTCTCACAGGTACAAACCTTCCAAACCCACTCTCAAATGCCACTGTGTTATCTAGAATGATATGTAAACATGATACTAAAATTGTTAAAATAAGTCACAATCAACTCGTTAATATAGTATCTCAACACAAATTAATGTCTTAATAAAAATCTTACCTAAATCTGCAAGCTCGTGGTCAGATGTGTTGTTGCTTGGTTTTCTTGATTGATTACAATTTGATCTGTTAATGTAATCAGAAACGGGCACCCACTCCAGAGAGGTCTAAAAATTAGTCACTTATAATATAACTCATCAATTTAACATGATTAAAATTTCACTCCTATAACTAATGCAGACTGCTACCTTCTTAAAACTAAATTTAGAGCAACAACCTCCCATATGGTGCTTAATAATTTAAGATTACATATATTGTTCACATATAAGTATTTATATATTACTAAAAGCTATAATATTATTAGCAAATTCTATTATTCACAGACTTAATATGTATTGAGTTATAGTAATATTGGCAAGCATCCAGATTGCATAGCAGCTCAAGATTCTAAAAATAAAGCAGTAATGTGTTCTGAAAAAACTTGAGACTGTAGACTGTGTGAAGCCATCTGAACAAGACATCCTTAATTAACTTAACCTAAGTTATTAACTGGACACTAATTATTTAAACATTATTTGGTACTATTTTGTAATAACAATATTTCTTTTCCAAGTTAGTTGGCTTTCAGTGAAACATAAAGAAAGTTATATTACCGTTCCCAGATTGGTTGTCATATCTCGCCTGGTAGGTGTCACAGCTTCCTGAGGTACATTACAATTGTTTCGAACTTTTGTCTTCGGGATAGTTCCCGTATGTCCTGGATGCCGCTCCTTATTTCCAGGAGCCATAACATGTATTTTTTTGCTTTTCTTTACCAACAACTACTTTAGATTATTCTACAAAACATTTTTAGGAATTCTGACGGCAAGGAATACTTTGGCAATAAATACTAATAATACGGAAGTTTATAAAGATAATATAGCTGTTTCGCCTACTTCATAATTATAATTATTATAATATTATGTTGTAATATGTTATAAATTTGTTGTTTTTTATCCGTTCTCTTTCCTAATTTTTAACAATCGAAGTCGACGCAGATGAAAATGACATATTTCAAACGATGCGTTCCAATTCATACATTCACAATCACATTCTGTACCTATGTATTTTATCTTTCGTTGTCTATGGTTCTTACCACAACAATAAAATTAGTTTAGTTAAATGGATTAGGTTGAGGTCAAGAATAAAAAAATATTATTGTACCAATCTTGGTTTAGTTTAATATTTTACTTCCATTATATATCCTATATACCCTATACCCAATATACCCTAGTTAGTTACCTAGGCTTTGTTTAGACATAAGTTGTTAAACACTAATCATTTGATGAATCCAAATGATTTTTAATAACAATTTATCAATCAAGTATTCTTATTAAATGCTGAGTAAAAGTTAATGTTTTTGTCAAAATCAATTTTGTATACGTGATGCCGGTGTGACGTGTGTAGCCGGTTATTTTATTGCCATAATGTATATAGTTCATATGATGTAAACGAAACGTTCCGTTGTATCGTTAATATCGTTTCACGATATCGTTCGTTATATGTATTTATTTCGACGGAAATACTGTTAAAAGCTTTTATAAAGCCACGCCGTAAATTGTGGTAGAACTAAAGTGAAATATAAAAAATGTTTGGCAGTTACATTATTTTTTCTTAACTGAAACTTCCATATCAACGTATTCGCGAAAAATGTTGTAGGTAAAACACAAAAAAAACTTCACTTAAATTGCGTCATTGTCAGTAGCCGTTTCTAGGTGTTTGACAAAATATTTGTCAGCCTGTGGTCATGTTTGTCGTGTTTGTCACGCAACCTACAATGAAAACGTACAAGCAAACACGTAAAATTTGTCAAATATTTGACAAGTTATTTGAGCGTTTATCGGCCGCTTAAGGCGATTTTTCAGAAGTAATTTCGTTTGCTTACGGCAGTTGTTGTTGTCAATAAATAATTATCATATCTCCATTGATTTCATTATAGCATCCTCTGTTATTTAAAATAGTGGAGCCGAGGTAAACGTAGTTCTTAACAACTTTCTATTTGTGATCAACGTTATTTCATGTTTATTGAGTTCAGCTCGATCCACTTTCATCTTCTTAGTTTTATCTCTGTTATCAGTGAGTCCAAAGGACATGCACACAGTATACACACATGTCACCAAAATCTCATGTCTGCTTGGGTATGTGCGAAAAGGATGGAAAAAGTAAAGGGGGAAAATGTTAAAATAAATAGTACTAATAATTTAGCTTTAATAGTTTTTATTAATATATTGACTAAGAATGAGCTTCGAGTTGAGAAGATGATAATTCGTTTCAGAGTTAATATGTGTGCACCAACCCTTATAAAGTATGATAAATTATGATCAAATGAAACTGAAGTGCACAGCACATTTAAAACTTCTATTGCAGCATAGACGCGTTTTGAAACAAATGAATTTAGTTTATTGATTATACAGCAATATCTAACTTATCGCTATCGCAGCTACTTACAGATAGTGTTAATAACTGCTATGCAACGAGTCGTTGCCAACGATCGTACCTATCAAAAACCAAATTAATTTAAATCAACCAACTATCATTCGCGTAGTTTACTTCGCGCAGAAGATACGTTATTTAAGAAACGATATAAATAACGTTTTATAATTAGTTTTCGACGAAATTTGTTACACAAAAGTATTTTTTTAAATTTGAGAATCATGATCCTTTTACGGTGTCAGTGAATATAAAAGTGTGTCAACATTTTTGATTTGTGTGTGTTTTATGACTTTTTTTGAGTAAGTTTATTGCACTACCACCTTTTTATTGTTGTTAGAAGATTGTGTGATACACAGTGAACAAATTAAGTTTAAAAATGACTCGCCAGCTTATTTAATATTTCTTGCAGTTTCTTTTTATTGAAATTCGTCATATAGGCATTCGATTTCGCGGTAACTCTTAATGTATTTCGTTGAACCTACTTTAATCATAACGAAAACAGCATCTACATCGGTCAAGTATGTTTGTAGTATACGTGTTGTTTTTGATCTACCAGTTCATAAATTAAATGTGCAGTAATTGTAAAAATAATGGATATTTGAACTATTAACTACTACTTGATTTAAATTTCAAGTTCCTGTACTTTTATTTAACGTTTTTAAATTTCGTAATATTGTTTGATTCTAATAAAGTGCTGCTGGGGACCACTTAATATTTGAAAAATTATACGATATCCGTATGTAGGTACCTAATCGACTAATCTACTTAGCGACTGTGTGTAGTTGGCCACGGGTAAACCTTTAGTTGGGAATTAACAAGATTAAGTTATAAAAAGTAGGTATTTCAATAATGATATTCGGTTTCTTGCTTGTTTTATAGTTATACTATACACATAATAAACTAACGCAGCGCCACACTGGGCAACGTGTGAAACGAAATAACTGTTTTATTAATTCACTGCAAAAATCTAATTTTGTAGGTACTTTTATTCATTTTTTCTAATATAATCGAAAAAAGTTAGTTCGTTTTGACAGCAGAAAAACAGGGCAATACTGGTAGCATTGTTTTTTAGTACGCCTTAGCCTTTTTTTAATTCATTTCTAGCCATTGACTTATTATTATTATGGACATCTATCTCATACTAAAATCGCGAATGTCCCAGTCAGTTAGTTATGTCATGCAGTTAACAAGGTAATTTAAACGCTAAAATCATTTTAGCACGGTTTAATTTCGATTGCAATCGTGAACACGGAATTGTTGCTCTCCTTGCGTTTTGTTGCTCATTTGGCTGGCTCGGAATTTTTTTAGCGCGGACCCGACTAATAATAAGTCAATGTTTCTAGCTACTGTTTTTCATTTATCGGTAGGTTAGGTATAGGCGGTAGGTATTTAAACTATCTAAACGAGTTATGTTACTATTTCCCATTTAGAAATCTAAAGAGGCATGTACATCGATCAATAGCATAGACGTATACTACGTCTATTGAAATTCAGAAGTACAGACAGACGTATAAGTTTTGAATGAGTAGAACCTAATCTTCTTCTTTTTAACATGAAAAAACAGTCGCTTCCCGCATGTCTGACGCTCTGTAGCTGACCTTTAGAAATTTTAAATTATGCGATTGATATCTATTATTTTTGTGGGTTATACTTTGGAAGTTATTTTGATAAATATAATATTTTTTTGTATTTAGATGATAAACATTAGTTATATAAAAATAATAATATAACGTATAGTTATATAACTATAGTAGTTATGGCATGGCAAATCTCAGCGAGTCAGCAATTTACAAATTCATGAATGTTATCATAACATAACAACAATAACACCGAGACTGGGCTTTTGGCTCTAAAGTTCGAGGTTCGAGGAAGTTAATTCAAAGTTTGTGCTTCAAGGTATTATAGTTACTGATCAACCAAGTTGATTGTCCAAGTCTTAGACGAAACGATAAGGTTACCCTAGGCTGAATGCGTGGACATAATTATTTAAGGGTATACTCGAGCAAAAAAGTGTCGATGAACTGCGCCAAGGTCCTCCTTGGACAGTGTCGCCCACCATGGGACCTGACTTGAACCTAAGGTGGGCATATCAAACACTACTTCGCGGCCTGTCTTACATTGCAGTGTCAGTAGATGTCTTCAGTACACTATAGTTCTAAACAAAATAAAGTCTGTGGAGGGTTTTTAGTGATTAGAAAATTAGATCCCGGTCGCGTCCTCATAGAGGTCCGGTATATTTGAAAGATACATTCATAAAAAGAAGAAATAATTGTAATGAAGATCAAACACCTCTAAAATTGCATAAATTAAATCATTGGCATGCTGTTAGCTCATACTGTTACAGTCACGTACAGCTGATTAATCATTCTTTGTAAAGTAATGTATGCGAATAATAAGATGAGAGCAAGGGAATTTACGGTGCAAGAGTGCTTGACCCTTAATCCCTGTATTGGGCACTGTACTGGAGATGCTCATTCGCACTATTCGCAGTACCTACTTGCGAGTAAGTAGGCAAGATACTCGTACTTTACGCACCCTCATATCGATGACACAACGAAACATAATATGAAGGCATTATGTTCCTGAACGTATTTTTAAAGCTAATTAGCTTATACATAATTTAATTTATAGTTGTTTATTACACTCAATTGTAAATTTACTTTGTATTTAGAAATTCTAAATACAAACTTTACATTAAAAATTTCGTTTGTTTGTTATGGTTCGGTGTTCACGAACCGTTTGGTCATTATTGGTTTTAAAGATTAATAGCAAGGCAGGGCGCTGGGTGTATTAGAAACGGGGGTGTGAAGGGTGTCCATCGGTGTGGCACTGGGATGCCGCATGCCGTGTTGCTTATATAGGTGTGCCGACTGACCTAAAAACAGAGTTTCGTGTTGACAGACATTGTTAAAGTTATTTACAAAGCTACGCCAGTCGCCACACCTCACTCAGCATTAGTGGCAAAGTGGTAGCTTGACAATTTATTCTATGGCGTGAAATTTAATTTTGCAAAAAATATGCTAGGTATCCGATGTTTGCGACTAAATACGTTCGGGACGAATTATTACGTTCATTTCATGACTTTCTTCTGTTAAAGTTTGCTTAAACACAAATTTTTTCTCCCCTTAGGTACCCCCTTAGGTAGGTAGTTGGGTAGTGTACCTACACTTTTTTTTACATTGCGAAGTAGGTCACTACTGAGTCTTATTTTATTTATTCCATGCTTACACTTTGAAGATAATTATATCCGTAAACCTTTTTGAAGTGAATACTTCTTTATTAACGTTGTGATTTGGAATTCGTTGAAACGGAAATGACGTGAACGAAGTATCGGCAAAATGGCGGCTGACGTAAGCAAAGCAAAACATCAATATTTGGACTGACAGTAGGAATTTGTTATTTATTTAACTATTTATTAGGTCACTAACATACTGTACACCATTACATTGTTTAATATAATTACATACACTGTTAACATTCTGGGCGCCAGTACAATTACAAGTGACGACGACATCCAATACAAAATAATTATATTATTATTGTATTTATTTCATTATTTACTTTAATTATTATATATTGTGATGAAGTTTCACTTCTAGCACGTGTGATATGCACACATTTTTGATTTTTTGTTTGAGAACATATTTGTCATATCAGTTTTGTTGTTTGGAACAAATCAAACGATGATGAATATAAAGGTTAGCATTAGTAAAGTATATTTGGCTTTTAAATATTTAGTTTTCTTGGTTCAACATTAGGAATTTCGCAATAACATTATGTATGAATTTGTAATTATCACAAGTCACTTCGGGCGGAGACATCTCAGCGACTCTATCTCGTTTATTTCCGTCTGTCTATATCAAGAGGTGGGTAACCTTTACAACACGACCGATCCAGTTGATATTATATCAAGGCATGTGGTATGTTGTCAGAAATATATTAAGGGACATTTAGAATAATATTTCGAGGTAACATGTGTTGATGATGTCAGCGATGACGTAACGCCATGGCATGCTCGAAGCAGTAACCGGTTCCGCCACCGCCGCCGACCTCCAATTATGCTAATATTGTTCCTCTCCACTCCTTTGGCTACAAACATAATATGTACCTCAAATTGGTGAAATGGTCGTTCAGTGTTTATCATTGCCATACAATGATATTTAATATCCTTGTTGCCATATTTTTATTTTGCACTTAATTTTTTGGAATATAAAGCGCAAGGATTTGGTTCGTTAGTTTCTTCTCAAGGTCTTTTTGATCGATTTTTTCGTACCGTCTGCCTCTTATGCTCGACTGGCGCGACGTAAAAACTTAGTAGGTATGTAGTACCTACTCGTACTTACCTATAAGTAAACAGAAAAGTTGATAGAATAACAAAAATTTGATGCAAATAAATCAACCAAGGCAGTCAATACCTATGATTGTAACGTGCATGCATAGCATATGTATTAAAACATGTATGCACAGGCATCGTGCATCCGTAAAATAAAAACAAAGTAAGAACAGGATTTTATTGCACTTACCTATTGCATATGGAAAATGAAACTTTCTCGGATCGCAATTTAGAATGAATAACATAATAATACCTTATCAGACCGTCAGACGGTTAGAGAAAGACATTACCGGTCTAGTTGTTCGGAGCGTAACGAATAATGATGTTATGATGCGACGCGACGTGCGTGCTTTTCTTATCGGTGTAATTTTTCGCATTCGTATAGGTTTAGGTAGACAGAGGTGAAGTAAGCACATACAAAAACACATTAATACAGACTAGCTACGTTTATTTAAAAAGTAAAATTGGTGGTTTTAAATATTTTATTTTAATTGAGTCATAAGAACGGCTTTCTCATAATGAATAACTTCTGTAGACTGTACATTTATGGATTATGATACTCCACCACACTGCTCCAGTGCGGATTGGTGGTGCGTATTCGCGTAAATTAATTATATTAAAATGCTTCCAGCTGCCAGTAAAGTTACTATGAATTTTGTTATTCAACGATAGTTCCTAGTGGCCCTATTGACATTAAGCAATAGTCCAGGAGCGGTATCAATGAATCATTATTGAGCAACACAATGAATTATTCAATTTGAAATTTGAATTGTTTGTGAAATCTATTGTCCATCCGCACATGTTCAATGGATTGCCGACAATGAGAATGCTTGTGCAGACTTAAGACTTGTTGGTCCATTGAATACAACTGACCAACACTGACTGATATTTACTAATTTACTATAACAAGAAGGATAACTTGTACCTGTACGTAATCATCATTATATTAAGACGTGAAGCAAAAACTTTGTCCCCCTTTCTACGATTATTGCGCGGACGAATGAGTATGAAATATGGTACACTTATAGTTTATGTAGAGAAGAAGAAAAATAATGCATAAAAATAGATTAAATGAATAAATAAAACATTACACGCACAATATAAGTTACTCTATTCCCACTGCCATACGTTTGACACGACAGTTTAAATATGTCATAGGGTCATTGTTCATAGAGGTACCGACTATGACAGAATGTTTTACGGTCGTATTTCGACCGTAGAGCGGGTAACTAGTTGTAATAAATACCTAAGTAAAGCACTATTAACAATATAATGAACTAAAGGTGCTGTAGTCCCTATCAGCGCTCATCTTTTATTCAGTAGGCAGTTCCTTCCATACGAATAGCTAATCAAATCCATTAGTGAAATAACATTTTTGTTAAAGTAAATACGTGATTCGGCAAAAGTTTGGTGTTCGCGTGTAAAAGATTAAATGATTGTGAGAGTTGTGTGAATGAAGCGTCATACTCATAAGCGGTGAATGCGCGCGTCGTTCGTTGGTCAAATGGTCACGCATCGGCGACGGACCTTCGCCGATTATAGCGGTGACGGCATCGCACACTCCCGATCTTACTCCAGTTGACGACTCCAATGTTCGGCGTCTTAAAACCCGTTTGCATTATAGCTACGGTCACTGTACCCAGTATGTTGAAACAACGATTGCAATCAAACGATTGTTTAATAAAAATATTATTTCGGAGCGCGAAATCGGCAGCGTTTTGATATCCTAGCCTGTTTAAATTGCAACTAAAAGCAAAATGAGGCAGGTGGTTACTATTACTGATTAAAAAGTCCCCAAGCCTTATGTCCATGCGTGCCATTTGAAGTAATTGAATGTGAACCGAGCATGTGAATGCTGCGTGTGACAGGTGGTTTTTCCTTCTATTGGAATAATTTATAGATGTATTTAGACTGCTTTGGCTAGGTACTTAATTGATTTTGTTTTCGATACAGAGAGTTAAAATACATATTAATAATAAACTTAAAAAATCTATAAATCGCATGCCTGAAATTCTTACTTCTAAAAACTTTACTACTTACTTAATTATTCTCGCTCTTAACAAAGTTGTTTTTCAGTTAGGTACCTACACTTTTGGAGCTTTCGTTTTTAAATTATTCGCATGCTGACTTCCTATTCATGTTTTTAACTTTCATGTATGCTTATCTAAAAACTTATTAATATTCACATTTTGTAACTAACTAGTCGACAACCGAGCGCACGAGTTACCTAATAGTAATCATCCACCATCACCCATGAACATCAATAATACTAAAGGCATCACCGAAACATTGCATGATCTAATTACTACTGGATATCCGTCTATTTGGCCCAGCTACCGTAAACACGTATAAAACATTTCACGGTGGATTGCAGGAGGGTGGTAGAGCCAGACGAATAAATTAAATAGCCTAAGTGATGGTTCATTTACCACGTTCTTGAATTGTAGCTTACTCGTATGTTGCAATTTTATTATTTATACTGAGTTTAGAAATTGGCACTACCTGGCCCGAGTTTATTATTAAATTTAAATTTTATAACTCCTTATCCTGTTTAGAAGAAAACGATTTTTAGCGGTAAGACTTGCGGTACCCTACATTGTAACTAGAACATTTGTGCTGCAAATGTGTACAGTACAGGGTACATATTTATTGTATCCGTTGGCTGTAGCCTATAAAATAAGTTTAATGGGTGATGTTAGTCAGTGGTTAATTTAAAATTTATAAGATGTATGTAAATACCAAAGTGTTGTGGAAGTAGGATGACTAAAAATGATTTGCTAAATAATTTATTGCTAATAATTATGTGTAATTTAATGCTTGCATTCTCCTTGGTATTTGCTATGTTTAACTATATAAAAAAAACTGACGAAAAACAACTTTATACCTAATTATTCTCAGGCGACTCTACACAGGATTTGGAAATATGCTTTTCAAACTTTTTCAAATACTTCGTGGAGCTAATAATAATTAAGTAGTTGGTAATTAATATAATTAATAACTTTATTTCTGTTCTCATCTGTGTGCTACACCCTTCGATCATCAATAGCCACATGCAATACCTCTCGCTCCTATCCTCTTGCTCCTCCAAGAGATAAGCAAAAAACTAGTCTTAGCTTTTCTCTGTCTCTTATCCTATTCCCATAATAACCTCTTTCGTTTTTCTTTTACAATTGTTAATAAGTATTGCACTGCTTCTTGGTTTAATTTTTAATTATTGTTCTACGCTCAGTCCAATCTTCATTCTACTGTTAAAATCTAAAAGACTTTGTTGTATCGAAAAGAACGCCAGCATTGTCAGTAACGTTTTTAATTAATAGACTGTTGTATAAAAACTTTTTTGTGTTTTAAATAGGATAGTTATAGTAAAGTCTAAAATTGTCTATTTAGTTCGGAGTATTATTGCTTGTAATAGCCATACCTAAGTATAAATGCTAGTGAACTGCACATTTCATAAGTAGGTATAATTTTGTGCGTAGGCACATGGTCTTCATTGTAAGTATTAATAAAGGATTCAAATGATTTAATTCATTCATGAACAATGACTAAGCTACGAGATGAGTGTAAATATTATTATATCGGAGATGCGGTCAGCGCAGCTGGTTGTCAGCATGTGTTGACTGTTACTTGTACCATTAGTCAGCAGATGTAAAGGGGAGAATATCCTGCCATATTAACGGGTGTTAACAATATTTATAAGACGAACTGACAATCCCAAAAGCCAAGTTTTCTACGCAGCATGTAAATTATAAATGCAGCATTTATTATATTTAAACCGGTTAGTGAACCAATAAATGTAAAATGATTAAGATCCAAATTACACAGATCTTATTCGACATCCTAGTCTGATTTATTGCTTTTCTCGTCTTTTTATACCTTGCCGACCAGTAAATATTAAACATTTCCGTTCTCTTTGCCTGATGTACCACTAAATTGGAGCGGAAACACCAATGGAAATAACTAAATCATACTGTTGTTTATAAAACATCTCTATGCTGTTTCCGCTCTCCCTCTGTCCGCTTTGTACCAATTGTAATGTTTCAAAATGCGATTGCTAATCCATTATTTTTTTATGGAGATAAAATAAAGAATACAATTTTTGTACATGACCTACAAATCCTATAATGTCCTATTTATTACCTAAGAGTTGAAAACCATAAAATATGATTAAAGTTACTAGGACTGCACCCAAAAGCCCGATCTCACAATTTAACAAACAACTTGCTGACATGCAATGAGCTGCTAGTTGCTAGACGGTATAAAGTATAGACATAGATCATAGATAGGTATAGGTTACACGTAGAATTTAAAGATTATCATACAAGAAAATTAAGTACCTACTTTGTATTATTCTCGTGCTTATACCTAATTATGGTATCAAATATATAATCTGCGACATATTTTAACGAGAGGTCATCCTTTCGTTCAACAAAACTAAGTCAAAATCTTCTTGGGGTGTGAACAACTCATCTATTTAATATCCAAGCCCCTGCTCGTAGTGCATCCTGCTGAACAAGGGACGAGGCCACGTCGAGGCACGGAACTCCTGTTCGAGGTCGCTGGTCTCTGTAATCTAGTTGAATCCCATCAGTAGGTACCTACTCCTGTATGATAAAATGGATTTTCTGTCAAAAATAATGCGAGCTTACCACCGTTTTGGTACTTTTCGGTCGCGGACGGCGGCGGCGGCAGGGCATTGGTGATGCCGTTGGTTGATGTTCTAATGCCCATGGACTTACCATTAGGTGGCT
This sequence comes from Ochlodes sylvanus, assembly GCA_905404295.2. Lineage (NCBI taxonomy): Eukaryota > Metazoa > Arthropoda > Insecta > Lepidoptera > Hesperiidae > Ochlodes > Ochlodes sylvanus. Next base: position 7,192,612 of record FR990130.1, on the reverse strand, counting down.
CGTCTGCTTGTTTGTATCCTATTTACTTTAAAAACCTACCTTTCATTTTCAAATAAAGGTACAACAATTTAAATAAGTACCTAATTAGGTAAGTATAACATTGCCATTAGATTATTCTGCACAAATTAAGAAATGTCCTTAGAAAGCTAAAGACAATCACGCTTGTACAGTAATGTATTACGTAACCCAGATAACTTGAGCGATACCCTTACTATCGCCATCGCTACGTCCGCACCAAGCCCCTTATAAGTAGAAAACAACTGCCGACAGTTGTATTGACCTAAAAAAAGTAATCTCAAGCAACGGCCGTGACTCAGGAAATGTGTAAGAACCATTCAAGTATAATGCCATTATGATAGTAAGTACTTGTACCCCTACAGTACGACTGTAGTACTTTTTATTAGTAGGAATGATGTCATGTACCTTGAAATAACGTAGAAAAGAAACAATAGATTTCCATAGATTAATAAAATAAAACAAAAATCGAAAAAGAGAAAATATCAAAACTAGAAAACGATTATAGCGCCGATTAAGATTTGTATTTCAGTAGGTATGTTTTTACAATTTTATTTTATTCTTGATTTGCCGAACCGTATTCGTAAGGCAGATTTTAGCGATGACAAATGGCACAGTTAGACCTGTGGTTAGACCTCCCAATGTTGGAACTGGTATTATGGTGGTGTCACTAATGTCGCTATGCTATGAGATCATTTTAGAACCTCACGTCATTTAACATCAACTATTTTTACGATCAGTACACTCCTGTAAATTAACATTAACAAATGACTGTCGCACGTGGGCGAGTTTACATGGCCGTGGCCCCGATTAGCAAATGCTTTGTAATGGAATCATTTCTTTATAAATACATTTTGACCTATATTATAATTATTGTAAACGCAAGTAAACAATCATAAACATTGAACGTTATAAATCCTCTAAATTATGATAAGAAATAAGTTGAAATTAGCTAGGTACTCTCTAAGCAGCCTGTAGGTAAAATCTCAAATATTATGTACAAAATGTACGTAGAAGCTTCAGTCAGAAGCTTGTACGTACATTTTGTACATAATATTTGAGATTTTACAAGCTTCTAACTGAAGCTTCTACGAACATTTTGTTAAAAAGCAAAATTAGCGGAGCACTGAACATTTATTAATTCGCGGTCGCAGCGACAGCACGATATGGACGTAATTGGTTTATTAATTGTTTTAATAGTCAAGCGCAAGGAGACTGACGTAATTTTTACGTAGGTACATTAGGTATCTACCCACTGGTAGATGGTATCTACCCACCATAGTCGCTGTCTTAATTTAAACTTATAAGATAAAGATATTGCCACAATACTGCTTTAGTTAACTGCTTTACATCGACGCAAATTTTAACAAAAATATCTTTAATTTCAGAAGCAGAATGTCGATACATCGATCTCCCTAATTCAACAGTTTTGAAATTATAACAGAAGCAAAATGAAGGCACTCGTTAACAAGAATCTCATAACACTGAAATGTGTGCTATTTTGCTTCCTTTCGGGTAAGTAATACCAAGTCATATCAAGTAAGATTCGAGCAAGAATTTGAAGCAAATACATGCTACGAAGAAGCATCGGCTTATACTCGTACAAAAAGTGGTTCATTCCTCAGACGAGACAAAGTTGCTTCGGTAGAAGTCACATCGGTCACGTTTAATAAATACATCAAAGCTGTATTGCAAGCTTCCTTGTAAGGAGTGTCGGGCTCACATGAACACCAAATGGTTAGAGACCGTTCACCTCGGACTCAGCACTATTACAAATAGCATACAGGTACGCATGTACGAAGATACTCACTTCGGCTCATTTTTTATGTCGATGAGGTATGTTAATAGTAATCTTGTTTAGAAGTCCAGGGTTATCACCAGTTCGGTGTCCAGAAACTACAACACAGAATAACTTCCATCCATTTCATTCCATTCCATCCATCAACGAAAAGAAAATCTCTAAAACCTGCCGAATATAGCCGTTGAAATTACTTTTTGGATAAATAAAGACTCCTTTTTCTCAAAGGAGTAATTTCATCAAATATTCTGGATCCGTGCTACATGATGTTGAAGCCTAAATTGAATTTCCCAATGCAAAACTACTTTTATGTTGTACGTAGTTTAAGGCTCTAGCCTGAGCGAACTAATAACATTTTGATTCCTATCTAGCTACCTACTTGTGTTATTTTTACTACACAAACTACACAACAATGGGCTCTCCGGTACCAGCCTCATCGCTCATTGTACCTCGTCGCGTAGGTAGCTCTACATTTTGTAATAGGCACACGTATTATTCTATTTCGGCTCGGTAACTTATGCTGGAGCGTGATGATAAATTAAATACACAATGTTATGGCATCATGCTTGACGGACTTCCTTGTAACTTTGTAGTTTAGTTCTAGCTCTGGAGCACAATAAAAAATTACTGGCAAATAAGGAAGATCTTAATACTAGGTTAATTTCACAAGTAAAACTGAAATTGTGTATGATGAAAGGCCGATTGCAAAATAACTGTGTGCTCTTTTCCCTGTTATATTTAGTACTTTGTTTACGCGTAGACAGTTTCAGCGATGATACCGTCGCTGAGATTAATGGCTGCCGAATTAATATTCACCGATAAAAGATTTACTATCCAGAAAATAGTTCGCAATGAAAATGTAGAACAATTTAAAGATCGTGTTTATTCTACATACGAAGATAGCATAATCAAATGATACGCTTTTTCTTTTTGGCTAGAAGTGTGGGTTTGTCTCGCTAAAAATTTCATGGACATAGGCCAACTATAGTTCTTAGCCCGGCCGAACGAGAGTTTAATAGCGCCCAGGATAAAGTTAATGAAACAGGAAATAGTACATTACGATACGTGTGCGTAAAGTAGCTTATTATTGCACGGTGTGAAGTTAGCGCACGAGCGGAGCGAGTGCGCTAAACACTGTACAAATAATATAGCTACTTAACGCACGAGTATCGTATACTATTTTATAGCACGAGTGACATAAACCCGCCTATACTCAAACATATAATTATTTACAGGGAAATAAAAGAAAGGAAATGTTTACGAAGCTGTTGATGTTCATTTGATCACTTACTTTAGACGTTTGAGTTTTGACATTAATTTGTCTGCTTTACCGACATGTCAAACGTCATTCAAAAGTATTATTAATTTGTCTGCTTTACCGACATGTCAAACGTCATTCAAAAGTATTGTTTAAAATGTATTAAAAGAATATAAAAACTATATATCTCAAAACATTTTTGCATTGATTCCAGAGCATCAATAATTAAATTATAGGCATACATTTACTGAAATTATATTATGAAACATATTTTGTAATTAAGGATGACTAAAATGCGGGTTTAGGTTACCTAGCAACCTAAAGGGTGTGTTCCGATATACACTAAATTACACTGCGAGTTCACTGTCCACTTGTCCAGTGCTCTTACTGGTGAGAAATTCGTTCCGTTATGGATTTACAATATACTGACGCAGTATCCTTGGTAAATATTATGACGTCATAAACATTGCCATTTTTGTACTCGTAAGCACTGGTGTTTTCGAGGTAAGATGCTTTCAGCGCTTTGATCGCATGATTAAAAGCGCCCAGAAATTTAACAAAACGCTACTGATTATTATTATTAAATATTGTTTTAGAAAGCGGCCGTTTTATTATGCGATTAATTCAATTAACAAATTATTATACTGGACTGCGTTCCGTTTTAAACGTAACCAGTATAGTTAACTATAAAGGAACGGCTTCGTAGTATACTAAATTGACGTCACACCTTACAGTGCTCGCAGTGTATATCGGAACACACCCTTAAATATTCGTACCCTCCATTGAGTTATTTATTACTAGTACCCTCCATAAATATCTGTTATAAATTTGTCTGCTGCCAGATTCTAAGTGTCAATAGTGTAAGTGTCATCTTGTGCACGGTGTGAAGTTAGCATCATAACCCGTGCTATAATCGACTACTTTACGCACGGAAAAGCGTGGCATAAATGCGGGTTTAGGTCACAGTGTGCTATAAAAGTACTTTTGATGTTTTGCATGTAGCAAAGTAACTGTCACAAAAACACCACCAGATAACTAAATGGTAAATGATCATTGCCGCTCATGACGATCCATCCAGACTAGCTGACCCTCACCTGTAGTACATCACGGGCGTCACCAACATGTTGACGTTGATAACGGAGAGAAAGCATCAATATGGCTTGTTGATTGGATCTTCAACAATGTACCTGTTTATAAAAAGAAAACTGGTCATATATAATTATAAAGACAATGAGGGAAACTTCAATTTGCAAAGTGAGTTTGAGAGCACTGAGTGCACTGACCCGTTATTCCTGTCCAGGCATAGGATGCATCTACCCGTTCCTGCCGCTGCACATGCTGTCCATTGGTTTGGACCGGGGGGAAGCTCGACTCATATCAGCCGTGGCGCCGTGCATCGCGCTGCTCGGTCCGGCGATTCTCGGCCCGCTTATTGATAGGTTACTTGTGATTTTATATTAGTAATTACAAATTATTACACGAATAGATGTTCATCATCATCGCTATCCATAACTGTTCCACTACTGGACACGGTCCCCTCTCATAATGCGAGGAGTACAGGCCATAATCCACCACGCTGGCCAAATGCGGATTGGCGGACTTCACACACCTTTAAGAACATTTTGGAGAGCAGGTGTGCAGATTTCCTCACGATGTTTTCCTTCACCGCAGCCATTGATAGTTAAATTCTAATAGCGGTTTACTGCTCGTGTTACTACGCGGTCTTCCGCGCGGCAACTGTCTGATACTGATAAGTGAGGAGTGGTGATTGCTGAAGCAGTTGGTGTAATGTCTCAAGATTATACTAAGACAACAGGGACCGACTGTTCACTGCGCCTTAATAAGCTGACATTTTGCTACTTGCGACCCACTTCCAATTGCCGACCGCGCCCCGCCGAGGCACTGTAGTTGTTTATCGAAATCACTTACGATGAGTGTTTCGATCGTTTGTATTAATTATTCGAAATAATAATAATTAATAGGTAGGTAAGTATGTCTGTTTTTTGTCTGTTTCGTGGGTCTGGAACGTTCCATCCACCAGGAAGTGACCTAATTAAATTGGCGGCTACTTTACTTATATAAGAAATAAAGCTTTCGCGATATACTTATTATATAAAAGAATTGTAAATATGTAGGTAGGTAAAGAATGTACATAATTCTTGACGCTTCTTCCGAATGTGCATACACTGACTGCACTGACTGCACTGCGAATAAATTGAGCGAAAAATCAGCTAAAAATTGGTTGAGTTGACGCTATTGTATCGCTCGCTGTCAAAAGAATTAAGTAATAGGGTCAATAAATTGGTTTGCCCCCATTTTTACATTGATATGTTGTTGGTATAGGTTGTCGGTAGGCCGGGGCTCCACCGGCGGGGGCGCAGGGCCGAGCGGTTCGGGTCGTTTACTGCGCATCGTCACCGCTGGCTGCCTCATACTGAGTGCCATTTTCTACACATTGTTGCTGGCGGTACCGTACACCGAACGACATGAGGTACCTATGGCATTTTAAGTATCAATATCAATGAATTCGATGATGAATATCAACAGCATCTGTTTTCAGTTGAAGGTCAGGCTATACGAGTTACTTTTCTTACACTGACCAATTGACTCTTCGATGGTTGCTTGCGCATTACAAAGCTTTAGTTCCTTTGCAAGGTGCCTAGACAGCCTGATAACCAGACAGTTTTTAATACTTTTGTTTACTTTGAAGTAACTTTAATGTTTTTCGGTGGTAGTGCTCGAAAGTCAGTTAATCAACAGATTTACTACTTATTTTGACTGGGAAGAAGTTGCTGATATGACTCGTAACGTAAATATCACAACGCGCGACTTCTCGCTTGCCGACCGACTTTAAGTGGTGTACACATTCATAAAAACTTTGTTTTTAATTTGTTGGGCAGTGAAAGTTGTTACAGCTTATAGTGCGGCTCGTTTGCAAAGATAAAATCTTCGGTGACAAAATATCAGCGTTTATTATCATCTTACTTTCGTGTTTATTTACCCGGCTGCGCGATGCAAATTAGGGTTGTTTAGCAGTCGATGTGTGTACTACCTTTTAAATAAGTACATATTGTTTTGTTGTTATAGCAATAAGTATATTTTTTTAAGAAGTATCCTTTTACCAGGCCCGACGGCCTCAAGTGCTGTTCATATGCGACGCGGACGGCGCATACGTCATGCAGGAGGTGTGCACCGAGGGCATGCGGTGCAACCGATGGGAGGGCGAGAAGGTTCGATATTATTTAACTAATAGTTAATTTGTTCCCTTTAAAAAACTCACAGTCGGTTCCTCTTACCTGTCTATACCTTACTGCGGGTAACTATTATTATTCTTTACCCGTTTTTTTGTATTCTTCAACCCAACCCCCAAACCCACTCAGTAGTGGGCTTGGGAATCATCAGAAGAGACCCGTGCTACTGAGCACGGCGGAGGAGGGCTAGAGCATACGCTCCTCCATTGCGGATTGTTGGATGGTTGTTGCAAAGGTTGTGGTCGTAATTGTCGGAATGTTTTATGCCGCCCGAAGACCTCCGACGTGGCCTTAAGACTGCTACTTATGATAACAACCGGTAGTGCTTTTACGTGCCCTCCAAAGCACGGAAGCGCTCAAGAAATTTTGCCACTAGCGGTCACCTGACGCGCCCGCTGTTGCTTAACTCTGTCGATGCAAGCAGTCGGGCTATGAGTGCTTCGCCTTATAAAATATATAGTACAAATACCTATTACAACAACAAAAATAAATAAATTAGATACAAAGCGGTTAATGAGCAACGCATACACTTTTGTGAGAAACCATTGCTCGAAATTCTAAAGATTTTCTGACGTATGATTGATTGATTGGTTAACGTTTAAATGATCTGAAAAATGTAAGTCCCATTAGGGGACGGAAGGAATAGGTAGTTTTTTTTCGCTGTTTCTAATCGCCGATGACTAAGCACTTTTACGAAAGAGTAGTAGAGCATTACATTTATATGTAAGAGTAATTTAAGTCCTTATGTGTAATAATTAAAGTCCATTTTAGACAAATACCGTCATGTTTTTACATCAAGCCATAACCTGATAGGTACGAGTACATACCGTGTATTATTATATATATATATATATCGGGAGAGTCAGTGACCCAGTGATGATGCGGGTCCTCCCATTCGTTTTTGGGCAGCAACGCGTTGTGTCGCCTTTGATGTAGTGAAGGGTCGCGGGTTTGATTCCCGGCAAATGTGATAGATAAATGTTTACTCTTGGGCCAAAGGATACTTATTATTATTTGTGTTGTCCACGCTGCCCTCGACACAGGGAATCCTAATGTGGCCGTAAGTGTAAGCGTTTATCGAAAAAACAAAAAGGGTCTCAACAGACAGATAGACATACGGACAACAAAGTGATCCTATATGGTTCCGGGGTTCCTTTTGAGGTACGAAACCCTAAAACTTGGTTTTAAAACTAAACATGAGGTGTGAACAGACAGGTGTGTTGGCGGTGACGTCCTGCGAGTACGGTTGCGCGGACCGCAAGCTGGAGTGGGCGCTGGAGCCCTTCAGCACCACCTCCACCACCACCACGCTCAGCCCGATGTACAACAGCGTCGCCAACGCCACGGTGAGCAAATGCTACTTCTGGAACTATTTCTTTTTGTATAACTTATTGTAAAATTTAATATGATATTTTCTGCCTTCAATAATGTTACGTGGACCACTTATTAGTCTTCAACAACATACTCAGGACGGAATATTCACTCACTTGCCTAATTTCATTCACTCATTAATTAACAGATACACGTTCTTTGGTTCTACAAAAGCTCTTTTTTGATATATAAATGCTTTAGTTCAGCATTCATTTAATTATAATAATTAACGGATTTAAAAAATGCCAGTAGCGTAGCTCACCAAAAATATTTCTGGAAGAGAAGTAAGAAAACTGAAATATTTTGTAAATGTAAATCCTTGGCGCAGTCGATATCACCGCTGGTCACGGAAGAGTCGGAGGACGAAACAGACTTCGAGTTCTACCCTCCGCACCTGTGCTACAACGGGCAGTGCCTGGTCTACATGCAGCACTCCTCGCGGCTGCGCGTGCCCATGTCCCTCCTGGCGCCTGGCCCGCCCGAAGACAACTCCACATTGGAAGACAATTGGTGCACTTATCGGACTGGTGAGTGTGGTTATTTTTCTGTGGCTTGATTTGTTTCAGGTCCAAAAGTAGTGTTTGAGTACTCTGTGGATAATCCAGTATGGATTTTTTAATTTATTTTTTCATCTGATTTACTGAAGATGCAAAACTTTAATTAGCTGGCGTTACTGAGTTGATTCATTCTGTCAAAGGGTTACTTTACATTTACACTATGAACGTTTAAGTGCATTTAAAACGTCAAGAACGCATAGTTAGTCCATTGAAAAGTTACATTTGGGGTTGTTTGTCAGAGGACGCAATTTTATTTTTTAGATGTCAAGAGGGAGTTATGTGTTAAGTTAAATCCAAGTTTGTAGGGTCGCAATGGTCGCATGCTTTGCCCGCGACCACCATTGTTGGAACAAGGGTGCAGATGGAGTTTATGGGCTATCTGGAAAACTATTGGCATCACATAAAATTTGTGAGAACATTTTTTATATAATTTATGTACACGTATAAAACACATAAATGAAAATCGATGATAACATCAGAAAAAAATTCTTTTGGTTGTTTTCATTTTCGTTTATAACTTTGTTATTTTTAATTCTAGTGCTAAAATTTGCAGGATCAAAGTTGTATAGAATTTAATTTGTAACGATAAATATTCTCACAAATTTTATGTGACACCCATAGTTTGCCAAATAAACCAAAAAAAAATTAATACTGATACGTAATTTAACTACTTAGCACATAATAGGTTCTTCAAAATATAGGTACAAGTTACACTTATCGTATGACAATCAATGGGATTGCGTCACGGTCGTCACGGTCGTCACGGTCGTCACGGGGTCGCGGCGCAAGACGACACTTTTTTGGTATCGGCGCGGCGTCAGTACTTCGAAACTTTTACCTGAGGTTAAATTGTGTGTAAATTCTTTCTGGATAAATTTAATTATACGATTTTTTTCAAATATTGTTAGTTCTATATTTTTTTGCTAATAACACTTAAAATAAAACAATTTAAGACTGACTTGCTATAACATAAGTAATTGAAGAATAATTACAATGAAAATTCTTAAATTTAGGCAAGCATTCGGATGGTAGCCTGCCTATTTTAATTTCATTTGTGTGCCATAATTATTTGATATTTGTAATACAAAAAGTAATTGTTCGCTTGCAAATCTTGCAATAAGTTCGTTATTGAATTAAAGAAACTAAGGTAAAATCCCCTTTAGTCCCTATCCCGTGGAATTCGTACAATAGATTATTATTATGACTATTATGCACCTACCTAATATTATGTAATAATCTACACCACGAAATACAGAGAGATCTACACAGATTTTTATAATATATTGTAGTTTCTGTCGAATTTCTAGTTCATGCGATGATCAGTTAGTCAGTCAATCCGTCAGCCAAGGCAAACAGTTTTATCCAGGTATGGCGATGGCGTGCGAGGTGTCAAGCCGCTTCCTGAGGGTGAGGGCATCGTGACCGATCAGAAAATCAAATTTTGTGTTTTTGCGTAAGAAGTATGCGACGACCCCGTAGCCTAGTTGGTAGTGATCCTGCCCGCAAAACCAGGGGACCTGGATTCGATTCCCGGCCGGGGCAGATGTTTATGTGCCTGATAAATGTTTGCTATCCGGTCATGCGTGTAAGTGATTTTTTTCAAGATAATTAGATTCTCTTGGAAATGGCTTGACTAGTCTTTACGCCACACCCTAAATATCAATGATAATACAGATTTAACATCACGCATACCCATAATAAACTACACATTTAACATCATCGATCAGGATAGTCGGAAACATGTTAAACCTAAAACTTAAATTATTAGACAAACCAAAGTATCCTATATAAACCTATCGTAACACGCGAACTTAAGGCGAAGTTTGCGTGTTTATCTTTTTATTACTTACCTTAATGTGTTTTATTGATGTAACTTGCCTACCGTGTAGGTCTTGACCTACCTATGACACATTATTTAAGGTCTGCGCATGTTAGATCGACTGTAAATAAATTCAATAAAGTTCATATTTCAATGCTTTTGTGTGAGTTGAATCGGAGTGGAGTTGATGTAACTGATGTGCGCAGACCTTTATAGATTTGAAAGAGAACACAATTGGAAACAATAGTACAAATAAAAATATGTGAACTAAGTAGGAATTAGTACGATATAGACATAACTAGGCGCTCAAATCTCCTGGTATTGATATTATGATCTGATTAGGATATTGGATTATTGACTATTAATATGAACCAGAATCTATTTAGTACCACTTACTTAATGTACTTGGTACAATAATAACATCAAAGATGCATATAAATGACAAATCCACACTAATCATGTACATGTACGTGTACCTACACTACCTATATGTATATCGTATCAAAGTCCTTTACTAACCAACGAACGTTTTAACACCGGCTCATAAGCGGACTAACCATCCTACTCCCCATTTGAGTCTTGTCCTAGGTCGGTCACAGTTGTCATGGACAGCAGCGGAAGGGTGTTGCTGCATACTCGTCTGCTACTTTAAGTCCATTAAAAAATGGTGGTCCTTAGGTGGCGCCCTGCGATGCCCCGTCCCGCCGGAGATGTCGACCCGCATCCGCGGCTACGAGACGTGCGTGCCGGGCGTGCGCTGCCGCGTGCTCGACCCGTACGACGAGCCGGGCGGCGTGCTCGCGGACGCCGAGTGCCGGCTCACCGTTGGCGACCCCGCCTACACCTTCTGGACCTACTTCGTCGTCAGGTACCTACACCTCGGGGGATCATATTTCCCGCATTTTTTCTATCTACCCCTACCTATCCCTTTACTAAACCGCACTGTAAGTACCTTTTTTTTAACTACTCTGTGCTGTAAGTATTTAAAACGAGGTTTGTGTTTATTTAGGAACTGAGTATTCAAGAACTACGACCACGACTGAGGCTTTTAACGTCTTTAAGTCTTATAGCTGTGTTTTGGTACAATGTAAGAGATTATTCTTAGCGATGACGATTATTTAATAATAAACAATCGAACCAGTCATTCGAAGTAAGATAAGACTAAGTTCGTAAATAACATTGAATTTAATAATAAAGTTTATAAATCTGCAATTGTATGCCTACTCTCAACAGTCACCGTATTGATAAAGGTTAACAGGGGCGGATCCACCGTTATGGGCACGATGGGCATGCCCACAACCCAAATTACTTGTGACGTCACATTTTCACCTCTTCTAGCCTAAAAAATCGGTTGACCCTGCAGGCAATTCCCTTACATTCCCGTTAAATTGATATGTCATGAAATCGCGAAGTTATGTTGAAAAAACTACTCATTTTCAAAAATTTTCGTCAACGATATCTCCCGAACGGATTAACCGATTTTGGAGCACCTTGCAGCATTCGACGCTGTTTTTTTAAATAGATTATGGAACTGATCGATACAGTAGTTCGATAGTTATTTGAAAATATCACCGAAAAGCCCTCTTAGCTTTCGGCCCAGAGGAACGCGTCTAGTAGGTATGGCATTATAAGTCAGGGAATTCTTGCGTTCGTACCCCTGGAGACATCTCTGTTTCGTATCGGGTGATCCAAACGCGTGCACTGATTCGTTAGCAGAGGTGATATGACCTGATATGGAAGGTTTTATCCAAAGGTTTGTCATATCTTTTGGTGGAAAAAACCAGCCCTGATACAGCGGTTCATATATTGCCGCTTCTCGCTTCAAACGCAAGTAGGGTCGATCAATAAGTACCCGTTTTTGACGACAGATGGCGTTGCTAAGTAAAATTGATTTACCCTCCTTTTTCTGTGTTATATCAGAGGTCTCTGTACTTAATTTCAGGTTATTTAATGAGCTATTTTTTTTGTAGAGCTGTTTCTGTGTTTAGTGTCGCGTGTTTTTCGATAAAATGGAAAAGGAGCAGTACCGATCCGTAATTCGTTTTTTTATTTTTGGACGGAAAAACATGTGATTAAATAAAAGTGAAGTTGGATGCAGTCTATGGGGACTCTTCACCATCCATGACAACAGTAAGATACTGGTATAACGAGTTCAAGCGTGGTCGTACAACTGTGTTCGATGAGGAGCGACCAGGACGCCCGTCAGATGTGGTTACCGACGAACTCGTCGAAAAGGTCCAAGATATCATTCTCGCTGAACGCCGAACGAAAGTGCGCGAAGTAGCTGAGGCCGTAAGCGTATCTTACGGAACGGCAATCAAAATTTTAAATGAAAAGATAGGTGTAAGAAAGGTGTCGGCGCGATGGGTGCCGCGTTTGCTAACGCTAGAAAACAAGCAAGTGCGAGTATCAATGTCGAAGGAGTGTTTAGACCGTTTTAACAGAAATCCGCAGGACTTTTTACGTCGAGTTGTCACTGTTGACGAAACGTGGATACATTACTATACACCGGGGACCAAAAGGCAATCTAAGCAATGGATTTTTCCGGGTGAATCTGCTCCAAAGAAGGCAAAGTCTCATCGACTATTTGCAAAAGGGAAGAACAATTACAGGACAGTACTACAGTGAATTACTAGATAGATTCGATGAGAAATTGAAAGAGACGCGGCCCCATTTAACCAAGAAAAAAGTGTTGTTTCACCATGACAATGCGCCTGCGCATTTTTCTCATATTGTGGCGGCAAAACTGCACGAGTTGCACTACGAACTACTGCCTCATCCACCTTACTCACCGAATTTGGCGTCGTGTGACTTTCTTCTGTTCCCCAATTTGAAAACTTGGCTTGGAGGAAAAAGATTTAGGTCAAATGAAGAAGTTATGGCGAAAACAGAAGCATATTTTGAAGGGTTTGAAAATCTTATTTTTTAGAAGGGTTAAAAAAAAGGGAGAAACGTTGGGAAAAGTGTATAAGCCTTAAAGGAGACTACGTTGAAAAAAAAATAAAAAAAAAATTAAAAAAATTGCGTCTTCATTTCTAACACGGGTACTTATTGATCAACCCACGTATAGCGCTTACCAGGCCTGAACATCAGCGTACGCTTCAAAGGATCCATCTGCGCCAGAGCTGAAGAGAAAGCTCAACGTTGCCTCCCGGTCAGCAAAGAAATGTCCAGGGCGAAGGCCAAGTTTATCGGCAGTATTGGCGAGCAGAATGACAATACTGGTCGCTAGCTAAGGCTGTTCAGGGCAACTTTTATCTGTAATCTCTTCCAGGACAAATCCGTTGTCCATACGGCAAAGGGGAAAGTCGAATTCTGGGCACCCTCTTTGCCACCAACTCGACCCTTGACGATGGGAGGACCACACCACCTAACATCCCACGATATGAGAGCTCATTGAACGATATACTTTTTACTCAAAAGTCCATTAGACGATCATTACAGTCTCTCGATACTCCCGAGTTGCCCGTTTAGGCTGCATTTCCACCAATGCTGTGCTAGGAAAATGTGTCATGCGAGGATGTGTAGCTCTGCTGTGGAAATGTATGGGCGTTTCCACCAAAGCTGTGCGAGGAAAATGTGACGTACGAGGATGTGTAGCGGAGCTGTGGAAATGCGCATTAATATGCGGTGCGAACCGTGCGAGCATGTGTCTATGGACTGGCTGATACAGCAAACCTCGCAACGCATTCCTCGCAACACATTCCTCGCAACACATTTCTCGCACACTCTCTCACTTGTTTTGTACGTAAAAAACCTCGCTTCGCTAAGGCTAGGTAAATGAAGTAATTCTATTGGTTCTTCAAAAACACATTCCTCGCTACGCATCCTCGCACAGCATTGGTGGAAATGCAGCCTTGACGCGCCTATTCTCGCTATCTTACACCACAGGAATAGTACCGTCTTCGTAGAAAGTAGCCCTAGTTCATCCCATCCCCTAAAAGGGTGATTTCAGTGACCCGGCCAATAACGATAATTTCCCTACTTGAGAAGTTGATGGAGCGTGTAATAAATACACAGTTCCCCAGATATCTAGAGGATCGCCAGATGATCAGTGATTGAAAGTATGGTTTTCGTCACGGCCGCTCAGCTGGCTATCTTCTGGTTTTTTTTAATTCACCGGTCGCGCTGGTCTCAAGTTCTCGATAGCAACTCAGCCTAGCTCAGGTCTTCGAACGGGTCTGGCACAGACTTTTCTCGCGAAAGCGCTTACGGTCTCCCTGAGAAGTTGTGCAGTTGGGTAGCCAGCTTTATATCTGAGCGACTTATTAAGGTCGTAGTCGACAGGTTCTGCTTCCCTTCAGGCTATCAGATATTACTGACTACACCAGAAACATCAAAAAACAATTTGGAATTTAATCAAAACTATATTTCTAACTATTCAGTTGGACGAAATCGGGTCTGCCTTCCTCCAATAAAAAAAATGCAATAATCAATTCAAAAGTCACTCATGAGCGAGTTCGTGCTCTGAATTGCATTTGGCCGATTTTCGGGTGGCTGTGCCCACAACCTTTTTTAAGGGCTGGATCCGCCCCTGAAGGTTAATAATAGGTAGGTACGTACTCAGTGAAATCAAATAAGAGAAAATGTTACTAGAGTTAAATACTACCTACTTACTTTGTTTATCACTAGGTTGGTCTGCGCAGATGGATGGTCACCCACCGCTGTAGATATCCGTAAAGAGAAATCAAGTTCATGGCTAATGTAGGAACATTAGCCCGATTTTTTAACTAGGTTTTTACGCGAGAACCTACGAACGGCAGATCGGAAAGTGCAAATAGTCCTTCGCTTTCATTAGGGAATTTTAAACGAATTCGCTGCATCTGGCTGCATCATTAATTTCATTATTTTGCAGTGAAAGTGGTGTTAGTACGATACAAGTGTAAACAGTAGAAGAGTATTTTGTCTACACAGAGTCTATCCCGCTCACGCATACGGATTTCATGATTTTTGAAGTTCTCCCGTGTCAGACATGGTCACAAATGTGTGACCTCCTCCCCCATGCTGCATCACATGTTTTCTTAAGCTTCTGCGATCGTTACTTTAGTATTTAAGACCTATAATACCTTGAGACGTGACGAAACTTCTGCCCCCTCCCCCTGCCTGTCACACTTTGCTGACTTTCCTCTCTCCCCCGTAACGCGTGGCGGTAGGAAGAGGAACGCTTTAACACCTCTTTGGTTTGCAGGATATTAGCCGACATCTGGCCGACGGCGGCGCTGGCGCTGCTCGGCGCCGCGTGCGTCATAGCGACGCGGGAGACGTCGCTCGGCCGCGGCGACGTGGGCCGGCAGCTGGCCGTGGGCACGCTGGGCCTGGCCGTGTTCCCACCGCTGGGCGCGCTCGCCTCCGCCGCCATGCCTGACAACCCCTACCTCGTGCCCTTCCTGTTACACGCGATCTTTATGATCGTCGGTGCTCTCATACTTATCTTTGACAAGTACGTATTTGTTCTAAATATTAGGGTTACCAGTACTCTTGCCTTCACTTTTCTAAGCACCAGAGTTTGCCACGCCAAAAAATTCAAAAGACGGTAAAAATGCCAAAATCCAGACTTGTCTGGACTTTTGGTACCTACCTGTATTAGATGTTATTGTATAAACGTATTTTTAATCCTTCATCGTGGATTTTTTTGTTGTACGCTTAGAAATACGATGCTGATATAGAATTACTGTGCTGATTCATTATGCGAATATGCGATAATGAAAATCATTAAACGTTAAATAATAAATTACACATGACATTTAAATATTAATAATGTAGGTACCTACATAAATAGTGATATGCAGAAATTATTGTGCAATGTATATTCAGCGATTGTATTGTATTTATATGTCCTGACCATATTAAAACAGAATTATTATAATGATATCCTAACGACGCCGTCAATAAATGGACTTATTCTGTAATGTTTTTCTTTAGTAAGTAGGTAGGTACATAATTATCTAATATTAGAAGAGAATCTTCGAAAAAAAAAACAAGTCAGGTTGTGCCGCAAATACACGGTCGTACCTACCATGAAACTTCTATTAATACTTAATTAATATAAATAAGTATCTACCTAGATCGTTAATTTGTACAATCACTGTTACCGGTTGCGACATCTCTTGTCCAAGTCCAATGGCACCGTGCACGGACTGCAACTTTCTTGAAGTGTAAATTTGGAACCAATCCATGATTTACCTAAAATCGTAGTTATTCTGTCCTTTTCTTTTTTCATCTATAGTTTTAATATCTTTTCCATCATACATGTTTTTGTCGCGGATTGTTGCCACTATCGACACCATTATCGTTGCCACTATTGAACATGCCGCTATCGACATATAGGTAAGTGTAGGTACGGCCGACGGTTCTAGGCCGCTCTGAAGTGAGGCTTTCGGATATAGTGCGCAAGTATTGTACTTTAGAGAGAGATAGCGACACGAACACTAAGCGTGTGACTGAAACAAACAATGCTCAAAGTGACACCCCGCGCGTCTTGCCACCATATCGACCCTAAAATTGACTTCGGCGCAGCGATCCGAACAAATTTCAGAGCGGCCTAGAACCGCCGGCCGTACTATAGCTTGTTCTATAGTTTGTAATTCCGTTTGTACAGGAACATGCCGCTGTCGACCCCGGAGTGGTGGTGGCACACGGCGACGGGCGCGCTCGCGATGCCGATGAACGCGGTGCGGCGGTACGGCGCCGAGACCGCGGCCGTGTGCGCCGTGCTCGCGCTGCTCGGCGCGCTCTGGGGCGCCATCGACTCCTACCTGCCTTGGTAACGACCACCGACCACACACCCAATAACAGATAAAACAACAAATCCTAATAACAGGCGAATGGCTTCTGTCATGGATGTCAACACATCTGGCTTATAGTACCGTTATAAATTCGTGCCGTCTGATTCTTTCCCGTTGTTTAAATTATTCTATTTCTTTCCAACGTTTCGTGTGGCCTTGAATTAGCTATCACAGGGTTGAATTAGCCAGGCACCCCGCTTCGTCTTACCTCAGCTAAAAAAAAACAAGGGGTCAATGAGGATTATGTATTCGTGTATCGTTGTTCAACGAAAGAGAATCTTCCGCCAGGTCCTTTGTGCTGTAGATCTCTGCCTCTGCATCACTCAATTTGACCCCGACAATATACTATGCGGTGGTAGAGTTTACTACCAGACAGACTAGCTAACACTCTCATTTTTAAAATTGATTAAAATCGCTACTTGTGCGCCTACCTAAATCTATAATATATATAATCGTAATATCGTAATGATCTATATAATCGTAATATTTTTTTTGTCTTATTTTTTTTTGTTATTTCTTTGGAACCAATATACAAATAGATAGAAAATCGTAAGTAAAAATATAGGTACGAGTAGGTACATAACTACTTATATTGATGTAAGCACCCGCATCGACTTGGCCAATGCCCTCTGCATCTGCATTCATGAATGAAGATAATAAGAACGTCGTTCCATACAATGAGACTACACAAACGACACCATCATTATCGATTTATTACTTACCCATCGAAATTATATCGAAACTTGTGCTCAAAGCAAGTTAATATTCGCAAATTAACATCGTTTCATTCTCACTGTATTCGTCAATAATCGTTCGATAATGGTGAACAAATGATGGGCTCCCTATAGTTCGGGGGTAGCTTCCTACTATTTAGTACCTACTAACTAGTGGTATCTTGACGGTCTGCACATGTTGCACCAACTCAATGCCGATTGTTTTCCAACTCAGCTCATGGTGAAGCATTGAAATACCTATGAGCTTTATGCCGTGTTCTTTACAATTGAATTTTTATTCGAGTAAACGTTAAAAATTCAATGGTAAGTTAGATAATTCAATGGTAACACGTTACAAAGTTCGTGTTTGAATAAATATTTTCCTATGAGTTGAGTCAGAGTGGAATCGTAGTGTTCTAATTTTCTAAGACCAACTTGTACACAGTATAGGTGTCTCAATGTAATGTAAGTGTTACTGTACCCTAGTCTGTCCGTATATCAAAAACAACGAATACGTTTTGCAGGCGCGTGGTGGAACTAAACGGCACGTGGGTGGAGGTGGCGCTGACGAGCACGGCCGGCGCGCTGCCCGCGGTGCCCGCGCTCTGGTGGGCCGAGGCTCTCGTCGACTACGTCGGACACTCCAATCTCTTCATTACCGCTTTCATCTTCTACTGTTTACGGTTTACAGGTACGGGTATGACGTATGACGTCGGTTTATCTAGCCTGGAAAATGTGTAGATAGGGAATAATTAATCGTCCTTTTTAGATTACTTAACTCTCTTACCGAATTACTTGAATAAGTCAAGCAATAAGAGCTTTGTATTAGTTAAAGAGTTATTGCTAGAACTAAACACATTATAGTCCAGCATTATTGACGCATTTCTGTTGTTTCCCAACGAAAGATACTCTTTTCTGATTCTGTGTATTTCGCTAAGGCCAAAGACAATCGACGATTTCTACGAGTTAATTCCTACTGTGTACATTCAAGTAAACAGATGTTTCATTTTCTACTTTACATTCTTTACACTCTTGGAATTCATATTGTATAGGTATTATACAATAACCGTATGCTTTGACGTTACATTATGTAATCTCTGTATCAAACTATCATTATGTAAGTACTAAGTTGATTGTAATTTGTTTCCAGGGCTGGCATTCGGAGTGTCGTACGCGTGGATCGTGGTGTGCGAGGTGATGGAGGTGTTCACGCTGAGCCTGGTGTGGGTGGCGGCCGTGCTGTACTTCCGCCACCTCGTGCCGCGCAAGTACACCACCACGGGGCAAACGTTGCCCGTCATTGCGCACTTCTGTATCGGTGAGTAGTGTTGATAGTGTTCTAATAAGTTTAGTAATTGTGCGGCTTGTCTTAAGATTTGCAAAGTTGAATTGTTATAAGTAGAATACATTTAACGTAGATACTAGATAAATAGAAGAGATAAACAAGAAATCCTCGAATCTGGACTTCTTTCTTGACAACGCGTCGGTAATATGCCTTACAGTTACAGATGCCCAAAGGTACCTACCATCGTCTGGTCATTTCTCGACCAGAGAAAAATCTAGATTTACACGTGTCATCGTGTTTTGATTCATGCAATATTGTACGTGTTAATTAGTAGAATTGGTAACCCGTTCTAATTAACAATAAATAAATAAATCGCCCGTCGTAGGTCGGTGTATCGGCGCGATCGTCGGCGGCATGGTTACGCTGGAGCAGCCGGAGGGGCCGGCGTGGCGCGCGCTGGGCGTGGCGGCGCTGCTGTGCGCGGCGCTCTACCTTGCACTGTACCACCTGCTGCTGGCGCCGCGCTGCGCCTCGCCCGCCGCGCCGCCGCCCAATCACTTACTGCAAGGTAACTACTAACTACCACTCCATACACCATAAAGTCTACGAGCCGATGTTAAGAGGAAATGCTACGGGTCATTTTTCCATACAAGCGTTCTCGACTAATCCCTCGCTGGTTTTTGACTCTAGATCAATAATTTTTTCACACAAGAATAATATCATCATTATCTATGTCGGTACGTTTTGATTTTTTTGATATTTTTGTTTTCAAAAGTTTTAGGCTACTTCAAACAGCGCTTAAAACGGCCAAATAAATATGCCGCAAACAAACGCCTAGTACACAAATTGTATAATAATCAGCACAAAAAGCTAAACGGTCCGACACAGAATATCTCCTTCCCATTCAATTTCCAAAATTTCGTTAAGATTGCTTTAGTTTTGGCGGGGGGATTAGTCGAGAACGGAACCTCGATTTTGATGATTTTTGCCTCGGGTTTTTACACGGATCTGCAGTTGTCCCTATCGCACTGACATACACGCCGCTCGCAAGCGCGACAGAGATATTGAGTGAAAAAATCCCAAATTTGAAAAAGGGTTCGCGTGGTATTTCCTCTTAACATTTTTGTCTATAAGGGGTCATTCAAGTATTACGTAAGCACAACAGGGAGTCTAGATGGTGATTACGTCAGCAGTATAAATATTTTTTTTTTTCACTTTTTCAGATTTCCCATTTTTTTTTCAAAATTCTTTTGAATCAATAAAGAAACCATTGAATGCAAGTACCAATGTTTACGTAAACATGGGGGGGAGGGGTAAGAGATTTGCTTACTTTTGCTGACGAGGGGGACAGGGGGGTTAAAAATTGCAAAAAATCTGCTTACGTAATACTTGAACGGCCCCTAAACAGCAGACGCTCCCTCTGACATGCGCGTGTGGCCTGAGCTTAATTACAGGCGAACGCTCGTCGGTCAGTAAAGGCTATAACGTAATGTTCAAACTCGAATCTTGGATTGTATCGTTACAGGCAAATCTTGTGTGGGAGCGCCGGAGACAAAGAATATTATAGAGTATAGACGAACGTAAAATTCCCTCTAACACACATGAAAGCAAGCTAGTTGTGTGCCATAATTGCGTTAAAGTGGAACACGGGAATGTTTAATCAAATGATAAACAAGTCGAGTTATCTGCGGTTTGCAATAAACCTACTGGATTGTTGTTTAAATAGGTAATTCAAGAGTGGCCATGTTGCCAGGCAAACAAGGCATTTGATGATACAATAGATAGCAAGTAAATAGATTGTATATTACTTAGATTAGATGACTAAACTGACATATTTATAATCCAAAGCCGCCACGGTAGATGGACAACTTAGTGGCAAAGGTATGACCATAAAAGCAAAACAATATTTATTTTACGAATTAGTTTGAGTGATACTTGTTTGAAGCACTTGGCACATCTTTATTTTATAGAACTTATTTTTTTTTAAACACTAGAATTTATTTAATTTTTTCCGTAAATGTAAAAAGATGTTTATGGATAAATACATATTTTTGTTTCTTTTTGGTATTATCAAGTAAGAACATTGTTTTTTGTTGTTGTATTTTGTTAGGCTATTATAGTAACGGCAAAAAATTAAGGCCCCTTTGACACATTAAAATAGTGACGTGAAAAATGTTAATTTAGTATCGAAAAATATGGTCAAGTGCGAGTCGCATCGATACATTTTTGGAATAAAAATTTTAAGCACCCTTTTTAATTACATATTTTGGAATGAGAATCGAATACTGAGTACCCCCTATTAATATCACAAGAGTCTTACGAATCACCTTATATTTAAGGTCTCCTCGGCTTTGAGCTCAGTAGTGGGCCTTGTTGGGTTGAGATGATTTATAGTATATTCATTTATGTAATTGACTTACTTACTTTATTAAAGGTGGCACTGTATTTTGTTAGTAAAAACGTGAAGGAATTTGTTCGCGGTACCATATACTTTGTTTATATGGTCCCGAATTAGTCCATAATATTTAAATATATATATTGTTTCAATATCCATGTAATTAATTAACTTTGGGTCTTAAAGTTATACATTCGATAAATTTTATGACTTTTTGCACATCACTATAGACCATGAAGAACAGCAATTTGCTCCTTCAAATTTATGTAATAATTTATACGAAACTTGATGATCGGACAGACGTCAAATAAACTTCATCGGGGCCTTCCTTTTGTGCCGCACCTATAGAAATAATAAAATTGTTGTACTTAGGTATTTTGTTATTGATAATTAAGATAAAATAGAAAACTCGCACATCAGATTCTTTCATTATTGTAGGTAGGTAAACGAAATATGATTTGCATTTTAGAAAAAAAAACTGAAAGTGCACAGCTGTTCCTGAAAAAATGCCTAATGACACGATTCGCTGACCAAACCCAATATTTTTACCGTTGTGTATCCGAATATCACTTTTTCAATTTTATCCACAAAGTATACTTGTACACCTTTGGAATTACGCTTGTGCACATAAAATAACCCATAGATTATTTGACGAGGCGTCCCATGTATTGCAAACGTATGTACGTAATAAGAGCGATGTACTGTTGCAGGTCTGAACGCCAATGGCGCGTCCAACGGCAGCTACTCTCCGATGCGCGTGTACCACGAGGAGCGATCTCGCAAGGGTCATTTCAGATACTGAGCCATTCATGTTGTTGCTACTTGTTTTTGACCTATCTAGTTTTAATTTCTAATAAGTAATTTAATGTGATATTTACTACTCATCTAATTTTTCGATTTAATCGTATTATTTAAAATCTATTTTTAATATTACTGCCGCATTTGCATTTGTGTCCATTTGTCATTAAATGTTTTTTCTTTACGCAGTATTTTTATTTGAATCTGGGTGACCAGTTGAAATTTGTGTCACCTACATCTATGGCCGCGTTCCACTAACCGATCACAACGCTCTCAAAAGTATTCTTTTTCTTTATAAAAAGTACCTAATGTTTTATATCAAAATATAAATCCCCCTATATAAAAAATATGTGTCTCCCTGTGGCACGTCACGGATTTTTTATTTATTTAAATAGCCGGCAAACGAGTCGACTAATCACCTGAGGGTAACTAGGCACCTCGCCGTCCATGGACGTCAGTAGCTCCAAAGATATCACGATCATAGTCATTTGGCTAGCTACTTGTTTGAATGTTTCAATCTCACTGAGGCGGTTCTTTTAATGGCGCCGTTTAGTATAAATGGTATAAGGTTAATTAAAGGACTAATAAAGCTAGCTGCCTGCGACATATGACAATTGCTTGTTCAATAGTATAAGATAATCAGTATGCACAACACTGTTTACAAATAAATCTCTAAGTAAAGCAAGTATGGTGTAAATATCAACGAAACAATGGCAACTTCGAAATACATATTTATTGTATTCCCTTACGAACAAAACCAATTTATCACAAAACTACAAGATCTTGCTTTTGTCTGAAACTTATGTTTCAAAGCATAGTAATAAAAAATGTTTGTATACAAGCAGACTTTACCAAATTTTATTTACAATAATTTTGTGTGAGTGTCTATCATAAAACAATATTCATTAACGGAATATGATAAAGGTGAAACCCCTTTATACACCCTACAACTAACACTTACAAACTATATTATTACATATAGATTTTCTTAAATACACAAATATAACTTAGGATGTTATTTCAAATAACTATATTATTGTAATGATACAAATATAATATAGTTTATAGTCTTCTTCTCTACAATTACAATGTGTTCAAAGTAACTGGTATGATCGCATAACTCGTTGCGAATCTGTTTTATATGTATCAATATCATATTATTATACTTTTACATATATTATATAATTATTTATACAATAGGTAATTATACAAAAATAAGAAATAGCTGAACACTGCGATAGCAGTAGGTAGTACTCGTAGTAGAACACTCACAATTTAGATACCCAACTAATTCGAGCACTTTTAGAATTCAAAAATAATCACAATAGCTTTAAACTTTTTGATTAAATACCACAGTGAGAATTTACAATACAATAACATATTTGTAATTTTATATATTTTTAAATTTACCCTAATATCTTTGCAAAATTATAGCAATATAAAATACAAATAAATTTAATAATCCACTTAAACTTAATACAATTCAAAAATGTATCTATACACAAAAAAACCCCTGATGATAGCATGTCTAAACAACGGAACAAGCTATACTAATTACAAAACTAAATGCCGTCTGTCACAAAGGAAATGGAATACTTGTTTGAAAACTTAAACAATGAATGATTATAACCAAAATACCCTTAATTTTCTATCTAACATACCTGGTCTATTGTTTGTAGAATTATGAATCCAATTATTTTATCCCTTAAAAATTTACTCACAACATACCTTTAAAGATACACGGGGATTCCTGATAGGAATTGAATTATATTTTATGATTTATTAAAAACTAGCGACCCGCCCTCGCTTCGCTTCGGGAAACTTACCTCTTCATCCCTTTTTTTCGCAATAAAAGGTATCCTATGTCCTTTCTCAGGGTTTAAAGATTGCCTGTGCCAAATTTCATCAAAATCGTTTGAGAGGTTTAAGCGGGAAAGCGTAACAGACAGACAGACAGACAGACAGACAGACAGACAGACAGACAGAGTTACTTTCGCATTTATAATATTAGTAGGGATTATTATTCCATATAAACAACAATCGACTGACCTATTAAAATATTTGACGTTACTTATGGCATAGATAAAAACTGTCCTGAAATAGATATACCTATATCAGAAACATCTATAGAACAGGCAAGTGAGATAACGAGACTTGTAGGCTACCCGTACAGTAGACAGACATCCTCATTTCTGGTTAATTTCTATATATCGTCCCTTAAATGACTCTGTAAAGTAGGCGTATTGTGGTGTAGACCCTACTAACATTAAATGCTTCTTATCGGACCGGAGCATTTGACGGTCTATGCTACTATACCAAGCCCGAACTGGCGTCCCACAAGGCTCTCTGTTATCACCCTCACTGTTCAACATGCATTTGTGCGTGCAACATGCGTTGCGTTTAACATCAGGCACATCCATTGCTGTGTGGCAATGGATGTGCTGACATAATTATAGTGTTCCACACTATAATTGTCAGCGTCACAAAGTAACGTTACGTCAATACTTAAAGTACGCTATCGATGTTTTTCTATAAATTTTAATGTCATTCTGGGGGGTCATGGTAATAACATTTATATTTTCTCGTATGTTCTGTTCTTCTCTACCACCATCATTCCAATATTTCCAATTATCCATTCTTTACGGAAGAACCTGTATAATTACGTACAATCTATGTGAAAACGAAAAAAACTTGAAACGTCGGAAAACGCAGACATTATTTTCTAATAATACTAATAAGTCGGAAGTTTGCAGTTATTGACTTTTACAATGCAATGTTTACAAAAAAGGACAAAATTGAATTTATTATTTCAGTTTGCTGGTCAGTCTCTCCACCAGCACCTTTCTGACCTGATTTCTTCTCAGACTTTCGCTGTAAGAGAGAATTATCGTTGAGGTTGTTGAACTTATTAAGAAAGAAGAGATAACTTACAATTTAAAGTCTACAATAAAACCACATAAGTTTTAATTAATTTACTCAAACGCGGTGATTTAAGATATAATTAACTCTTAACTCAAAATAGAATTTCAATGGATTTAAAGCCAATTAAATTCCAAAAGCGACGTCAACTATTGACAAAGTTTCATGTGCGAATAAGCAACTGTATTTATGTCAGATTGTAAACGATGGTTTTCATGAAAATTCACTGTGAATAGAAAATAAACGTTGGATGACTATAGACGTAACCGACAATAAAAGATACCGATTTCATCGATTAATTATTTTCCTCAGTATTTACATACAAGGTTAACCATCTGACAATGTATTATCATAAGGCCCTTCGTAAGCTTTTGTGACGTGAGCTGAATTGTTTAACTGGACGGTTGTATCGTTGTTTTCAGATATGGCATTATATTTTGCCGCCTCAACACACGCTTTTGGCAGTTTTTCTGTAATTATACCGGGGCATGAACGCCGTGGAGTAGTAAATACAGATCGGTCTTAATGCCGGCACTTCACGTAGAGATGCGTCTGCAGATGTCGACGGATGCAGATATTGCATGGGTGTTTGCAATGTGTTATTTTTTGTGTTGTCCATGCCACCCGCGTCACGGAATCCTAGTGCAGGGGTATATTTCGCTGCTTATATAGGCAATGTAGAGCGATTGATGTTTCGAAATGAAACGTTGAACGTTATTTTCATATCCAGAGCCTGAATATACTTTTTTCGGAAGATAAATAAATCTAAAAATTGTGCGATCACTTTTCAATTTAGATGTATGGCTGAGTAATGTCTATGCATTATTGTATTATTATTCATTAGATATAATTTAAAAAATCAAGACATTCAGAATGTTATAAACAAAATTGACAAAACTACAATAACATTGTCACGTGTCGGTTTTTACGGTATTTAACGTAATTAAGTCATTAAAGTTTCCGCTTACCGCATTCAATCATACTGGTGTTTTTAAACAATGAAGATTTATGTTACAGTACTGTTGTAATTGAAAATCATTTATGGCCATTAAATATACAACACGAACTTTCGTATCTACACCGTGTAATGTAAAAAGGCATTTTTATCACACTATTAATATTTTTAATACGAGATTATAAAGTGTGCGTTACATCAAACAACAAAGATATATTATATGACCGAATCTATCAGATTGCACGGTATACACATTTATTCTAAATAATAATAATAATAATAATAAATTTTTAATTCGTCTAATCTAATCTTATACGAGTAACAAAAAATTGTAACAATTATACTGCTATTTTCTCCTACGCATAATCAATAAATTTTTAGTTTGTATCCATTATTCGGGGCAAAAGATGTACAAAATATTATAACAATGTGACTCTAGAAAAGAACTGGCATTGGCAAAGGGATAATTAATCATATAAATATTACTATAACGTAACGGATCAATTTTATTAGCATAAAAGCACATCATAAAAATTTTGCACAGAAATGTTAACATTTTTCTAGTGTCCTTAGTTTGTTTAAACGTAAATAATTATAATTACCTCAAGCAGGTACATCCATTGCAGTCAAGTTTTCCTTCCCAATATTATCTCCGGGGTCATCTTTTAACAAATTTTCAATCATTTCTTCGCTCATCTCTGCATCATCTGTCTTTTTATCGGTAGGATTTTGACTGGCACTATCATCTTTTAAAATATCCTTAACTTTTATTATATCTACTTTTAAAATATCCTCATCTTTTTTATTCTCTACTGAGTTTTCAGGATTCTTATCTGAAGTATTAGTGTGTTCGCCTTCCTCACCATTTACGTCAGTTACAACCTTTTCACTATCTTTTGACACAGTATTATTAATGTTGTCTTCGGTCTCTTCCGTATCTCCATTATCATTATTACTATCATCTTTACTATTAGTAGAAATTTGGCTGTTTGCCTCAATGCTCTGCTTTTCATTAAGTTGGTTTTCATTTTCTTCTAAAATATGAGGGTTGTCTGGTAGTATACATTCTTCTTGCATTGAGCTTTCCGGATTTAGAATATGTTCATCCTGCACCGACTTACCAGGGAGATTAGACGTGTCATCGTTGTAAGAATCTAGGTTCCCGGTAACGCAAATAGGATCCAAAATCTGAACATTATCAGTTTTATCTAGTGATTTTTCACTACTATCGTTATGATCACTGTTCCCCAAAACAGTCAAATCAACCTCCTGACTGTCATTATTTGTAGATTCTACGGAATTTTCATCAATGAAAATAGGATCGTCATGATCATCGTTTAATATTTCCACATCATCATCATCTTCACTGGTGTTACAGCCCATTTTTTTCAAAAGAAACTGTTTAAATTCTTTGTTAATATTTTCACGAATTTCATTGAATCTACATGTTGACGTGTTTAAAAGACGGTCTAAGCGTCTATGAAGATTCCGCATTTCAGGTACAGATCGAGTACGCATAAACATTGTTGTAGCTTCTTGTTTCAATTTAGTCAATCTTGACAAAGAATACTCTAAAGCGTCTACAGCATCAATTACGTTATATCTAAACCATTCTACTGGCACATTCATGTCGCAATCTCTTGTAGGCGTTTCTGTTCTTTTTTGTGATTTAGGTTTCGGGGTACTGCGTTTCAATTTATTCCTATTGTTAGACGGGTTACGAAAGTCCTTTAAAGGGGGAGGTGTAATAACCTGATTTCCAACTGAACTTAGTTTAGCTGCGTATGTTGCGCCTTTGGGAGGCATTTTTGAAGCAGCTTCATCTGTAACGGCAACTATTGTCGCTGAATAGCCCCCTGGCATATTAGGATTAGCATTAATTGCAAAAATACGCCCATCCGGTAAACGATACATTTTATTAGCAGATAGTGTTTGTGGATCCACTCGAAACTTCAGCCCTCCAGTTACTGAATTAACTGTGACATCATTTTCTGTCATTTGTATGATATTATCTGTTGAAATGTTAGGTAGTTGAGTCATGACACGAGGTACAAGAGGTGGTGGTGGTGGTGGTAGTGGTGGTGGCAGCGACGGCGGTCCTTTTGGAGCTACCACAGTACCAATGCATTGTACATCGTCATCATTGTTATCTTCTGAAACCTGAAATGAGTTTAATTCTGAATTTAAAGTCATATTTAATGGAATATTATTATGCTATATAATACATACATATAGTGGGTGATTTTTATTTCACTTGACATACTCGAGGACATGAAAGAACATGGTCATAGGTAATGATTAAAAATATCAAGTCAAAATTCTACACGATAATTATTTCAAAAGTGGCAATTAAAATTAACTAAAAATACTCGTAATGTGTGGACATCAGCTGTGCGCTACGGCGACTGAGGCAATCGGCGGGGGTTAATGATCTTTAGTGGAGTAGATTATACCGCGCGCTCAGTTTGTCCACATTATGGGTTTTTAATAGATAATTACGTCAAATTTTAAGCACCCTCTTTAATTACATATTTGGAATGAGAATCGAATACTGAGTATCCGCTATCAATATGTCAAGTGCCTAAAACATCACCTTGTATAAAATTTGTTTACAAAACAAGTATACCGATGTGCTGTCTATGTGCCCAACGTTTTATCACGTTAGATAGTATTAATGTTAAACATTTCAGCGCAAACAAGTTTAACTTTAGAAAGATTAACAAGAGTCTTGTTACAAGACTAGTCTGCAGCGAAGGTGTCTAATGCAACTAACTACTAATACTGACTAATCCGTAACCTAAACTAAACTACAAACTAAACTAACTAATACCTAAGAAGGGCGCGCTGCGTTGTGTGCGTGATGTCTGACGTTACGCACACAGAGCTAAGACGTGGACAGTTGTTGGAAGCGCAGGGCCGAGAGCGTATCCCGGGTTTATATCAATGCCAAATGCGAAAAGTTTAAGTAGCATAGTGAAGATATTTACCTCACAAAATGGTTCCAAGGGAAAATCGGGAGTACAGACTACATCATTGTCTTGAGCAGTATTTGCCATTGCAACGGAAGCCATGTCTAAGCCCTATGAAAAAAATATATTAATAAGTTTTTGTTTTAATTATCATAACATTTAGGTAGACTTTGTATAAATAATATAGCAATACTTCTTACCTGTGTCAAACTTTCGAGAGACAAGTTAATATTGTCACTGATAAGCATATGATTGAATGGTGTAGGATTACTATAACCATTAAACATCATCGGCTGAATCTGAGGCTGCGGCCGGATTCGTGTGTATGAATTTAATTGTTTCCTGTCATTATTAAACCGTACAGGATTTATCATGGATGGACTTGACATCTAGAAAAATAAAGGTTGTTTTAAAAGAATAAACCAAGTCCAGATAGGATCTTTACAGTGTGCGTATGTGTTTTCGAACTACGCGAGAATAGGTCCACACGGAATACCTGCATTCATTTGTGGATCGTAAATGTATAATTTATTGTAACGTCAACTCTCTGTAAGAGCATTGCATATTACAATACCTCAACATTTTTTTTTTATGCTTATCTATTTAGGCTCATAGATCCGTGAAGTGATATGTTTAGGTCACTGTGTTACAAACTTACCCTCATTTTTTTAGCCATTGGTGACATAATTACAGGAGATAGCACTTTTGGACCTCCAGGCAAGGGATTCTTGATGATGATAGGTTTATTTTTAGGACTTGCTGGCCTTTTTTGAGACTTTTTGTCAAGTTTGACAATTGCTTCATCGACATTGATAGAAGCAAATTTTTTCACCTAAAATTACGATGGTGATTAGAACAGCAATCCAATGATAAAATGGACATTAAATTAAAATAGTAAGTAAAAACAACACTAGATAATACCGTGAACCATACTAACTTGAATGGTAGAATGGGCTTTTGTAACTGTACTAACACTTTTTTTAATATCTTCCTTTGTATGTTTAGTTTTTTTTTCTTCTTGTTTTCTCGTTCTCGTTTTATTTTTACAGCATGATGTGTGATCTGTAGCACAATCCTTCTGGTACATTTCTTTTAAAGCAGGGTCCTGGGTTGCGTAAGTAACTCTGGTTTGATAGAGAAAATTTAAAAACGTAGATAATATACAACAAATAGCATGTATAACATATAATAGTAAATATAATTTTTTTACTATACCTATTTTTAAGGTCACAGTAGCGCATAACAGCCCAACATAGGGCTCGTAGGTCCCACAAATGTTTTGAATTACATTTTAAACATTTCCAGTCATCTGTTTCTTCGATTTCTTTGATCATTGGCAAACCCAAATTTCTCTTTATACATTTCTAAAAAAAAGGAACAAAATTGCAATGATATAATTAATAAAGAAACGAAACAAAATTATTATTTTAGTTCAAACTTTGTCCTTATGGCCTTGAGGAATATAATATGTGCACAAAAAATTTTAATTATACCAAATTGAAAATCATTCAATGACTGATCATAATTTGTTATTTAGTTTTTTAGATCACATGAATCAAGTACACACAAAATAACTTTTTTATTATATTGTTTAGGGATCTGGCCAGTAGAGAAATCTGCTATTTACCGCACAAAAAACATGAGGACACGCAGAGCAGCAATAAACTTGCCCTCCTTGGCCACACCATCGGCAGTATAACTCCGAGCCATCGTCACCTTTCTCAAACTCCCCACTGTTGTAGAACGTGAGACAGGTTTGGCACATAAGTGTGCGTAGCATTGGATGGGGGCGTAATCGGGTCTCGCTGCGCGCCGAACATCCCAGGTGACGATCGCAAGCAGTACAATGTATTCGATAAGTGGTCACCGTGTTAAGATCTGAAAATATCTTACATTAAACAATAATGTACAAAGATTGTATGAATAGTCCTGCGGCTTGCTTCGATCCTAAGTGATCGGCCGAGTGAAGCATATGCAGGCGCGGTCGGTAGTTGGATGGGTCACAACTGGTGGCAAAATTTCTTGAACGCATCCATTTTTTTCACTAGGTAGCACGCGGTTTGCTAGAGGGATTCATGGTCAACCCAAGAGTCGAAATTTTTTTTATCACCCGAAGGTCTGGCCATGGCTTTACGACTGCTACCCCATAATAATAATTGGGCCCGACGGCTTTTACGTGCCATCCGAAGCAAAGGAAATCTCAAGAAATTTAGCCACTGGTAGTGATCAGTCCATCCACTGACCACTTGCTGTTGTTTAAGTTGGTCAATCACTAATGGTAATCACAATACTACTTACTATCAACACACGCCACTAGGGTAAAAGCACTTAAATCATAATATCCGAATATATTATTTTAAAGTTATAAATTAATTAAAGTTACCTTTGAACCTAATTTTATAATGATCTCTCTCTTCTTCCGTTATGTCTTCATCAAAATCCAAATCCCTTGGTTCTGTAAAACAAAATTGAATATCTATATTAATTAAATGTATAATATTATACATACATAAATGTATAAAAGGAGAAGCTGACTGACTGACTGACATATCAACGCAGGGCCTAAACTATAAGGGTTAGAAAAACCTTTTATTATATATATTATAACATAGGGGAGCACTAAGAAAGATTTTTTTTAAATTCACCCTCTAAGGGGATAAAACGGGGGTGCCAAGTTAATATGAAACTTTGCTGTTTTTGAAGTTACTCGAACGAAATTCAATATGAAGGTTTTTCATTGAAAGTCATGAAACATATCAAAAATATTTTTTCAAAAATCATCTCTTAAGAGGGTAAAAGGGGGGGTGCAAAGCTAGTATGGAGGTTCCCTAGTTTTATCAGCTTTTATATATTCATGTATGTGGGCGGGCGAACCCGAGGGGGAGAGCTAGTTACATTTATAAGTAAAAACTATATTACTTTAGGTTATGATAAGCCTTAACACCATATAATTTAAATGAATATCTTAGGAGTTATCGCAAAATGAAAAATAACACGAGTGAAAATAAATTTCTGTAAATACAATAATTCAGGTTACGTTTAACAATTTTGGAGTGAGGGTACTTAGAGACAGGTACCCCGAAGTGAAGCGAGGGTGGATTTACTAGTAAATGGATAAAAACAAAGCATTAATTTTCGAATATTTCCAATACATACTAAAGATGTATATATTATGTATTTTAACAGCACATAAAATAATTAATTTATTGTAACACACATACCTAATATATAATCAATTTATTAATAAAATATATCATTCTTCTATTTTAATACTAGATTTTCTATTTTAATATATTGAGTTACTCCAAAATGATGCACAGCATTTATGAGATAGCTATCCTTTTCATTTTCACAGACAAAGAGCAAGCGTACTCTAATTCAATAGACGAACTACCCACAGCTGGGACCTCTCTCTGTCGCACATATTCACTTGCAGCAATATTTCACTGTTTAAAACTCAACAACCGAAATTCAGGACTGATTTTTCACAGACAACTGTATTTGTAATAAAATAAAGTGTGTGTAAAATAAAATGAAGTAAACTTTAAGTTACTCTTAATTCATTATCCAGACCTGTGCAAGGTACTAGTACTGATTTGCCTATTTATATACCTGCCTACACAAGGTTTCAACCTAACGTTTGCATGTTCTAGAGGCTTCATACTTTCAATTGGTATGGAATTTGTCTATTAACCAAACCAGTGTAATGTTAAAAAAAAAACATTTTAAAATTGTTATTTAGTCATATCCTGGCCTGAACTTTTTAGTCAACCCATTATGTATTTAATTTATTATTAAATAATTCTCATCCATTACCAGCTCGGTGAAGGTCCTTTTATAATGGGAACCTATATTAAACAAATATTATAAAGTAATTAGAAACCGATTATATTTGTATACAAGTTAGAAAAATCTGATGTCTGCAATTAGATGGTGTTGATGTCAAAAAATTAAAGACAAGGTAATGACAACTTTTCAATAATCAGTATCAAAAAAAATTTAAAATATGCTTTATTATGCTGACAATGTCCTCATCATCAGACATAGCATGCTAATACTATATTAGAGTACTGTTCTACTGTTACATTAATAATATTATTATTATAAGACACTAAAAAGCTAACCTGGGAAAGGCGGGAATATCACGATTCTCGCGCTGTCTTCCAGTACTTGGACCGGCTTCTCAGACTCTACCAAGTTATTTTCAGTTTTAATGCTTTCGTCCATCGTAGTGCTTTATAATAAAATTATTCATATGACTTTGCTCTTTAATCACGACGCCATAAAAATTGCACTAAAACAATACTTAAAGCTGTCCTAAACATGTAGCATTCACAATTTTGCACGTTCACAATTTTCTACAATATTACAAGCCATCTCAGCCATTTTAGTTTTGACCACAGAGCAGTACTTTACTTTGTATAATTTGTATTATATTATATTGCCACAGAGTAAGTTTACTAAGCTAAGTACCTTAGCATACTACCTACTCCACATCCATAGATCACTATAATGTAGCCACAGAGTAATTTGTTTAGTGTAGCTACGCTAACCTATAGTATAAAGTATAAAAATATAAAAAACGTATAAAAAAGTATAAGTATAGTTTAACGCTTGAGTGGTTTGGTTTGGTATCCTACGTAACGTGCATAGATTATTTTAAACCATAGACTCAGGCTGTTTTTTTAAAAGAATAATTTTAAAAGATAACAGCCGACAAAATAAAAGACAACTACGACAACGCCGAAAATGGCCCCCGATCGTACAGTGATTAATGAAGAAATATTAATTTTGAACGTATTGGCCACCTGAAAGTGCGTCCTCATCTCAAAAGTCTATTTGGGTAGCGATAACCAACGAGCGAGCGGTCGCAAGCTCAGAACTCTATGCTCGGCGTGGTCAAACTAATAGAGGTATTATTAGTAAGGGAGCCAGGCTTCCAACTATCCCTCGGTTATTAAAAGATAAAAGATTGCGGTACTCTATCTGACATTAGAAAACACTACCACTCTCTCTTTCTAACCTGCAGACGTTTCCGCTTACAGGCAGGGTTTGGCTCCCCACTCTATGTCTATTAAGTGTATGGTCAAATAACTTCAAGCTCTATGCTAAGTGCTGATCATTGCCGACTCCAAAGTCCAAACAATGTTAAATGTCAAAAATAGGGTTTGGGCCCATCGAATCGTGTCTCAAGCATGGAAGCATGAAAAAATGTTACTAAAAAATTGGTTGTCTATAAAGTCGGTTTACTGACGATAGTTGAACGTGACAACGTCTTAAGAAAATAATTTCCTTTGAATGAGTAGGCAAGCACAATAAAAGAACACTTTTTCAATACAAGTTAAGTCATTTATTAAGCGCCCCACTACTCAACGCCATCTAGTGTACTGCGAGTGAACTACCAGCTCAGCCAGCCTTCCTCCATCGATAAATGGACCCAATCGAACTTAATGAATAATTGTTCACTGCACAATACATAGATGGCGCTGGTATAATAATTCACCAACGGTAACGACGGTAACGCATGAGTCATGTTTTTTCATGCGTGCCACCGAATTATAAGACGTTGTCACGTCAATAAACCTATGATCAGATAAAATCAAATGTGTGCAATTCACTGTTACGATAAGTTATTTTATATAATTAAAAGATATTGTTACGTGCAAATATTGACTTTTATTTTTTTTTTCCATTCTTCTATAATGACATACGTCTATTTTCTTCTTCTATATTAAAATATCCTAACTCTATGTATGTAGGTTTACAATATTTTCATACCACAACATCCTCCCTTATAAAAAGTTAACGACTATAGTTAAAATAAAATAATAAAATAACACAAAAACCACAAACGTAAAACATAACCTTCTTAACAAACAAAAACTAAATTTAACCTAGGCATCCCCCTTTTTTTAAAAAAAAAACAAATACAAATACTTATACACTAAAAACTTTAAATTAATTCTATAAAAGTTTACATTTATAATAATCTTCTAGGAACGTACACAGGCCTTCCATATCTTGTATGGTAGACGGGTTGGCGCAAAGTATTTGTAGGAGTCGAATATTTATCAAAATTTTCTGTTTCTTGTGATTCATCATTTGCATTGTTTGTTCCAGAAGTAGATGTTTCAAAATAAAAACTTGGGTCAATTTGGAAATAAGAATCTTTTTCTAATTTTGGCTGTCCCTGGGAATGATCTGAGTTAGTTTTATTACACTCTCCTCTCGTATTTAAAGACGCCGTTTTGACTATAATAAGGTGTCTTGCATTTCGACGAATCTTTCCACCGCTGTCTGTTATTAAATCATAACTTCTGGGTTCTTCTCTTTTATTTAAAACAGTGGCATATGTTTTTAAAATTGTATCAAACACCCGCATTCCATTGTGAAGCTCTGGTAGTTCCTTCACTCTGTGCCTTTGATTATAATAAATTTTAGAACTTTCTTGTCTTTCTGTTCGTTTTTCCCTTAATTTTTCATAATCTAAATATTTTGGTATCAACATTTTATTAGATATTGGTAAATTAGTTCGTATTCTTCTTCCGAACAGTAGTTGTGCGGGGCTGTATCCGTTTTCTAACGGTGCACTTCTATATGCCATCAGGCCTTGTATAGGGTCTGCACTTTTTATAACAATATTTTTTACAATTTTTACGCCAGCTTCAGCCATACCATTAGACCAAGGCGTATGAGGACTACTAGTAACTAGTTTAAAACCCCATTCTTCCGCAAATTTCTTAAATTCTGTACAATTGAATTGTGGACCATTGTCGGTTCGTACAATTTTTGGTATACCGTATCTCGCAAATATAACTTTTAGATGATTGATAATACTTATGCTGTTTGTGGCGTGCAATTTTACTAATTCTGGAAATCTTGAAAAATAGTCGATTATAACCATAAATTCAATTCTGTTCGCTAAAAATAAATCGATTGCTACTATTTCCCATGGATATGTTGGATTTTCAGACGGTAATAATGGTTCCGTTGGGTTTTTCCTAAATTCAATACATACTGGACATTGCTGAACTAAAACTTTAATGTCACTGGAAATTCCAGGCCACCAGACACATTCTCGAGCACGCTGTCTACACTTTTCTACTCCGAGGTGTCCTTCGTGAATCCTTTTTAACATTTCTGTTCGAATTTCTTTAGGAATAAACACTCTATTACCTTTCATAATTATATTATCCTCCTCAACCAATTCTCCTCTATAGGTATAAAATGGTAATAATTCTTGTATTAAATCCTGTTTTTTCGGCCAACCATATTTTATATAATCTTTTAACATTCCCGATATATCATCTTTTTCTTGTATACTACGAATATTATCCACTAATTCATCGGATATTGCAAGTGCTTTTAACTGTGCAATAATAGCTAAATTAACTTCTCTATCATTACATACGTTGTCACCAACTGAAAACTTGGGCAGAGGTGCACGTGATAATACATCAGCAGTGTGTAAATATTTACCTGCCACATGTACTATACAATAATCAAAATTTAATAGTCTTAATCTAAATCGTTGTAATCTTACCGATAAGTCTGCAATTGGTTTATCTCCAAGAATTTTTATTAAAGGTAAATGATCCGTTCTCAATTCAAATTTCGGTAATCCTGACAAGTACATATTGAACTTTTCACATGCCCAGGTAAGAGCCAAAGCTTCTTTCTCTATTTGAGCATAATTAACTTCCGCCGCATTTAAGCTCCGCGATGCGTAACTAATTGGCCTCCAATAATTAATTTTATTATCTAATTGTTCTATACAAGCTCCTAAACCATACGAACTTGCGTCTGCTGTTACTCTTATTTTTTTATTAGGATCAAATAAGCTTAGGTTTGTAGGCGATACTAGAATATTTTTTATTTTTTTAAAAGCATCTCCACATTCTTTAGTCCATATAATTTTTCCTGAATTTTCATTGTTTTTCAATAAGTCTCGAATTGGCTTAGTTAAAGTAGCCAAATTTGGAATAAATTTCAAATGATAATTAACCATGCCCAAAAAACTTCGAACTGTGGTAATGTCACTAGGATCTGGCATAGCCAATATCGCTTCGATTTTCTTCGGACAGGGTCTAATTCCTGCATACGACACAATATGTCCTAAAAACTGGCATTCCTTTACTCGGAAAACGCATTTATTTTTATTTAAAGTAATGCCTTCTTCTGTCATTCGCGTTAATACCATCTTAAGACGTTTATCGTGCAATTCAATAGTATTACCCGTTATTAAAATATCATCTTGACAACATACTACACCTCCTACTCCTTCAACCAATGAATGCATCTTTTGTTGAAATACTTCGCTAGCACATTTAATACCCATTGGCATTCTATTAAAAGCATATCTTCCAAAAGGTGTAATGAAAGTTGTTAAAAGCTTAGAACTCTCTTCAAGTGGTAATTGAAAATACCCTTTATTTGCATCTAATTTAGAAAAATATTTAGCATTTCCAATTTGCGCTAAACACTCTTCTACAGATGGTAATTGATATCGTGATCTAAATATATTTTTATTTAGCTCTGTATAATCGACACATAATCTTATATTACCATCTTCTTTTGGACGAACCACAATTCCTGAACAATATGGCGTCGGTTTTTCAACTGGGAATATTATATTTTGTTCTTTTAGAAGTTTGAGTTCTTTTTTTAAAGGCTCATATAATGGGATTGCTAATCTTCTGTAACAATTTAAAGAATAAGGCTTAGAATTTGATTTTATGTATATTTTGTATTCACCATTTAACTTTCCAAGACCTTCAAACAACCTTGGAAACTCTGTCACAGGGTTAAATAATTTTTTACCAAAATTATCCATATTTAGACATTCATCCTGTGTTTCAATATCTTCTTTATCGTTAAATACCTGATTTACTTGTCTTGAATTTCTGCAAACTTGTGCCCAATGACCGTGCTTCCGACATTTCATGCATAACGTATTTCTGGCTGGGCACTGAGATATGTTATGTTGCGGATATTTACCACATCTACCACAGCAGTTACGATTCATGCTATTTGATTTTCTTGTATAATTATTAACAAATTTGTTACTCGAGGAAAATGAATTCATTTTATTAATAGAATCATGATATGTTGAGATCTGCTCATTAATTACAATATTTGGTTGACTTTCCCTTAACCATGATTGTTGCCTTGTAACCTCTTCCGCTTGTCGTATTTTAGTT
The DNA here is from genome assembly GCA_905404295.2 of Ochlodes sylvanus. Taxonomy (NCBI): domain Eukaryota; kingdom Metazoa; phylum Arthropoda; class Insecta; order Lepidoptera; family Hesperiidae; genus Ochlodes; species Ochlodes sylvanus. The sequence continues at coordinate 7,154,524 of FR990130.1, read as the reverse complement.
AGTAACAGTATTTAGTTGTATATTCGAATCCAATTGTAATTCATTGGATAAACTCATATCTCTTAGACCAACAATTAGGCGATCTCTGATCAGTTCATCTTTTATATTTTCCGGATAGTTACATAATTCTGCTGCAGTATGGACCCTCGTTATAAATTCATCCACTCTTTCTTCTGGTTGTTGAACCAATTTATTAAATTTAGCTCGCGCATGTATCTTATTATATGTTGAGGTAAAATATGTGTTGAATTTATCAAAAATTTTAGAGAATACTCGTTCATCTTCTGAGTTTATACCAAAAGACGTCAATAAGTCTTCACCTTTCTGACCCATTATGTAAATAAACATATTTATTTGTCTCTCATCTGACATTTCTGAGAGTCCGGATGCTCTCCGGTATCTTTCGAATCTCTTACTAAAATTAATCCAGTCCTCTGACTTACCGGAGAACATCGGCGGCGAGAGCGTATGTAGTTTTTGTGTAGATGATGATGAAGCTGGTTGATCCATTTTTTCCTCTTTGTTTATATTAACTTTTCCTTTTAATTTACCACCGCTGTCACCATGTTACGATAAGTTATTTTATATAATTAAAAGATATTGTTACGTGCAAATATTGACTTTTATTTTTTTTTTCCATTCTTCTATAATGACATACGTCTATTTTCTTCTTCTATATTAAAATATCCTAACTCTATGTATGTAGGTTTACAATATTTTCATACCACAACATCCTCCCTTATAAAAAGTTAACGACTATAGTTAAAATAAAATAATAAAAGAACACAAAAACCACAAACGTAAAACATAACCTTCTTAACAAACAAAAACTAAATTTAACCTAGGCATCCCCCTTTTTTTAAAAAAAAAACAAATACAAATACTTATACACTAAAAACTTTAAATTAATTCTATAAAAGTTTACATTTATAATAATCTTCTAGGAACGTACACAGGCCTTCCATATCTTGTATGGTAGACGGGTTGGCGCAAAGTATTTGTAGGAGTCGAATATTTATCAAAATTTTCTGTTTCTTGTGATTCATCATTTGCATTGTTTGTTCCAGAAGTAGATGTTTCAAAATAAAAACTTGGGTCAATTTGGAAATAAGAATCTTTTTCTAATTTTGGCTGTCCCTGGGAATGATCTGAGTTAGTTTTATTACACTCTCCTCTCGTATTTAAAGACGCCGTTTTGACTATAATAAGGTGTCTTGCATTTCGACGAATCTTTCCACCGCTGTCTGTTATTAAATCATAACTTCTGGGTTCTTCTCTTTTATTTAAAACAGTGGCATATGTTTTTAAAATTGTATCAAACACCCGCATTCCATTGTGAAGCTCTGGTAGTTCCTTCACTCTGTGCCTTTGATTATAATAAATTTTAGAACTTTCTTGTCTTTCTGTTCGTTTTTCCCTTAATTTTTCATAATCTAAATATTTTGGTATCAACATTTTATTAGATATTGGTAAATTAGTTCGTATTCTTCTTCCGAACAGTAGTTGTGCGGGGCTGTATCCGTTTTCTAACGGTGCACTTCTATATGCCATCAGGCCTTGTATAGGGTCTGCACTTTTTATAACAATATTTTTTACAATTTTTACGCCAGCTTCAGCCATACCATTAGACCAAGGCGTATGAGGACTACTAGTAACTAGTTTAAAACCCCATTCTTCCGCAAATTTCTTAAATTCTGTACAATTGAATTGTGGACCATTGTCGGTTCGTACAATTTTTGGTATACCGTATCTCGCAAATATAACTTTTAGATGATTGATAATACTTATGCTGTTTGTGGCGTGCAATTTTACTAATTCTGGAAATCTTGAAAAATAGTCGATTATAACCATAAATTCAATTCTGTTCGCTAAAAATAAATCGATTGCTACTATTTCCCATGGATATGTTGGATTTTCAGACGGTAATAATGGTTCCGTTGGGTTTTTCCTAAATTCAATACATACTGGACATTGCTGAACTAAAACTTTAATGTCACTGGAAATTCCAGGCCACCAGACACATTCTCGAGCACGCTGTCTACACTTTTCTACTCCGAGGTGTCCTTCGTGAATCCTTTTTAACATTTCTGTTCGAATTTCTTTAGGAATAAACACTCTATTACCTTTCATAATTATATTATCCTCCTCAACCAATTCTCCTCTATAGGTATAAAATGGTAATAATTCTTGTATTAAATCCTGTTTTTTCGGCCAACCATATTTTATATAATCTTTTAACATTCCCGATATATCATCTTTTTCTTGTATACTACGAATATTATCCACTAATTCATCGGATATTGCAAGTGCTTTTAACTGTGCAATAATAGCTAAATTAACTTCTCTATCATTACATACGTTGTCACCAACTGAAAACTTGGGCAGAGGTGCACGTGATAATACATCAGCAGTGTGTAAATATTTACCTGCCACATGTACTATACAATAATCAAAATTTAATAGTCTTAATCTAAATCGTTGTAATCTTACCGATAAGTCTGCAATTGGTTTATCTCCAAGAATTTTTATTAAAGGTAAATGATCCGTTCTCAATTCAAATTTCGGTAATCCTGACAAGTACATATTGAACTTTTCACATGCCCAGGTAAGAGCCAAAGCTTCTTTCTCTATTTGAGCATAATTAACTTCCGCCGCATTTAAGCTCCGCGATGCGTAACTAATTGGCCTCCAATAATTAATTTTATTATCTAATTGTTCTATACAAGCTCCTAAACCATACGAACTTGCGTCTGCTGTTACTCTTATTTTTTTATTAGGATCAAATAAGCTTAGGTTTGTAGGCGATACTAGAATATTTTTTATTTTTTTAAAAGCATCTCCACATTCTTTAGTCCATATAATTTTTCCTGAATTTTCATTGTTTTTCAATAAGTCTCGAATTGGCTTAGTTAAAGTAGCCAAATTTGGAATAAATTTCAAATGATAATTAACCATGCCCAAAAAACTTCGAACTGTGGTAATGTCACTAGGATCTGGCATAGCCAATATCGCTTCGATTTTCTTCGGACAGGGTCTAATTCCTGCATACGACACAATATGTCCTAAAAACTGGCATTCCTTTACTCGGAAAACGCATTTATTTTTATTTAAAGTAATGCCTTCTTCTGTCATTCGCGTTAATACCATCTTAAGACGTTTATCGTGCAATTCAATAGTATTACCCGTTATTAAAATATCATCTTGACAACATACTACACCTCCTACTCCTTCAACCAATGAATGCATCTTTTGTTGAAATACTTCGCTAGCACATTTAATACCCATTGGCATTCTATTAAAAGCATATCTTCCAAAAGGTGTAATGAAAGTTGTTAAAAGCTTAGAACTCTCTTCAAGTGGTAATTGAAAATACCCTTTATTTGCATCTAATTTAGAAAAATATTTAGCATTTCCAATTTGCGCTAACACTCTTCTACAGATGGTAATTGATATCGTGATCTAAATATATTTTTATTTAGCTCTGTATAATCGACACATAATCTTATATTACCATCTTCTTTTGGACGAACCACAATTCCTGAACAATATGGCGTCGGTTTTTCAACTGGGAATATTATATTTTGTTCTTTTAGAAGTTTGAGTTCTTTTTTTAAAGGCTCATATAATGGGATTGCTAATCTTCTGTAACAATTTAAAGAATAAGGCTTAGAATTTGATTTTATGTATATTTTGTATTCACCATTTAACTTTCCAAGACCTTCAAACAACCTTGGAAACTCTGTCACAGGGTTAAATAATTTTTTACCAAAATTATCCATATTTAGACATTCATCCTGTGTTTCAATATCTTCTTTATCGTTAAATACCTGATTTACTTGTCTTGAATTTCTGCAAACTTGTGCCCAATGACCGTGCTTCCGACATTTCATGCATAACGTATTTCTGGCTGGGCACTGAGATATGTTATGTTGCGGATATTTACCACATCTACCACAGCAGTTACGATTCATGCTATTTGATTTTCTTGTATAATTATTAACAAATTTGTTACTCGAGGAAAATGAATTCATTTTATTAATAGAATCATGATATGTTGAGATCTGCTCATTAATTACAATATTTGGTTGACTTTCCCTTAACCATGATTGTTGCCTTGTAACCTCTTCCGCTTGTCGTATTTTAGTTAGTAACAGTATTTAGTTGTATATTCGAATCCAATTGTAATTCATTGGATAAACTCATATCTCTTAGACCAACAATTAGGCGATCTCTGATCAGTTCATCTTTTATATTTTCCGGATAGTTACATAATTCTGCTGCAGTATGGACCCTCGTTATAAATTCATCCACTCTTTCTTCTGGTTGTTGAACCAATTTATTAAATTTAGCTCGCGCATGTATCTTATTATATGTTGAGGTAAAATATGTGTTGAATTTATCAAAAATTTTAGAGAATACTCGTTCATCTTCTGAGTTTATACCAAAAGACGTCAATAAGTCTTCACCTTTCTGACCCATTATGTAAATAAACATATTTATTTGTCTCTCATCTGACATTTCTGAGAGTCCGGATGCTCTCCGGTATCTTTCGAATCTCTTACTAAAATTAATCCAGTCCTCTGACTTACCGGAGAACATCGGCGGCGAGAGCGTATGTAGTTTTTGTGTAGATGATGATGAAGCTGGTTGATCCATTTTTTCCTCTTTGTTTATATTAACTTTTCCTTTTAATTTACCACCGCTGTCACCATGTTACGATAAGTTATTTTATATAATTAAAAGATATTGTTACGTGCAAATATTGACTTTTATTTTTTTTTTCCATTCTTCTATAATGACATACGTCTATTTTCTTCTTCTATATTAAAATATCCTAACTCTATGTATGTAGGTTTACAATATTTTCATACCACAACATTCACACGTACTAGAAATGAAAGTTCATAACAACGAATACTGTCAGTCCAAATATTGACGTTTTACTTTGCTTACGTCAGCCGCCATTTAGCCGATGCTTCATTCGCGTCATTTCCGTTTCAACGAATTCCAAATATAATATCGTTTCCACCTCTATGGACCATATTATATCTGTAAACTATTGAATCTGTGAAAGTGTGAACTATTGTATCTGTGAAAATCATTGACCTATATGTAGGGACACGACATATTGTTCCTTTAGTACTACAAATTATGACCACAGACTGTTATGACACTTGAGCAACGAATTAAGAAATAAGAGGAAATGCCGTAAGGTCACGTGATCTGAAGCCAAAATTAACTCTAAAATGGCGCCGACTCCGCCCACAAAAACGTGAACACACCTTATAATACAACACTTCATCATGTTAGGTATTACTAAATTAACCTTAATAACTCATAACAACACATTAAACGCATAAATCTAAAGTTTTTATCTAAAAATAAAGTTCCAACAACGCTTGGAACGCCTAAATTAAATGACAGTTGACAGACCAACAGCTGTCAAGTCGAATAAAAACGCCATTTTTTTATTCAACTCGTGCTTCAAGGCGGATCTTGGGCGATATTACTAAAAATGTAACCAGTTTAATGAAACGAGCGACATATTGTACTTTGTCTTCAAACGCAAATTGTGACGAGTAAAAATGAGACAGATATATTTTTGGTATTGTGGGCCATAATTGCATGATATTTGTATAATGAAAAATTATGTATGCAAATTAGGGCCTATCCTCTCTTTTCTTTAATCGTTGCACTTGAGTGACTTGTGACTTGACTTCAAGGCATCTGGCAACACCTCCACTCGGCCGGCAGTTGCAGACCAGTGTTGCCATATGCACCGTAATTACGGTAGATTTGCCGTATTTTTGAAATTTATTTTAAAATCTGCCACCTACAGTAATCATAAATTACGGTGTATGTAAGTTACCGTATTTTTCCGAACTAGACCGAAACTAGTATCCAGGCAACAAAGTTGCTCTATGGCCGGCAGCACCGCCAGTCAAGTGTAAAATTATACATGTCAATGTAATATCACCTACGTCTATCGTAGCTATGTACCTACTTATTAGTTCCCTGCGTCTGTCAGTCATAGTCTATGGTATGCAATTCTGCCAATATAACAACGAAAATTGAACCACAAACTTCTGTATCAATGGAATAAGAGCCGATTTCACCAATGTCGTATAAGTCTCATCCCCGGGATATGTAGTCAATTACTCGCGAGTAAGCTAATTTTACGTTTCACCAACAATTAACCTAGGGATAAAATCTCCATATTAAAGTATATTAGAGTAAAATCATATAACGCCGATTTCGGCCGAGTAAGCTGCTATTCGTAGATAAGTATTAAGTAGTGTCACTGTCTCTGCCCCTAGTCACGGTCAACTCAACTGTCAGGTACTTATTATTCGAATAAATAAAAGAATACGTAGCGCTATTGCGCAAGTATGTCTCTGCCCCTAGTCACGGTCAACTCAACTGTCAGGTACTTATTATTCGAATAAATAAAAGAATACGTAGCGCTATTGCGCAAGTATACGTCAAACTGTGTAGTTTACTTCGGTGCATTACGCATTCATTCAATTCATTCGTTCAAAGTCGGAGAGTAACTATACGAGAGTAAGATAACGTGGTGAAACGAATTTGAAGTTAACCATCGCATAAATCGACAGAGTAAAGTTATACTGGGAAAGTTAGTGTTCTGTGTTGGTGAAATCGGCCCTTAATGAACGGTTCTATATACAAAATATTAAAAATGATGTGGTGTCGTGGGACACCAGGTAGGAACGAAGTTGCTTCGGCTAATGAAGGCAACGGCGAACGAAAAGAAAGAGGGAGAAAGAGAAAGGTATTATAAACTACTCGCTTGTGTATGCGACTGTCGCGCCTGCGCACGTCTCATTTAACGCTTTTATTCCACGCATTTTTTCTTACGGTTTTACTATCACATATTTTTCAGTTCGGTCGCCGCAGCAAAACCTATCCCCTCCAAGCCTGCCGTAAGGAACTTCGTTCCAAAAATGTCGTCAATTATTGAAAGTGAATCAGAATTAATGAAAGTAATTAAATATTGTTTGCATGTTCCTTTTTTTTGTCAGTAGTAAAAAAGTAAAAGCCGTAAAGTAGAAAAAATTTCTACCGTAAATCTACCGTATTTCTATAAGCTGGAACACCGTATTTCTGGTAATTTTGACCCACTTTGCACCGTATTATTGTGTAATCCATCTGGCAACACTGCTGCAGACATCGTACGTCGTACGCAGGTCGCAGTCGCAGTCCAATCCAAGTAAAGTAAACGTGATGTTATTCGTTTGCAGGTTTTGTGTATTCGAAAGTGAAGTGTTTTACGTTAATGAAAAATGAATAACTTTTTATTATTTTATGAACGGATCTATGTTCGGCGAATTTCTAGTTACATTTTATTTAACTAGTAAAAATTTGCAAGTGAGTCTTATAAAGTTAAAGGACCTAGCTAGACAGTGTTGTAGTTTTAGTGTGCCTATGTGTTTCTTTGTAAATTCTGAGCATTTTTGATGTAATTTATATGTATTACGTGACCAAAAATCTGTGATATTAATCTCGAAAATGACTGTTACTTACACTGGTGAAGTTGCGACTTGCAGGGGATTCGGGACATTTTTAAAAGTTTTAAACAGGTTAGTAAAGTGTATTTCCCACATTAAAAGGGTAGTTTTCTGTAGAACTACAGTTGAATATGTAATGAAAACGCAACAGCAACAAGAAGTGATCCTTCTCTCTCTTCTCATTCTTCCTTCAAATAAAATAAATGTAGTGGCATGTACTAATCAAGATTGAAATAAAGGAAGAAATATATTTTTGGTACACCAATCGTAATAATCGTAACTTCTATTATGAAGGCAGTTGACTCGGAATTGGACTCTTACAACAACAAAACATTACATCACTTAAACCAAGGAGAGGTTTTTAGATTCTATGAAGTTTAAAGAATTAAATAAAGGATAATTGAAACTTTCGCCTTAAATTTTCGTTTGTTTTCTTGTTAATTACTTAAAGGTAAACTGCTGACCATTAGGAAGGCCAAGTTTACAGCAGTTTACTTAGAGTAATCTACAATTCTACATCATTGTATACTTCGCGAAATTTTAGGCTCAGTTGTTTTGAAGTTAAGGCGTAAAATTGGGAATTTTCGTATACTTACTTACTTAATTGCGTTTAAGTTATCATCCGGCAGACGATATATAAGTGGTTACTGGTCACCTTCGCCCATTGACTTTCTGGTGGTTCACCAGGTTGTTGTCACCTATGTATTTTATATCTTAATTATTTGTTATACACAATCTCAAAGCTTCCTTAGTTAACAACTGTTAGTTTGTTGCCGCAATCCGCACAACACCAATTAGGTGGCAGTTGGAAAATGTATTCAATCCTTTTATATTTTAATGGTTGGTGCTTGGGGGGTTTTTAAATTCTCTTTTCTACCTTTTGGAGGGTGATATCAAAGAAATGGTGAATTTATATTGGAGAACCTATACTTAATGAAGAATATTTTCGGAATTTAAACTTTTTGAATTTGGATAATACTTTATTATCAGGTGATGCCAGGATAGACAGACAGTTCCAAAATAAAATTTAACTTCTGTCTCATTATTCAAGTGACCCCTAGTCAAAATTTTCTCCTGAACTGACTCCCGAACCGGCGGGTCCAGGTTCAAATCCCACTCACACCTCTTATTTTCGAAATTGTGCATATTATAATTTAATTATTACTTGCTTCAGTGAAGGAAAATATCGTGAGGAAACCCGCACACCTGAGAACTCTCCAGAATGTTCTCAAGGGTGTGAGAAGTCCACCAACCCGCACTTGGCCAGCGTGGTGGACTATGGCCTATACCTCTCACATTGTGAGAGGAGACCCGTGCCCAGCAGTGGGACAGTTATGGGTTATGATGATGATGATGAATTATGGTTCTGGAGTCCATTTGACGCATGCATAAGAAAAACGTGGGCCAAAATAATCATTCTCCTTATTTTATTTTCATATAATTATGTACCTAAAAAACAGCATTCAAACTCCTTCATATATCCTTCATATATAGCATTCATTCTCCTCCATCCAAAAGGAGGGCCCTTTTGGCTTGGTTGAGTAAAAGCCTTGCTTGCATTGGATTTTTATATCCTGCAATGATTCACAGAATACACCTATATTTTTGCTCTCCATACCACATCCGTAGTGCGACAATAATCTCCAAATAGCATGCATTATGAAATACAGACATTATACTATGAATTGATTTGGTTGATTATAAAAACATCAAAACCATAGAGATTATTACCTATTGATAAATATACAGATATAGATAAAGGCGTTTATGATCAAAGTTAAATTTTAGTGAAATTAAAGTGAAATAGTAATAGGATTTTAAATATTACTGGCCACCGGCCGTGACTCACACGACGACGCGACGACGAGCTATACGTGGCTATATACGACTCGTGAGTTCACTTCAGTTTTCTGTAATTATTATTCAGACGAAGACGCAGCGAAGCAGCACATTCAAGGATATTGTGAATATTAATCACAATATACACCTACTAGTAAACCCGCCCTCGCTTCGCTTCGGGAAACCTGTCCCTTAGTACACTCACTCCAAAATTATTAGACGTAACCCGCGCACAAATTTATTTTTCCGCGCTTTAGTTTTCATTTTGCCATAACTCCTATGATATTCATTTAAACTAGGTATATATCGATAAGGATTAATACTGTATCCTTCTAGATAGCTTTCCAAATACGCATTGTACCTACGTGACCATTTTTTTAAAACCTAAGAATGGTTATAGTAAGCTATCCTTAAAAGATTGAGATATGCCATCGCGGACTTTATTGTAGACCTATAAAAAAGGAATATTCCACCCAAACATAGTTTTGTTATATCTCAAAGGGATTAGGCATCGTTTTCGCTGAAAGCTCCCAGGTGACCTGACTTTTTCCGACTTTAATAAAACTTTAATATATATAATAATATTATATGATATATACCTCTGTCTATTGGTGAAACCCGCATGAAAATCCGTTGAGTAGTTTTGGAGTTTATCACGAATAGACAGACAGACAGACGCGGCGGGGGACTTTGTTTTATAAGTGTTAAGGTATTTGCGAAGTATATTATTGAAACCGTTATAACTTATAACTGAGACCGTTAACCTCTTTCGTCCTGTTCTTATTCTTGTCAGAGAAATTTTATATTATTTCCTTTTACTTGTAACGTGGGTAGAGTAACCACGGTACAGTGCATATGAACCACAAAGTAGATAAGTAAAATAATTATGAACCCACACTTTTAATGAACATCACAGTTTGTTTCTACCGATAATGAGATCTTTTTCTGCAAAAGCAACGTCCTTCCCGCCCCCAGGACAATGTTCCCTCGTTTCCTTGTTACAGGGGTGATGGAAAACGAAATTGATTTCCTTCCGTAGTCGTTACCTGAAGCTTACAGGTTCTTCACGTATTTCTGTTGTCGGAAATTCAACGGTATTATAAATGGTGGTTGCCAGGCAAGGGATATCTATTATTCAGTGGCTTATGCACTTTCTATACTTTCCTACATCCAAAGTTCATTGAACGCTGTATTTATGGATTGAAGTAGGTAGCTTAGAATCTATTCTTACTTAAAACTTGCTCGAGTCTTTGTGCACGCGTATTTTAAGAGGACATTGTGCTATTTAAAAATTGCATGAGTAGCTTACTAAGAATTGTTACTGCGCTTGCTTATAGCTTGCGGTTAAAAGCACATTTTTGTTAGCTTAAATTCAAATTTAGTGCAGCCATAAATTGAAGTCGGATGTTCTCATTTTATAACTTGATGTCTCGATGCCAGCTGTAAATCAACTGAGAAATTGAAAAGAGTAATGGAGTCCTCGGTATTCATATTAAAATTGTGACAGGACTCTTGGTTTTTGTATTTAATACCTATATTTCAATCCAATTGTGTGGATAGGAATCAACAGGAAGACGGGTACTCACGATTTGTGTGTTCTTTAGAGACGGCGATTTCATGATTCATGTTATTGGGTTAGAAATTTCGTTATAAAATACAAAAAGCCATAAACTGAATGCAGATTACAGTTAAAATATTTGTGTCTTGACACTCGGAACAAATGTTATATAAGTACCTAATATGTATATCTTCTGTGGTGGTTACGCTCAATAACCAAGCCTTCACGTTTAGACCTAATTCTACTAAGAGCACATCATAATATCTCTGTCCATTAGTCATAACATTGCGTTTGCGTGTCTTCAATTCATTTGTGACTCCAATGTTGCCACAATTTCCATTAATTCCAATCCAAGGAACTCTAACGTCATTGGGAAAAAACAACTTTTGTTTCCAATAGTCCAATAGTACCTACCTACGTAGCCTACGATATACTGTTTTTCCTCGACTTTAAAGTCATTGGTCATTTATTATTTTATTTTACATTATTTATACTATTTTTTTATATTACTTTACATGTACACAACTATATTTTCTAATAAAAGTTCGATTTTAAACAAAGCAGAGCGATGGAAACCTTACTTGTACATAGTATTACTAGAATTAAATTCTTCCAAATAATAAAATAATATAATATAATTACTTATCTAAAAGAGTTTTGCCATAATTTTACTAAATAATTAAATTAGGTTTCCATAATTTATTTGGAATCTTCTATATATAGTAGACGCCGCGCTGCGCCTGCGCCACATGAATTCGATGAATTGGACTTGGTTACATGCTGTAAAAACCTTTTGTTTAAACTTAGCTGGGGCAACGTACGTATAAATGTAGGTACTCAGTCTGGGGTTCGTATTATTGTATGTCTACGCCCACACTGGTATTGTAGTAGCGACCTTGTTGCTGCTTTATTACTAGTGGACTCACATCCGTTTGTGACCAAGAGAATGGACTGATCTCAGTCCAAAGCTGTGTACAGGCGCGTAGCCACTGACTGCATGATTACCGAGTTGGATAGTGTTACCTGACATACAGGCCACCGCTGTTTTAAATTTGCAGAAAAATGTCATACTTTGTGCGACAGGAATAGTGTCATCGGTGCATTTAGTTAAAGCGTAGTGTTTATAATATACTCCTTGCTTTAAGTCTGTGTAAACTATTGACGTAGCCAGGCTATAGATGATTTTCAAGTATCTTTTCATTGAGTGAGTACAATAAAAATTAACAATGTTTCCAAATTATTCACGTAAATTAAACCGTTCAATCGTTTGTTATATTAAAGATTAGTAAACAGGGTTTACAGAATTCGGACATGGTCGGACACCATTTCAATTTGAGTGAGCCGAGTTTGTAATTTAATTGTATTTTTATTTATTTAAAAAAATAAGCCTTCTATGTTTTTTTAAATTATTATAAAAATATAAGCTAATTATAAACTTAATCGGAACACATACTTAAATAAACAAAAAATATTAATTATAACCTTTAAACCATTTTTTTAAAAGAAATGCTTATAAATATACACAAATAAAGATTTTCTTTGACATATAATTAATATGTATATCATGCTAAATGTAAGACAACGTGCTTGCTTGATTGAAGATTATTGCTAAACTGTGAAAGCGTTCGGGCCTCAAAGAGCACTTAAAGCAGTTTATAGCATAAGAGTCCATAAATGGCGATCGAGGAATGTGTTTTCGATTAAATCCTCCATAAACATTACCCGGGAGTAGTATGGTCGTTTCAGTAGAATAAGTCAATTCATATTTCCATTGTAATATTGGTACAAGCGTTTAAACGTAGAAACGCACGATGTGATTTTTTCTTACATCATGAAGATGATCGAAGGGTTCTTGTATGGAAATAGAGGGACTTGGGCTACTTTTTCACAAAAATGTCATCAAATAGGTATCTCATTTCCACGGAAAAAGACTTTTATTCAATTAAGCGCTACATGGCGTTACGGGCGTAATAATGGTATGACATGTGATTCTGAACAGGTAATAGGTAAATCTTTGCAAAAGTAAGGAATAAGTTTATCCGAAGCAAAGGACGGCGAGGTTACTTGTCAAAAAATAAATACAGATGTATAAAAGCATTGAGTGAAGTGATAAATACCTTTTACTTAGGTAAACATTTATATTTCTAACGCACATCATTTTTAAATTTGTTTGTGTAAATGAGCCATGCAGTAATTCCGCACCGCCGCGACGCCTCTGCAATTTTAAATTGTGTAATATTATGTATAAGTATAGATTTAACAGGTTTCAAACGAGATATCGAAGATGTGTTGTCGAAAAAGGCGGACTCCTTTGCAAGCCGTGACCATGAAGATGACGTCACGCCGACATTCTGAGGCGTAGGCTAATCATAATCAGAACGATATTATGATTTACTACAGTATACATAATTATGGTATTGGCATACAATTCACATGCTATAGGGACGTAATGAGAACGGCGAGAGATGTATCGAAGTGAGAAATGTAGCCTTTGCGTTTTAAGAAGGGGGCTACCTATTGTATGTATGTTACTGGTACATATGTGCCCTAGATAATAAATGAAGAAAATAAAAGCTTCTTTCCTAATTTTTCGTATTTTTCTTGGGTTTATTAATATTTTTATTTAAATAAAGGCTCAGGGAAGCTTTTATTTTACACCAACAGTCAAGAGTAATCAATGAATGTAAAAGTCATTGATTAGTTTTAAAAAAAATTGGAAAATACCAATAGCAAAATGAGCGTAAATAGGGTGGCTTGAAATAATCGTATTACAGATTCCGTGATAATTTGACATTACACGAGCTTTAGGTACCCGCGCCTAGGGCATAGTATACCATAAAGTCGCGGTAATAGTGGTAATAGTATGATATTACCATGATAAAGATTTTGACCGGCGAAGCAGAAAGGAGAATTGATTTTGCTTGATGTTATTCTAATCCTTATAACTTTAGTAATTTATAACCAAGTTTTAGTTGTCTTTTTCACGCCAATCAAGGAAAATCCTTCATAATAACTGGTCTTTACGTCACATTATTATCCTTAGAATAGTACCTACCTCTATTAGATTCCTCGAAACCTTGTATCGATGGCGCTAAATTCGCCTGATATAATTAGAAGCTTACATAATTATCTAAAATTCTAAATCAATACGTACCTGGTACTATCTCTTAAGCTACTTGAAACATCAAACAATTTTGAAAGAATTTCTTGTTCACATTCAATACAACGGCCATGACTTAGTTGGAAACAAACAACTGTAACAAGTGAAGCAATTTTCCTTGTTTAATGTGTTGATGAGCAAATTGTGCTCTTCGTGGATATCCACCTACGGCTAATTTCTGTGATTTGCATTCGTTACAGACACAGTAAATCTTGATTTGCAATGCCATACCAGACACTAGGAATTGCCAATGCCTTCGGGTCTATTTATTTTGCATAAATAATTGTGTTTAGTCTATTAGCGGTTTATGTTGCTAAATTCATTTGAGATGCGATACAATACATCAGACCGTGACTCAAACAAGTTACAGGATCAGTGATTAAGCACATTTGTTTGTTGATCGAAGTCACATGACTGGTTGTTATATCATCGTTTTTATTATCTACTGCTCGGTGATAGAGCCTGTGTCTAATATGAACTTGATGAAAAGAACAAAGTTTCCCGAAGCGAAGCTAGTGCGGGTCCACTATTTGATTTATAATAGACCGATTTTTTCGAACCGCTTAAAAAGAAATTGTATCTTCGCAACCCAAACTGTCCCACTTCTGGACTTGAGTTTTTTCTCAGAATGTGAATAAAGGCCGTACTATACCATGTAGGCCGAGTGTGTGTTGGTAGACTTCACACACTTTTGACGATATAATGAAAAACTTTCAGGTGAGCCTCACGATGAAATTCCCAACTACCAATGTGATACTACTTTCAGTAGTGACGGGCGATTAGTGAATAATTGGGATAATCGGTGTCCCGATCATCGAGATGTGTACACAGACTGAATCAGATAAAAAATATGATGAAATCATGAATGTGGACACAAACGTTAGTACAAAACAATACAATTCTAAGTAAAACTGAGGAACCAAACGGACAGAAATAGCTTCTTTTATGAGACCATTTTTCAACCGTTATCTATACAATATTATGTTGTATTTTGTGTATTCCCAAATGACACGTTGTGTAAGCTTGCTTTTGAAATCAGACCCAACCCAATGTATACTAATAATACCTCTTGTAATTAGGTTCATTTTATGCTAGCTGTGAGGGCGAGCGACCGGGCGCCGTCACGCGACGCGACGTCGTCGCCGTCGCGCCGTTTTGTGTCGGGCATACTTCCCCTTGCAATCAAATAGGCTAGTTGACTAATTTTGAAAAACTAAATCATAGTTTGCCAAATGGTCTAATTTAACTGAAATATTATCAATCCATCCATCCATCAGCCTTTAGTAGTCCACTGCTGGACATAGGCCTCTCCTAACTTGCGCCACTCGGACCGGTCCTGAGCTTTCTGAATCCAGCGGTTGCCCGCTGTCCTCTTCAAGTCGTCAGTCCACCTGGTCGGGGGGCGGCCTATGCTCCTCTTTCCAAGACGTGGTCTCCATTCGACGACCTTTCTTCCCCAACGGTTATCGGTGCGTCGAACTATGTGGCCAGCCCATTGCCACTTCAGCCGGCTAATTCTCTGGGCTATGTCGGTTAACCTCGTTCTTCTACGGATTTCATCATTTTTAATGCGATCACGTAGAGAAATACCGAGCATAGCCCGCTCCATAGCCCGCTGAGCGACTTTGAACTTGTGCATTAGGCCAATAGTGAAGCACCACGTCTCGGAGCCGTAAGTCATCACTGGCAACACACACTGCTCGAACATCTTCGACTTCAGGCACTGAGGTATTTTGGACGACAAGATGTGACGCAACTTCCCGAACGCAGCCCATCCGAGTTGGATTCTACGAGTGACTTCTTTCTCGAAGTTGGACTTACCCATTTGGATCACTTGTCCCAGGTAAATATATTCGTCTACAACTTCGAGAGCAGCGCCATCAACAACAACCGGTACAGGTGTGACATGGACATTTGACATGATTTTTGTCTTGTCCATGTTCATCTTAAGACCTACCCGTTGTGAGGCGCTGTTCAAGTCCCCGAGCATAGTACCAAGTTCCTCCATGGAACTCGCCATGATGACTATGTCATCGGCATATCGCAGGTGTGTAATGTATTCGCCATTGATGTTTATGCCACGTCTTTTCCACTCCATCAGCTTGAACACGTCCTCCAACGCAGCGGTGAACAGTTTTGGGGAAACGACATCCCCTTGCCTGACACCTCTATGCAATTGGATGGGGTTCGTAGCTGTGTTGTGTACTCTGACGGACATGGTGGCTGATGCGTATATACATTTCAACACCTCGATATACCGATAGTCGATCCGGCACCGCTGAAGAGAATTTAGTACCGCCCAGGTCTCGATAGAATCAAAGGCTTTCTCATAGTCCACATAGGCAACACATAGCGGCAGATTATACTCCTCGGTCTTCTGTATAATCTGCCGCAGTGTGTGTATGTGGTCTATGGTACTGTAACCTTTTCGGAATCCTGCTTGTTCGGGGGGTTGGAAGTCGTCAAGCCTGCGTGCAATGCGGTTAGTGAGCACCCTTGAAAACAGCTTATAAACGTGGCTCAGAAGTGCAATGGGTCTGTAGTTCTTCAGAAGAGCCTTATCACCCTTCTTAAAGAACAGGGTCACCACACTTCTGCTCCACGCTTCCGGGGTATTCCCAGTACTGATAACGGAATCGAACAACTTCTGGAGCGCCACTAGGAGGGGTTTCCCCCCTGCTCTTAGCAGCTCGGTTGTGATTCCGTCATCTCCCGGTGCCTTGTTGTTTTTAAGCTGTTTAAGAGCCTCTCTAATCTCATACAGGCTGACGTCCGGGATATCTTCGGTGTAATGTCGGGTCAGTTTAGCTCGCTTGTCACACTCCTTGTGGGGACTTGGAGCTTGAGAGGAGGCATACAACCGTCCGTAGTATCTCTCCGTTTCTCTCAGAACTTCGGGTTTTGACGAGACTATGGTACCGGACTCGGTCTTCAACCTCGTCAGCTGACTTCGCCCAATACACAGATCTCCGGCGAACACTTTGGAGCCCTGGTTTCGCTCAATTGTGTTTTTTACACGATTTGCGTTCTGTTTCCGCAAATCGCGTCGCCTGCCCTTTGAGATCTTAAATAATAATATTTCAGTAAAATACTAACTGTAACATATTTTAATTTATATTTTCATGAACTATTTGACGTTTCCGTCAAAAAACGCGTCAAACTGTCATGGTGACTCGTGTGACGTCATATGTTGGAAAACGAAGAGCTGTTTGGTTGAGCGGAAAGTCCAAAATGCTATGTCAAGTTTGTTTAGTTTTGCAACGTGTGACGTCACGCGTCGTATTGGCGTTCGCTGTCACGTGACTAGTGACTGTAATTTCGGGATTATATTTCTAAAAAATATGAAATAATCATGATTTATTTAATCAATCAATCAACCGTCCGTAGTATCTCTCCGTTTCTCTCAGAACTTCGGGTTTTGACGAGACTATGGTACCGGACTCGGTCTTCAACCTCGTCAGCTGACTTCGCCCAATACACAGATCTCCGGCGAACACTTTGGAGCCCTGGTTTCGCTCAATTGTGTTTTTTACACGATTTGCGTTCTGTTTCCGCAAATCGCGTCGCCTGCCCTTTGAGATCTTAAATATTAATATTTCAGTAAAATACTAACTGTAACATATTTTAATTTATATTTTCATGAACTATTTGACGTTTCCGTCAAAAAACGCGTCAAACTGTCATGGTGACTCGTGTGACGTCATATGTTGGAAAACGAAGAGCTGTTTGGTTGAGCGGAAAGTCCAAAATGCTATGTCAAGTTTGTTTAGTTTTGCAACGTGTGACGTCACGCGTCGTATTGGCGTTCGCTGTCACGTGACTAGTGACTGTAATTTCGGGATTATATTTCTAATTTATTTATAAGATCGATTTTTCGCATTTGTAAATATTAAGCTACCATAAAAAATAGAAATCTTCAAAATATTTTCTTACTGTCAACTACCCTATTGTATTAAAATAAGTAGGTAGCTACATAAACGGAAAATAAACTCTACTATACTATATTATGTGTTTTAGGGGTAACGAACTTGTTATAAGACTAAGTTTACGTACTTAACTAATCCCAAAGTTTTTAAATTAGTAAGTATTTTGAATCAATAATGTAAAAAAGAGAGAAATAGGATAGACTACGAAGAGATAGGATTTTTTTTTAATTTAGTTATGGGGGTCTGAGGTATTAATTTTTTTTTAAGGTTCTCTTGCCAAAATAGTTTGAGAATCCCTGCTTTATGTAGTCTCTTATGGTTTCTACATAATTATTATATATTTTTTTCGTTTCAATAACGAAAGATAGAACTCTGCTTACCTCGAAGTACCTACATATTCATTTATAAAATTGTAAATGTTGCACCCGCGGTCTAGGGATGTCCGGATTAGTGATTTTGAATCCGGGAAGCCTTTGCTAATTGAAATAATCCTAGTTCCGCTTGGAGTCTTGTTCTGGGTCGCCTGGTCGGGCACGTTTGTCATGGGCGGCAGCGGAAGGGCAGGGCTAGATGATCGATAGCTACCATACCGTAAAAAAGTTGTATTTTTTATGGACTTCGAAATAAATTCATTATACAGCCTTGTGCATTAGTATTAGGCACCCCATTTGTTTAACATTATTTTGAAATCTTCAAGGAATATTTTTATTGGTTTATGATCACATCAGTGGTCTCAGTGTACGCCTAATTAAAAATATTATATGCAATTTAAAGAAAGATTTATATTATAACACGTGTTTCTTATGTTTTGGATTATTCTGTATATTGAAATTTTTATGGTTCCGTAGGGAACGAGCAATCGGTAGGTTTTTATGTTTTCAGTCGCCATTATGTTATGGGACATTTTACCTACTTTGAGAAACACTGGTCAAGGACTAGAACAGAACAGTCCTTTTCATCGCCAACTGTAACAACTTTGCAATGAGTAATTTTAGTCAAGCTAAGCATGACGTAATATCCGTTCGTGATATCTACATTGACGCCTACCTTCCTGGTTTTGTTTTGTCCTCAGTATAAATCGTGATAGTTATGTTAACTAGGTACTTACTTTTTACCTTACATAATGATGTAATTTCCCGATTTACAGTTACATTGACTTTACGTTATAAATGTCATTTTATCATTATAGGAGTATCTATTAACATTTATTGTTAGCCGATCGTATAATAAGTACATATATCAATGTAGCCGATATTTTTCCCTGATATAGGTATCTAGATCCTGCGGCTACGGTATTTAGTTTTTGATCCGCAGAGAAAATTAAATTCATAGAATGTTCATAATATTAATTATCAACTTAACAATTTTTAACTGAAATATTCCACCTGTATAGTATAATATATTATGTAGAAGTACTTGACTGTAGGTATATGAGATTCATTAGTTACTGGTGAGAAAGTTTGTGATAAGCAAAAAAATACTCTGAAAACCCACCGATTATATACCGTTAACCTGAACTGTGTTTATAAATATAATATTAAACTGAATGGAAGCCAATAAAGTTCAGTGGCATGGTTGTTTGTGAACGTTTATTTGTTGCTTGCGTGCTTCACTACTTTCTTCGTAATGCATACCTAGCAGCGGAAACAGCACAGAAAGTAATGATTCATTTGGCTTATTTTTGCCAAATGCTAATGTATTGTTTAATCAATTTCTTAAGCGTTTCCGTGCTTTGTAGGGCATGTTAAACCGTCGATCCCGGCTGTTATCTTTATAAAGCAATCGTTGATTCACGTAGGAGTCCTTCGGTCGGATTAAAAACTTACGACAGCTGGCCACTGGAGTAGTAGAGTATGCTCTAGTAGGGTCTAGGCCTCCTTCAGTTATGAGGAGAAACCCGTGCCAAGCTAATAGATAATTATAACTGATACCAGTATTAGTATAATATGTAGTAGTAGTAGTATGCCAGTTGCGTTACAGAAGGTTAAGAAATGTTTATTTTACAGATTTTAAAATCTATGTCCTAGACCTAGACATGCGAGTTTCCCACTTGCTTTTTCACTGGCACATTATCGGCAATGTCTTCGATGTTGCGAATGTCCAAACATCATTTACCACTCGACATCAGGTTTATTGCTCGTGTTCCTTTGACGTGTAAAGGCATAAAAAATAAAAAAATCTTTCGTCGGCTTGTGTTTCTTCTAATATCAACACAGATGTAGATACTCGTACTCTGGCAGGCATTACACTGTACAAACAAATTTTATCCGCATTCCACTTGCTCACTAGTGAAGTGATTTTTCTTCCTAAGTATGGCAACTTAGTTTGATTAGTTTGCATTTACGTTAAGTGCACGCTCATTTATTTTTTATAGTTTCAAATTTTTGAGCACTTTAAGCTTACTGTAGAACTTAGTGTAGTAGAAACATTGTAGTTGTCGTAAATATTGAAATGATATAGCAGTAGGTATATGGTTTCTAAGGATAATTATTTTGAGCTTGATAAAAACTTGTTGTGTTTTATATTTTTAAAGAGCTATTAGTTAACGGGTGCTAAGTACAACAAAGAATGGCTGAACATAACATAGCTAGCGTGATCGCGTCAGACTGCTGCCGGTTAATAATTATCTTCAACTAGTTACTAGAAAAACAAGGTCACATTTAGTACTTGCTATCACGGCATTAGTAGTTTACAATATTACAGTCATGTACAAATTTTATGTTTAACTTCCCATTTAATACAATTATTTGAAATCGATATTCTCAGATAGGTTTACTACCTACGTAGGTATGGCAGTAAAATTAATCATTTCCTTTACAGTAATTCGTCGATATCAGCAATAATAGAATCATATTAAAATGTAGTCGTAATCGCAGTCATGGGTCGTATTCTGTTGATTAAATAGCTTGATTGTTTGTATGCTAATTTATTTTATCTACAGGCGTTCGGCAACGTTAGATCTTAGGTAGAGTATGAACTTGTATATGTAACGTAGTAGACAATACTACTATTACAGTGCAAGCTGACGCAATGCAGAATTTGTATTTTTTTAAACACGTAATTAAACAATATTGCAGATTAGAATACTGATAAACATATTAAGCAAATATTAAGATAACGATTGTACTAGCTAATACGATACCTTTGCGTTTCTCGGCTTTTTTTCTACATATTAAACAATTGCGAACGAACGAACGTATTTGTTAGCTTCTCGACCATTGTAGATATTATGTAACATACATAAACATAAAACTTCAGGCGAGAACTGCTCTGCATTCTGCATTCACTGGCTGTCTGAGTTCCTCGAGCTCTTCGACTACACAACACTCAAGTATCTGGTGAATGGGGCGAATTCGATTATAATAAATATCCTTGCATAAATTTCCGCCAGTATGTATAATGACGGTAAACGTGCCAGGAGAGTAGCCGCCTGTTAGGAAATTATAATTATGATATCCTCGTGGTATTCCGATAGCCAGTCGGCATTAGTCGCATTCTTCTTGGGACTTGGAACTTCTTCCTGGGAGCCCCTGACATTGAGCAGTATCTTTGGACTGCCCACCTACCCTATAAGGCCCCAGTGGACGACGCGATAGCTTTCGGCGTCGGCCGCGCGGCGACTGCCACTGCGCGCTTGCCTCCTGCCTGGTGCATAGCAAATTAAACTTGACAAGATGCATGTCATATAAACGCGCCCTAAGGAAGACCAAGTTACTTCGGAGTGCTCTTCAAAACATTTGTACTCCCTTTAATTATTAATATTAACAATATTAGAAGTTCCATAAAAAATCTTACTTTTTGTTTCAGATGGCGTGGCAGTATATATAAGTTAATATGGCTAGACCTGCTAGTCTTCCTACTTTTGTATTATACATTAAACCTGGTATATCGCCTGGCGCTAGATGAACATGCCAAAAGGTAGGTTGTATTATTTTAAATGCAATGTTTGTGAGTATAAGAGACTCCAATTATCTATGAATCCTACAATCTCTCCTTCAACTCCAACGACAGGTGAGATAACCGCATGGTTATAACGGTATTTAGTCCTATAATTATTAAATATTGTAACGAGTTTCGGTTCCATTGATAGCGAGTTAGCAAGGGTGTTCACCTCTTCTTTTCCTCGTGCTGCGTGGATGACAGCTGTGGTGCTTGCATTATTTGGGCCATCTGTTTAATTGCAAGTTGTTACAATAAAATTGGCATCTTGTTTTTTACAGACAATTCGAAGGTGTAGTGAATTATTGCAGCTTTCATGGCAATGTTATACCTCTGTCGTTCGTGCTCGGATTCTACGTCTCGGTAGTGATGAACAGATGGTGGAACCAGTACACAACCATTCCTTGGCCAGATTCCATAGCCGTTTTTGTGTCCGCTACAATTCATGGACAGGTGAGGATTTGAAATGGGATCGTATATTATGACATCTGCAAGTATATCGACCTTCAACCACTTTCGTTATACCATCTTAAAACATACGAGTATAATATTAGTATAAACATTGTAAACTTTGAGTGCCTAACGTTTAAAAGTAAAATTGTAGCAATCTTGCAATGTCGTTAAGCGGGTAGTAAATAAAGATTGCTGTTAAACCTGAAGGAAGATTGATAAGATGTATGCATTATTTATGCTATCAAGTATAATCTTATCAAGACAAACGACAACACAGTTCGCGATAACTACACGTAACTTCTTAGTATTGTATTGAGCAACAATATGTCCGTGTTATTTATTGAACCGTTTAAAAAATATATCAATATTAGCATATTGGCGATGGAATCTTTGTTACCTATTAAATATTTATAGCTGAGAATAGTCTTATTTTTGGAAATGTTTAGAAATAAATTGGTTTTATTAACATTGCGAAGCATGACTGTGGCGCTAAGATATAAATTATGTTTAGTATTTTTAGTAGTAGTAAGTATCAAACACATTTTAGTGTTACTTAAATTATAATTAATGTGTATTATTAGTCTACATACATAAATAATTATGCTTCATAGTAGTTCATAGTAGGAACCGGCGAAACACCTCAAAAACCTTGAATGACTGACACAAATGTGTAACTCTGTGACTCAATGGTTACTGTAGTAATTATCTAATGATAGTCATGGGTATTTCCCAGAAAATTTTTGAGGCTGTAAATTTTTGATACGTAATTATAATCTGTACCTATGTAAGGCTAAGAGATAACTTTGAGGAGTGACATTTGGCAGAGGTATACCTTAATATTATGAATTACTTTCGAATTTTGACCGCATAGCGGTCGTAGTTAAATATTTATTAAATCTATACTAATATTATAATGCTGCAGAGTTTGTTTGAACGGGCTAATCTGATACTACTGGTTCGAATTGTAAAATTCTTTTTGTGTTGGATAGTCCATTTATCGAGGAAGGCTATAGGCGACATACCATCACACTAAGACCAATAAGTGGGGAGAATTAATGAAAAATGTCCCATAAATGGGAAGATTGGTATTTCATATTTCTAAACGTAACAAGGTTCCCGAAGCGAAGCGGAGGTGGGTGCACTAGTTGCAATATAACTTTAAGTTAGTTGCCGATTTATGCACACATTTTGTTGTAGAAGGAGCATACACACAATAACATATGTTTAAAGCCGAAGGCATTTTAAATTTAACTCTGATCACCAGACTATCAATCTTGAAGACATTGACACGATTGATAATAATGTGTGTGTGATAACAACGTGATCCTTTTAAGGTTTTTTAACAACTTCCGTGTGAGATAAATGCTTCAAATAATGTTATATTAAAATTCATTATCACATCTAAGTCGAACTAACTCACTCAAGATAGCAATCTATTAATATCAGCGATGTGGTTAGTATCAATTTGTTGACATAAAATTTACGAACGTTATTAGTTTTCTTATGCTTTCATGCAGCGTTTCAATTACTTATTGCATTATGTTGGGCTCAAATGCCGAAATTGCGTGGCTCACTTGCGAGTTGCGACTCGATCGCAATTCGCAACACGTTGTCGCATAAACATTCAAAACCAACAACATACAGCTGTGTGGGGTCAATTAAGTCTAAACAAGCACAATTAACGTGTGACGGATCTCCACTTGCCGAGGTTTCTTTTTCACGTAAAAAAATTCAGCGAACCCTGAACCTAACCTCATTTCGCTCACTGAGCGGCTTACCTAACACATAATATGTACCTATTTTATTTCAATATCAGATTTTCCGTTGCTAAAATTGTATTGTTTTCTATTTCAAAGTTTTTGGCAACTCTCGTATGCTGGTAATACTTATACTATTTGTTATAAAAATAAATCTTTTTCATAAAATAATATGGTGACTTGCGTAATTTCTACGCTCTTTTACTTGTATGCGTATATCGAGCATTGTGTCGTGGGATAAGTCCGTTACAAAACACACTTAAATTTAATTATGTATTGTTGCCAGGATGAACGAGGACGGTTGATGCGGCGAACAATCGTGCGATATGTTTGTTTGTGCTTAACTATGGTGCTTACAATGATCTCCCCCCGAGTCAAGAAACGATTCCCCACGCTAGACAACCTCGTGGAGGCGGGTCTACTTCTCGACAACGAGAAAATCATTCTCGATAACCTAAATGAAAAGTTCCCTAAGCCATCTAAACATTGGTACGTGTAGTTTAGTTCTACTCACTCCCTACTCAGCCCCTGTTAGTCTCAAAAAGTTCAGTAGAGAAATTGTAAGTTTAATGGCGTGCCGACAATGCGCAACGTGCGTGCGAATCGCAGGATTTAATTTACCCCAACCCTTTGCAATTTAAGCCGTAAGGGTGCGGCGCACTTTTTGTAGTTAGCCTCCCTACCTTACAGACAAAGCGTTTTGCGTAGTCTTTTATAACTCGTATCCCCCTAATTATACATTGTAGTGCCCATTTTTGTAATTGACCGATGATTGGTTTATGGTATTCTCATAACGGCCTGAAAACTGAAGCCAATAGGCCTATACCTATAACAAGTATCGGAGCTTATAGTTCTGTTTTTGGCTAAAAGTTATTTTCTTTTAAGTGTTCTATTAGAAATTAATGAGCTCTATTCTTTGAAGCATAATGTTTGGAAAATCCTAAAGTTCTTTGTTCCTAAAGTCGCGCGAGGTGTTCTAAATGTGCAAAGGGTAATAAATAGAACCATCGTGTCCCGACCCCAGCAGTATACCTACCTAGCTATTGCAAAATATTATTTTGGGAACATTTTATATCAAATAATTAAAGTAGGTACCTTCTTCGTTTTTAGGTTGCCAATAGTGTGGGCGACTAGTATAGTGACCAGGGCCCGTAAAGAGGGTAGGATAAGGGATGACTTTGCAGTTAAAACCATTATCGATGAGCTTAACAAATTCAGAGGTCAGGCTGGACTCTTGCTCAGCTACGACACCATAAGCGTGCCGCTTGTGTACACACAGGTAATTCAACTTTTTTAATATAACCAGTCTACCGATAGGGGGCCGTTCAAGTATTACGTAAGCAGATTTTTTGCAATTTTAACCCCCCCGTACCCCTCGTCAGCAAAAGTAAGCAAATCTCTTACCCCTCCCCCCCATGCTTACGTAAACATTGGTACTTGAATTCAATGGTTTCTTTATTGATTCAAGAGAATTTTGAGAAAATCTGCTGACGTAATCACCATACATATAGACTCCCCCACCATCACCCCCATGTCATCAAAAATAAGCAAAGCAAAGACCCCCCCCCCCCCCCTGTTGTGCTTACGTAATACTTGTATGATCCCTAGCATGATTTATGTAACATATCAATCACAATTTCATAATGAAATGATACATTGAAACATGGGTGGATCCTATACCAATCCTATATCCAACAAAGTAATAATAAGTCAATGTCCAACAATCACCAATTACAAATAATAATACATAATTATCCTGTTTTGTTTTGGAAGAACGTACAAATTATTAATCTCACTTTGTTACCATAAGTAAATTGAGCTGTATTGTGGGTCTCTGACTGACGTTATGTTTGGATGATTGTTAGTAACTAATTATTTTTCAGGTAGTTACCATAGCTGTTTACTCGTATTTCATAACGTCCGCATTGGGTAGCCAGTGGGTTGATAACAAGCTGCAAACCACTAACAAGGTCCCTATCAGTAATATTGACCTATATTTTCCTATATTCACCACGTTAGAGTTCTTCTTCTACATGGGGTGGTTGAAAGTGGCCGAGTCTTTGATCAATCCGTTTGGTGAAGACGACGATGATTTTGAAGTTAACTGGTTGATAGACAGAGATTTACAGGTGAGCGGCTTTGTTCATAATATTTATATTTATTTGCTGACTCCGTAGCCTAGTTGATAGTGGCCCTGCCTGCGAATCGAGGGGTCCCGGGTTCGATTCTCGGCCGGGGCTGTTACGGAACAGATAAATGTTTGTTGTCGGGCCATGGGTGACATGGGTAGTGATGACTGTGTTATTTGTGTTGTCCATGCGACCCGCGACAAAGTGAATCTTAGTGCGGAGGTATAAATGTATTTATCTTTATTTATTCATTAATATCACAAATTACGTTAATTTACATAATTCATTTTAATGTTGAGATACTATTGAGTATAAATTTAGTATCTTAACGAAGTTTAATACATTTTTATCACTCAGTGTTTTTTCGAATGAAATTTTGTTGCTGATTTAAAACAAATTTTTCAACTTCAAAAATTTACATTACATACATAGCTCAGAATTAAATTACTATATAATAATATAATGCGAGATCTTAATCCAAAGTTAGAGATTTTATGTTATATAATATTCATATTTTATCAGATTTCGTATCCAAGTATTCCAAGTTGATAATCGTGCCTACCTAAGGGTTTTGGGTTCGATACCCGGTTGTGACCGACATTTATGTGACCGACCAATGTTGTTTTCAGGTCTGTGGTATTTGTGATGTGTTCGTTGTGTGTGTCCGTTTCACCTTTAAGAGAATCCCGGTGCAAGGGCGTGAGGGTTAATTGATTTTTACTAGTTCGGTTGTTGTGTACTCGTAGTTTCTTCTAATAGTAGGTACTAATAACATAATAACTAGCACTGGATATTATGTCGTTTTGCCGGGTATGTTTATACATTAGCAGTACCTAGATAAAATACTCAGATATAGAATAGATTTTGGACTAACTAGTAATACCATGTAGTTTAGTT
Organism: Ochlodes sylvanus; assembly: GCA_905404295.2. NCBI lineage: Eukaryota > Metazoa > Arthropoda > Insecta > Lepidoptera > Hesperiidae > Ochlodes > Ochlodes sylvanus. The sequence goes on along the minus strand of FR990130.1, from coordinate 7,127,340 downwards.
TGTATGTATGTTAATTATGTATTCTATCTTGTCATCGTTCAGTCGCTGATCGGTCACGACAAATGTCAACGTCAAAATATGACGTATCGTATGATAAGTAATAATGATAGTGGTATTTACAAACGACGTACAATACATCTTTGAACGTCACGGTAACTCGTTGTTGATCGATGACTGAGACGCGTCTGTTGTGACGTGATTGATATGAGGGTCTATCTTCACTTATCAGTGCCGACTGCCGACACGTTTGGTTCCGTTTTGTATCAGTTCTGTGACGTGAAAGTGTTAGTAATTATTTCAATACATTTATCGCAGTCCAATTTGTTTGAAAACATCGCAATATACCTATAAAAGAGCACAATTCGTTGCAATAGTTATAATATTACATACTATGATACTACATACTATGATACTTAGTCTTATGTAATATATCGGATTTTTGTCCAATTTCTTTTCCTTTAATTGTTTACAACTAGTAGGTATACCACGTGAAAGGTAAATTATAAGAAGTGAAATAACTTTACTGTCTCATTTATTTTCGGCGCTTTTTCAAATAGTGCTCGATTTTCAGCAGATTCAGAGTTTCAGCAAAATAATATCCAAAAGATACTAAATAAAGATAATAAAAATTCTTCTGAAAATGATAACATCGGAGCATCACTGATCGCTGATAACATACTTCACGGCACTGACACAGACAAGGCTGCGACCATTAGAAATGTATGAAACAATAATAAATTTTCAATGACATTGGACGATATCGTCACGTGTCGACACTGATATGTGCAGAAATTGCAGATAGACCCTTCCCTTAAGTGTACTGATACACTTACAATTTACACATACTACTAAATTGTTTGCAATTATGCTCTTTAGAATTTCACTCTTGTAATGTATTATTATAATATTTATTTTGCACAAAATCCCATGTTTCTTTTAACGTTCTACAGGTATCTTACATGATCGTTGACGAAATGCACCACGAACATCCAGAGCTGATTCGCGATCAATACTGGGACGAGGTGTTCCCTTCGGAGTTGCCGTACACGATAGCCACTGAGAACCAGCGGGAGGAGCACCCGGAGCCGTCCACCGCGCGCGTGGCCGTCCCGCTGCGCCAGCGCAGCATGGTCACAGTGGCGCCGTCCGCGCTCAAGATCGACGAGATGGCCCCCTCCAACACCGTGAGTTACAAGTTCGCCCCGCCAGAGGTTAGACTCGACCGTTTTATAAGCATGCTGCACGGACTCTGTGGAGCTTAGCAGTGTGACGGTGTTCAGGGCTCGATCTGTCGATTTTATGTTAATTTTCAGTGGTATAGGCCGAGGTGGGCTAAATGTTATCGTGCGTACAGGTAACGATTTCACTCGAAGGCAAGGAAGTGTCCCCGCCAAGAACGCTTAACTACCTTTTCTCCAATCATTTTGTTTATTCAGAATTAGATGTGTGTAGTCAGCAGACTAATAAGTTACATTTGTCTAGCTTTTATACTTAAGATGTCGAAATTTGTCAGTGATTCATTCACCTGTTTAAACTTCTAGCGTACTTCCCGAGGTCCTAGAAAGCTGTAGTATGTAGATAATTATAACCCCTCTGACATTATCCATGTCTAAGCTAGAAGGATTTGGAAATACGACGGAATGTTTTGTCAAATTCAAATTGGGTTATTTGTATAAGTGTAATTACATATACATGTCTCAATGTATACAGTAGCCACACTTGTCATTACTTATTGAATACAAAAGGTAGAAAGTGCGGTCTTGGCGGGGGCACTTTCGTGTCACCAAATGTAATCGTAATTTGTAAACATGATTACTGTTCGCCCATCGCTGGGTATAGAATTTCGGTGTCTAACTGTTTCTACTAAATGTTTTGCTCTGCGGTTGAGGACGTTATAATTACCTATGTCGGTAGCTAATAATGACTAGTGGATATTGTTATGGTAAATAATAAATGTGTTAATATTTCTGCCTTACGGATTTACCGCTGTTGACATAATTATCAGCTATTATTAAAATTGGCAGTAGGTATTACTAACCATGTAATCCGTCCTCATAATATATATATTTTATTAAATGAATCAGCAGAATATTTACACATGAACAAAACATTAACAGAAATTAACGTAGATATAATTATATGTGTGAAGGTGCATGAACTATATATGCATCTAACATTAATTGTTTAAATTGAAAACTTAGTAGTGTGTTGTACCTACTTTCTCCTAGGCCACACGCGTTGATGGCAACCCTGATTTTTTTGTGCATGTACGAGTATAGCTCGTTGATGTATGTCCGATGACGATCGTAAAAGATACTATAAGACGTATAGAGTTTTGTTTTTATGAATTGCATTATATACATATAAATATAATTACGAATCATTCACAGGACTTACAAACTTACTGTACAGGCTGATATTTTTTTTTGCTTCATTATTTTGATAACCAAGTTAATATTATTTTCTCAAGATTAATGGTATTTTTTGAATGGTATATATACTTATATTACCATTCATTTGCTAATTGATATTTGCAATTAAACCATATTTTTATTATCAATTTGCCAATCTAAATCTTTTAAATTTTGTTTGTATTAATATCAGTAGAATGTGCCTATGAGTGTTGCTAATGACTTGTTTGATAAGAGGTATGTAACTGTTACCTTCAATGTAATCTTTACTTTTTACTCCGTGATTTCATTTTCTTACTTCTTTATTATTTTCTCTAACACTGATTGTGGCTTCTTGAATTAAGTTTTGTTTTTACTCCTCTTTTTTGTCTTTGTTTAAATAATGAAGGTGTTGTTAATTTTACCTGTGTTAATATCGGTGTAAAGATAACGTTATGTTAAAGGTTGTTTGTAACCGGTTGTGGGAACTTCTTGTGTGCGATTTCCAAGTGTGGGGAGTTGGATCGATGAAATAATATTAATGCGTAGGATTTGTACCTGTATTACAAACTCTAAAACCGTAGCCAAGTGTAGGCTCTGTTTATGGTGCAAGGAATTTTAACCTGTCAGTATTATCTCTGAGTGCAAGATCAAAAATATTGTTCTTGTGCCCATTTTGAACCATACAGAGTATTAGGATTACATAATGCATCGATGCTTCAATGGTAGATCCTCATGGAAGAGTCGATGGTTGATGAAAGCGTTGAACTGGCTCAATCACTCGGTTGCTCGGGAATCGGCAACGTAAGATTAACATAATTATATAGTTTGCTCCATTATGCAATGATATTTAAATTGCATATTGAAGTTGGAAAATGCTTAGGAAAGATTTGTTAGTCAATACAGGAATTTATTAAATTACTTAAGTATAGTAATTTTTAGTGTGAAAAAGTAAAGATTAGTGCAGTTGGTATTTAGTAGTGCACTTATGTTGATTCATAGTATGTAGTCATTAGATAACCCACATCCTGAAGTATTCTATCATGGAATGACACGTTATATTATACGTTTATTGTTTTCATATCGGAACACTGAACATAATAAGTGCTTTTTGTATATTTATTTGGGTTGTTTACACAGCAACTTCAGATGAACGATGACGCGCAATCGGGAATACATTTCATGGTGTCGCGCGGCAGCCGGCGCGGCAAGCGCGAAGACCGCAACTCCATGGGGTCCAGCAACTCCATGGCGTCCTTGCAGCCCCCATCGATGTCTCGCGTCGCCTCAGTAACCTCCATGCTCAAAAGACTGTTCTCTAAAGAGGACACGCGACAGGCCTCCGCTCAGGCTAATAACCAAACGGATGGAGGTAATATTTACGTTAAATTTTCTGTAAACATTTCTACACAATATAGGGAGCGTTCAATTATACGTAACGCAATTTGAGGGGTGAAGGGGAATTGTAAAACGTTACGTTGCGTTAAAATTGCGTTACATACAACTTGAATGCTCCCGTAAGCAATCCTAGAATTGTTGCACTTTGAAAGAAACTATCCTTGTTCACGGCTATGTTACCTAAATATGTATGAAGTGTGTACAACCCAAAAACTTATGTGTGTGGAAACTTAACGTAACAATCACGAGGCAACCTTGTGATTAGATTGTGATATGAGATCATTCGCTAAAACATTTGTCGCTGCAGATCATTTGCAAACTGCTATTCAATACACTTCAAAATACAGTATTTTTATTTTAAATTTAAATTAACACAAAAACATTTGAATATTTATGGCGATGCTCGACAAACGAGGGCCGTCCGATAGTAGACCAAGTGACGTCTGTTACGTCATAGCCATAATCGACACATTGTCGGCCAAGAAGGAATCCGCTTTGAATGTCGCTCTTCGATACTACAACCGAAACACGTTGGAATATTCCATGGTTGAATCTAGAAGAGCACAAGGCAGGTAAAAGCGCGTACCAACCTGCACGAATAGGTACCATTAGATTTAAAAGAAGAAGAAAAAACAACCTCGAATAAGCGTACTTGGTGCCATTTCCTCGTTCGTTAATCAGCAGGAAAGTATGGCTTCAATTCGAGGATGGATCGATACACCCCATGTCTAATATTCAGCGTTATTTGTTTTAATAAAGTTTTAAAATGGCGTTTTCGTGTTATATGCGGAACAGTTGTGATTATCGAGTATTAAATAGTAGCAACATAACAGGCGGGAGGTTCACAATTTCCGCGAGCAATCCCACGCTGAACAAACCTGCGGCGGCGGCGGCGGGCAGCATGAAGATAGCTAACGAAGTGATCGAGGAGGTGGACGAGCAGGCCACCATCACCAGCATGGGCAAGCGGCCCGACGTCAGGTATGTCCGCTTACAGTTGGGTTACGTTACCGTATTTTGGAACGAAGTTTCTAGAAGTTATCCGGTAGAAATATTCTATTGTCTATGACAATTGTAATGTAACGGAAATCGGAAACGCTGTCTTGAGGAGATCTTTTGTATTTTTGTGTCGTCAAATGAGCAGACGGGCCATTTGGTAGTAGGTTACGTTACGTTTGCGTTGTAGGCCGCACATTCGCACAATCAAACCACCAAAGTCCTTAAGTGACTGTGGAAAGATAAAGACGCCGCCACTGCGCTAACCGAACTCGCCGAAGTTTACTAAGAGCAAGTAAGTCCCTCTGCGAGTTGCTCGTGACAACCCCATAGAATAGCATTTTTATGACGAGAAATTGATATAACGAAAATATGACGAGAAAGACGTCAGAAGAGAGTACTATCGGTATGTACTATTCAAGTAATCCCATAATGAACGTGTAAATGTAGCGGCATATTATGTATAAATTGCTAAAAGGTGGTCAAAGTTATGACACTCTCACATTTAAATAATATCCTACTATGTTAGCAAGTGTCTGTAGTGTTCAGTTTAAGTTCTAATTTTAAAACTCGTACAAATCGAGTCGTCAAACAAAAGAACTGATGTTTTGTGTGATTCACTCAGCTTTGTGCAAAGAGTATATAAACACGCTTCTTGCAGATAAATATCTTGAGATCGCGCGTTGTTTACACAAGTACATAATGTATTCGACGAAAGATATTTGTCTTTATAATTCTAAATATAATTTGTGATAACTTGTAAGTGATGCGCATATTTTGTGAGAGATTATAAAGAATACAGCCATAATATCAATTATTTTAATAAATATATTCATTGTTATTGGCGACTGGTACGGCACGGAGTAACGATCTCTCGCGGCTGTTTAGAAAGCCCTGTGTTCGAATCTTAGCAGGACAGACTCAAGCTTAGATGATTAATTGAAATCTCTGTAATTAGTCTGAATGTTTTTGTTTACGTGTGTCATTTCTTGTAATGTGTGTTGGTACCTATACTATGTCGGTTATACTGGGAATTTTATTATGGATATATGAATGTGAAACGTTATTTATTAATATGATTATTAGTCACTATAAATATTAAAACCATAAAGTTGCGTAAGCTCACTCGTTGCAATGAGTAATTGCTTCAGATCTACCGCAAAATTTGGTGTAGGTATTATGGTATTCTTAATATGTTCCTCGTAATTTGTACTTATATTGTCATAGGTATATAACATTTGATATTATTAACGTGTTATTTATTATTTCCAGACCTACTGCGATGAGTTTGTTCGCGCAGGGGCCGCCCGCGCCGAGTGAACCCGTCGACGTCCCTGCTAGGATCTTGAATCATAACAGCAGTTAGTTACTTCTTATATAAAACATCTAGAAGAGATACTGGTTATCATGTTTTAATATTCCTGTTCTGGTTGTATTTTGCCTCTGTTATATGTTAGATAAATATCTACTTTAACTTACTAGGTCGGACACCTGGCCAGTGGTAATAAACGGAATTAATATAGGTACCTACTAATGGATGGGACTATGAGCACAGAATAGATACCTATAAGTAGTTGTTAATTGATTTATTAGTAAAGTTGTTAAGTTTTCTGATTATTTATAATTAATCGCAGACCCAAGTGTCAGTCTACAATGCTAAAAATATTTTGTTTGATACCCGCGCACAGGTGTCCGGCCCATGACGTCATGTATACTATGTAATAATTCTCACCATGCTAAATACGACGACACCATAATAAGCGTACGAATACAGGAGTGCGCACAGTACAACGACTCCACGACCGACAGACGCCAACGCGACTAAAACCTTGACAAAGCTAACATTCAATTATGAGCCTTATATCTTTGAAGGTAAGGTTGAATTTCGAACTTATACTTAAAAGCCCTGTACGGCTCGCCCTACACCCATAGCCGTTCCGTTTGGAGACCAACGCGTCGACGTTGCGTTGACGACTCACCGTAGACGAGTAGTCCACGCGTCGACCGACACAATGACGTAATGTAAATAGCGTCGGAGTTGAAACGGAGTGGAGACGGAGTCGAGTTGACGTCGATGAAGCGTTGATCGCGGAACGGAACGTCGGAGTTGAAACGGAGTGGAGTCGGAGTGGAGTTGACGTCGAGTTGGTGTAATGTGCGCACTCCTTACAACGGTCTGTGTAGGTGTGATAGGTTCTTGTTACTTTTCAAGAGCAAACCTGCATTCTGTGTAGTTTTTTTTGTGAATAAACGAAATTAAAAGTAGGAAACCGCATATTTCTGGCTTCCCGGTAAAAGTCTGGTATCCGGTTCAAGCACTTTAAGCATTTAATTTTCTGAAACAAAGTTCCTTATCGCTCGTTAAAGTCCTGATATTTTACGATGTATTATTACGTAACTTATAAATTATTCATTTATTGAGGTTATTAAGTTTATCGTTAATTTCTATTTTTATAATAATCTTTATACCTACTTTATAAAACGTTGACGGTTGCTGACTAACAATCAATGCTCAGCCTGAACCAGTGGATCCACAAGCATCTTTGAGTAAGGTTTTTACTTTGTATACGTTACCGCTCGACTACGATCCCAACTGATGGTGAGTGGCAGTGTAGCCGTTAGGTGGCGCTTTGCCATCGCGTTAATTTATAGATAACCTATTCACTCTTGACTTGAGGTTCCTTAGATAGTATAGGGAAGCACTTAAATTTTATATGGCTATGAGTTTGTAGCGTTTATTAAAATTCAAAATAATTTTCATATTATATTTAATCGATCATGTATCACTGATGCACGTAAGGGCGCGTTCACATAGGACGTCCGTTTTACTGGATCCAGTAATATGGATTGCTATTTATTTTGTTGGATCGGTATTTTTTACTGGATCCGGTATACTGGATTCTGGGTGAAATCGCTCATACAACTACATACGCTACTAGCATCCAGTATTCCGGATCCAGTAAAACGGACGTCCCATGTGAATGCGCCCTAATTTTTTTTATTCTACCGCTTATTACTATAAAGTGACCGTTAACAGAGGACAGCCGCCTGTCGACGTCGGCGCCGGCGCAGTGGTCGCGGCCGCTGTCGGCGGAGGCGCGCGCCGGCGACGTGAGCCCGGCCGCCAAGTCGCTGAGCACGCAGGCCTCGTTCCCCGCGCTGCGCCCGCGCCTCGACAGCGACGTGGGGCCCTCGCTCAGCGCCGCGGGCAGCCAGACACTGTGTTAGTATCGACCACTTTGGCTGACATTCCTTTATGTTGGGGGAGGTGTGGATGGCGAATGAGGCCAGTGAATGGTTGAATAATCATTCCACCCCGTCCCACTGCTGACACAATCGTACCAACTGTCCCACTGCTGAGCTCGGGTCTCCTCTATAATGTGCGGTATACATGCCATTGCAATCAAGCTGGCCACGTACAAATTGGTAGTCTTCAGTTTTAAGATCATTATGGAAAACTCTTAGATGTACTGGTTCCCTCATGATGTTTTCTTTCGCCGAAGAAAGGGATTAAAAATTTGTGATACGCATTACTTTTTGAATAACTGGTCTAAACCGCCCGAATAACGCTAAGATATATTTGATATGATCTATACAGGACTGAATGAGAAATGGACAGACGAGCCGCCTGGTAAGTCGTTGCCGTCGCCCATGGACATCAGTAATATCCACTATACAGCGCTATGCCAGCGCGTTCTGGCTAAAAACAATGCGTTATGTTGTTTTTTTTTGTTGCAACGGCACACGTAATTATTAATGGCTCTTCCATACATGTATAGAGCAATTGTAAATTTAAATAAAATTATTTTATTTTATTAATTCAAATTACATTAAATTTGACGACCCGGATGGCGCAATGGTTAACACGCCGAATCGCCGTTCCGAGGGTCCTGAGTTCGATTCCCAGCGAGGCGGAAATTTGAATTTAAATTTCCGTTCTTGGTCTGGGTGTGTGTGTGTGTTCTTGTCTTGTGTGTTGTCCATGGCACCCACGACACAGGGAATCCTAGTGTGGGGCTATCAGTGTGTAGCGTTATTTATTTATAAATACAGCTCAACTCACCTAATAAATATTTTTCATGTGTCACAAATTAGCGCTGTGATACATTTACTTTGAAGCGTAATCGCTAAAACGATACCGTACCAACGACCTTACAGAACTTTTAGTCTACGAAATTGCTTATTCCCATTTATGGCTAGTGTCGCTATGATTAGTAAGTAATTTGGGCGTTCACTACACACTACAAAGCGCGCACCTTACGTACATATTCTTGGACATTGACAACGCCTGTACAATCTATGCCGGAACAATTCTTGTGTGGAGTTGACTGAGAGTGTTTATTTATTTATCGAAGGTTAAGAGGTTATTTATTTCCAGTGGATGAAATTGATGGTGCAGATGATTCGGATGACTTCGACCGTCTCCGATGCATACGAGAGCAGCATCGGCGAGAAAAGCATCTTCAGAAGCTGTTGGCTCGCTCTGTTAGCGCACAGCAGGTAATTAAAACTTAACTATTATAACATTATTTTTATCATATTCTGAATTCCACATAAGAGCATAAAATCGACTGCGCACTGTGGTTTTTTTAACTAATTTAACAGTACTTTACTGTAAGTTACCTTAACAATAATTTAAGGTTAATCTTGCGAAATTATTGAAGATATAACTCTAAGCATTTTAAAATGCCTGTAGTTATATCTTCTAATTAAGTATTCAAGTTGACAATACAAGGATTATTTGATTGCAAGATAAGTTTGCAATGTTATTTTTACAAGTTTTTAAGAAAATTTGTTTTTTACAGCAAACTGGAAGTGGTGAGCTCATCGATAATGAATTACTTCTGGAAGACCTCCTACTGCAGTCCGAGGTGACAAAGAAACAGGAAGAAAGTGTATCCAAAGAGGACACTACTTGACACAGCTTTACATTTTCTTGGGATTGACTGGAACAGTTTGCCCAAAAGTATTTCAGTATTATCAGTTGTGATACTTTTACACGTTGCTTGTTTACTGGCAAAGTTAAGCTAGGAAGAATCATAGATTTAACCAGAATGTAAAGTTATGTAAATATTGACCATTTTGCAATTAAATTATTATAGGATTAAATAATTTTATTAAGTATAGTTTTTATTTACGCCTCCTTATTCGTAAACATAAGGCTCATTAGTGGGAGAAAATAACCAAAAAATGCTGATTTATTCAGAGTTCCACCTCTTAACAAAATACTACTACTACCCCATAGCACTAAGCACCCTGTTTGACTACAAAGGGGCTCATGTGAATGATAAAAAAAAATACAATTTTGACGTTCCACTTAAAATAGTAAGTAATCACGAAATCACATGAGGATTAGTTGTGTAGAAATAATGACAAGAGATTTAAGGGTTTTCACAGTTTATTGAACTTAGGCAGTACAGACTAATGGTTTACAATTTGAGCTTAGTCCTTCTCCAGTGGCGCCTCTTAGCGTTGTACCTTAAAACAAATAAACACACATTAAAACAAATAGCAGATTTAATTTTTCAATAATAATTACTGGTCAATTTAAAAGATCAATATGTCTATTTTCGATTATTTAACTATTTAAATTTTTGTTACTATATGAGGAACCAACAAAAAAATCCTAACTTCTGAGGCAAGTGGTGTATGATGTTGAAATACAAGTAATATGAATAGTTATTGACAATTACTGCTATTTTATGCAAACTCTAATGTTGCCTGTCGCAACATAAATTTTATTTTGCATTTCACATTAGCGTCTGTCAAATTACATAATGGGGATTTAAAAATCAGACTAAGTTCCTCATCTATATCTATAAAACTCTCTGTCTGTACGTCCATACTAATATTATAAATGCAAAAGTCTGTCTGTCTGTTACCTGTTCATGCTTAATCTACTAAATGGATTTAGATGAAGTTAGGCATAGAGATAGTTTGAGACCTAGGAAAGGACATAGGATAGTTTTTATCATGGAAATAAACCATCTAAACATATTCATATTAACACGCCACTGAGAAATTCAGATGTTAACAATAGTAGAACTTAAAATTTGTAAACGTAGAAAAGTATCTATAGTTTGATAAAAAAAAATGTAATGGCTTTATCATTTTTCTTTTCTCTATTTCGCTTAATCTTTTTGTGTAGCTTCTCCTTATTTTTATGTAGTTTTGTGAAGAACTATGTATCAATAACTACACTCGCTTATTTACTTTACTTACTTTACATGTATAAATCTTTTTAGGCATATTGCATGGACGGACAAGTTTGAGATTTGGTTCCGTCAAGTTGATGTGCTTAGGATGGGCAGAATACAAACAATTTACACATGTGTCACAAAAACATTGATTAAAGAAAATAGAACATGTTTACGTTCATCATACTGTCTTCATAATGCCAAATTGTCCAAAAATAAGCTTAAACACGTTTGCTGTGGTCCTATAAATTTAATGTAATTGCGGCAATATCGTAATCGAGTTTAGCACATGGAAATATTGGTTGCTTTAAGTAAGGGACATCTCTCATTCGGAGGTTATCAATCCCACAACAACAAACACTGTTACTGTAAAACTCATTAAAATAACAGCTAATCTGTAAAAACAAAATGATTGGAGAATTCCATCACGCAAATATAGAGTAAAATACAAATTTAGCTTACCTTATAGTGTTTCCTGTGCGCATCCTTACCCATTGCGGTATAGGTCTGTTTTGTTTAAGTTTCTTAGCGAGCTTGCGCTTAATAATAAACGTCTTGTGGGCCGACTAAAAATAAAATAAAGCAAAATTAGTAATTACATTTTTATTTTTAATAAAGATTACCAAAATAACTTCAGATAAAAACAATTACCATGGCTGCTTCTCTCGCGATCAGACAGCAAAGAAAAGAAACGTCAATAAATTCAAAGATGACAGACACTATTGATTGACTAGAGGTGAGTCGTATGTACTCGAACAGGTACGGGAAACAGGTATTTAACGATACTAGGTTATACCTATTCTAATTTTGAAAGTGCCTAGTCCAATACTAGTATTAGCGCTATGCTAGTATACTCTATACCTACTCTACTTAGGGCCCGTTTCACCGGTTACGGATAAAGTTCCGGATAGCCCTAGGAACTCAACTCCCAGATAAACTACATTGTTTGGCTTCTCAGGTAATCTGATAGAAGTGACAGAGAAAGTGTTGGTTAAGCTATCTGCCAGTTCAAGTGGCTGTTAGGCGTTATCTGACGGATAAAAAATGTTTCAAGTGGCGTTTCTATAACACATTTGGAATTTGAACTGTAGTACATCATATTATTATAAATCCTACTATTTTCTTTCTATAATGATAAAATTATACTGGAAAATATTAAAAAAGTCGAATTGGATTATTTTAAACAAAAAGTATTTTATTAATTAAGTTTTCAAAATAATTTTCAAATGACAATAATTTACGTAGTAGTAACGAAACGCAAAAAAGCGACGTTGCCGCTCCGTCAACTGTTAAGTCACTAAGTGGCAGATAAATTCCTAGGGCTATCCGGAACTTTATCCGGAACCGGTGAAACTGGCCCTTAGTCTACCTAGTAGGTAGCGAGTCCGTCCGATCCGAGAGCGTGACAATGACAAGACTAACAAGTGACAACTGACAAGACAAAGTGACAATTGACAAGCAATCAATATACGGTACGACTGACATTAGTGACATTACTAGGTACATATTTATGATTGACAGATTGTCTTTGACATATGACTACCGATAGATAGTGTAGATTGACACCAAAATAAAAATCCAATGATGCGATTGCTCGTTAATACTTTAATCGCTAAAATAAATAAGATGTTATTTATTAATTTCTCGTTTGTTTATTATTTTTGTACATGCCTACAATGTCATTTTGTCCATTAAATATTTCGATTGTCTATTGAATGACCGTTTGTTTTTAGTCAACCTACTTGAAATTGTCCAACAAGTAAAGTAAGTTTTCACATTTCCATAGAAACTTAACAACCTTTTATAAAATATTTAAACAGAAAAAATCTAGTTTTTTTTTAGTGCTAGTATTGTTTCTGTAACGAACAGAAAATATATAACCCAATTTTGGCGATCGTCTTTGAGATTTTACATCTGTATCTATGGAAATGACACTTTATCATAACGTAACTTTTCTCGTATCTAAAAATACAAAATTCATATTTATTTCTTGATTCAAAAATCAAAAATTAAAATTAAATTCCATTTTAAAATTAATTGTACCACTCAAAATTATCGTTCAAAGATATAGTTAAGTGGCACCACAATTATTGTTCATGGCAATAATATGCTTTTAGTGTGACAATACGTCACACGATTCTCGGGTTTAATAAAGAAGTAGGACTGATCGACTTAAATAGGTATAAAAACCATAGTTCTATTCTAATCAATTAATTAAGATCACATTATAATTATATTCGAATATGTAAAATGCTGGCTAAAAGACCACTATCTAAGCCGATAAACAAAAGTGAACTGTCATCCATGCCGCAATTGACATGTCAACGTCCTATTGTTTATTCAGTTTCTGTATTAGTTTGATTTTCGTCTTTGGAGTGTTATTTAGTTTTTTGTTATTTTATCATTTTATTAATTAAAAGAAGATAAAATTATTCATATTTTTAGATTTAATGAAAACAACATGAATTTTATGAATGCAACCTGCAATACAATGTCACTGTCACTTTGATAGTTGTCAAATCAGGACAACGCACGTTCTATTGAAGATAGTTTCTGATAGGTAATACATATTTTTTGACGATTTATCTGACAATCTAAATAAAAGGAGAAGCTGACTGACTGACAGACTGACTGACATATCAACGCAGGGCCTATAAGGGTTAGAAACTTGAAATTTTTAAAACGAAGTTGCAAAGTATGTATGAAACTTTGCCGTTCTTCAACGTATTGGAATGAAATTCAGTATGAAGGTTTTTCATTGCAAGTCATGAGACTTCTATACAATATTTTTTCAATAATCATGTTATATATTATGATACACACACACACACACACACACACACACATGTCTGTATATATATATATATATATATACAGGGTGTAATCGTTAAGTGTGCACAGGCGATTATTCCGTAACTATTACAGATATCAAAAAACTTTAAACTGATATCGAAAGCACTTTACCTAATGAGTAAAATGACAATAATAATTTATTAAAAATAAAACGAGAAATATCCAAAAAAATTACATTAAACTCTCCCATACATTTAGTATGAGATAGTAGGAAGGTTTTACTTTCTTTATTTAAAGTGGAATAGTACCTATTCCCGCGATAAAGAATTTGAATTTAGAACGAACACCAAAGAGTATCTTTCTTTTTGTTTTTATTTAGTATGTTGCTTTTCAGCCAGTTCAAATCAATACGATATTGAAACAAGGTTTATTATTAATTTGAAGTGGTAAGATAATTAATCTACACGTGTGTATCTACTTGAAATTCATCAATATCATATCATACATAATTATAAAATGATAAGGGTAAAATGAGTAGGTACTATTCCACTTTAAATAAAGAAAGTAAAACCTTTCTACCATCTCATACTAAATGTATGGGACAGTTTAATGTAATTTTTTTGGATATTTCTCGTTTTTATTTTAATAATTTATTATTGTAATTTTACTCATTAGGTAAAGTGCTTTCGATATCAGTTTAAAGCTTTTTGAAATCTGTAATAGTTACGGAATAATCGCCTGTGCACACTTAACGATTACACCCTGTATATATATATTATAGATTACGGACTTTGACCAAAAACTGAAGGTCTCCTTTGTATCATTAGTAATTTCATAAGTAATTAACATTACAATACGTACTGATTAAATGTCTATAAAGTACGACGCACTACGCAACAAACAACGCAACGTACGCAAGCAATATACTTAGTAAAGGACTAAGTACGCGTATATGATACGCGTACTTAGTCCTTTGACGTCCTTGACCTTGAGACGAGGTGGAATAGGTAGAACAGGTATTTGGATCACGTATTTTTAAATACTAGGAACAGGTACACCTAGTCCAAAATTAACCTAGTACGACCCACCTCTATGATTGACAGCTAATGACACAAAAAACAATGACTCTGTCAATGAAA